>JADMNL010000024.1:272820000-274192500 GCA_016271365.2 Neoceratodus forsteri
GTTTAAGTGGATTATTTTGCCCACTGGTTCCTGTGTTCACGTATTGCTCCTGGTTCAGGTTGGAATGGACACACTCTTGGTGGATTGAGATGGCATTTTGGATTAGGCAATAGGGCCATGAAGATTTTCAAAAGTCGGTAAAGTGACTTTTTTATTCATTTAAAGTACTAAGACTGATCTCAATTGGGTATCGTTATGCCCACACCTAGGGTTTGGAAAGTGCATGTTTAAACTGCCTGACAAATTAAAAAAACGCTTTTCACTAAGTATAAAATATGGTTTATAGCCATTTGTCTGTGTGCAGATAGACTCTCTAGATTTGTAAAGTTTTTCCTGATCATGTTAGCTCTGGGCCTATCACAAGCAGTTGCTGCTGGTACCCACCAACACGGACACGCATTGGACCTGGTGTCCCACATAGGGCTTGAGGTTGAGAGCCTCAGGATTGACCTGATCAGTTGGTCGGATCATTGCACCATCAGCTTCGAGTTCAAGGCATCCCTCTATGGCTCTCCCCTGTGGAGGTTATCAGATACCTCCATTTGAGAGAGTTGAACCCTGAGGGTCTTCTGGAGGTATTTGACATCTTGGGTATATTGGCAACTTGTGCTGTAGGTACAGGGGAAGTGCTGGCAGCCTGTAATAGGGCTGTCACCATGGCCATTGACCTGTTAGCTCCAGTCCATGTCCATCATTTGCGTTCACATCTTGGCGTGCCATGGTTTGATGGTGAGCTAAGATTAATGAAGGCTATGGGATGGAGGTTAGAAAGGCATTGGAGGAGGTCCAGAGCTCATGAGGACAAACTAACTTTGATTGCTCACATGTTGAGTATCAAAGGCAATCTCTTGTAAGAAGGCAGAATTCCTGTCCAGAGAGATTGTGGCCAGGAAAAATCAACCAACTCAGCTTTTTCAGGTTGTAGACAAGATTTTACACCCAGTCTGTCTGGAGCCTGTAAGTGCATCTTTTTCACAATGTGAGGAATTTGATCATTTTTTTTCTCAGATAGGGTATCCTCCTTTAGGACTGAGATTTGTTTCTCTAGCCAGTCACCAACCGGCAGTGGAGAAACGGAATGTCATATTGACTGTCAGTGGTCGTGGGGGAAGTTTCAAACAGGGACGACAGATGAGGTCATTGGGGTGATCTCAGAGTTGTGACCTACCTGCTGTGAATGGGACCCAGGGCCAACACAGCTCTTAATGGGTTGTTTGGAACAGCTGGGTCCAGTATGTGCTAGGATTGTTGGATGTTCTTTGTCAGAGGGGGTCTTCCCGGCTGAATTAAAAAGTGAAATGGTGAGACCCCTTTTGAAAAACTGCACTGGACTCAGATATCTCAGCGATTACGGACCTGTCTCTAACCTGCTGTTTCTAGGTAAGGTTAT
Organism: Neoceratodus forsteri; assembly: GCA_016271365.2. Lineage (NCBI taxonomy): Eukaryota > Metazoa > Chordata > Ceratodontiformes > Ceratodontidae > Neoceratodus > Neoceratodus forsteri. The sequence continues at coordinate 272,821,391 of JADMNL010000024.1, forward strand.
TTGGAAGGTGGTTGTGTTGCAGCTTGAGGCTCATCTTGAGAGCTTCGATATCTATGAGCCTTTCCAGTCAGGGTATTAACCAAGATTCAGTACAGAAACTGCCCTAGTTAGGGTACAAAATGATCTACTCCTGGTGAGGGATAGAGGAGAGTGATCAATTCTCAAACTCCTAGAGCGCTAATCTGCATCTGATACTGTTGACCATGGGCTGCTTCTGGACCATCTCAGGGAACACATGGGACACAATGGCACAGTTTTATGCTGCTTTGAGTCCTTCTTTCAGAGCAGGTCTCAAGGTGATGGGTAACTTCTTGTCGTAGCCAAGGGACTTGCACTGTGGGGTTCCACAGAGATCGGTCCTTTTGCCCATGTTGTTTTCAGTGTACACGGTACCCTTGGGCAAGATCATTAGTCAGCATAGAGTTGGGTTTCCCTGCTATGCAGACGATATTGAACTCCATATGTCTTTTGAGCCCCAGGACCGGTGGAGCAGTGAACTTACTGAACAAATGTTTTGTTGAGATCCAGAGCTGGGTGTCCTTGAGCTGACTGAGGCTCAGTCCTCCAAAAACTGAAGTGCTAGTGTTTATGCCGGGTAGGAAACGGGGGTGGACAGCATCTGAGGGGTTACCAAACCTTTGTCTTGGTGCCTCTCATCTGGTGCTGTTCATCAGAAAAATCTAGGCTTACTTCTGGATGAAGGACAGACAATGAAGGCTCAGGTGTCATTTGTCATCTGGAGTGGTTTCTGTCATCTCAGAAATATCAGCCAGGGTCATTCCCTTATTCTTCCTGAGGACCTGCTTCACTAGTGCATGCCTTTGTGACATTGTGCCTCGACTACTTGAACGCCCTCTACCTTGGGGTCAGTGGAGGGGCACTACAATGCCTGCAGCTGGTGTAGAATGCAGCAGCGAGATTGTTAACAGGTCTTTCTAGATCAAGTCATATCACCCCTGTACTGCGGGATCTGCACTGGCTGCTGGTAAAGTGACGCATCTCTTACAAGTGCAGGTTATTAACCTATAAAAGACCCTGCATGGCCTGGGTCCTGGCTACCTGCGTGATCTCTTGCACCTGTACTGCCCAGCTCGTTCCCTCCATTCTTCTGATGAGGGCCTCCTGCTAATCCCCAAAACTTGATTAAAAACATCTGGGGACAGAGCCTTTGGGGTGGCTGGAGCAACATTTTGGAACTCATTACTGAGGGCTCTGCGAGAGATTCCATTGATTTAAAAAATCTTAAATCCTACCTCTTTGCCCAGGCCTTTGACTCTACAGTAGACTTTAATTGATTTTAGTAAATTCGTTAATTAATTTACAAATAGTTGTGAATTTTTATGTATCATGTCCATATTTGGTTTTATTGTATATCTTAATTGATTTTCGTTAGCTGACTGTTCCGTGGTTTAGAATTTTATTTTATTTTATTTTTAAGTCTATATTAGGCTATGTCGTAGGTGACTGTTGATGTACATTACTTTGTAAAGGTGCCCATGACCTCTGGGAAAAAGTGCCAGTAATAAATAAAACTACAACTACAACCGGAATTAGACCCATCCTTTATCAAGTAAAGAAAGTTCAGAATCTGAAACCCAGTAGTCAGGGCTGTTATTGCCCACCTATATGAGGTGTCCTCTCTCAGTACTTCTGAGGGAGAAAATGAGGTAATCTGCTTCTGCGTGTTTTGCAAGTGACTCCTGGTGAGCTTAACATCAAATACTGCTAGACACAGCAGCCCCCTAGGCCATGCCCACTCCTATCAAGGGCATATAACAGGTTAGTTGATTAACTGAGAAGCCTAAGACCTACAGCAGTATACCCTGGAAGTTAGAGTAACAAGCGGTGAATGAGCTTGATACATCCAACACACCTGGGTTTGATTCCTGCATCTTCCACTTGCATACTGTGTGACTCTGAACTAGTCACTTAACCTCCCCAGTGCTTCTAGGCTGCCCCTAAAAACAGGCATTTGTGGCCTTATCTGGTAAAGAATAAGGGGGGGGGAGTTGCATTCAGGTTCTGAGGCAACAGCCTACTGGAATTTTTTGAAGGATTTTTTGTTAGTTTGTTATGCAGTTCAAAAGCAGAAAACTCAGTGTTTGCATTTTGTGCTCGTGCCATGCAGAACAAAAGGTCAAAGTTTCAGGCCTGCCTGGCATTGATTCAAAGAAAATGAATAAAATGCAAGCAGCTCACTCTGCCCCACGGAGGGCGATATGTAAGGCTTTTTTGCAATGGAACCAATGGGATACTACGTTTTTAATGCTGGAAAGGTCATCGGGGAAAAAAGTGTATACATTCAGCTCACAAACTGTCCCCGTACGATGGCTTAAAACTAGGGGCAGAAGAAAATATTAGACAAGCAAGACTTAAGGACCAGCTACAGAGTTTTCATACTTAAATTTTCTGATGTAGTCTAGCAGAGCCAGGTAAAATTCATATGTGTTTTGTCATTTTCCATAAATAAAGTTTGCATTACCTTTGTATGTTCTTATTACTCTTCATTTTGCCTGAGTTCACCTCTCTGCTCTGCATCTTTCTCAGCTGTATCTCAGCGGGCATTGTGTGCTGCCTACCATCTTTCTTGTCAGAGTCTGACTACAACCAGTATACTAACGGACCCTTTAGTTGTTCGGAATATAGATTTCCTCCCATCCATTCTCAAAGACTGGATGGGCCTTGGGGTCCTTATCTGCCATCAACTTCTACGTTTCTAAAGTCTGTCTTGCAGAAATAAAAAAAGCCCATTGTATTGACAGAACAGTGCACTCATACATAATTAAAAAAACACAAAAGGTTCATTTGTAAGGGCATTCTGCATCAGCCTGACAGTTTTGTATGTAACCACTTCCCAAAAAGAACTACATAGACAATAGTAATTTATTTATTTATTTAAAAGAGTTGGCATAGACGTACATTGAGCTAGACAGCTCATTTCTAGGTCATTCTGGGGGAAGGGACAATGGAAGAATGCAAATACACAAGCTGGTGAGCAAATGCAGCAATAACAGTGGAACCATAAGGTGTGTAAACCACAGCAAATCAAACAGTTGGTACAGAACAAGAAAAAAAGAACATTCATGAATCAAACAACCATCATTAAGGGGACCATAGCAGCCAAGGCAACAAATACACTAAAGAGAACCATTGCAGCAAATGGAAGCAGAAGCCAAACAAGTGGACAGCAACTAGTGAGTGGACACCAATCGGTGTCACGACAATTTGTTGTGGTCAATCTGTTCTGTGACAGTTCGCTCCGGACTATTAGCTCCAGTGTCAATTGGTTCCCTGCTCAATTTGTTCCCACATTAACCGCTCCCACTACATATCATACTGTACTCCAACACATACCTCTCAACTGTCCCTGATTTTCAGGGACGTCCCTAATTTTGCCTCAAAATTTTACTCTGTCCCTCCTAAAAATTGTCTTTCTGTGACCAAACTGTGGGGGTTATAAGCACAAAATAATGTCAAACATTAAAATTACAGACTTGTTCTTCCTTAGATAATGCATGTTACACCAAACCCTTTATTCTACCAGCTTCCTAAAGGGATATCTCCAATTTTGAAGAAGTATCCCTGATTTTGGTTCTTTGTCCCTGATTTTTTTAAGCCTTGTCCCTGATCTATGAGGCAGGAGGTTGAGAGGTATGCTCCAACAACAATTACAGTATATCTACTTTTATAACCCTTAAGCATATTAGCCTGATCTGGTTGGCGAATTGGACCCACCTGGAGTTTATTTTATAATATTTATACTGGGGGCAAATTATCGGGGCACAATTTGTACAGGGGGCACAACTGATGCAGGAGCTAATAGTCCGAAGCGAGATTGCAGAGTGGATTGACAAAATGAATTGTCATGTAGACACTTCAGCCTGGGGGGGGGTCATGGAAGAACTGATACAGGACATGGGGAGCATGAATAAGAGCTTCCCTTTGTTATGCGACCCATTTTTGGCTAAGGATCCTTTTGCAGGTTTTGTTTATGTCAGTAAACATATGTAAGTCCCCAGTCCCCTGGGGTTACTAGAATCCCATCAGTGTCAGTGCTAGGCAGGGAAGGCAGTTGGTGAATAATTAGTTAAATAGATTTTCCCCTGCTACCTCTCTGTTTACTTGGTCTCAGCTGAGAAGAGAGTGGTGATGTCATTTAGAACTCTCACAGCAGCATAAGCCATGGTAGCTAGCTGCAAGTGGGGAGTTTTAGAATTTTCAGTAGTTCTGAGTCAGCAGCTAAAGTGAGCAGTGGAGGAGTGAAGAGCTGCAGTTGGGCTCTGAGGTGAGCCTACTTTTCTCACCGTAGTCTGAGAACCATCTACCTGCCTTGTAGAAGTGGTGGAAACTGTCATCCTCATCCCTGGTGACATGAGGAGGACTGCAGAATGGATCCGAGGGGCAATCCACTGATTTGATCCAGGACATTGATGCTGCTTTTTCTTTGACAACTGTGAGTAATTTGACTTTGGGTTCCCAGGAGGAATGTACCTGTTTTTGCCTTTTTTTCTGAGGTGTTACTCTGGCAAAGGGACCTATGCACTCAGTTCTGTTTGAGACTGTTCTCATGCCTTTTCCTAAAGTTGGCTGGCAATCGTGGAGTCCCCAGTGAGACTTAGCACACTGTACAGAACTTTAATTTACACTCAGAAGTAGTATATTCCTAATGCTGAATGTGAGAGTCATTCCTAGATGCATATTCTACAGTTTGCAAATGTTTGAGGTGTAACTATAAAAGTATGGCTGGTATGGACTGAGGAAGCAAAAGGTGGGCAACCCCCCCATCTGGAGTGACCAGTTCAGCACATCAGGTTTTGTAAGGGCTCCTATTTTTCAGGTCATATGGCCAATGCCTGAAGAGAAAGTTTACCTCCTGGTGTGGGTTGTTCTAATTTTGAGCACCAATGTGCTCTATCATGGCCAGTTGCCACATTGCCAAACCTCTAAATCCTCTGCCATATGGGAAATATTCTAAGTCACGGCCCTTACCCCATCCAGCTTTAGACTATGTCCCTTCCTGGTTTGGCTGTCACTTGGCTTGAAGAGACCCTCCTTATTCACCTTATTTATCCCTTTCAACTACTTGAAGGTCTTTATCATGTCCCATCTCTCACTCCTCTCCTCCAAGGAGTACATCCTCAGGGCCCCAAACCTCCATTCATAAGTCTTACCCTGTTGACCTGCAATCATCTTAGTTGCCCTCATCTGGACCATGTCCAGCAGGTTGATGTCTTTCTTAAGGTATGGGTACCAGTATTGTTACTCCATATTCTAGATGTGGTCTCACCAGCGACCTGTACAAGGGCAGTATAACTTCCTTCTGCCTACTGCTGATTCCTCTGGCTATACACCCCAGCATCTTGTTTGCCTCTGCTGCTGTTTTTTTGCACTGCGTGAAGAGCTTCAAGTCGCTAGTGATTATTACTCCCAGATCCTTCTCGTTCTCTGTTGCTGCTGTCTAAAGTACTCAGTTGTTGGGTTCCTGGCTTTGATCTGCATAACTTTGCATTTCTTGGCATTGACGACAAGCTGCCAAATCCCTGACCACCTCTCAAGTTTTCTCAGGTCTTCCCACAGGTCTTGTATCCCTTCCACTGTGTCCACCCTCTCACAGAGTTTGGTGTCATCTGCAAATAGGCACATTTTGCCCTTAATGCCTTTCCAAATGTCCTTGATTAAAACAGTGAAGAACACCGGCCCCAGCACTGAACCCTGTGATACCCCACTTGTGACTTCCATGGTGCTGGATTACTCTTCCCCTACCACCACCCTTTGGGTATTCTCCCTTAGTCAGTTTTCTACCCACCTGGTCATTTTATCCCTATCTCTGAGATCCACCAGCTTCCTGATCAACCTCTTGTGGGGTACAGAGTGAAAGGCCTTGCTGAAGTCCAGATAAAGGATGTCCACTGCCTGGTCCCTGTCCACTGCCCTAGTGACCCAGTCAAAGAAGTCAATCAGAGTCATCTGGCATAATCTCCCTCCCACAAATCCATGCTAACTCTCATCCTGGAGACCATTCTCCTCTAGATACCCTACCAATCTTTCCTTAAGTATAGTTTCCATGAGACTGCACACTACTGAGGTTAAACTGACCAGCCTGTAATTCCCCAGGTCATCCCTGAGACTGCTGTTATGAATGGGGCATTACCTGTGCCATTCTACAATCCTGCAGTACCATGCCTGACTCCAGGGAACTATTGCACAGGCCCACCAGCGGCCTTGCGAGCCCCCCCTGCCAGCTCCCTCAGTATCCTTGGATGTATGCTGTCTAGGCCTGGTGATTTGTCCACCTTCAGTGCTAGCAGCCCCTCCCTCACCCTATCCTCCTCTTTCACCACATCTGTGCTTCCTTCCTTCCTGCTCCCCTTCTCCACCCTATAGGCACCGGCCCATCTTTTTCACTGTGACCTACCTGTTCCTTGTAGGATTTTTATGAAAAATATATCCCTCCTGTATCTTATTTACCCCTGTAAGGTATTTTAAAGTTCTTTATCATATGTCCCCACTCCCTCCTCTGTTCCAGGGTGTACATATTGAGGTCCTTTAGTCTCTCCTCATCGGGCTTTTGATGCAGACCCTGCACCATTTTAGTTGTCCTCCTCTGGACTGCCTCACTCTGTCTGTGTCTTTCCAGAGATGTGGTCTCCAGAACTGGACACAGTACTTTAGTTGGGGTCTTACCAGTGATATATAGAGAGGCAACATCAAAGAAAGGTCATAAGTGGACTGGAGACAGTGCGGAGAAGGGTGACTGAAATGATACACAGTCAGCGAGAGAGGACATACAAACAGAGTCCAGATAATCTCAACAGGTACTCACTGGAAACATGAAGGGAGAGAGAGGACATCATCAAAACCTTTAAATAATTGCCAAGTATAAATAAGAGGGGCATGAACAAGTTGTTCACAGTTGGTGGCAACATTAATACCAGGGGGAATAAGAGAAAACTAGCGGGGGGGGTTAGAAAAGAACATTAGGAAGCACTTTTTTGCCAGTGTGGGTGGTGGATGGGGGCAATAGACTGCCCAAGTGTCTGGTCAATGTAAAAGAGAAGAGATTCATGACAGAGTGGGAGAAGGGCTGGTTAAAGAACTGCGCTGAACGTGTAAGTCATTTTTTCCCAATAAGAGCTGCTTCTTTTAAGTACTGGTTCAAATTCTCTTATTCTATCTATTTGGACCTTTTGGTACCCTCAGTGAGTGTTTCTGCTTTACAAGCTGAAGAACTGTATGATGTAGTTTATGTCGCTGCTTTGCTCTTCTATCGTTGGCACAATGCATCCATGTTCTAAGACAGACCTCTGTGGTTGTTAGAGGCATAAACTACATCATACAGTTCTAAAATGGTACTTACTAGTAACATGTAAAGCAGAAACACCCACTAAAGCTGTGTTTAGATGACTGCTTTCACTGCTGCTGTAATGTGTGCTATTACTGTCACGACCTCCAGAGGTGCTAGCCTTGTGCATTCACACAGCCCCTCTCAGCACCAGTGCAAGACATGCTGAAGAGGAGCCAAGAATGGGGGAGGGGTCGGCTGCCCTTTGATATCCTCCCATTGCTATGTCTTCCCTTCTAAACAGGAATAGCTGACGATAGACTTTGTTTGCAGCCATGTAGCACTTCTGTTTAGCTGAGAGCAGCATGAAAGTAGCGCAAACAAGAGCCCAGTCTCCGATGGAGCTTCTGAACTTTTTAAAGTCCCGATGGGTTTCACTACCACACTAGCACTCCATGCTTCCACTTCCTTGTTCTGGACAATGTAATTATGTGAGGCAGAGGAGAATGCTAGGAGTGTCCTCCCGACATCAGAGTGAGCGGGGCAGCCTGTCCACATGGCTGCTTATACTGCTCACTCAGGAATGCATCCTCAGAATTCCAGAGGCTCTGGGAGTGGCCCAGTGAATGACTTACCATGACTGGCTAAGTGCCTACATGGCTACTTTGGCACTGTAGCAACCACAGTGCAAAAGCAGCCATGTACACTAGCCTTAAGACAACTAAAAACCTGATATAAGTAGAGCAAGAACAGAATTTAAACCAGTGTATTAAAAAACAGCTTCTACTGGGAAAAATGACTTACCAATTCAGCACAGTTCTCCTTTAAGGGTGCTGTGGAGGTAAGGGGGAGGATGGTCATGGACCCCTAGGGGCAAGTAACACCTTGCTATAGAGACTGGATAGACCATCGTGCCTTCTTCTGTTGTCAGTGTTCTGTTTCTATGTTATTTCTTGTCTTACTAAATCCAACGACAATTGAATTCTTATAAAAAGCTATATTTTAATACTAGTGAGATTAAAGAAAAACTGTAGTGACAGAATTACATACAATATCATTTATGCTAAAGGGTTCAATAAACCAGAGTTGTGACTTCAATTACTTCATGCTGTTTCCGTTAGTAATGAGAAATCAGAGTAGGGACAGCAGTGACAAAACGCTGTGCAGCGGTCCAGTTTAACTTTGTATGTATTTAGTAAATCTCATTTTGATACAAATATACAGTAGTGAAAATCTATTTAAAAAAGGAAAAACTGAACAAGCTATACTTTATGTTCCAGATCACATGATCCCTTGGCAGAAATTCACAGCCATCAGTTACTGAATCAGAACATCTGAAACCCCCTTTATCAAATTATATTATGCTAGGTTGCCGAGTCAGGTATAAGTTCCATAGAAAACAGGGACAGAAGCTGCAGCTGTTGCTAGGGAGACAGAATCTTGGCTGCTGAACTACAGTACATACAGTACTGTAGAAATGCTTCATCTAAAGCTTGAGCGAATACTGCATTTTAAACACAAAGGCCAATTCAGGTCTGCAACAGATATTAATATTTTAAACATTTTAAACAAACTAAGTACAATTCTGTGTATGGGGCTGGGGATTCAGCCTTCTGCAACAGGCAGCAGTCTAAGATCAGCGGAGTGCAAACCTTTTAAAATAGGTATCCATCAGCTTGCTTAGTTTGGTGCAAATTAACAGTTTCAAGGCTCCCTGCCTCATTTCTGCAATAGGAAATGTTTGTCTTTCATATTGCCAAGGCTGTATTACTGTATTTTAGTGGTACAACTCATTTGTTGCATCTGCGAATATGATATAGCCCAAATCAGGCAACAGCACTTAACTGGGTATCTGTAGATAGTCCTCCCATAGTGTTTGATTTAGAAGAAATATATAGTAAACTCCTCAAACAAAAAGGAAAAACAACCTTAGGTCTGGATGGAATAAATGGCCATATGCTATACATGCTATATATGCTATACATGCTATATATGCTATATATACTATACATGCTATACATGTTATACATGCTATATATGCTATACATGATTGCTGAGACCTTAAAACTCCAATGAAAATTTTATCCGATAGTTGTTTGAAACAAGGGTGTGTCACACAGAATTGGAAAATTGCACCTGTGGTGCCAATACACAAAAAGGGATCCAGTTAGGATTGTGGTAATTATAGGCCAATAAGTCTCACCTCCACCACAGATAAAATATTAGAAAGTCTAATTAAAGATATTTTGACACCAGAACTTTGCACCACAGGCACAGAACAACATGGATTTAAAAAAAGTGCAGTACTATGACAAATCTGACGTGTTTTTACAAAAAAACATCAGTGAGATGCCAGACAAGAAAATATCAAGTGATATTATTTTCTTGGACTTCAGTAAGGCTTTTGATCTGTTGCCTCATTATGCATTGATTAATAAAATTAACAACTATAACATTCACAGATCAATTGTAGCCTGGATCACTGAATGGCTGAGCAATTAATTACAGTGTGTTATCATTGAAGGTAGTCTGTCTGGCACAGGAAGAGTCACTAGTGGTGTACCACAGGGCTCGGTGTTGGGGCCGGCCCTTTTTCAGATTTTCTTCGCCGATATTACAAAGGATTTGTTAAGTCATTCTGTTAAATATGCAGATGATATTAAAATAGGAGGACCCTGTAATACCCAATAAGCTGTACAAGATATACAGAGAGCTTTAGATAAAATATCAGTTTGGGTTACCAAATTGGGAATGAAATTAAATTCCGAAAAGTGCAAAGTGATGCATATGGGAAATTTCAATCCTAAATATACCTATATGTTCAATGGAACAAAACTCAACATCACAGATAATGAAAAAGATTTGGGAGTTCATATCTCAGATTACCTTACCTTGCCTGTACACAACATCCAAATGCGGCAGTTAGCAAAACTAATAAAATAATATGGCCCATTAAATTAAATATTATTTCTAAGGCATCTGCAGTATTAATGCCTTTATATAGAGCATAGGTCAGGCCTCATTTAGAATACGCTTCCCAGGTTGATGTCCGTACTAAAAAATACAAATTGTAAAACTCTTGAGAGGGTCCAGAGAAAATACAGAAAGAAATATCCTTAAGTTAAAATTACAAAAATTATGAACAAAGGTTGCAAATACTCATCCTAATGCCATTGGAAATGAGAAGGCTTAGAGGGAAACTAGTCCTTTTCTTATCACTACTTACTTTTTCCCCTCTGTGGCTCGGTCTGTTATCGTCTGGTCGCCGTCCCCTGTGCTCCAGGCATCCTGGCAGCTGACTCATACAGGGCTAGCACCATTTTCCGCCATGATTTTCTTCCCAGGACTGCAGATGTGTAATGATGTCAAATGCACTACATGCTGACATCTGCCGCAGCCCTCCCTTCAATTGCACCGTGACCTGCGGAACCCCCGATCTCCATCGGGGGTTGCTGCAGCACAGCACAAGTCCCAAACCCTCCCCAGGGAGCAGAGAGCAGCCCACAGGTGCTCAATCTGCTTCCTCCCAGCTGACCCCCAGCGTCCCATGCTCGCTTCCAAATCCAGGTTGCCGGTGTGGAGCGAGCTGTGGTGTCCAGTGCCTCAACCCTCAGTGCCACTGGGCCGGTGAGAGAGGAGCTATTCTTGATGTACAATATAATAGGTGATCTATATTTAATAAGTGAACTAGGGATAGAATTTAAGAATGACCTATGACACAATACAGGACATCCACTACAAACTGTGGGCAGGGCATTCAATTATACAAAAGAAAGTACTTTTTTATATGTAGGATTGTTCACCCTTGGAACAGCTTACCGATTGACATAGTAATAAGCAAAGTCAAGGATTAATTTAGAAAGAGATTCTGCAATTTAATCCTATCCGTATATAACCTTGGTTATTACATGTATTAGATACAGGAGCAAATATGTGCACTTGTGCCTTGTTGCTCCTTACTGCACCTTGTATGAAATCTAATATGTTATAAATCTGAATGGTGGCCACTATACAGAAATTACAAACAATCCTGTTCTGGGTTTTCTGTTAGAACACTATGCAACAACATGGACTTTATTCAGCTTGAAGCTGTGCTTAACATAGAAACTTAGAAAAGAGACAGACAGAAAAAGACCTGAACCAGTCTATCCAGTCTGTCCAAAGAATCCCTACTTGGAGATGCTCTAGTCTTCGTTTTCCCTTCCTGTCACATCACTTTCCATTCCACAACTCTATTATATGCACCCCAGCTTCCTCCTGCACCCATACACCCCAGTTAAGTCACTCTGCTCCTCCGAGGGGGGCCTCCTGTTGGTCCCGAGGGCAAGACTGAAATCTTCTGCTGACCAGGCCTTTGAAGTTGCAGGCCCAGTGCTCTGAAACTCCTTGCCCAGGTCCCCTGAGGGAGGCTCCCCTCGGCAGAGGCTTTTACAAAGGGGCTAAACACTCTTCTTTTTCAGCACGCTTTTAGTTAGACATCACAACATCACCGGCACATCTATCCATAGCTTTTTAATTGTTTTAGTACTTCTGTCATTATGTTTGCTTGCATGCATGTGCAAGAAACATAGTACCATCATCCGAGATTTCGGAGGTGTGTCACCCCCTCTTCCAATTCAGTCAGTGTGTTGGCAGGCGTGGCCCCTGTAAGCCAATGCATGCTGGAGCTGTCTATGACAGCTCCAAAATGCAGTGGCATACAGTTGAAAGGGGAGCTACGCTTCCAGTGAGCAGCAATAAGATATCGCCTGCTCATGCACAGTTCCCCCACACACACACACACACACACACACCACCAGACATGCAGGCGTCGCTCCCCCGCATGCACACACTGTATGGCGATGGGTGCCCAATCCCCGTCGGCTGTGCTGTGCTCCCCCGCCCAAAACCTTCCAAATGCCGCTGGTTGCCCACCCCAGCATGGCAACTCATGATAGCCGATGGGGGTGCCCAACCTCTGTCGGCTCCACTGTCCTCACCCCCAGTACTGGGTGCCATGTTGGGAGCCCACCCAGCGTGGCAATAGACCGATTGGCCGACGGGGTGCCTAATCCTGCTGGCTGAACGCCTAACCATCCTCAGCGCTGGGAGCCCACCCCAGCGTGGGCAAATGTCCCACGTCATAGGGAAAAAAAAAGAAACCTGTAAAGAAAAAACGGTCCCATCGTAGTCTCCCTGGCCCCTCCCACAACCCGCACTCCACCCACTACTCACCCTGCCTCCCCACACCCCCCCTCACCTCATACTTACCCCGACCTCGGCGCGACGATCTTCAGTGGACCGGGAACACGTCTGCACTCTTCAAAGCCGACTGCGAACTGAGGAAATGCCGGTAAGCTGTATAATGGGCTAGATAAGGTTTTTTCAACGTTGTTGCATATCTCAGGCATTTTTTGGAATTTTTGCATCAAATTTTCAACATGGGGTTTTTGGGACCCCTTCTCATGAATGATGTCACTGTCATGGCGTTATTCGGGCCTGATGGGTGATTTCGCAGTCACTGCACGGTCACTGCGTGAAATCACCTTTTGGGACCAACTAATGAAATGACACTGCCAGTGTTCATAAGGTGGGCTCTCAAGAAGCCTATTTTGAAAATTTGGTGGAAAAATTCCAAAAAATGACTGTTTTACGAGCGTGCGATGCGCAGTTCCTACACAAGCTCGTAAGTTCATGAATTTTCAATATTTTCACTCCAGATTTTCAACATTGCTCTTTTTACCACACCTTCTCATGAGTAGCACAGCTGTCATTTTTCACATCTCACCCAAAACGTGTTTCTGCCCATGTAGCGCACAATGGCGCAGTCGGTGTGCGAAATCAATGTACGGGACAAATTAAGAAAATCACAGTGACACTGTTCATGAGTAGAGGTCTTAGAATGGCTATGTTGAAAATTTGGTGAAAAGATTCCAAAAAATGACTGTTTTATGAGCGTGCGTTGTACAGTTCCTACGCACGCTCGTAAGTTCACGAATTTGCAATATTTTCACTCCAGATTTTCAACATTGCTACTTTACCACACCTTCTTATGAGTGGTACAGCTGTCATTTTTCACATCTCACCCAAAACGTGTTTCCGCCCATGTAGCGCACAATGGTGCTGTCGGTGTGCGAAATCAATGTACGGGACAAATTAAGAAAATCACAGTGACACTGTTCATGAGCAGAGGTCTTAAAATGGCTATGTTGAAAATTTGGTGAAAAAATTCCTAAAAATGACTGTTTTACAAGCGTACATTGTGCAGTTCCTAAGCGTGCTCGTAAGTTCGCGAATTTTCAATATTTTCACTCCAGATTTTCAACATTGCCATTTTACCACACCTCCTTATGAGCAGTACAGCTGTCATTTTTCACATCTTGCCCAAAATGTGTTTCCGCCCATGTAGCGCACAATGGCGCAGTCGATGTGCTACATCAATGTACGGGACACATTTAGAAAATCACAGTGACACTGTTCATGAGCAGAGGTCTTAAAATGGCTATGTTGAAAATTTGGTGAAAAAATTCCTAAAAATGTTTGTTTTATGAGCGTGTGTTGTGCAGTTCCTATGCATGCTCATAGGTTTGCGAATTTAATATTTTCACTCCAGGTTTTCAACATTGCCATTTTATTACACTTCCTTATGAACAGTACAGCTGCCATTTTTCATATGCCACCCAAAATGTGTTTTCACACATGTAGCGCACAATGGTGCTGTTGGTGTGCGAAAGCAATGTTTGGGACAGATTAAGAAAATCACAGTTACACTGTTCATGAGCAGAGGTCTTAAAATGGCTATGTTGAAAATTTGGTGACAAAAGTCCATAAATGACTGTGTTACGAGTGAGCATTGCGCAGTTTCCACGCACCCTCGTAAGTTCATGACTTTGTAATATTTTAAGTCCAGATTTTCACCAGTGGCATTTTTCCACACTGCCTTATTTACAGTACAGCTGTCATTTTCACAACATGGCCGAAGTGTGTTTTCACACTTTCAGCGCAGAGATGCGTGGTCACTGTGGGAAAATCATTGTTCGGGACAGATAAAGAAAATCACAGTGACACTGTTCATGATCGGAGGCACCAAAATGCCTGAGTTGACAATCTGCTGTAGAAAAATCCCCAACCTAATTATATTACGGGTGTGCGTTGCACAGTTTCTATGTACGCTCGTGACTTCACCATTTTTTTTAAATATTTTTACTGCCAATTTGCAACATTGCCATTTTTTACACTTCCCCATGAACAGTACAGCTGTCATTTTTCACATCCTGTTTGGAATGTTTTTGCACCTGTGGTGCTAAATGCCGTAGTCGCTGTGCATAATCAGCTTTCGGCTAAGAAACTGATATTCCCCCGTTCATGAGGTAGGGTCACAAAAAAAACATGTTGAACATTTGGAGTGAAAATACCAATGAATGCTTGAGGTATTAGGTTTCCAACCATAACGCCTAACCTTGTAGAGAATGACAGGCATCAGGGGTGTGACTTGGGATTCTTGCCTATAATGCCCATACCATTCCACACCCTGCAGCCAGTGAGAGGCATCGAGGTATGCCTTGGACTCTTCGGCCCCAAAGTTCACCCCATTCTCCTATATCGCACCCATCTCACTGTATTTCCTAATGAAATGGGGTGCGCATAAGGGCCAAAGACCCCAAGGAACACTGTGACACTTGCCAGTGTCTGCAGGGTGGGTGTACTGAAATGGCGTGGCCGTTATGCCTGACGACCCAAAGGCACACCCCAATACCTGTCACTCTCTGCAGGGTGGTGGTGAGGTTGGCTTCAGTTCAATACTTCACTGCCATTCCTATTACGCAGCTCTGCAACTTCTACACTACCACTGCCAATGCCAGCAAGCAAACATTTGGCATTGACAAATGCTTGTTTATGGGTATGTTTTAGTGGGTATTGTTATACAGAAATATTATCTGTTTCACATTGCAGTGCTTTACTTTTGAATGATAATCACTTCTGTATTGCTATGAGTACGTTATGTTTTATGTTGTATTATATTGTAGTAGTGCCCTAGGCCTCAAGGGAAAGCCGCCACACATAAATAAAATCTACTACTACTACTACTACTCCTACGCCTCTTGAATCCAGCTGTTATCTTTGCCTTTACAACTGTAACAGGTAGTTTGTTACACTCACCACCCTTTCCTTGAAGTAAGACTTCTTGATGTTCTTTCTGAATCTTCCCTTTCCAGCTTGAGCACCAGCCCACTGGTGGACTCACTGCTTCATAATTTGAACAGATTTGCTGTGTCCACTTTGTTGAACCCTTACATAAACTTGAAAGTATCTTATCCTGCATCTTATCAAGAATGCTTTAAATACCTCATGGGGGTTAACGAGGTACAGGCAGGGGGGTAATTTTCAAAGAAAAAGGTACTGTAGAACAAGGGAATATGTATATAGCTGGAGGGAGGTAGATTTAGGATAGATATGATGAAGTACTTCTTCACAGAAAGGGTGGAGGATTCCTGGAACTGCTTTCCAGCAGAGGTAGTGGGGGAGAAAACAGTGGTGGGGTTCAGAAATGCCTGGGATATACAAAAGGGAATCATTTGGGGTAAAGGGTGTGGGTGGGTAGAGTAATTTGCTGTTTTTAAAAACACCCTAACACATCTCCTTCTCAAAAACTCTTTATGCAACTGTCCTTAATCTTTACCTTACCCTCTGTCAAATTCATGTCTTCCCACAATTTGCCCCAGCTCCTCCCATTAAGCCTCCCCACCAAAGCTTTGTAAATTATTTCATTACTACTCCAGTGATTTAATACTATGATTTGTGCACAATTCCTTGTAAATTCAAGTGCAGTCCCTCAATCTATTTTGTGTATAATTACACCAATGTACTTTTTGTATTAATGTATTTGTATGCTCTTGTAATTATCATATTTCTTCTCGATTCTGATACACTGGACGCTTGTGAAAATGGGCAATTTTTACTCACATGCCTTTCCAGTATAAAATAAAACTGAAATGAAATGAAGAGTCAGTGCCGTAGATGAAGGAGAGCCTGCAGCAAAAACAAAAGTAATAAAAATAGTCAGACTTGGTGGGTCCCAGTAGCCCTTATCTGCTGTCCGTTTCTATGTTTCTGTGTCTCTATGTCCCACCTCTCTCCCTTATGTCCTCCTCTCAGTCCACGATGAGATTTCTCAGTCTCTCATTAAACGCTGTACACTGCTGACCCTGTGTCGTCTTTGTAGCCCCTTATTGCACTGTGTCTAATCTATCCCTGTCCTTCCATGGGTGCGGCCGCAGAACTAGGAACTGAATATTCCAGATGCAGTCTCCCCAGTGATACATACAGAGGCACGATCACCTCCTTTCTCCTGCTAGTAACCTCTCTCCCTGTGCACTCCAACATTCTTTTAGCACTCCCACATACCCTGCCGCACTGAGTAATCTGCTTTAGAGTATTGCTGAGCACTACTCTGAGGTCCTGGCTCCTATTCGTGCTCTCTACTGGCATCCTATCAATATAGTATACTGTTCCTTGTTTTTTTTCCTTCTATGTGCATTGCCTTGTACTTTTTGGCATTAAATTTCAACTGCCAAATACAGGACCACTTATACTTAACCTTCTGTCTCATAATGTCGATCCCTTCACTGCTGACCCTCCAGGGGTGACCTGGAGCACTAAGGAGTTTTAAGTGACTTGCTCAGTCACACAGTATGTAAGTGGAGGTTGTGGGATTCCAACCCAGGTCTGCAGGATGTACCAAGCTCATTCATAGCTTGTTACTCTAACTTCTAGGCTATACTGCCAGCCCCATCATCTATGGACAGGCTCGCCTTGTCCTGGGCACCCTCTCCTATGTCGCAGAAATACATATTAAACAGGAGTGGTCCCAGGATCAACACTTGTGGTACTCCACTAGTCACTGCCCTGTACTCAAAGAATTTATAATTTAGGACTCCATCTGGGTTCTATTAGCCACTTTTTGACCCATCTAGTTATTTCTTTCCCTATCCCCTGATCACTCACGTTCTTAACCAGTGTCTTACGTGGCACAGAATTAAAGATTTTGCTACTGTCGAGGTATAGTACATCCACTGTCTTGCCTCTTTTTGGCATTTCTGTTACTACATAAACAAGCATTTGTCAATGCCAGATGTTTGCGACTGGAATTGCTGTTGTACCGGGTCTAGGTACAGATCCCTGTGCCGGAAGACTAATATGGGTTGGGCTGGGGTGGGGCAGTTATGGCAGGGCAGCAACAGGCATCAATGGACATTTCTCTTTTTTGCAGTGTTTATTTAAAAAACTAAACTACGAGGGAGGGTTTTCTTTATTTCGAGTGGAGACACTGAGGGATTGGGCACCCCCAGTGTCAGTGTTATGAGAGGCCCCCAGAAGCTCTAGGGGTTTTAAATGCTCTATGGTACATTTTAAGGCCGACATGGAAGACAAAACAAAGTTATCCCCCCAACCCTGACTCCAAGGAAAAAATATAATGTTATGGCTGGTCTCAAGTACCTTGAGACTGCAGTTGGGCCTGTCTGACAGCAGGACCATTTCCATGATTTTATCTATTTATGTCTAGGTGGGCCAAGCAGTCCTTATCTGCCATCAAAGTCTATGTTTCTGTGTTATCAGGGGATCTTTTTTTTTTCTTTAAACGGGGAATATGGGAATCCTACCCCCAAAAATCTTTAAATTCTAAGGCCCAGATATTCAAACTGCACCCAAAAAGTGCGCAATAGCAGGAGCAAGTGCAAGTCTATTGTGCCCATGCGCAAGAGACGCGATATTCAAAAACGGAGCAGGCCAAATTGCGCCTACAGCCGATGACTGAATATTGCACCACCTGCGCCATAGCGCAACTAGGGAGGGGAAGCTGAGCAGATCTGATGCACCATAGTGCAACAAGAGATGTTCAGCTGAGCAGTCCAGAGGCACCATAGCGCAACCAGGGAGCCCCCCAGCTGCAGAGCAATGTAACTGCACAATCAGGGAGGTAGGGGCCCACCACCCATGCCACAGATGGGCACAGGAACACACAGCAGAACAGACATCGTCCCCCACACCCCAAGCACAGCACAACTGGGGAGGGCTGGAATAACCACTGGCCCATGGAGACAAGGAAACAACCCACAGCAGGGCCATGGTGCCCCATCACACCTACCGGCAAGCTGTGACTGGCACACAAGGAGGGCAGACCACCTAGTGCCACACCATCCCCCCAAGTGCAGAGCACACCCTGCACCGTGACCCCCAGACACCCCCTCATGAGCAGTGACCACCACTGCAGGAAACCCCATGCATGCCACCACCCCCACTGTGAAAATGCAACCCTGTGCACCACAGAACCATGCAAGCCAGCCCCATCACGAGCACCCATCAGTGGGTTGCAGCACATGGCAATGCAACAACGGCAGACATGTTGCCACCATGCACAGTCCCCCCGAGGTACTGCTGAGAGACCGACCATGCGTCAGCACAAGAGGTACCCCACATGGGACAGGGAGTACCCTTGACACCACCACCAGTGGTACAGCACCCTGCACAGTATTCCAGTGACACACCCCGACCCACCACTGGCCACAACAGCCAGCACAGACACCCACAGTGGTGAGTGGAAGCATGCACCACACTGGTTGCCACACAGTGTATGGACAGACGCCCACCCATACCCAAGGGCACACCAACACAGAGATGCAGTGGTGGGGCAACCAAGCCCCCATTGTGGGCCCATGTAAGCTGTGTACACACAACCCACAGTCCCCCATGGCACTGGAGTGCCAGCCACCCTGCGCAGGCACTGTGGACCCGTACACCACCAGCAGTCGCCTGGAGCACAAGTCACAGACAGTGGGGCACATCCTCTGCAACACACACAAGGCACAGCATGGAGGTGGGACAACGATTGTGGCGCCCACAGTGCCATCTGAGCCAGGCATGCACCACACCAGTGACAGGGGCAGCCTAGCAAAGTGACGGGTACAGTGGCCACCCTGCAGGGACTGCCAGCACTGACATGCCAGCAGACCATGCAGGTCACAGACATGCATGTGTGTCAGCTGCATAGGCCATGGACGGGCCAATGGGTGCACCATGGACACAGAGCACAGGCCATAGACCAATGCACACAGTCATCCAGTGCACAGGGCACAACACACACACCACAGACATTGACTGATAGCTACTCCCACACCATAGTTACCTCCACACGGACACACACACATACCCATGACTGCACCACCCCTGATGCCATGCACACCACTGCAGCTGAGCACCTATAGCCCGCTGCAAATCAGAGACCACCACAGTATTCATATCAAAATCAAATGTATTGAAAAAATATAATAGTCAACTATTTACAAGAATACAAAACTATATACAAGGTTGGGGGCACAAACAAGGTGGGGGTGGGTAGGGGCAGGGTGGACAAATGGGATGGGATAGGAGGGTGTGAGGGTGGGTCCAGGGGTAGGGAATTCAGGGACTGAGAGATCCCTAGCAGGAGCCGTTCTGCACTTTGCAACTTCCGGCCTCTGTGCCTACTCAGTACTTCGGTTGTATCCAATCTCTGGAGGATTTCCATGGATTCATGGGCCAGCTGTAGAATCTCCCACACAGCGTCTCTTATGTCCGTTAGATGGCAGGTACCTAGGACAAGGTATCACAGTCAATAGGTGTGAATGCACAACCCCATTCAGCCCGCCCACTGTGCATGACATACGGCCATGGGACATACCACTGTGATGGTGTGTGACCACCCGCAGTGATCACGTCCATAGGACCTGTCCACTCAGGCGCATACAGCCATGCAGAATGCTGCACACACCCACCGGCCAAGTCACGCACAGCACCACCGTGCCGTTTAGTGACATGGCTATGTGGTGCAAAGGCAGTGGCACAGCCATGCACTTGGTGCACGCATGGACCACCATTGACGCACTCCCAGACATGCACTGCCACTGGACAGTGTTGACTGTAACAAGCTGCGTGCATGGCAGTGGTGTCGATGAATGGTGGCCATGAGTCTCTGCCCACCCTGTCACACAGCATGCAGTAGTAATCATGGATGTATGGCACTCACCCTCATTGGGCCGGTCAGGTGAGCGGTGATGGCCCTTGCCCTGCCTGGCTGCACTGTCCTCCTCTCTCTGCCACTCTTCCCGCAACCTGCGGCATTCATCCAGGCCTGTGGGGAAAACAAGGAGAGAAGAACATCAGTACAATCCCGAAGCAAAGTCCTGCCCCAAGGTGTGTGCCCTCCCACCCAGCCAGACCCACCCACCCCACACCCTGTGAACACCGCCACAGCCAACCCCAGATGGTCCATCCCCTATGTGCTGGTCACATACAACACTGTGACCCATATGGATGATAAAAGTGTGTTGATGGAACCCCTACCTGGACGTGGCACCGTGCCCCTCCTGGCATGTGCCTGCAGTCGTGCCAGTAGCTCCGGCTCCCTCCTCCACAGGTCCCCATAGCGGCGCCTGCACTGCTCCACACTCCTTCCCCATCCGGTGGCCTCCTCCAAGGCAGTGGCCACCTTCTGTCACACCTGGGTCCTGGCCCTGTCCAGGGGAGCCTCCCTGAAGAGAGACCCATGGTGTGGCTCAACAATTGCCACCAGATTGGCTAGCTTAATGGCTGTTCACTGCGCTGCCCATCTGCGTGCCATCCTTGCAGCTATAGTAGGCAATATGGTGCTCTGCAGCACGGCTACCCACGTGCAGATACTGCGTGGTACAGCGCTGCCATTCCCTATTGCGCTGTTACCGAACAGTGCGATAGAGGTGCACCCATGCCTGACGCATGGTGCCTAGGGGGCAAAGGTCAGGCACAGGGTCAAGGGTATCTGGTGCATGGCCATGCACAGCACCATTGGAAGACAATGCATGTAGTGCGATTGGCTGCCTGTGTGCCAGCGCCTTAGCAGACTACTGAGCAGTTGGGCCATTGCACCTATGATGGCCCAGTGCCACAGCGCCATGTAGTGACCATCGCTATAGCGCCATTGGTGCAATGGTGGCCGTGCCCTGCATTGCCTACCATGCACAGCATGTCATCAGTGTGGCAGACGCCTGCGTCAGCAACCCGGGCATGCGCAGTGAGGTGTACTACGCATGACACAGAACTGCGCCATTGGCTCAGCACGTTCAACACAAACGCACAAAGCGCAACAGTGCGATATTCAGCCGTCATATGCTAATCATCTAATGAGACATTCAATGGTGCAGCACTGCAATTTGCATCTACTTAAAGTTGCTCCTCGCCTCATTTGCATGGATTGCGCTATAAAAGTGCGACAATGTGCTGCAGTGGCCATAGTCAGTTACTGCAATTTATTGGTGAGTTGCCTGCTGTTTAGGAGTGTGGACTGTGGATTCAGGGACAGTGCATGGGACTGCACAGTCACAGGTAACAACTGCCATTCTTACAGGCTACATAATGACTGAGCAGGTTGTTGGAGAGGAGGAAAACAGTGGTGGGAGGAGAAGGAGGATGACACACTTTACAAAGGTTGAAACTGAGGCCCTGTTCGAGGCCTACCTGGATAAGGAGCCACTTCTCAGTGGACGGCGGGGAACTCTTCAAGCCCATGCTGCTGCATGGGAGGAAGTGTCACGTGCTGTGAACCTGGATGGCAGCCACCAGCGCCCTGTGCAGGAGTGTAAGAAAAAGATGGGCACGGACAGGAGGAGGAGGGTAAAGGAGAAGGTGGCTGCCATCAGGGCAGCACGTGCTGCAACAGGTGGGGGACAGCCGGAGGTGGTACAGCTGACCCCAGAGGAAGAGAGGCTTGCTGGAAGCAAGTAGCGCAGTGCCATTGAGGGTGTTCCAGGTGGAGGCTTCCAGACGGGTGGTGGCCCATCACTGCATGGTAAGTCATGGTCTGTCGATGGGGGGGGCAGGGTAGATCACACGCAGTAACGTAACTTTGCTTTCCCTTACAGATCCTGAGCATCTGCATGGGTCAGCGGTGGTGGGCCTGTCCACTGCGGACAGTCGGCTGGAGTTGGAGGAGGGACCATCCACCTCCACAGGTATATGTGGATCATTGTGACAATGGGGCCGCCTGGCTGTCCACACTGATGTCATTGTAACAGGTGTGGAGGAAGCTCTGCCTGTGTCCCAGTGTGTTGGCATCCACGGATGCCAGCACGCTGTGGCTGTGGCCGGTGCAGAGTCCATCACTAGTGATGATGACACGACCATTATGGGCAGTGACACATGTGTGCCACGGGATGGCCACACAGCAGGGCAATTCGCACCCATGGCTGTGGGTGGTGCCGTCATGGAGGCCTTCGTGTCATCACAGTCCCATGCTGTGCCTGTCAGCACCAGTGGGGCAGCACTGGTGTCTGTTCAGGACAGTGGGACTGTTGCAGCCACTGCAGTGGCACCACTGAGCCCTGGGGAACGACAGCCGGAGGGGCAGCATCAGCAGTTGCCCAATGGGCTTGGGGGTACAGGGTTTAGCAGCGGCATCTGTGCACCACCTGTGGACATGCCCAGACCTGGTACTGGTGTGCAGCACCCACCCTCAAAGGGTGCTGATCATTGGGCCATGCACACCCTGAGGGACAGGATGCCGAGGAGGCTGATGACCTCTTGGACGCGCACACCCGCCTACTATAAGCATCGGTCCAGCAGCAGATGTGGCTTGCGACGTCTGTGGATGCAGTGCGTGTGGCTCTGGAGTGGGCAGAGGAGCATCGCAGCAGGGACACCGCACTGATCCTGGCAGGGATGGACCGTTTGTGGGAGGATGTGACCACTGCCATTGACAGGCATGCACAGGCATTCATTGCTGTCATGACCACAATGGGCACACAGTCAGGTGCCCATGCATCGCGGACACCACGCAGTGCACGATCCACCCCCCATTCCTGGCATTGAAAGGCCCCCCCCAGGCCCTATGATTGTCCATGTGGTTTGCATACTCACCCACTAGGTGGCACAGTGCCGACTGGTGCCAGATGAAAGAATCGTGTGCTCCCCCAGGGTGCATGGCACAGACATTGATGATGCGCCCCCTGGCATCGCACACCACCTGGCAGTTGATGCTGGCATAGCCCTTGCGATTTATGTATGTGGCCCCCTCGGGTGCAGTCTATTGCCCCTAGCACTCCAGGCATACGTGCTACCCTGTGGAACTCCTGTATGTTTGCTGTGCGCTCCGCCATTGTGCTGAGGAAATGGATGTACTCCGCAGCATATGTCAGCAGTGTGCTGAGGAATTGGGTGAGGTGGCATGACGTGGCTGACTGGGTTATGCCTGTGGTGTCCCCAGTTGGTCTCTGGAAGGTACCCGTGGTGAGCAAGCACATGCAGGCTGTTACCTTAGTCTTCACTGACAGGGCATGGCTCCGTCGTGTGGGTGCCTGTATCACATCACTGCACAGCTCACAGAGCCACCTCAGAATTGCCCTATTCAGGTGGTACCGGCCCACAATCTCAGTATCAGTGTACAGCTCAAAGCTGGTGCAGGCTCGGTACTGCCTGTTGGGGGCATACCACCGACAGGCCCTTCCACGGCCACACCCCCCTGCCGCCCGCCTTCTCACCCCCCTCATTACGGCCTCCATGTGGAAGGTGGCACTGGCCATGTCCCTGGCTTGTGTTCACCCCCGGCAGCTGTTACTGTACTCCCCCGCTGTCCTGACTGCTACCTCCCCTGCACCGGGTACATCTGCCTGTGCTGGCCTCTGTGCTGTGTGGCTCCCCACACCTTCCTTGTGCCTGGCTGTTCAGACTGTCCTTTCCCTGGCCTGCCCTGTTTGTGCCTCCTGCCCTATCTGTCTGTCTCTGCTTCTGACACATGTGGCTTCCTTGTAGCGTTCTTGAGCCTCTCCCTTACTCCTTTTTATTTTGACTCATTTCCACTATGGCACAACTTCCGCTTGCTCCCCTATTGTGCATGGCGCAAGTCGTTGAATATCGCACTGCGCCATTTATGCATGGTTCCTCCCCCTTTGGTTGTGCAAGCCTTCATTGTCATTGCGCTGTTGCTCAGCATGATTTCAAGGGCGCAACTGCCTCCTGCTGAATATCGCAGAATGGCGCAATTTCGGACTTGCGCAGGCACAACCCTATTGCGCATGGCTCAACTCTTTTGAATATCTGGGCCTAAGTGTTCAAATTTGCAAGTTGCTGCATTTTGAAGGGGTAAACTAAACTCCAGTTTTATCTGCAACCAATATTTAAAAATCAATGCCAGCCACTATTTATTACATTGTTTGATCTACCCTAAATTAATGTGAGCTGGTCACATATTTACTAGTGTTACTAAGCCTAATGGCCAAGTGATCATTAATTTACTTAAGCGTTTCATGTTCTATTCTATCAGCAACCTAAGAGTTAAACTGGTCCAGCACTTGTGTGGTGTGTGTGTGTGTGTGTGTGTGTGTGTGTGAGCATGCGAGACACACACTCTCTGCAGTTTACATCAGTCATGAGTCCACTTAGCATAAAATATAACTGGTCTCTGTAACTCCAACTGAACTCATTTTTTTCTTGACTCACCTACAGATACTGGCAGAGCAAGCAGTTTCAGTTTTCCATCGCTGTAATGTTGGGGGGGGTGCAGACAGGCTGACAGCACATGATGAGATCAGCTGTATTTGCTGGGCTGTGTTTAGATAAAAGGAAAGAGCTGATCTACGATTGGGTCAGCACATTCTTTTTGTTTGAAATCGCACTTGTATCCCCTCCTCATCCTGCCAGTCCTGGCCCTTCGGGGCCACTAAGGAGTCATCCTCCTTCCTCCTGCTCTACCCACTTCCACCTCCGTGTCCCCATGGAGCCACGGATTACCCCCCGGGTGAGGATGGGATGAGGCCTCTGACACTCCGAGCTACTTACTGTTTCATCAGTCCGGAGGTGGCAGGGCGAGAGGGGGCACATTGGAGGCATGCTCCCTGTAACCTGTCTTCCCAGTCCTGGCAGGCATTTTCCCTTTTTCTCCCACCCCAGCAGCGTAAGACCCAGATGTCAAGGCAATGAGCACTGACGTCACACTGCTGTGTAGCGGCTGCCCATCCCCTGTTGTTAGGGGCTTGTAGTACTCCAAGCCTCCGCTCAGAGTCGTACAAGAGCGTGGGCTATGGTCTCAACCATCCCCGGAGTAGGCGAGCTGTCGTGGGACACTCAAGCCTATTTCCCCCCGGCCGACCCACCAGCGACCCAAGTCCGCTCCTGAACCCAGGTCGCTGATGTGGAGTAAGGTGTGGTGTCCAGCGCCTCAACCCTCAGCATCACCGGGCCGGCCAGGTCAGCACATTCTTTTGAAATACACAAAGTTTCAAGCCAGAACAGCATCATGATCAGGCTTACTGATGATTGGTGTGAGAAGGTCAAGCCCCTTGCAGAGTCTCCTGCATTGGACCACCGTGACACACTTCTCAAAACCCTGTATATTATAACAAAATGTTCGATTTGTGCTTGTGCATGGCGAACATAAAAAGGACAAGACTGGCCCTTAGTGAATCCATGCTGTGTCCCATTCATTAAGACCTTTCCCTAAGACTGTGACTAGCCCTTCTTTAAGGATCATTGCTAGACGTTTTCCCACAATCGATATCAGGCTCACCAGTCTGTACTTTCCTGGATTTTCCCTGTCTTTTTTTGCCACCCTCCAGTGCTCAGATACTACACCTATTGCTACTGGTTTTCCAGAAAGGACTACCAGTGGCACCATTAGCACCTGCCTGATTTCTTTCAGCACTGTAAGGTGAATCCCTTCTGGCTATGAGGATTTATTTATTGGGTTCTCCAGTCCCTCTAGTACTTGTTCCTATTTATCCTGCTCATCTGAAAATATCCCCTCTGTCCTCCTTGAATTCTATCTTGCTGTTAGGGGAATGGGCCTGCCTCTGTGACTGTGAACAGTGAACAAAAGTATTAATTCAGTATACCTGTCTTTTCTACATCATCACCAGTACCAGGACAGAGTACTATCTGGGTGAAGTCCGAGTATCTGCATCAGAGGAGGAGAAGTACCAGGGAGTGATGATCACTAGTGACCTGAAGCACTCCACGCAGTGCAAGAAAGCAGCAGCAAAGGCAAACAAGATGCTGGGGTGCATAGCTAGGCGGATCAGTGGTAGGAGAGAGGAGGTTATACTGCCCTTGAACAGGTCACTGGTAAGGCTGCATCTAGAGTATGGAGTGCAGTACTGGTGCCCACACCTCAAAAAGGACATTAACCTGCTGGAGATGTACAGATGAGGGCTACAAAGATGATAGCCGGTCAGCAGGGCAAGGAATACAAGGAGAGGTTGAGGGCACTGAACATGTACTCACTGGAAGACAGGAGAGAGAGAGAGAGGAGGGACATGATTGGGACATTCAAGTACTTGAAAGGGATAAATAAAGTTGATAAGGAGAGTCTCTTTAAGCTGAGTGGCAACCATATCACAAGGAGGCACAGTCTTAAGCTGGAGGGAGGAAGATTTAGGAGGGAGGTCAGGAAGCACTTCTTCACAGAGAAGGTGGTGGACACTTGGAATACGCTGCCAGAAGAGGTTGTCTCGTTGAATATGGTGGGCAGCTTTAACAGAGGCTGGGCTAGGCATAGGGGGAAGGTAAGAATCATGGGTAGGGAGGATGGGAGGAGTGAGGAGGGCAGGAAAGGACATTAGCTCAAGCTGTGGACCCTGCAATACAAGCAGACTTGATAGACCAAATGGCCTTCTTCTGCTGGCATCTTTGTATATTTGTATGTTCATATGTACTCATCCCATCTAGGATTGCCACCTTGAGAATTAAAAAAAACTGGCCACCTTCTGCCCTCCCCGCTACCACCACCACTGTGCATATTTTAATAAAAATTAATGTACTTTACTAATCCTTTCAATACAATGCAGTACACATCCAACAGCAAAAAACACCAACGAATAACATAATAAACAAAAATGAGGTCCTCCCCCAAAATCACCCCCCACTGAACCACCCAGAGCACAGCAATTCAACAATCAATGGCCACAACAGTAACAACAAAAAGAACGGGCCCCAAGATATAAACAAAGTATAGAAAGTAAGAAAGTAATATAAACAAAGAGGGTAAACAAGAAAGGAGAAATACAAGGCAGAAATTAATCATAAGTCCAAACCGTCTGCTCTGGATTAGGACCTCACTGAGGCAGAAAGTAATGCATAAAGTGGTTCCCAATGGCTACGAAATTGTTCAGATCGATGCTGCAAGAAAGCAGTCTGCTTTCCGATCATCAAGCTTTGTAGGATTTCCTGATGCCACTCCCTATAAGTGGGGGTGGCATCATCCTTCCAATGTGTTAGAATTATAAGCTTGGCTGTGATGACTATCAAGGCCATATAGGTTTTACGTGGCCATAAAAGACTAGCTGAATAACAGCTGACCAGCCAAATATTTGCAGTAAAAGACTCTTCCAGTCCTAAAAAGGAATCTAAAGAGCTCTTAATGGTATTCCAAAAAGGAGCCACAGCATACAGCATGCTTGAGATTACTATCAGCGAGTCTACAACATGAGCAAGATGGGGAAGAAACTCTACCCATCATACACAACTTTTGAAGGTGCAATACATAGTATGTAAAATATGATATTGAATCCATCAAAAACTATCGTGTTTCACATATTAATATAAGCTACACCATATGGTCTGCCACATTTTAGGATTGTGTTGAAGACCCAGGGCTTGTATTCAATAATAACTCCCCCCCCCCAGGCTCCCAGGGTCTATGGATAAATACCCATAACATTTAGAAACTGAAAGGGGCTGTTCTACAAGAAGCAAAAATGATTTCAAATTCAACTGTTCTTGTGGGAGCCAAGGGCCCAGGCCAATATAGGAGGTAATTGCTTTGGTAAGCTGAAGCTATTTAAAGCTATTTGTAACATGGGAGAAATGTGAGGACTCCAGGCAAGGAAGGTGATAGGTGAAACAGGGTCAGGTGGTGCAAGAGCAACACGGCATTATGGCATGATAATGGCGTGTTGCCTTAGAACGCTCAGACCAATAATCCCCTGTTGAGAGCATGAATGCACTCAGAGAAGTGTATGAGAAGTGAAGAAGGGAAATTTTGTCAAGAGTTTAACCAATAAGTGGCAGTAGGAACAGACATCGGGCACCAAAAAGGAAAAATGTGCTCGTTCTGTCAAAAGCGCCACCTATTGGTCGGAAAACCAGTGAAGTGGTGAGGGAAAAGCGCTACCTGTTCTCATGCGTAGAGGAGTGCGGCACTGGGAATCATGGACACCACGGAATATATGTATTGCAGGCACAGAAGAACTGCTTTATATCGAGGTAGGAAAGCCAGTCATATGACAGTGGGGACATGATATTAGGAAAGCAAAAATAGTAGGGTAGCAAAGAGACAAATGCTAAAACGGCAATGCAATTTAAGAAGTGCCGCCTATTGGTCGGAACAGTGATGGCTGTGCCACAGAGTCCGGTCACAGAACTGCAGTAAATTAATTGAGAAAGTAAGTGATGCAGCGTAAAGAATCTCCACAGAAGTCACCACGGCTTAAATCTCACCTGTAAATGGACAGGCAGCAACATAGCAGCCGATAAGAAGGACAAAATTTCTAGATGTAATGATTGTGTAATGTAGGTGTTGGAATGTAAACAAAAGTTGTAAGTCTGGAGAAATCGGTACACACCACATTACTGCATGTGGGCTGAACAACGTGTATGCGCATAGCTGTAATTAGACAGACCTTACAAAGTAAGAGAGCTAAAGCAAGAAAAACTGGAAGGCAAGGAAGTAGCTGAGCTCATGTGTCTTTTGCAGCAAAGAAATCAGTATGCAACCAATATTTGCCTTGCACTTTCCATGTTACAAGTGCATTAATCCACTCTGAAGGTGGCATTTAATGGGGAGTTAATGCATGGTTGGTCGTTGTAGGCACTCGGCCTGCGGCCCCAACGGCCCCAACCATGCATTAACTCCCCATTAGATGCCACCTTCATCATAGATTAATGCTTAAGTAACATTGGAATGGAAAAATGAACCTGTAGAGTGGGTACAGAGGAACACCACCATGCATATTAATACACACCTACCTTCGTTTCAAACACCGCGCCACATCTCCCGCTCCTCTCCTGGCTGTTAGCTACACACGGGTGCCTTGTCACTTTTCCAGTTAATATTAACAGCTGAATTAAAGTCAAGTTTAAACACTGTATCTTGAACTGACTGTTCGGCTCTGCTCCTTTCACCTTACTCGCTCTCCCGCTACACTGACACCAGCGCCAAATGAGTGTGCTTGCATGTTGTGGCAGTGTGGTTAGTGGAATTGTTCGGGCTGCCAGCTATATAAACATGCATTTCATTAAAAAAAACAGCACATTAAAGTGTTTAACTGGGAAGTCTTTGGAAAAAACGGTAGCGATAGTGGAGGATCCCGTATGGTGCGCTTCAACTTCAGCATTTACGGTAGTGTGCTGTGCTTGCTCATGTCACTTGAATGTTTACAGAATGAATGAGAGTAAATGAGAGACATCTTTCCTTGATATGTACTATAAAATCAAAGAAGGTACATTGTACTGTTGTACCGGGAGCGGAAAAACACACTTTTTGTTGCTACTACGGGGGTGGAGGCCCCAATGACAATAATAATGAAAAGAAAAAGAAGGTATATTGTACTGTTCAGAAAAAATAACAGAACGAAACACACTGTGCTTGTCTGCTGTGACTGAACTCGGCCATTGAAATGAACTTTAATTTTGTTGCAATGGCAGTATTGCAAGGCAATATTATTGGCATGTCTTAGTGTTTGCTACTGCTTGCTTTCATTCACTCTCCCCCACCGGTGCAATATTAGTGGAATGTCCTTTTATTCTGTATTACTGCTGGCTTTCATTCTTTCATTGGAGGGCTCTGTCCCCTCCCCCCCAATATAAATTTTTATTGGTATTTTTTATTTTTATAATACTGTCCCCCTGTGCAGTAATCAGCAAAAGTGTCATATTATCGGTGTTACTTTATTTCTTAATACTGTCATTGGGGGGGCTCTGCCCCCCCCCAACACCACTCCGGCAACAATCAGTCAAAAAGTGTTTTACTTTTGTTTTTAAGTACAGTTCATTAATTTGTTCAAAATAAAGCATTTGACTGATCATTACTGTGCTACTCATTCATGAACTGAAATGATGCTGGATGCGACCTGCACAGCATTGCCATAATGCCACTTGATTTTCAGAAAAGCACAAGGTGGTCCGGGATCCTCCACTAACGCCAAAATGGCGATGCATGTTGAAAATTGGCCAGGTGGCAACCCTAAAACCCATCTTTTCTTAAGCAGTAAGGCATGACCAAGAGTTATGTTAATGGTCTGTTAATCACCCTCTAGGGGTGTAATGTTGCATGAGGCATAGCCGAGTGCCACATGCCGCTAGAGGGTGAGTAACTGACCATTAACATAATCCCTGGGAGTGCTTTATTGCTTTTATAATAAAACTGTTTTTTTAAACAGTGTTAAACCATGTTCGGCATACGGTTAAGCTCTACATGTATGTTAATAAAAGATTAACATAAGGCTGTTAGAATGTTTACAGCCAATCAGAAAGCTCCATTTCTCAGACCCTTGTTATAATAATCCTTTAATTGTTATCTCTTGCCTTTTTCATTTCACTGCTGTATGTAAAAAAGGATTTGCCTTTCATTGACACTTTCCAATAGTCTCTATTCTGCCTTTGACTCTCTGATGAGCATTTTACTTATACTCAGATTCTCTTTATATGTGTCTGCTTCGCTCTGGTCCTTCTTGTAAGCCCCAATTGCCTCCCTTTTCTCCTAATACCCTGCCTTACCTTTCTGTCTAACTACTGTACATGGAATTCCTATATTTTTTGGCCCTTTCTAAAATCCTGACACAGTCTCGGGTGGCGTGTGCAGTTACCTCATTTAATGCCATCCACTTACACTTAATCCTCTTGATCTTACAGAAGTTCTTACATCTTCCTGCGTTTTCTCCCCAGTTGTCCTGAAATTTGCTTTCCTGAAATCCAGCACCCGTGTGTCAATAGCTAATTTCTGTGATCCTAGAGTAATGCTAAATTTCACTGTGCAATGGTAACTCTGACTAATCGGTGCTTCCACTTTAACGCCCCTAATTGAGCATCACCAATCTAAAACTTACCTCCTCCTCCTTCCAGCCTCAGAGTTTGTAAACTGTTTTCCAGAGAAATAAAATGCAAGCTGTTTTCAGTTTCAGAAGTACAGCTAACTGATGGAGTCTAAAGTACGAGCCCATTTTGTCTGAGCAAGATATTTTTATTTTATTTTTGACCTGAAAAGTCACATTAAGGTTTGACAGTTCATTTCCAGGTGTGTCCTGGGGTGTGCATTATAAGGCCCTGCATTTGTTACAGGGTAATCATTGGCCAGAATACTAGGGGAAATTCCCATCTCTTACAATCAGTGCCACGGGATTTTTAACGTTCACCTGGACAGCACCAGAGACGGGCAGAAGGTACCACCGCTGGTGCTGTACTACACTGTCAGTATACGGTATTAGCACAAATTCCTGATGTGAGACTAGAACCTTTGCCATTTTGATACTCTGGCCAAAGAACTGAGCATGCAACCTACTCAGCCACTGTTACTGATTCGGTGATGTGGTACCTTTTCTTTCACAAAACAGGCTTGTGAGAAACTCGAGCGAAAAATGGGTTGCACAGCTCCCTTATTTATTTAGTTTCTGTTGACCAGGAAAGGGGGGCTAAGCAATTCTGCTTGTTTACAACCTCATTGCAGGGGGACAGAGGAGATACAGATGAAAACCAAGTGAAACTGAACCAGATTAAGCTGTTGGTGCTATTTATTTTTAGTGAATGGGAGAAATTTGGCCAGGATATTGGGGAAATTCCCCTACACATTTTGATAGATAGCATGGTAGCTACCCTGGACAGGATGCCTCACGTATAATAATTTGATTTTAGGTGACTCTCCTCTGCAGTGCAAGAAGTGCAAGAGTAGCACATGGACAGCGGTCTTTGCCTGTGGCAGGGAAAGTGTCAATGTGTGTTGCAGCAGGCAGAGTCTCCCTATTGGTCCATAGACAGAATCACAGAATCTGCAATTAGAGAGATTGAGTCTAGGGAGGAATATGTCTAGACAGAGTACTTTTCAGGTCCTCGTAGAAATCAGTTCACTGGATATAAATGGTGTTATACTTCTATAATATTAATGAATGATACAAGACTATGCTTTCATTTTGTCTTACCCCCCTTCCCTCAGTTTAGGTATGGTTGGATCAAGTTTCTTTTTTTTTTTTCTGTCCGACGTTGGAGATTGGTTTTCTCTTTCACTGTGGAATTATTTTAACTGTGATTTTTCTAATTTGTCTGCATGAGTCTGTTTTGTCCTTTTCTCTGTTAGTATTACTTTATATCTTTTGTTTTTTCTAAATAAGAATGTCCCTCCATTTTTTAAGAAGTGACATATGATTTTTAACGTCCACTTGTATAGGCAGATGGCACTGTGGTTTAGCATCTCATCTGAAAGACGGCACCTCAGGAGTGCAGTACCCCCTTCTGCATTACAGGGTCAGTACTGGGATTTATCCCAAGTTCCTGGTGTGGGGATGGAACCCACAGCCTTCTAATCTTTCAGCCTCAGAGGCAAGTGTGCAACCTGCTGAGCCACTTACCCTCGGTACAAGCAACTCTGCATAGGCTTGTAGTTTATTTAAATGTATTCATTGGTTTACTTCCAGGAGGGCTCTGTAGCAGCAGGTGCCCATTTTGAAGGATGACCCAGGTCATTTCATGTACAGATTTTCAATTTGTGACAGGTTACAGATTAGCAGCCTGGCACATCACGCAACAGTTCACAGTGATTGTTCATCAAAAACAGTGGTGGAATTCAAGCATGCATGGGACAGTCATAAGGCAATTCTAGGGGATGGGGGTAGGAAAAAAGTAGGCTGCTGGTTAACTAGGATCTGCAGCTTATCCAGTAGGCAGGGAAAAGGGCAGACTGGGTGGGCCAAGCGGTCCTTATCTGCCGTCAAATTCTATGTTTCTATGTAACAGCATGATTTGCATCAACATGGGTATTTATTTGCAAGTTGTAGAACCTCAAACACAAACTTTCACGTTATGCTCATTGACTATAACAGGCCAATGCAGGTGGGGTGGATGGAATTCTACCCGCTGTGCTCCTGTCTGTCACAAACAAAATCACAAAACCAGGTTGCTTAGGCAGATTACGAAAGATTTACATTGAAACGTGTTCTCTCCTCAGTACTTTGGGACTTGTATCTCTGATAGTGTACAAGAGATACCTGTTTCAATTTAAACTGTACCAGAGTTGGAAGCACTCTGTGATTCTTTCTGCGAAAGAACTACATTTCTTGTTCAAAGCTGTGAACATCAGTGTAATTATTAATTAACAGCACTGAAAATATTTTGTCTTTTTTAACATTGTAGTTTTGCCCCTGGACTTCCCAGATGCTTTCCCATCTGGCTACCCCTCTCAGCCTCATTACCCCCGCATTGTTCCAGCTAGGGGGTAGGGGAGCTACCTTTCTGGGTTACATAGTATTTACCTTTGGCCTGCTGGGGTGTGGGGCCCAAATGAGTGCTGGGTCTTAATCCTAAAGTCAGAAAGTGCTATTTTTTTTGCTTTTTCTCCCCATAGGTATTGGCACTAGTGAGGGGCCAAATGTGAGTGCCTGTAGAAATCAATGGACAAGAGACTCCGCCAGGGAACCTGCAACTGCTGTAGCAGGCACTCGACTACTCCTCCACCTGTGGTCATCCAAGAGGTGATAGAGCAGCAAGGCCTGGATTTTCCCACCCCCTGGCAGAGAAAAGAGTCATCTGAGATACTCGATCCCACTTTTCAATCCTGCTGTCCCTCAGACAACAGAGTCATAACCAGGGTCACTGGCATTGTGATTGGAAGCTTGCCACAGTGTCACTGGGCCAGCCCAAATATTCTGTCTTTTTATTATACCTGTGTAATACGTTTGGTGCATTGTGAAGACCTATATGGTTTATGGTGCTCTAAAGCAGCAGTACTAGTATTCGCCAGAAAGTATTCATAACTTTCTTGGACTTTGTATTGCCTGGTAGTTTAAAAATTCAGATTTAATTTTTCTGCATTTTATTGTTTTCTGACCATTGTTCCTTTTCATTTTCAGTAACTGTTCCTGACCAGTTCTCCATTGGACTGGTGATGATGTCTTCAGAACCATCACTTCCCCTTCCTAAACGGCTGTTTGAGGTTGAAGGGCCTGGGTTCTTAGTTCTCCTTATGGAGCGTTGGTTTCCCAAATGGTGATAAAATGTGTGGTGCCTCCACCCGGAGTCATTACGGTGGGCTCAGTGTTGGGTCTAGTTAGTATCACCACTTGGGATGCAGTACCTATCATTTGTCCAAACAGACCACTCCACTGATGATCCACACACTACAATAATAACCAAAATATAATTATTGACACTCTACAAATAATATGCTCATTAACAAATATTGCAACAAATATAACAAGGGGGTTTATTATGAGGCACGGGGTTAGGATGTGAATGGGAAAGGGAAGGGAAGGGTTAAGGTATAAATGGCAGTCATGTAATGGCTACTCTGATTTTTAACATTAGGTGCCCCCCCATAACAGTACCTTTGCTCGACTGTATCGTACAGTTCCCACCACCCTCTGGTATCAGCAAGCTTTATCTCTATGTTCTTTAGGGAGCCCCACTGTGTACACAGTTCACTGGGTATTCAGGTGCTGGATAGCAGTAGGGCTGATGTCCAGTTGTGTTCATGTGATAGCAGGAGACGGCATACTTTATTTAACAACAGTTTGTATACTGGACCTGATGTTAAAGTCCATAAAACCTGTGTCCCTCATGCTTGGCCCCTTACACCATTGCTGCCCTTTTGTTAGATGCCGAAAAGGCATTTGACAGAGTAGAGTGGACTTACTTGTTTGAAGCTTTGCAACAGTTTGGCTTCCCTCCCAGACTTCTCTCCTTGCTCCAGATTTTTTACTCTGCCCCAAAAAGCTGTGGTACTGACTAACTCCGTGCTATCCCTGTATTTTGTTCTCCATCGAGGTACACGTCAGGGCTGCCCCTTATCGCCTTTCCTCTTTCTCCTGGTGATAGAACCCCTTGCTGCCAAGATCAGGGCACACACGGCTTTCCCCGACTTCACTTTGGGGACATTGCCCCACAAAATTGTTCTTTTTGCTGATGACATTACCCTTTTTGTCTCCCGTCCAGAGGTTTCCCTTCTGGCCCTTCAAACTATTATTTCTCACTTTGCCTCCCTGTCTGGATATAAGATTAATGAGAACAAATCCCAAGTTCTTCCACTTAATTCACACTGTACGATAGATATGTTTGCTCCCTTTCCTTTCCAATGGGCCCCAACGGTATCACCTGCCTTGGGATCCTACTGCATGCTACTATTTCTGACACCATAGCTGCTAACACACAGAAAGCTCTAGGTTCATTGGATGCAGACTTTTCCTGATGGAGCTCCCTAATTTAGTCCTTATGGGGCAGGATAAATGCTTTAAAGTTAGTGGCCCTTCTGAAAGTCCTATACATCCTTTCTAATCTCCCTTTGGCTTTACCGCCTCAGTTTAAAAAAAAAATGGCTACCAGGATTTCTTCTTTTATATGGAATGGCAAACCCCCTAGGATTAAATTCTCCACCTTGCAGAGGTCTTGGGCGGAAGGTGGCCTAAGCCTTCCAGATCTGAAAAAATACCAGGTCTTTACAGTGCTGCGCCAAGTCATCCTGAGCTATGTTCCCACTTTACTTACTACGAGACCAGGATGGCTCTCATTGGAATTAGAACAGGGCCACCTTCCTACTTCCCAGGCTCTGCCTTTTCCGGACTGCTTCCTCTGGACATTTTTATCTCCATGTGCCCGTTGCATGTGCTTTATTTGGAATAAGTATTCCTCGCCAACACCCCTCCACACAGCTTCAGATGTGCAGTAGAAACCAGATGCTGGCTAGCAGGGAGGTGGGGCAAGAACAGTGAGGTGTAATTCAGGCCTCTGGTCAAACCCCTTTAGGCTTCTACAGTTCTCTCTGTTACTACCAGAGATCTGTATGTGGTAGCTCACCCACTCAGACCTCCTCAGGCCTCTGAATATGAAATCCAACCCCTCCAGGGGCTTTGCTATCTTTTTGAATCACTCTGCCTCAGTTCTTGGTTTAGCTGCTTTTTCAGATTGCACCTTTTAGCATCTCTGTATTTGGACTACAGGATCCTCGGGGAGGCCTTTGCTGCTGGAACAGCCTTCTGCCTCGTGCTATATCTGGGCCAGAATCCAGTATGAGCTCTCTCCCCCTCAGGCCCAATTGTTAAATGGAAATATTTAAGTGGATCTAGATTTGCAGCAGGGGAAACTGTCATCTCTAGGTGGTTGAACTCTCTTATAGCATTCAATGGAGAAAGATGACAGAGGTGTAGGGCATCTTCCACTATTTTGTATTAGGTGGTTGAAGTGATTATTTTCTGGGTTCCTGTCCAGTTTCATTCCTGCTTCAGCCAGGTTCAGACACTGAGTGCTTTGAAGCCTATGTTGTTCATTCGTGAAGCCAGACATCTCATTGGCTAATCCTAGCTGTAAGTCAATAGGAAGGGTCTGGCTAACTGCTTCTTTGATGCCCCATTGGTTGGGAGACTCCTGGGTAAAATACATCCAGGGTCAGAAATAATGAAGATGGCTGCCACCTAGAGTCCTTGGGCACATAGTCTTGAAATGCCCCTTTTTTTGCAGGGAACCACTATGCATTCTACTATAATATTCAATAGAGAAAGATGACAGAGGTGCAGGATCTGTTAACACTGTTTTGCATTGTGGTTGAACTGAGTTTTTCTGGGTTCCTATCCAGTTTAATCCCTGCTCCACCAGAGCTAGACACATAGTGCTTTCCAGCCTCAGTTTTTAATTTGTGAAGCAACTCCTCTCATTGGCTAATCTCAGCTGTCAGTCACTGGTGAGGGTCTGTCTGGCTAGCTGCATCTTGAGGCTCCATTGGGAATCACCTGAGTAAATTAATAAATACTCTTCTGTCTTAGGAGTCCTAAGGATTCTATTACCAGCCTTGGAGCCTGATTCTTGAATCTGGTCACTCTCTGACCCCATCTCCCCATCTCCATATCTCCAGGGTTCAGAGGTAATGAAGATGGCTTCCATCTGTGGACACATAGCCTTGAAAAGTCCCTTTTCTGCAGAGAGCTGCTGCCCTCAAACAATTTATGTGCCCCCTGTGTTGGTGGTGCAGGGTCCATGCTGCATTGTGTTGTTGTCAACCATTGCATTGGTGGAAGATCTCAGTTATCACAAGTATGGTCTCATTGGTCAGTAGCAGGTAGCTGCATCCATACAACACAACCGGAGCAGATATTCCTGAATGGCACAAATGGTGCTAAAGACTCCACTCCACTTCTTCACTCCTCTCAACCTCCATACAGAATTCCAAGTCCAGTGAGGCTAGAGGAGAGCAATGTGGTGGTGGTAGGGCAGGGCATGTATAATGTGAAGATCCACAGGAGGTGTGACAGCACCCATACCATTTTCAGTTTCTTCACCCTTTGTTTATATAGCTTGCTCCTATGAACACTTAGGAGTCAAATGATGGGGTGGTACAGGAAGGGATGGTGCATACCAGTAACATCAGACAAGTAAGCAGTGGCAAGATGGTAGCACCTCTTATTCCTCTGAATCCAAAATGGCATGTCTTGTAAGATTCTATGCAAAACAGTCAGAAAAACTAAAGTCTGCATAGAAAAAACTGGCCTGTTGGCATAGTGGTAAGGCTACTGCTTACAACACTGGCTACCAGAATTTGGGAATTAGCTCAGACAGTTGAGGGCCAGCTTGGGGAGGGTGGCGGGGGAGGAGAATCAAGCACCCTAGAGGCTCTCTTTGTCTGGTGTGGGAGAGTACATGCTACCATTATCACGCTGCCAGCTGGGTGATCACAGGTTGAAGCCCAGTAGCAGCACAGTGGTGAGGGAAGACATCAGTTTAGCTCTGCCTGCACAAGCTTGCAGCCCCTGGCTTGCCACAGGAGGTGGACACCAAGAAACAGGAGAACAGAGCCTGTCTCACACAGGAGGATCACTGGCACACTTGGGCCCCAACCACCATCCACGGGATGCAAAACCAAGGGAGCTTCTGTCTCTGTGACCAGAAGGAGGTGGGAGATTGGTTATGGCATGGTTGAAGCACACTGTGGTTGGAAACTGCTTTAAGCAAGTGGCAGGGATGTCATGGACCAGTCCTGAGGTGAAAAGGACTGAGACATGAAAAGTATAAGCAAAAAGGTAACCAAAAAATACATAGAAAAATTCCAAAAACAAAGTAAACAAGTTTGTTAGTTGTAGACTAGTCTGATGCAATGATTGATAAAAATAACATTTTAAATAACTAGTATGGATGCCTTAAGTGATCAGACATTCAGTACTATATGACTAACAAGCATATGATATTATTTTATTCATTGACACACATGAAAAATAACAAGGACTGAATGATACCACTTTAGCCTTTGGGCCAAATAGTCAAAACATGTGCATATGCAACGTAGTTGTTAATGCAAATTTTAAAACATTTTGCATAGAAAAAGGCCTGCATGGAATTTCTAGGGACATCACCTGAATATATGAGAGTTGTAAATGCTAGTGAGGTTCCTGGAGACTCCAGGCAGCTCTGCCAAATAAAATGCTTTCAGTTTTGCATGAGTGACCAATTTGCATGTGCAAATGTTTTCAATAGCTAGCCCTGAATATTTATAGTAAGTGTGTGAGTGTGTGTGTGTGTCTGTGCATGTAGGCAAGTGTCGCACAACAACTGAAAGTAAATAATGTTCACAAAAATTTGTCATATACTGTATGGAAAAAAACATTCTAGTGTCAGAAGGTGAAATGCCACATCAGTTAATTATTACTTATAAATAGATTTCATTTACTCTTTGTGTATAAAAACAAGCTACTTATCTATCCCTTGATGTGCAGTGGTTTTCTTCAACATCTCAGCTGGCCATGCTATTTTAACCTAAAGAATTAAGCTGAATATATTACTAAGGCAAGTGAAGTCAGCAGCAGGGGATAAGCATTTTTCTGGTGTAATGATAACCACACCTAGGAGATGGCCATACCCAGTTACAACATATTCAGAAGACATAGGGCATGGAGGAAGGGCAGAGGAGTGGCACTTTATGTAAAAGATGGCATAAAGGCCACAGAGATCCAAGAGGAACAAAATGGGGTGAGATACTGTGGGGTAAGCTGGAAAGGAAAATGGGGTCAGCTATCCCCACAGGGGTGGTCAACAGACCACCACTCCAGGAGGGAGAGACAGACAGGGAGTTAATGCTAGCCAACCAAAGGATGGCGGACAAGGGGAAGGTGGTGCTGGTTGGTGACTTCAGTATTCCAGTCGTGGACTGGAGTCTTCCAGAAGCAGCATCAACCAGGAGCAAATTTATCCTAGACTCCCTTTAAGGTGCAACTGGTCATGGAACCAACTTGACAGAAGGCAATACTGGACCGCATGCTCACAAATGGGGACAGTGTGAGAGGGGTAACAGTGGGGAGCACCTGGTAAACAGTGACCACTGGTCACTGTGGTTTGAAATCACAGAAGGAGCAGAACCAAACTGCACAAAAACACATATCCTGGATTTTAGGAGGGCAGACTTAGGGAAAATGGGGACATACTTTAAAGAGGCACTAATGGGAATGGGGAGGAAATCAGGGGTGGAGGAACAGGGGGCAATATTTAAAACAGGGATTACAAGAGCAACAGAATTATGCGTTAAGTAGGTTAGCAATGGGAAAAGGAAGAGGAGGCCATTATGGTTTTCCAAGGAGGTAGCAGAGAACGTGAAAGCCAAAAGGGTTGCATTCAGACAATACAAAATGATGCAGGCAGAAGGGGATAGGGAGAAGTACCAGGAGAAGCAAAGGGAGGCAGTGAGGTTAGTAAGGGAAGCCAAAGCTCAGACAGAAGGACACGTCACAAAATCAGTGGGTAGAGGGGACAAAACCTTTTACAGATACATAAATGAAAAAAGAAGGGCAAAGGGAGGGATAGTGAGACTGAAGGAGGGAGGATAGGGCCAGCGTGGAGGATGACAGCAGTAAATCTGACATACTGAACAGATATGTTTGCTCAGTCTTTACTGAGGAATGGGAGGGTAATGGGCCTGAAGGAAGACCAAGGGGTGGGAAGGTCACAGAAATGGACACAAGTCCCTTTACACAGGAAAGTGTCTTAAAGGAACTGGAAGGAATGAGTCGATAAAGTAATGGGGCCAGATGGGGTGTACCCCAGGGTCCTAAAGGAACTAAAAGAGGTGGTGGCTGAACCTCTGGCAGTCCTGTTTAGCTGATCACTGGAAACAGGGGAGGTACCCAAAGACTGGAAAACAGCAGATGTAGTCCCCTCATACAAAAGTGGTAACATAGAGGAAGCGGGGAACCACAGACCAGTCAGCCTGACCTTGGTAGTGGGGAAGATCATGGAAGCACTACTGAAGGAGAGATTGATGGAACATCTTGTTGCCCACAGACTACAGGACCCAAGACAGCATGGTTTCACTGGGGGAAGGCCATGCTAGATCAACCTCATTTAATTTTTTAACTGGGTGACAAGGGAGGTGTATCTGGAGAGGGCAGTGGATGTGACCTATCTGGACTTCAACAGGGCCTTTAACACTGTGCTGCACAGAAGGCTATTAAACAAACTGGGGAGTATGGGAGTGGGCAGGACAGTAGTGCAGTGGGCAGGTAACTGGATGGGTGGAAGGACACAGAGGGTGGTGGTAAATGGCTGTCACTCCACAGAGGGAAGAGTGACCAGTGGGGTACCGCAGGGATCAGTGCTGGGACCAGTCCTATTCAACGTCTTCATCAGTGACATTGTGTATGACCTAGAAGGCAAAATTTCACTGTTCACTGATGACACGAAGCTCTGTAACAGAGTAGACATGCCAGAGGGTGTGGACAGAACTGCAGAAGCTTAAAGAATGGTCAACGGATTGGCAGTTGAAATTCAATGCAAAGAAGTGCAAAATAATGCATATGGGGCACAAAAACCCTTGAACAACATATCAGTTGGGGGGTGAGAATATAGCATGCACCAAGCAGGAAAGGAACCTTGGGGTTATCATCTCTGATGACCTCAAGGTAGGGAAACAGTGTGACAAGGCAGCAGGTAAAGCAAATAGGATGCTGGGATGCATACGCAGAGGCATCACCAGCAGGAAAAGGTAGGTCATAATTCCACTATACAAGACATGCATATGAGGCCCCACCTGGAGTACAGTGTACAGTTTTGGAGACCTTACCTACAGTATGTAAGGACATAGACAGAGTGGAATGGGTTCAGAGGAGGGTAACAAAGATGGTACAGGGATTGCATCACAAGTCCTATAAGGATAGGCTGAAGACCTTGAATATGTACTCCCTGGAGGAGGGGGGGGAGAGGGGATATGATAGAGACATACAAGTACCTCACAGGGAGGAACAGGGTGCAGGAATACACAATTTTCCAGTGAAAAAGATGTTCCAGGACTAGAGGGCATGGGATGAAGTTAGAGGGCAATTCAGAGGAAACGTGGAAGAATTTATTCACAGAAAGGGTGGTGGACAAGTGGAACACCCTGCCAGAGGAAGTGCTGGGGGCTGAAACAATCATGGGATGTATGAATGCTTGGGATAGACATAAGGGAATCCTGGAGGTCAGGGGCAAGGGACAACAGACTTCTAGAAAAATGTAAAGGGAACTTACAAGCTCAAATGGGCAGACTAGGTGGGCCATAGACCCTTATCTGTCGACAGTATCTATGTATTTATGTATCTATGTATCAAACAGGAAAAGCACACATATTAAGAGGGGGTATTTAAATTTTAAAAGAGGAGGTGTGGAGGAAGGGAGGCAGAGGCAGGTTGGGACAAATCAGTATGGAACTGCTGGTCAGTTCAGCCACTAATTTTTAAAATCTGGTAGCCAAATCAATATTTTTAGTGGTTATCCTTGATGAGTGCTCAAAAATCACTTTGAGCAGGAAGCTTGTTGGCTGATAACTTTCAAAATATAGTAGCAAAACCAATTTTTTAATGGCTATTGGCCACCTGGCTACCCAATTTGTCCCACCCTGGACAGAAGAATGGTAAACATACTGAACCAATATTTCTGTTTGATATTCCCAGTAAAAGATAGGGGGTCACTGTCTGAATGTGTCCTCAGGACAAAAGAGAAAATGGAAGAGAGGGAATCAGTGGGGAACCTATAATGGAGAGGCATGTACTGAACAGGCTTAAAGCACTAAAGATGGATGAATCAGTGGGCCTAGATGTGTTGCATCTATGGGTACTGAATGAAATGATAGAAGTTCCAATCACACCACTGGTGGATCTCTTTAACTTCTCCTTGGGAATGGGGATGGAACCAAGGAACTGAAGGGTGGAAGAAGTGTTGCACCTGCATGAGAGCGGAAGCATGGATGAACCAGGTAACTAAAGACCAATCAGTATGACATCTATAGTGGAGAGGTTAAGAGAGACCCTAATGAGAGACAGACTAGTGGAGTTACTGGAGGCAAATGGACTTCAGAAAATAGGCAGCATGGGTTCATGACAGAAAGATCATGCTAGATGAATCACATCAATGTATTTGATTGGGTAACAAAGATGGCTGACAAAAGACGGACAGCAGACATACCAGACCTGGACTTTCGCAGCTTCTTCGACTCTGACCCTCATGGACAGCTGGTCAAGAAGGTAAATGACCTCAGGGAAGGAAATAAGATTATTAGATGGGTGATGAATTAGCAAGGTGGGAACTCACAAATGATTGTTATTAATGGGAAATACTCAGAGGGTAGGTGGTCACCAGTGGGGGGGTCACAGGGATCGGTCTTGGAGTTGGCTCCCTTTGAAGCATATGAAATTATAAATGCCATATGACAGCTTTTGAATTATCCCGTTAAATGTTTGATAGAGTTTCTGGATTCTCATTAATTGAAAAAGTCTGTATCTCTTTATCCATTCTATCAAGCAGTACTGGGTATGTGCACCAGCTAGAGTGCTTACCTGTGTGGTTTAATACTTAGCAAAATCTGAACTGGTGCAAGATCAGAGTTCACGCTGTAGTAGAGGATCCATTACACCACATACAACATTGTTTTCAAATTAACAAAAAAATCTATACACAGATATCATGGACATCAAACAACAACAAAAAAGGAATGTTTGTTTACGGAAAACTCCTTTTTCCATGGATTGATAAGTCCAGTTTTTAACACAGCCCATATGATCTACTATTTGAGAGGGTTTGAACAAGCCATTTATTAAGTGTCTGATTGAAGTATCCACCGATCACAAAGGGGGCTGGGAATGTTGATTAAGAAAGAAATCATTGAAAAATGTCGGGTCATTTTGGTTAGGGGCATATACATATATTTGCTAGTGTAATTACACAGCTATTTTTGATTTATACTATAACGTATCTAAGCTTGAACATATTAGTTCCACTTTTCTTTTCTTTTTTTTTTTAGTTTTAATTAATATCACCATGCTGAGTGAATTTAACTGGAAATAGGATCCAGCCCCAGGCACCAATGATTTATAATTGATAACATCTCTATCAGGGTGAAATGGGTCTCCTGCAACATAATACAGTCTGCATTTACGGATATCTAGTTTAAGATGTTATGTAATTTAATTGGGTCTTTAGGGCCCTTGACATTTCAACTTTCTGTTTTAAAATTTGCCTGTAGGGTCCTTGACTTTCTAGCTTTTATTTTGAATGTTGCCATTAAGTATTATGATGTAATGGAGCCTCTAATAAAGTATTCATTGTATCTTAAAATAATTGGCTTTGCGACCATCTTATGCATTTTCTTTTTCTTGTCAACTTTTTCTTTGTTTGTGCTGGTCTGCTTCCTTTTTCATTTTATTCCCACAGAAAGCCCCAATTCCTATTGTACTCCCTGTATCAGAAGTCCATCCCTGCAGTCCTACCCCATC
This sequence comes from Neoceratodus forsteri, assembly GCA_016271365.2. Lineage (NCBI taxonomy): Eukaryota > Metazoa > Chordata > Ceratodontiformes > Ceratodontidae > Neoceratodus > Neoceratodus forsteri. The sequence continues at coordinate 272,865,626 of JADMNL010000024.1, forward strand.
CCCCTAGCTTTCATGATCTACTTGGCCCGCTTACCTTGCTAACCCTCCCAACTTTCTCCACTGCCCTCCCCATGTCTTCCTAACTGAGCTCCATGCCTCAGTTCTGATGACTTAAGCAATAAGGTATGCTCTAGTTAATCGCCCTCTAGGGGCGTAATGTGGCTTGAGGTGCAGCTGAGTGCCATATAGCCCCCAGGGGGTAATTAACTTGAACATTAACATAACTCCTCGAAGTACCTTATTGCTGTTATTATAATTGGGTCTTGAGGGAATTGGAGCTTGGTTTTTGTTTTTATTTTTTTTTTTACATCAATATCTCAAATTAACATAAAATAGTTCCTCCACCATGAGCCTTACAGGCACACAGTGACTGTTAATTGAGATAGGAAACAGTATTTGCTGCAGTCATTTTGTTATAATAAATATGTTAAGACAACAAGGTCCTATCTGTGTTGTACTTCTTGTATTTGATAGTGTCTAAGATATTCCCTTATCTGGCAGACAGCTTTAGTGACTGCGGTCCTCTGTATAACGGATCTCTGATTTTTTTTTTCTTCTTTCTGAGCCACACACATGCAGCAACTCCTGACCCACACCTTTCTTTGAACTCTAATTTGTGTAGAAAAAAACCCACTCACAGGCACACAACTGGCGAAACTTTGCCCTGTGAACTAACTTTGTTAATGAGCTGTAGTACATGTAAGATCTATTTTGTTTATAACAGGAGCGTCAATAAGATGTAGGCAGTGGCAGGAGATGCAAGCTGACAATAGCTCCGATCAGATCCACGCAGTTCCAGCAGATTTTAAAAAACGACAGGCACAGAATGAAAAGCAGTGGGAGTGGGAGTGGAAATGGTCGGCTATAAAAATAAATAAATAAATAAATGATGATCACTTGTAGGCAGCAGCCGCATGTTTTTTTACAGTTTATTTATTTTACCAAGATTGCCCCGCCACTCTGACCCCCACCCAACTTGACTCCCAGGACTATTGAGGCTAGATCCACGATTGCGAAGATGAACGGCAGCGTAATGCCCAGTACCTCCATACCATGGCTGTCCCAACCCGACCCTGTCTCACTTACATAATTATGAAACTGACTCGTAGCATAAGTGAAGAATGGCCTAACCATCTCTGGGGTCCCTAGCTGTCATTTCCAGTCCATGTTGCTTCAGTCAGCAAATCAAGTCATGAGAGGGAGAGGTCGCCAAGATGGTTGATCACGGTACTTGTATGCCTCATGTGCTGGGGGAAGGGGGCACTGCTGCTATGCCCTGTGCTCAACTCCCCATTACTGACTTCCACACTGAACCTAGGCTGTTTTAGGCAGCAGACTCCAGCTCCAGCACACTTCTTGAACCATGGGCCAGTTACCAGTGCTGTGGGGGGCATTGTGCTGGCAGGGGTGGCAGCTCGAAGGAGTTGTACTGTGGCTCCATAACTGTGCACAACCATGGGTCTCACTGATGTCCTGGGGGGGGAGGGCAATAGTTGCTGTGGACTACTGTTGGCACACCGCGATTACACTTTCTTTAATTTACTATTATACTTGTGTTTGGACTTCAGGTGCTTGTTTCCTGTAGTAACTGCTCATATATTTTAAAGTTACGCTGCATTGGAGGGAGAAGATGGGACAGTGTTAAGAAGGTAGCCTGTGAGGACACTGGTGGTGGTCAGAGAGAGGCACATATTGTCTGACATTGACTGACATGTTGTACAAGAACAACTAATGGATATGTACATTGTTTTACAATATTTTACTGGTTAGATGTATGTGTTTGAGCATGGCGTATCTAGGTAGAATTTCTTTTTTTTTAATGTGCAGCTGCACTTCCAGTTTTGATCTATTTCACTGAGGTTCTATGTTATAGCAAGTATACATCACCGAAGAGCAAATCGGCGATGTACACTTACTGGCGACATAAACCGACACAACAGAAACAAGACATTGTGGGGGTTGCTCGCACCTCCCTGATTTTAGATAACCAACTCCCAGGGGTGCATGTCGAGAAGGGAGACAGCCAAAAAAAAAAAACAATTATGGCAGCAGCAATAAAATGTTTCCCCAGTCCCTAGCCCTGAACCCGGCACCTGCTGCACCAAAGCTAGCCACCCTTACCAACACACCACATGGCTAAGCTCAGTGGCAGCACTACTCCACACAAAGCCTCCTCCCTATCCCTCCCCTTCTCATCACAGTCATAACCCTCCCTCACCCATCCCTACCCCTCGCTGTCCCATTCTGTCACTATCCTTACAGGGTAGCTCACATGTGCAGTGCTGCAAACGAGTCACCCTTTTGACAGCTGCTCATTTACAGTCGCTATTATCAAGGGATATCCTTCACTGATACAGCCCATGATTACTGATGCTGTGTGCCAATCACTACAGTAACAAAAACAAGAACAAAAGCAATACAGAGACAGAAATAAAATACCGGTAGATGGATGATTTTCAAAACTTTATATTCGGTTCACTGTTAATTTTACTACATGTTCCTACTTACACTAGCCAGCCCGTCTATCGGTGGACATAATGATGGCTGGAAATTCTAAGGATGGAATTAAAAATAAAAACTAGTCCCAGGCAAATTAATACTCTTGTGATCAGGCTGGACAAGTACATTAATAAGCAGATTAACATTAGGCTCTCACAATACTGACAAACAATCAGGTTGCAGCATTCATGAGACCCTTATAATAATATTGAATAGAGTTACAGTGCATGCTCAGTGAGGTCCTGTTTCCAATTATTACAATTTTTGAAAGAGGTACAGGGAACCCAATCAAACTGGCCTGGCAATTTTAGCTTTAAAGGAAGTGCACAGAAGTAGAAATTTGTTCAAAGTGAATACAATGTTTTTACTCAAGCTGGATCTAATCCACAGTGTAGAATTAGGTGTCGCCTAGTTGGTAGAGTAAGGAGAGATACTGATGTGAAGCTTGGATATGAGAAGAGAGGAACATAAGTTTAGAGGTAGAACAGAGAACAGTACTATACAGAAAATTAGCCTAGATGTTAGAACATCAGGCTGTGAACCTGGAAACCCAGTAGACCCGAGTTTGAAACTTGCAACTGCACCTTACATACTGTGTGACCTTAAGCAAGTCACTTAACCTACCTATGCTCCCAGGATGTACCTGGAAGTTAGAGTTGGCACAGTGTACCTTTTCTGGCCAAAAGTCATAAAATAATAACCTATACATTTATAATATCTATACTGTATGTGTTATAGAATTTTCTGACTTATATGTATATATATATATATATATATATATATATATATATATATATATATATATATTATAGTGTAGTGTCACTATAGTTGGGGTTGAGTACTCCATTTAAGGTTGAACTCTGAAATTTGGCAGCTTAATAACTTTTCCACTGTATGACAGATTTGCCTGAAATTTTGCATGCATGGAGCAGTACCATAGATCTGTGGATCAAACTAGTTTCATAATGGTCGGATATACAGTCGCAGAGCTACATAGCGCTGGAGAATGTGGTAATTATGCATTTTTGTTCATTTTTTGCTCGCGCCTACAGGTTGCACGGTCTGCACAAACAGTCCAAAACCTTCAGACAACATGCAGTCGGGCTCCCCGATGTGCCTTTTGAAGATTTCATGAAAAAATATTAAACGGTTCAAAAGTTATTCAAAAACAAGTTTTTCATTATAGTCAATTTTGAAAAATTAACAAAAAGTTTGACAGTGTCGCAAATGCAGATTTTAGTGTCGTAAATGACCCCTGTAGTGTCACAAATCTGCCATCTTTGTTTTCAGTTGGTGGTCACAGAAATGCCTGGCATTTAAATTTGGGACCCTGTAGGGACACAATTCTTGCTGTGTTCACCTAGTCGAGTCCTGAGGATGCTAGCCATGTCTTTATTTTGGGGTTAAACACCCCAGAAATATGTTTTTGAAATTTTTGTAAATAATTAGTGTTACAAAGTAGTGTCACACATTCAACACTTTCATGAATTTTTTTGTGAAAGTATCTCAAATCATGACACTACTTTGCGACACTGTGCCCAAAACAATAGGAAATCTTTGCCACCCTGCTGCAAAAGAACAGTTTGGTCTTTTGGGCTGAAATTTGGAAGGAAGAAAGCCAAGATCCCACAGATGTGCCTTTTGGTGGGTTGGTGATAAAATATTAGAGGGCTGCAAAGTTACATCACTCTGAAGTTGACAATTTTTCCACTAGGCTAACATTATGGCATCTGCTGCGCCTTTAGGGGCCCTTATCTCGAAAATGCTTCAAGATATGGACTTTTCATCAGAAAAACACATAGCCCCCCACTCACTTAGGGGCTAAGTACAAAACTAGCCAGGAAAGTCATAAATAATATGACATTTTAATTTTTTTTCTATGTCGTACGGTTCCTGAGATATAAGCAGTTTAGTATTCCAAGTGTTCATTTTCTGCTCCGGGGCATTATTACGCATACATTCTTTGTATTCACTGAGCTTCTGAATGCACCTTTTGGGGGAAAAACAGGGTGTGCGTTTCACTTGCTGTTACAGTCAGCATTTCCGCTTGCGTTTCCATTACTGTTTACATTAGTGTTTCCGTTTACGTCACCGTTTGCGTTACCCTTTGCGTTTCCATTACTGTTTTTATTTGCATTTCCTTTTGCATCATGGTGTGCATTACCATTTGCATTTGCATACGCGCTTCCATTTGAATTTATGTTTCCGTTTTTTGTTTCCTTTGGCATCATCGTTGGTGTTAGTGTAAATGTTAGCATTTCCAATTGCGTTACCATGACCGTGCACGTTACAATTTGTGTTTGTGTATGCGCCTGCATTTGCGCTTCCATTTCTGTTACTGTTCCCTTTGGCATCATAGTTGGTGTTACCATAACTGTTTCCATTTCCAATTGCGTTACCATTACTGTTTGCGTGTTCATTACTTTTTGCATTTCTGTTAGCCTTAGCATTGCGTTTTCAGTAGCGTTTCCATTGTTGATTGCATTACTGTTTCCTTCTGCATCGCCGTTGCCATTATTGTTTGCATTTCTGTTTGCGTACCCAATTTTCATTTCACTTAGTCATACGGTTTTCTTGGCGAAGTGACAAAAAAATCATGGTGGGCCCTGTGCTCCCACCACCACATTCCATTCACTACTTATAGTGCACATTCTCAAAAAAAAAAGGGAAATTCATGGCAAAAAACTCTGTTTAATGCATCAGTTAGGGTTGTTCCACAGCGATAAAAGTGAGGAAATTTGGTGTTAGGGTTGAAAACCCTAACTGTGCATTCCCCCCCCCCACACACACATGCATACATGCAAGTAGGGGAAGGACCAAGGCAAGACAACCAATCACACACAACCACCAGCAGGTAACTGCAATAACATACAACTATGTAAACCATGAAACCACACACCCATGCTCCCATCGGGCTGTCGCATGGGATCGTCAATACTAACTCTCATACCGGACATTCCACACACCGCTAAACACATATCTTTACACACAACTGGACATCTTGGGCCACACGCTGCCACCAACATATAACACACACTATACATATGATATTTTGGAGTTCGCAAGATCCAAAACAGAATTTTTGCACAATCCCTGAAATTCTTTCGAAAATCACTTTCACAAATGCGAAAGTGTCGTACTTTGACTCTTTCGTGTTTGCGAAAGTATTTTGTGAAAGTATGCTCCTAATCACTGCACATCTTTGCCATCATCCTGCAAGCAAACGGTTGGGTCCTTTGGCCTCAAATTTGCAGGATGGCAAGTCCTGGCCCCACAGATGTGCTTTTTCCTGCTATTGTGCTAAAATACTTAAGGATTACAAAGTTACACTGTTCCAAAATTGAACAATTCGCCATAGACTAACATTGCAGTACCCATAATGCCTTTCACCAGCCATATGTTGAAAACAAAGCGAGCTACACCATTTTCGCTACTGCCAGCTTGGTTCACCTTTATGTGAACTAATCTCAAAGAACAGCTTTGTAAATAATCTATAATATCTCAAGTTGTATTTCTCTACTTCCTACAGTAACACAGGTATACACCTCCTGCTGGATGTGTGTGTGATTGGTTGTGTTGCCTTGGTCCTTCCCCTACTTGCATGTATATGAGTGTGTGTGGTGGGGGGGGATGAGCATTTAGGGTTTTCAACTCTAACATCGAATTTCTTCGCTTTTGTTGCTGTGGAACAACCCTAACTGATGCACTAAACAGAGTTTTTTGCCATGAATTTATATATATATTTATACTCTCCATTTTCTTTGTATGAGTCATTAAATCTTTGTATTTATGTATACCTTCACTTCCATTTCTGTCTCATAATTATCTGAGCTTCAGCATACTATTTCCAGATTTCTGTCTATTTTTTATTAATATTGCCCTCTGTGTGAATTTGACTGGAAACAGGATCCAGTCCCAGCCAATGATGATTTAATAAAGTAAGCAATAAAACATGACAGGGTGTGTGCTAGACACTTAAGCACATGGCCAGGGGTGTAAGAAGGTATGAGGTTGCAGACCCAGTGCCTTCAGCTCATGACTGTGCACTTGAAGTGTCTGGCACATGCCCCTGGATTATCTTATTGCACTTATGAACTGGACACATTGACTGTAGGGTTGCCACCTTTGAATGAGGCAAAAACCGGATCCTAAGCTCCGCCCCTAGCCCCACCCCTTTTCATGACTCTTCATGCACTGTTCCTCCAATAAAAGACAGCACCTAAAGCAGCAGTGAAATAAAAATGTTAAGATACTATACTGTGCCTGTTAAAGTTACTTTCCTAGATTCTTCCTAATTATTTTTTTATGTATTTATTTATTGACATTGGTTTACCAGATAAACATACAGAGATACAATAAATCTCATTGACATATATGATCTGGGGGAGACAAGGGAAATACTATAAATAGCATACAACAGTATACATTCTTTATATCTTTTTCTGCCTCCATTTCCTGTTCTTGTCCACAGTACTATTTCAAAGCCAAAGAAGTGACCATATTTTTTTCTTGTGGGAAAAATAATTTAAAACATTTAAAAATGCCTAAATTCTGTTAGAGATGAAAATGTTTACCAGCAAATGAAAATGGAGGACAACTTGCTCTGTTACTGTTATAAAAGGTGGGGGCAGCTGTGTTGCTATGATACTTTAAGATGCTGTGGAAAGATTAGGTTAAGTAAGTGCTAATGGTGTTAATGGCCATACTTTACACCTCCCAGGGTGACTGCATTCACAAACAAAAGGCTACACTGACAACAGAACTTGTTTGTAACCTGGACATGTAGCTGAAACAATGAGTGATATGACAAAATTTGTTTCAAAAGTATGTGAGCACTCAAAATGGCTCAAAAACCTGGCCAGCACAGAGCAAAACCGGATTACCTGATAGGGACCCTGAAAACCTGATCACCAGGTAAAAAACCTGACAGGTGGCAACCCTAATTGGCTGTTCATGTATGTCAAAATTAAAATTCATAGGATTAAGTACCAAAAAAAGGTTAAATCTTTGTCTTATTTTGAAATAAAATAGTTCCTCCACCTGTATTACTGTAATGTATATTTTTTTGGTTAAGGACTTTTGTCCTACTGTGGCCACCGCAGTTGCAGGTTTACTGAAGAGGTTATTATGGCACTATCTCCCCCCCCCCCCCCACACACACACTCTCCTGTTTTGGTTCCATTTTGGAAAATCCATGTTTGGAGATGGCACTGAATATGCTTGTTGTTTTTTTTAAATACAGTTGTTCTGTTCTAGTGGCAGCGTGATGAGGAGGTGCTGATGAAGTCTGTAGCACGTGGGGAGGAAGCACACTACTAGAGGAGCACTCTCGCCACAGTACTTGAAGTTTGGAAGCTGCTAATAAATCACTGAAGGTCAGTGACTGTGCTGAGGTGGTGAGCAGCTAAGGGAAGGAACCGGGGGCCAACAGGTTGGCCATTCAGCAAGCAGGTGAGTGGGTGAGCAGGTGTCACGTGGTGGGTGGTGGGGAGATATAGTAGCAGACAGAGAATGAAAAGAAATGACAGAAATACAGTATTTTGTAAGGTGTGATGAAGTGTGTTGTTTTAAAGTGGAAATGGTAGTTCAAGGAACCATTTCTATTCATTTCATGGTGTAGTTAAACAGGATTAAGAAGAACAAAATGTCATTGGTTGACATTCTAAAGCTTTTAAAATATTCCAAATAGACATTAATACTTTTTTGTTGTATTGCATCCAGGCTGCCAGCACTTGATTTTAGCTGTGCGCTAGACACTTTCAGTGCACGGCTATCAGTCAATAAGAGGGCTTGAAATCTTAAACCCGTTTCATATTTGATAACATCTCTATCTGGGTGACCTGGGTCTCCTGCAGTACACATAATTTAATACATTATGCAATTTAATTAGGTCTATAAGGTCCCTGACATTCCGAATTTCTATTTTAAAATGAACTATTAAGTATTGTTGTTATTAATGGTGTCTCTATTAAAGTATTCATTGTATCTTAAAGTAATTGGCTTTGAGTACATTCAGTACATTTTCTTTTTCCAACCAGTTTTTTTTTTTGCTTGTGCTGGTCTGCTTTCTTTTTCATTTTATTCTTTCAGTGAACCCCAATTCCTATTGTACTCCATGAAAAACGATGGCAGAAGGAGACCCAGGGTCCATCGAGTGTGCCCATGAGATGCTCAAGACCTAGCAATTGTTCTGGGGGACTACCCCCCTAAATTACTATATACTTGCCTTAATGCCTTGAAGATGTGCTCTAGCTCTGTCCCACCTATTCTAGAACCTTGTCACAGTCTCTGCCCCCACCACCTCCATCGGCAGACTATTCCATGGCTCCACTACTCTTTCCGAGAAGTAGTATTTCCTTAGATCTCTCCTGAAACTCCTTTCCCCTCCTCAGCTTCCATTCATGCCCTCTAGTTGTTCTGCTGGTGACCCTATGGAACAGTTCCTCAGTGTTCAGCACTTTTTTTATCCCTTTTAGAAACTTGAATGTTTCTATCATGTCACCCCTCTCCCTCCTGGTTTCCAGTGAGTACATATTAAATGCTGCTAGCCATTTTTCATAGGGAAGTCACTGCAGACCCTGGATCATCTTTGTCCCCCTCCTCTGCACTGATTCTGACCTGTCCCTATCCTTCTTCAAATGTGGCCTCCAAAACTGAACACAGTACTCTGTCTGTGGTCTAACCATGGATCTGTAGAGGGGGATGATAATTTCCCTCTGCCTGCTATCAATCCCCCTGCCTGTACTCCCTAACATTTTGTTTGTCCTGCTGTATGCTTTATTACATTGGCTCATCTGCTTCATAGTGTTTGTAATAATGACCCCCAGGTCCCTCTCTTCCTCTGAGGTGCTCAATTTAACCCCACTGAGCCAATATTCTGCCCCTGGGTTCCCTTTACCGAGATGCATCACTTTGCACTTTTTTATGTTGAATTTCAGCTGCCACAGATTTGACCAACTTAACACCTTCAGGAGTGTCCACCATCCGTCTGAGCTTGGTGTTATCTGTGAACAGGGCTAGCTTACCCTGGATACCACTGCTGATGTCACTGATGATTATGTTGAAGAGAACAGGACCCAACACAGATTCCTGTGGAACCCTACTGGTAACCGTGCCCACGGTTCACCTCACTCCACCTTTTGACTCCTGGCTGTGAACCAGTTGTCCACTCATCTGACTACACTTTTTTGTTTTTGTAATACTTTTTATCCCCCTTCAGACCTACACTGTTACCTAACTACATCTCCTGACACTGCTACCCCCTAGGGACTCCCCCATGGAGCTGTAGCTTACCCACCAGGTGGGGATGGAGTGGGAGTGGGGAGCTTGGCCCCTTAGCCCCCTGCTCAGTTCCATACCTTCATGTCTGCATCAGACATCCACTCTGAGCTGCAGCATTGATAGTGAGGGCCTATTTGCACTGGTCTGAAGATTTTGAAGTACTCCCCACTGGAAATGTGATGTGCACTGATGCCAAGGTGTAAGCCAGCGTACATCATGCTCCTTCCCTTCTGGACTGCATGGGCATGCTGATGCTCCAGCCACTGCTAGAGGCTGGTCGTGCACTGAGCAAAGGTTCCCCCAACCCCGGAGGAGACTTAGCAGTCCCCTGGATGCTCAAGCCTTCTCCCTCCTGTGCCAGAATGAGGATTTAAAACAGACGATCCCCTTATGTGTTCTATTTCACTCTGTCCTTTCTTCTCTTTTTTCTGACTATCCTTTCTTTTCCCTATCAGGGTGGCCAACCTGATATCTTATTTTCTTTTCCTTTCTACCCCTTGTTGTTAAACATGCCTGTGTGCCCAGTTAAAAAAAAAGCAGCTCCTGTGTCTAGAAATGTGCCATAAAGAAAGAGACCTGGTTCCCCTGTTGTTTCATACAGTGTACCCGATATGGATCTGAACTGTACGATCACACGGTGAATGTACGCACATTCGCACGATCGCAAGATCGTACAGGCATTCGCGTGCACGATTGGGCAGGAATAACCAAAAGAAGTAGAAAAATGTTTAGTTAACCACTGGGCGTGGTTTCCCAGTGCAGAGTAGAAAATAGCCGTAGAGCCCCAGGAAATAAATGTGAAGTGCCCTAAGTGTTCAATGCTTCTGTGCACCGTAGCAAGTGTAGCCTGAGTCACACTCAGTTGACAAATAATGAAATATTCTCCCTAAAGAGAGAATGAAGGGAGTTAAAGTATTTCTGAGCTCTATGTTGCCCCAAAAGACAGAAATACTTTGTGTTTCGGGTACAGCAAAGAAGTTGTCTTTGCTGCCAGCACAAAAAAGGGCTATAATGGAATGTTAGCCGATGGCTGAAAGATTCCAGCTGACAGCCGTTTTGGAAAGGCTGAAATATTATGCAGAAAAGGTTGGTTGCTGAATAAAAGTGTATGTATAAGCTACAAGCAGTTAAATATGCTCTGCAAATGTTTTTGTGTATGTTTCAAGTAAAAATCATTATGTCTCTAAACAAATGCTTTAGGATCCAAATTCTTGCAGGAGTAAATAGGTAAGGAGCATGCCCTTATCTATGCACATTTTCCAAGACTAGTGATTCCTACGGAATACTAAAATAAAAGATTTAATATTGTTACAAGAAGCTAGTAATAAAAAAAGTAAAAAAAAAAAAAAGTAAATACCAGAATATGTTTCTTAGGTCCTGCTATAGGGCTGGCAGCCCTTGAAATGGCTATATTTATGGAGCACTCAGTTAGTGATGTCACAGAATGGGAGGAGCCTATTCCCAATTATGATGTCATGCTCTTGTAATTAAGGATTTTTAGCCCTTTTCTTCTAAGAATAGACTCCTTAAGAGCCTGCATGGTGGACATAGAGGATAGCATTATGCCAGAATTGTTAGGATATGGTTTTAAGAAACATAGCGGTTTAAAAAGACTATTTTCTTACTAATGATGTTATCACATGACCTCTGATGTCACATCAAGCTGATATATAAGGTAGTCCACCAGAGGGCTAGACAGATTGTTTTTGAGATACAGTGAGTGAGATGGTCAGATGCTTTCTGACCTCAGACTGAATAAGAGCTGAGAAGAGCTAAGTGTGGAAAGTTTACACACTGGAAGGAAGGAAGATTACAAGAATTCTTTTATTGCTATTTTTGTTGGAGAAGAACTATATACTGATGATTTGCGTTGGTGAGAAGGACTAACATCCACTTATCTTCCTTTCTGTTAAGTTTCTTTGTTTTCTTTATTTTGGACAATAAAATGATAGAAGCAGACTATGAGTTTTTATGCACTATACTAAACTGTCTGTTTGACCTGTTATAAAGAATCCTTGCTACCACACCCCCGGGCAGCCCTCTGACAACTCGAGCCCATTCTTGAACTTGGGTCATCAGTGACATGAGTGGTAGTGCTACTGCTGCACTGGCAGGCCGGCCCTGACTATACTTTTTGCAGCCCCCATATCCTTAAGCTTTCTCAGCAGGTGCTTGTGTGTTGTACAGAATCAAATGCCTCACTGAAGTCAAAATAGAGAAGGTCCACTGCATGTCCCCTATCCAATTCTGATCTCACCCAGTCAAAAAAGGTGATTAGATTTGTCTGGCACGACCTTCCTGACACAAATCCATAGTGTTTGTTGTCCTGGAGCCCATTCTCCTCTAGATATTGCACAAGGTCTTGCGTAATCAAGGTTTCCATTAGTTTTCCCACCACAGAAGTGAGACTAATCAGACTGTAATTCCCCACTTCTTCCCTGCCCCCCCCCCGTGAAGCGGCACCATATCCGCCACCCTCCAGTCCCTCAAAACCACTTCCGTACCCAGTAATCTGTTGAATAAGTGTGCAATGGAACTGGCTAACTCTTCTGCTAATTCTTTTAGTACTCTCAGATGCAATCCATCTGGTTTCTGTGCTTTGTCTGGCTTGAGGGCTGCCAGTCCATTTCTGATCCTGTCTATAACAAATGACAGATTTCCCATTACCTGTATTTCTCTATCGGCAGCTCTTATATTGCTCTCCAGCATTGGACTAGTATTCTCCCTTGTAAATACCAAGCAAAAGAAGTTATTTAGAACACTTCCTTTTGACCATTTTTCTTCACCAGTCCATCCCCATCCAGCAGTTTCACAGTCCCACACCCCTTTCCTTCCTTTTTCCTGAATGTAATAAAATAAGTGTTTTTCTCCCATCTTTATCCCCACTGCGATACTAAGCTCTCTCTCTCTCTGCCTTTGCCTCTGTCACCACCCTCTTTGCTTCCTTATTCTTTTTGATGTAATCCTCCCATTCGTCTACCCCTCTTTATTTTTTGAACCTATGGAAGGCCTCCCTTTTGCCCCTGATTGCTGATACCAGAAACACATCCCCACAATCCTGCCCCATCCCCCCTACCTTCCATGATTCTGCTTACTGCCCTTACCTTGCTAACCCTCCCAATTCAGTTCTTTGCCTTCCCTGCCTCCCTAACTCAGCCCATGCATCAATGCTGGTGATGACTGCTGAATAAACCTGCTTAATGTATGTTAACATGGGGGCCAGTCTCCAGTTACAGTGGTTGTAAAAAGAGACATGGAACTCAGTTGAATCTGTGAGGAAGCATGTCAAAGGAAGTAGCAGTTTGTGCAAAGTGAACAGAAATATTTTTTTGCAGTCCAATCTAATCCAGAGTATAAAATCAGATGTCATGTAGTAGGTAGAATGAGGAGAAATACTGACAAGGATCTGGGATATAAGAAGAGAGGGAAGAATGTTTCAAAGTAAAACAAAGAAAATTACTATTTAGTATCATTAGCCTAGATGCTGGAGCACCAGGCTGTGAACCTGGAAACCCAACAGACCTGGGTTTGAAACCCACAACTCACCTTGCGTACTGTGTGACCTTAAGCAAGTCACTTAACCTCCCTGTGCTCCCAGAATGCTCCTGGAAATGAGGTTTGACAGAGTACCTCTCCCAGCTAAAAGCTGTAAAATAAATAAAAAGAAATATCATAGGGGCGTGGTAGCACTCCGATAGGCTGTTTAATGTTAGACTCCAATTTTTGCACCTTAATAACTTGGACATTGTTTGACAAAACAGCATGAAATTTGGCATGTGTGGTCAGGCTGTCAGAATCTCAAGATGTGAAAAGTTTTGTGATGGCATCTTGTTTAGTTTTTGAGATATGGAGCACCAAAGAATGGAGAAAAAAAACACGTTTGTTTTTTCTATAGTTCACGTTGCATATTGTTTGCTCTCACCTTTGGCCTAGATGGTGTGGAATTTTCTTCATGACATTTTCAGGGTTGAAGGGCCCTATGCCAAGGGTAGTCCTTTGGAAGGGTTTGTGAAAAAAGATTATATTTGTTTCAGAGGTATGAGGATTTTTTTTTGTAATTTATTTTTATTTAGTTATATGAATACATATCATGAAGTTCCAGAAGCACAGGATCACATAAGCCTTGTCGTGCAGTACATTAATACATTTATATTAGGGTAGCTAGTCATGCTTTCTTAGTTACTCTTCGAGAGGGTATCCTGCTGTTAATAATACACAAAGCACAATTTAGTTTATCTGTCACATAATGCTAGATGCATCAATGGAGCTAGGCCATTAAAAAAAGCATATGTGATACAAGTGAAAAAAAAAAAGACTCTTCAGTCAATCAGGCCCTGAAGTTAGTAAAACTGTAACTCAACACAGTATAATAACCTGCCACTAGTGGCTAGAAGTAATATGTAAAACCTTCCTTTCAAACAAACATTTCTTACATTTCCTTTTTTTGCAACTGTTTTCTTGTCCCTCTGTTGTGCAAAAGAAGCAGCAAACCTGTAGGACTTCTGCATTTCTGGCTAGTGAGATGGGTGAGTCTCACATACCTACTCAGCAAAAACCACAGGCATGGGACCACACAGCATGGGATAGGAGACCATAAAGCTGTAGCTCCCCCTCCATGCGGCAGGGAAAAACAACCATTTTAACCTCCACAGTTTATGTCGCAGTTAGCTTCATAGCCCACACTCAAATATTTATTGCTTAAACCATCAATCATCTTAAATTATATATATTGTGAATACCAAATGCCATGATGTTCAATAGTAATCCTCACATTAGCGAAGCTGATCTATAATCAGATACTTTTAAATCCATATGACTCAACATTATCCCCAACACTGAAAAAGCCCCATTTAAACCCATGAGTCATTTCACCCAAGATCTCCATTTACCTTCCTGAAACCCACTGTCTCAGTACAGAAATTAGGTGAATAAAGCAGCGGCGAAAAGACAGATGAGTAAGTCTCTGCATTGGACTCTGAGAGAGCCTGTTCCTCCTGGGTTTGAGCTGCTCAAATTTTATCAACCAGTTTTATTACATCCCTGGGGTCAGTGAAACTATAGATGCACCCATTGTATTGTACTCTCAGTTTTGTTGGGTACATGGTACTAAATAGCACCTCTAAGTCTCAAAGCAGCCTTTTAGGGCTGTCAAAACTTTTCTGGTGCTGCCTAGTGGAGAAACTTAGGTCTGGGAAGAACATAATTTAGGCCCCATTTATCTCAACATTTTTTTCTCTCTTTGCTGCACAGAGGATTGAATCCCTTTGACTGATGGATCCCATTTTCAGCAGTAGGGTACGTGATCCATATTCTGTTCTCATGTGAGGTGTTATTCAGTATATCCAATCCAGTGTTAAACTTGTGACATCCACCCCCAGAGCTTCATTGATCTAAGCAAGTACAGTGTGTGTGCAGGGTGTTCAGATCCCTCAAAACCCTCTAGAAGACCAATTTTCCACACATGAGTTTCTCTCAGCTGATTTTCTGCATGCTCCAACCGAAGCTTTAATACGTTGCTTTCTTTAATTATCTCCGTTGTGGTCGAGAGTGTCTTTCCTGCTGAACTCGCTGCCTCCGAGGCTTCCACTTGGTTGATCTTTGCCTTAGTTTCTACGGATTGCAGTCATGAGGTAAAAGCATCAAATTTGCCAGTTAGAAGTTGTATGGAGGTATTCATGTGGTTAATAGTAGCATGTACAGTTTGCAGAGTTAAGTCTTCCATCCCCGAGGAGCTTTGATCACCCTCCAGCTATTTTTTAGTTGTACCTTGCTTTGGCTTAAAAAAGTCTCACAAGAGTTCCCAATCTCAGCTTTAGGATTACTTTACTTCATGACCTTTGGTCTACTCAAAACAAAAGTTGAGCAATTTACAGATTACTTTGCATATTAGGACTGTATTAGATTATGGATAGTTTCCAGTTGAAAAAAGAAGGATTTTTTATCGATTCTAGCCCATGCAGCGGCAGATGCTACTAAAAGTGTGTCTACTCGCTCCGGATGCTAGCTCCACCCCCTGTATAAGGATGTTTGAGCTAATCAACGAGTGCAAATGGTAAAAAAAGAACTATTGCAAGTGCTTATTTTCATGATTTACCTATCATGTGGAAACAAATACGGATTGTGTGGGAAAAATACTGATCATGCTGGTTGCCATCTTTTTTCTTCTAAACTCACAAACATTGAAAATACATAAAAGTGATACATTTTCAAAAAAAATACCTTAACCTAGTCAAATGGGACCCATTAAGCTAGATTCTGGTGTTTGTTTTTTGAATAAATGCCAGAAATACTTTTTTTGGTACCCCAAAATCCAGGGTGCCCCACTTAGCAAGAGAAACTCTTTACCTACAGTCTCTGTATGAGGACAGTGGGACTTTCCTGACATTTGCAGCCACAGATGGAAGCATGCTGTTGGCTGTAGTGTCAGCTTTGAGCTGATAATCCTTCTATCACTCTTTCTCGTCTCTCTTTTCTATCAATCAATCAATCAATCAATCAATCTATCTATCTATCTATCTATCTATCTATCTATCTATCTAGCTATCTAGCTTTCTGTCTGTCTGTCTGTCTGTCCATCCATCTGTCTGTCTGTCCATCCATTTGTCTACCTACCTATCTATCTATCTATTTATCTATCTATCTTATTTCTTAAGAGGACTGGGGTGCCCACCCTCGGTACCACTTCTTTCTCCCCACTCCCCTTCAGGTTGCCTGCCCATCCTTCCCCATGTTTATATATTTTTTCTTTACTGTATATAAGCAGACTGGGGTGCCCACCTCCGGTACCACTTCTCTTGAACTCCCTCCTCTCCAAGTTGCCCTCACAGTTTCTATTATGTATGTTGTGGCACTAGGGTGCCCATCCCTGGTGCTGCCAAATACTAGCCTGACACTGGAGTGCCCAATCCCTGGGATGTCCAATCCCAAGTGTCAGAATGGCCCCCCTGAAATAAAGAAAACCACCCCTCATTTTTCTTAAACCTATAGAAAAGAAAACTGTCCTTTGCGGATCTGACCTTTTGAATTGGATTTGAAAGTTTTCACTGCCTTTGTTCATTACAGGGGGCTATAAGAAGGCAATGTTGACAATTTGATGTCAACATATTTAAAAATGACAAAGTTATGAGTGTGTATTGAACATTTTCTATGTTCACTCATAACTTTGATAATTTTAAATATTTTGACCCCAGCTTTTCAACATAGCCATTTTTTCACACCACCTCATGAACTGTTGTTACTGAGTTGTAACTTTTCAAATGCTGGTCAAAATGTGTTTTTGCACCTGTGGCATGGAATGACATTTTGGTGGCACAGAATGATGTTTTGGCAGGGATTCAAAAATGTTCACATACCAGGTTCATGAGGTGGGGTAATAAGTAGGCTATGCTGAAAATTTGGTGTTCAAATAAGGTAAAATGCACAGGTTATGAGTGAACATTACAGTACTTCAGTGTTCACTCATAACTTCACTAATTTTCAATATTTTGAGTCAAAGCTTTCAACATAGCCATTTTTTCCATACCACCTCATAAACATGACAGGTGTTATTTTTAAATCCTGGATGAGCCATGTTTTTGCACTTCTGATGCAAAATGATGTTTTTGCTAATATTAAAGTATAAATGCTACATGTCATGTTTATAATAGGCAGGTCATAAAACAAGTATAAATTTGGGGTCAAAATAAAAAAAATAATATATAATTATTAAGAAACATTTTGTGTGGTGCCAGTCTTGACCTCAGTGGGTATGCTTTGTGATCCTGTGCCAGTGAGCTGAGTTTGGAGGAGAGTTCAGTGGTCCAGGTGGATGGGATGAGATGGGGGGATGGCTGTGTTATGTGAAACACCCCAGCCAGGGAATGAAAGCTATAGAGTTGTCTGCATGGGTCTGAGCACCACATAGTGAAGACAACTGTCCTCTTGGCATAGGGCTCAGCACCTTTGTACTGACAGAGGACCTTGTGCATTGACTGATAGCTGGACTCAGCCCTGTGTGTCTGTATCTGTGGCCATATGAAATCACAGAGACTAGAGGGCCCGGTGCTTCAGCAGTCCACCAGACAGCCCCCTGAATTCATGACATCCATTACTGCACTTCTGCAGGTGGACAGAGTCTTCCCTTGGTGTAGGACTCAAAAGGCCCTATGCATCTGCATCTGTTCATGCAGGTTCATGAGGATATGATTCTTCTATCTCAAAAAGGAAACCTTTTGCAAAAAGCTTCATTAATGCACCAGGTAGGGTTTAACATAATGCCATAAAAGTAGGGAAATGTGGCATTAGGGTTTCCAACCCTAACTCCCCAACCCCACCCCATAAGCAGCAAATAGAAAAAAAACATTAGGATTTAGGATCTCTGGAGTCTTAGCAAATCAGTGGTGGGGTCTTCCTTGGGGTTGTCAACCTTAATGCCCACCCCATTCCCTGAGCAAACAATGTCAGATGTGATCTCCTTGTGGGCCCTGCATGAAGAAAGCTACAATGGGTTGTGTTGGCAACATGTGGCAAGACATAGTTCTCTACCTTTGAAGAGTGTATCACTATGAGGCACTGGCTTAGAGCTGTACCTTGTGCTTTGGACTTGAGGCTATGGGCTGGGGGGAAGGGGTGAGCATTAGGGTTGACAACCCCAAGGAAGACCCCACCTCTGATTCTCAAGACTCCAGAGACTCAATACCTTAATGTTTTTTTTTTCTGTTGCTGCTTGGGGTGGGGGTAGGAAGCTTTTGGTTGGGAACCCTAATGCCACATTTCCCCACTTTTGTGCCATTAAATTGAACCCTAACTGGTGCATTAGCAAAGTTTTTTGCTAAGAATACATATTTTTGAGTAGCAAATATACAGTTCAATTAAGTGCAGAAGAACATCTGCAGTGTGCAAAAAGACAATACTGAGTACAGGGTTGGAGGGATGATTGAAAATTCAGGAGGGTTAGGAGGAAGCTGAGCTAGTGTAAGTGCAGGGGAAAGGGATTGGAGTGTGCAGGGCAACCGCTCAGGGCCCAACATCTGGGGCAACTGCAGGAGTGAATAGTGAAATTGGGGAGAAGAGATTTCAGTGAGTGAAAGGAAGAAGAGTGGACAGAAGGAGGGAAGAGGGCCCTAAAGTTTAGGAAAGTGGAAGGAGAAGGTAGCTTGACCAGCAGAGGATTTCATTGTTGGGGGAGTGAAGTGCAAGAGCCAGAGTTATAAAGGGAGTAAGAGGTAGTAGGGGAAGAAGTGAGGGGGGAGGCAAGATAAATTGGGAGGCAGCCAAGCCATAATCTGGAGATAAAGGAAGTACAATGGGCACAGTGCCTGGCATCAAGTGAGGAGAGGGAGATGGAGGAATAGAATGAACAGTTATGGATGCAAGAGGGATTCTCCAGGGCAAAGTGACAGAAGGAGTGAAAGAGAGGGTCCAGTCTGGCTAAGGTGGACTTGGGAGTTACACTATAGATGATGTCACTGTAGTCAAAGATGGGGAGAATCATATTGGAGACAATTTCTCTGCTGGCAGGAAGCAGGATACTCCCTCTATTCCTGTAAAGTACACCAAGTTTGGGGTGGAGCTCCTGGTGGATGGTGTCCACATGCACAGAGAAATTGAGGAGATGGTCTAGCCAGATCCCAAGGTTTTTGAAGGAGGAGACATCCTTCATCACCATACCATCAAGGAATGGGGGGGGAGTCTAGCAAGCCTGTACCTGGTGCCAAAAGTAATTGAGACCATTTTTGTCATTGAGGGAAAGCTGATAGGCTAGGAACCAGGACTGGGTATTGTTAAACTCCTGTTGGAGGTAGGCCATGATGTAAGGGGAGAGGTGCCAGAGGCATAAAGCACCATGTCATCTGCATACACATGAATGGAAGTAGAAGAATGGGCAGCAAAGCTGTCATTCAGGAAAATGGAAAAAAAAGAATTGGGCTAAGGATGGACCTTTGTGCATGCCTGAGCAGATTGGGAGTAGGGGGTAAGGAATCTCTGATCTGGACAGCTTGAAACTTGCTGTCTGGAACCACTCAACTGATGAGGCAGAGAGCCCTATTGCTTGTCCAGAAGACTGGGGTGGGCAACAGTGTCAAAGGCTCTGGCCAAGTCAAAAAGACGGCAGGGGTGAATAGACCCTGATCCATGCCAGAAAAGATGGAGTCAGTGAGCCAGAGGAGGAAGATGCAGATGAAGTGGCATTTCCAGAAGCTAGACTGGAAAGGAGTGAAGAAGAAGGAGGAGGTGGAATCAAGAAGGGGGAAGAGTTGGGAGAGAACAAGGTGTTCCTGGAGTGTAGCCTAGGTGGGGAGCAGGGAGATAGGGTGGTGTATCCAGGGAAGGAGGGGTCACTCCCTTTAGGAAGGGGGTGACTGTAGCCTGTTTCTATGTGTTAAGGATGGAGACTAAGGAAAAGGTCAGGTTAAAGAGGTAGGTGATAGGGAGAGCATTTTCATGAGTGGCATGATAAAGATGTTTGGGGTCAAGACCTTTGGAGCTGACACTCTTGTGGGTAGTTTAGAGCCATGAGGGCCTTAAGGGATGCAGCAGGAGTGGTAGGAGAGAAAGAGAAAGGGAGGGGAGGGGAGGTGACAGTAAATGGGTGCAGAGGGAGGAGGAGGAAAAAAGAGGGAGAGGGAACAGGAGTTGAAAGAGGAAGTGACTGCAGTGGAGTCTGAGACAGCAGAGTCACCCACCTTAAGGATAGGGGGAAGGGAATGGATCAGTGGAGAAAACAGGGCATGGATTACCTTCCAGAACTTACAGGTGTGGCTAAGGTTGTTCTGGAGTGTGGATGCCAAGTATTTGGACTTTGCAAGCCTAGTAGCTTTGGTACAGCCATTACAAAGGGCCTGGTACTTGTTAAGGTCTGAAGTGGAGCCAGTGGACTTGTTGGTCCTCCAGGCAAGGTCATGCCTGCTGTAGCAGCCCCGCAACTCTGCTGAGATTCACAGGAGTTGAGAACCTCAGACCCTAGTTTTTCTAAGAGGGGCATGGAGATCCCAGACAGACATGAATTTTGTGTAGAATTGGAGGACAGTCTTGAAGTTGCTGGCTGCAGAAATGGCCATTCACTTGGTAGACACCACGTCAGCATGGAGGGAGGACAGGTTCAACAACTAGAAGTATTGGATCAGGATGAATTTGGGGGAACTGGCAATGAATCTTGCACACACAGTAGATCGTATGGTGGTCACTGATGGCATCAGGGAGGGTACAAGGATCCACAATATGGTGGGAGTGGGAGGTGATGACCAAGTCCAGCAGGGAGTGATTGAGGGATTTGTGATTGTGTCTTGTGGGGTCAGAGATCATTGAGAGAGTTGGAGGGACTTTACATTTGTGCATAATTGATGTAAGGAGAGGGAAAAGCAAACAGAGGTTGAAATCACCCAGGATGACTAACCAGCAGAAACATGGGAAGAGATGGTGATGAGGAGCTCTGTGACTCATGGAGGGGACATGCTGGGACAGCAGTGAACTCCAACAATGAATATGTGGGCAGAGAAGGGAAGGGAAGGGACAGTTTAAGAAGGAGCAACTACTAGGCAGAGGATGAGGTGACAGAGAGCACAAGCTCAAACTGAATGGTTGAGGAGATGTAGATAGCTACTCTGCCACCCCTCTTCATTCGATTCTGTCAGATGATGGTGAAACCAGGGATGATGGGATAGGATCTGTCTGTCTGTGTCTGTCTGTCTATCTATCTACAGTATCTATCTGTCTGTCTGTCTGACTCTCTCTCTACCTAGCTGTCTAACTGTGTATCTTTCTGGCAGCCAGTCAAACTATCTGTCAGATTGTGTCTTCTCTGCAGCTGTATTCATCCTGATGTTCATAAAAGAATGTCTATTCCAAAACTTTACAATTTTCTGACTCCATGTCTATGGCACTGTAGGCCTTGCAGTCCAAATTGTAGGGTAGCTTTGATGGGTATACCACCATGCATCTGTAAGAACAGCCACTTCACATTGCAATTATTTATTTATGTGACCTATCAAGGAGGGATAGGCAGAATTTCAGCCTTGTCGGGGGTTGGGGTGCTGGGGGCAGATACAGATGCAAACTGACATTGAACCAGGTTAAACTGTAGGAGTTTGTTTTTGTTTTGTTTTCTTTAGTGAAGGGTGGTATTTTGCCAGTACACGTGGTAAATTCCCCATCTCTTTTCAATAAGGAACACCTGAACAACAACCAGTACAGACAGATAGGACCTTGGTTTAACTTCTCATCTGAAAGATGGCATCTCAGGAGTGCAGCACCCCCTCATGCTGCACTACAGTGTCAGTATTGGTGCTTACCCTAAGTTCATGATGTAAGGCTAGAATGCACAACCTTCCAATCTTCCAGCCTCTGAGGTGAGTGCAACCTGCTGAGCCACTGACACTCCTATTGCACTTGTACTGGTGCAAGTGCTGAGATATTATGGCTCTGCTCTTAACTCTAGGTGACACTGACATTTGGACTACAATTCCAATGTTGTGTTTTAAGCCATGAAAGCAGTAAGTTATTCTATTTAAAGATAGGAGGCTGTGTTTAAGAGTCTTGGCTTGCTTCAGACTTAACAGAAATCAGACGCATTTTGAGTTATATTTTAATGGGTATCTAAAGCCAAGCTCGCTGGAGGTGTCTCCGAGTAATAGTTAATAACAGTGGTTATGTTTTGTATCATAGGTATTATATTCAATCGTTTATCTTGTAACTAGCAAACACCAGCTGCACTCATTCCAGCACCAGGAGCTTCTTCATGGGCCACGCTTAGGGCCAGGATGATTCAGCATCAGCTGTTTTTAGGTGCCAACAGCATAGCTGGTAGCACCTAGTGTGGTCATGCATTCTCTATTGTGCATTTAGTCAAGTTTAAGGTTATATTCAGTGTGAGTGATTTGGCTGCATGATGTCATTGATGATGTCAGTGATTGGACTTTTACATCTAGGCACAGGTTTACAGACCTATGTAAGCCTGGGTTTGATCCCCTCTATTACAGATTGTTTCTTTCTCACTATGACTTTTGTTGTATGAAATAAATTGTTAGATGTCATTGCTGATTTATTGAAGGGTTTCAGTAGAGCTAAACAGTAGACTTTCAAATAATTGAACTTAGTTCTACAGCTTGTTGTAGCCAATGAAATTAGTTCCAGCTGAGGCATGTCTAGGCCTGACTATAAGATCAGTAACCTGTTTTGCAGGTTGTGACATAATCTCTCCACTGTAGGAACTACAACTCACCTACCTGTAACTCAGTTGCACATTAAATGTGTGTTTGTTTAACAGGCAAAAGATCAGTGGTTCAAATTCAGGTAAGGTCTCAAATATTTTTTTTTTGTAAAA
This sequence comes from Neoceratodus forsteri, assembly GCA_016271365.2. Taxonomy (NCBI): domain Eukaryota; kingdom Metazoa; phylum Chordata; order Ceratodontiformes; family Ceratodontidae; genus Neoceratodus; species Neoceratodus forsteri. The sequence goes on from JADMNL010000024.1 coordinate 272,888,706, forward strand.
TGGAAACTCACTTGAGTGGTGATTCAGCAGCAAAGGATTTGTGGTTCAAATTCAGGCAGGGACTCAAACATGTTTTCTTTTGTAAGATGGAAACTCACTTTAGTGGTGCTTCATGGTGGTGTGGAGTTAGAATAGTAAATTATATAAGAAGTAAATTTAGCTATGAATAACAATTTGTAAAGGTAAATTGTCTACTGGGATTAGATCCCTAGTCACCTGTTTTGCCAGTTGTTACATACCCTCTGCACCATAGGAAATGGAACTCCCTTACCTGAAGCCCAGTGGCACACTTACTGTATGTTTGCTTAGCAGGTAAAAGATCAGTGGTTTAAATTCAAGTAGACATAGTTTGAATCCTGAAAGGGTCTTAAAGGAGTACTACAGTCAGCATTTTCAAAAGCAAATGTTGTACAGAGTGTTTTGATTTGTGTGCGTAGTCCTGGTGTGTCATTCCTTTTGTTTGCCATTAAGAGTATTTTCTAAATTAGCCTGCTAGTTATATGACAGTTTTATGGCCCCTGGTGATCTCCATCTTAGCAAGCTTTGTTGCTCTTCTTTTTCCTACAGTGCCTCCTGTACCATGTGACAGTGGTGCATCCAAGACCACTGATTCAGCAAGTTCTAGAGATAGGGAACCTGATATTCTAGCCTCCACTAAATAGCTCTAATTTAATATTTTTGTTTTGTATATGTGTGTTAGGTCTAGCCAGCTGGAGTAAATGTTTTGCTTTTAAAACATTTAATTTTATCAAACTACATGCACCCATAAAAAGCACATACATCACCCCAGATTGTCAGTGCTATAATTAGTAAAGACTCTAGCTGTTTTCTTGCAGAATAACCCACTCAATTGGCCCTCAAGTATTTGCTAAACTGTAAATATAGCCATTAGTACTCACTGGATAAGGGAATCACTTAATTGCATGGATCAGCTGTTGTAAAATTGACTTTAAACTAGTACTTATTGAATCCATGGTTCTAAATACATTACTGTCACGTGGAACAGGAAGCATTGTAGGAACAAGAAGATTAATAAAACATGCTAAGATGGAGATCCCCAGGGGCCATGAAACTACTGTAAAACTAGCAGGCTAATTTAGAAAAAAAATCCTAATAGGAGGCAAAGGAAAGGATGCACTAGAACTGCACACACAAATCAAAACAATCTATGCAACATATGTTTTTGTAAATTCTGACTTTAGTACACCTTTAAACCCTTTTTTCTGTAAGGTGGAAACTCACTTGAGTAGCAATTCATGGTGGTCTGGAGTGGAAGAGTAAATTATATGTGAAGTAAATTTAGCTAAGAACAACATTCTGTAAAGGTAGATCGCCTGCTGGTACTAGATCCCCAATCACCTGTTTTGCATGTGTGACTTAACCTCTATATCATAGCAACTGCAACTCATTAACCTGCAGTTCACTGGCACATTGAATGTGCATTTGTTTATCAGGCATAAAAACAGTGGCTCACATCTGAGCTGGGACATAAGCATCTTTTTCAAAACATTTTAAATGGAAACTTACCTGAGTGGCAATTCATGGTGGTGTGGCATTGGAATAGTAAATTGTATAAGCATATTCAGCTAAGAACAACAATCTGTGAAGGTAAATTGCATGCTGGGATTAGATCCCAGTCACCTGTTTTGCATGTTGTGAAATAACGTCTACATCATAAGAATTGCAACTCAATTACCAGCAGGTCAGTGGTGCACTGAATGTGTATTTATTTAGTAGGCAAGGGATCAGCAGTTCAAATCCTGGAAGGAACATAAACATTCTTTTTGTAAGATGGAAACTCACTTGAGTGGTGATTCACGGTGGTGTAGAACTGGAATAGTAAATTATATGAGAAGTAAATTTAGCTAAGAGCAACAATTTGTGAAGGTAAATTGTCATCTGTTTTGCAGGTTGTGACATAATCTGTACACCATAGGAAATATGACTCACCTACAGCTCAGTGGCACACCGAATGTGTGTTGCTTAAAGGCATACTACCATCAACATTTGTAAAAAATATATGTTGTGCAGAGTGTTTTGATTTGTGTGTGTTATCTTGGTGTGTCCTTCCCTTTGTTTGCTATTAGGATTTTTTTTCTAAATTTGCATACTAGTTTTATGGCCTCTGGGGATCTCCATGCTAGCATGGTTTAATGTGCTTCTTTTTCCTGCAATGTTTCCTGTCTCATGTGACAGTGATTTGTCCAGGGCTACTGATTCAGTGAGGGAGAGCACTGCAGCAGTAATCTGCAGCTAGGATCCTGATATTCTGGCCTCAGCCAAATAACTCTAATTCAGTATTTTTTGTTTTCTATGTATTTGTCTAGGTATAGCCAGCATAAGTAAATGTTTTGCTTCTAAAGCTTTTAATTTCATCAAACTACACTGCACCATAAATAGCACACAAATCACCCTAGGTCATCAGTGCTATAATTAGTAAAGACTCTAGCTGTTTTCTTACAGAATATCCACTCAATAAAAATTCAAGTGTTTGCTAAATTGTAAAAGTAACCTTTAGTGCTCACTGGATAAATAAAGTGACTTAAAATCACCGCTCTACTGCTGTAACATTGACTCTAAATCAGTACTTGCTGAATCTATGGCCCAAAATACATCACTGTCACATGGGACAGGAAGCACTGTAGAAAAAAGAAGAACAATAAACTATGCTACCATGGAGATCCCTGGAGGCCATGAAACTAGTAGGCAAATTTAGGGAAAAAACTTTTAATAGCAAACAAAGGGAAAGATACACCAGGACTACACACACACATCTAAACACTTTGTACAACATATGTTTTTGAACATTTTGACTGTGGTACAGCTTTAACAGAGAAATAATCAGTGGTTTAAATTCAGGTGGACATAGTTTGAATCATGGTAAGGACTTAAACACTTTTTACAACTTTTTTTTTGTAAGATGGAATCTCACTTGAGTAGCAGTTCATGGTGGTGTGGAAGGGAATAGCAAATTGATTGACAAGTTAATTTAGTTAAGAACAACAGTTTGTTAATGTCAGTTGCCTGCTAGGATTAGATCCCCAGTCACCTGTACTGCAGGTGTGACAGAACCTTTACTTCACAGAAACTGAAACTCTCTTACCTGCAGGTCAGTGGCCCACTGAATGTGTATTTGCTTAGCAGGCAAAGAGTAAGTGATTCAAATCTGAGTAGGAACTTATGCAGTTTTTCAATTTTTTTAAAAATAGAAACTCACTTGAGTACTGATCCATAGTGGTGTGGAGTGGAATAGTAAATTATATGAGAAGTAAATTTAGCTAAGAACAACAATTTGTGTAAATTGTCTGCTGGGATTAGATCTCCAGTTGATCGTTTTGCAGGTATTGATATAACCTCTACACCATAGGAAATGCAATTCACTTACCAACAGGTCAGTGGCACATTGAATGTGTGTTGCTTAACAGGCAAAGAATCAATGGTTTCAATTCAGGTAGACATCAGAGTAACAATTTGTGGTGGTGGTGTGGAGTGGAATAGTAAATTATATGAGAAGTAAATTAAGCTATGAACAACAATTTGAGAAGGTAAAATGCCTTCTGGGTTTAGATCCCTGGTCACCTGTTTTGCAGGTGTGACATAACCTCCATATCTGAGGAACTGCAAATCACTTACCTTTAGTTCAGAGACACACTGAATGTGTGTTTGCTTAGTGGGCAAACATCAGTGGCTCAGATCCAATCATAAACATATTTTTTTTTCAAATTTGACGGAAACTCAGTTGAGTGGAAATTCATTATGGTATAGAAATGGAATAGTAAATTATATGAGAAGTAAATTTAGCTAAGAACCTCAATCTGTGAAAGTAAAATGCCTGGTGGGATTAGATCCCCATCCCCCTGTTTTGCAGGAGGTGATATAACCTCTACATCTTTGGAGCAGCACATGTCTTCCTTTAGTTCAGTGGCACACTGCATGTGTGATTTCTCAGCAGGCAAAGAATCAGCAGTTCAAATCCTGCAGAGACTTGAACATTTGTTTCAATTATTTTTTATAAAATGGAAACTCACTTGTCTGGTGATTCATGGTGGTGTGCAGTTGGAATAGTAAATCATATGAGATGCACATTTAGCTAAGAACAATAATTTGTGAAGGTATATTGCCTGCTGGAATTAGATACCCAGTCACCCACGTGGCAGCTTGTGACATACCTCTACACCATAGGAACTGCAACTCACCCACAGCTCAGTGTCACACTGAATGTGTATCTGTTTAGCAGGCAAAGGAGCAGTGGTGATGGAAACTCACTTGAGTAGCAATTCATGGTAGTGTGGAACGGAAAAGTAAATTATATGACAAGCAAATTTAGCTAAGAACAACACTTTGTGAAGTTAAATAGTCTGCTGCAATTATATCCCCAGTTGCCTGTTTTGCAGGTTTTGATATACCCTCTACACTATAGGAAATGCAACTCACTTACCTGCAGCTCAATGCCACACTGAACGTGTGTTCACTTAACAGGCAAATAATCAATGATTTAAATTCAGGTAGACATAGTTTGAATCCTGATAGGGACTTAAACACTTTTTTTCAACTCCTTTTGTAAGATGGAAATTCATTTGAGTAGCAATTCTTGGTGGTACAGAATAGAACAGTAAATTATACTAGAAGTAAATTTAGCTAAGAACAGCAGTTTGTGAAGGTAACTTGCCTATTGGGATTAGATCCTCAGTTGCCTGTTTTGCAGGATGTGAAAAAAATCTATATCATAGGAGCTACAACTCAGCTACCTTGAGTTCAGTGGTCTACTGAATGTGTCTTTGCTCATTAGGCAAATGATCAGTGTCTCAAATCTTAAAGATCAATGGCAAAGACTGAAATTAAAAAGTTAGATTTGTGTCTCATTTTTGGTTTGTTTAATAAATAATTAGATGACTAAAGCACTATATACTGTGTGTTGTGGCTATTTTCCCTACATACATTGAAGTAAGATGATGTTTGTGACATCTCAGTCACTGATATTTTTTCTGTTTTCCATTATCTCAGCTGAGAGCTGTCTGCCATTGATGTCATTCAAGGACTGATGTCCATGGCAGCAGCACAGAAATGTTATGGTCAGAACACCACCTCAAGACGCTTAATGTAGGTTTCCTGGCAACATTTTGCTAGCCACTTCAAGTGTTTGTTGCCACATTGATATGCTTTGCACAGATTAGCTGAAATAAAATATAAAAAACCTTATGGCATTCAGCTGTTTCTTACCACCACTGCTCCCTGCTGGTGCTGACAGTTCCACGCAGTGTGTATGTAAGAGGGATAGTCTGTTTACCTAAGTGTATCACACTACATTTCGAGACATTAAAATACACATCCCACACGAAGGCCCAAGTTGAAATTTTGTCAAGATCTTTCTGAAGTTTCTGAATATCACTTAAAGTCTTAATTAACAACTTTCTTACCCCCAAGGATCAGTGCCATGCTGCTGTGTCCAAAGCAAATAATGCCATGACTGCTATCAGAAGAAATTTCATTAGTTGGAAGGCTGATGTTCTTATGACCTTGTATCAAGCTTATGTATGGCCAGTCCTAAAATTTGGGAGTCAGGTCTGGTGTCCATATAGGGTCACAGATATATGCAGACTGGAACATGTGCAGAGAGAGCAACAAAACTTGTTGATGGTTTACAAAACATGTCATACCAGGACAGATTGCACACTTATATACACTAGAACACAGGAGACTTAGGAGTGATCTTATGCTTATACTTATGCACAGTATAGTTCATGGGCGGGATATTCAGACTACACCAAAAAGATGCGCAATAGCAGGAGCAGGCACAAGTGCAGTGTGACCCTGCACAACATGCACGATATTCAAACAAAGCGCAGGCCAAGGTGCGCTTGCGCAACACAGCTGAATATGGTGGCAACTGTGCCATGGCACAACCAGGGATGTGCAGTGGAGCAGGGCCGATGTGCAGTAGCACAACCAGTGATGCACAGGGACAGGGACAGGATGCAGGGGTGTACCACCCATGGAAGCCATGGGTGGAGGAGCATGCAGCAGGCCAGACAGAACCACCCCCTCCCAGGCACCCCATGAACTGCACAACCAGAGGTGAGCTGGATGGACCACCAGCCTATGAACACCAGCACTAAATCAACAGCCAGGGCACGGTGCCCCAGCACCCCCCAGGCAAGCAGTGACTGCAACACAAGGAGGGCCGGCCCCCCAGTGCCACCCCACCCCACCAATGCAGAGCACACCCTGTGCAGTGATTCCCAGTCACCCGGCCCAGAAGCAGCATCCAACAGTGCATGGCACCAAATGCATGCCACCACCAACACTGTGACAATGTAACCCTGTGCACCATGGAGCCATGCATGGCAGCCCCACAGTGAGCACCCTGCAGCAGGTGACACCAGCCACTGACGCAACAACTGCATACACAATGCCCCCCTGCATGGCCCCCCCTGGCACAGCAGAGAGGTCGACCCTGCGTCAGTACCCAAGGGACCCTGCATGCGACAAGGTCTTCCCTGGACACCACCACCAGCAGGACAGCACCCCGCACGCCCACCCATGCACCCACCCTGTCCCAGCACTGGCCCCAACAGACAGCACAGCCACCCACTGTGGTGCATGGAGGCATGCGCCACACAGGATGTGACACAGGGTACGGACAAACCCCCACCCAGTCCCAAGGGTACCCCAACACAGGGCCACAAAAGCAGGGTAACAGATGCCACTGGCTTGTGTCCACTGATGCCATGTACCCATGGCCTGCACCCCACCATGGCACAGGTGAACTAGCCATCTGGCGCATGCACCATGAAGCCATCCGCTGCCAGCATGCGGCCAGAGCACAAGTGACAGACAGTAGAACACAGACACCACAACAGACACCAGCAACAGCATGGAGGGGGGACAACAACAGCATAGCCCACAGTGTCACCCGAGGCAGACGTGTAACATACTGGTGACAGGATGCAAGCCACCATGGCACCGTGCCCAGAGGGTGACTGGCATGGACAGCCTCCAATGACATGCCAGCAGACCATGCATACCACAAACATGCAAGGGGCCCAGCTGCACGGGCCATGGACAGACTGACAGGAGCATCAGGGACACAGCACATGCACCAGGGACCACTGCACACAGGCATCCAGTGCACAGGAACCAACACACATACTACAGACAGGGACCGAGTCCCCCACCCACATCATTAGTGGGGCCCTGCCTGACACACACACACCCAGGCTTGCACTACCCAGGATGCCATGCACACCACTGCAGCAAAGCACCATATGCCTGCTGCAAATCAGAGACCACCACAGTTGTCATATCAAACAAGAATATATTGCAAAGGTAAACTGCACAAACAACATAACAAACAAAACTATGTACAAAGTGAGGGGGAAGGGCCACAAACCAGGTGGGGGTGGGCATGGGGCAAGGGGGTACATCAGGGAGTGAGACAAAGGGGTGTGAGAGACAGTCCAGGGGAGAATGCACACCACATGTGCCACAGGCCCTACTGGTGGCCCCTCTCTTCACTCCAGTCCCTGTGGTGCCACCTGTGCCTCCTACGTCCGCCACGCTCCAATCCCTGGAGCAGCTCCAGAGTAGCCTGGGTCACCTGTAGTAGCTCCTGTATGTGCCGCTCCAGGGTAGTCCAGCATTGTCCACCTAGGACAAGGGAGCAGAGTCAGTATGCATGACTGGCCAGACCCCTGCAGCCCACCCAATGTGCATGGCATACGGCCGTGGGCCACGCCCCTGTGATGGCATGCGACCACCCACAGTGTCCGCGCCCACAAGACCCACCTACCCAGACACCCACAGCCATGCAGAACACTGCACACACCCACTACCCATGTCCTGCACAGCACCAATGTGGCCGTACAGTGACATGGCTATGCAGTGCGAAGGCAGTGGCACAGCCATGGACCCAGTGCACACACTGCCCACCTGCAACACCCACCCACACATGCAGTGCCACAGGACAGTGCTGAGTGCACCATGTGGCATGCACAGCAGTGGGGCCAAGTGCGGGTGGCCATGCCCCGCCACCACCCCTGCAACCCACCATGCACAGATGTAAGGGGAAACATGGCAGTCACCTGCATCCTGGTCAGCAGGGTGCTGCTGACCCATGGCACCACCAACATGCCCTGGCTGAAAGGCCCCGCCACCCACTCTGGCCTGCTGTCCCTGTCCTCGGGCCAAGTGGGCCCTACCGCGATCCTCCGGGCCTAGGGTGCAAACATGGAGAGGGACACATCAGTACAGGTCAGTAACATAGCCCCCCCACTGTGTGCGTGCCCGCACAGCCCAACCATGATGCACCCCCACCACCACCCCCACAGGATGGCCACCACCCCCCTGCGGTGTGGCCTGATGCACACTGCGATACCTGGACAGACAGACACTACCAGTGATGGGAAGGAGCACCTACCTGGCTGTGGCATGGCGGCCCACCGAGTGCGTGCCTGCAGTCACCTCAGGCGGTCAGGGTCTCGCTGCTAGAGGGCGCCATAGCGGTGGTGACACTGCTCCGCTGACCTGCTGCTCCCTCTCACCTCCTCCAGGCCCTCTGCGACCTCCTGCCACACAGCAGTCTGTGGCCTTTGGAGGGGTTCCTGCCCAAAGAGGGCACCAGCATGTGGCTCCACCAAGGCCACCAGGTTTGCCAATTCGATGGCACTCCAGACCAGTGCTCTGGTCCTAGGGATGGTGCTGTCTCAAACGGCATCAAAATGGCGCTCTGTACCACACATGCCCCACGTGCGGAGGTGGTGCAGTACTGCGCTGCCAGTCCCTATCGCGCTGTCACCGGACTGCGCAATAGGGGTGCAGCCATGCGGACCATGGCACCTTAGGGGCAAAGGTCGATCGCAGGGTCAAGGGTCTGTCTGCGCACAGAGCACCACAGTGCTATTGGGATGCCCTGCATGTAGCGCAGTAGTGTGCATGTGTGTGATGCCCTGCAGTGGCCTACCATGCTGTGGCACCCACAGCGCACCATGGCACGAGTGCCCCATGGGCATACAGCGCACTAGTGCCACAGGCACAGTGGTGGCCATGCTCTGCACTGCCTCCCATTCACAGCATGTCAGCAGCTCTGCACGCATCAGCGTTAGCACCCTAGGCATGCGCCGTGCTGTACCGATTGCGCACACCACAGTGGTGCACCATAGCCTGAGCACACTCACCAACATTGTGCAAGGTGCAACAGCATGATATTCAGCCAGGTTATGTAAATCAGCTCATTAGCCATTCCACGGTGCATCCACTGCATTAGCATCCACTTACAGTTGCACCTGCCCTCATTTGCATGTGTTGCGCTATACATATGTGACCTGGGGCTGCAGAGGCCATGGATCAGTATTGCAGTCCTTTGTGATAGGTTGCATGCTGTTGTCATGTGGGGACTGTGGTTTGGGAGGGCTGTATGGGACTGCACAGTCTTAGGTAACACCTGTCATTCCCACTGGTGCGAGCATGACTGAGCGTGAGGAAGAGGAGGAACAGGGAAGGGGAGAAGAATGAGGCCCAACTTCACCAGGGCTGAATCCAATGCCCTGTTTGAGGCATATCTGGACAGGGAACTGCTGCTTAGTGGACAGTGGGGAACACCACAGGCCCATGCTGCGGTGTGGGGTGAGGTGGCACATGCCATGAACCAGCAGGGCAGCTACCAGCGGTCCGTGCAGGAGTGCAGAAAGAAGGTAGGCATGGACAGGAGGCAGATCAAGAACAAGGTGGCTGCCATCAGGGCGGCACGCGCTGCCACCAGTGGGGGCAGCCGGATGTACCCCACCTGACGCCACAGGAGGAGCGGGTGGCCAGCAGCATGTGGCGTAGTGCCATTGAGGGCATTCCTGGTGGTGGTTTCCAGATGGGTGGCAGCCCATCACTGCATGGTAGTTTCTGTGCTGTCAGTGTGTGGGTGGTGGAGGGCATGCCACAGGGCAAGGAGTAGCCACTAATGCAACTGTGTTCCTTTACAGCTCCTGAGCATCTACATGGAGCAGCGGTGGTGGGTGTGTCCACTGAGGGGGAGGCCCTGGACACGGAGGATTGCCCATCCACCTCCACAGGTGTCTGAGGGACTGACTAAATGCATACCTGCATGTCTGTCTGGACTGATGTGGGTGGTGCGGGGGCGGACAAGGCCCTGCCTGTGTCCCAGCGTGACTTCGCCACTGGTCTCCAGTGTGCTGGGCCACAGATTGTGGCCAGATCCAGCACCAATGATGAAGGGCCACACGTCCTGGACAGTGATACTTGTGGGACACAGGATGGTCCCACAGCAGACAACTGCACGGGTGATACCGCAGGTGATTCTGCCGTGGCTGCCTGCGTAACAATCCAGTCCCAGCCTGTGTCTGTATGCCCCAGAGGGGCAGCACTGGTGTGCGTCCAGGGTGGTGGGGCTATTGCAGCTGCTGCGGCAGCGCCGGTAGACCCTGGCGATTGGCAGCCAGAGGGGCAGCACCAACAGTCGGCCAATGGCAACAGGGGGGACAGTGTCAGCAGGCGGTGGCAGTGAACCGCGTGTGGACGTGCCCTGGCATGGCTCTGGTGTGCAGCACCCAACATCATGGGGTGCAGGCCAGCAGGGACAGGAACACCACGAGGGACAGCATGCTGGACCAGCAGATGACCCCTTGGATGATCACAGCCATCTTCTCCAGGCCTCAGTTGATCAGCAGATGTGGCTCATGATGGCGGTGGATACGCTCAGTGCAGTTCTGCGCCAGGCAGACGAGTGGTGCAGCAGTGACCACGGCTTGCTCCTAGCAGAGTTGGCCCAGCAGCAGGCAGATGTGACCGCTGCTATTGACAGGCAGACCACTGCAATGACAACTGTCATGGCTACACTGGCCACCCAGTCTGGTGCTCAGCCGCCGCAGACACTGCACAGTGTCATGTCCACCCCCCATTCCCGATGTCGTGCGACACCTGCTATGTCGAAACCGGGTTTGGCTGTGGGCATACCGAGCACACCTGGCATGGGTGTGTTCAGTGGGCTGCAGACCCCTGGGGGCCCATTGGTGCCACCCCATGAGGCCACTGGTCAGCCTGGCATGGATGGCAGGTTTCGGCAGGGCTGCCCATGCATCCATGGTGGCTGTGGTACTGTGCCACATGACTGACCTGTCTCCCACCATGGCCACTGTCTGTCACTGCCCTGTGTGAACTGTGGTGTGCATTGAGTGACACACGGGTAGGGTACCCAGCCCTCCACACACACGGTCCCTGTGCACACCCTCCCAGCTGCTGGCTACTGTGGCATGTGCATGATGATGCCTGTGTAGTACTGTCTGCCACTGTGCAATGGTGCCCAGCATCTGAGGCATGCAGAGTGACAGCCACTGGGCATGGTTGTGTGTGGTCCTGTGAGGGTGTGGGGGTGGCTGTTGGGGTGGGCTTGCCGTTTGCCCTTTGGGCATGTGTTGTGGTGAGTGTGCATGTGCCATGTTCAGCCCTGCCCATCTCTGCCACCGTGTGTGGTCCCCCACTCAGACCCATTCCCTTACCACCATCCACCCTTGATATCCAGCCCTGTCTGTCTGTGGGCTGTGCCCTTGCCCTTGGTGGTTGCACATGGCCCTGTGACCTACCTGTGTTGTCCAAAGAGCTCCTCTGCTATGGTGTCCTAGTGCTGCTGTGCCATCCGGAACAGCTGGGGGTCTCATCACCCAGGGGGTGGCTACCCTACACCAGCTGGACCGGCGTCCTCATCGTCCCCAATGCTGTCCCCCCTTCAACCTCTATGGCTATCCCACAGTCAGTGACCATGTTGTGCAGGATTCAGCAGCTCAGGAATAGTTCACAGGCCTTTGAGGGTCTGTACTGTAGGGCACCGTCTGATGTGTGCAGGCACTGGAACCGTGCCTTCAGCAGCCCGAACACACGCTCGATGACATTCCGTGTTGTGGAGTGTGCCTCATTGTACCGTAGCTGCGATGGGGTCATGGGGTGCTGGTATGGTGTGAGCAGCCAGGGCCGTAGTGAGTAACCAATGTCACCTGTGTGTAGAGGGGAGACATTAGCATGGTGGTTTGCATCGCTATGCCATGGGCCATCATGGCAGGTACCCATGGCACCTATGACAATGCACCCTCACACATCTGCTCACGTCATCCTGCGTGATATGCATACTCACCTACTAGATGGCCGGTGGGGATGTCCCCACTCTCAAACCTGTGGCACAGTGCAGACTGGTGCCAGATGAAGGCATCATGTGTTCCTCCAAGGTGCGTGGCACAGACATTGGTTATGTGCCCCCTGGCATTGCACACCACTTGGCAGTTTATGCTCAAGTAGCCCTTGTGGTTGATGTATGCCACACCCTCCAGGCCAGATGACATGCTGATGCCTACATGGGTGCAGTCGATGGCTCCGAGCATGCCAGGCAACCGTGCTACCCTGTGGAACTTCTGTATGTGTGCTGTGCGCTCCACCTGTGTGCTGGGGAAATGGATGTACTCCGCAGCATGTGGCAGCACTTCACTGAGGAATTGTGTGAGTAGGCACAACGCGGCCAACTGGGTTATGCCTGTCATGCCCCCTGTTGGTCTCTGGAAGGTGCCTGTGGTGAGCAGGCATATGACGGCTGTGACTTTTGTCTCCACTGTCAGCACATGGCTCCGTTGTGTGGGTGCCTGCATCTCTTCACTGCACAGCTCACAGAGCTGCCTCAGAATTGCCCAGTTCAGGTGGTACCAGCCCACAATCTCAGTGTCAGAGTACTATTCAAAGCTGGTGTGGGCTTGGTACTGCCTGTTCTGGGTGTACCACCGACGGGGCCCTTCCATGGCCACGCATCCCTGCTGCCTGCCTTCTCACACCCCTCATTACTACCTCCATCTGGAAGGTGGCACTGGCCATGTCCCTGACTGGTGTCCACCCCAAGGCAGCTGTTCTCCTGTTCCCCCTACTGTCTGTTGCTGGTGCTTCCTCTGCACCGGGTTTACCTCCGGCTGTTTGCCTGTGGCTGTCCTGCCTCTTGCCACTGCCCTCAGTCCACTGTTGCACTCTGAGGCCCTTTTGCGCACACTGGCATAGGCACACCCACTCCTACCCTCACTCTGGCACACTTCTGGTGGTCCCTGTAATACTCCTGGCCACTTCTGCGCCCTGCTTCCTGTCTTGCCTCCCTGGCACTCTGTCTCTGCGCTCACACCTGTGGCTTCCCTGTGGCGCGTTCTTCCTCCCCTCTCTTGCACCCTTTTATTTTGGCTCATTTCCACTGTCACGCAATTTCCGCCTGCTCTGCTATTGCGCACATCGCATGCTGCTGAATATTGCACTGCACATTTTATTCATGGTTCTGCCCCCTGTGGTTGCACATGCATTCATTACTGTTGCACTCTGGTGCATTGCTTATTACACTGTGCAGTCGACTCCCACTGAATATTGCACAGTGGTGCATTTCCGCACTTGCACTGGTGCATCCCTGTTGCGCATGGTGCATCCGCTCTGAATATCCCTCCCCATGATTCTTACCTACTTGATCAACTAACTATGATCGTAAGGCACAGAGATATTAACACTAGAGGCCACCCTCTACAACTTAAGCCAACCAGGTTCAAAACAAATAACAGAAAGTACTTCTTTTCTGTAAGAGTCGTGAATCCTTAGAATTGTTTTTCAATTACAGTGATCAGTGGTGATTTAGTAGTAAACAAACAAAAAAAAAGATTGGATAACTTTTTTAGGGAAAGAGGTATTTTATCATACTATTAGGTTTTTGATAGGAGCAATAACGGGCAAATGCCTTCTTTGCTCCTTCCAACTTTTGTGAACCTCTGTGAAAATGTACCTTTTGCCATCGAAGGTAGGTATTCAATAAATTTTCTTTTAGTGAAAATAGTGTAAAACATAACAAAATTTCTGGCCACTCACAAAATGCATCTAAAGAAAAAATAAACAATATAGAAACATAGAAGTTGATGGTAGATAAGGACCGCAAGGCCCATCCAGTCTGCCCATTTCTTTTTCTACTTTATAAATGTGCCATCGGCCTTTGCTCTGTCAATGACCTATCTATTCATACTCATCTGTATTGCTCCCTTACATCTATCCCATGCCTGGTTGAAGCCCTGCACTGTATTCATATCCACCACTTCCTGAGATAGGCCATTCCATGCATCCACCACCCTTTCTGTGAAAAAGAACTTCCTCGCATTACCCCTTAATTGGTCTTCCTCTAATCTCATGCTGTGTCCTCTTGTCCTGCTGTTTTTCTTATATTGAAACATGTTAGACTCTTTCACCTTGTTAATGCCCTTAAGGTGTTTGAATGTTTTGATCATATCACCTCTCTCCCTCCTTTGCTCTAGGGTATACATATTGAGCTCCGTTAATCTGTCCTCATGTGTTTTCTGATGCAGTCCCTGCACCATTTTGGTTGTCTTTCTATAGACTGCCTCAATTTGATCAATGTCCTTGTGAAGGTGTGGCCTCCAGTACTGCATGCAGTACTCCAGATGGGGTCTAACCAGTGTCTTGTAAAGAGGGATTATTACCTCCCTCTTCCGACTTGTGATACCCCTACTAATACACCCTAACATCCCCCTAGCCTTACCTACTGCTTTAGTGGTCTGCTTGGATGATTTCAGGTCATTGGTGATGATGATGCCCAAGTCTCTTTCTTCCCTTGTGACTGCCAGCAACTCCCCTCCCAACCTATAGGTGGCTTCAGGGTTTCTCTTCCCTATGTGCATGGTCTTGCACTTCTTTGCATTAAACCCCAGTTGCTACTCTTACGACCATTTTGCTAGTTTATCCAGATCTCTATTTCAAATGAATACATTCACGGCATCATTGGTTCCCGTGCTACACTGGAGCCTATTTACACCCTGTACTGACTTCAGTACAGCACTACATGTATAAGTGTGTGGGGGTTGCTGCATTCTTTAAGGTGACATTGTTCAGATGAAATATTAAAGGAGCACTGCATTTAAACCACAAGTCTGTGCTTTCTATAGAAGCCAGCCTCCAAATACTGGCTCACATTTTCATTCCATTCCAATTCATTTCATTGTATTCAGGGAAAACCATTGAATGAGAACCCTTATTTACACTTGTGTCCTATGCAATATGAACTACAGGTGTCAAACATACAAAATTTCACATGTAAAAAAGGTAAAGTACAAATGGGATATGAGCTGGGCTAATGTAAGATATCAGAAATATCTTCTTGAATTGTACTTGATCTCTGACCTCACAAGTGGAAAAGCCATGAGTGAGTTCACAAGAGGTCAAGTACAATGAAAGAAGATATTTATGATATTGTACATTAGGTCATCTCATATTTGATGTATACAACAGGACCAGAAAGTTTCATAAATAAAGCTGTAAACAAGTGATTTTCTTTTTCATTCACTGTTTTTGTGCTTGTTTCTATGAATGGAATGTCTCTGAAGAACGTGTGAAGTAATGGTTGTCAAGGTAGCATTGTTATGAGGTTATATGGTATGTCCTGTTACTATTGGTCAGTTATCAGTAGGTCAGTTGTGATGTATCTAAGTAATGGTATACTGGTACCTAACAGGTGATATCTTGATATCTTGAAACTTAGCTCAAAGATAATAACAATAATAACAATATTTATTTGTACTGCACCTTTCAAAAAATCAAGGCGCTTAACATCAACAACATAATAAAACACGCATACAATAAGTACTAGTTCATAAAACAATAAAAACATCAAGTTGTATACACTTGATACCACAAAGGGGTCTTCAGGGCCTGTTTAAATTCCTCCATGGATGCACACTATCGAAGCGGACGGGATAGAGAGTTCCAAAAGGTGGGGGCCACATACATAAAAGCACAGGCCCCAGAAGATTTTAAAGAAACCCTTGGAATCTCTAGCAACCCCTCATCTGCTGAGCGGAGTGATCGCCATGGGCAGTAAGGTACCAGAAGCTCTTTCAGGTAGCCCAGGCCAAGTCCATGTAGGGCTTTATATGTCAGAAGTCCGACTTTGAAGGTGATCCACCACTGAACTGGCAGCCAGTGCAGTTCAAGCAACATGGGGGAAATATGGCAGGTACGAGAAGTACCCATCAATAACTGGGCCACAGCATTCTGCATTAGCTGCAAGTGGCAGATATCAACCCCTGGTAGCCCAAGATAAAGGGAGTTGCAATAATCAAGGCATGAGGTCACAAAGGCGTGGACCAAAGTTGGCAGATCACCAGACGGAACAAGGTGCTTAATCCTGCAGATGTTCCTCAGATGGTAAAAGGAAGATTTGAAGACCACCAACACCTGCGATCGCAGTGTCAGCCCGTCACAAAAATTACCCCCAGATTTCGCATCTGTTCAGTAGTGGGGAGCTGGGAACCACCAAGAAAAAGTCCTGAAGATAAACCAGCTCCCCCTCTCTATCCAGCGACCCGGGTCCACAGCCAACACCTCCTTTTTCTCAGAGTTCAACCTCAGTCAACTCGAATCCATCCAGTTCTGGATTTCAGTGAGGCAGTTGTTAAATGTCGAGAGAGCTCTATCCTGGCACAAAAGACAGGTAGAGCTGGTTATGATCAGCATAGCAGTGAAACCTCAGCCCATACCTTCTTACAATGTCTCTGAGGGGCAGCATGTACACTGTGAACAACATGGGGGACAACACCAAACCCTGAGGTATCCTACATGCCAGAGAGACTGGGCCAGAGGAATTAATCCCTGACACCACCCTCTGAGTTCTGCCAGTGAGAAAAGATCTAAACCTCCCAAGGACTGTACTAGACAGGCCACAGATGAACCTCAAGCATTTGAGAAGATCCCCATGGTCCACAGTGCCAAACGTTGAGGAGAGATCAAGAAGAACTAAGATGGAGCGGTTCTTCCAATCTGTCACCATCAGGAGATCATTGAGCACCAGAACCAGTGCAGTCTCTGTACTATGCCTCCTTCAAAAAACAGACTGGAATGGTTCATAGATGTCATGGATGGTCAAATGGTTCTCCAGCTGTATTGCCACTACTTTCTCAATCACCTTCCCCACAAAGGGAAGGTTAGAGATTGGTCTGTAGTTTGCACGGCAGTCTGGGTCTAAAGAAGCTTTCTTCAAGAGGGGTGTCACCACCGCCTCTTTCAGGGAGCCAGAAAACTCACCCATCTCCAAGAAGCACCAGACTATCCATGCTAGGACTGGGCCAATGGTATCCCAGCAACCCTTAATCAGGGAAATTGGGCCTGGATCCAAACTACAGCATGTAGGGCGCATACCCTGGACAATCCGAATGACATCAATGAGTTCCAGTCTGGAAAAGGAACTCCAGGAGAACTCAGGGTTTGCGACCAAGCACCGATCCATAGCTTCTCCCACAGAAGGTGCAGGTTGGAGGGCTGCCCTGATGTTGGCCACCTTAGCCACTAAGAAGCAAGCAAACTCTTCACACTCTACTTGTGAAAAGGCTCTTCGAACCTGCAGGCAGGCTGGGGTGCACAGTCTGTCTACAGTTTGAAAGAGCTGGGCTGGTTGGTTCTGAGCAGCTGCAATCTTCCCGGACAGGAACTCTGCCTTCTTACGAGAGATTGCAGAATAATGGACTTAATAATGTTCCATCAATCTACAATGGTCGGCATCGAGGGGCGATCTCTGCCAACAGTGTTCTAATCTTCATCTTTGTTGCTGCATCTCCCTCAAAGTCCCATCAAACCATGGGGACTGAGGGCGAAGGGGGAGAGGACAAACAGGGACTGGAGCAATGATATCCAGAGCCTAGGAAATGGCCTTATTATAAGCCAGTACCAAGGCATCTGGGTCACTGCTCACTCCAGGAAACTCTGGTAGGTCAAGCACCGCTGTCAGGTCCTCCGAGCTTATATCTTGCAAAGGGCGGTACCCGACCATCTCCACAGGGGTAGGCCTGTGATGGTGGGTGCAAAAACTGAACCCCATGGTGTAATGATTGGACCATCTGACTGGTTCTACCCCCAAATTGACGGCATCAGTCCCCAGGAAAAAGACTAAGTCGAGGGAGTGACCGCCTTTTTGAGTGGCAGAAGTAACAACTTGTGTGACGCCCAAAGATGTCATCAATTGGAGGAAGTGTTGTCCAAATTGTGAGAGTTCATCATCGACCCAGACGTTGAAGTCACCCAGGACCATCAGCCTGGGCCACTCGAATGCCATGTCGACCATGAAGTCTGCAACTTTCTGCAGGAAACACTTCTCATCACCTGGTGGATGGTAAATGACGGCGATCCTACAACCCACACCCGCCATTATGGTACACTCGAATGACTTAGCCTCTCCAACTGGTACATTCCTGAGGCCCAGCTCAGTCAAGATATCACTAGTTATCTTTACAAATTTATTCCCACACCTGTTGTATACTTAATAGATAATCCACTACAGGGCTGTGGTCGTGCTCTGATATATACATGCCTTGGTGTGCATTGTGACAGCTGACAGCATTCAACCCGTCAAGGCATGCACATATATCAGAAACCCATTTCTATACTATAGTGAGATTATCTATCCTATAAAATTGCCACAAATATTTGGGGGGGGGCAAAAAGTAGTTCCTGTCTGTCACAAATTAATGTTTCATTTAGGTGATCTGGTTGATCCTACCATGATTCTGATAGGTTTAAAGTGATAGAATACAGTTATCTGGTTGATCCTGCCATGATTTTTATAGGTAAAAAAGTTATAAAAAAAACTTATCTGGTTGATCCTACCTTTTCAAACTGTTTTAAGGGTAATTACTTTAAGAAAATAGACATTTTGGTCAGAAGGTTCTTATGAGGAAGTAAGGCAGCAAGACTTTCCCTAAGCAAGCTTAGACAAAAAACAGTAAAGGGTGGTTTTGCTATGCCATGGTGGAAGAATAATAGTGAAGCTTTTTTAATTAAATGGTCAATGCTACACATAAATAATTATAGGCAGGCTGACACCCCCTATGATTATTGATAGAAACGTATTTGCTAAGACCTTATTCATTTTCTGACTTTCTAGCCCTCCCAATGCCAAATCAACTAAAAGATAATCCATGTATTATTTTGAAGGAAACAGTGCACAACCTAAAAATAAATAATCCTTTGGGGTCCAGACAGCCACTTTGGAACAACTCTAGCATTTGCTACAATATGGTCCCCATACCAGACCCAGGTTGGTCTAAGCTTGGGATTCACCATGTAGTAGATATTATAGATCCACACACTAACATACTGTTACCATTTGAAGCCCTTAGAGAGAAATTCAAACTACGGAAATTTAATTTCTGCCATTATTTACAACTTTGTAATGCACTGAACAATGGTCCCTTGACACATTAATCAATCAATCAGTCAAATCTTTATTTATTCAGGCGATCATCATTGAGCAAGGCTCATTTACAAGATGGACCTGATAAGGTCAAGGTTCGAGTTGGTGCACAGCAATTACATCACATACTTATGAGACAGTTATACATACAGAAACAAGAAAATGTTATTTATAACACAATAATATACAGAGAATTCACATGTTAAAGCTTGGCAAGAGAAAGTTAAACTAACATCTACAATATGTACAATACATATATATCACAATGAGGCCATGACAGTCACTCACATAATGAGTACAAGGATGGTGAAGGAATATTGGTGCCATTTACTGGCAGGTGTCTGGCTGGAAGGAATATGCCATATGTGATTGGAATAAGGTTTTGTGGGATGACTATTCTATCTCTAGTGGTAGCAACTGCATTTCTCTGTGAAGAAGGCTGTACAGTGCTGCTTGAAGGATGTAAATGGAATGATAATAGACAGTTTTAGGGATTTTTGTAGGGTGTTCCATGCTATGGCTAGAGAGTAGCTGATTGCTGCCCTCACTATTTTGGTGTTGACTTTGGGCAATTTGAGCAGGATGATATTGTTGCTTCTTAGGGCATAGGAGCTGGGAGTGGTCAGGTTGTAGCAGTCCAGGATATAGCTTGGGAGTTTTTTTGATAAAGCTCTGTAGATCCATAGAGCTGCATTTCTGCTCCTCCTGACATGAAGGAAACCCATCCAACTGAATCATAGAGAGAACAATGGTGCGTATTATATGGCAGGTCTGTAATGAACCTTATTGCTCTATGGTATAAGGTATCCAACTTTTGAAGGTAGGGGTGGAGCAGTGACTATAGAGAAGTCTGCATAGTCAATGACTGATAGAAAGATGGCCTGGACTAATCTCATCTTTGAATCTCTATTAAGGAAGGGTTTTAATCTGTAGGAGGCCAAGCCTTAGCGAAGCTTTTCAGCAGTTGTTCTAGATGCTGAGTAAAGTCAAGTCTGTTGTCAATCCACACACCTAGGTATTTGAAATTTTCAACATACTCAGATTTTCTCAAGTATAGTGCATATCTGGGAGACTGATTGAAGAGGATGTGTTGGTGGAGTTTTGGGTTGTGAACATCATTGCTTTGGTTTTCTTTCCGTTTAGCAGAAGCTTTTCTCGAGAAGCTGATGTTGTAACAGGAGAGAATTCTGCTTGTAAGATTTCATGAGCAACTTTAGGTGAAGGGTTGCTGACATACAGTACAGTGTCATCAGCAAAGAGATGTACTGAGGACTTGGTAAGGTTGAATCAATTTTATTTATATAAATGGCAAAAAGGATAGGACCCAGAATAGAGCCTTGGGGGACTCCTGTTGACAGTGGTCTTAATGGGGAGAGGTCACCTTCAGCTTTTACCTGCTGTGATCTACCAGAGAGGTGGCATCTGAACCACTTAAGGGAGGATGGATCTAGGCCAATGGAGTGTAGGGATAAGAGTAGCAGTTAATGGTTCATACAGTATGCTGTGGTTGAGGCAGATGTAGAATGGAACCAGATAGTGAAGGTGACAGGCCTTATAAAAGGTTCTAGTCTGATTTATCTGTTAATCACAGATAGTGGAGACTTATTAACCTCAATGGCCAAGTCCAAATGGGAAGAAAAATAGGCACAGGAATTACTGAGGAAGAGTGGTCTACTGTATGGTCTAATGCCATTAACTCAAGCAAAGAGATTCAAGGTAAATTGTTACAGTTTAAAATCCTACATTACTCCTATTGTACACCTAAAAGGCTAGAGGAGATGGGATACTTAGATGTTCCATGCTGGAGATGTTAGGAGCATCATGCAGGATTACTTCATATCCTGCAGAGCTGTTCACATCTCACCTGCTTTTGGCAACAAGTAATTCTACAGTGTTCCAAAATAGCAGGTTATCAAATTTTACCAATCCCCTCTTTCATTATATTAGGAATTATCCCAGAGGAATCTTCTTTAACCAGAAACCAATTTAACTGGCTACTTTCCAGCTTCTTGGGTGCAAAGTATCTTCTTTTAAGAAATTGGAGATCCAACAGGGTGCCCACCCTTTTGGATTGGTATTCTTTTTTGGCCTCAGTGGTGAACAAAGAATTAGTTACATGCTGCTTGACCAGATAGACCGTTTTGAGCAAATCTGGAAACTCTTTTTAAAAGCAGAAGAAATGTTGCAACCCAAGTAAAAAGGTTTCAGATAATGGCCCCAAGATTATTTTTGTGGAGACAGATGGTAATGTTATAGTGTTTATCTGAAAGTATGAGTTAAATGACATTTATGCTCCTGTTTGAATGTACTAGCTCACCTAGTTAAGAATTAACTATTACCTCAGACTCTGTGTCTTGATAAGTTTAGTTCTCTACCCACCCCTTTTCTCACTATGTAGCAAAATATCTGAAATGCCTGAATACCACTATGCTGTTTATGTGACTACTCCACTTTTTCTAAACAAAACTACAGATTGTAGAGAGAGGAGAGTGAGCGAGTTGGCAGCTTCAGAAAAGCATATGCAAGTATGAGTGAGTACTGCTATCAAGAATAAACATTTCTTACAGGTAAACGGTACATCAATGGGTATTAGCCTAGCACCCAATTATGCCAACCTGTTTCAATTCAATTCAATTCACTTTATTTACCGGGTAAGATCACTGGGCCAAGGCCCTTTTTCAGGATCGACCTAGGGCTTCATACACAAAGAAGCTTAGGTGTCATAAAAATACAAACACTGTACAAAATACATTAATAACAATAATACAACACATAAAATAGTACAAGATAGTACCTAAAAACAGTTACACACAGAAAAAAGTTGCAGATAATGGAACAAAGCTTGTTTAAAATTGTCATGACTATAAGTAATGATCCAATCAACAGGCAATGTATTCCAAAAAATAGGACATTGTGAAGAAAAGGCTCTCTTGCCCATACAGGTAACAGATCTAGGACTAGATAACCGTTGCATATTTGATGAGCGTAATAGCCTAATATCATCCCTTAAGTTTATTAAACTATACAGTGGAGATTTACGACCCTAAACCAGTATATTATTGGTCAAACAACCCAAATTATAAGAGTATACCAACTTAGGAGGGAGCCAACAGAGATCATTGTAATGAACACAATGATGTATTCTAAATGGTTTAGCCAAAACAAATCTATAAATAGAGTTAAAGGATCTATTAACAAAATCCAAATCTCTCTGTGCCAACCTCGTAAACAGAAAAGAATTATAATATAAGGTTGACAATAATACACTCTTAGATATCATCTCTCTTGCCTCTCTGTTTTGACAATCCTTAATATGATATAAGGCATCAATTTTTTGATTTACAGACTTTACTACTTTCCTAATATGTGCGGAGTAAGTCAAGCATGTATTAAGTGTTATTCCTAAGTATTTAGTTTCCATTACCTGTAATATAATATTCCCTGCTAAATCACTAATTACTAAAGATTCCGCATTACATAATTTAGGTGAAGAGCCAAATAAAATATAAACTATTTTTTTAGGATTTAACAACAAGGAATGATCCAACAACCACCTATTCAAAGCAGAAAAAACTTGATTTAAAGAAACATTTATGTCACTTGTTTTAGTAGAACTAGAAAATAAAATTATATCGTCAGCATACAGAAATATTCTAGAATTAGTTGAAACCTTGACAATGGGGTCTATAAACACAGAGAACAACAGGGGCCCTAATATGGACCCCCTGTGGTACCTCATGTTGAAGCTCACCCAATGTCAACTCCACACCCCCAAGTTGTACCCTTACTGGTCGGGCAGTTAAGTAACTATAAAACCAATCACAAGATACCTCTGAAAGCCCAAGGCTCCACAGTCTCTAGAGCAGCATGGCATGATTGACTAAATCAAAAGCTTTAGATAAATCAATAAATACTGCACCTGTCAAAAGACCAACATCCGTAGATCATGGGGGAGTGGTAAGAGAAGGCAGTTGGCAACCCTGACAGGAATCCATATTGATGCCAAATTGAGCTTTGCTGTCAATATATTGATGACATCCTGGTTGTGTGGCATGGGACAGAGGGTGATCTCATGGAATTTGCAGTTCTTTTAAATGAGGAACCCAAACTTTAAATTCACAGTGGAATACAGAAGGGAAGAGATATACCTCCTTAATTTGGTAATCAGAAAGAATTGAAAGGGAGGGTACTGATGCAGACATATATAGGAAACCCACCAACTGCAATACCCTCTTGATGCCCAGCAGCTGTCACCCATGCAACACAACCATGGGGATACAGAGAGGTCAGTTTGTTCATACTGTGGTGATCTAGCCAAGTGCCAATCATTATTTGCAATATATATTTCTGCTGTATGTTGTTTTATGGGATTTATGTGTATGCTCATGCCAGTGTTAATTCAAGGCATAGGGAAAAGCTTAGATTTTTTTTAAGGGATGACCTTTTGACTTGAAGGCCACCTACTTGCCAGGAAGGGAGATTTTCATTCCCAGGTTCTTTTGACAGAGATGTGCCAAAAGCCATTTACCTGTCATAAACATGCACTGCAAGCAGAGTGCTTTTTGATCTCTGGAACTATGATAGCATATCACATTTTATGAGGCACAGGAATGTTTTTGCCAGGAAATACCTTCCTAACAGGCCTGTGTGAGGCACTATAAAAAAAGGCACACATCCTTCTAGCAATACTGTGTGAAATTCACTTCCAGAGTGTTATTGTAAAAACCTGAGACTTCAAAGAGGTTAATTCTGAACTGTCATAAACCATGCTGTTGGTCACTGGTGAGAAAATAAACTGTTGTCGTTATATCTGAAAAATTGATGACACTGCATTTTTCAGAAGGATAGTTAACCTCTCAGCACAGTTACTCAGAGTTATTCTGGTTTTGACATTCTCCTGAGCACAATGGAACAACTGCCAGGCTACTACACAAGAACTGAGATCTTTTGCCAACCAAAGATTCTCTGAGCTTGGAAACTCATCTTTAAGGTAGTGACGTAGTTAAACAGTTTTAAGGCGTTTATACTTTCCAAATTTGTTTCCATAGTGCAACCTAAATTAATATATGCTCTCTTTTAGTTGTACTGCATTTAATTAAATATTATAGTAAAACTTTTGTTTCCTAAAGAAATTCTACCTGTGTGAGAGTTTTTAGATTGTATGTGTAACTGTAAAAGATTTATTAATAATCTGTGACAACTGTTACTTACTTAGAAGGGCCACAGATAGCAACCAAATTAAAAGGGTCTTTGAGGACAATCCAGACAGATTTTGGGAGAATACCAGAGTCTCATACGAGTCTGCCAGGGGTGTGAACTGGGCTATTGCATGTCCTGTAGGGCGAAGACCAAATCAATTGGTGCACTACTACCCTGAAGAGGGTGTAACACTTGAGCCTTCTTCCTGTGTATAATAGCCACAAAAAAGGGTTCATATTTGGCCACAAGACATGAGTCTGGTATTGTGCCCTGATCCAAAGTATAGAGGGATACTCTGGGACCTGGTGGTGAGTGTTCAGTTGTAAACCCAGCGAGCACCTTGGAAGGAGATGAGGAGGGTATCCCTGTTTTCCCCCCTCCCTGTCATGGATTGCACTTAGGGGTGGGCACTGTGAGCTCAGTGATCTGACCCTCATGAGTGGCTTTCTGACACATACAAGACATAACTGCAGCACCAATGACATGTATCAAAGGAGTACTGAAGTCTTGGAACAACAACTGAGTGAAAATGGGTATCCTGAATCAGATATCAGGAATGCCAGGAGTCTGTAGAGAATATGGAGAGGGGGTCACTCTTGTTGTATCAAGAAAGGAATGCAATTTTATCAATCCCAAAAATGGTGCCATTGTAGAAATTGATAATTTTATCACCTGTACCACAAAAGGTGTAGTTTATTTAGCCACATGTAAAAGTGGAGCTTTCTACATTGGCAAGACTGCCAAATGAAAGTTTGAATTGGGAAACATCCATGTACCATTTAACATGGGGATAGACAAAATGCCCTAACAGAACATACAGTACTGAGAGCAGTCAGGACAGAAGCAATCACATGTTCAGTTTTATTGGCATAGAAAAGGTGAAGGAGAATATGAGGGGTGGGGACTATATGGTGCTTTACGCAGGATGGAGAATTATTGGATCCATGCACTGGAGGCATGGAAATGGCCACGTCTTAATGGGAGACTGGAATCAGTGGTCTTTTTGTGAACCAATACTTTCAATTTTACTTATTATTGGTCATCCACTTGCTCCTGTTTTCTATTCCCTCCTCCTCCCTATCTACCACTCTTGCCCCTTGCCATCCTAATCAGCACCCCCTCCCTACCCCCTGCATTTACCACCCTTTCAACATTGCCTTTTGTACTCTATTTTTTCCTAGTTCCTTAATTTCTATTTTTTATTTTCCACATTGCTATCTGTCATTAAGAAGATGTGAAATGTTATTAACTGTTTCTATGTGTTATTTTTTCTCTCTCTTTTTCCTTAGGTCACTCTACCGGGAGGATTAGCTATTTGGAGCTTTTGGAATTGCTGCAATAATTTGCATGTATGCTTTTGTCACATTACCACTTGCACTTTCACATTTTTCATGGGTGTATTTGTTGTGTAATTTGTTGCCATGCTGCTATATTGCACCATCCTAATCTCTGAGTGTGGATTGTTGTAGTTGGAAAAGATCTAGGCTGCAGTAGTGAGCACTTTCCTTTTAACTATTGATGGTGAATGTGATTGCCCTTTTAACTCAGCTGTATAAAAGCATGCTGGGTGTTTCTAGTATATTACTTCTTTGAAAAAGCACCAAAACAGTGGTGTGAAATGCGTCGGGGGCTACTTTTGCTTGGTGAGGACATGATTTACAGCTCGTTTAGGTTGGACACGCATTCCACATATTTGCACACTGTACTCCTGTGAATAAAAAAGAAAATCATTTTCCAAACTGGTGAATCTTTCCTGAAGCTTATTCCCAGATGAGGAGAGGAGAGGACAGCATTAGAAGCATTAAGCACTGTGTCATCCACATCCAGCTGGCAGCTAACACCTCTGATGCCCCCAAATATGTTGTGATGCTGGGTGTTTCTAGTGTATTACTTCTTTGAAAAAGCACCAAAGCAGTGATGTGAAATGCATTGGGGGTTACTTTTGCTTGGTGAGGGCATGTTTTACAGCTCATTTAGGCTGGGCACTCTTTTTGCACATCAATAAAATGTTTATGCACTTTACTTAGTGCTCTGTTCAATTTTTTGTGAGATTTGGGTTGCTGGATGCAGATTGTTTTTTTTCTATATCTACGCTGGCCAAGTACCCCTTAGGGTATGGCTGTAACAAAAATCTGCATAACCAATTACTGGTAAAATTGTAGTCTAAAGTATTTTAAAGAGACAATCATGCATCAGAAAGTTTGCATTTGGGGCCAGCCCACCAGGGCAGCGGTAGTGCTACCACTTGTGACACTGCCTAGATTCAGGAGGGAATTCAGGTAATCAGAGGGCCAGCTGCAGGAAAGAATGAGCATCCCAAGGTCTGATCTCCTTCTCTGGGGTGGGGAGGGTACTAGTGCCTGGTAGAAACTACCCCCTGGTGATGAGTGCACCAGGGGCCAGTGCTGAGGCAGGGGATTGGTGGGGTAATGGAAGTCTGCATGTCAGGGGTGGGAGCATCCCTGATGTGTGCAGACATCATTGCACATCTGCCTCCACCAATAAAAAAAGAAATTCTCCTTCTAGTGAGAAGCATGAATGCTGAGGATGCAACCATGACCCTCTCCCAAATGATACCCAGCTAGTTCGTTGGGTGCTACTGGGCATATCAGGTTTCAAGTTGCCTTGGTGACATAGTTGGTAGAGCAATGGATTGGCATTCCTGGTGGCTTGGGTTCAAATCCCGGATAAGAAATGTATTTATTTTCCTCTATTTTTTTGTTTGGTTTCCACATATTTGCACACTGTAATCTTGTGAATAAAAATGAAAATAATTTTCCAGATTGGTAAATCCTTCCTGAAGCTTGTTCTCAGCTGAGGAGAGGAGAGGAGAGGAGAGGAGAGCATTATAAACATTAAGCACTGTGTCATCCACATACTGCACAGCTAACACCTCTGATGCCCCCACATATGTTGTGAACTAAGAAAATAACAACTGTCCCAGCACTGACCCCTGAGGCATCCCTTTTTCAACTGGAAGATATCCAGACACTATAACCTTTAACTTGACCCTCTACATTCTATTTTGAAAATAACCTGAAAACCACACCAACTCATTATTACCAAGGCTCGGGCTAGATAGTCTTTTCAGCAGTACCTTGTGGTCTATTCTGTCAAAGCCTGTGATAAGTCCACAAAGACAGCTCCATCATAATGGCCTCCATTGACTGCAATGCTAATATTATCAAGGACCCTTGACATAGTGGTAATCATACTATAACCTGGTTTAAAGCCTGGCGGGTACCTATCCAAGAATCCATCAGCTACTGCATGCCTATACAGTTGGTTATAAATCCAATGTTCGAACAATTTTGAAGTTACAGCCAATAAAGCAATTGGATGGAAGTTAGCAACACCATCAATCCATCCCTCCTTATGGACCAGAACAGCATTAGTGATCTTCCAGCTCACAGGCACATACCTCAGCTCCAAAGAATGACTGAACAAACAAGTTAAGGGCCTGTAGATCTCTGGGGCACTAAATTTGAATAGCCTTGGTTCTGGTCCATCTGGACCAAAGTTCTTCTTAGGATTTAAAGTTAACAGAAAGTGCAAGACCTCCTGAGGGATAATCTTGTCAAATTTAATTTGAGCTTTAACATCTGTTATAACTTCTTGTTCACAGGAAGAGATGCTGGTGCACAACCACCTCATCTAAAAACAGCCTTATTTATTTTTGTAAAAATGAAGCCACTTTTACAAAAATGATGGTTACAGTCATTCACAATGATGCACTTTCCTGCCAAATGTTTGCTACCAGGTCCCATGGGAGACAGATAATTTCTTGGATATTTTATTTCATTTCATTTTTATTTTATACTGAAAAGTCTGTAGGTTAATAACCCATTTTCAAAGATGCCCAGTGTAACAAATACATACATTATACAAAATACAATAGACACATAAATACAATAGTTTAAGAATCAATTATTGCACTTACATACAGAGTTTGTCAGCATCTGACTCCTTAGCTTTGTCTTAAAACTAGACATTCTAGAACAACCTACTATGATGCTGGGTAGTTTGTTGTAGATAATAACGGGTGAGAAAGTTATGGAATTCTGAACAAACTTTGTATGATATAGGGGAACTTTATATGAAAGACTGCTATGCATTCTAGTATTTACTGAATGGTCATTTCTGGAAAATAGTAGTTATACTGTTTGGGAGCAAGCCAAGTTGAATTTTATGCAAGAACAGTAAGGACCGAAAATTAAAATGCTGATCTAAAGATAGACAATTAAATAAACTACATAATAGACAATGGTGTGTAGACCTGGGATAACCAATGGCAATTTGAATAATGCTGTGATAAGTTGACCTTAGTTTAGCTAACATTCCTTCAGATGTACAGGAATAAATCACTGAACCATAATCCAACACTGATAATAATAGACTGAGTTAACATATGCCTAACTTCAATTGTAAGATTTTGTTTGTATTCTAAAAAGATAGCCCAATCTCTTATGTAGCTTATGGAGTAACTCAAGAACATGAAACTCATATGAAAGGTGTGAATCTAACAACAGACCAGGATACTTAAAAAACACCTTTTGTTCAATTCAGTTATCAATAATTCAGATGCTGAATATTTCCTAACACTAGAGAAAACCATTGTTTTTGTTTTAACACAATTTAATACTAATTTATGAACTTCAAACCAGGTATGAAGTAGACTAAATTCAGATTGCAATATTACTTGAAGTGTGGGTAAGTTATATCCAGAACAAAAAGAACCACATCATTTGTGTGTAAAATAAGTTCAGTGTGTTTAAATAAATCAGAAAGTGAATTAACAAAAAAAGGAAAAAGTAACAGTCCCAGTATCGAGCCCTTAGGGACTACACATCTCAAAGTAGCTTCATTAGATGTTACCCCACCAATAGAGGTTCTCTGACTCCAACCTGAGAGGTAGTTTCCAAACCAGGCGACCACATCATCTGAGAAATGGACGGCAGACAACAGTTTCAATAACTCAGCATGGTCAACCAGGTTGAACGCCTTGGTGAGGTCCACAAAGGCTGAAGCAAAAAGCTTTCCCTTCATCAATTGAGTTGGCAACCTGGCCTGTGAACCTCATCAAGGCAGTCTCAGTATTGTGACTGGGATAGAATCCATGCTTTGACTCCGACCACAGTCCACATTTCTCTAGATGCTCGATCACCTGGTCAGATATTGATTCCTAAACAATGACAGACCATCTGGCTCTGACAGCACAAAATCACCTCTTCTTACACCTGGCAAGAATTTGGATGGAAGGTTACTAGCCGGTACTTTGGAACTCCACATATAATGGCAAAGTTCCATCCATCCATCTAGAGACTCTTCTTGCTGGAGGGGGTGTGGTTGTGAGGTGAGGTTTTTTGGTCCTGCCCGGTACTTGACCCCTTCTAGCATATGGTGAGCTCGACCCTATGGGAGCTGTTTCCTGATCTAGGCCCCTCTGGCCCCTGAGATCACCATTTTATTACACTTTTTTCCCCAAATTAAGCATAAACACCAACTGTACCCGTTGACCATCCTCCTAACAGCTTCTAAAAAGGCTATAGCTAAATTATGGCTGCAGCGGACCCCGACACAAATAGCACAATGGGAAGACATTGTTTATAGTATATATATATATAGTATGAAAAATTGATGGCCCAACTCCAAAATAATTTTCCAGTCCTACAGAATAGATGGACAGCTTGGCTATTATTTATCTCTACTCACCATCCGGACATTATCCCATAGGGCCTGGAACTGGTGAGGAGATTGCTAGGCAGGGTCAGTCTGTCCCTTATAGTACTATCTTCTATACTTTTTATTGACAGGATGTTTGGGCTCCCTCATTGGGAGTATTATGAAAGACCTAAATTTACAAGACTGAGTGTCAGGATCCCGAGATTGAGTACCTGAAACTCAGAATCCCGACACTTGGTAATTGCCCACGGTGGAGTTTGTTCTAACAAGTAGGAGGGGTGTGGGGGGCAAAGCCCCCCGAAACATGGAGAAAAACAATGCCATGGGCAATTAACGAGGGTCAGGATTCTGAGTTTCGGGTCATCAGTTTCAGGATCCTGACACTCAGTCTTGTAAATTTCGATCTTTCATAGTAAATCCCACTCATTCACTGGGTGCTTCTGCCTGCCTCCACCCTCTCTTGCCACTTCCTTTTTTTTTATTCCTTTATGTATACCAGTAGCTTTATTGCTTGGAATTTACATGTGACTGTTTTTCAAGGTATGATGTTTAGCTTCTTGGTTTTTTTTTTATGTACCACTTTAAACTCAATTTAAATAAAAAGTTTAAAAAAAAAACAATGTTGTTATTGTTCCATCTTGACACAATGTGTTTCTTATTTAGTTACAGGTGGAAAATACCATTTTATTTTTTTAATGCACTTTTTTGGCCCTCGGTCAACAGCTGGGGAACCTCCACCCCTCATTGGCTAGGTCCTGGTGCTCACTGGGATCCAGATGTCATGGAGCTCATGCTGAGGATTTTCCTATTTTTGTAAGACTCCTGTGACCTTCCAGAATGGGGCAGTCATGCAATGACCTTGGCGCATGGTTGGGCGTGCTCCCGCCCTGACAAGCAGAGGTCCGATGGCCCTGACTGACTGGCCAGACAGTGTGGTCCCAGACTGCTGTATCTCCCCCAGCCCCTGCTAGGGGTAGGTAGGTGCCAGGCACCAGATCCCCTCCCTCCCGGAAGAAGGTGAGCAGTCTCCTGGACTGCTCAGTCTCCTCTACTCCTAGCCTACCCTCTGACATCTGAGGTCCACTCCCGAATCCGGTCTTCAGTGCTGCAGGTGTAATGCTACCGCTGTGCTGGCAGGGCAGCAAAAATACCATTTTAGAACTGTCCTTGTTAATCTGTTACATTGTTGCCACAGTTATCCATGCTCTACTGTTCTATAGCCTTAAGCCTTTTGTATTTGAAAGGGGCATAAACTACATTATAATGTTCTAAACTGGTATTCACCAGCAGATTGTAAATTAGAAACACCCAATGAGCAACATAAAACCAAATTATTTTTTTACTGTTTTAATGTACAAAAACTTATCAGCTGCTATACAAAGGACTAGTGTTTTACTCTAGCAATGGTGATGTAGAAGGAAAAAAAAAAGCAAATATGTTGTGGGTGATGCCTTTTATTGGACTAACAAAGTTATTTGTGAGACTAGCTTTCGATAGATAATACTCTCTCCTTCAGATCAGAGAGTCAAGTCAGGAAGAGAATATTATCTCTTGAAAGCTAGTCTCAGAAATAATTTTGTTAGTCCAATGAAAAGTATCACCTGCAACATATTTGTTGTTTTTTTTTCCTTCTATACCATTGACTGGACTAACATGGCTACCACACGTCTTTGTCATACTGTGGTAACCAAATAATGCAGTCATATTTACATAAATTGAATGTACATTTTTATAGTACAGTGAATGACAGCATAATAATATTCATTTACGATAGCAGTTGCCAATCAATTATTATATTGTAGTATTGAAAAATAAAACAGATCTTTTTTCTGATGCCACACAAATATTGGGATTCTTTAGCTACAAACAAATGACTGATGGAAGAAAAAAGATTACTTTCACAAGAAGCTTGAATGAACAAATCTTTTGAGAATACTAAGTGACGATGATATTGTTTCCTTTTCCTTTTGACCGAATGCATTAAGCAGAGAGAAGCAAAGTGTACGCTGCAGCCTGTCCCTGTAGAAGACAGCTGTAAGAATCATTCTGTTGGATTATGTCCAGGATCATGATGACACTGCTTCAGGCGCCACCAGCTGAAGGCAACAATTCCCTCTATCAGCATTAGAGGTGTGTGTCATTTTTTTGCAGTGGGCAATACCAAAGTGAACTATAGGATAGCCAGCTGTTTTATAAGCTTTTCTAAAAGGAATGGAAAATATCAAGCACAGCTGCTTCACACATGGTGTGGAAGATTTCAGTATGCCCTTGACCAATCTCAGGCTGATGTACAATGCATCATTCTCCAAACGTTCCATATGCTGAGAAGCCAGAAAGAAAACAACTTGAGTTGAAGCTATTGGACCTACGTGGAGATAAAATGGCATCAAGTCCTTTTGGTTCTGAGAAGATTGTTTTCTTGGAGTGATGTAGTCACAAAGCTCCCAAACCCTTTATATTTGCTTTGTCACAAGTAGGATGGGGAAGGGGTTGTCTTGGATGGGAAGACACAGTGTTGCCCAGGACAATAATCAATCAACTCAGTACAGATTGTTCTGAAACACTGAGAACATCTCTCATGCTGCAGTCCAAAGAGTTGACACACATTCCTGAAAGTCCTCCAGTCACACAGTCAGATGATAAATCCTTCCAGTCAGCGAATCACCATTAGCTGTCTTGAGAGAAGTGTGATGAGGCCACTGTGCAGGAATTATGACATATTTGGTGGGAAGGACCTCCAAGCAAGGCATTAGGTCAACACCATGAATACCACAACAACGCAGTCAAAAACCGTAAATGCAAAACGGCACTTGCAATAACAGCGCCTACCAAAAAAGTGACTGCAACAACAAAGCCAATGGTAGTGGTCCACAGACACACTGACTGCTACCATGGCTAACAACACAGCCCCCCGCACCCTCCAACGCCTCCCAATGCAGGGAGGCTTTGTCCCCTGCACTCCCAAACTGAATATAATCAACTTCAAGGGGGAGTTGCTACTCAGGGACAGGGAGAAATTTTTTTGAGGGGGGGATTACACCTGTGAAGGGTGGGGGAAGACCAAACTGAAAAATAACACTTGGGGGAGCTGAACAAAAAAAAAAAAACAATCAGGAGACCAGGAACAGAACCTTGGTCTCCAGGATAATCCCCTGCCCTAGCTGCACGGGGCCTTAGCCCCCTCCACCACAGAAGCAGCTTAGCAGGGTATCACGCTGCCTGATACTTGTCCTCTCTGCCACTGTGACTAGACAGCTACAGGGGTAGCGGTAACTGCCTTGTGCTAAGCTATATCTGTAGCTGTTTAGTCAGATGTTATTCTGGAAGTGCATTTTTTCCCTGAGCTATCCTGGAAACACCCTTTTCACCTGTTATGTCAAGGAAACACTGTTATGTTTCATGCTCAAACAACAAGCACCAAATCCAGATGAATTATAATTATAGGTTAAAACAAGCAAAAAGGACCTCTCTCACTGTAAGTACTTCTATCCTTCTCTCAGATGTGGTCAAGGCATGATATGCTACTACTACTACTACTAGTCTGCAGTCACCTTTCCAGTTTATAACAGCAACATTGCTGGTAAAGTTTCATGTACACCAAATAAAGGCAGACACCTAACCCTCTAATAGGACACCTATTAAAATAGCTGTTGCTTATGCAGCCCTTTAGACTAGTTCCCTTAGTTGTGTAGGAACTCTTGTCTTACAACAGACGTAATTAGGTTGGAGGTCCTGTTGGTGTTACCTTCGTGACAGTGCACCTCTCAGATTTCTGCAAGTGGATTGTAGTGCACTAGATGTGTCAGAATATGATGTATCATACTTTAAACATTTTACAGTATTTTGTGTGTGTGTGTGTGTGGGGGGGGGTTGACAATGATTTACATGTTAATGAGGAAGTTCATATAAGACAATTGAGCAGGCCCATAGCTATGGGTTGGCATTCAAGGTAACAGTCCCCACCCACACACACACACTTTTTCAGATTCCCCACCCCATTGAAAAGTGCCCAGTTCAGACAAGTCAGATCTTTTTTCTGATTAGCTAGCCCTTGGTGTCTGTTGTTCCTTCACAGGAATGATCGTGTTTTATAAGGCCAGTCACTTGGGAAAGACACTGGCTTTCTTCTGCTACTCCATTAGGCAGAATGTGGGGTACCCCATAAATGCAACCTTCCAAGTGCCTGGCAAAATGACATGAATCCTTGCTAACAGCTGCCCTTAAGCTCTGGCCCCATCCAGCAGGAACCTACTCTCTGATCCTTCCTCCAGTGTTCTTGTTTGAAATACAAACAAGCAATAGAGCTGAGAAGGAAACAAAGCTGCAAACCAGTTCCACTTTTGTTTGATAACAACATTACTCTTGAGCAGAAATTGATGCTGGGCTAAAAGTAATTTCAGCATCTAAATCATATGTGCAGTTCAAAGCCATTGGTTCAGGTGGACCATTAAGTGGTTTTGAATGGTGACTACTCCTGGCTCTCAGGAATGTAACTGGTATCCATCTGGACCATTTGTGAATTCCTAGGTACCAATCTGCGGGCATGCAAATTAAGGACACTGTTCCCTTGTGAACTCTCCCTTTCATTTGGGCAGAAATCACTAGAACTTTCTGGCGATGCATACTTACTAGACCTTTCCCATTCCAAACAGTCTCTGCCTCAATGAGCTTTGGGCAATGCATGTATATTCTTATGTAGCAGGAATTAAACCCCCACATCAAGGATATTTCTGTCCCATCAGGCGCTTCAGTCATGGCAGTAATTGGGGGATTTACTGTGTGGGTAAATCCACACCAACAGATCATCACTGCTCACGTGATCATCCTGGCCTTATGGATGTACCCTGTGGATGTCTCACTCACCTTGGATCTGGAATCAATCTGCATGGCAACGTTGGCCTGACAAGGCAGTAGGGAGGGGCAAGTGGGATGCTGGGGTGCATAGGGAGAGGTATCACCAGCAGAAAGGGGGAGGTAGTTTTGCCTCTTTATAGATCACAGGTAAGACCCCACCTAGAGTACTGTTTCCAGTTCTGGAGACTACATCTCTGGGAGGACATAGACAAAGTGGAGGCTGTCCAGAGGAGGTCCTAAAATGGGTCAGGGTCTGCATTAAAAGCCCTATGAAGAGAGATTAAAGGACCTCAATATGTACACCCTGAAACGAAAGAGGGAGAGGAGAGATGTGATAGAAACCATTAAATACTTCACTCTCAGGGGTAAATAAAGTACCGGAGGGGAGTATTTTTCAGAAGAAAAGGTGCTTAAGAACAAGGGGACATGCTATGAAGCTGGAGGGGGGGTAGATTCAGAAGAGATGTGAGGAAGTACTTCTTCATAGGAAGAGTGGTGGATTCCTGGAACAGCCTTCCAGTGGAGGTGGTGGTGGCAAAAACAGTGGTGGAGTTCAAGAATGATTGGGGTAAGCACAAAGGAATCATAGTGGAAGAGAAAGGGGGAGGGAGAAAGAGCTGTAGATTGGGTATGGTCTGAAGTAATAGTGTAGGTAGGGAGAAACGGGCGGACTGGATGGGCCAAGTGGTCCTTATCTGCCATCAAATTCTAAGTTTCTAGGTAGGCCCTGGACAACCCCCTCCCCCCAGCTTTGGAGCTGACTCTGCATCTCAATGGACCATGCAGCGTGGTTCAGAATGGATCCATGACACTGCAGTAACAATTTTCTGTCGATGTGATATTACTCTGACACCACTACACTGATCGCAATTGCGGTTGGGAAGGTGCCAATGTGTGTAGACTTCTTGTTTTGCGAGCGGCTATTCCCTTGAACCCCCCTCTTTTAAATTCTCAACTCCAAGATGGAACTGAGTTGTGAATGGAGTGCAGGATCTTGGGGAAGGGTGCTGGGGTCCTAGGCGGAACTTTATAGCTACATGGCGATGTTTCTGGTATCGACCACGTCACTGTAAAGTTGTCAATGCAGCAACATTATACCGTTCAGAATAGCTCACTGTAACTAGCATTCACAAACTCTCTGGAACTGGGGACACTGAATAGCATCTTTCTTATGTAGAGTAGGATTTGTCCCAAAACTACTGAACTAAGGGTACCACTATGAAGGCCAGCATCAGCAAAGGGTGTCCAGAGTCGGATATCCCAAGACCTTTCCTTACCTCAGAACTAGGCCACCCTCATGGGCCCCTTTTTGACATGGTTATCATCAAATTAGAAAATCAGATGGTGAAGTGGTAATTGTGAAACAAATTGGGTTTGGACTGCACATGTATTTAGAAAAAGCAAGACTGCTATTGTAGTAATAAGTAGTGGACTGAGCAAATTGTGTTTTTTTTTGTACAGCTTTAGTTAAATTTGCATTATCTAGAGCAAATAAGGATACCCTGTATATTCTTTGCTTCTTTTACATATATGTATGGCATATCACACCCTATTTCTGAAATGCATTTACTTTTTGTATTACTATTTTTGAAAATAAATAAAAAAAAGATCTAGGCCAGCTTCCTGACAATAGGTTCTTAGATGGGCCAGCACCAGCGGAGAATCTATCCAACGGTGTCAAGCCTGAGACCCCTTGAACCCCAGGCCTAGGGGACCCTACCAGTCATGCAGCATACCGCTGCCTTGAACACTAGCTCTCCTTCCTCCTAAACACTTTTCCACCTCCCTGTTTTTTCCTAGTATCCCCCTTTATACCTTAGAGACCTTACCAAGTGAGGACCTGCCTTACTGCAGGGAAACCAACCTGGTTAGACAGGTAACCCCGGACTGGGGAAGGGTACACATATATGAAAAATGTTACATACTGTGGATTAAAACTGTACTATCTTGTATTGTAAGACAGCAATTTAAGAAGTTAACAGACTGAAATATAACATAAGCAGCCACAATAGATACAATTAGGATTAAAAAAAAAAACTAGGTACTGCTAAACCTTCTGTGCTTTTATTTCTAGCTCATTACAAAGAAAAACAAGGCAGTTTCAGAGCTAATGGCTATAGCAAAGTGCCATAAACTATGACAGTGGTTTTCAAACTATGGGCCACAACCCCACTTGCGCCACTGCACACTTGATTTAGGCCACAATCCCAATATTTAACATTAGCTTAACTTGCAAGGATGTGCCTTCCATTTTGCTTTTAATATAACCCCCAGGTGGCACTATCCCAAGGGCTACTACCTCTGCCTGCCTAACTGCTAACAGGTTGAGGGGCCTAGGTTCTATGGCGGGTGCCTCCACCCAGAGGTCAGGGTTTACAGAAGTTCGACTAAATTGGTCACAGCCCTCTGGGACACTGAGACACCCTTTTATTCCTACTAGTGGCCCACAAAATACACCCTTTGTATCTTCACTATTTGCACTTACCCACAGTACTGGTTCGGTCAGCTTGACTCTGGGGACCCCCTGTAAAACAAGATGATGTAATACAATAGCCACTGTACAATACTTTAACATAAACACATATCTCAGTCAGTGTAATTTTGCTGAAACAAACAGATCTGATGCATCAAGGACAGGGGGAAATCAGGTTAACAGTACTGTACACATATGTAGAGTCTCAAAATGTCACTTGGCTGGGTACCCAGGATGGTGAGGGGCTAGCCAGGATTGGTGCAGCTGGTTGGGGCCCTGTGATGGAAAAAACATTTACATGTAACCCCTAGATGACGCTATCCCAGGGGCTACTACCCCTGCCTGATTTGCCACTAACAGGTTGAGGGGGCCTGGATCCGATGGCGGGTGCCTCCACCCAGAGGTCAGGGTTTGCAATAGTTAAACTAACTTGGTCACAGCCCTCTGGGACACTGCAACCCCTTTCTTCCCACTAGTGGCCCACACAGTATATCAAATTACCTTCACAGTATACACTTACCCCGGACTGGTTCAGGCACTGGGACCCCTGTAAAATAAGAAGATACAGTGCAACAATCACAGTACAATACTTTAACATAGACAAATACCTCAGGCAGTATAACTTTGCTGAAACAAGCAGCTCTGATTTATTTAGGGGATATAACAAGGACAGGGGAAATCAGGTTAATTAGCTTATCACTTTACTCATCTATTTATGGCTCTGTGCACAGGCCTATCCCTACCAGTTACTGTCCCTGGGTACCCAAGCCCTAGTAGCTAGTCAAAACCGTGGCAGCTGGTAGGGGGCCTTTCACACAGAAAAGAAAAATTAGTTAAACAGTCAGCAGTACAGTAATTCCATTTGATTCAATGTGGCAATTCAACAGGGGCGACCCTGAATTAGTACTCACGACCTCCAAACAAGATAGGGTCCTTCAACATCAGCAGGACTACTCTTGAGCTCCACGAGACTCCTCACACATTTATATGACAAACTGCAACAGGCAAAAGTCCTTCAATGGCAGCAGGATTCACTTGAGCTACACAAGCCTCCTCACACATTTATATGGTAAACAGTAACAGGCAAAAGTCCTTTAATGGCAGCAGGATTCACTTGAGCTACACAAGCCTCCTCACACATTTATATGGTAAAAAGAAAGTACTATACCAGGCAGGCTGCTTCTCTATCCCAATCGCAATTACTGCACAATACCCGGGAGAACACACAGCAGATTCAGTTCCTGACAGACCGAGCATAATTCAGCAATTTCTCCAGTCTTCTACAGTGTGAGCCTGGTTTCTACTCTTCAGATATCCTTTGATTCTCTTCACAGGGCAATTCGGTCTAACAAGCAGTTACACAAGCTGCAGACTGGAACTCGGGGCCTTACAGTTTCCGACTAAAACTGCACACCGAAAAAGCACAGGGCTCCCTCCTCTTCACTGCCAGAGCTAAACTGAAACTCCAGCAGACAAAACTGGGCACTTCCTTTGAGTTCCTCCCAGTTCTTGGCTGGATTGGCTTCACTCACAATAGACTGCCCTGTTGGTCCAAAAGGCCAAGTCCAAACTAATCTCCCAGAGTCACTGCCCATACAATCCTCTTGTGGCTGGCTCAGATTACGAGTCCAAGTTCTGATTTGTCCAAGGCACCATTTTAGAGCTACCTTAACCCACACTGATTGGTCCAGTTCAGCAGTTCAAAACTAGAATGTGGAACTAGGCAAACACAGTTCTGACTGCAAAAAGCAGGTTAGACAAACTGTATTTTCACTATTACTCTAAATGATTTCTGGCAAACAGTTACATCTTTCAGATAGGTTCCCTTTGCACTCTGTAGTGACTGCAAAATGGAGTGAATTGGCAGCAGCTGAGTGGTACTCAAGCAGAGAAACACACAGTCCCCCATACAAACTAATTATGTCTGCAAGCAGACAGCTCTTAAAGAGACAGTACCAGAGGCTCTAAAAACACTCACAGATAAATGGCTAAGCATGCAAACACCATTCAGGCTTGGAGCATTCAAGCAAGCTCCTGGAAGTCTTTTGGGAACCCCCATTTGCAGGGGGGTTACATACACAATACCCAATTTGTAATTTGTAGCCGGATGGCTCAGTTCATGAAGAAAGAAAGAAAGGAAATCAGATGAAACACTTGCAATTAAAGACACAGATGGCAGGGAGCTACCCTGATTTGCACTCCACTAACTCAATGCTGAAAGCTGTCACTGA
Source organism: Neoceratodus forsteri (assembly GCA_016271365.2). Lineage (NCBI taxonomy): Eukaryota > Metazoa > Chordata > Ceratodontiformes > Ceratodontidae > Neoceratodus > Neoceratodus forsteri. Next base: position 272,928,400 of record JADMNL010000024.1, read on the forward strand.
GGGTGTCATGGTTCTGGACACCTTCGCTTTAACAGAGGGGATGAGGTTCTGCAAGCAGGCACACAGCTTCAAGCAGCAACGGTTCAGTCTGCCTGCATGTGACTGCCTTCCTGCCTACCCACACGGGACAAGAGGACTCGAGCTGTCCTCCCAAACACCCCACACATTTATATGTAGAGGAAATTACTATACCAGGTAGCTGCTCTCAGGTCCCAATCGCACTACGGCCAAACCGGGAGTTCACAATGCAGCTTCACTTTCCTGGCAGACCGAGCAAGATGAAGCAGTTTCTCCAGTCCTCTACAGGGTGAGCCCTGGTTCTCAAGTGTTCAGACTCTCCTCTCCTTGGTAGCTGCTGATTCAGTCCGAATCGCCACGGCAAACGCGCCGCCCAAGTTTAGGCCTCCACACATGCTTCCTGAGTGAAAACTCTGCAGCGCAGGAGCTCGGAGCTCCTTCCCCACTCACAGTCACGATGGATCTGCCTTCCCAGACACAAGGCAGCGAATTCCATTTGGGCGCCACCCTGTCCAATTGGTGGACTTCAGTTGTCAATCACTCAAAATTCCCCTTATTGGTGCGAAAAGGCGCCATGGTCCAGAACTTCACTTCCCAGAATTACTAGCTATATTCCTTATGGCCAGCCAGCTCCTGAGAGAGTCCTAATCCTGGTTGGTCCACTTAAGCTCCATTTTAGATGCCCCTCCTGCCTGATTGGATCTATTCAGCATTTCAGATCCAAAATGGAGGGACAAGGCACACAGAGTCCCAGCTGCAAGAAAGGCAGGTTAGACAAATTACATTTCCACTAATACTCTAAATGATGTGGGGCAAACAGTTTCACCTTTAATAAGTCCCCCTTCTGCCCATTTAACGACAGCATTAATGGAGCGATTTGTCAGCAGCTTGAGCGGGACTCGAGCAGGAAACACAGTCCCCCATGTAACTAAGCACGCCTGCAAGCAGACAGCTCTTAAAGAGACAGTACCAGAGGCTCTAAGCACTCACAAATAAACAGCTTAAGCATGAACACCATTCAGGCTGGGAGCACTTAGGCAAGCTCCTAGGAATCTTTGGGAACCCCCAGTTGCAGGGGGGTTACATTAGCATAAGGTAAGTTTGTTCAATCAGGTAGTCATTTCTAAATGCAAGCTTGTTAATTTCTATGTTGTTTTCGAATACACAAATAAATAAATAAATAAAATACATGTATTTTTGCATGTACTTCACATCTCATCATTCTGAAGTGGGCACATATAAACTGTTAGCTACGTATGTGGACCACTAAGCTGAGAGAGGCAGTGTGATGTAATGACCAGAGCATGGGCTTGGGAACTAGTAGAATGAGTTTCAAATCCCACTAGTGCCACTCACTTGCTGAGTAACTCTGATAAATTCTCAACTTTTTAGTGCCTCAGTTCACTCAGCTGTAAAATGGGTAATAGCAGGACCCACTGGAAGTGAGATATGACTTCTCCATTGGGATGTTTTCCATAAAGAAACTATACTGTGAAAAACAAAACTGGTAAGGCAAGTCCCAAAATTTACAACCGCCATTTTAATGGATGCCGAAAATGCATTTGAGAGGGTGAGCTGGGGCTTCCTCCAGAGAACCCTGGAAGAGACGGGCATGGGACTGGTCTTTCAATTGTGCATATGGTCATTGTATGCGGCCCCACGGGCACGGGGCAGGATGAATGGACTGCAGTTAGAGCGATTTAGAATAGGGCTACTGGGTAATAATGGGGATACTTACCTGAATCAGAGAGACTGAGAGCAGTAGGGGGAGGAATTAAGGACAAAGACTAGACAGATATGCTGGCAGTGAGATGGAGGATCTCTTCATTGCCACAGTGAAGGAAATACCGATGAAAATGCCTTGTTAGATTTTTTTCATACATCTACAATAACCTGTCACTTCTCTGTAAGTGGCATCGATTTGTGCTGGAGGGGATGTGGGGCAGTGGTTTCACACCACCACATTTTCTGGACCTGCTCAGAGATTCAGACGTACTGCAAGCAGGTATATGAGGTCTTGTAGTGACTGGGGGGTGCCAATTCCATTTACCTTCTCACATTTGGTGCTGGGGATCGTAGTCCCCCGACTGGGGAACAACGCACAACAACATCTCTTCTAAGCATTATGCACAGTAGGCCTGAAAGGGGTAACCTCTCGGTGGTTACAGCCAGCAATACCTATAGTAAGGGACTAGGAGGCAAGGATAATGCTTCACCTGAGCCTGGATAAACAGACTACCCTGTGGCAGAGATGGAAGGAATATGTAACGCAACTATGCTGGAGGGGCGGGCGGGGGTAGCATAGGGTGCATCAGTCCCAGACATCACCTCTCTGAATCTGTATATTATGTGACTACATGATATACCATCTGAGAATGACAGTTACAATGAATTTAGCCCTGTTAGCCTTTATGTTGATGTTCTTTAGTGAGGAATTGTTTTCATGGTCACAGACATTTGTCCTAAAGAATATAAACCTGGTTAAAGTTCCATAGCCTACATTATTGGTAGTATTGTAATGGAAGTGGGTCTACATGTAAGCAATAAGACATGATGGGGTGTGCATTATGGTGAAATAACTGCACTCTAAGGGAGTAGTTAGGCATGAGGTCGGCGGCCAAGTGCTGGTTGTCCCCTAGGATGTGGTTATCATCGCAATGCACACCCTGGATTGTCTTACTGTGCTTATAAAATGGCCTTTAATTTTTAAAGTAACTTTCTTTATTAAAATATACTTTTAATAGCAAGTCAAACCTATGTAACCCCTACAAATTGTGGTTTCTGAAATACTTTCTTGGTGTGCTCAAATGCCCACTGCCAAACTGGTGTCCTGTGTCTTAACCATTTAAAAGCTATTGCATGTGAGTGTCTTTATAGCCTCTGTGTTCTGTCTAGAGCTACCTATATCACAGGGTATAATTGATCTGAGTGGGGGCTCAGTGTTTCTAAGCTCAAGTCATGCCTGGGCTGCTATAATTGCTCCATTCTGACACTGCTAGTTGCGCAGAGGGAGCTCTGTTAGAAGCTGTACTTATTTGCTGATTATCTACTCTAATAATAATGATATCGAAGTTTGTCTAACCTGCCTTCTTTGCAGCATGGACATTTCTGTAATCACCACCATCTTGGTTCTGGACTGCCATTGTGGACCAATCAGTACCTATGGGGACCCTAAAATGGATTCTGTCTCTAGGAGTCTTGTGGGAGTGAATTTCTATAGGAATTGTAGTTTTTCCACTTTGGCACCTAAATGGACCTGGAGGGGGAACCCTTGCTGTGACAGACAGATGAATCAATGAATCAAACCTTTTTGATCAGAGTGAAATCTCCAAGCTGCCTGCAGCAGTGAGTCAGAAGTGAGATGGAGCTGGAGGAGTGAACAGCTCGAGATATTCGAGCAGCTGTCCCACAGGGTACCGTGGGGATACAGTGGGAAGGCTGAGTCTGGCCTGCCTGCCTTCAGCTCTCCTGCATGAAGAGATTAGAGAAGCTTTATTTCAGATCACGTCTCCGAGCCATTTCGTTGTGCACTGATTAATGGGTATAGTGAGTTGAGTCAGTTTGAGATTGGAGTTGAGAGAGTGAACAACTCGAGATATTCGAGCAGCTGCTCCTGCGTAGTCACATGGGAAACTGGAGGAGAGGCTGTGTTTGGCCTGCCTGCCTACTTGTCCCTCATAAAGGAATCCTTTAGCCTGACTTTAAACTGGACTAAATCCGAACCAGTTTGTGACAAGAATTACCGAATTGTGACTGCCTTATTGCCTGAAGAGGACCGAAGATTTGCTCCATGTGATCTGCCTATCAGGATGTCTGAAACCACCACAAGCGTCGGGTTTGTGCAGAGACACTGTGATTGCAACTGGACTGTCATCCGAACTGTGTTTCCCTTTACTGTAAGTGTGCTGAATGGTGTTAGTGGTGCGTGATTTGGTTCCCCACTGCCTGCTTGTGGCGGCGCTTGTGGAAGTTGAATCCAGCACTACTGGACTGCCAACCAAATTGTTCATCTAGCCTGGGCCTTGCCACCTTGGCCCAGCCAACTACTCACGCCACAGAGAAGGCCATCGATGAGAGACCTGCCTAGATATCAGCCCCCTGCTTAACATCACAAACAGGAATGACACCACGATGAATCATGTGGGCCCTGCTTCTCCTGGCAAACTAGCAAGTCATCCTGCAGTCTCCATTTCGTACATCCTGTGTCCTGTACTGGGTAGTGTGAGTAAATACCAGGGTAGGTCCCTGCAACAACAGCTCAAACAAAGTGTGTCATCTTATTTAATTGTTTTGTCTAATCATCAAAAACTAAGTCTCCTCACTCCGAATTACAAATTGTGGGTTATTGTGCATGACTTGTCTTTCTGTCATAGGGCCCCGACCAGCTGCAATGCCGGCCTACCCCGGGCAATGTGTCAGCTAGCCTACCTCGCCACTGGGTACCCAGAGTGTGTATGACTGTGCTGAGGGACTCTAGAGTGCATGCCTTGTAGCCTGATTGAATCAGTATCTAAACCAATCAACCTGATTATGCCCCTTTCTTGTTCATTTCCCCTGAATAAATCAGATCTGAATCTTTTTGCACTTAACCTGCCTGTGGTGCACTTCTGTATAACTAGCACTGTGGTACTATTGTTTGCTGTGTTTAACCTTACTTTATGGGGGGGGGTCTCCAGGGCAGAACAGGTGGAACCAGCCCTGGTGGTAAGTGCACTCAGAGTGGGGATATATCTGTTGTCTGGGGGCTATTGTACCTGTGTATTCTGTTCATTGTTTAGGCCACTAGAGGGGAAAAAGTCACAGTGTCCAGGAGGCTGTACCAGATCAGCTACGCTTCACCCACTCCTGTCCTCGGGTGGAGGCACCCATTTTCATTACCTAGGCCCCTTAACCTGCAACTAGTCACGCAGGCAGGGTAGTAGCCCTTGGGATAGTGCCACCTAGGGGTTACACCTAGAATTAGACTGTGTTTTTTTGTATAACGTAGTCCCTTCCCTTACTGGGACTAGTCTTAATTCAGTACTTGCTTTAGGTCTTTTGACCTAATGTGTATCCCATAGGTGTAGTTCTTCCCCTGCCTGCAACACAGCCATTGTAGTTATCTGGTTGTTGTCAGACAGTGGATGCAGGCAGTTTGGCATGTTTTATAACCCACCTCCTATCCCCAAGAATGCTGGGTGATGTTTTCATTTTAGAGAAGCTATTCAGCAATAACAGTGGGTTGGATCTTGATAAAGAGATAGACAGGGAGCATTAACTTGCAGTGGTAGTTTCGCTTTTACCGTGGTTGATACGAGTCTCTAATTATGTTGCTGGCAGCACACTTTCATCTTCTGTGGTGTCTCTCGGAAAACTGCTGCTACTGTCTGTGCTACTGGGTTATTACACTGTCTCCCCTTGTTTGGGAATGGCAAGGTTACGATCTGAGTGTAGGATCAATACTAGGATGCCCAGTCAATGATTTTATGTTGAGGAGGGAGTGCGACTGAGTGTGTGTTTTATTATTATTATTTTTTTAATTAAATTTCTGCGTGCTGGAGTCATGGAGTGTAAAAGTAGTGATCTGGCACGAATGCGGTAGGCCCGAAACCCAGCATGGAGGTCACTAGATAAAGCATGATAAAGGCTCTCTCTGCTGTCGGTGGTAAGAATAATGTTTATTTTCTTGGTTTTATTACAGCAGGAAATCGGCAGGTTTTGGCAGAGAGAGTTGAAATCGGGAGTGTGAGTTTTGGTGTGTGTGATTGGGCCCATGTCTTATTCTAGAGCTTGCCAGGTGATTTCGTTGTCAGCACACTACTATCTGCGGTGGCATTACTGAGAACAGTAGTTGTGCTCCCTGTGGCAGGTGAGGAAATGTACGTTTGTGTCACAGAGATGTCTCCCAACATGATCACTGTCAGAGACACTGGCGGCTGTAAGGAGTAATCTATTGGCTTCTGGGGGAAGTTGTAAGTGTTTAAATTAATGTTTAAAATATTGGCTGTGTTCGTTCACCAAAACAGAGGCGGGTGGGGGAGGGGTTGAATAAAATGGCAGAGAACAATTGAAAGTGATGCTGTGGTAATTTAGTGGGCTACAAAAATGGCAACTTCAAAATAGAGTGAGATTCTAAATGGAATGCCTTAAAATCAATCAGTGAGCCATCGCATTCTGTACTCTGGCTGTTTTACTTGGACTACTTATTTATAGTGCAACATTGTCCAATGTTGCACTATAGATAACCAATCAGATTACTCCATTGGTCTCTGCCATTTTATAAGTGTTCAAGGCCTTCAGTTAATGATTGAGTGTATGTTACTTGGCCAACCTGTGAGGCACGTATACTTCCTTTTCTTCTGTGTGCCCTCAATTTGTTCAGTAAAGCTGAGTTTAAAAAAAAAGTTGGCAGAACTCTAGTTTATGGCACGTATCTATTGTGACCTTGAGAAAGTCACTTTACTCACTTGGACTATGGTCCTCTCCACCGCAAAACTGATTAATATAAGCAGGACCTTAATCTGTGATCTGGCTGTTCCATCAGAATTGTGCTACTCTAGCTACCTTCATTCCTAATGAGATGCATGGAAAGGGGAGACACCCATTTATAAATGATGAATTTTGTAGACCTCACACTTGCTCTTAATTTTACAATGTTGCATTTGCAGGAAATAAATGACCCCATCAGCTGCTATTATTAAAGTCACTGTCTCCTTTTGAACACACTGTGCTACCTCAGTCTGGTTCACTACATGTCCTGTGTCCAGTTCCTTCAAGCAAATGTTGTTGCTTAATGTGGAAATCCATCCAAAAATAGGGCAACTGTAAATGACTATATTACGTTCCATTGCTGGGTCACTTTGATGGACTGTACTTCCAGCCTTAATCAATCCTAATCAAGTTGATCTTACGGCTCCTATTGTCCTCTTCCTTGGATAGCACAGCCTGAAGATGCACATTAGATGTGTAATGTACTAAAGGCTTTACTGGCGTAAGAGCTAAAGTTCGATGCACACATCTCACGCTTTCCATCTGCTCAGTACTGAACTATCCGCAGTAATATCTGTGCAGCACCATCAGACAGTAAAGTCCAGCATACACTGTGAATAAAACTGCAGGAAAAAGTTTGTATTTTGTCACATTTCAGCTTACATTTTCGTATCTTTTTGTATTTGTCTTTCATTCCCTTTTGATACAGAGGATGTTTATCTAACATTGAATCTTGTTTCAGACTTCTTCTGCACCTGCAGCTTGTCTGTAGGTGAAGCCTCAGCCCTCAGGCTGTGACATAGGTAGTCCTTTCCAGACCCAAGTATGATGTCATAAATTGAGTTTTATGGTATCACATAGAGACAATTAACATGGACAAATGAAGCCTAAATTTATTTAGACATTTAATTAGACGCTTTTCACATTTCAAAGTGGCATTGTTGTACAATACCATATCACAAACTAAATGCTTTTTTCCCTGTAAATGACCTTACTTGTAAATAAAGTGGGAAGAGATTCAGAAAATATATAAAAACAGTAGTATTTTGTAGTGAGCAAAAAATAAATAACTTATTTTATGTAAGAATGTGTTTTTTTTTCATTAGTATTTTATCCCCCTGTTGCCTCTGGCCTGCTCTCTTCTGTCTGGTACCTCCAGCCATGTCACCTGACTTCCCCGGGACTTACCATCTTGCCTAACATCCTCCGCTTGCAGGACTTACGAGGGGTGCCTGGTCACTGGTGTGGGGCATGAGAAGGCCCGGATGTCATCCTGTGGCCAGAGGTGGATTTTCCTTTGTGTTTTTTTCCCCCTAAGCTGCACACACGCAGTAGCGTAATGGATGAGCGCAGTTTCCACAGAGCCATCCTCAATTGCCCATGATTGGCTTGTCTGCTTGTGTGCCCAGACTGAGCTACCACATGGACACCTCCAGGTGACAGGCAAGCAGCAGGTCACAGACCCCTCCCCCCCGAGAGAGGCGAGCCGACCTTGGGACGCTCGAGCCTCCCTCCCTCCCCCGGCCAGCTCCTCCAAATGACCCAGGTTTGTTTCTGAACCCGGGTTGCTAGTGCAGCAGGAGGTAAGGTGTTAATCGCCTCAGCCCTCCACGCCACTGGGCGGAATAAGAATGTATTTCTGACATCCTTTGATTTAGCATCCATGTATTTTATTTCTCAGATATATTTAAAACAGCAGTTTTTACTAATTTTGTTATTAATAACTGAAGTCAATGAAGATGGCTGTCACTGTCAAATAAAAAAACTCATTCATTGAGGTTACTTTTTAAATGCAAAAATTGATCCATACAGTCAATGAATCAGGATGGTTCTAGTACACATTTCTGATGGTGAACAGAATAACACCACACCAATATGGTCTTCATACCCAGGGTTCCCACAGACCGAGTGGGCAGGTAGCTAGAGGACCAGCCATGTCCTCTAATCCTCTATAAGCAGTGCTATGCAATGCCAGGTCAAAAAGGAACAAGACCACCATTTTTGTGGACTTGATTTCCTCTGTCGACCTGGCTTACATCATGGAGACCTGGCTGGGTGAAAATGCCAGCATAGTTCTAGAGGCTGCCTTCCCCACTGAGTACTCTGTAGTGCACTGCTCGAGGAAGGATCGCAGGGAAGGGGGTGTGGCTATCGTATTTAGATCCAGCCTGGGCTTCACGGTGCACCCAGTTCGTAATACCCGATCTTTTGAGTGCATTGATGTGCGTGGGGGTTCAGGTGCAGGTTGCAGGATTCTCCTCATTTACCACCCACCTGGGTTGGAGGGAGAACTCCTGCAGAAGGTGGTGGACTTTGTCATCGACCAAGTGGAGTCCCCCAGGTGTTTAATCTTGGGGTACTTCAATGCCTGGATCGATGATGAATCCTTGCATTTCAGTTATGACCTCCTCCAGTTGATGTCATCACTGGGCCTGACTAAGTTGTTGCTTCTGCAACCCATCAGCATGACCACACACTCGATCTTGTGTTCCAGCTATGTCTTGGGATTGACAACCTCAAGATTGATCAGGTCTCTTGGTCGGATCACTGCACCATGAGGTTCACATTCAGAGCCCCTATCCCCAAAATCCTCTCCTGTGGAGATGGTTAGGTACAGCCTTTAAGGGGTTGCACCGGAGGGACTGCTGGCACTGGCTGACCTATCTAGGGTTGATGTGGTGTGTGCGATTGGAGCGGAGAGGCGGTGGCCACCTATAACAGGTGGTTTCCAAAGCTCTGGATGTCATCACTCCAGTTCAGATATGATCCAGATCCTCTCACTTGAGATCCCTTGGTGTGATGGGGATCTCAAGGTGATGAAGATCAAGGGTTGGAAGTTGTAGCACTGCTGATGGAGGACCTGGCTGGAGGCCGACAGGCTGATCCTGCATGCCCACTACGGTGAGAACCAGGGTGCACTTCCCACAAGAGGCAGAATTCCTGTCCAGGGAAATTGCTGCAGGGAAGCACAGACCTTCTTAGCTTTTTCGGACTGTGAACAGGCTTCTCTATCCTGGCTGTCTACAGCCAAAATCTTTTTCACCCACTTTATGAGAAGAGTTTGCTGTGTTTTTCTCTGAGAGATTGTCAGCTATCCAGTCAGGTTTCCCGTCAGGGAGGCACCAGTCTCTCAGTGGTAGGGCTGAGAGGTTCAGAGGCACTCCATCTGTTTGGGAGGAGACAGAGTTTAGGCCAGTGGAGGTGTCTGAAGTGACTAGGGTGATCTTAGAGCCGAAGCACACATATTGCAAACTGGATCCTGCCCCAACGCATTTCTTAATGGGATGCACCAAGGTTGTTGGCCCAGTGTTCTCCAGGATTGCCAGGTGGTCGATGGTGGAAGGGGTGTTCCCAGTGGCTTTGAAAGAAGTGCTGGTGAGACCCCACCTTAAGAAATCTTCCCTTGACCCAGACATCCTGGCGAATTACTGTATGATCTCCATCCAGTCTGCCTATTTTGAGCAAGGTTGTTGAGAAAATAGTGGCATAGCAGCTCAAGGATTGTAATTTGTCCTCTGACATCTATGAGCCATTTCAGTTGGGTTTTCGGGCCAGACACAGCACATAAACGGCTCTAGTTGGGGTGCATAATGATCTGCTCAGGGCTAGAGATAGAGGAGACAGGTCAGTTCTTGTGCTCCTTGATCTCTCTCCTCAGCATTTGATACTGTGGACCATGTCATGCCTCTTGATTGGCTCTGTGAGTTTTGTGGACTCGGCGGTACTGTCATCAGGTGGTTCAAGTCCTATCTCTCGGATAGGGTGCAGCGGGTGGTGAAGGAGAATTTCTCCTCCTCTCCAGTGCCCCTTTCTTGTGGAGTACCACAGGGCTTGATGTTGTCGCTGGTGCTGTTTGCAGTGTACATGCTGCCCCTGGGCAAGATAATTCGACAATACAGCATGGAGTTTCACTGCTATGCAAATGATACCCAGCTGTATTTGTCATTTGCACCCAGAACATCTGGAGCTCTCGATGTGCTTAACAACTGTTTGGCTAAAATCAATAACTGGATGACTTCCAGCTGGCTGAGACTTAACCTGGACAAGATGGAGGTACTAGTGATCGAGCCTGGTCATAGGCGTGATGGGTTGCCACCGGGGGCTAACACAGGTCTTGTTCTGGGGTGCGCTTCACTGGTGGGTACCCTGATGGTGCGAAATCTGGGCGTGATCCTGGACAGCAGATTGAGCATTGAAGATCAGGTGTTGTCTGTAGTTAAGTGTTTTTTACCATTTGCAGAAGATCACCAGGATCAAGCCCTCTCGTTCCGCCCGAGGATCTGCCGACCCTGATACATGCCTTCGTTACCTCCTGGCTCGCCTACTGCAACTTAATATACTTCGGGGTCACGGGAGGGACCTTTCACAGACTGCAGCTGGTGCAGAATGCGGTGGCCTGGTTGCTGACGGGCCTTTCGAGGTCCAGTCATCTAACCCCAGTCCTGCATGCTCTGCACTGGCTGCCGTGGTTCTAGTGATAACGGTGATTGCAGAAAAGTGATCACCGTTAGAGGCGAGTGTACATCGGCAGAAATCAATTTGGTGATGTACACTCACGGCAGACCAAAAGGGTGCTGAAAACATAGGAATTTTGTTTATGTGGTGGGGCTGTGCCCCCCCGCACCCACTACTAAAGGATTCTCAATTCTAGGGGGTGCATGTTGGGGGGGGGGGATGAAAACAAACAAGCAAAAAACCTGGACTGGCGCAAAAATATTGATGTGCCCAGCATCAAACCGGCACCCTTCCAACCCTAGCCTGCCATGAACCCACCACGCCACATTGCCAGCTCGGCAGCTCACTGTTGCGCTACACCTGACAAACCCTCCCTTCCCTTCCACCCGTTGAGTGGTGTGCTCACTCCCCCTCTGCACATGTATATGTAGCGACAGGATGTCGCTATAGTCATATTTGCCCCCCCCCGGTCCAGTAGCCCTGTGAACAGGCCCTGCTATTGAGTCGCCCTTTTTGTAAGTGCTCAATAGCGGACGCCCTTATCGCAGAATACTGGCTAAGTGTCAGGTGGAGGATCCTTTGCGAGGTGGGCTTGCTCACCTATAAGGTCTTATATAGACTGGGTCCTGGCTACCTGTCAGAGCTCCTGACACCAGTGACCTCTGCTCGCTCTCTCCACTCCTCTTCAAGGGGCCTCCTGAATGTTCCCAGGGTTCGACTCAGGACATCAGCGACTGTGCATTTAGTATCGCTGGGCCGTCCCTGTGGAACTCGCTCCCACCTGCAGTTTGGGAGGTTCCCTCAATTGCGGCTTTCAAGTTGAGGCTGAAGGCCCACCTCTTCAGCCTGGCTTTTGCAGATTGTTGACTCCAGTTCTGACTACCAGTCTGTTCCCTTGCAACCGAAGGCTTAATGTAAATCTTTCATGCTGTAATCCTGAATTTTATTTTGACAATTTTACTGTATTTTAACTTATGTTTTATCTGTTTATGTTTGTTAGGTGCCCTGAGCCTCAGGGAATGGGCGCCCTATGAATAAAATTGCTTTGCCTTGCCCTGCCCTTGTCTTTAATTTATTCACTGTAGGTGCGGCAAGCAAGTAAGAAATATTTAAAACTTCAAAACCACATATCTCAGTTAAGGAATAAAATGAAAAGAAAATGGATACTTTGATATTTTTGTTAGAAATACATTATTACTTAAAAACTATGTGCTCTATGCAGAAGGTATCCTGGCTCAGCATGATGAGGGCGGCATATGCACATCCTGGATGTCTGATGGACACCTACAAATGCATGAATGGCATGCACCTACTTCAGACCTCAGCTGGGCCCACACATAGGAGATCCTGCACAACTACATGGCCAGTCTGGATAGGGGGCAGGGAGTGGGTGTGCCTGCGGAGAGCTGGCAGATTGCGGCATACATGATGCCTTTTATGCTCTGCCAGGCCAGGACTGGGGGGCTTTGCATTATGCCAGTCAGAGGGCTGCTGTAATGGCTGTGCATTCTCCCAACCAGGTGACACAGGGTGACATGCCGCCCTGCAGCCATTGACACCTGCTCCACCTCAGTACCTCAGTGCCTTGGAGGGCTAGGGGGTGGTGGCAGGCTGTGGGGTGCCAACTTCCATAATTCAATATATACATATATATATATTTTTTTTTTGTTGAGTTATTTTTCCTCGACTGGGGAGAGGTTGTGCCTTTGGTTCCTCCCACGTGTCCAGCCAACCAGCCCGGCTGCTGCCCCAGTTGTAGACAGAGCTCTGACCTCCCACCACTACCCTCAGGTCGCATCACAGTGGTACACCCACCACCACAGAGACCAGGAGGGTGGACCCAGGAGGGAGCTGACGTGTGTGTGACCATGGTGGTGCCAGCGAGTAGTCTTTATGCTGTTGGGGAATTTTTTCTGTGTTGGTTCCCCCTGCAGGAAGGGGATGCAATGATGCCAATGGAAAGCGTCATGCGCTTCAGCATGCGCCTTCCTGGTGTCTGCCCCTTCTGCTCCACTTTCTGTAGCATTAGCGGCACTGCCCCCCAGTCTCCACTAGGGGCCAGCCATGCACCGACTGCTGATGTCCCCTCCCTGGAGGAGAGCAATCATTCAGATCTTAGTCCTTCTCCAACCCTGTCAATACCGGTGGCCTGTGCTCATTTCCCAAACATGGGTCGGTAGTAGTATGAGTAAGGCATCCAATGCCTCAGCCCTCAGTGCCACTGGGCCGACCATAATTCAATATTTTTGATTTGGGCTGTCAGGGACATGACATCCCATATGTCAAGGGCAGACTTGATGGACCTTTGGTCTCCTTCTGCCATCACCTTTCTATGTTTCTGTGTGGGCCACCATGTCCCATGTCCCAGAATCCACTGCTTCCGTAGAGCATGGGATCCACTGTGGCACCCAGTCAGAGCTTCCAGCTGGAAGCCCTCGTTCTAGCTTACACTCATCCCCCCAGCTGACTCTGTCCCTGCACAGAGCTTCATGGCCATGCTAGCACCAGAAGTCATGCATATCAGCCCTGTGCATTTTGTTGGGGCCAGCTATGCTGCGCACAAGAGGCATACAAACATACAAAGCTGCCAGCAGAAACAGACCTCATGGTCTATCAAAGTCTGCTTTCAGTGTGCAGCTGCACCCTAGATTACCCTAGATTACAGCTGCCCCAACCCCTCTCCCATCTTCAGGGCGTTCTCAGCACTATTCCCCAGTTCTCAGCACTATTGGCCCAGACTCTTCCTTGTTCCCTGTCCTATGCCCTTTTAAAACGTCTCCCGTCTTACATGATATCACCCCTCTGGTAAGGTGTTCCACCGACACCACCCTCTCCATTGATAATGTCTCCTCATCTCTCCCTAAATCTTCCACCCTCTAATCTTAGCCTGTGCCCTTGTGTCCCTACCTTTTCTCAGCTTGAACAACCTGTCAGCACCAGCTTTGCTGATCCTTCAAATACTTGAATGTTTCAATCGTATCACCCCATCCCTCCTCTCTTCCAGGTGTGCATATTCAGCTCACATAGCCTGTCCTTGTAGGCTTTGCCCTCCATCCCCCATAACATTTTTGTCACCCTCGCTGCATTCCCTCCAGCAGTTTAATGTCCTTCTTCAGATATGGTGCCAGTACACACACAGTACTCGTAAGTGTGGCGGACCAATGACATGTAGAGGGCAGGATCACTTCCCTATGCCTAGATGAGAAACCCCTTGCAATACACCTCAGCATCTTATTAGCCTTAGCTGTGGCTTTCCTGCATTGAGCAGAGTTGTTCTTGCTCCCCGTTATCAACACCCCAAGGTCCTTCTCTTTTTTCACTGTCCTCCAGCCTCACCCCCACCAACCAATAGTCCCTATTGAGGTTCTTTGTCCCAAAGTGCATAACCTTGCATTTCTTTGCATTGAAACCCAGCTGCCACCTCACTGACCACTCCTCCAGTTTGGTTAGGTCCCCTTGTAGTTGTTTCCACCCATCCACTTCATCAACTACTGCCCCCATTTTAGTATCATCTGCGAACAGACTAATCCTGCTCCCAACTCCGTATGAGATATCTGAAATGAATAGCCCAAACAGCACCAGACTCAGCAAAGAGCCCTGAGGTACTCCACTCGTCACTGGCCTAGGTGCCAAGAGTCCCCCTCCCACCACCACCTGTTGCTGCCTCCCCCTTAGCCAGTTCCCTATCCAGTTTGCCAGTTTCTCCCCCACCCCTACAGAAGTCAGTTTTCCCCCAGCTGCCCATGACGAGGCACTGAATCGAATGCCTTACTGAAATCCAAGTATAGGACATCCACAGCGTGACCCTTATCCAGCTCTCTTCTAACCCAGTCATAATATTCCACTAGATTGGACTGACAAGACCGCCCTGAAATGAACCCATGCTGCCGCCCATCCTGGAGTTCATTTCCTCCAGAAATGCCACCAGTCTCTCTTTCAGTATTGCCTTCGTAAGTTTATCCACTATGGACATGAGACTAACAGGTCAGTAGTTTCCCGGTTCGTCCCGTGGGCCGCTCTTGTGAATGGGCACCACATGGGCCACCCTCCAGTCCTGGGGCAAGAGTAGAGTCACTTATAAAACTCTTTAGGATACAAGGTGTATGCAAGGTGCTATATGAAACAAAAGTACTTCCTTTTTATTGCAACATTAGCCATAGAAATGACAGTGATAATCCATAAAATCTGAATTAAAAATACAAAACAGTATATCATGTCTGCAGATGACATTGTAAGAGAATCTATACCAGCTGTCTTACAAAGACCATCAATGGTGTCCAATGGAAAGTAAAAAAAACAGCTGGACTGTGCCAAAGAGAGATTTTTGATAAATACTGTGGTAAAGAAAGATTGTTGATAAATGAAGGTGCAATTAGTCATTACTTATTGCTGTGTCTTCCTCTACACAATTCTACCCGATCTTAGGTATGTCAAGAGTAGAGTCGCAGATCTTCTTTGGAGCAGGTATCTGCGAATGACCATGGAGCAAGAAATGGAAGAATCCGATGATTGGAAAACCCTTTCCCAATCCTTTACCAGGAGACTCAGCCTCATTAAAATTCTTATATGGTCTCCTTAGATCTGCTATGCAATAGTACTGCAAAGGCTAATACAATTGTTTTTTTTTGTTTCTAGTCACGCGATGAACAAGAAAGGAACGACAGCAGGGAAGGATGCCGTTTCATTAATGAAATGTGAACTGAAGGTTATTTTTATGGCATGCCAACTCTGTATTCTGAGCTGCAGACCAGAAATGTCAAGGAAATATTTGCTGCTGTAAGGGCACATTAGAAATATGCATAGTGAGAAAACTACTCACAAATGTTAGGTTTATATATGTGCTATGTGCAGCTCAGCATACTACTTAATGATCTACAAAACCTAAATTTCAAGCCTCTTTTACAAACAGCATTATGCTGGCAGATGGAATCAGGTTTTGGTAAAATGTGGGTTGTTTTCTGTTGGGAATCCTACAGTACACTTTTTGGAGAGGCTATTGTTTTGACAGCCCCACTCCCTTTCCCCAAAATTATCACACTGACACAGGTATTGGAGGAAATGGCCACAGTCATGTGTTTATTTTACATCATTACATGATTGGAGAAGCATGTGTAGCTGGAAAGATTAGCAGACTCCTCTGACCTCACGACTTGCCATCATTGGGTGTGCCAACCCTTGTGTGTGCAAGAAAATCGCTGTATCTCCTGGGTCAGTACCCAGCCCCCAAGAGTGGGGAGGTCATGTGGCCAAGTAGCAAGTGACTGCCTCCCATCTGGCGCCACCACTGTTGCAGGTTAACCTGATGAGATTGGACTGTGACCCCCCCAAACTGGATCTGGGTCCTGCAGTCCCTTGGTCTCATGCCAACTGGAGGTGACGAACCCTTCGGAAGAATTCGACTCGTCCGCCCTCTTCACCTGTACCATCAGTCTGCAATACTCCCAAGCAGCTGCCACTGCCATGACTGCGACAGTTTTAAAATGTTCTTCATACTACCTAAGTTTCATCCCCTTGGACGAGGTGAAAAACTCAGAAAAAAAACATTTACTGGGAAAACCAAGAAAACTCACTCCCTGACCCCTACTGCAGTCACCCCTACTGGGTCAATGGGTTCTCTGCCTGACCTGGCCGATCCTAACCCTGCTTTTATGAGGGCAGGTTGGGTGAGGATCCGAAGAAGGAGGAGGAGAAAAGAGGAAGAACTGCTGGCCTACAGCTCTTTTTTTTTTGGCCTGGTACCCCACCACCTCCGCCTAGTTTGGCAGAAGCTCTTCAGTCCTCGCCCCCGCTTGCCACCCCCCAGCCTGGGCTTACCCCCCCGGGCAGAGCCACCAGGTGCGTGCCCCCTCACCAGGAAATTTGGTCACTAGCCCTGGATTACCCCCAGGGACAGGGCCAAGGGAGCGGATGCCCCCCGGTGGAATTTTGTCACATAGGAGTGGTGGTGGAGGCGAGCATCACCCATGGGGCCAGATTTGTTTTGTGGATGCTTGACTTTCCCCAGAGGTGGGACATGCAATGACATCACATGGGCACACCTGATGTCTGTCCCACCTCCCATGATGTGGCCTCAGTGCCTTGTGGCCTCAGCCTCCCGCCAGGGGCCACTAATGTGCCTAGAGTCTCCCCCTTCTCCCGGAGAGAGCCAAGATGGCACTTGATCCTTCTCTGCTCTGGCTGGCCCTCTGACTCCTGGGTCCATTCCCGAACCCAGCTGTCAACGTCACAGTGGATGCCCTGCCACTGTGCCTGCAGGCGGCGCACCTAGAGCTCTTTTTAACCCATATCCCTCCACCCTTCTCCCAATAGCCACCACCCTGTGAGGCCCTGTGGTTTCTCTTCCTGAGGTGGTGCCAGGGTCCCTCACCACCCCAGGAGGAGGATCCTCCTAGCTTCAGATCAGGGAAGAGGCAGGCCCTAGACAAATGGCCAGCTGCTGCAGCAATTCTTTTGCAGACTCTGTTGTCTTGATAGCCCACATTCACCTTCTCTGAAATAAATACACTGACGTGGAGGAAATGGCTGCAGTGATGTGTTTTATTTTACATCATTACATTACTGGACAAGCATGCACAGCTGGGAGGATCAGCAGACTCCTATGGGCATATTATGTGCCATCGTTAGATGTGCCAACCTTTGTGTGTGCCAGATGATCAGTGTACCTTCTGGGTGATGCCCCACTCCCAAGAGAGGGAGGTCATGTTGCCAGGTTGCAAGCAACAGCAGGCTCCCCATCCAGTGCTGCAAATCTGATGAGGTCGGACTGCAACCCCCCCCACTGGGTCCAGGTTGTGCAGTCCCCTGGCCTCATGTCGATTGGAGGTGATGAGCCCTTGGGAAGAATTCGACTCATCCCCCCTTTTCCCCTTTACCGTCAGTCTGTGATACTCCCAAGAAGTGACAGAACAGAAGCAGTCTAACCTGTCAAGCAGCGTACTCTAACTGTGTTACCAAAACTTCATAAAAAAAATTAAACATCAAATCCCAGCCTTCATCCTGCAACTGCACACATCCGAGCATGAAGTCCCTGGTGGAAGGCATTGATTTCGTGTGTCATCACAATTCCCCATGGCTTCCATGAACTATCACAGTTCTCTATTAATGTAAATCCATGCTACATTCAATGCTTTTGAGTCCCTTGCATGTGACCAGTGCCTATGCTGTATAATGTGTGACTAGACAATGATTGTCTTGGGCTACCACAGTAATATGGAATGCAGATCTCTCTTCATCATCAGTAGCAGGTTGTTAGCCTTCCCAGACCCCAGATCTTCACCCGTAAGATGGAGTAGCAGACTATCGAGCTTCACCTCATTCTGGCCTCCCGCTAACCCGAGAAGCAGTTCCCCACAGCGCATGCCTTCCATGCCCATCCAATGGATCTGCACTGTCTGTCGGGATAAGGCTAGATTCACCCCCAAGGCTGGCAGGCTGCTCTCTCCTCTGCCTGGCTGATGAAGGAATGCCCACAGATCCATATGCTCTGGAGCCTTCCAGAGAACCTGGAATAGAAAATGGAAAGACATTAATGCAAGTGCAGTCGAATGTAACATAAATACACCTGGCACTGTCATAGGCTTGCCATCATCATGCTGGAAAAAAGCCTCACCCTCCATCAGGAAGGAGACTGTGTAAGCTCTCACCCGGGCCAGGATAGCCCACAAGGAACCTACCAGGGCCTTCACTGGGCACCATCCCCATAGGCCCTTCTGATCAGTCTTGCTCCTCTGTAGCTGCACAAAAACCCTTTCTGATGTTACTCTGATGTCCTCATCCAAAACGCTTGGATTCTCCCTTTTTTGGCTCACTTGGTTCAACTCTGAGACCCAGAATGCCCTGCAAGTGCCACCAAAAACATGTCAAAAGCCTTGCCTTGTATGCATTTCAGCAGATCCCTGGTAGTGCTGTCCAAACCTATGCCAAGGTGGCTGGTGTAATGGGTGTTGCATATTGGGTTACTTAATCAGGCTCTTGGCGCAACCTTCCAGGACCTTTTGGACCTTAAAAGCCCAGGTGGTGTCTGTGAACCCCATCACCCTTGAAAACCAGAATAATCCTGACAGAGGCCACCTGATTACCACTGGTGTCATCCCTTGCTTCTTGACTACTATGGTGTAATTGCATAACTGATTGACCAGGATTGGCCAGGTATTAGGCCACCTTGGCTGTGCCTGGGTTGCGAGGTACTGCTCCACACCTCAGCGATGGGCCACTCTGGTCAGTGAAGCAATGGAATTACCTATGCATCCCCAAGTCTTGAGGTCACCACCTTCCACAGGAAAGATGGGGCTGGCTGTTGGTGTTATTCCACTGCTGGATCCAACTCCCTCAATCTCTGCCACTCTGAACAACATAAAGCATCAGCGATTCCATTTTCAATGCCGGGAACATGTACGGCCTTAAGATGAACATTCAACAACATGCACTTCAATACAAAACATTTCATCAACTCTCCCAGAGAAGCTTTTGGTCCCAGTTGGCTGTTTATAGTATACATTATGCCCATATTGTCTGAGTGAAAAATAACCCTTCTGTCCTGCAGCCTGGGGCCCTGAATGTATAATGCTACCACGATTAGGAAGAATTCTAGCAATGTGATCTGTTTGTGCAGCCCAGCCATCTTCTAATCAGGAGGCCACCCCACAGTGCACCATTTGCCCTGGAAGTATGCTTGAACCCCAGCCTATCGGACGTGTCACCCAGACTTCTACAACATTGCTACTCCATTAAAGTGAGCTGTGAATATCTGCCAGACTTGCAAATCTTTGCGGAATTCTTCTGCAACTCTGATTCTATGATGAGGCCTCTTGGCCTTACCCAGCTTCACCATGCATCTCAGAAAGGTTCACCCAAGGTTACAACCTGGCATGCAAAGTTTAGGTACCCAACTACCTGCTGCAACTCCCGCAAAGGTACTCTTTTGGCCTCGTCTTCCTTATTCAAATGGTTCCGAGAGCCTCCAACTTTTCCCTGGGCAGGCACTCTTGCCTGGCCATGTCAATCTCTATACCCAAGAAGGTTATCTCCAGACTTGTTGGCTCCACTCTCCCCAGGGCCACGGGCACACCAAAATCTTCTCACAACTCTGAGAAGGTGACTAGTGTCTGCCTGAAATCTGAGAACCATGCAGCTCCCACAAACAAGAAGTTATCGAGGTAGTGGACTATGCCTTGATTCTCAGATGCTCGCGCTATTGCCCAATGCAAGAATGTACTGGACCTTTCAAACACTGTGCAGGTCACTGCGCAACCTGTGGGCATGCAATTATCCATGTAATATTCCCTTTCAAATTTCATTCCTAACAGGTCCCTGTGTGCTGGGTTTTACTGGCAACAGACAGAACACAGATTCAATGTCTTAGCCATTCTGACCTGAGGTCCTGCTGCCTGTGCTACCTCTATGGCCCTGCCAAATGACTCATGCCGAACCGGTGTGAACCGTTGATCATTATGGTCATTAATTGAATCCCCTTCTGGATGTGACAAGTGATTGATCATCTAGAACCCAACCAAAAAACCCTCCTCTAACGTGGGTGGCCTTCTGGTCTGGGTACTGGTCAAGCCAGGATCTAAGCCTATCCATCCTTACTGTGGTGGGCAGGCCTAGTCCTCTGTTGTTTGTTATACTTTTTCTGGGTGGTTTGGAAGCCACCCTTAGGGACATTCAGGAAGGTGCACCACATCAGTGGATGCTGTTGCTTGCAGGCAACATGTTCATGGCAAGATCTACAGTTATTCTTCATGTAGTTTACATGGTTACATGTGAAGCACACTTGAGGTTGGCATCTCAGCCTCCTGTCACTGCAGCTGAGAGACCCTGAGGGTAACCCACTATCTGTATGGATGACACCATCCTCATGCATCACATCCACTAAGAGGGACATGTCCATTATGCTCCACCCCTGTGTAGCATCACACAGCCTCTGGTGCTGGACTTCTTCGTCATATTCTAGACACACCATTTTCCCTTTGCACCTATGCATAAGCAGAATAGGGAGGCAGTATAGCGCAGTGGTCTAAGGCTCTGAGCTGCAAATCTGGAGACCTGGGTTTGAATTCCACAACCCCCCACCTGCATACTATGTGAGTCATTTTGACCCTGAGCAAGTCACTTAACTTCCCTGTGCTCCCACGTCACACCTGTAAACAAGCATTCAGCTTAGTGTGTCTCTCCTGATTAAACAATTGGGGAAAAAGAATACTATTTGCATAATTAAATAAATCCTGTGCTAGTGCTGTCTACAGTATTGTGTTGGCAAACATAAAGAAACCTGCCAACCAGTTGTCAAACGTGAATGGCACTTTCACTTTTCCATGAAGCTCCTCCCACCTATCCTTTTCTCCTCAGATTCTCCAGGCCTATTAGTAGCGAGAACATATCCACATATTCCCTGTTTTGCATTTGTTATCTAACCTTATTGATCAGGTGGGTCCCTGCAGGCCTCGCCAGGGGGTTCTCCACCTCCAATGCCTGGCCTGAAGTTGTGCCCGCCCCGGTCGCTCCTATGCCCCCTTGGATTGTCACCCAGTTTGGTGCTGACCCTTGGCCACTATGGCCATACCACCATCAGGTCCATAATCTTGTCTGGCTTCTCATCTGCAAAATACCCTTTTTGGCCTGCTGTTGTCTGGAGGCTGGACTGGAGGAGGTCGAGGATTGCACAACTGATTCCTCTGCTGGGATATGATGACCAGGTCCAAGCTGGAGTACAGCATGCTACCCTGTGGGTCCTGCTCTTCCTTACTTCCCTGGACTCGCTACCTGGGCTCCCCAAGAAGGATCCCTCCTAAAGCTGTAATTACCATTATGCTCTTCAGAGAACTGATGATCCTCGGAACCCTGCTTACCTTGCTGAGGTTTCCTTGGTTATTTCGGCGGGGGTGTCGCTGCTTCCTTGGCTGGCCGTTTCTTCTTGGCAGCTGCCATCACTGCAGTCAACATAGATGGAGCCTCAGTGTTCTCTAGGCAGGCTTTCAGCCACTCCAATCTTTTCTTCTGGTACATTTTGTGCTGCTGGGTCTCCAGCGCTGCAGCTGATGCCTTTGATGTGGGAGTCTTCTTCTTGCTAGGCAGCTTTTTATCTGCAGTGAGAACTACTGCCCCCCACCACCACCAAGAATAGCTTGTTAGAACATGTTCAACTAAGCTGGGTACACCGGGGAGAGGACCTTGCCATGACTGCCCAGCTTCTACCAACTAACCACCCCCCCCCCACTGTGCTCTTTGAGGTCCTCAGCTGCTCTGTTTCTATTTTTCTGATAGCCTAGGCTTCACAGGACATGCCCCCTTGTCCCTCCCTTTTTTCTTTTCTTTTTTGGCTCCTCTAGAACCTGGCTGCCAGACCTGCCTCAAACCTTGGCCCAGCCTATGTTGGATGGGCCCGGTAATGTAATCAACCCTTTCCCCTATCATTTATGTGTTTATTCTCTTCATTTCAAATTTGTTTTGCTTTGTTTAATAATAGCCTTAACCAGGCCCTAGGGAAGGAGTTTTCCCAAGTGCCTTGATGGATCATTTCACATGTAGCCTTAGCAATCCAGTCAGGCAGACCCCTAGGCTGCAGCCAGCCACCAGAGTAAAATTTCCTATTATTCAGACGTACTATATATGTGCAGTCGCTTCCTATTGCATCTGCCTCCCTCAAGGACCATCTGGTAAACCCAAAGAGGCTGGGCCCCTCAAGTACCTGTTTTCAGGAGTGATCCAGAAAATCTGGGAGGTTAAGTGACCTGCTCAAAGCCATGCAGCATGCAAGTGAAGGACGTGGGAATCACACCCAGGTCTTCTGGCTGCGCAAAGGTCATTCACTGCCCATTATATCAATATCTAGGCTGCACTGCCAGCCTCTTGTTTTTTTTGTTTTTTTTTGGTAGGTGGACTGATCCCGGGGCCCTGGCTTGCCTTGCGCCTCCCATTGGAATGGACTGAGTTAGCCGTGTGCATTAGTTTTCTGTCTACCGTCTCTTTACTGTATTGTTTCTTTATTATTTTTTTCCTTTTTTTTGTGACATGCTACCCCATTCTTGGGCTGCTCCAGCTGCTGTGTGAAACTGAAGGGGATGGTTTGGGTAGCCTGAACCAACCACTGTCCCGGGACGACCCAACCACATGGCCAGTTCTCTCTCTCCTCTAGTTGCAGTCTGCAAGCCACTACTGGGAAGCTGATTGCTCCTGTCTCTACAGCCAAGCCCCCACAACCCCATCAACAGTCCAAGGATTTCAGTGGACTCTGCTGCCACTGCCTCCCTTCCCCAGTCACTGAGCAGCTGAATCAACCCTGGTAAGGCTTATTTTTTTTTAATTTAAATTATGCCCACAGCAGGGGAATTCTGGAACCCATGGAGAAAACAATGATTATAATGCCCTAGCAGCTGCTGATGCATAAACTGCAGGTGGGGGGTGGGTCCACCATCCCACAGTGGGGTTGAACAACACTGCAGGGCAGACAAATTCCCCCTCCCCCCCACCACATAAACTGCAACTCGTGCTGACTTGTGAGTCGTGACTGTGCATAACTGGATGGGCTCAAGTAAACTCTAACCCTGCTTCAATGTAATCACTTAGATCATTGCGGTGAAACCCTCTGACACACTGTGACCCCAAACTCTTCCAGACACAACCCCCAAGTGCCCTGCAGAGTCATGCAGTGGTGAGCTCTATCTTTTTTGTCTTTTTTTTAATTTGCCCTCCAAGGGAATTCCTATGCAGCTCAAGGGGGGGGGGGAACCTTATGAGCCTTATTAGCTTGAGGGCTAGCATCAATACTCCCACACAATGCCTGGCTGTCAACAGACCATTGTCTACAGAGACCCCCCCCCCAGCCTCCCACACTGAAAAAGAACCATCCAACCATAGAAACATAGAAACATAGAATTTGACGGCAGATAAGGACCGCTTGGCCCACCCAGTCTGCCCATTTCCCTACCTGATGGATAAGCTGCAGGTCCTAGTTAACCAGCAGCCTACTTCTTCCTACCCCCAACCCCTAGAATTGCCTTATGACTGTCCCATGCATGCTTGAATTCCACCACTGTTTTTGACTCCACAACCTCCTCTGGAAGCCCGTTCCATACATCCACAACCCTCTCTGTGAAAAAATACTTCCTTAAATTACCTCTGAGCCGCCCCCCTTCTATCTTCAAATTGTGCCCCCTTGTTCTTGCACACCTCTTTTTGAAAGATGCTACCCTCTTGGACTTTGTTGATTCCCTTGAGGTACTTGAAAGTTTCTATCATGTCCCCCCTCTCCCTCCTTTCCTCGAGGCTATACATATTAAGCTGCTTAAGTCTCTCTTCATATGTCTTCCGGTGCAGACCCTGCACCATTTTAGTTGCCCTCCTCTGGACAGCTTCCATCCTGTCTATGTCTTTGCGGAGATTGGGTCTCCAGAACTGCACGCAGTACTCTAGATGGGGTCTCACTAGCTGTCTGTACAGAGGAATAATAACTTCCTGTTTTCTACTGGTGATGCCTCTTCCTATGCATCCCAGTATCCCCCCAGCCCTCCTTGCTGCCCTCTCACATTGCTTGCCCACCTTTAGGTCATCTGATATGACTACCCCCAGGTCCCTTTCCATTTTTTTGTTGTTAGTATCTCACCCCCCATTGTGTACTCTTCCCCTGGGTTTTTGTTTCCCAGGTGCATTACCTTGCACTTCTTAGCATTGAATCTAAGCTGCCATACATTTGACCATTCCTCTAACCTTGCCAAGACCCTTCTCATCCTTTCCACTCCACCTTGTGCATCAACTCTGTTGCAGATCTTTGTGTCATCTGCAAAGAGACATACTTTCCTTCCAGTCCCTCTGCAATGTAACATAAAGACATTGAAGAGGACAGTCTAATACTGAACCCTGCGGTACCCCACTACTAACCCCCCTTTTTCCAGAGTGGACTCCATTTACTATTACCTCTGTGTCCTATTCTCCAGCCAATTCTTTACCCAGGCTGTCATCTTGGGACCCACTCCCAGGCTGGCTAACTTGTATATTAATCTTTTGTGTGGGACTGTGTCAAATGCCTTGCTAAAGTCTAGGTAGGCCATGTCCACAGCCCCTCCCTGATCAACTACTTTGGTCACCCAGTCAAAGAAATCTATCAGATTTGTCTGGCATGACCTTCCCGCTGTGAATCCATGCTGCCTTGGGTCCTGTGCCCCTCTGGCCTCTAGATACTCAACAATTCTTTCCTTCAGAAGTGATTCCATCATTTTCCCTACCACTGAGGTTAAACTAACAGGTCTGTAGTTTCCTGCTTCTGCCTTGCTCCCACTTTTGAAAGGGGAATCACATCTGCCCTCCTCCAGTCCTCGGGTACCACCCCATCCTCCCATGATTTGTTAAAGAGGGTAGTCAGTGGTGTCACTAGTTCTACCCTTAGTTCTTTTAGAATTCTGGGATGAATCCCATCAGGCCCCATTGCTTTGTCCACCTTCAGTTTTAAGAGTTCTTTCAGAACCCTTTCTTCTGTAAATGGCTGGTATCAACTTCTGTATCCAGAGTGTTTCTACTGTTTGTTTTAGGTACCTCCCCCTCTTCCTTTGTAAATACTGAGCAAAAATATTTGTTTAGTATCTCTGCCTTTTCACAGTCACCCTCTGCCCACCCTCCCTCCCCTTTATTAAGCCTCACTATCCCTCCCTTGGTCTTACTTCGCTCCCTGATGTACCTATAAAAGGTTTTATCCCCCTTCTTAACTGAGTTGGCTATCTTTTCCTCGGTTTGGGCCTTTGCTGTTCTGACTGCCTTCCCAGCTTCCTTTTGCTTTAACTGATACAGTTCTCTGTCCTGTTCCTTCTGTGATTCATTGTACTTCCTGAATGCTTTCTTTTTCTCTTGAACCTTCACTGCCACTTCCTTTGAGAAGCATAGTGGTTTCTTACCTCGTTTCGTTTTGTTTATTTGCTTTACACAAAGGCTTGTTACCTCTGTGATGGCAGTTTTTATTATTCCCCATTGTTCTTCCACTCCTCCTTCCTGCCCATTTGCTAGTGCATTCCTTAGGCACTCACCATTTGACAAGTCAGCCCTCCTAAAGTCCAGTACCTTTGTCTTTGTGGCTTGACTCTATTGCTGTGTTTATTAGAACCATACTGTTCGATGGTCGCTAGTTCCCAGATGGCTACCCATTTCTACATCTGTGATCCTCTTCATCTCCATTTGACAGAACCGGGTCTAAGATTGTTCCTCTTGAGTGGGCTCCAATACTAGTTGTCTCAAGGCATGCCCCTGTAGGGCATCTAGAATAACCCCACTCTTCAGAATAAATTCGCTTCCCTGACTGGGCTGTTCGGAGCTAGCTAACCTGTTTAATCCCCTACCCTAGGATTAAAATTCCATACCTGAAATCTGAGACTGGGTGCTCCTGGATTGTTGCCTTGTATCCTGGCTACCCAAAGAAGAAGGAGAAAAGAGGGGGAACTGCTGTCCCATAACTCTTTTTAACCCCTCTGTCTCCACCCATATCCTGATAGCCACTGCCCTGTGGGCAGCCCTGTGGTTCCTCCTCCTTAGGTGGTGCTAGGGTCTGCTCACCACCCAAGAAGGATCCCTCCCAGCTGGCAATACTTTTGCAGTCTCTCTAATCCCTAGAGCTCAGTTGGTAATGCTCTTCCCTCCTAACCAGACAACCGTGAGTTCCAGTTTGACCCCAGGGACTTAGGCTCATACCCAGGGTTAGTACTGCAGTGCAGTATTGGGCAGCATGTGGCACTGTTTGATTTGTCATTCTTCAAATAAAATATTCAAACAAAGATTCCTGCTGCCTGTTCATGATGGTAATCCAGGTGGAAGTTAAAGATCTCATAGTTCTAGTCAAAAAGAGCACAAGATAATTTTGGTGTTCAGGTCAGCGTTCCCAAATGTTGTGAATTACAATAGTAGTTTACTCACCTGGTAAAGGTGATTGCATGAGCATCACCTTACAGCATCTCCCTTTCAGTCCCACCTGGGTTACGTCCACCTCATAGGCTACTGATGCACATATGACCAGATGTTTCGAAATCCGATCTGCCTAGGTCCCTCTCCTTCCCACAGTGCTCCAGTTCAATTCTTCCAAAGCTGTAAATGTATTTCTAGAAGTACTGTGGTTAGGTTAGCTACTAAGAATATTCAGCCTGATAACTGCACAACAGTATTAATGAATGGTTAGAGAATAGGGATGTGCATAATGTCAGATTTATTTCCTATTTTGTACAATCTAAGTATACCAGCCCTTGCGGCATGCTGGTTCAGTAGAGGTTGAAGTCCTTAGCTGGTTCGTCATCCGACACTGAAGAAAGGGGGGGTTCTGGGATGTTGTAAGGTGATGCTCATGCAATCACCTTTACCAGGTGAGTAAACTACCATTGCATATTGCATCACCTTACAGCATCTCCCTTCATTACCATCTGGGTAGTAAGAACAGTGATAGAATATATGGGTGGCATCAGATGGCGAATCAGTTACGGTCCCTCATGGTTCAACAAAACTTTTCTGGCAAAGGCTGCTTTTCAACATTCAAAACATCCAGTCTATAGTGTCTCGTGAATGTATGGGCTGAGGACCAAGTTGCTGCTGCACAGATATCTTGGATTGAGGCCATGTTTAATTCAGCCCATGAAGTGGAGATTGCTGTAGTGGATTGTGCCGAAATGTTTGAAGGGTTCTGTAAGCTCTGTAACTTGTAAGCCTCGGTTATGGTTTGTTTGATCCAGCTGGATAGTGTGAATTGTGCAGCAGCCTGGCCTCGTCTGGGGCCATGGTGCAGAATGAATAGTCTGTCAGAGATACAGAAGTCCTTTGTTCTGTCCAGAAAAATGGCGATGACTCTTTTCATATTCCAGTGTCTGGTCGTTGTGCTCTCATTGGTAGTTTGTGTATTCCATGCTGGTAATTCGATAGTCTGGGAAGTGTGAAACTACATGGCAACCTTTGGCAGGAAGGTAGAGAGATTACACATTGTGATTCCGTCGCAGTGAATTATTAGGAATGGGGCTTACAGGAGAGGGCTCTGAGCTCACTTATTCTTCAGGTGGAGCATATTGCTACCAAGAATAGAGTCTTGTATGATACCCATTCGAGGTCCGCAGTGGACATTGGCTCGAATGGGACTGCTGACATTGCATTTAGAACCGTGTTAATGTCCCATAGTGCCACAATTGGTTTGACCTTGGGATGTATGTTAGATACTGCTTTTAGGAATTGTAGTACATCCGGATGTGAACCTGGGGAGTGGTTATCGATGTGCCCTGTTCCTGTCCTAATAGCTGCCATTTGGAGTCTTAGAGGTGAAGTAGATAGCCCCTTGTCTACCCCCCGTTGAAGGAATAGCAGTATATACAGAATAGTGATGGGCTGCTTGCTCAATTTGTTATCAGATCTCCATTTTTGGAAAATGGACCATTGTCACCTGTAGGTGTTCGTGAGCATTTTACATCTGGATTGAAGCATGGTGTCAACCACTGTTGAGGAATATCCCTTAGTTGGCAGTCTTTGCCTCTCAGAAGCCAGGCCGTGAGGCAAAGTGACTGCAGATTCAGATGGCATATTGGTCCCTGGGTTAGTAGGTCCGATTGCAGGGGAACCGACCACAATGTGTCTATTATCATGGCAGTTAGAGTCACGTACCACTGCCTCCTGGGCCAGTGGGGTGCGAGCATTACCGCTGTGGATTTGGTTTGGTGGATCTTGTTCAATACTTGTATTACAGGAATTGGTGGGAATACATACGTCTTCTGGAATTGCCATCTCTGAGATAGGGAATCTGTTCCCAGTGAACCTGACTCTTTGAATCTGGAGTAGAAGAGAGGTAGTTGCGAGTTTTTTGGCGTTGCCATTAGATTGATCTCTAAGGGGCCCTAGCGCTTGTTCAGTCATTGGAATAACCTGGGATGTAGGGACCATTCCCCTGGTGCGAAGTCCTGTCTGCTGAACCAGTATGCTCGTATGTTCAACTTCCCTGTGAGGTGCACTGCTGTGATTAACTGAAGGCTGGCCTGGGCCCAGTCCATCACTGTTTGTGTCTCCTGTAGCAGTCGGATGCTTCTTGTGCCTCCTTGGTTCGCAATGTAGGCCACGGTTGCCCTGTTGTCTGATCTGATCAGTACTCTCTTGTGACGTATCCTGCTGTGGAAGTGATGTAGGGTATGATACACTGCTCTCAGGACATTGATCTGCATTTTTGACTCCATTCGGGACCACTTCCCTTGTGCAGGAGTGTGATCTATGGTGGCCCCAACCGACGAGACTGGCATCCGTATCTATGACCTCTTCTGGTTCTGTTTCCAGTGTAACCCCCTTGGTTATGTTGTTCTTGTACATCCACCATCAGACTGATTTCCTGGTCAGCGGGTTTAGCGGGACTGTCCCTGACAGGTCATGGTTCAGTTTGTGACCTGCTTGTATCGCCAGTAGTTGTAAGGTGCACATGTTCCACAGTGCCCATGGTACCAAGCCTATACAGGAAGTCATGGATCCGAGTGTCTGTAGGATCACTTTCAGTGTTGGGTTTTGGTTCTGGCCAGAGCCTGAGCCTGTGTCACTACCTTGTCCACTCTCTTTTGGGATGGTTTGACCAGGCCTTCCTCTGTATTTATGAGTGCTCCCAGATGCTCTTTAGAACTAATAATAATCACAGTCTCACTCAGGGTCTAATATTATCTATGCTTTTAGTAATATATACTGTAGTCTGTCTCTCTGAGGGTCTAAGTTAACAAAAAACCACTACAGGGTATGGGGTTATAGGCATTTAATTCATGCCTTGGGTGCGTTGTGAGGCACGAAGCCACGGGCTGAGTGTCCTCACAATGCCTGAGGCATGGATTAAATGCCTATAACCCCATACCCTGGAGGGTATGCCATCAGTACAACATTTTAACAGTGAAGATCATCATGGCGACAAATCCGCCAGGTTGCTGTGATGGTCCGCTGCACCAGCACTCCAACTCCTGGTGTTTTACCCTCCACTCCAGACAATTCTGACTCAGGGCTGTTTATTTAGAGATGGAGGTGCAAGGGACAAAGCTCCTGCAAAAAACACTTTGTCCCGACAGGAACAATGCTGACAGTCGGCATTGTTCCTATTGCTGTCAGGGGTTTCGACAACATTGTTGTCGATGTGTTGTCATGGGACCACCCTGGGTAGGTTTTTGCACTTATAACATGGGCTATATTCGAAACAAGAAAAAACCACAGAAAGGGTTTTCCTCTCTTTAAATAGCAAGACAGTTACTGTATCCTGCCACCTTACAAAATAGTCCCAACAAATAATGCATATGTCATTGTTTTTATGCACATACAAATGTCAGAAATATAATAATGAGAGTATTTCTGACATTTGTTGTGCATAATACAATTGTTACACTTCCTATGTGGTTTACTCTGCTGTCTCCCCCCCCACACACACACACAAAGAAACACACATGCACTTCAGAGCCTACAAGGGACTGTCATGATCTGATGTCCCCATGACACAGACAGACAGAGACAGATATGTCAGCTCCCAATCACACACTCAGAATACAGGAGAGAAAAGGAATTCTGTTTTGCATGTCTTGGTCACTGTCACTATCTTTCTCTTTCTCTCTCTCTCTGGGGGGTTGGGGCTCATCTTCGGGAATGAAGCGGCGAAGCAGTAAGGTGCCACAATGACAAACATGTTCTTCTGTGCTGTAAGGCAGTGGACGGGGGTCACACACAGCTGCAGGACAAAGCTCCAGAACTAAAAGCTGCCCACTAAAATGTCATGACAGAGAGACAGGAGAACTGTCTCTTTTCTCGCTGTCACTGTTTTTCTGTTACTTAGATGCACCGTGCTCTCACCAGCACAGAAACTGGACTGGACACAGGGAAGAGAGAATGTCCCGGTCTCTGTCTTGCACTCACTGTCGCTCTCTGTCTCACTCTGTCTCTCGCACCAGCATTGTCTCTCTCTCTCTCTGTCACTGCTGTGTGTGGTGGAATGCTGCTGTGAACACATGGAAACATCCCTACAAGTCAGAAACCAGACTGGACAGAGGGAAGAGAGAATGTCCTGGTCGCTTTCTTGAAGTCACTGTTGCTCTCTGCACTGAAAACTTCAGGAGTTTGGGAGGGGCAACACAAATACTCGGATGTCAATCTGGCTGTCTCCTACTTCAGGGCTCTCTCTCTCTCTCGCTCTCTCGTAGCACCATGGCATGGGACAATACATCTGCTGTAAGGAATGGTTTGGGAGGCGATGGGAGGGGGAACAAAAACACTCAGAACTGTCTCTGCATCTCTCCCACTTCAGGGATTTTCAATGTCTGCTGTTGTCAATGTCAGCCTCTGCATGTTACTTTTTTGTAGAAGAGTATGAGTCCCAACGGCTGCTACTGGGATCAGCAAGCAGGACACCGTGCATCGTGGTGGTGGTGGTGGGATCTGGGTCCAGGACAGCCTGCAGTGAGCTATTTCAGCTCTCTGTCACTCACTTGGGGGAGACTGTGTTATCATTGTTGGGGGAAGGATCCAGGTGTGGGACAGCCACTGTACAGTTCCATCTCCGGTCTCGCTGCTGCACCTCGCTCTCTCCCACTTCAGGGATTTTAAATGTCTGCCGCCCTCTGTTTTCATATCTTCAGCATGCAATGAGTCCCAATGACACTTTACATGACTCCCTTCCTGAAAATGTAGATTAAATATGGAATTTAATCCATGGTCACCTGATGCCCTGTGACCAATTAGCTTCCATACTGTTAGCAACCCATATTATAAGTTAGCAATAACCCATCACAGGGTAAGGTTTATAGGCATTTAATCCACGCAGCATTTATGGTATTGCTAATAATAACTGCAGTATCTCTCATAGTCTAATTTTGTCTATGATATTATCAATGATAACTGTAATCTCTCAGGGTCTAATAGAATCTATGGTATTAGTTATAATACATGTAGTCTCTCTGGAGCTAATAGTATCTACAGCATTAGTTATAGTACATGTAGTCTCTCTGGGGCTAATAGTATCCATGGTATTAGTTATAATACATGTAGTCTCTCTTGGGCTAACAGTATCTACGGTATTAGTTATAATACATATAGTCTCTCTGGGGCTAATAGTATCTACGGTATTAGTTGTAATACATGTAGTGTCTCTGGAGCTAATAGTATCTACTGTATTAGTTATAATACATGTAGTCTCTCTAGGGCTAATAGTTTCTATGGTATTTAAAATAATTGTAGTCTCTCTCAGGGTCTGTTCTTATTTATTTTATTTATTTATTTGAATCTCAGATTAACACCTTTGAGTTAAAAGCTTGTTTACAAAGGTTCCACATTGTTTTGTACAGTACAGACACATAGAGCAATTTACAATTAATTACAACAGAGTTAAGAATTCACTGTAGCAGGATTTACATTTGCTGAAATGGTGTACAGTTCACACAAAATGAGAGTTATACAATAAATTAGTACTAACATTACAGCAGAGAAATAAATTCAAGTGTTGACAGGCTGACAGATATGTAATGCAGAGCTATTGTGTAGCATAGGAGATAGAGTAGGGGGAAAAGGACTGGGAGATTAGTGGGAGGAGGTAGATTAGAGGTCAGAAAGGCTAGAGTCAAGTAGTGGGCAGAAGAGGGGAGGAGGGGGGCTAGGCGGGAGGTTGAAGATAGTTGGAGGAGTAGCCACCCCAGAGGTGTCTTGTTGGAGAGATGGTAGAAACAGTTGGTGCTGAGGAGGTCAAGGGGAGTTCAGTAGGGTAGGAGGTGAGGCAGGGGTAATTAGGGGCCTGGGGGGTAGGTAGGGGCCTAGGGGTGGGGAGGATTGGGGATGAGGCAAGGAAGGTAGTAGGGAGGGACGCAGTGAGGTAGCATTAAATGAGAGAGGGATGGTGGGAAAGATAGGGAGAAAGTGCTAGTGATGGAAGGTGGAGGGGAATGGGTAAGATCTCACAAGGGGGAGAAAGAGGAGGAGATACCATGGAGGGGAGTGTGGAAGGAGTGGTAGAGGAGGAGTAAGGGATGGAGAGGGTTGGGGGGTGGGTGACTAAGTGCTGGAGATGGACAAAGCCATGGTAGGTGGGAGGGAGGAGAGCAAGGGGGTGAGAGGCATGTTAAGCTAGGTGTTACAGTCGCTCGTACTTGAGGCGATGAAGTGTTTGCGAAGATGGGTTTTGAAGTGGCCAATTATTTGCACTGCTTGTAGGTCAACATTGAGAGAGCTGATCCATTTAGGGGTTCTGTAGCCAAAAGAACGTTGCTCTAGGAATGTTCTTTGGAAGGGGATTAGCAGCATACTTTTGCTTGCACTCCCGGTATTTCTAGGTTGAGAGAATGGGCAGAGGAGGTTCTGAACCCCTGGTGGGGGGTGAGGCCAAGGGCAACCTTCTTGCCAAGGAGGCAAGTCTGGTACTGGTTCTGTTGTATAAGTTGAGCCACCCTGTATGAGTGTAGAGTTCACTGGAGTGAGTTAACCTGTGAGCACCAAGTATTAGCCTACAAGCTGTTAATATCAGTGTAATTAGCAGTAATCATAGTCTCTCTCTCTCTCTGGGTCTGATATATAAAATTATGCATTGGGAGGTGTATGTAATCAGGATTTTGTACACACAGAAGATGTGGGATACCTAAGAAACCATGAGAGTGATGTTTGGTATAATAACTGGTGTAAAATAGGAACTAAGATGTGGTTTCATACAGGCAGCATGAAGAGTGAACACTATTTAACAGGAATACTGTGACCACCCAGAAGTGGAATGGCATCCTTATCTGGGCTGGCTGGTGGAGAAGGTTGACATACTGGGAATGTATCAGATGGCAACGTGAAGAAGAATCAGTAAATTTGTAACACATTTTAAATGGAAGGGTTTATAAGTGAGTGAAACGGATGGGAGGGGACCTGAGTGATGGGCAGGCAGCAGTTCAACTGGTCAGGAAGAGATCTAGAGAGTGTAAAAACATATTTGCAGTGAGTGAGTTAGGTCTTTGGGTGTACTACTAGAATAAATAGGGAGATTGTTAGCGAGGGGGTGGATGGAGCAGACAGTTAGTGATTCTGCCGTGGACTGGACATGACATTACACCAAAGACTGAGGTAGTAATACTAAAAAGAAAGCAGGAAACAATAAATGAAGTGAGGACTGAAGTAAGTCACAAAATATGATTACCTCAATGTAAGTTATTAAAAGTAAGTCAAATTATAAATAGATAAATGCTGGGTAATTTAAGGGTAAAAAGAGTACACTTAACGACCAGTATCAGAGGCAGTTTTAAATCCTGTCAGATGGAAGATGCTTACGGTTGAAAAAATGCAGTTAATTGAGCTGTGTGACAAAGGGTTCCAGCTCATGTCTGGAAAATGAACACTGTAGGCATACAGGGAGTGACAATCGGTGCACATTGCTATACACCCCAATTATACACGGGTACGTAAATGAAAGAGTTTGCCTTTAGTGTATAATCATAGCCCACCAGTTGTTCTAGTACCTATTTAGATGGACTGCTTTTGATTAGAGGGTTATCACTAAAGAGCTAGTAGCACCAACAAATAACAGGCAGAACATTTTAATATTTTTTAAAGCAGTCCCTTACTATTTTGTTTTTCTAAAGTGTTTTTCTTTTCTATGTGCATATTAGATGGTCTCCTACCTAGTAGTATAGGGTATGATAGAAATACCTGAAGCAGACATGTAGCTCTGCTACTCCCACTACATCAGAGCATGTGACCTCACTCATTGCTACATCACAAGTCCTGCTGTCTGATTGCTAACTTTTGGCACAATAGTATCAGTCAAACAGCAGGAGACTGGCTCTTCTTGGTTACTAGTGATGTCGCAGCCAGTGAGGTCACAATATTGATGATGTATAGCAAGGAACAGAGCTGACTATTTCAAACTCCAGGCAGAATGCTGTTCCAAGCATCACTCCTTGTACTGTGGGATAGGTCAACTTCTAATCAGTAAAACAGAAAAGAAATACTTCAGATATCAGACACAATAGCTCACTACTTCTGAAAAATGCTATTATTCCAAGCAGTACACTAGTTCTTTAAGAATGAAAAACGTTGTGCTAATGCTGTGTCTTCAGTTTCAGTTGTCAGAATTCCTGCATTGGGTAACAGCTTACATAGCTGCTTCCACCTCTAGAAATGACACAGCTGCTTAGCTTCTGTACTCTACCATCATGGACTCTTTGACATTCACAACACCACAAATCAAAACAGAAAGAACTAAGCAACTTTTTGCTTATAGACCTATTTGTAACATCGATGAGAGAGAGAAAGAGAGAGGGAGAGAATACTAGGCAAATATTTTCCTAAACACCTTTCAATAACTAGGAAAAAACTTCATTCACAGCATAACGCACCACCTTCTTAAAGAGCTGGTGATACATTCAGGAAAACTTTACAAAACCTAATATTTAGACACAGTCCAGCTTGTATTTCCCTTTAGTGCTGTATTCCTTCTCCCCATTATTTATTACTGAGGTTATTTGTATGAAAACAGGATCTTTGCTCCTGAAGAGTTTGTCTGTTCCTGTTGCTTTCTCCATGCCTGAAGTCATAGAGCACTGCGTGTGACATCACAGTTACTCCCATGGCATCAGATTGTGATGTCACAACAGAGAATTATGACTTGAAGTAGGGAATAAGCTATAGAGGCAGATGGACCCTAAAAGAACTCTAAGGGATAAAGATTATATAGTCATGCAAATTTCCTTCACAATAAGTAACGGGGAGGATAAATATACAAAATATAAATGGAATGCAGGCGCAATTGTACTTAATTGTTACGTTTTTTAAAGTTTTCTTTGAGGCTTCAGTAGGTCTTTAAATCTCCACAAATATGGTCATGCAGCAGTTATATGAACTGTGTTGTTTGACAGTACATTCTGTATAAATGCATTTCTAAATACAGAAAGGCCTTCGATAACCATGACATGTCAGCTTCAACTGGCAGTGCTTGCTTCTTTCTACTAGTGGGGTATGTCGATCCATTCTTTATAAAGAGAAATCCTGAACTGTGACTGGTGGAATCCAATAACATAACCATGTGACAATTTAACTCACGGCATGGCTATGTAAACAAATGTTTGTATGTTAGCAAAAAGTAACAATCAACAAGTTTGGTGGTACTCTATGGTAACAGTGCACTCATATTTTAAAAATACATAAAACAACGATACCACAGCAACAAGAGCAAATGTCAGTTTACATTTTAGACTAATTTAAAAAATGGTTCTGCTATTTTTTGAAACTTTCTGTGTAAGACCTTTTTATAAGCAGTTTTTATAACAATTGTACACTTTAGGGTGTACATTGAACTTTATAAAATGGGTAGTGACAGTCCACGAATGTGATTGGCTGGCACCCCTTGCCAGCCATATGTTTTATTTTGAATATACCACAGAAAAAAACAAGTCCTCCAAAATGGCAGGCACTCCCAAAACAGTATCCATGTTCCACCCTCACTTCAGACCTCCTGAACGCTGCCATGTTGGTTCCAAGCAGCGCAGTTTTAGTGAGTGAAATCTGAAGGCACACACAAGTAAAATAAAGAGCCACAACACTTCAAAAGTGTAATTTCTAATTACAAATCACCTTTTGCCCCTCCAAACTGCTCCTTCCCTTACTTACCTGCAGGTGCATGAACACTCCAAACTGCCTGCAAAGCTCAAGCAGAGGAAAATATTGCTATCAGCTTCACAGAAGCTGCTACCACAGAGAGACAGCCTGCAGCAGAAAGAGCAAAAGCAAAACTGTGGTCTTTCTTGAGGCCTGACGAGTGACTGTCACGCCCCTAGTGACAACATGTCATGTAACAGCATCACTAGCAATCTAAGGAAAGCAGAGGGATTATTTGACATCATTTTAGCATTTTTTTAAATATTACAGTTTGGCAACAGATACCCATTTTATAAGCGTAATAACATACTCAAAGGTGCAGTTTATTCTGGATAAATGCATCTAGAAACAATGAGGCACTCGCCTGTGGGCTCGTGCCTCACTACACCCTAGGTGTGCATGTATCTAGAATAAACCACACCCCATCATGTTTTATTGCTTATATATATAGCCACACCTTTATGGCTGGCTGAGCGGCACAGCTCACCTGGGGCATATGGCAATGCAGCTTATAAAACGGGCAATGAAACTCCTGTAATCCCATTGGTTGAAACAAGCCACAAGACTGTTGACTATTTTCTGACAACCACACCCCTCACTTGAACTATATATTTTTTTAACAAATAAAATTCCATTTCGTAAAGAGGATAACACACTCCAACGTGCGTAGTCATAAGGAAATAATTCAGTACTTGGGTGATTGCAGAACTAGGCAATATCTCGTGCCTAACAACGACCTGAGAGACAGATTATTCCCTTATAACTGCTCACCCTGTCGTGTTACCCCTTACTCAATGTGCACCCTGTTATGTACAGTATTACTGCGTTCATAAAAAACGTCTACTGTCTCACAGGATCACCTTGGAGATGCTGTATGTCAAGCAGGTTTAATCTAGGTGATCACAATGTCAAAAAGTAAATGCTTTGATTTATTTTATGTGTAAAAGATGATACATACTGTTAAGACCCATTATTTTCTATTCCATAGTTTTAATACATCTTTCCTTTTATTAAATTCTTTATAAGAAGATTGTTAAATAATACATACAGGTCCTAAACCAGACTTTCACTTGGACAGTGACCAAGGTGGGCAGAAAGGATCTCGGTTTAAATATCCATCTGTATGAAGGTATCTCAACTGCAGCAGCACACCCCTAAGTAATGCACCATGGGTATCAGTACTGTGTATCAGCTCAAGTTTCTGATATGGGACTAGAACCCATGACCCTCTGGTCTTAGAAGTGAGCATACACCTCACTGAGCCACTGCTAATACTGTAGGTTTGGTGATGTTGCTAATAGTGTGCTGTGGCCTGGGGTGGGGTCCTTTCCCAGAAATTAACCCCTGCAGCCACTAGATCACCAGGAGAAAACAATATTTTTTTAAGGAAAACAAGTATGCAAAATAAAAACAAAGCAGAATGCACATGTGGGATAACAAGTTGTGTGGGCTGAGAAAAGTATCAACTGGCGGTGCTTGCCCATGTAAGGTAATGTGCTAGTTATTCTGTTCCCCTTGACATACAAGACCATACAGGAACTGTACTTGCACTGAACCCTAGCATCAAGATAGATATTTAAAAAAAGGATGAAGTGCAATTGGCTGGTGTGCGTGTGTGTGTTTTGAATAATGCCATCAGTGCTTTCAAGAAAGAGGGTTTTGTGGCAGCATGGATAGATGGAGCTTATTTGCCTGCGAGTGGGACTCTCCCCCCATCACCCATGTGCACCGTATTAAACATCATGAAGCTGACTCAACCCACTGCTTGTACCGTGGACAAGTTTTTGAATACTGGGCTGATAGTTCATATTCTACGTCATTTTATCATTATACTTTTGTTCATTTTGCTGCTTGGCTTACTGCTTTGGAGGTCCATATGGCATCTTGTACTTGCTGTAAAGACCAACTTTTCCAATCTTAACCTTTGATAGTAACACACAGGAAAAAGCAAATGAGTTAGACCCCTTTTCCCGAGGCCTGCTCTGTTCAGCCATTTATTATTAAAATTATGACCTATGTAAAATCTGCATTGGCATTTGTACCAGGCATAATACTTTATATGCAATAGAAGTCTCTGAAGCAACTGAGACTGTGCTGTTATTAGCTATCATTTGAGAAAAGTAACCGGGGGCTAATAACATTGTATACTGAAATACAACTGTATATATGTTGTAGTCTAAATCTTTGTCTTTTTGTTCATTTTGTTGCGAAACCCATGGGACAACACAATCAAGTTTTCAAAGGAAATGAATGGATGTTTACTCACCTGATAAAAGGTGATTATGGGAACACCTTTTTTATAGCATTCCGAGCCTTTACCACTGGGTTATTCAGGCGTCTTCTCAGGCTGATAAGAAGATACAGTGCAACAATCACAGTACAATACTTTAACATAGACAAATACCTCAGGCAGTATAACTTTGCTGAAACAAGCAGCTCTGATTTATTTAGGGGGATATAACAAGGACAGGGGGAAATCAGGTTAATTAGCTTATCACTTTACTCATCTACCTATGGCTCTGTGCACAGGCCTATCCCTACCAGTTACTGTCCCTGGGTACCCAAGCCCTAGTAGCTAGTCAAAACCGTGGCAGCTGGTAGGGGGCCTTTCACACAGAGAAAAGAAAAATTAGTTAAACAGTCAGCAGTACAGTAATTCCATTTGGATTCAATGTGGCAATTCAACAGGGAGCGACCCTGAATTAGTACTCACGACCTCCAAACAAGATAGGGTCCTTCAACATCAGCAGGGCTACTCTTGAGCTCCACGAGACTCCTCACACATTTATATGACAAACTGCAACAGGCAAAAGTCCTTCAATGGCAGCAGGATTCACTTGAGCTACACAAGCCTCCTCACACATTTATATGGTAAACAGTAACAGGCAAAAGTCCTTTAATGGCAGCAGGATTCACTTGAGCTACACAAGCCTCCTCACACATTTATATGGTAAAAGAAAGTACTATACCAGGCAGGCTGCTTCTCTATCCCAATCGCAATTACTGCACAATACCGGGAGAACACACAGCAGATTCAGTTCCTGACAGACCGCGGCAATTCAGCAATTTCTCCAGTCTTCTACAGTGTGAGCCTGGTTTCTACTCTTCAGATATCCTTTGATTCTCTTCACAGGGCAATTCGGTCCTAACAAGCAGTTACACAACTGCAGACTGGAACTCGGGGCCTTACACGTTTCCGACTAAAACTGCACACCGAAAAAGCACAGGGCTCCTCCTCTTCACTGCCAGAGCTAAACTGAAACTCCAGCAGACAAAACTGGGCACTCCTTTGAGTTCCCTCCCAGTTCTTGGCTGGATTGGCTGTCACCACAATAGACTGCCCTGTTGGTCCAAAAGGCGCAAGTCCAAACTACATCTCCCAGAGTCACTGCCCATACAATCCTCTTGTGGCTGGCTCAGATTACGAGTCCAAGTTCTGATTTGTCCAAGGCACCATTTTAGAGCTACCTTAACCCACACTGATTGGTCCAGTTCAGCAGTTCAAAACTAGAATGTGGAACTAGGCAAACACAGTTCTGACTGCAAAGAAAGCAGGTTAGACAAACTGTATTTTCACTATTACTCTAAATGATTTCTGGCAACAGTTACATCTTTCAGATAGGTTCCCTTTGCACTCGTAGGACTGCAAAATGGAGTGAATTGCAGCAGCTCGAGTGGTACTCAAGCAGAGAAACACACAGTCCCCCCATACAAACTAATTATGTCTGCAAGCAGACAGCTCTTAAAGAGACAGTACCAGAGGCTCTAAAAACACTCACAGATAAATGGCTTAAACGCCAAACACCATTCAGGCTTGGAGCATTCAAGCAAGCTCCTGGAAGTCTTTTGGGAACCCCCATTTGCAGGGGGGTTACATACACAATACCCAATTTGTAATTTGTAGCCGGATGGCTCAGTTCATGAAGAAAGAAAGAAAGGAAATCAGATGAAACACTTGCAATTAAAGACACAGATGGCAGGGAGCTACCCTGATTTGCACTCACTAACTCAATGCTGAAAGCTGTCACTGAGGGTGTCATGGATTTCTGGACACCCTTCGCACAGCAGGGGGATGAGGTTCTGCAAGCAGGCACACAGCTTCAAGCAGCAACGGATTCAGTCTGCCTGCATGTGACTGCCTTCCCGTCTACCCACACGGGACAAGAGGACTCGAGCTGTCCTCCCCAAACACCCCACACATTTATATGTAGAGGAAATTACTATACCAGGTAGCTGCTCTCAGGTCCCAATCGCACTTACGGCCAAACCGGGAGTTCACAATGCAGCTTCACTTTCCTGGCAGACCGAGCAAGATGAAGCAGTTTCTCCAGTCCTCTACAGGGTGAGCCTGGTTCTCAAGTGTTCAGACTCTCCTCTCCTTGGTAGCTGCTGATTCAGTCCGAATCGCCACGGCAAACGCGCCGCCCAAGTTTAGGCCTCCACACATGCTTCCTGAGTGAAAACTCTGCAGCGCAGGAGCTCGGAGCTCCTTCCCCACTCACAGTCACGATGGATCTGCCTTCCCAGACACAAGGCAGCGAATTCCTTTAGGCGCCACCCTGTCCAATTGGTGGACTTCAGTTGTCAATCACTCAAAATTCCCTTATTGGTGCGAAAAGGCGCCATGGTCCAGAACTTCACTTCCCAGAATTACTAGCTATATTCCTTATGGCCAGCCAGCTCCTGAGAGAGTCCTAATCCTGGTTGGTCCACTTAAGCTCCATTTTAGATGCCCCTCCTGCCTGATTGGATCTATTCAGCATTTCAGATCCAAAATGGAGGGACAAGGCACACAGAGTCCCAGCTGCAAGAAAGGCAGGTTAGACAAATTACATTTCCACTAATACTCTAAATGATGTGGGGCAAACAGTTTCACCTTTAATAAGTCCCCCTTCTGCCCATTTAACGACAGCATTAATGGAGCGATTTGTCAGCAGCTTGAGCGGGACTCGAGCAGGGAAACACACAGTCCCCCCATGTAACTAAGCACGCCTGCAAGCAGACAGCTCTTAAAGAGACAGTACCAGAGGCTCTAAAAGCACTCACAAATAAACAGCTTAAACGACGAACACCATTCAGGCTGGGAGCACTTAGGCAAGCTCCTAGGAATCTTTTGGGAACCCCCAGTTGCAGGGGGGTTACATTAGCATAAGGTAAGTTTGTTCAATCAGGTAGTCATTTCTAAATGCAAGCTTGTTAATTTCTATGTTGTTTTCGAATACACAAATAAATAAATAAATAAAATACATGTATTTTGCATGTACTTCACATCTCATCATTCTGAAGTGGGCACATATAAACTGTTAGCTACGATATGTGGACCACTAAGCTGAGAGAGGCAGTGTGATGAATGACCAGAGCATGGGCTTGGAACTAGTAGAATGAGTTTCAAATCCCACTAGTGCCACTCACTTGCTGAGTAACTCTTGATAAATTCTCAACTTTTAGTGCCTCAGTTCACTCAGCTGTAAAATGGGTAATAGCAGGACCCACTGGAAGTGAGATATGACTTCTCCATTGGGATGTTTTCCATAAAGAAACTATACTGTGAAAAACAAAACTGGTAAGGCAAGTCCCAAAATTTACAACGGCCATTTTAATGGATGCCGAAAATGCATTTGAGAGGGTGAGCTGGGGCTTCCTCCAGAGAACCCTGGAAGAGACGGGCATGGGACTGGTCTTTCAATTGTGCATATGGTCATTGTATGCGGCCCCACGGGCACGGGGCAGGATGAATGGACTGCAGTTAGAGCGATTTAGAATAGGGGCTACTGGGTAATAATGGGGGATACTTACCCTGAATCAGAGAGACTGAGAGCAGTAGGGGGAGGAATTAAGGACAAAGACTAGACAGATATGCTGGCAGTGAGATGGAGGATCTCTTCATTGCCACAGTGAAGGAAATACCGATGAAAATGCCTTGTTAGATTTTTTTCATACATCTACAATAACCTGTCACTTCTCTGTAAGTGGCATCGATTTGTGCTGGAGGGATGTGGGCAGTGGTTTCACACCACCACATTTTCTGGACCTGCTCAGAGATTCAGACGTACTGCAAGCAGGTATATGAGGTCTTGTAGTGACTGGGGTGCCAATTCCATTTACCTTCTCACATTTGGTGCTGGGGATCGTAGTCCCCCGACTGGGGAACAACGCACAACAACATCTCTTCTAAGCATTATGCACAGTAGGCCTGAAAGGGGTAACCTCTCGTGGTTACAGCCAGCAATACCTATAGTAAGGGACTAGGAGGCAAGGATAATGCTTCACCTGAGCCTGGATAAACAGACTACCCTGTGGCAGAGATGGAAGGAATATGTAACAGCAACTATGCTGGAGGGCGGGGCGGGGGTAGCATAGGGTGCATCAGTCCCAGACATCACCTCTCTGAATCTGTATATTATGTGACTACATGATATACCATACGAGGAATGACAGTTACAATGAATTTAGCCCTGTTAGCCTTTATGTTGATGTTCTTTAGTGAGGAATTGTTTTCATGGTCACAGACATTTGTCCTAAAGAATATAAACCTGGTTAAAGTTCCATGGCCTACATTATTGGTAGTATTGTAATGGAAGTGGGTCTACATGTAAGCAATAAGACATGATGGGGTGTGCATTATGGTGAAATAACTGCACTCCTAAGGGAGTAGTTAGGCATGAGGTCGACGGCCAAGTGCTGGTTGTCCCCTAGGAGTGTGGTTATCACATCGCAATGCACAACCCTGGATTGTCTTACTGTGCTTATAAAATGGCCTTTAATTTTTTAAAGTAACTTTCTTTATTAAAATATACTTTTAATAGCAAGTCAAACCTATGTAACCCCCGTACAAATTGTGGTTTCTGAAATACTTTCTTGGGTGTGCCTAAATGCCCACTGCCAAACTGGTGTCCTGTGTCTTAACCATTTAAAAGCTATTGCATGTGAGTGTCTTTATAGCCTCTGTGTTCTGTCTAAGAGCTACCTATATCACAGGGTATAATTGATCTGAGTGGGGGCTCAGTGTTTCTAAGCTCAAGTCATGCCTGGGCTGCTAGATAATTGCTCCATTCTGACACTGCTAGTTGCGCAGAGGGAGCTCTGTTAGAAGCTGTACTTATTTGCTGATTATCTACTCTAATAATAATGATATCGAAGTTTGTCTAACCTGCCTTCTTTGCAGCATGGACATTTCTGTAATCACCACCATCTTGGTTCTGGACTGCCATTGTGGACCAATCAGTACCTATGGGGACCCTAAAATGGATTCTGTCTCTAGGAGTCTTGTGGGAGTGAATTTCTATAGGAATTGTAGTTTTTCCACTTTGGCACCTAAATGGACCTGGAGGGGGAACCCTTGCTGTGACAGACAGATGAATCAATGAATCAAACCTTTTTGATCAGAGTGAAATCTCCAAGCTGCCTGCAGCAGTGAGTCAGAAGTGAGATGGAGCTGGAGGAGTGAACAGCTCGAGATATTCGAGCAGCTGTCCCACAGGGTACCGTGGGGATACAGTGGGAAGGCTGAGTCTGGCCTGCCTGCCTTCAGCTCTCCTGCATGAAGAGATTAGAGAAGCTTTATTTCAGATCACGTCCTCCGAGCCATTTCTTGTACTGATTAATGGGTATAGTGAGTTGAGTCAGTTTGAGATTGGAGTTGAGAGTGAACAACCTTTAGATATTCTGAGCAGCTGCTCCCGCGTAGTCACATGGGAAACTGGAGGAGAGGCTGTGTTTGGCCTGCCTGCCTACTTGTCCCTCATAAAGGAATCCTTTAGCCTGACTTTAAACTGGACTAAATCCGAACCAGTTTGTGACAAGAATTACCGAATTGTGACTGCCTTATTGCCTGAAGAGGACCGAAGATTTGCTCCATGTGATCTGCCTATCAGGATGTCTGAAACCACCACAGAGCGTACGGTTTGTGCAGAGACACTGTGATTGCAACTGGACTGTCATCCGAACTGTGGTATTCCCCTTGCTTTACTGTAAGTGTGCTGAATGGTGTTAGTGGGTCGTGATTTGGTTCCCCACTGCCTGCTTGTGGCGCGCTTGTGGAAGTTGAATCCAGCACTACTGGACTG
This sequence comes from Neoceratodus forsteri, assembly GCA_016271365.2. NCBI lineage: Eukaryota > Metazoa > Chordata > Ceratodontiformes > Ceratodontidae > Neoceratodus > Neoceratodus forsteri. The sequence continues at coordinate 272,972,970 of JADMNL010000024.1, forward strand.
CCAACCAAATTGTTCATCTAGCCTGGGCCTTGCCACCTTGGCCCAGCCAACTACTCACGCCACAGAGAAGGCCATCGATGAGAGACCTGCCTAGATATCAGCCCCTGCTTAACATCACAAACAGGAATGACACCACGATGAATCATGTGGGCCCTGCTTCTCCTGGCAAACTAGCAAGTCATCCTGCAGTCTCCATTTCGTACATCCTGTGTCCTGTACTGGGTAGTGTGAGTAAATACCAGGGTAGGTCCTCGCAACAACAGCTCAAACAAAGTGTGTCATCTTATTTAATTGTTTTGTCTAATCATCAAAACTAAGTCTCCTCACTCCAATTACAAATTGTGGGTTATTGTGCATGACTTGTCTTTCTGTCATAGGGCCCGACCAGCTGCAATGCCGGCCTACCCGGGCAATGTGTCAGCTAGCCTACCTCGCCACTGGGTACCCAGAGTGTATGACTGTGCTGAGGGACTCTAGAGTGCATGCCTTGTAGCCTGATTGAATCAGTATCTAAACCAATCAACCTGATTATGCCCCTTTCTTGTTCATTTCCCTGAATAAATCAGATCTGAATCTTTTGCACTTAACCTGCCTGTGGTGCACTTCTGTATAACTAGCACTGTGGTACTATTGTTTGCTGTGTTAACCTTACTTTATGGGGGTCTCCAGGGCAGAACAGGTGGAACCAGCCCTGGTGGTAAGTGCACTCAGAGTGGGGATATATCTGTTGTCTGGGGGCTATTGTACCTGTGTATTCTGTTCATTGTTTAGGCCACTAGAGGGGAAAAAGGGGGGGTCACAGTGTCCAGGAGGGCTGTACCCAGATCAGCTACGCTACCACCCACTCTGTCCTCCGGGTGGAGGCACCCATTTTCATTACCTAGGCCCCTTAACCTGCAACTAGTCACGCAGGCAGGGGTAGTAGCCCTTGGGATAGTGCCACCTAGGGGTTACACCTAGAATTAGACTGTGTTTTTTTTGTATAACGTAGTCCCTTCCCTTACTGGGACTAGTCTTAATTCAGTACTTTGCTTTAGGTCTTTTGACCTAATGTGTATCCCATAGGTGTAGTTCTTCCCCTGCCTGCAACACAGCCATTGTAGTTATCTGGTTGTTGTCAGACAGTGGATGCAGGCAGTTTGGCATGTTTTATAACCCACCTCCTATCCCCAAGAATGCTGGGTGATGTTTTCATTTTAGAGAAGCTATTCAGCAATAACAGTGGGTTGGATCTTGATAAAGAGATAGACAAGGGGAGCATTAACTTGCAGTGGTAGTTTCGCTTTTACCGTGGTTGATCGAGTCTCTAATTATGTTGCTGGCAGCACACTTCATCTTCTGTGGTGTCTCTGAAACTGCTGCTACTGTCTGTGCTACTGGGTTATTACACTGTCTCCCTTGTTTGGGAAATGGCAAGGTTACGATCTGAGTGTAGGATCAATACTAGGATGCCCAGTCAATGATTTTATGTTGAGGGAGGGAGCACTGAGTGTGTGTTTTATTATTATTATTTTTTAATTAAATTTCTGCGTGCTGGAGTCATGGAGTGTAAAGTAGTGATCTGCACACGAATGCGTAGGCCGAAACCCAGCATGGAGGTCACTAGATAAAGCATGATAAAGGCTCTCTGCTGTCGTTGTAAGAATAATGTTTATTTTCTTGGTTTTATTACAGCAGAAATCGGCAGGTTTTGGCAGAGAGTTGAAATCGGAGTGTGAGTTTTGGTGTGTGTGATTGGGCCCATGTCTTATTCTAGAGCTTGCCAGGTGATTTCCGTTGTCAGCACACTACTATCTGCGGTGGCATTACTGAGAACAGTAGTTGTGCTCCTGTGGCAGGTGAGGAAATGTACGTTGTGTCACAGAGATGTCTCCCAACATGATCACTGTCAGAGACACTGGCGGCTGTAAGGAGTAATCTATTGGCTTCTGGGGAAGTTGTAAGTGTTTAAATTAATGTTTAAAATATTGGCTGTGTTACGTTCACCAAAACAGAGACGGGTGGGGGAGGGGGGGTTGAATAAAATGGCAGAGAACAATTGAAAGTGATGCTGTGGTAATTTTAGTGGGCTACAAAAAATGGCAACTTCAAAATAGAGTGAGATTCTAAATGGAATGCCTTAAAAATCAATCAGTGAGCCATCGCATTCTGTACTCTGGCTGTTTTACTTGGACTACTTATTTATAGTGCAACATTGTCCAATGTTGCACTATAGATAACCAATCAGATTACTCCATTGGTCTCTGCCATTTTATAAGTGTTCAAGGCCTTCAGTTAATGATTGAGTGTATGTTACTTGGCCAACCTGTGAGGCACGTATACTTCCTTTTCTTCTGTGTGCCCTCAATTTGTTCAGTAAAGCTGAGTTTAAAAAAAAAGTTGGCAGAACTCTAGTTTATGGCACGTATCTATTGTGACCTTGAGAAAGTCACTTTACTCACTTGGACTATGGTCCTCTCCACCGCAAAACTGATTAATATAAGCAGGACCTTAATCTGTGATCTGGCTGTTCCATCAGAATTGTGCTACTCTAGCTACCTTCATTCCTAATGAGATGCATGGAAAGGGGAGACACCCATTTATAAATGATGAATTTTGTAGACCTCACACTTGCTCTTAATTTTACAATGTTGCATTTGCAGGAAATAAATGACCCCATCAGCTGCTATTATTAAAGTCACTGTCTCCTTTTGAACACACTGTGCTACCTCAGTCTGGTTCACTACATGTCCTGTGTCCAGTTCCTTCAAGCAAATGTTGTTGCTTAATGTGGAAATCCATCCAAAAATAGGGCAACTGTAAATGACTATATTACGTTCCATTGCTGGGTCACTTTGATGGACTGTACTTCCAGCCTTAATCAATCCTAATCAAGTTGATCTTACGGCTCCTATTGTCCTCTTCCTTGGATAGCACAGCCTGAAGATGCACATTAGATGTGTAATGTACTAAAGGCTTTTATCAAGTGCAAGAGCTAAAGTTCGATGCACACATCTCACGTTTTCCATCTGCTCAGTACTGAACTATCCGGTGGCTAATATCTGTGCAGCACCCATCAGACAGTAAAGTCCAGCATACACTGTGAATAAAACTGCAGGGAAAAAGTTTGTATTTTGTCACATTTCAGCTTACATTTTCGTATCTTTTTGTATTTGTCTTTCATTCCCTTTTTGATACAGAGGATGTTTATCTAACATTGAATCTTGTTTCAGACTTCTTCTGCACCTGCAGCTTGTCTGTAGGTGAAGCCTCAGCCCTCAGGCTGTGACATGGTAGTCCTTTCCAGACCCAAGTATGATGTCATAAATTGAGTTTTATGGTATCACATAGAGACAATTAACATGGACAAATGAAGCCTAAATTTATTTAGACATTTAATTAGACGCTTTTCACATTTCAAAGTGGCATTGTTGTACAATACCATATCACAAACTAAATGCTTTTTTCCCTGTAAATGACCTTACTTGTAAATAAAGTGGGAAGAGATTCAGAAAATATATAAAAACAGTAGTATTTTGTAGTGAGCAAAAAATAAATAACTTATTTTATGTAAGAATGTGTTTTTTTTTCATTAGTATTTTATCCCCCTGTTGCCTCTGGCCTGCTCTCTTCTGTCTGGTACCTCCAGCCATGTCACCTGACTTCCCCGGGACTTACCATCTTGCCTAACATCCTCCGCTTGCAGGACTTACGAGGGGTGCCTGGTCACTGGTGTGGGGCATGAGAAGGCCCGGATGTCATCCTGTGGCCAGAGGTGGATTTTCCTTTGTGTTTTTTTCCCCCTAAGCTGCACACACGCAGTAGCGTAATGGATGAGCGCAGTTTCCACAGAGCCATCCTCAATTGCCCATGATTGGCTTGTCTGCTTGTGTGCCCAGACTGAGCTACCACATGGACACCTCCAGGTGACAGGCAAGCAGCAGGTCACAGACCTCTCCGAGAGAGGCGAGCCGACCTTGGACGCTTGGAGCCTCCCTCCCTCCCCGCCAGTTCCTCCAAATGACCCAGGTTTGTTTCTGAACCCGGGTTGCTAGTGCAGCAGGAGGTAAGGTGTTAATCGCCTCAGCCCTCCACGCCACTGGGCCGGAATAAGAATGTATTTCTGACATCCTTTGATTTAGCATCCATGTATTTTTATTTTTCTCAGATATATTTAAAACAGCAGTTTTTACTAATTTTGTTATTAATAACTGAAGTCAATGAAGATGGCTGTCACTGTCAAATAAAAAAACTCATTCATTGAGGTTACTTTTTAAATGCAAAAATTGATCCATACAGTCAATGAATCAGGATGGTTCTAGTACACATTTCTGATGGTGAACAGAATAACACCACACCAATATGGTCTTCATACCCAGGGTTCCCACAGACCGAGTGGGCAGGTAGCTAGAGGACCAGCCATGTCCCTAATCCTCTATAAGCAGTGTATGCAATGCCAGGTCAAAAGGAACAAGACCACCATTTTGTGGACTTGATTTCCTCTGTCGACCTGGCTTACATCATGGAGACCTGGCTGGGTGAAAATGCCAGCATAGTTCTAGAGGCTGCCTTCCCCACTGAGTACTCTGTAGTGCACTGCCTCAGGAAGGATCGCAGGGAAGGGGTGTGGCTATCGTATTAGATCCAGCCTGGCTTCACGGTGCACCCAGTTCGTAATACCCGATCTTTGAGTGCATTGATGTGCGTGGGGTCAGGTGCAGGTTGCAGGATTCTCCTCATTTACCACCCACCTGGGTTGGAGGGAGAACTCCTGCAGAAGGTGGTGGACTTTGTCATCGACCAAGTGGAGTCCCCCAGGTGTTTAATCTTGGGGTACTTCAATGCCTGGATCGATGATGAATCCTTGCATTTCAGTTATGACCTCCTCCAGTTGATGTCATCACTGGGCCTGACACAAGTTGTTGCTTCTGCAACCCATCAGCATGACCACACACTCGATCTTGTGTTCCAGCTATGTCTTGGGATTGACAACCTCAAGATTGATCAGGTCTCTTGGTCGGATCACTGCACCATGAGGTTCACATTCAGAGCCCCCTATCCCCAAAAATCCCTCTCCTGTGGAGATGGTTAGGTACAGCCCTTTAAGGGGGTTGCACCCGGAGGGACTGCTGGCACTGGCTGACCTATCTAGGGTTGATGTGGTGTGTGCGATTGGCAGCGGAGAGGCGGTGGCCACCTATAACAGGGTGGTTTCCAAAGCTCTGGATGTCATCACTCCAGTTCGTATATGATCCAGATCCTCTCACTTGAGATCCCTTTGGTGTGATGGGGATCTCAAGGTGATGAAGATCAAGGGTTGGAAGTTGTAGCACTGCTGATGGAGGACCTGGCTGGAGGCCGACAGGCTGATCCTGCATGCCCACTACGGTGAGAACCAGGGTGCAATTTCCCACAAGAAGGCAGAATTCCTGTCCAGGGAAATTGCTGCAGGGAAGCACAGACCTTCTTAGCTTTTTCGGACTGTGAACAGGCTTCTCTATCCTGGCTGTCTACAGCCAAAGAAATCTTTTTCACCCACTTTATGAGAAGAGTTTGCTGTGTTTTTCTCTGAGAGATTGTCAGCTATCCAGTCAGGTTTCCCGTCAGGGAGGCACCAGTCTCTCAGTGGTAGGGCTGAGAGGTTCAGAGGCACTCCATCTGTTTGGGAGGAGACAGAGTTTAGGCCAGTGGAGGTGTCTGAAGTGACTAGGGTGATCTTAGAGCCGAAGCACACATATTGCAAACTGGATCCTGCCCCAACGCATTTCTTAATGGGATGCACCAAGGTTGTTGGCCCAGTGTTCTCCAGGATTGCCAGGTGGTCGATGGTGGAAGGGGTGTTCCCAGTGGCTTTGAAAGAAGTGCTGGTGAGACCCCACCTTAAGAAATCTTCCTTGACCCAGACATCCTGGCGAATTACTGTATGATCTCCATCCAGTCTGCCTATTTTGAGCAAGGTTGTTGAGAAAATAGTGGCATAGCAGCTCAAGGATTGTAATTTGTCCTCTGACATCTATGAGCCATTTCAGTTGGGTTTTCGGCCAGACACAGCACATAAACGGCTCTAGTTGGGGTGCATAATGATCTGCTCAGGGCTAGAGATAGAGGAGACAGGTCAGTTCTTGTGCTCCTTGATCTCTCCTCAGCATTTGATACTGTGGACCATGTCATGCCTCTTGATTGGCTCTGTGAGTTTTGTGGACTCAGGTACTGTCATCAGGTGGTTCAAGTCCTATCTCTCGGATAGGGTGCAGCGGTGGTGAAGGAGAATTTCTCCTCCTCTCCAGTGCCCCTTTCTTGTGGAGTACCACAGGGCTTGATGTTGTCGCTGGTGCTGTTTGCAGTGTACATGCTGCCCCTGGGCAAGATAATTCGACAATACAGCATGGAGTTTCACTGCTATGCAAATGATACCCAGCTGTATTTGTCATTTGCACCCAGAACATCTGGAGCTCTCGATGTGCTTAACAACTGTTTGGCTAAAATCAATAACTGGATGACTTCCAGCTGGCTGAGACTTAACCTGGACAAGATGGAGGTACTAGTGATAAGGCCTGGTCATAGGCGTGATGGGTTGCCACCGGGGCTAACACAGGTCTTGTTCTGGGGTGCGCTTCACTGGTGGGTACCCTGATGGTGCGAATCTGGGCGTGATCCTGGACAGCAGATTGAGCATTGAAGATCAGGTGTTGTCTGTAGTTAAGTGTTTTACCATTTGCAGAAGATCACCAGGATCAAGCCCTCTCGTTCCGCCCGAGGATCTGCCGACCCTGATACATGCCTTCGTTACCTCCTGGCTCGCCTACTGCAACTTAATATACTTCCGGGTCACGGGAGGGACCTTTCACAGACTGCAGCTGGTGCAGAATGCGGTGGCCTGGTTGCTGACGGGCCTTTCGAGGTCCAGTCATCTAACCCCAGTCCTGCATGCTCTGCACTGGCTGCCGTGGTTCTAAGTGATAACGGTGATTGCAGAAAAGTGATCACCGTTAGGGCGAGTGTACATCGGCAGAAATCAATTTTGGTGATGTACACTCACGGCGCAGACCAAAAGGGTGCTGAAAACATAGGAATTTTTGTTTATGTGGTGGGGCTGTGCCCCCCCGCACCCACTACTAAAGGATTCTCAATTCTAGGGGTGCATGTTGGGGGATGAAAACAAACAAGCAAAAACCTGGACTGGCGCAAAATATTGATGTGCCCAGCATCAAACCGGCACCCTTCCAACCCTAGCCTGCCATGAACCCACCACGCCACATTGCCAGCTCGGCAGCTCACTGTCTGCGCTACACCTGACAAACCCTCCTCCCTTCCACCCGTTAGTGGTGTGCTCACTCCCCTCTGCACATGTATATGTAGCGACAGGATGTCGCTATAGTCATATTGCCCCCGGTCCAGTAGCCCTGTGAACAGGCCCTGCTATTGAGTCGCCCTTTTGTAAGTGCTCAAAGCGGACGCCTCATCGCAGAATACTGGCTAAGTGTCAGGTGGAGGATCCTTTGCGAGGTGGGCTTGCTCACCTATAAGGTCTTATATAGACTGGGTCCTGGCTACCTGTCAGAGCTCCTGACACCAGTGACCTCTGCTCGCTCTCTCCACTCCTCTTCAAGGGGCCTCCTGAATGTTCCCAGGGTTCGACTCAGGACATCAGCGACTGTGCATTTAGTATCGCTGGGCCGTCCCTGTGGAACTCGCTCCCACCTGCAGTTTGGGAGGTTCCCTCAATTGCGGCTTTCAAGTTGAGGCTGAAGGCCCACCTCTTCAGCCTGGCTTTTGCAGATTGTTGACTCCAGTTCTGACTACCAGTCTGTTCCCTTGCAACCGAAGGCTTAATGTAAATCTTTCATGCTGTAATCCTGAATTTTATTTTGACAATTTTACTGTATTTTAACTTATGTTTTATCTGTTTATGTTTGTTAGGTGCCCTGAGCCTCAGGGAATGGGCGCCCTATGAATAAAATTGCTTTGCCTTGCCCTGCCCTTGTCTTTAATTTATTCACTGTAGGTGCGGCAAGCAAGTAAGAAATGTTTAAAACTTCAAAACCACATATCTCAGTTAAGGAATAAAATGAAAAGAAAATGGATACTTTGATATTTTTGTTAGAAATACATTATTACTTAAAAACTATGTGCTCTATGCAAGAAGGTATCCTGGCTCAACGCAGTAAGGGCCGGCATATGCACATCCTGGATGTCTGATGGACACCTACAAATGCATGAATGGCATGCACCTACTTCAGACCTCAGCTGGGCCCACACATAGGAGATCCTGCACAACTACATGGCCAGTCTGGATAGGGGGCAGGGAGTGGGTGTGCCTGCGGAGAGCTGGCAGATTGCGGCATACATGATGCCTTTATGCTCTGCCAGGCCAGGACTGGGGGGCTTTGCATTATGCCAGTCAGAGGGCTGCTGTAATGGCTGTGCATTCTCCCAACCAGGTGACACAGGGTGACATGCCGCCCTGCAGCCATTGACACCTGCTCCACCTCAGTACCTCAGTGCCTTGGAGGGCTAGGGGGTGGTGGCAGGCTGTGGGGTGCCAACTTCCATAATTCAATATATACATATATATATATTTTTTTTTTGTTGAGTTATTTTTCCTCGACTGGGGAGAGGTTGTGCCTTTGGTTCCTCCCACGTGTCCAGCCAACCAGCCCGGCTGCTGCCCCAGTTGTAGACAGAGCTCTGACCTCCCCACCACTACCCCCTCAGGTCGCATCACAGTGGGTACTTACCCCACCACCACAGAGACCAGGAGGGTGGACCCAGGAGGGAGCTGACGTGTGTGTGACCATGGTGGTGCCAGCGAGTAGTCTTTATGCTGTTGAGAATTTTTCTGTGTTGGTTCCCCCTGCAGGAAGGGGGATGCAATGATGCCAATGGAAAGCGTGCGTACGCTTCAGCATGCGCTCTTCCTGGTGTCTGCCCCCTTCTGCTCCACTTTCTGTAGCATTAGCGGCACTGCCCCCCCCCAGTCTCCACTAGGGGCCAGCCATGCACCGACTGCTGATGTCCCCCTCCCTGGAGGAGAGCAATCATTCAGATGCTTAGTCCTTCTCCAACCCTGTCAATACCCGGTGGCCTGTGCTCATTCCCAAACATGGGTCGGCGGCGTAGTATGAGGTAAGGCATCCAATGCCTCAGCCCTCAGTGCCACTGGGCCGACCATAATTCAATATTTTTGATTTGGGCTGTCAGGGACATGACATCCCATATGTCAAGGGCAGACTTGATGGACCTTTGGTCTCCTTCTGCCATCACCTTTCTATGTTTCTGTGTGGGCCACCATGTCCCATGTCCCAGAATCCACTGCTTCCGTAGAGCATGGGATCCACTGTGGCACCCAGTCAGAGCTTCCAGCTGGAAGCCCTCGTTCTGGCCTACACTCATCCCCCCCAGCTGACTCTGTCCCTTGCACAGAGCTTCATGGCCATACTTGGCCACCCAAGGGGTCATGCATATCAGCCCTGTGCATTTTGTTGGGGCCAGCTATGCTGCGCACAAGGGCATACAAACATACAAAGCTGCCAGCAGAAACAGACCTCATGGTCTATCAAAGTCTGCTCGAGTGTGCAGCTAGCACCCCTAGATTACCCCTAGATTACAGCTGCCCCAACCCCCTCTCCCATCTTCAGGACGTTCTCAGCACTATTCCCCAGTTCTCAGCACTATTCGCCCAGACTCTTCCTTGTTCCCTGTCCTATGCCCTTTTAAAACGTCTCACCGTCTTACATGATATCACCCCCTCTGGTAGGGTGTTCCACTTCGACACCACCCTCTCCGTGAAGTAATGTCTCCTCATCTCTCTCCCCTAAATCTTCCACCCTCTAATCTTAGCCTGTGCCCCCTTGTGTCCCTACCTTTTCTCAGCTTGAACAACCTGTCAGCACCAGCTTTGCTGATCCCCTTCAAATACTTGAATGTTTCAATCGTATCACCCCATCCCTCCTCTCTTCCAGGGTGTGCATATTCAGCTCACATAGCCTGTCCTTGTAGGCTTTGCCCTCCATCCCCATAACATTTTTGTCACCCTCCGCTGCATTCCCTCCAGCAGTTTAATGTCCTTCTTCAGATATGGTGCCAGTACTACACACAGTACTCGCAAGTGTGGCCGGACCAATGACATGTAGAGGGGCAGGATCACTTCCCTATGCCTAGATGAGAAACCCCTTGCAATACACCTCAGCATCTTATTAGCCTTAGCTGTGGCTTTCCTGCATTGAGCAGAGTTGTTCTTGCTCCCCGTTATCAACACCCCAAGGTCCTTCTCTTTTTTCACTGTCCTCCAGCCTCACCCCCACCAACCAATAGTCCCTATTGAGGTTCTTTGTCCCAAAGTGCATAACCTTGCATTTCTTTGCATTGAAACCCAGCTGCCACCTCACTGACCACTCCTCCAGTTTGGTTAGGTCCCCTTGTAGTTGTTTCCACCCATCCACTTCATCAACTACTGCCCCCATTTTAGTATCATCTGCGAACAGACTAATCCTGCTCCCAACTCCGTATGAGATATCTGAAATGAATAGCCCAAACAGCACCAGACTCAGCAAGAGCCTGAGGTACTCCACTGTCACTGGCCTAGGTGCCAAGAGTCCCCCTCCACCACCACCTGTTGCTGCCTCCCCTTAGCCAGTTCCTATCCAGTTTGCCAGTTTCTCCCCACCCCTACAGAAGTCAGTTTTCCCCCAGCTGCCCATGACGAGGCACTGAATTGAATGCCTTACTGAAATCCAAGTATAGGACATCCACAGCGTGACCCTTATCCAGCTCTCTTCTAACCCAGTCATAATATTCCACTAGATTGGACTGACAAGACCGCCCTGAAATGAACCCATGCTGCCGCCCATCCTGGAGTTCATTTCCTCCAGAAATGCCACCAGTCTCTCTTTCAGTATTGCCTTCGTAAGTTTATCCACTATGGACATGAGACTAACAGGTCAGTAGTTTCCCGGTTCGTCCCGTGGGCCGCTCTTGTGAATGGGCACCACATGGGCCACCCTCCAGTCCTGGGGCAAGAGTAGAGTCGATTATAAAACTCTTTAGGATACAAGGTGTATGCAGGTGCTATATGAAACAAAAGTACCTTTTTATTGCAACATTAGCCATAGAAATGACAGTGATAATCCATAAAATCTGAATTAAAAATACAAAACAGTATATCATGTCTGCAGATGACATTGTAAGAGAATCTATACCAGCTGTCTTACAAAGACCATCAATGGTGTCCAATGGAAAGTAAAAAAAACAGCTGGACTGTGCCAAAGAGAGATTTTTGATAAATACTGTGGTAAAGAAAGATTGTTGATAAATGAAGGTGCAATTAGTCATTACTTATTGCTGTGTCTTCCTCTACACAATTCTACCCGATCTTAGGTATGTCAAGAGTAGAGTCGCAGATCTTCTTTGGAGCAGGTATGCGAATGACCATGGAGCAAGAAATGGAAGAATCCGATGATTGGAAAACCCTTTCCCAATCCTTTACCAGGAGACTCAGCCTCATTAAAATTCTTATATGGTCTCCTTAGATCTGCTATGCAATAGTACTGCAAGGCTAATACAATTGTTGTTTTTTTTTGTTTCTAGTCACAGCGATGAACAAGAAAGGAAGCGACAGCAGGGAAGGATGCCGTTTCATTAATGAAATGTGAACTGAAGGTTATTTTTATGGCATGCCAACTCTGTATTCTGAGCTGCAGACCGAAATGTCAAGGAAATATTTGCTGCTGTAAGGGCACATTAGAAATATGCATAGTGAGAAAACTACTCACAAATGTTAGGTTTATATATGTGCTATGTGCAGCTCAGCATACTACTTAATGATCTACAAAACCTAAATTTCAAGCCTCTTTTACAAACAGCATTATGCTGGCAGATGGAATCAGGTTTTTGGTAAAATGTGGGTTGTTTTCTGTTGGGAATCCTACAGTACACTTTTTGGAGAGGCTATTGTTTTGACAGCCCCACTCCCTTTCCCCAAAATTATCACACTGACACAGGTATTGGAGGAAATGGCCACAGTCATGTGTTTATTTTACATCATTACATGATTGGAGAAGCATGTGTAGCTGGAAAGATTAGCAGACTCCTCTGACCTCACGACTTGCCATCATTGGGTGTGCCAACCCTTGTGTGTGCAAGAAAATCGCCTGTATCTCCTGGGTCAGTACCCAGCCCCCAAGAGTGGGAGGTCATGTGGCCAAGTAGCAAGTGACTGCCTCCCATCTGGCGCCACCACTGTTGCAGGTTAACCTGATGAGATTGGACTGTGACCCCCAAACTGGATCTGGGTCCTGCAGTCCCTTGGTCTCATGCCAACTGGAGGTGACGAACCCTTCGGAAGAATTCACCTGTCCACCTCTTCACCTGTACCATCAGTCTGCAATACTCCCAAGCAGCTGCCACTGCCATGACTGCGACAGTTTTAAAATGTTCTTCATACTACCTAAGTTTCATCCCCTTGGACGAGGTGAAAACTCAGAAAAAAACATTTACTGGGAAAACCAAGAAAACTCACTCCCTGACCCCTACTGCAGTCACCCCTACTGGGTCAATGGGTTCTCTGCCTGACCTGGCGATCCTAACCCTGCTTTTATGAGGGCAGGTTGGGTGAGATCGAAGAAGGAGGAGGAGAAGAGGAAGAACTGCTGGCCTACAGCTCTTTTTTTTGGCCTGGTACCCACCACCTCCGTAGTTTGGCAGAAGCTCTTCAGTCCTCGCCCCAGCTTGCCACCCCCCAGCCTGGGCTTACCCCCCCGGGCAGAGCCACCAGGTGCGTGCCCCCTCACCAGGAAATTTGGTCACTAGCCCTGGATTACCCCCAGGGACAGGGCCAAGGGAGCGGATGCCCCCCGGTGGAATTTTGTCACATAGGAGTGGTGGTGGAGGCGAGAGCATCACCCATGGGGCCAGATTTGTTTTGTGGATGCTTGACTTTCCCCAGAGGTGGGACATGCAATGACATCAACGGGCACACCTGATGTCTGTCCCACCTCCCATGATGTGTGGCCTCAGTGCCTTGTGGCTTCCCAGCCTCCGCCAGGGGCCACTAATGTGCCTAGAGCTCCCCCCTTCCTCCCCGGAGGAGAGTTACAAGATGGCACTTGATCCTTCTCTGCTCTGGCTGGCCCTCTGACTCCTGGGTCCATTCCCGAACCCAGCTGTCAACGTCACGAGTGGATGCCCTGCCACTGTGCCTGCAGGCCGGCGCACCTAGAGCTCTTTTTAACCCATATCCCTCCACCCTTCTCCCAATAGCCACCACCCTGTGTGAGGCCCCTGTGGTTTCTCTTCCTGAGGTGGTGCCAGGGTCCACTCACCACCCCAGGAGGAGGATCCCTCCTAGCTTCAGATCAGGGAAGAGGCAGGCCCTAGACAAATGGCCAGCTGCTGCAGCAATTCTTTTGCAGACTCTGTTGTCTTGATAGCCCACATTCACCTTCTCTGAAATAAATACACTGACGTGGAGGAAATGGCTGCAGTGATGTGTTTTATTTTACATCATTACATTACTGGACAAGCATGCACAGCTGGGAGGATCAGCAGACTCCTATGGGCATATTATGTGCCATCGTTAGATGTGCCAACCTTTGTGTGTGCCAGATGATCAGTGTACCTTCTGGGTCGGTACCCCACTCCCAAGAGAGGGGAGGTCATGTTGCCAGGTTGCAAGCAACAGCAGGCTCCCCATCCAGTGCTGCAAATCTGATGAGGTCGGACTGCAACCCCCCCCACTGGGTCCAGGTTGTGCAGTCCCCTGGCCTCATGTCGATTGGAGGTGATGAGCCCTTGGGAAGAATTCGACTCATCCCCCCTTTTCCCCTTTACCGTCAGTCTGTGATACTCCCAAGAAGTGACAGAACAGAAGCAGTCTAACCTGTCAAGCAGCGTACTCTAACTGTGTTACCAAAACTTCATAAAAAAAATTAAACATCAAATCCCAGCCTTCATCCTGCAACTGCACACAATCCCGAGCATGAAGTCCCTGGTGGAAGGCATTGATTTCCGTGTGTCATCACAATTCCCCCATGGCTTCCATGAACTATCACAGTTCTCTATTAATGTAAATCCATGCTACATTCAATGCTTTTGAGTCCCTTGCATGTGACCAGTGCCTATGCTGTATAATGTGTGACTAGACAATGATTGTCTTGGGCTACCACAGTAATATGGAATGCAGATCTCTCTTCATCATCAGTAGCAGGTTGTTAGCCTTCCCAGACCCCAGATCTTCACCCGTAAGATGGAGTAGCAGACTATACGAGCTTCACCTCATTCTGGCCTCCCCCGCTAACCTGAGAAGCAGTTCCCCACAGCGCATGCCTTCCATGCCCATCCAATGGATCTGCACTGTCTGTCGGGATAAGGCTAGATTCCACCCCCAAGGCTGGCAGGCTGCTCTCTCCTCTGCCTGGCTGATGAAGGAATGCCCACAGATCCATATGCTCTGGAGCCTTCCAGAGAACCTGGAATAGAAAATGGAAAGACATTAATGCAAGTGCAGTCGAATGTAACATAAATACACCTGGCACTGTCATAGGCTTGCCATCATCATGCTGGAAAAAAGCCTCACCCTCCATCAGGAAGGAGACTGTGTAAGCTCTCACCCGGGCCAGGATAGCCCACAAGGAACCTACCAGGGCCTTCACTGGGCACCATCCCCATAGGCCCTTCTGATCAGTCTTGCTCCTCTGTAGCTGCACAAAAACCCTTTCTGATGTTACTCTGATGTCCTCATCCAAAACGCTTGGATTCTCCCTTTTTTGGCTCACTTGGTTCAACTCTGAGACCCAGAATGCCCTGCAGAGTGCCACCAAAAAAACATGTCAAGAAGCCTTGCCTTGTATGCATTTCAGCAGATCCCTGGTAGTGCTGTCCAAACCTATGCCAAGGTGGCTGGTGTAATGGGTGTTGCATATTGGGTTACTTAATCAGGCTCTTGGCGCAACCTTCCAGGACCTTTTGGACCTTAAAAGCCCAGGTGGTGTCTGTGAACCCCATCACCCTTGAAAACCAGAATAATCCTGACAGAGGCCACCTGATTACCACTGGTGTCATCCCTTGCTTCTTGACTACTATGGTGTAATTGCATAACTGATTGACCAGGATTGGCCAGGTATTAGGCCACCTTGGCTGTGCCTGGGTTGCGGTACTGCTCCCACACCTCAGCGATGGGCCACTCTGGTCAGTGAAGCAATGGAATTACCTATGCATCCCCAAGTCTTGAGGTCACCACCTTCCACAGGAAAGATGGGGCTGGCTGTTGGTGTTATTCCACTGCTGGATCCAACTCCCTCAATCTCTGCCACTCTGAACAACATAAAGCATCAGCGATTCCATTTTCAATGCCGGGAACATGTACGGCCTTAAGATGAACATTCAACAACATGCACTTCAATACAAAACATTTCATCAACTCTCCCAGAGGGCCTTTTGGTCCCAGTTGGCTGTTTATAGTATACATTATGCCCATATTGTCTGAGTGAAAAATAACCCTTCTGTCCTGCAGCCTGGGGCCCTGAATGTATAATGCTACCACGATTAGGAAGAATTCTAGCAATGTGATCTGTTTGTGCAGCCCAGCCATCTTCTAATCAGGAGGCCACCCCACAGTGCACCATTTGCCCTGGAAGTATGCTTCGAACCCCAGCCTATCGGACGTGTCACCAGACTTCTACAACATTGCTACTCCATTAAAGTGAGCTGTGAATATCTGCCAGACTTGCAAATCTTTGCGGAATTCTTCTGCAACTCTGATTCTATGATGAGGCCTCTTGGCCCCTTACCCAGCTTCACCATGCATCTCAGAAAGGTTCACCCAAGGTTACAACCTGGCATGCAAAGTTTAGGTACCCAACTACCTGCTGCAACTCCCGCAAGGTACTCTTTTTGGCCTCGTCTTCCTTATTCAAATGGTTCCGCAGAGCCTCCAACTTTTCCCTGGGCAGCGGCACTCTTGCCTGGCCATGTCAATCTCTATACCCAAGAAGGTTATCTCCAGACTTGTTGGCTCCACTCTCCCCAGGGCCACGGGCACACCAAAATCTTCTCACAACTCTGAGAAGGTGACTAGTGTCTGCCTGAAATCTGAGAACCATGCAGCTCCCACAAACAAGAAGTTATCGAGGTAGTGGACTATGCCTTGATTCTCAGATGCTCGCGTTATTGCCCAATGCAAGAATGTACTGGACCTTTCAAACACTGTGCAGGTCACTGCGCAACCTGTGGGCATGCAATTATCCATGTAATATTCCCTTTCAAATTTCATTCCTAACAGGTCCCTGTGTGCTGGGTTTACTGGCAACAGACAGAACACAGATTCAATGTCTTAGCCATTCTGACCTGAGGTCCTGCTGCCTGTGCTACCTCTATGGCCCTGCCAAATGACTCATGCCGAACCGGTGTGAACCGTTGATCATTATGGTCATTAATTGAATCCCCTTCTGGATGTGACAAGTGATTGATCATCTAGAACCCAACCAAAAAACCCTCCTCTAACGTGGGTGGCCTTCTGGTCTGGGTACTGGTCAGCCTGGATCTAAGCCTCATCCATCCTTACTGTGGTGGGCAGGCCTAGTCCTCTGTTGTTTGTTATACTTTTTCTGGGTGGTTTGGAAGCCACCCTTAGGGACATTCAGGAAGGTGCACCACATCAGTGGATGCTGTTGCTTGCAGGCAACATGTTCATGGCAAGATCTACAGTTATTCTTCATGTAGTTTACATGGTTACATGTGAAGCACACTTGAGGTTGGCATCTCAGCCTCCTGTCACTGCAGCTGAGAGACCCTGAGGGGTAACCCACTATCTGTATGGATGACACCATCCTCATGCATCACATCCACTAAGAGGGACATGTCCATTATGCTCCACCCCTGTGTAGCATCACACAGCCTCTGGTGCTGGACTTCTTCGTCATATTCTAGACACACCATTTTCCCTTTGCACCTATGCATAAGCAGAATAGGGAGGCAGTATAGCGCAGTGGTCTAAGGCTCTGAGCTGCAAATCTGGAGACCTGGGTTTGAATTCCACAACCCCCCACCTGCATACTATGTGAGTCATTTTGACCCTGAGCAAGTCACTTAACTTCCCTGTGCTCCCACGTCACACCTGTAAACAAGCATTCAGCTTAGTGTGTCTCTCCTGATTAAACAATTGGGGGAAAAAGAATACTATTTGCATAATTAAATAAATCCTGTGCTAGTGCTGTCTACAGTATTGTGTTGGCAAACATAAAGAAACCTGCCAACCAGTTGTCAAACGTGAATGGCACTTTCACTTTTTCCATGAAGCTCCTCCGACCTATCCTTTTTCTCCTCAGATTCTCCAGGCCTATTAGTAGCGAGAACATATCCACATATTCCCTGTTTTGCATTTGTTATCTAACCTTATTGATCAGGTGGGTCCCTGCAGGCCTCGCCAGGGGGTTCTCCACCTCCAATGCCTGGCCTGAAGTTGTGCCCGCCCCGGTCGCTCCTATGCCCCCTTGGATTGTCACCCAGTTTGGTGCTGACCCTTGGCCACTATGGCCATACCACCATCAGGTCCATAATCTTGTCTGGCTTCTCATCTGCAAAATACCCTTTTTTGGCCTGCTGTTGTCTGGAGGCTGGACTGGAGGAGGTCGAGGATTGCACAACTGATTCCTCTGCCGGGGATATGATGACCAGGTCCAAGCTGGAGTACAGCATGCTACCCTGTGGGTCCTGCTCTTCCCTTACTTCCCTGGACTGCGCTACCTGGGCTCCCCCAAGAAGGATCCCTCCTAAAGCTGTAATTACCATTATGCTCTTCAGAGAACTGATGATCCTCGGAACCCTGCTTACCTTGCTGAGGTTTCCTTGGTTATTTCGGCGGGGGTGTCGCTGCTTCCTTGGCTGGCCGTTTCTTCTTGGCAGCTGCCATCACTGCAGTCAACATAGATGGAGCCTCAGTGTTCTCTAGGCAGGCTTTCAGCCACTCCAATCTTTTCTTCTGGTACATTTTGTGCTGCTGGGTCTCCAGCGCTGCAGCTGATGCCTTTGATGTGGGAGTCTTCTTCTTGCTAGGCAGCTTTTATCTGCAGTGAGAACTACTGCCCCCCACCACCACCAAGAATAGCTTGTTAGAACATGTTCAACTAAGCTGGGTACACCGGGGAGAGGACCTTGCCATGACTGCCCAGCTTCTACCAACTAACCACCCCCCCCCCACTGTGCTCTTTGAGGTCCTCAGCTGCTCTGTTTCTATTTTTCTGATAGCCTAGGCTTCACAGGACATGCCCCCTTGTCCCTCCCTTTTTCTTTTTCTTTTTGGCTCCTCTAGAACCTGGCTGCCAGACCTGCCTCAAACCTTGGCCCAGCCTATGTTGGATGGGCCGGTAATGTAATCAACCCTTTCCCCTATCATTTATGTGTTTATTCTCTTCATTTCAAATTTGTTTTGCTTTGTTTAATAATAGCCTTAACCAGGCCCTAGGGAAGGAGTTTTCCCAAGTGCCTTGATGGATCATTTCACATGTAGCCTTAGCAATCCAGTCAGGCAGACCCCTAGGCTGCAGCCAGCCACCAGAGTAAAATTTCCTATTATTCAGACGTACTATATATGTGCAGTCCGCTTCCTTATTGCATCTGCCTCCCTCAAGGACCATCTGAGTAAACCCAAAGAGGCTGGGCCCCTCAAGTACCTGTTTTCAGGAGTGATCCAGAAAATCTGGGGAGGTTAAGTGACCTGCTCAAAGCCATGCAGCATGCAAGTGAAGGACGTGGGAATCACACCCAGGTCTTCTGGCTGCGCAAAGGTCATTCACTGCCCATTATATCAATATCTAGGCTGCACTGCCAGCCTCTTGTTTTTTTTGTTTTTTTTTGGTAGGTGGACTGATCCCGGGGCCCTGGCTTGCCTTGCGCCTCCCATTGGAATGGACTGAGTTAGCCGTGTGCATTAGTTTTCTGTCTACCGTCTCTTTACTGTATTGTTTCTTTATTATTTTTTTCCTTTTTTTTGTGACATGCTACCCCATTCTTGGGCTGCTCCAGCTGCTGTGTGAAACTGAAGGGGATGGTTTGGGTAGCCTGAACCAACCACTGTCCCGGGACGACCCAACCACATGGCCAGTTCTCTCTCTCCTCTAGTTGCAGTCTGCAAGCCACTACTGGGAAGCTGATTGCTCCTGTCTCTACAGCCAAGCCCCCACAACCCCATCAACAGTCCAAGGATTTCAGTGGACTCTGCTGCCACTGCTCCTTCCCAGTCACTGAGCAGCTGAATCAACCCTGGTAAGGCTTATTTTTTTAATTTAAATTATGCCCACAGCAGGAATTCTGGAACCCATGGAGAAAACAATGATTATAATGCCCTAGCAGCTGCTGATGCATAAACTGCAGGTGGGGTGGGTCCACCATCCCACAGTGGGTTGAACAACACTGCAGGGCAGACAAATTCCCTCCCCCACCACATAAACTGCAACTCGTGCTGACTTGTGAGTCGTGACTGGCATAACTGGATGGGCTCTCGGAAACTCTAACCCTGCTTCAATGTAATCACTTAGATCATTGGGTGTGAAACCCTCTGACACACTGTGACCCCAAACTCTTCCAGACACAACCCCCAAGTGCCCTGCAGAGTCATGCAGTGGTGAGCTCTATCTTTTTTTGTCTTTTTTTAATTTGCCCTCCAAGGAATTCCTATGCAGCTCAAGGGGGGAACCTTATGAGCCTTATTAGCTTGAGGGCTAGCATCAATACTCCCACACAATGCCTGGCTGTCAACAGACCATTGTCTACAGAGACCCCCAGCCTCCACACTGAAAAGAACCATCCAACCATAGAAACATAGAAACATAGAATTTGACGGCAGATAAGACCGCTTGGCCCACCCAGTCTGCCCATTTCCTACCTGATGGATAAGCTGCAGGTCCTAGTTAACCAGCAGCCTACTTCTTCCTACCCCACCCCTAGAATTGCCTTATGACTGTCCCATGCATGCTTGAATTCCACCACTGTTTTTGACTCCACAACCTCTGGAAGCCCGTTCCATACATCCACAACCCTCTCTGTGAAAAATACTTCCTTAAATTACCTCTGAGCCGCCCCCCTTCTATCTTCAAATTGTGCCCCCTTGTTCTTGCACACCTCTTTTTTTGAAAGATGCTACCCTCTTGGACTTTGTTGATTCCCTTGAGGTACTTGAAAGTTTCTATCATGTCTCCCTCTCCCTCCTTTCCTCGAGGCTATACATATTAAGCTGCTTAAGTCTCTCTTCATATGTCTTCCGGTGCAGACCCTGCACCATTTTAGTTGCCCTCCTCTGGGCAGCTTCCATCCTGTCTATGTCTTTGCAGAGATTGGGTCTCCAGAACTGCACGCAGTACTCTAGATGGGGTCTCACTAGCTGTCTGTACAGAGGAATAATAACTTCCTGTTTTCTACTGGTGATGCCTCTTCCTATGCATCCCAGTATCCCCCCAGCCCTCCTTGCTGCCCTCTCACATTGCTTGCCCACCTTTAGGTCATCTGATATGACTACCCCCAGGTCCCTTTCCATTTTTGTTGTTGTTAGTATCTCACCCCCCATTGTGTACTCTTCC
Organism: Neoceratodus forsteri; assembly: GCA_016271365.2. Classification (NCBI taxonomy): domain Eukaryota; kingdom Metazoa; phylum Chordata; order Ceratodontiformes; family Ceratodontidae; genus Neoceratodus; species Neoceratodus forsteri. The sequence goes on from JADMNL010000024.1 coordinate 272,993,516, forward strand.
CCTGGGTTTTTGTTTCCCAGGTGCATTACCTTGCACTTCTTAGCATTGAATCTAAGCTGCCATACATTTGACCATTCCTCTAACCTTGCCAAGACCCTTCTCATCCTTTCCACTCCACCTTGTGCATCAACTCTGTTGCAGATCTTTGTGTCATCTGCAAAGAGACATACTTTTCTTCAGTCCCTCTGCAATGTAAACATAAAGACATTGAAGAGGACCAGTCTAATACTGAACCCTGCGGTAGCCCACTACTAACCCCCCTTTTTTCAGAGTGGACTCCATTTACTATTACTCTCTGTGTCCTATTCTCCAGCCAATTCTTTACCCAGGCTGTCATCTTGGGACCCACTCCCAGGCTGGCTAACTTGTATATTAATCTTTTGTGTGGGACTGTGTCAAATGCCTTGCTAAAGTCTAGGTAGGCCATGTCCACAGCCCCTCCCTGATCAACTACTTTGGTCACCCAGTCAAAGAAATCTATCAGATTTGTCTGGCATGACCTTCCCGCTGTGAATCCATGCTGCCTTGGGTCCTGTGCCCCTCTGGCCTCTAGATACTCGACAATTCTCTTTCCTTCAGAAGTGATTCCATCATTTTCCCTATCACTGAGGTTAAACTAACTGGTCTGTAGTTTCCTGCTTCTGCCTTGCTCACTTTTGTAAAGGGAATCACATCTGCCCTCCTCCAGTCCTCGGTACCACCCCATCCTCCCATGATTTGTTAAAGAGGGTAGTCAGTGGTGTCACTAGTTCTACCCTTAGTTCTTTTAGAATTCTGGGATGAATCCCATCAGGCCCCATTGCTTTGTCCACCTTCAGTTTTAAGAGTTCTTTCAGAACCCTTTCTTCTGTAAATGGCTGGTATCAACTTCTGTATCCAGAGTGTTTCTACTGTTTGTTTTAGGTACCTCCCCCTCTTCCTTTGTAAATACTGAGCAAAAATATTTGTTTAGTATCTCTGCCTTTTCACAGTCACCCTCTGCCCACCCTCCCTCCCCTTTATTAAGCCTCACTATCCCTCCCTTGGTCTTACTTCGCTCCCTGATGTACCTATAAAAGGTTTTATCCCCCTTCTTAACTGAGTTGGCTATCTTTTCCTCGGTTTGGGCCTTTGCTGTTCTGACTGCCTTCCCAGCTTCCTTTTGCTTTAACTGATACAGTTCTCTGTCCTGTTCCTTCTGTGATTCATTGTACTTCCTGAATGCTTTCTTTTCTCTTGAACCTTCACTGCCACTTCCTTTGAGAAGCATAGTGGTTTCTTACCTGCTTCGTTTTGTTTATTTGCTTTACACAAAGGCTTGTTACCTCTGTGATGGCAGTTTTTATTATTCCCCATTGTTCTTCCACCCTCCTTCCTGCCCATTTGCTAGTGCATTCCTTAGGCACTCACCATTTGACAAGTCAGCCCCTCCTAAAGTCCAGTACCTTTGTCTTTGTAGGCTTGACTCTATTGCTGTGTTTATTGTGAACCATACTGTTCGATGGTCGCTAGTTCCCAGATGGCTACCCATTTCTACATCTGTGATCCTCTCTTCATCTCCATTTGACAGAACCGGGTCTAAGATTGTTCCCTCTTGAGTGGGCTCCAATACTAGTTGTCTAAGGCATGCCCCCTGTAGGGCATCTAGAATAACCCCACTCTTCAGAATAAATTCGCTTCCCTGACTGGGCTGTTCGGAGCTAGCTAACCTGTTTAATCCCCTACCCTAGGATTAAAATTCCATACCTGAAATCTGAGACTGGGTGCTCCTGGATTGTTGCCTTGTATCCTGGCTACCCAAAGAAGAAGGAGAAAAGAGGGGGAACTGCTGTCCCATAACTCTTTTTAACCCCTCTGTCTCCACCCATATCCTGATAGCCACTGCCCTGTGGGCAGCCCCTGTGGTTCCTCCTCCTTAGGTGGTGCTAGGGTCTGCTCACCACCCCCAAGAAGGATCCCTCCTAGCTGGCAATACTTTTGCAGTCTCTCTAATCCCTAGAGCTCAGTTGGTAATGCTCTTCCCCTCCTAACCAGACAACCGTGAGTTCCAGTTTGACCCCAGGGACTTAGGCTCATACCCAGGGTTAGTACTGCAGTGCAGTATTGGGCAGCATGTGGCACTGTTTGATTTGTCATTCTTCAAATAAAATATTCAAACAAAGATTCCTGCTGCCTGTTCATGATGGTAATCCAGGTGGAAGTTAAAGATCTCATAGTTCTAGTCAAAAAGAGCACAAGATAATTTTGGTGTTCAGGTCAGCTCCCAAATGTTGTGAATTACAATAGTAGTTTACTCACCTGGTAAAGGTGATTGCATGAGCATCACCTACAGCATCTCCTTTCAGTCCCACCTGGTTACGTCCACCTCATAGGCTACTGATGCACATATGACCAGATGTTTCAAATCCGATCTGCCTAGGTCCCTCTCCTTCCCACAGTGCTCCAGTTCAATTCTTCCAAAGCTGTAAATGTATTTCTAGAAGTACTGTGGTTAGGTATACTAAGAATATTCAGCCTGATAACTGCACAACAGTATTAATGAATGGTTAGAGAATAGGGATGTGCATAATGTCAGATTTATTTCCTATTTTGTACAATCTAAGTATACCAGCCCTTGCGGCATGCTGGTTCAGTAGAGGTTGAAGTCCTTAGCTGGTTCGTCATCCGACACTGAAGAAAGGGGGGGTTCTGGGATGTTGTAAGGTGATGCTCATGCAATCACCTTTACCAGGTGAGTAAACTACCATTGCATATTGCATCACCTTACAGCATCTCCCCTTCATTACCATCTGGGTAGTAAGAAGCAGTGATAGAATATATGGGTGGCATCAGATGGCGAATCAGTTACGGTCCCTCATGGTTCAACAAAACTTTTCTGGCAAAGGCTGCTTTTTCAACATTCAAAACATCCAGTCTATAGTGTCTCGTGAATGTATGGGCTGAGGACCAAGTTGCTGCTGCACAGATATCTTGGATTGAGGCCATGTTTAATTCAGCCCATGAAGTGGAGATTGCTGTAGTGGATTGTGCCGAAATGTTTGAAGGGTTCTGTAAGCTCTGTAACTTGTAAGCCTCGGTTATGGTTTGTTTGATCCAGCTGGATAGTGTGAATTGTGCAGCAGCCTGGCCTCGTCTGGGGCCATGGTGCAGAATGAATAGTCTGTCAGAGATACAGAAGTCCTTTGTTCTGTCCAGAAAAATGGATGACTCTTTTCATATTCCAGTGTCTGGTCATGCAGTTCATTGGTAGTTTGTGTATTCCATGCTGGTAATTCGATAGTCTGGGAAGTGTGAAACTACATGGCAACCTTTGGCAGGAAGGTAGAGAGATTACACATTGTGATTCCGTCGCAGTGAATTATTAGGAATGGGGCTTACAGGAGAGGGCTCTGAGCTCACTTATTCTTCAGGTGGAGCATATTGCTACCAAGAATAGAGTCTTGTATGATACCCATTCGAGGTCCGCAGTGGACATTGGCTCGAATGGGACTGCTGACATTGCATTTAGAACCGTGTTAATGTCCCATAGTGCCACAATTGGTTTGACCTTGGGATGTATGTTAGATACTGCTTTAGGAATTGTAGTATTCCGGATGTGAACCTGGGGAGTGGTTATCGATGTGCCCTGTTCCTGTCCTAATAGCTGCCATTTGGAGTCTTAGAGGTGAAGTAGATAGCCCTTGTCTACCCCCTGTTGAAGGAATAGCAGTATATACAGAATAGTGATGGGCTGCTTGCTCAATTTGTTATCAGATCTCCATTTTTGGAAAATGGACCATTGTCACCTGTAGGTGTTCGTGAGCATTTTATATCTGGATTGAAGCATGGTGTCAACCACTGTTGAGGAATATCCCTAGTTGGCAGTCTTTGCCTCTCAGAAGCCAGGCCGTGAGGCAAAGTGACTGCAGATTCAGATGGCATATTGGTCCCTGGGTTAGTAGGTCCGATTGCAGGGAACCGACCACAATGTGTCTATTATCATGGCAGTTAGAGTCACGTATCACTGCCTCCTGGGCCAGTGTGGGTGCGAGCATTACCGCTGTGGATTTGGTTTGGGATCTTGTTCAATACCTGTATATTCAGGAATTGGTGGGAATATGGATGCCTTCTGGAATTGCCATCTCTGAGATAGGGCATCTGTTCCCAGTGAACCTGACTCTTTGAATCTGGAGTAGAAGAGAGGTAGTTGCGAGTTTTTTGCCGTTGCCATTAGATTGATCTCTAAGGGGCCCTAGCGCTTGTTCAGTCATTGGAATAACCTGGGATGTAGGGACCATTCCCCTGGTGCGAAGTCCTGTCTGCTGAACCAGTATGCTCGTATGTTCAACTTCCCTGTGAGGTGCACTGCTGTGATTAACTGAAGGCTGGCCTGGGCCCAGTCCATCACTGTTTGTGTCTCCTGTAGCAGTCGGATGCTTCTTGTGCCTCCTTGGTTACTAATGTAGGCCACGGTTGCCCTGTTGTCTGATCTGATCAGTACTCTCTTGTGACGTATCCTGCTGTGGAAGTGATGTAGGTATGATACACTGCTCTCAGGACATTGATCTGCATTTTGACTCCATTCGGGACCACTTCCCTTGTGCAGGAGTGTGATCTATGGTGGCCCCAACCGACGAGACTGGCATCCGTATCTATGACCTCTTCTGGTTCTGTTTCCAGTGTAACCCCCTTGGTTATGTTGTTCTTGTACATCCACCATCAGACTGATTTCCTGGTCAGCGGGTTTAGCGGGACTGTCCCTGACAGGTCATGGTTCAGTTTGTGACCTGCTTGTATCGCCAGTAGTTGTAAGGTGCACATGTTCCACAGTGCCCATGGTACCAAGCCTATACAGGAAGTCATGGATCCGAGTGTCTGTAGGATCACTTTCAGTGTTGGGTTTTGGTTCTGGCCAGAGCCTGAGCCTGTGTCACTACCTTGTCCACTCTCTTTTGGGATGGTTTGACCAGGCCTTCCTCTGTATTTATGAGTGCTCCCAGATGCTCTTTAGAACTAATAATAATCACAGTCTCACTCAGGGTCTAATATTATCTATGCTTTTAGTAATATATACTGTAGTCTGTCTCTCTCTGAGGTCTAAGTTAACAAAAACCACTACAGGGTATGGGGTTATAGGCATTTAATTCATGCCTTGGGTGCGTTGTGAGGCACGAAGCCACGGGCTGAGTGTCCTCACAATGCCTGAGGCATGGATTAAATGCCTATAACCCCATACCCTGGAGGGTATGCCATCAGTACAACATTTTAACAGTGAAGATCATCATGGCGACAAATCTCGCCAGGTTGCTGTGATGGTCCGCTGTACACCAGCACTCCAACTCCTGGTGTTTTACCCTCCACTCCGAACCAATTCTGACTCAGGGCTGTTTATTTAGAGATGGAGGGTGCAAGGGACAAAGCTCCCTGCAAAAAAAACACTTTGTCCCGACAGGAACAATGCTGACAGTCGGCATTGTTCCTATTGCTGTCAGGGGTTTCGACAACATTGTTGTCGATGTGTTGTCATGGGACCACCCTGGAGTGGGTTTTTGCACTTATAACATGGGCTATGTTCGAAACAAGAAAAAACCCACAGAAAGGGTTTTTCCTCTCTTTAAATAGCAAGACAGTTACTGTATCCTGCCACCTTACAAAATAGTCCCCAACAAATAATGCATATGTCATTGTTTTTATGCACATACAAATGTCAGAAATATAATAATGAGAGTATTTCTGACATTTGTTGTGCATAATACAGTTTGTTACACTTCCTATGTGGTTTACTCTGCTGTCTCCCCCCCCACACACACACACAAAGAAACACACATGCACTTCAGAGCCTACAAGGGACTGTCATGATCTGATGTCCCCATGACACAGACAGACAGAGACAGATATGTCAGCTCCCAATCACACACTCAGAATACAGGAGAGAAAAGGAATTCTGTTTTGCATGTCTTGGTCACTGTCACTATCTTTCTCTTTCTCTCTCTCTCTGGGGGGTTGGGGCTCATCTTCGGGAATGAAGCGGCGAAGCAGTAAGGTGCCACAATGACAAACATGTTCTTCTGTGCTGTAAGGCAGTGGACGGGGGTCACACACAGCTGCAGGACAAAGCTCCAGAACTAAAAGCTGCCCACTAAAATGTCATGACAGAGAGACAGGAGAACTGCTCTTTTTCTCGCTGTCACTGTTTTTCTGTTACTTAGATGCACCGTGCTCTCACCAGCACAGAAACTGGACTGGACACAGGGAAGAGAGAATGTCCCGGTCTCTGTCTTGCACTCACTGTCGCTCTCTGTCTCACTCTGTCTCCACATCAGCATTGTCTCTCTCTCTCTGTCACTGCTGTGTGTGGTGGAATGCTGTGAACACATGGAAACATCCCTACAAGTCAGAAACCAGACTGACAGAGGGAAGAGAGAATGTCCTGGTCGCTTTCTTGAAGTCACTGTTGCTCTCTGCACTGAAAACTTCAGGAGTTTGGGAGGGGCAACACAAATACTCGGATGTCAATCTGGCTGTCTCCTACTTCAGGGCTCTCTCTCTCTCTCTCGCTCTCTCGTAGCACCATGGCATGGGACAATACATCTGCTGTAAGGAATGGTTTGGGAGGCGATGGGAAGGGGAACAAAAACACTCAGAACTGTCTCTGCATCTCTCCCACTTCAGGGATTTTCAATGTCTGCTGTTGTCAATGTCAGCCTCTGCATGTTACTTTTTTGTAGAAGAGTATGAGTCCCAACGGCTGCTACTGGGATCAGCAAGCAGGACACCGTGCATCGTGGTGGTGGTGGTGGGATCTGGGTCCAGGACAGCCTGCAGTGAGCTATTTCAGCTCTCTGTCACTCACTTGGGGGAGACTGTGTTATCATTGTTGGGGGAAGGATCCAGGTGTGGGACAGCCACTGTACAGTTCCATCTCCGTCGCTGCTGCACCTCGCTCTCCCACTTCAGGGATTTTAAATGTCTGCCGCCTCTGTTTTCATATCTTCAGCATGCAATGAGTCCCAATGACACTTTACATGACCCTTCCTGAAAATGTAGATTAAATATGGAATTTAATCCATGGTCACCTGATGCCCTGTGACCAATTAGCTTCCATACTGTTAGCAACCCATATTATAAGTTAGCAATAACCCATCACAGGGTAAGGTTTATAGGCATTTAATCCACGCAGCATTTATGGTATTGCTAATAATAACTGCAGTATCTCTCATAGTCTAATTTTGTCTATGATATTATCAATGATAACTGTAATCTCTCAGGGTCTAATAGAATCTATGGTATTAGTTATAATACATGTAGTCTCTCTGGAGCTAATAGTATCTACAGCATTAGTTATAGTACATGTAGTCTCTGGGGCTAATAGTATCCATGGTATTAGTTATAATACATGTAGTCTCTCTTGGGCTAACAGTATCTACGGTATTAGTTATAATACATATAGTCTCTCTGGGGCTAATAGTATCTACGGTATTAGTTGTAATACATGTAGTGTCTCTGGAGCTAATAGTATCTACTGTATTAGTTATAATACATGTAGTCTCTCTAGGGCTAATAGTTTCTATGGTATTTAAAATAATTGTAGTCTCTCTCAGGGTCTGTTCTTATTTATTTTATTTATTTATTTGAATCTCAGATTAACACCTTTGAGTTAAAAGCTTGTTTACAAAGGTTCCACATTGTTTTGTACAGTACAGACACATAGAGCAATTTACAATTAATTACAACAGAGTTAAGAATTCACTGTAGCAGGATTTACACATTTTGCTGCAAATGGTGTACAGTTCACACAAAATGAGAGTTATACAATAAATTAGTACTAACATTACAGCAGAGAAATAAATTCAAGTGTTGACAGGCTGACAGATATGTAATGCAGAGCTATTGTGTAGCATAGGAGATAGAGTAGGGGGAAAGGACTGGGAGATTAGTGGGAGGAGGTAGATTAGAGGTCAGAAAGGCTAGAGTCAAGTAGTGGGCAGAAGAGGGGAGGAGGGGGCTAGGCGAGGTTGAAGATAGTTGGAGGAGTAGCCACCCCAGAGGTGTCTTGTTGGAGAGATGGTAGAAACAGTTGGTGCTGAGGAGGTCAAGGGAGTTCAGTAGGGTAGGAGGTGAGGCAGGGGTAATTAGGGGCCTGGGGGTAGGTAGGGGCCTAGGGGTGGGGAGGATTGGGGATGAGGCAAGGAAGGTAGGTAGGGGAGGACGCAGTGAGGTAGCATTAAATGAGAGAGGGATGGTGGGAAAGATAGGGAGAAAGTGCTAGTGATGGAAGGTGGAGGGAAATGGGTAGATCTCACAAGGGGAGAAAGAGGAGGAGATACCATGGAGGGGAGTGGAAGGAGTGGTAGAGGAGGAGTAAGGGATGGAGAGGGTTGGGGGTGGGTGACTAAGTGCTGGAGATGGACAAAGCCATGGTAGGTGGGAGGGAGGAGAGCAAGGGTGAGAGGCAGTTGTTAGGTGTTACAGTCGCCGTACTTGGAGGCGAAGGAAGTGTTTGGCGAAGATGGGTTTTGAAGTGGCCAATTATTTGCACTGCTTGTAGGTCAACATTGAGAGAGCTGATCCATTTAGGGGTTCTGTAGCCAAAAGAACGTTGCTCTAGGAATGTTCTTTGGAAGGGGATTAGCAGCATACTTTTGCTTGCACTCCCGGTATTTCTAGGTTGAGAGAATGGGCAGAGGAGGTTCTGAACCCCTGGTGGGGGGTGAGGCCAAGGGCAACCTTCTTGCCAAGGAGGCAAGTCTGGTACTGGTTCTGTTGTATAAGTTGAGCCACCCTGTATGAGTGTAGAGTTCACTGGAGTGAGTTAACCTGTGAGCACCAAGTATTAGCCTACAAGCTGTTAATATCAGTGTAATTAGCAGTAATCATACTCTCTCTCTCTGGGTCTGATATATAAATTATGCATTGGGAGGTGTATGTAATCAGGATTTTGTACACACAGAAGATGTGGGATACCTAAGAAACCATGAGAGTGATGTTTGGTATAATAACTGGTGTAAAATAGGAACTAAGATGTGGTTTCATACAGGCAGCATGAAGAGTGAACACTATTTAACAGGAATACTGTGACCACCCAGAAGTGGAATGGCATCCTTATCTGGGCTGGCTGGTGGAGAAGGTTGACATACTGGGAATGTATCAGATGGCAACGTGAAGAAGAATCAGTAAATTTGTAACACATTTTAAATGGAAGGGTTTATAAGTGAGTGAAACGGATGGGAGGGACCTGAGTGATGGGCAGGCAGCAGTTCAACTGGTCAGGAAGAGATCTAGAGAGTGTAAAACATATTTGCAGTGAGTGAGTTAGGTCTTTGGGTGTACTACTAGAATAAATAGGGAGATTGTTAGCGAGGGGTGGATGGAGCAGACAGTTAGTGATTCTGCCAGTGGACTGGACATGACATTACACCAAAGACTGAGGTAGTAATACTAAAAAGAAAGCAGGAAACAATAAATGAAGTGGAGGACTGAAGTAAGTCACAAATATGATTACCTCAATGTAAGTTATTAAAAGTAAGTCAAATTATAAATAGATAAATGCTGGTAATTTAAGGGTAAAAGAGTACACTAACCGACCAGTATCAGAGGCAGTTTTAAATCCTGTCAGATGGAAGATGCTTACGGTTGAAAAAATGCAGTTAATTGAGCTGTGTGACAAAGGGTTCCAGCTCATGTCTGGAAAATGAACACTGTAGGCATACAGGGAGTGACAATCGGTGCACATTGCTATACACCCCAATTATACACGGGTACGTAAAATGAAAGAGTTTGCCTTTAGTGTATAATCATAGCCCACCAGTTGTTCTAGTACCTATTTAGATGGACTGCTTTTTGATTAGAGGGGTTATCACTAAAGAGCTAGTAGCACCAACAAATAACAGGCAGAACATTTTAATATTTTTTTAAAGCAGTCCCTTACTATTTTGTTTTTCTAAAGTGTTTTTCTTTTTCTATGTGCATATTAGATGGTCTCCTACCTAGTAGTATAGGGTATGATAGAAATACCTGGAAGCAGACATGTAGCTCTGCTACTCCCACTACATCAGCAGCATGTGACCTCACTCATTGCTACATCACAAGTCCTGCTGTCTGATTGCTAACTTTTGGCACAATAGTATCAGTCAAACAGCAGGAGACTGGCTCTTCTTGGTTACTAGTGATGTCGCAGCCAGTGAGGTCACAATATTGATGATGTATAGCAAGGAACAGAGCTGACTATTTCAAACTCCAGGCAGAATGCTGTTCCAAGCATCACTCCTTGTACTGTGGGATAGGTCAACTTCTAATCAGTAAAACAGAAAAGAAATACTTCAGATATCAGACACAATAGCTCACTACTTCTGAAAAATGCTATTATTCCAAGCAGTACACTAGTTCTTTAAGAATGAAAAACGTTGTGCTAATGCTGTGTCTTCAGTTTCAGTTGTCAGAATTCCTGCATTGGTAACAGCCATATAGCTGCTTCCCACCTCTAGAAATGACACAGCTGCTTAGCTTCTGTACTCTACCATCATGGACTCTTTGACATTCACAACACCACAAATCAAAACAGAAAGAACTAAGCAACTTTTTGCTTATAGACCTATTTGTAACATCGATGAGAGAGAGAAAGAGAGAGGGAGAGAATACTAGGCAAATATTTTCCTAAACACCTTTCAATAACTAGGAAAAAACTTCATTCACAGCATAACGCACCACCTTCTTAAAGAGCTGGTGATACATTCAGGAAAACTTTTACAAAACCTAATATTTAGACACAGTCCAGCTTGTATTTCCCTTTAGTGCTGTATTCCTTCTCCCCATTATTTATTACTGAGGTTATTTGTATGAAAACAGGATCTTTGCTCCTGAAGAGTTTGTCTGTTCCTGTTGCTTTCTCCATGCCTGAAGTCATAGAGCACTGCGTGTGACATCACAGTTACTCCCATGGCATCAGATTGTGATGTCACAACAGAGAATTATGACTTGAAGTAGGGAATAAGCTATAGAGGCAGATGGACCCTAAAAGAACTCTAAGGGATAAAGATTATATAGTCATGCAAATTTCCTTCACAATAAGTAACGGGGAGGATAAATATACAAAATATAAATGGAATGCAGGCGCAATTGTACTTAATTGTTACGTTTTTTAAAGTTTTCTTTGAGGCTTCAGTAGGTCTTTAAATCTCCACAAATATGGTCATGCAGCAGTTATATGAACTGTGTTGTTTGACAGTACATTCTGTATAAATGCATTTCTAAATACAGAAAGGCCTTCGATAACCATGACATGTCAGCTTCAACTGGCAGTGCTTGCTTCTTTCTACTAGTGGGGTATGTCGATCCATTCTTTATAAAGAGAAATCCTGAACTGTGACTGGTGGAATCCAATAACATAACCATGTGACAATTTAACTCACGGCATGGCTATGTAAACAAATGTTTGTATGTTAGCAAAAAGTAACAATCAACAAGTTTGGTGGTACTCTATGGTAACAGTGCACTCATATTTTAAAAATACATAAAACAACGATACCACAGCAACAAGAGCAAATGTCAGTTTACATTTTAGACTAATTTAAAAAATGGTTCTGCTATTTTTGAAACTTTCTGTGTAAGACCTTTTATAAGCAGTTTTTATAACAATTGTACACTTTAGGGTGTACATTGAACTTTATAAAATGGGTAGTGACAGTCCACGAATGTGATTGGCTGGCACCCCTTGCCAGCCATATGTTTTATTTTGAATATACCACAGAAAAAAACAAGTCCTCCAAAATGGCAGGCACTCCCAAAACAGTATCCATGTTCCACCCTCACTTCAGACCTCCGAAACGCGCCATGTTGGTTCCTCGCTAACGCGCAGTTTTAGTGAGTGAAATCTGAAGGCACACACAAGTAAAATAAAAGAGCCACAACACTTCAAAAGTGTAATTTCTAATTACAAATCACCTTTTTGCCCCTCCCAAACTGCTCCCTTCCCTTACTTACCTGCAGGTGCATGAACACTCCAAACTGCCTGCAAAGCTCAAGCAGAGGAAAATATTGCTATCAGCTTCACAGAAGCTGCTACCACAAGAGACAGCCTGCAGCAGAAAAGAGCAAAAGCAAAACTGTGGTCTTTCTTGAGGCCTGACGTAGTGACTGTCAGCGCCCCTAGTGACAACATGTCATGTAACAGCATCACTAGCAATCTAAGGAAAGCAGAGGGATTATTTGACATCATTTTAGCATTTTTTTTAAATATTACAGTTTGGCAACAGATACCCATTTTATAAGCGTAATAACATACTCAAAGGTGCAGTTTATTCTGGATAAATGCACATCTAGGGGCAGTAAGGCACTCGGCCTGTGGGCTCGTGCCTCACTACACCCCTAGGTGTGCATGTATCTAGAATAAACCACACCCCATCATGTTTTATTGCTTATATATATAGCCACACTTTATGGCTGGCTGCAGGCGTGCACAGCTCACCTGGGGCATATGGCAATGCAGCTTATAAAACCGGCAATGAAACTCCTGTAATCCCATTGGTTGAAACAAGCCACAAGACTGTTGACTATTTTCTGACAACCACACCCCTCACTTGAACTATATATTTTTTTAACAAATAAAATTCCATTTCGGAAAGAGGATAACACACTCCAACGCAGTAATCATAAGGAAATAATTCAGTACTTGGGTGATTGCAGAACTAGGCAATATCTCGTGCCTAACAAACGACCTGAGAGACAGATTATTCCCTTATAACTGCTCACCCTGTCGTGTTACCCTTACTCAATGTGCACCCTGTTATGTACAGTATTACTGCGTTCATAAAAAACGTCTACTGTCTCACAGGATCACCTTGGAGATGCTGTATGTCAAGCAGGTTTAATCTAGGTGATCACAATGTCAAAAAGTAAATGCTTTGATTTATTTTATGTGTAAAAGATGATACATACTGTTAAGACCCATTATTTTCTATTCCATAGTTTTAATACATCTTTCCTTTTATTAAATTCTTTATAAGAAGATTGTTAAAATAATACATACAGGTCCTAAACCAGACTTTCACTTGGACAGTGACCAAAGGTGGGCAGAAAGGATCTCGGTTTAAATATCCCATCTGTATGAAGGTATCTCAACTGTGCAGCAGCACCACCCCCTAGTAATGCACCATGGGTATCAGTACTGTGTATCAGCTCAAGTTTCTGATATGGGACTAGAACCCATGACCCTCTGGTCTTAGAAGTGAGCATACACCTCACTGAGCCACTGCTAATACTGTAGGTTTGGTGATGTTGCTAATAGTGTGCTGTGGCCTGGGGTGGGGTCCTTTCCCAGAAATTAACCCCTGCAGCCACTAGATCACCAGGAGAAAACAATATTTTTTTAAGGAAAACAAGTATGCAAAATAAAAACAAAGCAGAATGCACATGTGGGATAACAAGTTGTGTGGGCTGAGAAAAGTATCAACTGGCGGTGCTTGCCCATGTAAGGTAATGTGCTAGTTATTCTGTTCCCCTTGACATACAAGACCATACAGGAACTGTACTTGCACTGAACCCTAGCATCAAGATAGATATTTAAAAAAAGGATGAAGTGCAATTGGCTGGTGTGCGTGTGTGTGTTTTGAATAATGCCATCAGTGCTTTCAAGAAAGAGGGTTTTGTGGCAGCATGGATAGATGGAGCTTATTTGCTCTGCAGTGGACTCTCCCCATCACCCATGTGCACCTATTAAACATCATGAAGCTGACTCAACCCACTGCTTGTACATGTGGACAAGTTTTTGAATACTGGGCTGATAGTTCATATTCTACGCTATTTTATCATTATACTTTTGTTCATTTTGCTGCTTGGCTTACTGCTTTGGAGGTCCATATGGCATCTTGTACTTGCTGTAAAGACCAACTTTTCCAATCTTAACCTTTGATAGTAACACACAGGAAAAAGCAAATGAGTTAGACCCCTTTCCCCGAGGCCTGCTCTGTTCAGCCATTTATTATTAAAATTATGACCTATGTAAAATCTGCATTGGCATTTGTACCAGGCATAATACTTTATATGCAATAGAAGTCTCTGAAGCAACTGAGACTGTGCTGTTATTAGCTATCATTTGAGAAAAGTAACCGGGGGCTAATAACATTGTATACTGAAATACAACTGTATATATGTTGTAGTCTAAATCTTTGTCTTTTTGTTCATTTTGTTGCGAAACCCATGGGACAACACAATCAAGTTTTCAAAGGAAATGAATGGATGTTTACTCACCTGATAAAAGGTGATTATGGGAACACCTTTTTTATAGCATTCCGAGCCTTTACCACTGGGTTATTCAGGCGTCTTCTCATAGGCTGATGCATAAATTCCAAAAGTTTGAAACTGGATATGTCTCCTCCCCCTCCCGCTAGTTATTGGATCTGTCTCCTCCCGTCCCGCTGGTTCTTCCCTCAGTTGTTTTGTGCATCTCTCCAGGCTGGTCACACTGATCTTGGTTCTGTGCCAACCAATCATTTTAACATACTAACACACTAAAAAAAGATCGCAGATTAGGCCCTATGGTCTATCGAGTCTACTTGAGGATCAGTGCCTTCCCAGGGCACCATTTAAGCCCCCTCACCCTCCCTAAAAGGTAACGCACCCCCGACCCCCAGCAGGGCTCTAGGATGCACCCTCCCCCTATACCTATCCCAGCCTTTCTTGAACCTTTCCACAGTTGTAGCAGCCACCAACTCCCTGGGCAGCGAATTCCAGGGCTCCACCACCCTCTCAGTAAAGTAGCGTCTCCTTGTTCCCCTCAGTCTCCCCCCCATCCAGCCTCATTGAGTGGCCCCTAGTGGCCCCTACCTCCCTCAGCTGAAGCACCCCCTCTAGGCTTAACCTATTCATTCTCTTGAGATATTAAAAGACCTCTATCATAACCCCTCTGTTCCTTCTCTCCTCCAGCAAGTACAGGTTGAGCTCCTCCAGTCTTTCCCCATAGGGCCTGTCCCCTAGTCCTAGTATCATCCTGGTCACCCTCCTCAGGACCCTCTCCAGAAGAGTAATGTCCCTCTTTAAGTAAGGATGCTAAAACTGCACGCAGTATTCAAGGTGTGGTCTGACCAGGCAGTTATACAGCAGAAGGAGCACCTCTCGACTCCTTGAAGTTATCCCACTGGCTGTGCCCCCCCACACATTTTATTTGCTTGAGCTGCAGCCCTTCTACACTGCTCTGAGTTATTCATTTTGGCATCTATCACCACCCCAAGGTCCTTCTCCCCCCTAGAAACCTGCAGTGCCCCCCCCCAAGGTGTATACATAAGCCGGGTTTGAGGCTCCCAGGTCAAGAACCCTGCATTTCCCAGCATTAAACTTTAGTTTCCAGGTGCATGACCACCTACCCAGAGTCTTCAGGTCCTCCTGAAGAGCCAGCTTCCCCTCCTCCCCTTCCGCCACAACCCACAGCTTTGAGTCATCAGCAGAGAGGCTCATCCCACTCCTGATATCGCTTCTGATGTCTGAGATATAGGTGTTAAACAGGAGTAGGCCCAGTACCGATCCCTGTGGGACCCCACTAATGACTCTCCTGGAGGATGAGACCTCCCCCCAACCCTCACCTTCTGTACATGCCCAGCTAGCCAGTTTCCTATCCACCTGACCATCTGCCCCCCCACCCTCATATCCTTCAGCTTCCCCAGCAGCCCAGGATGTGGCACCAAGTCAAACGCCCTGCTGAAGTCTAGAAAGAGGACATCTACTGGCCTGCCTTGATCCAGTGCACTCGTCATCCCCTCATGGAACTCCACCAGGTTGGTCTGACACAATCTTCCGTTAACAAAGCCATGCTGGTGATCATCTAGGTGTCCCTGTGCCTTCAGAATGCCCTCTAGCCTTCTTTCAAGATGACCTCCATCACTTTGCCCACTACCGATGTCAGGCTAACCGGTCTATAGTTTCCCGGCTCCTCTCGCGAGCTGCCCTTGTGTATAGGCACGATATGGGCCATCCTCCAGTCATGAGGCACCAACCCCGACTGAAGGGAGGAGTTAAAAAGGTACACCGGGGTGTGGCCAGGGTATCAGCCAGCTCCTTAAGCACCCTAGTCCTGGTGCTATATCTACTCTCAGGGCCTTGAGGGCATCTCACACCCTCTCACTAGGGATTTCAACATCCATTCTTCCACTTTATCTGACCGTCCCCCTATCCTCTCCCCTCGCAGTGCTACCTCCCCATTCTCCTTGGTAAAGACCGAGGCAAAAAAGTAATTTAGTACCTCCACCTTCTCCCCCGCCTCCTCCACCCACCCACTCCTCATCCTCAGCCTACTAATCTGCCCCATCCCTTTTCTTCTTTCCCTGATTTTAAAGTAAGAGGAGTTTGATTTCCAGAATATTCCCTTATTAAAAGGCAGGCTAGGACCTTTGTTAAAGCTGCTCTGCCAGCACTACCACGCGGTCTCTGCCTGGAATTTTTCTTCTCTTTCCTATTATTTTGCCCACTACCTCCCCTGTCTATTACAGGATCTGTCTCCTCCTCCTCCTTCTGTTGGTTTTTCCCTCAGTGTGACTGCTTCCCCAGCTTCTATGGACTGTAAAAAATATTATTACGCAGCAACATGGTGACCAAAAGAAAACAGTGAATTGTACCCAGGCATGGGAGTAATGGAGACAGCAAAAGGAGAGAATGGTTTCCAAAGGGATTTAATGTTGGCATGCAATACAAAAAACAATTCACACACAGTAGAGACAGCAGCTAGGTTAAAGGAGTACAGGAGACCAGTTCATGCAAACACAGCAGCATGCAATGAGGGATGTTTCTTGAACTGACCCCTCATGTCATGGCCAGTCCGTGTGTCTGGTTCTTTCTCGATGGGCGGGCTGTGGAGTGCTGTAAAAAAGTGCTCTCATAATCACCTTTATCAGGTGAGTAAACTTCTATTTTCACTTGCACCTTTTTACAGCACTCTGAGCCTTCACTTCTGGGTGATTAGACAGCAGTGCCCGTAGTAGACTGGGTGAGATGAGGAGGAAGAGGACTGAACATGGACTTCAGGACTAATTGGCCAAAGACAGATATTTGTTTACCCCAAGTGTCCAGTCGATAACATTTAACAAAAGTATGAGGTGACGACCAGGTGACATTTGCGCAGATGTCTGTGATGGATGCTGAGCTGAGCTCCACCCATTACGTAGAAACTGCCCTGGTTGAATGGGCTGTGATCTAGATAGGGACAGGGGCTCCCATGGCCCTGTAGGCCTCAGATATGGTGGCCCTTAACCACTGAGTTACAGTATAGTGGACTTGGAAGTGGATAGCCCTCGTTTGGGTCCGCGAGTCAGGACAAAAAGCCTGTCTGATTGCTGGAACATAGCTGTCCTGTTGATGTAAACTCTGAGGGTATGTGATGTGTAGGGTCAAGTAGATGAATGGTTTCCCCACTGGGGATCCTCTGCCCTGGTTCAAAGGTGGGTAGGGAGATGTCTTGCGCAAGATGAAAGGGAGAGGCTACCTTGGGTAGAAAGTAGGGAATTGTTCTGACAACAAATCTGTCAGGGAGAAAGGAGGTTAAGGGCTGTCTGCTGGAGAGGGCTTGGAGCTCGCTGGTCCTCCGGGCGGAGGCTATGGCTACTAACAACATGGTCTTTAGGGTGAGTGACTGCAGAGGCAGTGATTCCATGGGTTCAAAAGGTGGTCTGGTCATGGCGCCTAGGATCAGGTTTAACTGCCACGGTGCTGTCATGGGCCTACACTTGGGATTAATGTTAAGTGAAGCTTTGAGAAACATCTGGACTCTTGAATATGCCCCTGGCTGGTATCCATCTGTTTTGCCCCTGATCACCCCATGACCGTCGCTTGAACCTGGAGGGAGGCAGGAGATGGTCCCTTGTCTAGCACTTCCTGCAAAAAGTCAAGAATTTGGAAAATGGAACAAGCTGCAGTCTTGATATTTGTAGCTTGGCACCACCTACAAAAAATCAACTGGTGTCTACTATATGTGTTATTGGTGGAAGATCTGTGGGCTTTCATCATGGGGTCTGCTACTTTGTGGGAAACTTCCAAATTCAGCAGTCTGTTCCTCTGAGCAGTCATGCTGTCACCTTGAGGAGGAATAGTAGTAGTTGTGACACTTGGACATCTGGTTCTGATCACTGTATCATTTGTTGTAATATAAAAATGGGTTATGGACTGTCTCTCTTGAGAAATGCTGAGACAGCATGTGAGTATACACACACACACACACACACACACACACACACACACACATAGGTTTGAGATACAAGGTGTTACCTGGAAGGCCCAAAGCTAATTACAGACTTTAACTAAGTTAATTATGGGCTGCAGTTGCTAAGAGGGAAAATCATAAACTTTGATAACGCTTAGAGGACGAAGAGCAGGTTGTGACATTTTAGTGTGACGTCATAAAAGATGCTTTCATGTCCTGGAAGGTGGAAGCTTATCACAAGATCAAAGAGAGTCATTTGAAGAACATGAATCATGCTGAGGTTGCAGAATTTAATACTTGGAAAAGAAATCCTGTTTTTATATAGATATTTTTTTTTATATATTCTGACAGGGAGGAGCTAGGTGACCTCATGCAAATAGGTGGGGAAAATCAGCTTTTAAACATTATTCTGTTTTTCTTCAGAGACACTTCTATCTAGACTCTGACAAAGAAACATCTGTGAGCACTTTAAGCAGGTATTTAGAGAGAGAGACAGATCTAAGTACTGTAGTAGGAAATGCACTGTTAAAGGCAGTATAGCGCAGTGGTCTAAGGCTCTGAGCTGCAAATTTGGTGACATCCAGCAGACCAGACCTGGGTTTGAATCCTACAGCTTCCACTTGCATACTGTGTGACCCTGAGCAAGTCACTTGTGCTCCCAGGTCACTCCTGTAAAAAAGCTTTCAGCTTAGTGTGCTATACCTGGTTAAATAAAAAAACTGTTTTGTTTAAGTGATTTGTATGTCTTGTGATATAATAGTTCTGTATTTTATGTGTTACATATTTTTTATCTATTTTAGTAAAACTCTATTTTTTAGAGCTTACTTGGTCTGTCTTTGATTTCTTTCCTTTACAAGTAGAGTATATACGGTTAAAGGAGACACTGTACATAAGCTTGAATGGTGATACCAAACTGGAAAAAGGTAAGTGTTTTAAATCTGAGGTCTTTTATTACAGTTTTTAAGGGTTCATTTCTGTACACCTGGTTAGGTGCCTGTAGGCAAAGATATCTGGCCCCCCGAAGACAGAATTATCTGAGCCTGTGCATTGGGTATGCAAGCCAGAGGTTCCCAGTTTGAATCCCTCCAGAACTTGAGATCAAAGGTTGACTTGGACCCACAAAAACAGACAAGAGGGTTACCTTGTTCTGTTAACTGTTCACAAAACTACGCTCAGAGGTCGGCACTTTGGGAGTAGAGGGCTGACCTGCTGAGTGGGTTTGTGACAGTAGTAGTATACTTTTATTCATAATCAATGAAAAGGAATTAACTCAATTGAGCAGAGTTCATTTACAGATTTATGTGATAACGGGGATCGCAGAATAGCAATCGCCGTTAGGGCAATTGTACATCGCCAAAAATAAATTTTGTCGATGTATTCCCCAGTGCACAGCAAAAGGGGGTTGGGGACTTACGATATACATGTTAATGCAGGGGGCTGTGCCCCCCGCACCGCCTCCCATGGGGGCTTTGCCACCTGCACCTGCCTGCTGAAGGATTCTCAACTCCAAGGGGGTGCATGTTGGGGGGGTGCAAAAGGCAAAAAAAAATAACATTTTGGGCTGGGCGCAACAAAAGGTACCAGTGCCCGACCCAAACCTAGCACCCTGCAGCCAGCCCTGAACCCACCCACCACACCATGGGAGCAGCTCGCAGCTCACCACAATGCCACCCCTCACAATCCCTCCCTCCTCCTCCCACCCCTCGCTGAGCATTCCCACTCCCTCCATGCATGTAGGCATGTAGTGACATCCTGTCGCATATGCGCAGACACCCCATGTGGTCGCCTCCCTGCTGGGTAGCCCCATACAGGTGCCGTGTATGAGTTGCCATTTTTGTAGGTGCCCAATCGTGGTTGCCTATGTCATGGGATACCCTCATTTACAATAAGATCCTTGGAGCACTCATACATGTTTCCACACAATCGCCATAACATTTATGGTTCCACCTGGGCTCTCTGACTTAGCGGCCATGGTACGGAGTGCTCTGGCTGGCTGTCTGCCATCTCACAAGCTCCTGGAAGTGGCTGTCAAGATCTAGCCCCTGCCTGGGCTCTCGGATGTAGCGGCCGTAGTACGGAGCTCTCCGGCCAGCTGCCTGACTTCTCACAAACTCTTGGAACTGGCTGTCAAGCTCAAGCCCCGCCTGGGCTCTCAGATGTAGCGGCCATGGTACGGAGCTCTCAGGCCAGCTGCCCACCTTCTCACAGCTCCTGGAACCAGCTCTGAAGGTTTAGCCCCTGCCTGGGCTTTTGAATGTAGCAGCCATGGTATGGAGCTTTCTGGCTGGCTGCCCACCTTCTCACAAAGTCCTGGAACTGGCTCTCAAGATATGATTTCGGGTATCTAAAACCTGCTTCTTGATTGTACTGCTGTGGGATGGCTTTGTGCCTGATTCATCTGTTGGGCTTGCCCGCCAGCCATGATTGGCTCTGAGCTCATAGGGTTCCAGAAGTCAGTCTCCGACTCTGTCTGCTCTGCTATCCTGGGTCAAGAGGGTGCTGCACTGGCTGGCTCACAGTGCTTCTACCCCTGGGCATGCTGGCTGATTACAGCTCTTTTTAAAAAAAAATGTTGCCCACCTTCCCACCCCCTGATCTTTATTAAGTAGGCCCTAGCTTCACACCTATCCTATACTCTCTTCCCATTAGTCCGTGAATTGCGAGATCCTACATATACTTGGGTCAAATAAATTCTACACGCAGTGCTTCTTGGTTTCTGCTTTAATCCCTTACTGACCCAAAGGGTGCTATCCCTTCTATAGTTAACATGTGTCCTTTTTCTGCAACTACATCTCCTCAAGCTGCCATGACCCTGTACTACCACTATATACTTCATCTGTCCTTGCGGGCATTCTTATTTTGCCAACTGCTCCTCAGCTGTACCGTTTGCCTCTCTCACACTCCTACCATCCTACATGCTTCTGTGGGTGGGCACTGGTCTCCAGCCCACCATCCCTTGGGTATAAATGTTCCTTCTGTTATTGGACCCTGTTGTTCATACATTCAAATATATCCAGCCGTACTACTCCGAGCAGAATATAGAGGACCTACTGGCACAACATTCTCTGAGCTCCTTCTCCATTTTACTGATCCTAAACCCAACTACTTACAGAATAAGTCTCTTTGCTCAAGCCCTTTATTATTACTCTGTGCAACAGCTATTAAAAATCTGTTCTCAGCCCCTGCATTACCAATGGCCTCCTTCTCCTCCTCTCACCACAGGAACTTGCACCTGCTTAAAGTTATAATTCAAGGCCTTAGAAAATTCCTCTTACTGCTGCTGCTTTGCTCTGGCAACATCAAATTAAATCCAGGCCCCATTGATCCCTTAGATTTCCCTGCTGACCTCCAGCAACTTAAAAGGATCTCCTTCCTTCATATCAATGCATGCAGTCTTCTGAAAAAAATTGACTCGATCCGGCCTGGTCCCTCCATATATCCCCTGATGTGTTTGTGATCACTAAGCTCTGGCTCCATAATTCCACCCCTGACTCTGCCATTAACCTGCCATCTTATAATGTCTTTAGGACAGACCGACTGAGCGGGGGGGAAGGGTTGCTATTTACATTGCTAACAAATTTACAGCCACAGTTATAAATTCCTTATCATTGCCCAAAGAATTTGAGAGCCTCTCTTTGAAAATCCTGCTGCCTTCCAATGAATCCATCCATGTGACTGGCTGCTACAGACCACCCTGTGGGGATATTAAAATATTGAACCATCTTCATGATTTATCCTTAAGTAATGATTCCAAATCTATCGTCACAGAGGACCTAAATATGAATTGGTTCTCTCCTGCCTCAAATTTGCTAAAAGAGCTCTGTGATGAAATTGGATATATGCAGCTAATTAATAACAGAGCCTACTTGCACGAATTCTAAGACACCTGATAACAGCTCCTTACTTGATATATTTTTAGTCAATAAACCTAACAAAATATCTCATGCTAGAATATTTGATAATAACATCAGTGATCACTGGCCTATCGCTTGTGTTAGGTTTGCGCCACATGTTGGGACCCCTCCCCACTTTATATTCAAATAGAACTGTCGCAAATTCAATTCTGCCAACTTCTTGACTGATCTAAATATGATCAAATGGTTTCTGAAGCCTACTCCTCGTTTCATTTTTTAGTGCTAAGTGTCATCAACAAGCATGCTCCCGTGGTGAAACTTAGAGCCAGGAAAAGAGCCTGTCCTTGGTTCACTCCCTCCCTTAAAGCTGCCTTGTGTTCCAGAAACATGCTTTGGGAAAAAGCTTGTACCACCAAATCCTCCTCTGACTTGACTACCTTCATAGCAGCTAGAAATAGATGCACTAAACTGGTTAGAACAGAAAAGGCTAAATATTTTTAAACCTCTCTTGACTCTACCAAAAATAATGCTGCAAAGTTCTGGCATGTCCTTCCCGAGGTAGAGGGACGCAGCCCCCCCATCTCCACTACCATCCAGAATTTGCATGGATGGAATTACCTATGCAGATAGGTAAGCCATCTTGGATCAGCTTAACAATCACTTTGCTACAGCAGGTCTGGCTTTCAATTCATCCCCTGCAAGCAAAATTGCTTCCTCCATTGGACCGTCATAACATCAGGCGGCCAGATTCACCAACAATACCTTCAGCTTCAGTACAGTCTCCTTAAAGCAGGTGAAAGATCTACTTCTAGCCCTTGATCCCAATAAAAAGGTGGGTGCCGATCGTCTTGACCCCTTATACTTGAAACTCGGCTACTTCATTCTAACCCCCCATCACATACCTTTTTAATCTCTCTCTCTCTTTCACATGGCACTCTCCCATCTGCCTGGAAGGTAGCACATGTTATACCTCTCCTCAAATCCAGTGATCCATCTGATCTGAGTAATTATCACCCCATCTCACCATTACCCATCCTTTCTAAGCTGTTAGATAAAATAGTCAATGTCCAGCTTGAAGATTACCGAGAGAATCCTGAACTCCTACATCCATTCCAGTCTGGCTTCCAACCTTCCCACAGTACAATTTCTGCTTTGGCTAAGGTCACAAATGACTGGCACTCTGCATTGGATAATAAAAACTCTGCGCTTTTCTTGGACCTGCGTAAAGCATTCAACACGGTTGACCATTCCCTTCTCCTGACCCTGATGAATAACCTAGGCATGGATAGTAATGTTTTCAATTGGTTTTCCTCATACCTGTCTGGTAGGTGGCAACAAGTGACTGCCCACGGTGATTTATCCCCCCCTAAAATCCCTGCAAAGAGGTGTCCCTCAAGGCTCTATCCTTGGGCTTCTTCTCTTTGCAAAATACATTAATAACATTGATCAAAGAGTTACAAAAGCCAGTGTTCACTTATTTGCTGATGACATGGTTATACGCATCACAAAACCCTCATTAGATGAAGCCTGCCTGGACCTCCAAAAAGAATTTAACTTGTTACAATATGACCTGCTCCACTTAAAGTTATTGCTCAACGCCAAAAAAAAAACAACAAAAGTAATGCTATTCTCCCACCAAGACAAATTGGGCGACCTAAAAACCCTTCCACCTGCATTACAGATTACCACCATATAGGGAGAAACTATTGAGGTCATCGATAAATTTAAATATCTTGCTTTTTGGTTGGATCACAGACGCTCTTTCTCTCTTCATATTGAGGAGCTCATAAAAAAAACTTAAGCAAAGACTTGGAATCTTTTTTAGTATCAGATATTTACTCACCTTTGAAGCCAAACGAAGGCTTGTCTCTGTTACATTTTTGTCACTCATTGACTATGCTGATATACTGTATAGCCATGGGACCAAAACTGCTCTTGCCAAAATGGACACTCTCTATCATAGGGCAATCAGATTTGTCACAAATGCCTCTTCTAACACACATCATTGTTGACTCTGTGCACAAATATGGTGGGGGATAATTAGCTTCTAGATGTCAGAATGCTGCCTTCTGGGCATACAGGACTCTAACTTTGAACTTACCTCCATACATCTGTAACCTCTTTAAAACCTCTCCTCGGTCATACTCCCTACAGTGTTACGACTGCATCAGCTTGGACACTCCAAGAATCCGGACTTGGTTTGGTGCTGCCTCCCTTAGCTATGCCATCCCATCTGTATGGAACTCCGTTCAAGAGTCCTTGAAGCTAGCCCAATTAGTTGGCCCATATTCCTTCAAAACAAGGTTAAACACTGCTCTGCTTGAAAAATGTCAGTGTTATGCCAATTAATTCTCCACTTCACAGCCTGTCCGTAATCTCTAGTCCATCTTAAGCACTTCATGTTTCTCCCTTATCCTTATCTCCAAGCGTTCCTCTTCCCTCTACATGCTCTTACCTACTCCTCATGAGCTGCTTCCCCATTCTCCTTTCATGTATGCCCCTTCTAGCTATTCTTTCATCTATTGCCCAGGTCCCTATACCATTTAGTTAAATTACTCTTTTTTAATCATAGTATTGACACCTCCTAGTTCTATTGGTAATAGATTCCATGTAACTGCTCCCCCATACAGGACTGATGACCTCCCATTTTCAAGATTACAGTCTACAACTTGGTACTCAACTCCATGTGCAGATTGTAGGCATGATTTAATTGGTCTAATCTCAAATAGATATGAAATGTATTTTGGTACTTGCCCTTTATAAACTTTTAACATGAATTGAGACATATGATGTACTTCCTAGTCTGTGGTCAGATCCAGTTCAGCATGTGACACAAAGAACAATGATGGGTATTATATGGGACATCCAGAACAAATCGAGCCAATCTGTTGAATACCACCTCTAGTTTATCTAGATATATTTTGGGTGATCCAGAATACAAAGTATCCCTGTAATCTAAAACAGGGACTATCACTGTATTAATTATTCTTAATCTTGTCTCCATTGCCACATAGATGTGGCAACTGAGGTTCAATGCAAAGAAGTACAAAATAATGCACCTGGGTAGAGGGAACCCTGGGGAGAGCTACAGGTTGGGGGGAAGGGAGGAGGAGCTGACTATTACCAAAGAGGAAAGGGACCTGGGGTTATCATTTCCGATGATCTTAAATGTGATAGGAAACAATTTCTGCACCTCTAGATGCCCTCCAGTTACTCTTTTATTAGATACCCAGCCAGTATTCTGATATGCCTTTGACCTTTTTTGTTTTCTATTAATAATATAATTGTGTTGCTTTTGTAACTACTCTGAATCCCTCTCTGCTCAGCAGTTGCTGCTCTCTCTTTTCATACTGCCTGAACATTCTGTGACATCACAAACTCCTTTCCAGGCCATTCAGATGAATGGAATGGAATGGAAGTCTTTGATGTCATAGAATGTCTTAGAATTATGAAAATCAAGAGGAGTAGCTGGTGAGGACAGTGGAACGCAATGTAGACCTGAAGGTACCCCAAAGCTAGATTATTTATTTATCCAAAAAATCATCAAAGCATATCAAAATATATAACTGGCATGGAAAGGAAGATAGAAGGTCAGTTAACTACCAGTATATAAAAAGCATTTCCTATCTCCTTTAAGGTATGAAAGCAGTGCACAAAGGTGGCAGGGAGGGCCAGTGGCATGCTGGGGTGCATAGGCAGGGGTATCACTAGCAGGAGGTGAGAGGTGGTGATGCCATTGTATAAAACATTGGTAAGGCCTCACCTGGAGTACTGCATGCAGTTATGGAGACCACACCTGCACAAGGACATAGATAAGATGGAGACTATCCAGATGAGTTCAACAAAGATGGTGCAGGGCTTGCACCACAAAACGTATGAGGAGAGACTAAGGGACCTCACTATGTATTCATTGGAGGAGAGGAGAGAGCGGGGGGACATGACTGAAACTTTCAAATACCTCAAGGGCATAAACAAGGTGCAGGTGGGGGACCTTTTCCAATGTAGAAAAAGTATTAGAACAAGGGGGCACAATATGAAATTGAAAGGGGGTAAATTAAGAGGCAATGTGAGGAAGTTTTTCTACACAAAAAGGGTAGTCAACACTTGGAATAGTCTACCACAGAAAGTAGTGGGGCAAGCACAGTGGAGGGGTTTAAGCATTCCTGGGACAGGCACAAGGGAAGCTTGAGAGGGGAAGGAGTGATGAAAAGCCATTGATCACATAGGGTCAATGGCCACATACAAGGTATAGGTCCTACATGAAGACTGGATGGCCCTAGCGGTCCTTATCTGCTGACAGTTTCTATGTTTCTATGTTATTCTGTATAGTGTCACAATTTTCTAATTAATATTTTTAATAATCATGTCTATATAGCCCCCCTGTTTTAATGAGCTATCAAGCCACAGACCTAAATAATTATAGTGCGTAACCTGTTGTATATTTATTCCATCCAGTGTTTGAATACGCATAATGTCCCTACCTTCCAAATCTGCCTTTCTGTTAAATAATAGACTGTGTTTTTTTTAGCATTTAATGTCAATAAATGGGTCTTAAAGAACTTTTCAATTTGGGTAAAAGCCAGCTGTAGTTTATTTTGGATAACACCAACAAAGGGCCCCTCAACATAAATCACTGTTGAGGGTCTTCGTGATGAAGCAGGAGGTCCAGATATGGGGTCAGAGTCAGTGGTTTATCCATCAGCATCCACTGGATTGAGGTGTACCATGTCTATCTCAGCCAATCCGGAGCCATCAGGATGAATGTGCTCCTGGTATCTCAATTGCATTGGGATTGAGTTACCACTTCCCAGGATGCAGAGATTGTCTGCTGAGCCAATCGGCTTTCTTGTTGAGAGCTCCTTGCCAGGTGAACTGTGGACAGGCTTAGTAGGTGCTTTTCTGCCCATGCCATCAGACAGGCCACCTCCTGAGCCATTGCTTTGCTTTTCATCCGTCTTGCTTGTTGATGTAGGTCATGGCCACTCTGTTGTCTGTTTGCACTCTCAAGTAATGGCCTTTTAAGTCAGCTTTGAAGTGTCTGAGGGAAAGTTGGATTGCTCCCGTCTCTAGCACGTTGATGAGGAGTCATGTATCTGCCAGGGACCACTTCCCTTGGACAGAGCAGGGGCCCGTGACTGCCCCCCAGCCTGACAGACTGGCATCTGTCTCCAGCATGTGCAAGATTTTTTTGTCGATGGTGGCTCCTTGTCTCAAGTTGTGTGGGTTTGCCCACCATCTTACAGAGGCCTTTACCACGGGGGAATGTATAGGCTTGTGTTGTCATTCTGTGTACTGTGGTCCCAGTTGTTGAGAAGTAGTTTTTGTAAGGGCCTCACGTGAGCTCTGGCCTAATTGTGAAGATCTATACATGCAATCTTTAATTCCAGAAGTTGCATCAGTTGCTAGACTGTTGCCCACCTTTGGGTCAGAATGAGGTGGCAGTGTGCCGTTAAGTTCTTTATTTGCACCTCTGAGGGTTTTACTTTACCCCTGTTGGTGTCAAAGATTCCCTCAGGTGTTCTGTAGTCATTGTGGGTGACAGGTGGCTCTTCTGTGTATTGATGATCCATCCATGTGTTTTGAGTAACCTTTGTACCCTTCCTGTTTCCTCTTGGGACTTGGACTCTGTTCTTGCTCTGATCAGCCAGTTGTTGAAGTAGGGGATCACATGTATTCCTTCAGAACATAGTACTGCTACCAGTATGGTCATGAGCTTGGTGAAAACCCTCAGGGCTGAGGCTAACCCAAATGGGAGTCAGCAATACTGGAAATAGATGTTCAGGATGCAGAACCTGAGGAACTATGGTGGCTTGGTCAAATGGGGATGTGTAAGTATGCATCCTTGAGGTCTATGGATGTCAGGAGATCCCTCTTGCAGATAGCTGCAATGGTGTAGCATAATGTTTCCATCTTGAACCTGCAATACCTGATGAATCTGTTGCCAAATTTTAGATCTAGAATGGTTCTTGAGTTTCTTGTCTTTCTGGGGACCAAAAAGAAGATAGAGTAGATGCTGAGTTCTTTCTCGTCTGGCGGAACTAGTGCTATGGCCTTGATCTGTAATAGTTGGTTGAGGACAGCTCTGACTTGGAGAACAGTTGTTCAATCTGACGAGATGTGTGGTTTGATAAAGTGGAGTTTTTTGGGTATGGAGTTGAATTTGATTGCTTACCTCTGTGATATCACTTCATGTACCAATCTGTCTGAGATGTATCAGCCCAGGTGGTGGCAAACCTCTGAAATCTTCCTCCTATGGTTATGTCCAAGTCCTGGGCCTGGACTTCCTCATGCACAAAAATTCTTGTGTCCTGTGTTGGTCTTTTGGCTCATGTTGGTGGTGTATTGTCCAACAAGTCCCTTGTTATCCTGGTAATTTGTGGCCCTCATTCCCATGGTGGTTCTGAGGGCATCTGCTCTTGTGGGAGTAGTTATGAAACCGGTTAGTCTGAAAAGAGGGCTGGGTAGCTTGTCTCTCCTGTGTGTCCTTGCTGTTGCCTTTGGGAACTGTGAACATTTCAGTTTCTGGACCAAACTGTTAGTCTCCCTTGAAATTTAGCTTCAGAAACCTGTTCTTGGATTTTTGGTTAGCCTGCCATAGCTTGAGCCATACATGCCTTCTAACTCTATTAATAGTTGCTGTCACCCTGGCGGTCATCTTGAAGGTGTCGATTGTGGAGTCTGCCACATACTTTATGGCTTGAACCACATAATCCATAGTGGGTACCTGCACAATGGTTGTAGGCATGCCCTGTCGCGAGGCCTCCAACCACCTGAGTATTGCTTGTGAAGTACAGATTGCTGCAGTGGAGGCCCTCATAGACATTATAAGGATTTCATGGACTTTTTTGACTGTATCCTCTACTTTCTTATCTGCAGGGTCTTTCAAAGCTGAAGATGTTTCTGACAGCAGCACTGTCCAGTGGCTGAGTGCAGAGACCTCGGGGTCAACTGTTGGTGGGTAGAACCATGTGGTTTACTTGTCGGACAGGAGAGGAGAGGATATCTCCTCTCAAAGGTAGCCTTCTCCCTGGTTTTGGTGGGATCTGTGGCCTCCTATTCCTTGGCCAGAATGTCCTCTAAGGACTTACAGATTGGGAAAATGGTGCTGGACTTCTTACACTCCCTGACCAATGGGTCTAGCTTTTTTTCTTCCTGCCGGGTCTGATCATTAAATTTGAGTGTCTCACAGACCACCCTGACAATCCCTGGGATCAAATCGAAAGGGCTCAGATCTTCCCTGGTCTCTTCCTTCTCCTCAGACTGGTTGTTTTTATTTGACTCAGAGGTATTGTCTGGGTCTTTAGGATCCGAGTCTAGTTTCCTCTGTTTTTTTGGCTTTGGTTCCGTCCTGTCTAGATCTCAAGTATGCTTGTAGTAGTATGTAGTATATTTTATTTTAAACCGTGAAAAGGAAATACTCCATTGAGTAAAGCTTGTTTCCAAGGCAGTCCTAGATGTGGACAACCAGTGTCTCAAGTTTGTCCAGCAGCTTTTGAAACATATCCACCATTATGCCTTGGGATACCGCAGAGGCACTGCCCCCTATTATGTCATCCACAGAGGATCATCCTGGTTATCTATCTGGGGATCCTCATCCACCAAGCAGAAGGAGCAGAAAGTTGGGAAAAGGGACATGGTGCAGAGCAAATATCTTATATATATATATATATATATATATATATATCTCATATGTGAGTAGAAAAAATGATCCTGCCATGTGTTGTGGCAGTTATAAACCTGCCATGTACAGCTGGCAGATGTAGTTAAAAGCCTGCCATGTATTGCTGGCAGTTATACCTTCATTGGTGTGGCGGGGGGGAAGGTGTGGCACAGTCTGCCTCTGTATCTCTCCTACAGTTCCATGGGTTGCAGCCTCCATGGGAGGGTAGACTGAGGGAGGTGGTCTGTCGGATAATAAAATCTGTTATGGGTCTGTAGTTGGAGCTAATGGAATGGGACATAGGCGCTGACCATAAAATTGCCATAATCAGAAGAAGGCTGCCATTCTGAGAAGGGAGAAGCACTGCCTTGTTCAATATAGCTGCCCGAGATCTTGTGGGCTGTGAGAACTCTGAGTGCGTGAATCAGAACAAAGTGCTACCCTTACCAACATGACTGCCTGAGATTTTGTGGGTAGCGAGAAGTACAAGTGCACGAAGGGGAAACAAAGGGAACTGGGGTGTAAGGAAGAAATAGTGCTCTGTTGGACAGTGTATTGCGGCATGTTAACCCCCTGGTTATGTCCCTCTGTCGTGGGACTGTCATTTCCTATCACCTGCCACTTCCTGATGCTGACTTCTGCTTGAGGATGCTAAGAGGCTCAGCTGTGAATGGTGGCTCAACCTGCTGGCTGAACAAGGTAAGCCGAGGGGGAGGATGCCGCTGGTAAAGTGAGTGTACCGATTTGTGTCTCGAGCCCGCTGACTGAAAGAGGTGAGCCAGGTCCAGATGTGAGCAGGGAGGGTTTCAGAACTTGTAAGCAGACCTATCAGGGTTCAAAACTTGTAAACAGTGCTATAATAGTGTGTGGGGGGTGACAAACATCTGTAACCCTGACGCCCAATCAGAAAGCTAGCCTGTACTAAAGACCAGCATGCAAAGAAACATAGTCAATGCCCAAATTTTAAAACATTAAATACCTGTAATAGACGGCGGAGGTAGTGGGCAAAATAATAGGAAAGGGACGAAATTCCCAGACAGAGGCTGGATGTTAGTGCTGACAGAGCAGCACATACATTTAATAAAAGTCCTAGCCTGCCTTTTAATAAAGGAATATTCCACAAATCAAACTCCTCTTAACTTAAAATGATTGGTTGGCACAGAGCCATGGTCAGTGTGGCCAGCATGGAGAGATGCACAAAAACAACTGAGGGAAGAAAAAGCGGGGCGGGGGGGGGCAGATCTAGTTACCAGTGGGAGGGGGAGGAGACAGATCTAGTTTCAAACTTTTGGAATTGGTGCATCATCCTATGAGAAGATGCCTGAAACACCCAGTGGTGAAGGCTTGGAGGGCTGTAAAAAGGTGTGAGTGATAATTTCTCATTAAATATTTTTTTTCCTAAGAAAATGCTTTTGTGTGTTTTACATGCAGAAGATGCTAAAGAAAGCCTAATTATTTTCTGTTTTATGGTTTGCATCTTTATGTTTTATTTAAAGATGGGGGGGTGGTTCAGGGGCAATGTGAGGAAGTATTATTTCACAGAGAGGGTAGTGGATGCATGGAACAGCCTTCCTGAGGAGGTTGTGGGGTCTAAAACTGGGGGAGAATTCAAGAATGCATGGGACAGACATAAGGCAATTCTTGTGGGGGGTAGGAAGAAATAGGCTGTTGGTTAACTAGGATCTGCGGCCTATCCTGTAGGTAGGGAAATGGGCAGACTAGATGGGCCAAGCGGTCCTTATCTGCCATCAACATCTATGTTTCTATGGCATATTAGAACTGATTTTTATTTGAATGTTCACACACATATTTCTTCTTGGTCCCCTCACCCAGTCAGCCCTGTGGTGACCTCCCAGCTCCATTTCCATGACCAGCCTTCTGAACTGCCCTGTAATTAACTCCTTGCAGTGTGGACCTCAGGACCACCCCAAACGCTGCAGTCAACTGTGAATTAGGTGCTCTTCATGGTGGCCAGCTCCGCTGAGCTTGAGACTTTTGTCATCCATGGGGCCCAAGGTGTTTTTTCCACTTTTCTGTATTCTTACCCTGAGGATGCCAGTGTCAAGTGTGAGTACATCGTGTATCAGTATAGTGTAGAGGCAAAGTCACCATGTTAATAGCATGCAGTGCCATACTTAAAAGCATGGCCACACTGTTGCATCAGGCACAAAGATGTGGTAGCTGTGAGCCGCAGCACTGGGGGGTTTGTAGAGGTGGCTGGCTTGTTTATGGGCATTTGGGTAGGTCTGTTTTTATCTCTCTATTGTCCCTGAAATACATTTTTTATATACAACTATAAAATGTATTTATGTTCTTGTGACAGAGATGATGATTTTTGCATGGACACTAACGTAAAAATACTCTTTTGAAATTAGAGAAATAAAACAAAACAACTGAACTTACTTGGTTGTGGTGTGCCTGTGTTTACAGACCTACTATTTGCTGCTCAACTTTTTTTACTGTGTAAGCTTGTTGTTATTATACGGAGCCTTGACCAAGGTCCATTTAGGTAGAGTACCCTCTCTTTTCAGAGTGCAGGTTTTCTAACATAAGGATCAATTAACACAAAGCTGTGTGATGCCCCTGCCCCCCAGAACATTTGAGGGCACATGAGAGGGGCATCAGAAACTCTGTGCTTGGTGCACACAGACATCAGGGGGCCTAGATCCACATGAGACCAAAGACCTAAAATAATGCATAAAGGAAAATGGGACGGGGAAGGAGCATCCATTCGACAACCATTCAACTTTAATTGGACATTTCTTTATGTAAGGAGAAATAATATTTTCTGGCATGTTTGACATACAGATTTAACAGACTCTTACTGTTTTACTTAGATATTTTTAGTATATTCTCATTTCATATGTTACGTGAACCTGACTGTTAACATTTTTATTGAACAGTTTTCCTGTATTCTGCATTTCTAACATATAACATGCATGTACCTATTTTAATAAAGCTGCTTACTGAAGTTGGGGTCATCCCTGTAAATGGGCGTTTTGTGTTTCAGGGAACTTTAATCTGCCAGATGTAGAATGGAGCCTCCCTGCTGCAGCATCAGCTAGAAGTAGAGACATCCTGGACTCCCTGCAGGGGGCATTCCTCAGGCAGCTAGTCAGTGAACACACTCGGGTGGGGCAATACTGGACCTGGTGCTTACTAACGGGGACAGTGTGGCAGACATGGTGGGAAGTCATTTGGGGACTAGTAATCATCGCACAGTGTGGTTTAATACAAGAACAGCAAAAGAATCCAACCACACATAGAAACATAGAAACATAGACTTTGACAGCAGATAAGGACCGCTAGGCCCATCTAGTCTGCCCATTTCCCTACCTACAGGATAGGCCGCAGATCCTAGTTAACCAACAGCCTATTTCTTCCTACCCCCCACAAGAATTGCCTTATGTCTGTCCCATGCATTCTTGAATTCTCCTCCAGTTTTAGACCCCACAACCTCCTCAGGAAGGCTGTTCCATGCATCCACTACCCTCTCTGTGAAATAATACTTCCTCACATTGCCCCTGAACCGCCCTCCTTCTGTCTTTAAATTGTGTCCCCTTGTTCTTGCAAGTCTCTTTTTCTGAAAAATGCTACCCTCTTGGACTTTGTTGATTCCACTGAGGTATTTAAAAGTTTCTATCATGTCCCCTCTCCTTCTTTCCTCAAGGGTATACATATTAAGCTCCTTTAGTCTCTCCTCATACGGCTTCTCTTGCAGACCCTGCACCATTTTAGTTGCCCTCCTCTGGACTGCCTCTATCCTGTCTATGTCCTTATGGAGATGGGGTCTCCAGAACTGGACACAGTACTCCAGATGGGGTCTCACCAACTGTCTGTACAGAGGGATAACAACTTCCTGTTTTCTGCTGCTGATGCCTCTCCCTATACATCCCAGTATACCCCCAGCCCTCCCTACTGCCTTCTCACATTGCTTGCTAACCTTAAGGTCATCTGATATGATTACCCCCAGGTCCCTTTCCTTTTTTGTTGTTGTTACTACCTCCCTACCCACTGTGTATTCTTCCCCTTGGTTCTTGTTTCCCAGGTGCATTATTTTGCACTTCTTTGCATTGAATCCTAGCTGCCACATTTCTAACCATTCCTCCAACCTTGCCAAGTCCCTTTTCATCCTTTCCACGCCTCCTTGTGTATCAACCCTGTTGCAGATTTTTGTGTCATCTGCAAAAAGGCATACTTTTCCTTCCAGTCCCTCTGCAATGTCACTGATGAAGACATTAAAAAGGACTGGACCCAATACTGAACCCTGCAGTACCCCACTAGTAACCCCCCTTTCTTCAGAATGGACTCCATTTACAATTACCTCCTGTGTCCTGTTGTCCAGCCAATGTTTTACCCAGGCTACCACCCTGGGTCCCACTCCCAGGCTGGTTAATTTGACTATTAATCTTTTGTGTGGGACTGTGTCAAATGCCTTGCTAAAGTCTAGGTAGGCCATGTCCACAGCCCCTCCCTGGTCTACTACTTTGGTCACCCAGTCAAAGAAATCTATTAGATCTGCCTGACATGACCTTCCCGCCTAGAAACCATGCTGCCTTGGGTCCTGTGCTCCACTGGCCTCTAGGTACTCAACTATTCTTTCCTTCAGAAGTGACTCCATCACTTTCCTACCACAGAGGTCAGACTGACAGGTCTGTAGTTTCTGCCTCTGTCTTGGACCCACGTTTGTGAAGGGAATCACATCTGCCTTCCTCCAGTCCTCGGTACCACACCATCCTCCCATGATTTATTAAAAGAGTAGCCAGTGGTTTCACTAGTTCCTCCCTTAATTCTTTTAGAATTCTGGGGTGAGTTCCATCAGGACCCATTGCTTTGTCCACCTTCAGTTTTAGGAGTTCTTGCAGAACCCTTTCTTCTGTGAAAGGACTGGGATCGACCCCCTATCAAGAGTGCTTCTGTTAATTGGATTAGGTACTTCCCCTCCTCTTTGTGAATACTGAGCAGAAATATTCATTCAGTATTCCTGCTTTTTCACTGTCCCCCTCTGCCCACCCACTGTTCATTCTATTCAGCCTCACTATCCCTTCCTTTGTCTTTCTATGCTCGCTGATGTACCTATAAAAGGTTTTATCCCCCTTCTTAACTGAGTTGGCTATCTTTTCCTCAGTTTGGGCCTTTGCTATTCTGACTTCCCTCCCTGCTTCCTTCTGCCTTAACTGGTACAGCTCTCTATCCTGCTCCTTCTGTGTTTTCTCATACTTCTGGAATGCTATCTTTTTCTTCCTGACTTTCACAGCCACCTCTTTTGAGAACCATAGTGGCTTTTTCTTTCGTTTTGATTTGTTCATTTGCTTCACACAAAGGCTTGTTGCCTCTGTGAGGGCAGTTTTGATAATTCCCCATTGTTGCTTCACACCTCCTTCTAGCCTGTTTGCTAGTGCTTTTCTGAGGCACTCTCCCATCTTGCCAAAGTCAGCCCTCCTAAAGTCCAGTACCCTCACTTTTGTATGGCTTGACTCTGTAGCTGAGTTTAACATGAACCACACTGTTTGATGGTCACTTGTCCCCAGATGGCAACCCACTTCTAGATCTGAGATCCTCTCACTGCCCCGTTTGAGAGTATGAGGTCTAAGATTGCTCCCTCACAGTGGGTTCCAAACTAGCTGTCTAATGCCTGCACCTGTAGGGCATCAAGAATGGCCCTGCTCTTGGATGTGGCTGCAGCAAATGTGCTCCAGTTAACATCTGGCATATTCAGGTCTCCCATCAACAGTATCTCCCTTTCTCTGGCATTCTAAGAATGCCTTCTATCATAACCTTGTCCATTTCTTCCCCTGACATGGGGGTCTGTACACAACCCCTGTGGATTGTGGTACCCTTTCCAGTCTCCAAGGTGACCCACAGTGCCTCTCTCCTCCTGTTTACTCTTTTTGTTCAGTTGCTTTTATCCCTTCCTTTACATAGAGAGCTACCTCCCCTCTTCTCCCTGCCTGTCTCTTCTGTAGGTTATGTACCCTGGTATGTTAACATCCCAGTCATGGTTCTCTGTGTACCATGTTTCTGTGACTGCTACGATATCCAGGCATCCCTCTTCCATTAAGGCCATCAGCTCAGGGAGCTTGTAGCCCAGACTACGGGCATTGGTACTCATTACCCTCCATTTCCTGATGGCCTTACTCCCTTTTGCCCCATCCCTGTCCTTCTTGCCTTTGTCACTTTCTTCATTTACCCCTGCCCTTCTCCCTATGACACCTCTATGTTGGTGTTTGCTGCACTTACTACCGTGATTATTTGGGGGGGGGGGCTAGGATTTTCCTGCTCCTTTCCAGTGCCTCCCCCCTTGGCTAGTTTAAAAGCTTGCCAATGAAGCACTTAAACCTATCACCTAGGATCCTGGTTCCCCTTCCGGACAGGGGACATGTGCGAGGGTCCTGGATTTCAGAAGGGCTGACTTTACAAAGATGAAGAAATGCTTCCAATAGGACCTGGCAGGGGGAGATGTCCTGGGTGGGGTGGAGAGCAAGTGGGCCAAATTAAAAGAAGGTATAGAAAAAGCTACAAACTTGCATGTCAAACAAGTAAGCAAAAGCAGAAGAAGACCATTATGGTTCTAGAGGGAAGTGGCAGAAAAGGTAAGGGCAAAAACAGTGGCATTCAGAAGGTATAAGGAGACCCAGAAAGAGGAAGACAGGGAAGTGTATCTGGGGAAGAGGAGGGAGGGAGGCAGGCAAAGCAATAAGGAGTGCAAAGGCACGAGTTGAGGAAATAATAGCCCAGACAGTATCGAAGGAGGGAATGACATTTTTCAAGTATATAAGTAAGAATAGGAAAACAAAGGAGGGATTGTATGGTTAAAAAAGGGGAGGGGGCTGTACAGATGAGGACCAAGAAAAGGCAAATATCTTAAACAAATACGTCTGCTCAGTGTTCACATAGAAGGAGAAGAGAAGGGGAGGGACCATAAATAAGCATCAAGAGCTTGGAGGGTAGGGAAGTGAACACCAGTCCCTTTTCTGAGTAAAGGGTCAGGAAAGGACTCGCTAATCTGAGGGTGGATGAAACCATTGGGCCAGATGGGGTGCATCCAAGAGTGCTGAAAGAACTCAGGGAGGTGCTAGCTGCACCCCTGGCAGACTTGTTTAACAGTTCACTGGAGACCAGCGTGTTCCTGGAGGACTGGAGAAGAGCAGATGCTGTCCCACTTCATAAAAGTGGCAGCAAGGAGAATGTGGGAAATTGTAGGCCTGTACTGTTAAGGGAAAGAATCGTGAAACACCTGGAATCCAACGGACTGCAGGACCCGAGGCAGCATAGCTTCTCAGAGGGGAAGTCGTGCTGAACAAATCTAATAGATTTTTTTGACTGCATAACCAATGTGTTGGATCAGGGAGGGGTGGTGGACATGGCCTGCCTAGACTTCAATAGGACCTTTGAAAGCATTCCGCATAGGAGACTGGTAAACAAGTTGGGTAGCATGGTGGTAGTCAATGAAGTAGTAATCTGTGTAAGAAACTGGTTAGAGGATAGGAGGCAGAGGGTGGTGGTAAATGGAGTTCATTCCAAGGAGGGGAGC
This sequence comes from Neoceratodus forsteri, assembly GCA_016271365.2. Lineage (NCBI taxonomy): Eukaryota > Metazoa > Chordata > Ceratodontiformes > Ceratodontidae > Neoceratodus > Neoceratodus forsteri. The sequence goes on from JADMNL010000024.1 coordinate 273,030,700, forward strand.
GTGATCAGCAGGGTACCTCAAGAGTCAGTACTGGGGCCAGTCCTCTTTAATGTCTTCATTAGCGACATAGCAGAGGAACTGGAAGGGAAGGTCTGCCTCTATGCAGATGACAACACGATCTGCAACATGAACAGAGTGGACACTCTTGTGGGTGCAAAGGATGGAAAGAGAATTAAAACATCTGGAAGAGTGGTCAAAAGTTTGGCAGCTCAGGCTCAATGCAAAAAAGTGCAAAGTAATGCACTTGGATCACAGAAACTCCGGGATGGGGGGGGAGATAATTGCAGTGACCAACCAGGAAAGGGATCTGGGGGTAATCATATCAGATGATCTGAAGGTGGCCAGACAATGTAACAAAGTGATCGGGAGAGCTAGTGGGATGCTGGGTTATATAGGCAGGGGTATCACTAGCAGGCAGAGGGAAGAGGTGTTGCCCATATATAAGTCATTGATAAGACCTCACCTGGAGTACTGTGTCCAGTTTTGGCAGCCACATCTCAGGAAAGACACAGAGTAGAGGTGATCCAGAAAAAGGACTACCAAGATAGTACAGGGTCTGCATCAAAAGCACTATGAGGAAAGGCCTAAGGAACTAAACATGAACTTCCTGGCGGAGAGGAGGCAGTGGGGGATATGATCAAGACGTTTAAATACCTACAGGGGTTAAAAGGTACATGTGGGAGATATTTTTCAGAGGAAAGGGTGCTCTAGAACAAGGGATTACAATATGAAGCTGGAAAGGGTCACGTTCAGGAGAGATGTGAGGAAACACTTCTTCACAGAAAGGGTGGTAGATGCCTAGAACAGTCTTCCAGTGGAGGTACTATAGTGGGGGTGAAAACAGTGATGGATTCAAAAAAGCCTCGGATAGGCACAGGAGAATCATAAGGGAGAGGAAAGAGGTGGAAGAGAAAGTGCCATAGACCTAGAAGGTTTGCAGCAAAAGCAGCACAACGAAAAAGGGCGGACTGGGTGGACCAAGTTGCCCTTATCTGCCATCAGTTTCTATGTTTTTTAAGAGCTCCTGACACAGTTGAGACAACTCTGAAAAAATGTAATGTTTGGGCATAAATATAGCTCATATTTTATATTTCATTCTGTAAATCTTACTCATTTCCTTATTACTAAGGGTATTTGCATGAATACAGCATCTCTGCCCTTTTAGCTCTGGCTGCCTGCCTACACCTGACATCAAAATTCTGTTTATGACATCAAAATATGTTGCTGTGACGCTAATTATGATGTCATAAACAGTGGATTGTGATGTCATATGCAGAGAAGCAGCTAGAGTAGATATAGTCTAGGGGACAGTGATCTTGTTTTTGTGCAACTGTTTTCAGGAATAAAGAAAATTGGTAATTATTGACTAAAAATATACGGAGTAATAAAGAAAATGGGATGGAGCTGAATATAAATCTTACCTTTTTCAAAGTATTCCTAATTCCTTCAGGGGCTCTTTAAACAACACATGCATTTTTTGCTGCAGAGGAGAGGTTTGACTATAGTTCAGCAGGTCCACCTGGAAACATGGTAAAGGGGACCCACCTGGACAGCGATTGATTTTAGTGGCCAAGATTGACACTCCTATGTCAGTCTACCACTAAAGAGTGGCACACGGGCACTTTGCTTGCATATGCTTTTATCTGCAGAGATCATTAAAAATCCCACTGAATTAGAAACTGGTATTTCCAAGGTAGGAAGGGGCACACCTGGAAATCTGTGGTATCTGTGGGACAGCCTGACTCGAGTGCCTTGCTTAGGATGGTCCAGTTTGCCAGACATATGAGCAGAGACATGTGATACTATACCACTGGGTAAAACTGTTATTGTAGCAGTTGTTCTAATAATCTGGGGCACAAAAAGGAGATACAGCACCCCCAACAAGAATACAGCAACACATGGTAAACAGAGAAAAGCTTACCATTTATTTGAAAAAGTGTGTCATCTCAACTCACTTCATGTGCATGAGTGTAGAAGTGACCATCATCGGATTGCAGGGAGAAAAACCGTGCCGGGAAATGAATTTATCGGAGCTGCCCCCCCCCCCAATCCACATAGAGTCTTACTCCTTCCCTTTCCATCCCCCTACTCATCTTTCCACCTGTTATGACTCTCACTCTGTCCCATCCCTTTAAAGCTGTCCACTGTTTTCAAAGATGCCACCTCCGGCAGTTCGTTCCAATTGGGCACAACTCTTATCTGTGAAAAAATGCCTTCTCATTTCCCTTTTGAATCTTCCTCCCACTAATTTAAGACTGTGCCCCCTAGTGGACCCATTCCCCCAGAGATTGAAGATGCCTTCCATAGTAACCTTATTTATACCTTTAAGGTACTCAAAGGTTTCGATCATGTCTCCCCTCTCCCTTCTGTCCTCCAGGGAATACATGTTGAGCACCTGCAGCCAATCCTCATAGGGTTTGTGCTGCAGGCCTTGGATCATCCTGGTTGCCCTTTGCTGCACCCCCTCCAGTAAATTGATGCCCTTTTTCAGACATGGGCACCAGAACTGCACACTGTACTCCAAGTGCAGTCTCACCAAGGACCTGTACAATAGCAGTACTACCTATCCTTTCCTGGAGGTGATTCCTCTGGTGATGCATCCCAGTAATCCTGTGGCTTTGGCTGCTGCTTTATGGCACTGCACAGAGTGCTTCAGCTCCCTTGTGATGATTACCCCTAGGTCCTTTTCCATCTCAGAACTGGACACCTGTACCTCTCCAAGCCAGTAACTGGTCCCTGGGTTCTTAACTCCAAGGTGCATACCCTTCCACTTCTTGGAGTTGAACCCCAGCTGCCAGATACTCAACCACTTTTCAAGCTCAGCCAGGTCCTCCCTGAGCTCGTCTCCCCTCCTCTGTGTCCACTCTCCCACAGAGCTTAGTGTCATCTGTAAATAGGCAAATTGTACCTTTGATCCTATCGGCTATGTCATTATTAAAGATATAAACAACACTGGGCCAATCACTGAGCCCTGAGGGACCCTACTGGTTACAGGCCTAGGCTTTAAGAGTTCCCCCCTTCTACCACCTTCTGGTTTCTATCTTGTAGCCAGCTCCTGACCCACCTCACCAGCTTTGCCCCATCTCCTAGGTCCTGCAGCTTACTGAGCAGTCTCCTATGAGGCACAGAGTCTGTTGCCTTTCATCCTGGAGGCCATTAACCTCCAGAAAGTCTTCTAGTCTCCCTTTTACTATGATCTCCATGAATTTGCCTACAATGGAGGTAAGGCTGACTGGTCCATAGTTACCTGATTCATCCCTGGGTCCACTCTTGTGGAGAGGCACCACATGTGCCATTCTCCAGTCCTGAGGCAGACACCCTGTCTCTAGTGAGATGTCAAACAGGTCCACTAGGGGACTAGCCAGGACATCTGCCAACTCCCTCAGAACTCTCAAGTGCACGCCATCCAGTCCAGGAGCTTTATCCATCCTAAGGGCCCTTGAGACCCTTTAAAACCTGTTGTTTGAATCAATCCTACCTGTACCAGCTTGTTTGTATCTATGTCTTAAGTTACTGTTATACTGTGTTATACTGTTATACTGTGTATTTTCGTTTGTCTTACTGTGACAAGGTACCTTTGTAAATGAGCCTATGGCTCAAAGGTTTTCCAAACTGCTGTCTAAATAAATAAAAATAAATAAATAAAAAACCTTGTCCTCCTGAATTGCTTCACCTGTTTCACCCCCTCCCTCCAAACCTCTATTTTTCCCTGTGGCACAGGTCCATCCTTCTCCATAGTGAAAACCAAGCTGAAGTGCTCATTCAGTACCTCCACCTGTTCCTCATTACTTTCCGCCCATCCCTCCGCTCGCTTTAATGTAAGAATCCCATCCTTGATACTCCTTTTCTCCTTTATGTACTTGAAAAAGTCCTTTTCCCCTACTTTTATCCCTTGAACTAATTTTAGTTCCTTGTTGCCTTTGCTGCCCTGACTGCTGTGATTGCCTCTCTTGACTGCACTGAGTAAACCTCCCTGTCTGTATCCTTCAGAGTACATTTGTACTTATAAAAGGCTGCCCTCTTTCCTTCACTTTTACTGCCACCTCTTTGCTGAACCAGCTTGGTTTTCTGATCTTGGTTTTCTTGCTCTGAGACTTGGTACACATATTAGTGGCTTCAATCAGATCCATCTTTATAATGGACCATTTCTAGCTGACCCCGTGGCACTGAGCGTTGAGGCGCTGGATGTCACACCTCGTGCCATGCTGGTGACCCAGGTTCGGGAATGAGCTCGGGTCATCGGGGTTGGCAGGGGAAGGAGAGGAGAGGATTGAGCACCTGGAGGACTGCTCTCCTCTTCTCTCCTTTCCTCTCCTGGGGAGGGTGGGTTCTGTCTTCTGCTGCTCTTGCAGCTCTGCAGCTTGTGGAGACATGCTGAAGGGGTATGGAGGCAATGGCAGGCATCCTGTGGATGGGAATGGGAGTGTGCCCATCGTGCACTGGACGTTATTGCACATCTGTGCCTCCGGGACCAGAAAATGTAGAAATACACCGGCACCTGGGAAGTTAAAAACAGGTCCTGTGGTTGGCCCTCCATGCTCAGTGCTGGATCACCTCACCCAGCCTCTGGTTCTCCTCTGTGTCCTGACCACACTCTAGATTATAGCTAGAGCACCAGTCAGGAGTTAGCAGGCCCCCCCTTGGGGGGTTCAGAGCTGGGGGAATGACAAGTCAGCGATGCAGAAGGGGGACACCCTGGGATAGACCTGAGGCATGGCATGAGAGGTCTCAGGCAAGCAGGATCAGGGTCAGTCCCCGTGACCTGCCAGAGAGAGTCCTATGGGGCCAGTGCAGGAGGATAAAGAAAGTTGACAAAAAATAAATAAATAATGGACTATTTCTGCTCCACTTCCATTCCTGGACTGATTTTGGCATGATGTCCCTCTAGGATTTTGCCCATCTTTCCAAAGTCAACCTTCCTGAAGTATATTACCCTTGTCTTAGTCCTGACTATTTCTTTGCCCAGATTTAGGCAGAACCACACTGTGCAGTGGTCGCTGCCTGCAAGAGAGTCTTCCACTTTTATTTCCTAGACATGCTCACCTCTGGATAGTACTAGGTCCACTATGGCTCCATCCCTGGTGATATCTGTGACTCCCTGCACCAGGAAACTATCCTAGAAATCCTCCAGAAGGACCTGTCCCCTACAGCAGGAGGTAACTGGGGTCCTCCACTCCACTCCAGGGAGATTGAAATCACCTGTTATGACTATGCCGCCTCTACTAGATATCATTCTAAACTGCTCCCCCAATGCTCTTTCTAACTCCTCGTCCTGCAAGGGTGGTCTGTATGTAATCCCCAGTTGGCACTATCCCAAGGGCTACTACCCCTGCCTGCTTGACTACTGACAGGTTGAGGGGCCTAGGTTCTATGGCGGATGCCTCCACCCAGCAGTCAGGGTTTGTAATGGTTGGTCTAATTTGGTCACAGCCCTCTGGGACACTGAAACCCCCTTCTAATCCCTCTAATGGCCCACATGATGCACAGGAGTTACAGTACCAATACCCCACATGTACACACTGTTCATTCATAAGGTACCACTTACCCTTGAGACTGATCCGAAGGTTCTTCTCTGAGGACCCCCTGAAAAATAAGGTTAAGCAGCATACACAAACCAATACAGTGCTTGGCATAAAGGTACTGACACTTCAGACAATTTAAAGTTTAACAACAACAAATCTGATTTATTTAGGGAACGGAAACACGGGAGGTGGAAATCAGGTTAATCAGTGGCATTAAATCACAGTACTGTGCACACATACAGGGTCTGAAAAGTCACACTCTGGGTACCCAGGTTGGGAGGGCTAGCGAGGTCCATTGCCTAGCGTTGGCCGGCAGGTCAGATGAATAGGGCCCTGTAGAAGAAAATATATGCACAACACCTAATTGTAATCTGGAGCCTGATGGCTCAGTCCATGAAGCAAAGAAACAACAAGAATTAGATGACACACTTGTGATTGAAAACCGGCTGTAGGGGAATACTCTGATTTGTACTCACAATACCCAAGCTGAGAACCGAATGGTAGATGTTCTTCTGGATTGTCAGAAACAGCATTGCATGGAGACAAGTTCCTTGTGACTGGACCCCACTGCAGTTTATAGCAAACGGATTTAGTTTGAGACAAGCTGGGGTTTGCTTCCAGCTTCAACACACAGCACACAGCACAGGGCATTGGAAATAGCGATTCCCCATAAGCACTATGCACATTCATATGTAAAAGGAAAGTACTATACCAGGCAGGCTGCTCCTCGATCCCGATCGCAATTACTGCAAGATACCCAGGAGCACACACAGCAGCTTCAGTTCCTGACAGACCGAGCGCGATTCAACAATTTCTCCAGTCTTCTACAGGGTGAGCCTGGTTTCCACACTTCTGGTGCTTCTTTCTCCTCACAACTCGGATTCAGTCCAAACTGGCACTCACAAAGATTGCAGACCGAAACTCAGGGCCTCACATGCGCTTCCCGTGCGAAATTACACACCGCAGAAGCACACAGCTCCTTCTCTCTTCACTGCCATAACTGATCTGATCTTTCCAGTCACAGAGCAGGGCATTTCCTTAGCTCCACACTATTCTGTTGGCTGATTCAGCTGTCACTCACAATAAGACTCCTCTGTTGGTAGAAAAAGGCGCCAAGGTTAAAACTACATTTCCCAGAGTCACTGCCCATACAATCCCCTTGTGGCTGGCTCAAAATTGAGAGTCCAAGTTCCGATTCATCCACAGGCTCCATTTTAGGGTCTCCCTATCATCCTGATTGGTCCAAGTCAGCTATTCAGAACCAAAATGAAAGAGCTACACTGAAACAGTTCATGCTGAAATGAAGACAGGTTAGACAAGTTACATTTTCTCAGTCACTCTAAATGATTTCTGGCAAACAGTTATATCTTTCAACAAGGCTCCCTCTGCACATGTAGCAACGGCAGGAACGGAGCGAATTGACAGCAGCCCGGGTGGGATTCCGGCATTAGAACACACAGTCCCCCTATACAAACTAATTAAGTCTGCAAGCAGACAGCTCTTAAAGAGACAGTATGTGGAGGCTCAAATAGCACTCACCTGGAACCACATTCAAACAGCTCAGACGCCGAACACTGCCCAGACTTGGAGCATTCAGGCAAGCTCCTGGAAGACTTTTTGGAACCCCCATTTGCAGGGGGGGTTACATGTATACCACTCCCATTCTAACGTTTCTCTCCTTGATGGTCTGAAGCTGAACCCACAAGGATTCAGACTTACCCTCAGCCTCCTCCTCCCAGGGGCATGTGATCCCTTCTCTCACGAATATAGCTACTCCTCCCCCTTTCCCCGGCTCTCTGTCCTTTCTGTAAATTCTATACCCAGGGATCATGAGGTTCCAGTCATGGTTTTGGGTGGCCCACATCTCTGTGATGGCTACTATGTCCACCTCTCTCTCTCAGCTATCAGTGCCTGGAGATCCGCCATCTTGTTTGCCAGGCTCCTTGCATTTAATGACACCATTCCACCATGATTCCTGTACACCATTACCACTGACCAGTCCTTTTTGTCCCCCCCCCTCACCCCTGCTCTTCACTCCTGCTTTCTTCTGTTAACTTAATGGGGGGAGGTCCATTGTCTCCTGCTCCTGGTAACTACAGTTGCAGCACACCCTACTCCCCCCTCCACATCAGTTTAAATTAAGGTTTGTTGACATATATTCCTCCAGCTTTTCCTTTAGGACCCTGGAGACCTCTCTGCTTAAATGTAGTATATCTGGTGCATATAGGTCCTTATTATCACAAGTCTCACCCCAACCCCCTACCAGCCCATACCCATTTGACTCACACATCCCCTTAACCTACTATTAAATTCTTCAATTCTCTGTTTCCTTACAGTACTAGACCTAGAGACTGGAAACACTTCAGAGAAGGCTACTGAACTTCCTGCTTCTCTGCAGATTTTCCCTACCTCCCTAAACCTCTCTTGCACCACCTCTACCCCACACTCTGCAAGGTCATTTGTACCCAGGTGTACTATAATGTGAGGTTCTTCATGCACCTGCCCTATACAGTTAGTTATAAAAAGGCCCACCCTCCCCGCCATCATACCTGGCATACACTCTATCCTCTCACGGCTAGACCTTGCCCCCATACCTCCCCATCTCATATCCTTCACTACTGAATCTCCCAGGATAACAACCATCCCACCTTTTTTCCCATCCCCACTACACATTTTGCTTTCCCTGCTGCACAAATCCCCCTATTACTATAATTTCCCTCCAAGACCCCTCCATTCCCACATGTCCAGCTTCCCCTGTCCCCTTGCATTTTCCCTGTGTTGCACCTCTCTTTGGCCCTCCTTGAACCATCCCTCCAGACTCCCCACCTGGGCTGCCCCTCTCAACCCCCATGTGGATATCCTTCCAATTGCTCCTGCTCTCCACCCTCCTCCCTTCCCCCTTTCATCCACTCTCTTTCCCCCTTGCTACTATCTTTGAACTCTGTGTTTTTAAGATCCTCTACTTTCCCACCTGTCCCCCATTCCTCTAAACTGGCCAGTATTGTGTACATGTTCAATGAGGGCCCCCCATATCAGGACAAATCTCTGTTCATCCTCCCTGTTCTTTTCCCCTTCCTCCTTGCACTGATTCCTTTACCCACCTAACATTTCTCCTTACCTCCTGCCAAACCCCTGCTCTGGTTCCACAGGGTCCTCAATGAGAAGATGTCTCTGGATACTTTAGCAACCTTCCTGTTTCCATCTTGTGCTTACCATCTGTTTGGCCTGGAGCAGTCCTTACTTGCCCTTTCAGCCACTGTTCTTCCCCCAAGCATCTCCTTCCCCACTTCCCAACTCACATCTTAGCCTCCTTATGGCTTCCTTAAGTTGTCCAAGGCTTCTGCACACTGGACAGTCCCCTGCTCTCCACATTGTTCCCAGAAAGACTGCGGCCCCACATCCACTGCAGCTGACTACCCTTCCTTCACCACCCTGTGCCCTGTATCTTCCCTCTCCTTCCTCCTCCATGGCTCCCAGCTGTCCTGTTGCCTGTGCCAGCTCCAAGGTTCTCACATCCTTCCTGGTTAGCCTATGCCCACTTAACTATATTACTGTGTTTTTCCTGTTCTTATTTCCCCAATAGGCTGACCTTAGATGGGGTATTATTGTAATCCCCTTTTCCTACTGACTGCCTCCCCTTGCCAGAAAGACTAACTTTATGTAGCCTCCACTATGTTCCCTATTCCTATTTCACAAATCGGCTGATCCTAGATAGGGTATCACTGCAATCCCCTTTTCCTGCTGGCTCCCTTCCTTATGCTAACCAGACATACAGTACATAGTCCCCTGTGCTAGATAGACATTCATATTCCCCATTATGTCTTAACAGATTCTGGCTCCTTTCCCCTGTTGTGTACTCACCTACTGTGCCCTGACCAGTGTGGCCTGTGGCCTGCAGTCCTCCCTGCGGTCATCTTGCAGAAACCCCCAGATGCCACTCAGTCACAGATGCCACACTCCTGCTTCATGGCACTCACGCTTTGGGGTTGCTTGGGATTGTAGGTACTAAATAGTAACTATAGGAGCCCTACTGGCATCCTGCATCATGTGGGTCAGGTACCTCTCAATGACATTCGCACCAAAACACAGAAACCCTCTCTCAGTTCTCCCACTGCAGCTTCCCCCTCCTCCCAGCTGTGCAATAACCTCTCTCAAAATTTAAACAAACATCATTTTTTGTTTCTTTCAATTATCCAGCTTTACACAGTCATTTATCTAGTTGATCCTGCACCTCTAGAGCTCCACTCCTGCCACCACACGTCCCGCTGTACTGCCAACACATACAGTACACCAGCAGATATTCCTGGAGTACAGGAGTCCTATTGGTGTCCTTCAGCCACATGGGTCATGTTCCCTTCAATGACATTCATGCCAAAACACAAAAACCCTCCCTCAGTCTTCCCACTGCAGCTTCCCCCTTCCTACATGCCGTGCAATACCCTCTCACAAAATTTTAAATAAACATAAGTTTTTTTTTGTTTCTTTCAATTATCCCCTCTTTACACAACCACTTATCTGGTTGATCCTGCACCTCGGAAGCTCTGCTCTAGCTGCTGCATGTCCCTCTCGGCTGTACCACTATACTGCACCCCCTCATCCTAAAAAAGGACATGGTAACTGAGTTTAAGAACAGGGTGGTCAAACTGACTGGAGTTATCTTTTCCTTATCCTGGACATTGATATGGCCTTAGATTTTCTAATTACTGAATTTGACAATGTATGTGACCAATTTGCCCTAGTTAAAAGGTGTAAATTTAGGGGTACTTCAAATGCCTGGCTTTCTCCAGAACTGTTGGCCCTAATGAAAGAGAAAGAGAAGTGGTGGGTAATGTCCAAGGAATTGGGGACTTCAGTACACCTACAGAAGTATAGGCAGCTAGGAAACAAATGCAAACAGAGAGTATGAACTGATAAGTCTGACTTCTGTAAGAACTAACAAACCCTGAACTAAAACAATGGGAAAATGTTCTGGCGAAATGTCAACAATCTTTTATGCAAAGAGGACAAGACTCTGACTATGCTAATTATTGATGGGAAAGAGTTTCTGGACCCCGACCAAAATTGCAAACAGATTTAAATAGGCTTTTACAAACCTAAGCTCTTTCATGCCCTCTGGCTCACCATCCCTAAACCAAAATGGCTCAGGGTCTGCCCTGAACTTGCAGAGATAATCTGATCTTGCCCACCCAAAATTTTATTTTGGGACCATTTCTAAAAATGATACGTTAAAATATGCCAATAATGTGCTGGGAAAAACAAGGATGGGGAGATACCACTGACATGAAATTGTTATTCATGGCTTTGTATGAACTAACATACTCAGTCACAAAAATATTTTAACTTCTCCCTGCTGTGCTTTCATTTCTCAGTAAAACAGAACTCTGCACTGGTAATGCATGTTTTCAAGAGTGGTGACAGAACAAAAATAGCAAATTACAGGATGGTCTCAATCCTCTCCCCACTGTCCAAGGCACTCAAAAGGGTTATAAATGATCAACTTATCTCCCACCTAGATGTGCTATATATGACATTCAGTGTATCCAACAACCTGTATTTAGGAAAGTACACAGTACCAATATAGCTTTCATTAAATACACTGAGTTCCTTCACAAGGCTTTAGACAGTAGTGATATGGTTGGGGCAATCTACATTGACCTGACAAAAGCCACTTATCTCATCAAACTTAAACTCCTGCTTGAAAAATGACTGAACATGGGTCTGTCTCTGGGCACTTTTGGCTGGTTTGAAAGCTATCTAACCAAGCAAACCCAGAAGGTAAAACGTGAGGGTCTGACCTCCGTGGACAGGACTGTCTTATTTGGGGGTGCCTCAAGGCTCTATTTTGGGGCCATTCTTACTTGGTCATTTCATAAATCAATTGCCTGAAGCCTGTCAGTCTGCCAAAGTGCAAAGACAGTTTGTCTCTAGTCTTACAACATAACTCTGAATCTGTGGAAAAAGGGTTCTCGAATAATGGTCTTGTATGTAATTATAAGAAAACCAAGACTATGCTTTTTGAGATCAAAACTGGAGCAAGTAGAAGTCATTAAATACCTAGGGCTCTACCAGACTGATGCCCTCTCCTTTGTCCCTGATGTAGAAAACCTGGTTAAGACAGTTAATTGTAGGCTCGGTGCACGGTTCCGCAACTAGAATAACTTCATCCGGGAGGCAAGGAACCTAACTATGTCAATTTCTATTTTAGCACTTACCGATTATGGCCTTGTCATCTACACAAATCTATATGTGATTCAGTATTGGACGGGGTCAAGATAATTTGTAACAAAGCCTGCAGATCTGTAGTAGGAATAGACAAACATACCCAGAGCTGCAACCTATATACACGAATCAACTGGTTATCTCTCATTCTCTAACCAGCAGAATCAAGTTTCAGACCTGCATAGTTGGGGGAAAAAAGCCCTGCTGGGTCTTACACCCCCCCCCCCACACACACACACTTAAAAAACTCCTTCAGTTTTGTTAAAACAATCAATACTGCATTCCCATTCCCCCAGCTGGCAAAAATGATTGCAACAGGAATTGGCTGACCGGTCAGGTGTCTTCTCATGGAATGAGTGGGATGTGGGTTGTGCCAAGGGGGAAGAGCATTATATATAACTACAAGATGACCGCCCCTTCAGAGAAAAGTCAAGTAGACTGACACCTGCTGACACTGATGATGTCAGATAACACCTGCAAGAACTCTTGGCAGCAGGGATCATAAAGGAGTCTCAGAGCCCTTATGCCTCACCTATAGTGGTGGCCCAAAAAAAGATTGGCACCATAAGAATCTGCACTGACTGTTGCACCTTAATCAAAGGACCATGGCTGACCAATACACCATGCTTTGAGTGCAAGATGCCCTAAACAGCATCACAGGGACAAGATGGTTTACTGTGCTGGACTTGCACAGTGGATACTGTCAAATACTGATGGCTGAAGAGGACAAGAAGAAGACTGCCTTTATCTGTCCTCTTCTTTTTTGATCAGTTTGAGCATATGCCACAAGGGACATCTAGCACCCCAGCAACTTTACAGCTCCTAATGGATAAGGTGTTGAGGATATGAATCTTCTAGTGGTCTTAGTCTACCTGGATGACTCATAATGCTTGGGTGGACAATGGAAGTACATGAAGCTCGACTACTAAAGGTGCTGGACTGACTGAAGGAACATGGTCAAAAGCTCTCCCTGGACAAGTGTCAGTTCTGTGAGACTAGTGTCAGATATGTTGGGCACATCATATTGGAGCAAGGAATCAGCGCTAACCCAGCAAAAGTGAGAGCCCTCACAACCTGGCCAAAACCCAACAATTCAGAAATGCTTCCGTCTTTCCTGGGGTTCTGCAGATACTATAGGAGATTTGTGAAGGACTACCCAGTGCTCAGGCCATTGAACAACTTGGCTCAGGGGTATCGCCCAACCTGAAAGACCAAAGATTCAGAGACCAATTAAAAAAACACCATTGGAATACTACAGGACCAATTAACCTTTTGGGGACGGATGGACTATGGACTATGAAAATGCTTTTCAAGAGATCATTTGATGGCTGGCGGGGACCCTTATATTGGCTTTCACTGACTATAACAAGCCATATATGCTTCACATTGATGCCAGCATGGAAGGACTGGGTGCTGCACTTTACCAAGAGCATGAATATGATATGTTAAAGGAAGGCAGTATAGCACAGTGGTTTAAGGCTCTGAGCTGCAAATCTGGTGACATCCAGCAGACCAGACCTGGGTTTGAATCCCACAGCTTCCACTTGCATACTGTGTGATCCTGAGCAAGTCACTTAACTTCACTGTGCTCCCAGGTCGCACCTGTAAAAAAGTTTTCAGCTTAGTGTGCTACTCCTGGTTAAACAACTAAAAAAAAAAAAATATGAGACTGGTTGCCTATGCCAGTTGCAGTATAAGCCCATCTGAAAAGAACTATCCAGTCCATAAGTTAGAGTTCCTTGCACTGTAGTGGGCAGTGACTGATCAGTTTCATTAATATCTTTATGGAGCTAGGTTTGTTGTACTGATGGACAATAACCCACTGACTTATGTGCTAACAACTGCCATGCTTGACACCACTGGGCATAGATGGATCTCCACTCTATCTGCTTACGACTTCCACTTGCAATATCATCTGGGATGGAGTATCATTGACACAGATGCCCTCTCCAGATGACCACATCGTACTCTGCCCACAGAGGAGCCATGGGCCTATGTATCCAAATATGGAGTGAAAGCAATCTGCCAGCTAACGGTGCCTGATGACCGGCCTTCTCTCACTAACCCCGACAGGACTGCTAATTTGCTTGGAGTGCATCCTGATGCTATACTGGAGGTGAACGCCTGTTTTGCCACACTGCATAATATTTGTTTGCCTCACCTCAGACCTGCAGATATAAGTCATGCACAGTGGACAGATCCCAGTCTGTGGAAAATCATTCAAGTTAAAGAGAAGTGTTTGGCTTCCACTAATGTAAAATCAAATCTTTCAGATGTGCCACTTCTCTTGAAAGAGTTGGTCAGACCTTCACTAAAGAACTAACTGCTGTATTGAGTCACAAAACCGCAAACAACTTTCTCCCTCAAGCAACTGGTTCTTCCCAGCAAATATTGAGAAATAGTTTTGTGATCAATTCATGAGGACATGGGACAACTCAAGACTGATAAAACTTTGGGCCTCGTCCAGAACTGATTCTACAGGTTATGCATGGCTACTGAAGTAGAGAGACATAGTAAATGTTGCAACCAGTGCATCACCAGTAAGATTCTGCCCAACAGGGTGGCTCCACTTATAAACATCACCAGTACTGGACTAATTGACCTGGTCTGCATGGACTTCCTTTCTCTTGTGCCTGACCAGAAGGAGATCAGTAACATTCTGGTGGTGACCGAACATAATACCTGCTATGCGTAGGCATTACCTGCAAAAGATCAGAAGACAACCACCATGGTGGAAGTTTTATGTGAAAAGTACCTTTTGCATTATGGCTTTTCCAGCTGCCTTTACTCCAACCAAGGGAGATATTTTGAGAGTTGTCTCATCAAAGAACTTATCAGTATTATGGGCATCAAGAAGTCCTGTACTACTCCTTGTCATCCACAGGGCAACCCTCAGCCAGAGAGATTCAGTAGAATACTGCTTAATATGCTGGGGACACTGGGCCCTACAAAAAAAGCTGTACTGGAGCCAGCAGGTACCTTTCTTAGTCCATGCCTACAACAGTACCAAAAATGACTCAACAGGATTCTCACCCTATTTCCTAATGTTCAGATGGGAAGCCAGACTTCCAGTAGACTTATGTTTTAGGGTATTAGCTCATGGTGCCTTGCCAGAGACATACCTGGACTACGTCAAGAGGCTATGTGCACAACTGAAAGAGGCCTACAGGGTGACCCAAGATGCAGCTGGGAAGTCCAACCTTTCTAACAAGACCAGTTATGACAAAAGAGTCTGAGAACAAGCTCTTTAACCAGGGAACTGAGTACTTATCTGGAATTTGGGAATCACAGGCAAAAATAAGATTGAGGACCAAAGGAAACCAAATCTGTGTGTAATTGTGGAACAGCTTCTGAATCTGCCAGTTTATCATCTGAGAATGGAAAGAGAAAATGTTGTGGTCAAAACTTTGTATCAAAACCACCTTTTGCCAACTGGTCAACTGCTGCCTGAACCAGTCAATGCAGTACCTCTCTCACCAGCAAGAAGACCTGCCACTAGGAATGAGACTGGACAAGGAGGAACTGTGTGCCTCCACCTCAATTGCCCATTGCTCCCCTGGCAACTCAGTCTGATGTGGTCTACAGTAGTTCTGAGTATGAGGAGCCCTACAGTTGTCCAATATCACATGAACATGTGCCTTCGCCATGTCCCATGGAATTTCACCCTTCTGCACCTGGAAGAAGTAATACGAGTCATTCCAAACCACTGAATCAGATGGCAGCACCCTTTGCTCTGACTGAATTTTGGCCCACCGTCATGGACTTTGCTCTTGTCACAGAAGATGTTTGGATCCAAGTAATAGAACCACTTCAGGACATTGAAAGACTCAAACCCATTCTTGCAGAAGATGCAGAACCCATCTATGATACTGATGAAATCACTGCAGAGGAACCTGTGGAACCCCACCATCCTGGAAGAAAAGTCAAACACCCAAGCTACCTTACAATGTCGCTGGTGTTCCCTCTGACCTCCCTGCAAATGTGATGCATAAAAAGTTCAATCTGCTAACAAGCCTGCTACTTCTACCCCTTGTGTTGCCCTCAAGCCATTTTTGGGAGGTGTAATTGTTTACCATGGTGAGAAAATGTTAATACCAATAGTTACCCTATGTTCTGTCAAGTACATTGTTGACATTATTCAGACAAGATGCAGGTGTATTAATTACATATATTTAGATAGGAATCAGAGATATTAGACAGCCTGTGTGGTGTTGTGTTAAAATGTTTTGTTTTTCAGGCCTTGACAAGGATGGCAAGGATTTCAGTCAGAGGAGAATGTAAATCCCTCCAGAAGGAGGCTTGTCTTTAGCTCTCTCTAGAGCACTGCTGATGCCTTCCCCAGCACTGCTCATTCACCCTGGTTCCAGTCCAGACTGCAACTGCAGGATCCGGGGCTAGATTGTACACAGTCATTTGTTCTGTGGGCTTGTTCAGTGCCCTTCTCATTGTGGCTAGTGTGCTGCCAACCTTCCTTGATCAACTGGCCCTTAGACTGCCTTCAGTGTTGGGGAGCCCACAACAAGGAGGTTGCTCAGTTTTAAGCAGCTCTCAAAGCTGCATGAAGTGCAAAACAAGTAATGTAGTATATCCTGTCCCTGTGAAGCTGACAGTCCATTTGGAGCTCACCTCTGCAAAACAGCTCTGAACTGCAAGCTGGCGCTGGACTTGTATGCATGCTTTTCCTCTGGAACTGACAGCCACTGAGAGCCAAGAGTTTAGCATAAAGAATAATGCATGAGAAGCTAGTCACTGATATTTAATCACTGGATTTCTGCATAAGGTTGAGAGATGTGGAAATAGAGCAGATTTGTCTGAAGAAAAACTTCTGAGGAGAGAAGAGTGCTTGTGAATAGCTATCACTTGCTATTTCTGTCTGACTAAAAAGTTTGTCCAAAAGAGACTTGAGACCCCTGAAAAAGGGGTGCCAAGCCTGGGCTCTAACAATGAATTAGTGCAAAGGTTGCCTTGAAAGTTGCTCTGCATCTGGGAAAGCAGTGAGCCTCTGCTTTCTACTGCTGTTGGGATTGTATCCTGAGAGGGGATTGAACCAGCTGAGGTCCCAAGTGACTGCCCACCTATCGGAGTTGGTGAAAACAAGTCCCCTTGTGGGGAAAATAGGATCATCATCTTCTGGGGCATCACAGCCCATAATCTCACCACTAGAAGTGTGCTTGGTATGCCACACCTGTAGTAACCAGCTTACAGAAGCAAGCTCCCATCATCCAAAGTCATCAGGCCTTGCACCCTTCACCACTGAGACAGTGTTGGGTCCACTGCACCTGTATCCAACCTACAGAAAAGACCATCCAGCCATCATCTTCCTAAGCAGGGGAGATGTCCTAATAGAAACAGCACCAGCCTGTCATCTAGAGGTCATGAGTACTGGGTTTTACCCACAGAACTCATCATTCCTATTGTTTGACTAGCTAGCTAGATACTTCCTGGGCATTCCTGTGCAACCTAAGACTCAAGCCCACAGCTACAGCTTACTGCTAGGAGCAGCTGTTTTACTGTCCATCCAGTTGTGTAATTTGCCAGTTAGCAGCTGCAACCAACAAACGAATTTGCACGGTACCACACCGTGGACCAGGCATCACAGGCCTGCAACTCTGCATCTGTGTGCACACTCAAACTGTAATTGGGAGCTGCCAGTGGGATTGTGGGGTTAACTGCTGCACCGATGGGAGAGAGGTGCTGAGACATGCCTTATGGTGGGGGTGAATGCAAACTGCTGTCTTTGTTTATTTTTACATTTGCTTCTCTTGTCCCCTACCTTGTTCTCCAACTCCAAAATAAACTATTTGCTTATTTATCTGCAACCGCTGACATAGTTTGCTGTTATTGCCTTGCTGTTTATTTGCATGTTTAGAGTGATTAGTGGGGAGGGGACTGTGTTATTGAGCTCCCTCTCACAGAGAGTGGGGGTTGTGTGTATTTCCTGTGGGGAAACACCCTTGCAGTACTGTTATAAGGATCCCCATTACTGGAGGCACCATGCCACTTATCCAAGCCCATTTCTAACCCCGAACCCAGGTGTCATTCACCCAAATGCATAGCAGTCTTTGCCCTTTACCAACTCCAGGTTTAGTCAACACACTTCATGGGTGGGGGTGGTTACACTGTCTAGGCCCTATTTCCAGGATGTCTCCTGGGAGGCACAATATTCCAAAGGTTAGAGTACTGAGTTGTGATCCTGAAGACCAAGCAGACCTAGGTTTGAATCCCTCAACTGCCACTCCCATACTATGCAACCCTAAGCAAGAAATTTTATGGGAACCTAAGCAAGTTATTTAACCTCCCCAGGCTACTGGATCACCCCTGGAAATTACCCTCTGAACCTCTTCTCAGTCTGCCATTCCTAGCCAAAAATTCTAAAAAATAAAAAAGTGTCACAGTCTGTGCCTCTGGCAAAAATGTTTTGCAATTATAGTCCATGTACTTGATTTTCACTCTCCTAATCACCCACTATTTCATTTAAGGACAACTCTCTACTATAAAGAAATGCTTTACACCCCTATATTTACACTGATTTTGTTTTAATTTTGTTTTCTAGTTTTCTGTTATTTTTCCCCAGCTGACCTCGCAATTGCTGTTTGTGACTTCACAGTCCATTGTGAAAGTACATGCAAAAGTGCAGAGCTGCTCTTTAACTTGCCTTTGCTTACCTTCCGGCTGATACAACAGTTCATGATTTCTGATATGCTATGGGATACAGTGTGCATGAAAGGCACTGAACAAAACAGAACAAAATGAAACAAAACAATCCAAACCCCAAATGCATAGCCCCTCAGTGTGCATGTACTGTGAAAGCATAGCGAATAATGGATGGGTAACCATACATGCCCAAAAATGCTATGTTTCCATCAAGAGGGTTCTGATGTCATCACAGGGAACTCGAGAGCAAAGCTTGAGTGGTTCTTGTCATCACAACCTCAGGATGGAAACATAGCTGAGTTGGGCATGGTTGCCCATGTGTTATTTTTGGATAGCATATGGACTGAAACATAACATTTTAGGTTTAATTTTTACTTATAAAAAACACAGAAACCCACCCTCACCTAACTGCTGAAATCAAACCTGCCTGAGGATGGTTTTCTGTTTTTTTAAATGATGAAACAACAAAAGATGTGTGTGTGTGTGTGTGTGTGCGCGCACACACGTGTATGTGTGTGTGTGTGTGTGTGTGTGTGTGTGCGTGTGTGTGTGTGTTAAATGAAAGTAAAATGGCAGGTGGCATGAGTTTCAATTCTAATTAAAAAAGCTGATGAGCCAAAGAAGGGTAAGCAGTATTCTATAACCTTTGAACTGTAGTACAGCGCCATTTTAGGATGGCAGTCTTTGCACAACAAGGGTTAACTATGTACTGCACCACTGTTTCTGTATGTGTAGGTTCAGGCAATGCTATTGTACTGAAATGTTCTATTTTCTTGGGTTTTCCAGTTGTATCCCTACATCATAAACATGCCTTTTGAGAAACTCGGAGTTGGACCAGCCAAATTTAGTTTTGGCTCTTTGAAAGGTAATGCAACTACCATTTTCAATCAGTTGCATAAATCTGGTTAATCCAGGCTGTTCCCACCTAGCAAATCCAGGATGTAATGTGTGTGTGTGTGGGGGAGGGGGAGAGATCAGGACGATACCCGATTAGAGAGAGTGGTCCTGTCCCTATGGGAGTGCCCAGTGTTTAATGAACTTCAAACAAAATGTGCAGCCCATGAAGAACCCACCTCTTTTTAACATTTTTTCTATAGTCTATAGAGACTGGGGACAAAACTAGTGTAAACAGAGGTCTACCTTCTGCTTCCTCATTTTCAATTGTGTACCGTCGAGATGTGTCTCGCTGTTTCACCTAAGTGAAAAGTGAGACCATTTGAGCTGCCAAGTAGTAAAGGGGTAGATTAGGGAGTCCCAAGCCCCCCTCTCCCTTAGGCAGGTACAGTGGATGTTTTTCCAAACAAAGTTACAAATACTTTTAATAACTTTATTCCAGAAAGAACTTAGAATTTTCAGAGGGAGACTTTGAAACAGGAAGAGAAAACGCAGTAAGATATTCATCTTAACTATGTCTATCCTACCAACAAGCAAGAGGGGAATCAGACGGCATCTAGAAATATCCGCTTGAATCTCGCTCTACAGTTTTTCATAATTTAATGGAAAGAGTTTCAAAAAAATCTGTGGTAATTTGTACCCTTTAATATCGAAACTGGCTTTTAGGAGCCCATTAGAAAGGGAATGACACTCAAAATTCTGCGGGAACCTTTCCACTGATTAGGATGGCCACTGATTTAGAAAAATTAATTGTGTGCCCTGATAATTCACCAAAGGAGTGTAATAGGGAGATCTCTGGCGAGGACAAAAAAAAGATTGCATTTTCGGCATACAAAGATAGTTTTTGTTCAGAGTTGCCAGCCATAATATAGTTTTTGTTCAGAGTTGCCAGCCATAATATCTCTCAGCTGCAAGTCCTACTGTACCTTGGCTGCCAGAGGTTCCAAACTATGCTACGCACAATCCCCATTGGCTACTGGTCGACTGTGACACTCTCGCTTTGATCCTGAAAGGAGAACTGTCCCACTGACGGCAAAACAGCTGATGCGCGCAGAGGGCGAGGTTGACCTGCTCCAAAGGTCCCCCTTGGCGCCGCAGAGGACCGCGATAATTGCCGGTGGAGTGCTGTGGGCTACTGCTGCTCCAGCGGGCCTCCTCGGCTGACGACTTTGCATCGCATAAGCTCCCGGCCCCTGCCCCGGTGCAGGAGAAAGCTTAACAGGTTTCTTGGCCCACCCGCCCACCGTGTTTCCCTTCTCCCATTAAATGCTCACTGACTCCGCCCCTAATGTACTGTCTCACCCAATTGGCTAATAGGGGAGGTATCTGTTTCATTGTTAGTGGTAACTAGCTAGATTTCTATTTTGTGGAAGCAAGTATCATCCAAACGGCCATCAGGGGAAGTATCTGCTTAATTATCAGTGGTAATTAGTTTGTTTCTCCTACCCAGGTTAATTGCCCTTCCTGCTCACTGATACTAAATAGAGTCAACAACATTTTTTTTTTACATGTTGGTATATGCTAAATAGAGTCAAATAAATTTTTTTATGCTGGTATATGCCTACTGACTGCACTACTGTCTACTGCCTGTCAACATTATCCTGATGACCTACTTCTCTGCGACCACTGTCTGCTAAACTGCCCTGCTCTGTCTTGTGTCAGAACCTAAATCTTGTACAGGTGTTGCTCTTCCTGCTGGCTCTCCTGTCTCAGCCCCTGCTAATAGAGACCTTAACAAAAGGAGTAGGGCCTCACTATACCAGACTCTTGACAAAAGGTGTAGGGCCTAACTATTCCAGTCGTGCTACACTGTCTGCTCAAAACAACCTTGCTAGTATTTACTATTATACCAATCCTAACCCCCCTTGCACTGCTTGGTTGTTGGCTGTCTAAACTCTGTCCTCGTATAACTGTCGACAGGTGGTAAGTGTGCTTACAAAGGGCAAGGGCAGGAACTCCTTCCCAGAAATAAACCTCAGCCCCTGCGTCCATAGCTGGTAGCCTTGAATTGCACTGTGCAGGCCTTATTTTATTTACTTGGCACATACCAATAACAAATCTCACTAACTTCCTTCCAGCCTTAGTACATCCATCTCTCCTTCCTTCACAGCATTTCTTGTTAGCTGACTGATATTATCTCACAGGCTAGTGCTATGCCTCCAGCTAAGATGTGGACATGGTTCCCCTTCCATCTATCTAGTGAGGATAGGGAAACTCAAATATTAAAGGTAGAGGGGGTGCTGGCTGTCATCCGCAGGGATATAGGCCTTGTAGGTCTTATAGAGGGACTCTCCTTGTTGCATATGGTCACCTCCCCCTTCAGTAACACTGAGTGACAACTGGGGATGGTCATCTACCTCCGAGGTCCCCAACTACACCTTCTCCATTATCCTTGTGATCTCTGAAGTGCACTGCAGTGTTACTTGCTGTCTAGATCTTCAGTGCCTTATGTATACAAGCAGGGTAAGGCGTACCCATGCTAAAAAACTCCCAGGTTGTCAAGCGCATAGGAGGTGGTATCTCCCCTAGCTCCTCCTATTTGCACTACTACTGGCCGGTGATATTGAAACCAACCCTGGCCCATTAAATCTGACCTACAAAATCCCTCCCATATGGGGCATGGGTAAGGGGCTAAAAATAGCTCATCTTAACATTAGGAGCCTGCTACCTAATCATGATGAGCTATTAGCATGGGTTGCACTCTACAAACCCGACATCCTAGGAGTGACGGAGACCTGGCTGAAGCCCTCTGTCCCTGACTCTGCCTGTGAACTCACTGGGTATGAATTCACCCAACTGGACAGAGCTGGGGGCAAGGGGGGGTGGCATACTAATCTACCATAAGAGCCACTTAAAAATCTCCCAAATTGCCCACCAGGATTCAAACGTGTCCCCCTGTGAGTTGCTACATGTGCTACTGCTACTAGGGGATGCAAAGAAACTGCACCTGGTGTGCACCTATAATCCTCCAAGAGGTGGGCTACCTGGATTAACTCACCTCATGGACAAAATTGGTTTCAGAGTCGGGGATAACGAACTCATAATCCTGAGGGATGTAAACCTTAACTGGGACAGTGGTAATGTTAAGCAGTTTGAGCCTCTGCTTGCTAACCTTGCCTGACCCAGCTCATCTAGGAACCAACTAGGCGGACAGCAAATGGATCCTCCAGCACCTTACTGGACTGGATCATGTCTAACCGTCCTGCCAGGCTCTCATCAGTGGGTGCATTATCTGACTCCATCTCTGACCACTCACCGGTTTTCTGTGTATGGAAAATTCCCACCCCCAAAATTCCACACATAATTATGCATGTCAGAAACTACTCTAGATTCAATACTGAGGAGTTCCTGGAGGACCTAAGAGTTACTGACTGGTCTGGGGTGTATGGTGCCACTGACCCCTCGGCAGCAACCTCTTACTTCCTCTCCACCTTTGGAGCCTTGCAAGACAAGCATGCTCCCAAGGTCACCCCTAGGGTGAGAGGGTATGCTACCCTCTGATTAAATGGGAATCTCCTAGTCCAGATGCGGGATAGAGATAAGTGTTAGGCTCGTTCCAAAGGTACCAGTGATCCCATGATTATTCAAAGGTACAGACACCTCAAGAACAAGTGCAAAAAGGCCATCAGGGCAGCAAAGAGTGACTTTTGCAAGTCCGCCCTACTAAGCTCTGCCAGTAATCCCAGGAGGTTCTGGAGATATATTAAATCCCTTGTCAGCGGATCCTCCCATCCGGGGGTTACAGACATGGTCATAAATGGAGTCTCCTGCAATAATCCCCATACTATTGCCAACTCCTAAATAATCACTTCTCTGACCTCTCTGCCTTCACAACCCTCTTCTCACCTGATGAGGCTCTGTCCCACCCCCTTCCCTCCACTCTGCTGGAGGGTCACCCTCCTCGTCAAATGTTCCACCTCAGGGCTGTATCAGTTCAGGACTTGCAGAAACACCTAGCTAGCCTCTTCCAGGACTCAAGTCCTGGCCTAAACAACCTGGAGCCTAAACTCCTTAAGCTTGGTGCTGCACACATTGCCTCACCAGTAGCCTTTATCTTCAACCTATCCCTTGGTCTGGGGACCATCCCAGACATCTGGAAAGAGGCTAGGATTGTCCCTGTACTGAAGCAAGGAAATCCCAAACTGCCTGACAATTATCGACCAATTGCCATTCTCCCAACCCTTAGCAAGCTCCTTGAAAAGGTAGTGGCTGAGCAGCTTTCGGAATATATCCACTCTTATGAACTTCTGTCCCCAGCCCAGGACGGCTTTCGTAAGGGACACAGCACCACCACAGCCTTAATCTCGGTTACATCAAGTATCCGGACAGCCATGGACCAGGGCAAACTCTCTGGTGCAATATTTATCGACCTGTCCAAAGCCTTTGAACTCGTTGGCCACAAACTGCTTGGTGCACAGTTGTGGTCACTTGGCCTCTCCCCCATGCCATGAAATGGCTAATGGGTTATCTACATGGCAGAAAGCAGCATACCTGCTTCAATAAAGTCCTGTCCAAGCCCCTACCAGTGACCTCCAGAGTGCCTCAAGGCTCAGTACTGGGTCCCCTCCTGTTCTTCCTCTTCATCAATCAACTACCCATGGTTACTACCAGCTGTAGTGCCACCATGTATGCAGATGATCTGGCAATCCTGGCTCACTCCCAGAATGCCACTACCCTAAACCAGAACCTGACCGATGACTTTAACAGGGTATTGTCATGGGTTACTAGTCTAAAGCTGGTCCTGAACCTGAAAAGACACAGGCTATGCTCTTTGGCTCAATGACTAAAATCAAAGCCTCATCAGCCTGCTTACACATCACCAGCGCAGATGGATCCTCACTACCCACAGTGAGCTCCATCAAATATCTGGGGGTAACACTTGACCCCCAACTTGACATGGGTAATCATATCCTCAACATCTGCAGGGCGGCAAACTGCAAACTGGGTCTGGCCTATAGGGCCAAGTATAACCTTACACCAGCAGCCAGGCTTGCCCTAGCAAAGGGTGTGCTCCTTCCCTCCCTCAGCCCTGGGCTGCACCTATTTGCTCGCTCTCCAAAGACACATCTCACCCGGTGGTACACTGCTTACAATAACATTTGTCGTTTTGCCTTGGCTGCCCCCGACTCACCCACCGTTGTGAGCTTTATGAGAAACTCTGCTGGCTCTCACCAGCTAGATACCTTGATATTGGTTTGGGATGCCTCTCTGGGAAAGTGATCAGAACTAGCACCCCCAGAGGCTGGCCCGGCTTCTGCCTAAACTGAATCCCACCCCCTACCAACTTAGGTCTCTCACATCAGGGATGCTCAAAGTCCCTCCTACCCAGACCCTCATGCGGGAGCGGGACTTTGCCATAAGTGCGCCCAGACTCTGGAATTCACTGCCTGTGGATATCTGAGCTGCCCCCTCCTATCTGAGTTTTCGAAATTCCCTGTGGGGTTTCCTAAAACTAGCATCACAGTGTGACTACCCCAAACCTCCCTAGAGTAAAGTGTCAAATTGTTTTGTCTGAACCTCCCCAGGGTGTCTCCATTGAATTCCTGGAGATATTTTCCCCACTGTATCAATGACTTCTGACTACCCCTGCCTAAAAAGCCCTGGGCATTTTTACACCCATTATTGCTCCATGGTCATAGGCTAACCATGACATATTGCACCTTGGTCACTTGGTAGAAACTTGTACTACCAAGTGTTTCTGTTTCAGTCTAACAAGTGCATATTTAGAAAAATGTGATGAGCTGTATATACCTGTCCGTGATCCAACTAGCCTAGGGGGTGTATACGACAATGTTATAAGTTATATTATGACCAATCCAGTCCTTGAGCTATGCTCCACTCCTATGTATAATGACCTGTATATATCTGTCAATTGAGCTAGCTAGTCTGTCTAGAGTGTTTAATCTGAAATGTGCTTACTACTATATGCTTCCCCAGTGTCAAATGATGTAGTTCCCACACGTTTGTTTACTGTGACAAAAAAATGTACTCTGTTTGCCATGTCTCCTTGACTGTTGTTCCTCATGTTGTATTCTCCCGTGTCATTCCTGAAAATAGGCATAATACTTGTCTAGTGTACTTACCCGGTAAACAAAAGCTAAATAAATAAATAAAGCAAACAAAAGAGGAGACAAAGGATAGGTTTGCTGGGTGCCACAAGCCAAGGGGAACAGCTATGCACTAATATCAATCACTCTTACCAGGGCTTTATTTATTTATTTATTTATTTATTTATTTAATTATAATGACCTGTATATATCTGTCAATTGAGCTAGCTAGTCTGTCTAGAGTGTTTAATCTGAAATGTGCTTACTACTATATGCTTCCCCAGTGTCAAATGATGTAGTTCCCACACGTTTGTTTACTGTGACAAAAAAATGTACTCTCTTTGCCATGTCTCCCTGACTGTTGTTCCTCATGTTGTATTCTCCCGTGTCATTCCTGAAAATAGGCATAATACTTGTCTAGTGTACTTACCCGGTAAACAAAAGCTAAATAAATAAATAAAGCAAACAAAAGAGGAGACAAAGGATAGGTTTGCTGGGTGCCACAAGCCAAGGGGAACAGCTATGCACTAATATCAATCACTCTTACTAGGGCTTTATTTATTTATTTATTTTATTTTTATTTATTTGAAAAGGTTTCTGAAGGAAAGACAACATAAGCTGCAAGCAGCTCGTTTCCAGAAGCGTCCTGGGGGAAGGGTACATAAATGGGAGGATCGAGCAAGAACAAAACAAGCAATGACATACAGTGCAAAACAGTACATACAGTATTGTACTAGTACTATGGAATACAAATACTAAACAGTCAAATACAAGCAGTAAGTGCAGAGCCAGATCCGAAAAGCCAGACTTGAGAGTTGCTAAGTGCTAAAGGATTTTGAGGAGGGGAGTTATAGCACCAGAGGCAGTGAAGGAAAGGTGGGTGGGGGGGCAGGAGTGAACCCCTTCAGGATGCTGAAAACCTTGCAATGGGGGTATCTGTCAAAAGGAGTAGGGGAAGGGGCTTGGGGGTAATCCAGGAACTGAATCCTTCAGGATGCAGTGAACCCTGCAAGGGATGGGGTCTGGATTGGGAGAAGGAGGAGGGAAGAGGGAGACATTGGGGAGAAAGGTGTAGGTGGGGACGAGTAGAGAGGATGGAGGTGAGAGGAGGTGGGTTATGAGGATGATGAAAACCCTGCAAGGGGCAGGCCTGCTAATGAAGGAGTGGGGGGATTCTTTCAGGATGCTGAGAACCCTGCAAGGGAGAGACCCAGAGGAAAGGAGAAACAGTTGGGGGGCGAGGTAGTCGGGGTGTAGAGAGAAGTATAAGAAGGGGTAAATAGGGTCCAGGAGGCACCAGCTAGAGGTAGCCAAGGGAGGCAAGGAGGGAGGAGTGGGTGGGGGGAGGAGGGAAGGATGGTGGGCGGGACAGAGGGAGGTTGACTGGGGGAGAGTGGTATCAGGTGCAGATACAGGAATGAACTGAGTGCTTACTGAGAAGGAAGGAGAGGGAGTGCTTTAGGGTTGGCGTAGAGCTGTGCTGTTGCTTGCATGAATTTGGGACCAAATTGAATTAGCTTCATGGAAGCTTTGTGAAATTGCCAATTGACTCTGTCGAATACTTTTTTGGCATCCATGGAGATAGCCAGTTGAAGGTTTTTCTGATGCTTCTGTGTGGAAATGATATTAAGCAAGCGACTTATGTTGTCTTGTAAATATCTACTGGAGAGTAACCCCATTTGGCCATTGTGTATATCACCTGTGTGATTGCTGCCTGGACCCTACCAGCCAAGATTCCAGTAAACAGTTTAGAATCAACATTCAATAATGATATGGGTCTATATGACCAACACTGTAAGGGATCCTTCCCTGGTTTATTCAGGACTATGATTTGAGCTGCTTGCCATGAATATGGTACCTTTCCATCCTCCATGATCTCATGGCAGACAGGCAGCAGAATCGGCAGGAGCTGATCAGCCAAGGCTTTGTAAAATTCTGGTGTGAAGCCGGTCAAACTGAGTGACTAGCCATTTTTCTGGCATGCTGGTTGAACCTTTAGCTTTTCCAGGGTGAGCTGTTGGTCCAAGAGTTCGGAAGAAGGGGGGAGGAGTTTCTGCAACTCCAACCCTTCAAAAATTTGTGAAAGCCTATGTGCAACGTTTGGTATGGGCTTGGTGAATGTAAAGTTTCATAAAAAGTGGCAAAAGTCTGCATTATTTGGGCCGGGTGGCTATTCACTGTTGGATTGTCCCCCGGGGTTTTGATCTGCAAGACTAACCTAGAGCTTTGTTGTGCTCTCAAGGTTAAAGGCAACAACCTGCCAACTCTGTTGCCATTTTCAAAATAATACCGCCTGACCCACCTGTATGTCCCCTCT
Source organism: Neoceratodus forsteri (assembly GCA_016271365.2). Classification (NCBI taxonomy): domain Eukaryota; kingdom Metazoa; phylum Chordata; order Ceratodontiformes; family Ceratodontidae; genus Neoceratodus; species Neoceratodus forsteri. The sequence continues at coordinate 273,058,353 of JADMNL010000024.1, forward strand.
TTTTAATAGAGGGATCTAAGGTTAGTTTGTGTTGGGATTGTAAATTCAGTATGGCTCTCTCTAGGTCCCACTGTGCCTTTTCTATATGCTTACAGTACGTTGCTCTGAGGTGAACTTAATAATTACTCCTCGAAGGACAGCCTTCAAGGCGTCTCACCTAACTGCATGTGATGTAGATCCAGCAGGATTACTAATTAAATAATTCTGAATTGTGTTCTGCACTAGTGTTTTGAAATTGGGATGGTTTAACAAGCCTATATTGCAATGCCAGTGTGAATTATGTTGGGATGGGGCTAAACCAAGAGACATTTCAACGGGGGCATGGTCGGACCAGGAGCTGGTTTGAATTTTACAGGAAACCACGGTGTGCAGCCATTCCTCAGAGAGGAAAAGCATGTCAGTGCCCGTGTAGCTGGCATGTCTGTCAGAATAATAAGAGTACTCCCTAGTCAGCCAATTAATGTGATGCCACACATCTCGTAGGCCCAAGATCTGGCTAACTTTATTAAGAGTGGTTCCTGCGCACCCAAATTATTTTTATTTGGAGCACCCCTCTTGTCAAGTTTAAGAGATGAGATGATGTTGAAATCCCCTACAATAAGACAGAGGAGAGTTTTTCCTTGGTAGCTTCTAGAAACATTTTCTTAATGAAATGGGAAGCCTCCCTATTGTCATTTGGGGTGTAAACATTCAAGATTATGCAGGAAGTGTCCCTGTAGTTCGCTTATATTTACCCTCTGGATCTTTCTCTGCATAAACATGCCTTTTGAGAATGGGGCAACAGAGTACTAGCAAGGTGTTTCATTCCCACCAACTTGGGTTTCCCTTTTCCCTGAAAGACAATGGTTACTGTGCTATAGTGTTGTGCTCTGCTGCTGCAGTATATCCACTTTCCTCTGTCAATAGCATTTCCTGACAAACCATACATGTATAGAAATAGAACAAAACAAGCAGAACACACCAGACTTTAATTTTATTTGCATATCATTTGTTTATACTTTTCTTGTAGTTTCCGATCTTTTGCCCTGGACCAAGGTTGCTACCTACTTCCCTCTACTCTTCAAGCTTTATGCCTAAGAAGGTCTTCAAACCCACCAATTTTGCCAGTTCATGGAAGAAGCCATCTCACTGGGGAATTAGCCTGACTTGAGACATAGAGCTAGGCCAAAAGCAGAGCTGAACTATGAGTGGCAGGGTCCATCAAAGACCTCACTGTGCATGAGGGTGGAGAAGACATCATCCTATGAACATCTCGTAATTTCTCCCTTTAATTTGCCCCTTCTACCACTATGGTCCCAGCAGTCCCACTGGGCTTTTAAGCATGCAATAGGACATTAGAGAAAAGGCCCAACCCCTTTGATGATGTCCTAATGGACCCCATGCATGCATGCAACCGCGGTGCACAGGATATTGGAGGCACTGGGAGCCTTAGAAGCAGGCATTTCTGAAGGCCTACAGCAAGGGTCTCTCCTTGAGCCATCTCGCGGTGCACAGAATATCGGATGCACTGAGATCTGCACTGGGAGCCTAAGAAGCAAGCATTTCTGAAGGCCTGCAGCAAGGGGCTCACCTCCAGCCATCCTGCGGTGTGCAGGATATTGGACGCACAGGGAGCCTAAAAAGCAGGCATTTCTGAAGGCCTGTAGCAAGGGACTCTTCCCCAGCCAAACAGCAGTGCACAGGATATCGAACACACTGGAAGCCACACCGGGAGTCTAAGAAGCAGGTATACAGCCATCTCTGTTCCTGTGTGCCCCTGCCACTGCTAGTGCGGCAGTTGCCCCTCCCACCCTGGGCGGGCATTTCTTTTATTATTTGTAGGTCATGTAACCCATCTGCCCTATTACCCTGCAGAAGCTTATACAGTCAGTCCACAAGGGAATGCTGCTGCACTACTGCTTCACTCCCCTTGGGCATTATTAGAAATTTCTGGACTTATCATCTAACCCCCCACCCACACCCCTCTTAGGTTTCATCACTCCCGCATACTCCCTATGCCACATATACTCTGTATTTGAAGGCTGTACTTTGCAGAGTCACTGGGTGTGAGATTAGATCCTCAGCAACAGTAGCCTGTCCACACCATATCTTGTTGCTCTACCCACTAGGCCATTCCACTGGTAACTGCTTTAGCAGGTATGATCCATTAGTGCCTCAGACCACCCTCTGGCTATTGGTTCACCAGTCAGCCCTTTCTACTGCACAGCAGCTGGAGGTGATCGGTAGGGCAATCTCTAGTAGCTTCATAGGCAAATGATTTCTAAGTACAGTCCACTCTACTTATACCGCCCGTGGCTATTGCAGGAAGTTGGCTACAGCAGTCACGCCATGATTACCAAAAGCCATTCCCTATCTAATGAATGCTAAATCCACCGCATACAATGATCTATGCCCACCTTGTACATTGGGCACTCTGCTGCTCCAGATGTAAGTGTTACCAATTAACATCTCATTGTAGCGCTTAAATTGTAACTGCTAGTTACCTGTCTCAGTGTCACACCTCCTATGTTCTGCCAACGGACATCTCCAGACTGCTCTCTCAGATCTTTTCCTACATATTTTCACCTCATGGCACTGAAAAGAAAAGCTCTGTTGCTCACTGAAAAAGATGAGCTTCTAAAAAAAAGAAGGCTGTGATGCTGACTCTGAGGAGGAGAAAAGAGTGTCCACACCAGATGTGAGGGAGGCATTGCTCACACTTAGGCGGGCGATGGAGCAGCATTCAACGGAGACTCCTGACTGGGCAGCGCTCTCCATCACAGAGAAGGGTTGGGAACCCTACTGTAGTAAACAAGTTGTGCAAGTTAAAATTACACAGTTCACTCAGCTGAAGTAGACAGCATGAAAGAAAACAAAACAGGACTTGAATACTGTGCTGTACTGTATTTCTCGATGCTGTGTTTTTGCTGTGTTTTGTATGGGTCATAAGGTGTTGCACCGCAAAGTAAAAATAAAAAATAAAATTAATTAAGCCACAAATGTTGTCTGCATTTATTTATTTTTTTGAAAATGCACCCAATGTTATACCAACCACTTAATATAACGGGCAGGTTAGCTTTGAATGGATGTGCCCACTATAAGCAGTGCCCACTGTACTACAGTACGTTATCCAATGGTTCATCTTGGACAGTATTTGATTTTTAAATGTTTAAGTTTAAGATTTCAAATGTTTAAGGGAAATGTTTAAGTTCTGGGTTTAATTTCTTGTACTGGAGACCCATTCGTGTGGGACTTGTACTGGACTTTTTGCTGTGAAAATTTTTTTTTATGTACTGGGGTTAATTTCTTGATCCAGAGACCCGTGCCTGTGGCAGTTCCTGTGGGGGATTCTAATCTCGGTGGTTACTCTTTATTTTGTGTATTGCTATAATTTCTTGGCTGTTGCTCATTCTGGGTGCTTCCAATAATACACTCCTTCCTATCTCTCTCCTTTGTTTACTTCCAAACTCCCCAGATTTCTTTATTATGCAGCCTCTTTGTACGCTACCCTTCATCTTCTTTCCCCTACCCTGTTTTTCCCTTTCTCTCTCCCTTCAGCCTGCTTCCCTACTCCCTCCTTCTCCTGCTCCTCCACCCCATCTCCCTCCCCCAACCCCACTACCTCCCCTACTCTCCTCTCCTCTCCTCCCCTCCTGTTCCCTCCCCATTACACTATCCCTGGCTCCCAGTTTCCTCCCTCCTCCCTCCATCTCTTCCTGACTCCACCATGTGTCTATCAGACTCCTCTCACTTCTACCCCCACCCACCCTCTCCCGCCATCTCCACTACACCAAAACACACCTCAGCCCTTCTCAAACTCATCCTATTCCTACTGCTCCTCACAGCAGGTGACATTAAGCCCAATCCTGGCCCAGCCCCCTCCCTTCCCACTGCCCTCCCCAAAGGCCTACGTGTGGCTCACATTAATATACGAAGTCCCTTGCCCAAAATTGACCTGCTACAAACTCTCATGATCTCCCTCCTCCCTGATGTCCTAGTTATCTCAGAATCTTGGCTTTCCACCACTGTTTCTGACTCCACCATCACCATCCCTTGTTACTCCCTTTCTTGCCAAGATTGCGAGGAAGCAGCATCGCAATCTACCTCTCCTCCTCCATTTAGTCTACACCAGTGCTGTCTGTCTCATCCTCTACTGCCTATCAAGTTCTCATCCTAAAACTCTTCTTTCCTTTGTCCCTTCCTATCTTTGTGGCAGGTGTATACTGTCACCCAGGGCTTTCTCCTACTTTTGTTATGGAACTACCAACCACTATCTCTACTCATGTCTCTGCTGGGGAGCTTCTCATCTAAGGTGATTTCAACTTTAATTATCTTTCACATTCTAACACTAAACTCTGCCAAAACATCAAGTTCTTTCATCTTATGCAACTCATTTCTGTCCCCTACCCCTCATAATCCCTGTTCTCAGAATCACTCTCTACTGGACTGGGTTCTTGTTTCTCACCCGCACCGTATCATCAATGCTGGTACCCTCCCTAATGCACTCAGTGACCTGACTTCCATGTGGTTTACTGTGTGTGCAAAATTCATCGCCCTAAAGTCCCCCCCAAAATTATCCAACTTAGATCCTTCTGATCAATTGACTTATCCTCACTACACACTGATCTGCTTTCCACTGATTGGTCCCCTGTCTCTATGGCCAGTGATATCAATCAAGCCCTGCAATATTTCCATTCAGGAATTTTTATCTGTCTGGGATCATCATGCCCACCTCAGGAAAACTAGGGTTTGAGATTCTCACCTTCACTGTATATCGGCTGAACTCCTGGCCTGCCTCCATGCACGTGACCTGGCATTGAAGTCTTACAAGTCCTCTGGCACTCCAGCTAACCTTAGCAAGTACGGTGCCTTGAGGAACTGTTGTACTAAAGCCACTAGGTTTACTAAGTCTGTGTTCTTTTCCTCTAAATTTCAGACCAATCTTAACAACTCCTCCAAGTTCTGTAAAGGAATTTACATACTATTCTCCCCTGCCCTCAAGGTGGGTGGCTCAGCCATTTCTGACAATCCTTCTATCACCTCAGCTTTCAGCTCCTATTTCACCACCTGTGTTTCCTCACTCCTCTCTGCACTCCCTGCTACTCCCCCCCACTTGCCCCTTCCACTCTCCCTTTCTCCCCTTTCTCTTTCTTGCCTACCTCCCCTGCCTCCACTCTTAAAGCCCTCCTGACTCTCAACCCCCAGAAAGGTGGAAGCCCAGATGGGCTTGATCCCAAGCTCCTCCATCTCTCTCTGCACCTGCCATTGCCTTGCCCATCTCCTCCCTGCTCAACCTGTCATTCTCTCTTACCTCAGTCCTGGATATCTGGAAGCAAGCAACTGTCATACCCCTTCCAAAAGGTGGTGACTCCTCCTCTTCTGGTCATTTTCACCCAATCTCTCTCCTCCCATCCTTATCCAAACTCCAAGAACACATAGTTCTATCTCAACTCTCCCCCTTCCTTGACTCTTCCTCCTTTTTCACCCCCTTCCAGTCTGGCTTTTGTAAACATCACTCCACCACTTCCTCTCTCCTCAGGCTCACAGACCACATCCATACTGGCATAGAGCAAAGCCTTATCACTGTCACTATCTTTGTCAATCTAACAAAAGCTTTCAGCACAGTCTCCCACTCTCTTCTCCTGGTCAAACTGAAATCAGCAGGTCTATCTGACTCCGCAATCAGGTGGTTCAACTCCTACCTTGTAGGTAGATCTCAGGCAGTGAGAATTGGTGACTCTCTCTCTCTCTCTTTCTCTCTCTCTCCCACTACCCATACACACCGGTGTTCCACAAGGTTCCATTCTTGGCCCTTTGCTGTTCTCTATTTTCCTCAACAACTTCTCTTCAGCCTACTCCTCTGCATCCATCCACATGTATGCAGATGACACGGTCTTGTTTTCATCTGGCTCTTCTCTATCTCAATTAACATCCAGGCTTCAACGTGATTTTGACTCTGTTCAGAAATGGTTCAGGGCCAGTCAATTATCCCTTAATGTAAAGAAAACATTCTCCATGTGTTTTGGCACACGGCAAAGGCTTTCTCAACTCCCCTCACTACCCACCTTCCTCACCCTAGATGGAGGCAATATTGATGCTGTACCCTCATTTAAGTACCTCAGTGTCTGGCTGGACTGCCACCTTGGTGATTCTCGGCACATAGATGTCTTTCTCAAAAAATTCCACCCTAAGCTTGGTGCACTTTATAGGAACAAAAGCAGTATCCTTTTATTTGTCCACTGAGACATCATCAAGGTGATCCTCCCCAATTTTTAATATGGTGACCTGTCTATGGTGCTGCTCCAAAATCTGCCTTGGCCAGACTGGCTCCCCTGTTCCACTCCTTTTGCTGTTTTGCTTTGGCCTGTCCACCCCGGACTCACCACTGCTTTCTGTACATTGACCTTTCCCTCCCTTCCTTGTTGATTATCGTCTCATCCATTGTGTCTCTTTTAGTTCAGAATTTCGGTTGCCTTTGCTCCCTCCTTACCTAAGCTCCCTTCTCTCCTCTATGCCCCCCTCCTCGTACTCTCTCCATAACTCAGGTTATCATTCCCTTTTGCTCCCCTCTCGTAAATCTCTGGCTGGCCAATCTGGTTTCTCCTACCACCTTCCTAATCTTTGGAATGCCCTTCCACTAGCAATTTGCTCTGCCTCCTCTGAACACTCTCTCTCTCTCTCTCTCTCTCTCGTCTCCTCTCTAGTCCCTGGCCACACTGCCCCCTCCTGTAAATGCCCTTAGCCCTTTGTCCTACATTCATTCCCTACTTCTCCCCATCTACCCCAACTTCTTTACCTTTTCCCACTCTACCTCATCCCCACTCCTTTCCTCTTTCCTCACCACCGCTCCTCCTACTCCTATTCTTCTTCACTCACTCCTACCCTCAGATACCTCCTTGCTACTGTCCCCTCTCCCTCTGCCCAATCCTCTATACTCTATTCCCACTTTAATCAGTTCTCTACTCTTCACTCTTCTACTCCTACCATTACTTCACCTCTCACCCCCCTCTTGCCTCCCCCCTTCATTCTCTTCTACTTGCTCAGTCTCCTACTCTATCCTATGTTCCTCTTGATACTTTCTTGTGTGTTCTAGATACCTCTCACTTCTGATGTTTAGCCTGTTTTTCATCTGTGAGCCTATTTCGATTTGGTATTGTACGTACTGTGCATTATTGTACATACTGTGCATTATTGTGCCACTGTGTTTCTACTTGGTTGTACTTATCCCTTCCCCCTTCCCCCAGTACACATCTGTAAATGAGCCTTATTGACTCAGTATGTCTTTCCTGGTAAATCTCTTTTAAATAAACAAAATAAATAAAATATACTTCCCCATCATGCACCAAGTGGGCAGGTGTGTATCAATGCAGAGCACTGCCTAACAGCAACATATTCTTTCCCCAAGACTCTGTCCCTCTTGGTGACCAAGAGACAGAGGTGCATCAGAAAGAGCCTCAGTCCTTCTGAGGCTGGAGGCCTCCAAAATTCAGAATCTCCTGCCCTGAGCTGGTCTGGCCACTGACGTCACAGGTTTGGGGAATGAATCCAGGTCAGCAGTATAGCAAGTAGTTCTTCAAATGCTATTCTACTGAGTAGGGCTTGCATAACAGTTGTAATGCCTCCCACATGAATATAACTGCTTCTGTTAGGAAAATGGACATTTAGTATTCTCAGAGGTAGCAGACACATGAGACAGTTTAAAATAAAAAGAGTAGCATGCATGATCCCTCAAAGAATACAGGGAGAAACACATATCCAAATTGGTTTCTTTGTTTCTTTCCAATGACACACATGCACTGTATGGCCTCAAAACTAGTTAAAAGCATCATTTGTAGGCATATGCAAATCTTTCTGTAGAAGAAAGTGAGAAGGCTTCACAAAAAAAGTTGCCTGGAACAAGATGTAGCACATAGGATAAGCAGTGTTTACTGTGCTGTCTAAAGCTTGGTGTACTATAATGTAGCACACTGGCCTTAATCAGGGAATTGCCACTGTTTAGTGTTGTTATTACAACACCAGGACTAAAATATATCCTGTTTACTTAGGTACCAGTACAAGACGTTCACACTTTTTAGGAGATGCTAAAATGGCAGTGATTCACAGGCACTTTAGTGCTGATTCTATTTACCACTTTTTATAAAATGGTAAGAAAAAAAATCTAGAAATGTCATTGGCTGTAAGACATCACCAGACTGTGCATTAAATCTCTATAAGTGTACAATCAGGTGAGGAATCTTATTTTTCTCCCCAAAAAACCTACTTAGCCTTCACACCTATGCTCCACTCTTGTGGACCACTTTGCATTGATTTGTATTTAATTCAGGTGTGAAGGGGTTAGAGCCATTTTATAGATGTAATAAGCCCCACCAGGGTGTGCATCATAGAATTTTAATGCACTTCCCAGGTGTGTAAGGACACTTGACCTTCGGTCTCGTGCCTTACTACACACCTGGGGCATGCATTAATATCTTATAATGCACACCCAGTTGTGGCTTATTACTTACATCTGCTAAGTCACAGCAGTCCTTTTGCAGGTTGAAAGTGTGCTGTGAAACACTACTTACTCAAGCTAGATGGTACAAGTTGCTAAATGAAAAACATTTTTTTATCTCAGAGGTCAGTGATATCTTAGTACTGTATTAGCCCTCTTGAAGAAAAAGGCCATTTGTAAAACTGATACTAGTTCTTCCATGGCTTCCATGCAGTCTTGTTGGTGCCTGATCTTTTGGCACAAAAGCATCTGTCAATATTGGGAGAGGTGCAGCAATGAGAGTTATCTGTTTGCTCCGTGCCCTTCACTGCAACAGACGTTTGTATATAGCTCACTGCTGCCGTGGCACATCATACATCTCTAATTAGTGTTGCGTCAGCTTAATGCTAGAACTGTCATTCCATTCATCAAACCATCACATGGAAAATACATTAACCACTTCGAATTACATACAACTCATTTAACAGTGAAGCCATGCAAAGACCTACAAATCCCTTTATTTACATGCATATTACATTTTGTTAAGCCTAATGTCTGATACTGTTACTGTGGATGTTTTTAAGGCTGTAGACCTAATAGGTGCCTTTTTTTCCTCATTGTCAGAAATATTTCTTATTCTTTCTCTCCTGTACTCATTCCATTCATAAGTAATCACAGTGGCTAATCTTCCTTGAAGTCAGCTGGCTGCACACTGAATGCCAAACGAGCAGAATGACGCAAATCTCAGTTCTGGGACCTGAACAGAAAGATTAATAAGAATTTGGTTTAAAAAAAAATGGGCACAAGCTACACAGCACTATAATTCAGAAATTTCTGGTTTCATTCAAGAAAGGAGAAAAGCAAAACAAGGTCAGCAGGTACACAGCAGGTACGTATATAATGTAGCAGGCAATGTGTATATTTTCTGTAAGGAAACATTGTATGGAAACACAAATATTCTCTGAATACATAACAACCAAACTCTTAAATCCCTGTTTATCATCCCCTTTTCTCATTTATAATTTACTGGACTGTGGTTTCATTTCTTTTTTCTGTCTTTGCTGCTACTGAACCAAAGACTTGCTGTTTGTCCTACACCACTATAACCCTTCAGCTCTCACCGGATGCTGTTTATAACTGGGTAGATTGTTGCTCTCATGTTTTTTTTTTCATCTTAAGCTTTGAAGAAACACTCATACTGGTCCTATGCACCACAATGCCCGGCCGTTAGACACCCATGGATGCACTAAGAGCTCTCCCCTACTGTATTGTCCTACCAAGCCACAACTGTGCTTAAAAATGTGCAGCTGCCCTTCTGGCCCAGACTGGGGCATTTTAAGGTCTGAGACAGCATTTGCCATTTTTTTTCAGCCAGTCCAGAGTCAGGGGGAAGCTTAGGTTACAACATCTAGAGGTTTGCCATAACCAGCACCCCCCCAGCAGGTGTATAGAGGCCTTATCGGGCCCCACTGCTACAAATCTCAGCCCTTTTCCTTGCCACATATAACTGGGGTGATGATGATGAATGTCTAGACCTAATAGGTTATGGGGACTCGGTAATAAAAGGCATAAAATGGAGGGGAAGTGAGGACTCCCATATGAGGACAAAAGTGATGTGTGCACCTGGGATAGAGTCAGGTAAAGCAACTCAAATGATACAGGAAATAATAGCAGAGATGACGGCAAAACCAGACTTGATACTGCATATCGGGACAAATGATTTAGCGGGTGAAGAGACCGAGGTGGTGCAACACAGATTTATGGCCCTAGCAGCGGCATGTAGGCAGACAGTGAAATCACTGACCTTTTCTGAAATAATTCCTGTACCTAGGGCAAGTACAGCCAGGAAAAAAAGGAAAAGGGAATTTAATGGATGGCTTAACCAGTGGTGTAAGGAGGAAGGCTTCGGCCTTATAGGACACTGGGGTGACACGTGGGGAGACAACAGTCTCTATAGCAATGATAGGCTACACCTGACCTGGGAGAGGAGAATGAAAATTAGAACCAAAATGGGGGACTACATGACAGGGGAGCTGGGTTTAAACAACTAAAAGGGGAGGCAGAAAATGGGAGGACAGAGAGCCTTTCCCCCACAACAGCGGAGCCAAGGAACAGGGAGCAAAGAAGGATGTTAACCCAGAGGGAGAGACAGCAAGCCAGGGAGAATCAAGTCAGAGGAAGAGCAAGGGCATGACAGAGGCAAAGTGGAGAGTGGTGGTTTTGAACGCACAGAGTTTTGGGAACAAGATGGCAGAATTGTAAGCACTCTTAACAGAAAGCAAGGTAGATGTTTCCACCATTATGAAAACTTGGGCATCAGCACTCTAGGACTGGGACCTATCAATCCCAGGATACAGATTACATAGAAAGGACAGGGAGACAGGACAAGGGGGTGGGGTGGCAACATACATAAGAGAAGGTATTGTGTGTGCCAGGGAGGAGGTCTTGGAAAGGGTGAGCACGGAGGTGCCATGTTTCCAACTTCAGACAAACACTGGAAGAAAGATAAGGATGAGGGTCATATACAGACCACCCAGTCAAAGCAAAGACAAGGATAGGGAGTTATGCATGCAGCTACTAAAGGCAGCAGAAAGGGGAGAGGTAGTAGTAGTAGTAGTAGGTGACCTTAACCTGCCCAAAATAGAGTGGGTTAGCCCAGCCACATCCTGTGCCAGAAGCCAGGTAATCCTGGATGCAATCCAAGATGGCTTCATGACACAGCATGTGACCAGTCCCAGGGGGAAGTGATTCTGGACCTGGTTCTTTCCAATGGTGAACATGTGCAGAACATAGACATTGGGGACCCCCTGGGTGGAAGTGACCACAACACAGTGTGGTTCAATCTGGACATGGGTAGGGAAAACATCCCCACCAAGACAAGGGCGCTTGACTTCAAAATGGCAAACTTAAAAAAAAATGAGGAAAATGATCCAAGAAGATCTGGGGAAGCTAGAGAAACACTTGGAGGTGGAGGAAATGTGGGGAGTGATCAAAGGGGCCATACAGAATGCCACAATCTGATGCACAAAGCTGAGGGCTAAGGGGGGCCAGTAATCGACCACCCAGTTGGTTCAACAAAGAGGTGGCAAAAGCAGTGAAAGATAAAAAGGCAGCATACAAGTTAAGTAAAAGAACAGCTAGGGAAGAGGATGAAAAGGAATACCAAAGGCTAGCTAAACTAGCTAAAGGAGGTAATACATGCAAAAGTGAAAAAGGAGCTACAGTTGGCAGAGAAGATAAAAGAAGGGGACAAGGCCTTCTTTGGATACATCAAAGAAAAAAAAAAGAACGGCATAATGGGACTGAAGAAAGGGGACGGCATAGTGGTGGAGGATGGGGAAAAAGCAGAGGTACTAAACAATTACTTCTGCTCCATCTTCACTAAGGAAAAAGGGGGTCCAATACCACTCACCTCTAGGAGGGGGAAGAAAGATGGCAAGGAATCTGTGGGGACTGTAAGCAAAGAGTGGGTGAGGGAGGGACTCATGAACTTGAAGGTAGAGAAATCCCCGGGGCCAGATGGATCACACCCCAGGATATTAAAAGAATTGGCAGAAGAACTAGCTGGCCCTTTGACAATACTAGTCAATAGATCTCTTGACACAGGAGTGGTACCAGAGGAATGGAGATTAGCACATGTTGTACCAATACATAAAAGTGGCCCTAAGGAGGACCTGGGTAACTACAGACCAGTCAGCCTGACCTTGATTGTGTGTAAAATAATGGAGACGATATTGAAGGAGGGCCTGGTCAAGTTCTTAGAGGAAAATGGCCTGCAGGATAGCAAACAACATGGATTCGTGGCAGGCAGGTCATGTGAAATGAACTTGGTCGAGTTCTTTGACTGGGTCACCTGGACAGTGGACAAAGGCCAGGCAGTGGATATTATATATCTGGACTTTAGCAAGGCCTTCGACTCTGTACCACACAAAAGGCTGATCACAAAACTGAAGGACCTTGGGGTGGGAGTAAGGTTAACTAGGTGGGTCGAAAACTGGCTGAGCGGCAGAACGCAAAAGGTGGTGGTAGGGGGTGAGGTCTCCAGCACGATGGAGGTCACCAGTGGGGTTCCACAGGGGTCAGTGCTGGGGCCTGTGTTGTTTAATGTCTTTATTGGGGACATAGGGGAAGGCATCCAGAGAAAGATGTGCATGTTCGCTGATGACACCAAGCTCTGTGGTAAGGTGGATACTCAGGAGGCAATAAAGGAAATGAAGGACGACCTAGCCAAACTGGAGAGATGGGCATGGATATGGCACTTCAGGTTCAATGCCAAAAAGTGCAAAGTGATGCGCTTACGGACAAAGAACCTGAGAACAGAGTACTACATGGGAAAAGTCCAGGTTACACCAATGGAGGAGGAAAAAGATCTGGGGGTAATAATTTCTAGTGACCTGAAACACTCAACTCAATGAAAAAAGGCTGCAGCTAAGGCCAGTGGGATGCTGGGATGTTTTGCTAGAGGAATTAGCAGTAGGAGGAGTGAGGTCATCCTGCCATTGCACAGGACACTGGTCAGACCTCACTTGGAATACGGAGAGAGATACTGGCACCCACACCTGAAAAAAGACATAAACATGATGGAAAGGGTACAAAGGACAGTGACTAAAATGATAAAAGGACAGCAGGAGAGATCATATGCAGAGAGTTTGGAGGACCTGGGGATGTACACTCTGGAGGAGAGAAGGCAGAGGGGAGATATGATTGAGACATTCAAGTACTTGAGGGGAATTAACAGAGTGGACTGTTAGAGTCTATTCAATAGGAGGGCCACCACTACCACCAGAGGGCACAGCCTCAAATTGGTGGGGGGTAGATTCAAGAGAGACATGAGGAAGCACTTTTTTACAGAAAGAGTGGTGATGGCATGCAATGAGCTGCCACAAGAGGTGGTGGATGCAAAGTCAGTGGGAGCATTCAAAAAAGCCTGGGACAGGCATAAAGGAATGTCAGGAGGCCTGGTAAGGAGAACGACCAGAATTCCAGTGGGGAGGGGAGTGGAGGGGAGGGGAGGAGGGGGTCACAGATACAGACTAAAAGTCGGGGGAGACACTCATTATTATGAGCAGATCCGATAGACCGAAAGGTTTTCTTCTGCTGGCCATTTTCTTATGTTCTTTCCTTTACAAATGAGAAAAAGGCCTCCATATCAACAGGAGTGGGGCAATCTGTACATAAACTACCATAGAACTGTACTGGGATTCTGATATTGATAGCCTAGGGCTTGATTTTCAAAGCATGGCGCGGGGCGTGTATCAAGCCCTGCACCATGAAACTTAGGTTCTGGCAGTGCGGCACACTCTTTTGTGCAGCTGTGCTGATTCTCCAGTCTTGGGTGCAGTTGCGACAGTTTCCACATTTTAAGCCAGCTCATGACAAATATCTGGTGCAAGCTCTGTAAAACAGCCCCCAGGAATGCCACAAGCTATACTAGAAAAAGCTGGCTTCACTTGCGGCACCTGGTGCACAGGATTGAAAATCCCAATTGCTGGCAGGCCCCATGCACCATATCTTCAGCGCCCCTGAGGCTTGCGGCAATCAGGGGCTTTGAAAAACCTGCCCCTGGTGTCTGGCCCATATCTGCCCTCCCACTGGCACCTTCCCTAGTGCAGAGCTATACACCCATGCATCAGGCCAGCTGGGGATAATAATTCTTGCCCCCCCCCTGTGTGTCCAGTCCCAGGCGTGTAATTCAATGTTGCAAGGCCCAGTATATTCTTTTTCTAGTATGTACCGGGCAAGATCATACACACAGCCCAATGTTTGTACTGAATTACTGCATTTCTTTCCTTTACTACCAAGTTATCAAAACAGAATTTCTATTCCTCCAATACAAACAACTAGGAGCACACTCTAGCAAATGCTAAGCCTTTTCCAAGCAAGGCTTAACACTTTGATCCTTAGTAAGGATGTGTAGCCTAGTAGTTAAAACAGAGAGCTATGAACCTGGTGACACCACTGCCACCTACTCACTGTGTGCTGGAGGAAGTCACTTGACCTCTGTATGGGCTTGGAAAACAAGCACAAACAGGGATTGGCTGTTAGCAGAGGAAGTGATATCACTTCCTGTGTCAGCTACCAATCGCTGCTTGACAGTATTTGACAAAATAGCCACAGATTTGGCATGTGCAGTCTGGTTGGCAGGTTCTCAAGATGTGAAAAGTTTTGTAATGGCAGCTTTTGCAGTTTCTGGGATATAGAATGTAAATTTTTAATGAAAAGGGACATTTTTTCCCTATACTTAATACACTTTTTTTTTGCTGTTGTGTACAGCTTAGGTAGTACAGAATTGTTGTCTGAAACCTTTAGGGTAGAAGTATCCTGTTGCCAATTTAGTGCCTTTTGAAAATTTCATGATTTTCTGTGGCTGCTCAGTAGGGTTTTGAGTTAGCCCTCCGATACAAGCCAAACATTTTTGGCTCGCACCACTTAGTCATCACAAACTGAAAACCATTTTTTTGGCTTCTGATGACTGTCATGTTAGGTTTTTTCAACTAAAACATGTGGAAAATACCTAAAAATTATTCATTTCTAAAAAAACAAATGCCTGAACCTAACCGAACAAGCCCTGTTTAGTTAGATTCTGGTGTTTGTTTCTTTAAATTATGGCCAGAAATACCTTTTCTGGGCACCCCAAAGACAGCGTTAGTCAGCACTGAGCCTGATGGAACCATGTTCTCTGTATGAGAGCAGCGAGACTTTCTTCACTGCTGCAGCAACAGATGGAGCTGTGCTGCCGAGATGAGTGCCAGCAGTGAGCCAGTGGTCTCCCTGTTTTATATCTATCTATCTATCTATCTATCTATCTATCTATCTATCTATCTATCTATCTATCTATCTATCTATCTTCTCTGTCTCTATCTATGAATGACTTCAGTGGCTCCTGCTGATTTCAAGCAGTTGACCTCTGATTCACCAATTGCTCACTCTCTCAGTCTCACTCAACAGAGTTTAGCTTGGAATACAATGTTGTATCTTTTCTAAGTTTATTTAATATTACTATTAACAGAGTAATGGAGCAAGGGCAGTGGAGGGGATGTGGAGTTCAGGGTATCCAGTGAGGATGGCGACTGAGTATGAGTGACCGTGAAAACGGCAACTCATATTCAGTGCTTTCCTCCTGGGCTACCCTGGAAGGATAGTGATGCTACATGAACATGAGGGTACTTCAGGGCGACAGGAATGGGGAGATAGCGAGGGGGAAGGGGAGGGACAGGGAAGGGTTTGGGGGACTGATGTGCCTACTGCAGCCAAGCTAGCTGTGTGGTGTAGTGGTGTGGATGGCTAACTCAGGTGCAGCAGGTACAGAGTTTGGGACTGGGAGCGGGAAATTTTTTCCGCTGCCTGTGACTGTGACTCTTAATTTTTTCCCAATGCAGGGATTGTGCCCCCTTCCTGACGTGCACCCCCACTGGAGTTGAGACTCTTTATTCAGGGCAGTATGGGGGGGTGAAGTCCCCCGTGAGGGGGGCGCAGGGATAGCGCAGCCCCCCCCTTCCCGCAAAAACAGTTTTTCCTTTTTCTGTATGTCAGGTTGTCTGGGAGTGTATATTACCGATTTGCTTTTCGGTGATATACACTCACCATAATAGCGATCTTTGTTTTGCGATTGCTATTATGACATGGAATCAGAGTTCAGTTGAGGGGGGTGCGGGGGTAGCACAGCCACCCAACCCACAAAAACTTTTTTCCTTTTCTGTATGTCAGGTTATCTGGGAAAGTATATTGCTGATTTGCTTTTCGGTGATATACACTCACCATAATAGCGATAGCTGTTTTGCGATTGCTATTATGACATGGAATTGGAGTTCAGTTGAGAGTTGCATTGCTGAAGCCATCAGATTCAGTGGCAGGCTATGGGTTATTCCATTTTTCATCCACTACATCTCTCCACAGATTTCCAGTCACTCATCTCTACCTCAGATAGTACAGTACTGTGAGATTATGGTAGGGAGATGGGTGTGTGGGAGGTCTGATCACCTAGAGCAGTGGTCACTGATGAAACATACAGAAGTAGCGGTTGTTAGTGATATGGAACAACACTTGTCTGTTTTAAAAACAGAGTGACAGCGTGTGAGTTAGGGAAACAAACATAACATTTAAATTGTGTTGTGGAGAGGGGGCAGCTGAAACAATACAGTACTGTAACTGAATATAAAAATGAAACTGCATTGTGGGAGTGTTACCCAATTGTAGCTATTATAGCACAGAGACATTGAGTACTGTAATTCATAGATTCATAGGTTGTTACGAGTTAGGAGGTCTGGAGACCTATGTATAACTCACCACTTGTTAGTGGTAGTACCTGCATTTCTCTTCTTATCCGGTGCCTTTTTAAAGGATGTAATTGTATTACTTGTTACCACCCATTCTGGCAATGTATTCCAGATCGGTACCACTCTCCAGTTAAACCATTTTATTCATTTAACAGTATTAGCTACTTCACCCTTTAGATGTAGATTGTGTGCTCTAGTTCCTTTGGATACTTGGCTCTTCCCACTGATCCAGCTACTGCTCTTCTGCCCCCTTCTCCTAGCCCCGCCAGCCTGTCTTAACCCCCTTCCTCCACCTACCCCAAATCCTAGACTGTATATACATTTGCTTTATTTGCCTCAAGATCATTCACTCTATTAAATGTGTATGTTTAAGATGTATTCTAGTTACGGCTTCCAAGTACCCTGCCACAGCTTCAATTATGTATTCATCACTTGTAAAAGGTATTTTTAATAATAAATCCTGCTCCTTAGTTTGAATGGTGGTCCAAATTGGAATTAACCAATGGTCTCTAGGTTTATTATACCAGGGGCAGATAAAAATTACATGTATAGATGTTCTGTTTGCTGGTAATTACAAGAACAGTATCGTGATTGGAGTATTGTTATCTTATTATATCTTGCATTCAAGACATTACTAGGAAACTGTTCCAACCAATATTTGGTATACTGTTTCCTTTGTTTATATTCATTTAACATATCAAGATAATATCTATATTGATATGCCATGTTATTTTGTACCAGCCATGGCATAATATGGAGCCTACTAATACCAGCTAAGTCTTGGATTTTAAAGTATTCGACTATTCTGTGGGTGACAAATTTTTGATATTTTAGACTTACTGTTAAGCCTCTAGATACATAGTTTTTCAGAAAATCAAGATCTGTTTCTTTCAGAACATAATACACTTTCCTTAGCCAGCTGGATTGTAAGATTCCTAGTCTATTCCAGTCATATTTTTCTTTCAGGCAGAGAAATGGAAGTCTGTATGTCTTCATATGAAACATTTTAACCCAATAGTTGATTTTTCTTGTGTAGAAAAATGCCGTTAATCTAGGAATTACTAATTCTGCTCTAATTACTGATGCTAGGACAGAATAGCTGAAGCCCATACTAATTTTTAAAAGTTTATTTAGAAACATCTCTAAAATATCAATAGTGTCCATGTCCCATATCTCACCATTATATGAGCATAATATTTAGCTTTAACAACATTAAGAAGTGGCTTGATGGTATTGCCTCATATTTTCTATTAAATAAATTTAACAAACTGGTAGTTTGTTTGAGTTTGATGTTTAGGCAATTAATGTGTTTAAACCATCTACCATCCAATGAAAGGTGCAAGCCTAGATAGGTGTATTGATTTATTGTTTTGAATTTTTTTTTGTATTTTAAGTTTATATTCTGTTGCATAAGTATGTAAGATTTTTAATTTTGCTAATGAACCAGACTGCGTTAGAGAAAATGACACCAAATCGTCTGCATATGTGAGTGCGGCACGGTTCCTGGAAATAATTTTGGGTGAATCAATAATAGAGTGATCAAGTTGTGTCAATAATTTATCAATGTAAATAGAAAAAAGCAAGAGTGCAAGAACTCACCCTTGTCTGACACCCAAATTACTTGGAAAACTAGTAGAAAGTTGTCCTTTAATATCTAACCTAACCTGAACCCAAGTATCAGAACATAATCCACTCACACTTGCTACAAGTTCTTTTGAGATTCCGCATTCTCTCATAAGATTCCAAAGTAGTTCACATGATATAGTGTCAAATGCTAAGCTGAAATCTATAAATGCAGCGCCCACTTTTTGTTTTCGTAGTTTGACATATTTCTCAAAGAGATGTCTAATAATGAAGCAGTTATCGGTTGTACAGTATGTAGTCCTAAATCCAGCTTGATATTTTGATAAGCTCCCAAGCTGCTTAATTTGCTCTTTTAGTCTTTCTAATATAATTTGGGAGAAACATTTTCCCAAATGATCTAAAAGTGATATTGGCCTATACATAAGGGGATTATTTTTGTCACCCCTTTTTTTACATAGAAATACTTATTGCTCCTTTCCATGAGGATAGAAAATCAAGAGTAACATAACAATAATTGAAATATCTAGTAAGAATATTAGTCCATTGTGATGGAGCATTTAAATAAGCGTCTGTCAGTATTAGATCAGGACCACTGGCCTTATTTCTTTTTAAAGTGTTTATTGAAAATTATACTTCTGAATTTGTGATAGTTCTGAAGTGGATCATCTCATCTATCCTTGTATTAAGAATCAATGTGATGGCTGAATCGTAAAACATTTTTGTGTAATGTGCTACCTACGCATCCAAAGGTATGTGTGTGTCCATCTCATATTTAAGATAGTTTGTTACTTTTACAACTAAAGGCCGATAAGTATAACTATCATTATTTTCTGTTATTAACATTTTGTTCCATTGTTTAAGTTTGTATTCTGTTTGTTTTGTGTTCAAAGGTATCTTATAATTTTTTCTAGCTTTTTACATTTTTCTTTGAGATTTAAATGCTTAGTAGAGCTGATTAACCAATTTAATTCTTTTTTGGCTCTCTGGCAATCTGCATCAAACCAAGTAGATGAGACATTATTATTATTTTTATTTTGGGGAGCTGAGGCTAGTAAGACAGATCTCATTTCTTTAAAGCATGTCTGAATTATTGTATATAACTCGGTTCCACTAGCAACCCCATCAAACATAGGTATGCATGATAATATTGTTTGTGAAATTAGTGTGTGGTAGAGCTAGATGATTATTAACAATTTTGATTAGAGATTTTGATTGAATTACCACAGGGAAAATGATCACTATCTGCTTTAGGAATGACTTGACAATTATTCCAAAAATTCATATCACCGTTCCAAAATATGTAATCTAAAACTGATGGTCCAAACAGTCCTTAATAGGTATAATTCCCAATTCTATCTCCATCTAATCTACCATTTAATGGTGCTAGATGATGTGTATTAAGAACCTCAATTAGTCTTTGTCCAACTTTGTTTACTTTAATGTCGCTTGCATTTCTTGTATATTCATGGGCTTTATTGTGACACCAATTATGTAAATTATTTCCTGAACAGCCATTGTATGCACCAATTTTTGTGTGAAAATCCCCACACAGGAGGATATTTTCACAGGCTGCGCGAACACAGCTTGTGCTTATTATATCATCCAGCTTATTCCAAAGTCCATCCTGATAATATTTGGAGCTAGAAGGGGGCACATAGGAATTTATTATGCAGAAATTTATTTGATTGAATTGCACAAAGAGAACTTGAAAGTTATCACTACACATTATTGATTTTACCTTAATATTTCTGTCATTCGCAACCCATGTGACTAAGCTACTTATAAGTTTCCCTGTTTTTGCAACTCTCTTACCAGGGACTTGGAAAGAGCTATAACCGTGCAGATCTATATCAGAGTCAGCAGAATGCCAGGTTTCTTGCAGGGAAATTATAAAGTATCTGTTTACAAAATCCAACCAGTCTCTATCTGCAAATTTAGCCAAAAGCCCTGAAACATTCCGGATTAGAAATAAATAGGAATCATTTGTGTCTTTCAAGGCTCAAAACACTGCCTATTCAGGAGTCAATTTTCTTGTGTTTCCAAGGCTTCAACATTGTTTGCGATAGGTATATTGTAAAGTATATTCCCTTTAAGGCTTTTGGACTGGTACCCAACCTTTTCTGGTTCATACATTTCATTAACCATTAATGGAGGCTCTATTAGGTCAGGGCTGAGCTTCTTAATAGGTAAAGGTATGGCATAAAAACCTAGAGCATCCAACAATTCTACATTATCCATTATTTTATTGTATAAACCTAATTATACCATGGACATAATTGAACAGCCAATGAAATCATCAGACTGGCAGTTTACCATGGTGTAAATCCTCTGATAATCAATGGCTGTTGATGAGACTGTCCAATAAATCATCTGCAGCACAGGAATAAATAGAATAAAAAAAATCAACCTCTTTA
Organism: Neoceratodus forsteri; assembly: GCA_016271365.2. Lineage (NCBI taxonomy): Eukaryota > Metazoa > Chordata > Ceratodontiformes > Ceratodontidae > Neoceratodus > Neoceratodus forsteri. Next base: position 273,079,076 of record JADMNL010000024.1, read on the forward strand.
ATGTTTGTAATTTTTATAGTAAAAAAAAATGAACCTTGGTATAATCACAATAAGCCACTCAAAGGATGTGGGTTATCATGGATTTACCATAGCTGGTGAGAATTTACCCACTTGGCTGCACCTTGTGGGCAAACCACTCCAGCTTTGGTAAATCCCCTGATAACCCACACTCCCTCGTGGCTTATTGCTTAAATATTATATTGTAATTTGTATTTGATAACAGTCTGGGTCCATGCCCATTCTGGTAACAGAGATCGCTTCCTGATTTTCTATGGAAATATTAAGTAGTTGCTTTACCAGATCCAAGAGCATTTCCTTCAATTTTTTATTTTCCTTTTTGATTCTGCTTAGGCCATAAATGGACAATGTTTTTGCCACTCTGTCTGCATTCTCTTTAGTTTCTCTTAATTTTTTTATCATTCTAGTTTTGTGAAGCAATGCACTATCTAGAATGTGCACAGCTACCCTATCCAAAACTGATGCCTTTTTAAATATTAAATTAGCTATTCCAGCATCCTGGATTAGTGCATCTACTTTTCCAGTTTTTTATACATTACATCAGCAATAAGCGTGTAATATTACTAATTCAGATGCTGGAATTTTAGAGCCTGTATAACTAAACAGTGCTCTTTTAATTTTGCCAGAATTCTCCTTAGGCATTGCTTTAAGATCAAAGATGCTTATTTGTTTAGTATTTTTTTATTCCCATGTAATTTACCATTTACCAAATTCTTGTTAACAAAATCTATAGAACAGCCATACCTTTTTAGAGCCCATTGTTAATCCATATCTGGTATGCTACTCTTGGAGCAGAGCAGAAGATGAATACACAATCTACATCATTCATATCCATGTCTCTCCAAATTTGTAAAACATCAGTAGATGTAATTTCAGACCCTGTTGCTGCCCTCAGCAGGTGCACAATCTTATCCTTTATGGAAGCTAAAGTTATATTTTCCATGCTATTATAACCATAGAGACACAAAATGGCACAATCATTTATATCAAACAAATTGTTGTCTAGATGTTGATTTAATGGAGCATTTTCATCCCTGATGGGTGGTATTGCATGCAAGTAGTTCGACCCTTGATCAACAAAATGGTTACCAGGCAGTATATTTTTACTCCATGTGTGCCATTCTTCCTAAATGTTTTTAGGTCTGAATCAAACTTGCTGAGCTGCACGGCTATTGCATCTAACATGGGAGTTTCTTTCTGAGATGTAGGATCTTGTAGCTTATTTATATCTACCTGAATATCTGCTATCTGAGATGTAATGCTATCTGACAGCTCAAATGTTATCTGCTTCTTACTAACACTTGAATTTGTTGTGTGTGCTTTTTCCTTATGATTTTCTAAGTCTTGATGTACAAAGGAACTATCTTTTATTTCCTTATCCTGTTGTTTCCTATCTTTATCCTTTAAAACCTTACTTTTTCCTTTTTTTCTTTCCTTTTTGTTAGAAGGGCATTTTATAGGTGTTTCTGGAATATAAATTGAAGGAAAAATAGGTCAAATCTGGCCAGAGTCCTCCACAATTATAGAAGGGGAACCCTCTGGTAGAAGTAATTTTTTTACTTTGGCCAATATTTAATCTAATTTGCAGCCACTGATTACTGTGTTTTCCTTTAAGTTATCCAGTTCATGTTTAAAACTGATTAGTTGGTCCAGCATCATCATGTGGGCTGCATATGGATTGCACATACATTTTTTCATGTCTTCACTAAGACCAAATGGGTAATTAATAACAGGGTCAGTTAACAAATTGTCTGTACATTTTTGATCCTGTTGTGGCTTACTTAAAGCAATGTCCTTATTAGGGATGTTGAACTATTTTAGACTGTTTATTGTATTTTGTAGATCTTTAGCAATACTTTTTAAGTCTGATAGCCAATTAGGTTTTTGATTAGATTCGCTGAAGTACTCAGGCTAGAAATAAAGTGACTGAGAGGGTTAAGACAATGAGTTATATTATGATTTATTAGAGTCTTTATTTGCTGGAGGATTATCAGTTTTACTCTACTTGGGGTCCACCTTATTTCTTATATCTGTTTCAATATGAAGTATTGGACCAACATTATTGTCCATAGATACAGAATAATAATTACTTTCATTAAAAACTTTTGGGGCATTAGACAATCTCAATTGAACCTCAGTCATGTTGTTCTCATCTTGTAAATTAATTATGTCAGTTTGTGTATTTGCTATAGTAATCACCTCAGTGTAGTTATCCTGTGTGTGTAACAGTTCAAAATGGTCTATAATTTTTGTTTGCTTTATTGTTTTTGCATTTTTCTTTTTTAATCCTGTTGACTGTGTGAGTTACTTTTTAGCCTTGATGCCCTGTTGTAGTGGTAAGTTTTTCTTTACCCTTTTTTTCTACCTTCTTTAAGCAGAAATGGAGTGGAATGTAAATCAGTCATTTCCCGAGTTACTCTTTTCTGATTAATATATGTAACTTCAATGGGGAATGGCTGACTTAATATTGGGCAACTAATAGGGGTCAGCATTTCAGTTTCTGCTTCCAGTGCTTGTTTTCTTGTGAGCACCATATCAGACATAAATTACTATGTATATATTAACTACAGAAATATATTGTACCAAAAAAACTGGACTATGGACTATATAGGTGCAAAGATCTTTGCAATAATTAAAAGCAAAAATATAAAACAGTATAAAAAATCAATCTAACAGACAATAGCAGCAGTCACATTCAGAAGCAGTAGTTTGAAAAACACTAAAAAAGATTGGACTTAAATCAAAAATGTCCTGGCTGCATGAATCTTCTTGCAGTTTCTATGGGATTCTATTAATTTCTGGCTCCTTCCGTCACTCTCAGTGTGGAAAGTGTGGAAAGTGTCCGCTGTACTCCTGAGTTCCAAGCCTTCCAAGCTTTTTGGTAAAGTAAAGTAGCAGATTTCAATGTAAAAGGAGTACCCCTCCTTCTTTAAATAGGACCAGTTAATGTTATGTTTATGCAAGGGGGTGTTGAGTTTAACCTCTACAGTCTCTGCAGACTCAGTAGCAACACAAAGTTTGCTAGGTCTGTTTTCAGAAGCCTTATATTTTTGTCAAAGGGTCCAGGAATCCAAGACTCTTTTGCAGTATTCATTAGGACAATATAAGATGTTTTTCAGTATTGAACAATGAAAGTGAAGTTTCAGCTCCTTTACAGGCTATAGGATATATAATATATGGCTGGCTCCCTCTCCCTGGGCTAAGACACAGCTATGGCACACTGATGAGTCCAAATGAGGATGAAACACATGTATGTATCTGCTGTTCTTTAGCCTTTGCTGATTGCACTGAGAGGCCTTCTGGCACCATGCAATTCTGCTTAAAGTTGAGCCAGTCCAAATTCTCTCATGGGAATTTGCATATGTTTTCCATGATGATTTGCATTATTGGGGTATGTGCAATTGTGTTTGCTTATATATTTTCAAACCTAATTGCACAACTAGTTACACATCTGTAGGGACCTATAATAGCCAAAGAGAAAAAAATGTATTTAAACACCACAAAATGTTCACTTGACAGATCTAGTAGTTTTGGTATGTACTATAAATTCCTTATAGTTGTCCAAGCAAGCTATATGCTCTATATACTGGGTAGACTTACTTTTTATTTGCAATGTGGGTGAACAAGAGGTACCTATAAACATAAATTTAAATCAGCATAAACATCAGCTGCGGTTTCTATGTCTGCTGTTCAGAATCTTAGCAATCTACAGTCAAGCAAAAGATGCGCTCCCACAAATACAAAATACAAGGAATTTTCCCCAGCAAGCTTTCCACAAAAGTGTAGACCATGCTACTACTAGCATGCTTTTTTTTAATTATAGCACAGTTTGTCCATCTGTTCAGTAAGGTTCTGCTTGAGGAGATGGCTGCCGGAGTAGTCAGAATGCCAAGTAAGATCATGTGTAGTTTAAATATTTGGTAATCATGTCACCAATGCTAGTGGCATGGAGTGAAATTTAAAACTTTTTAAACTTTTTTTAAACTTTTAAGTAATTCATTATATATAATATATTAACTATATTTATACTGTATAATGGCGTCAGGGTTTGTAAATTTCTAGATTGATTTCACATCATAAAGCACGCCTAAAGAATTGAACACAGTTCACAATTCACAAATCATTTGTTGTACTGTAATACCAAAAAAAAAATTACTAATAAACTGGCAGTGAATGAGAACAAAAAATGAGAGGAAAAATTCCTTTTAAGGTTTGATTCCAGGTCCTTGTAAAGCTTCTTTGGATTTAACATAGAAACATAGAATTTGATGGCAGATAAGGACCGCTTGGCCCAACTAGTCTGTCCATTTCCCTACCCAATGGATAAGCTGCAAATCCTAGTGAACCAACAGCCTACTTCCTCCTAACCCCCCCACTAGAATTGCTTTATGTCTGTCCCATGCATTCTTGAATTCCCCCATTGTTTTTGACTCCATGACCTCCTCAGAAAGGCTGTTCCATGCATCCACAACCCTCTCCATGAAAAAATACTTCCTCACATCACCTCTGAGCCGTATCCCCTCTATCTTCAAATTGTGTCCCCTTGTTCTTGCACATCTCTTTTTCTGAAAGATGCTACCCTCTTGGACTTTGTTGATTTCCTTGAGGTACTTAAAAGTTTCTATCATGTCCCCCCTCCCTCCTTTCCTCAAGGGTATATGTATTAAGCTCCTTTAGTCTCTCTTCATATGTCTTCTGGTGCAGACCCTGCACCATTTTGGTTGCCCTCCTCTGGACTGCCTCCATCATGTTTATGTCCTTGGGGAGACTGGATCTCCAGAACTGCATGCAGTACTCCAGATGGGGTCTCACCAACTGTCTGTACAGAGGGATAACAACTTCCTGTTTTCTACTGGTGATGCCTCTCCCTATACATCCCAGTATCCTCCCAGCCCTCCTTACTGCTGCCTTCTCACATTGCTTGTCCATCTGATATAACTACCCCCGGGTCCCTTTCCATTTTTGTTGTTTTTAGTATCTTACCCCCCATTATGTACTCTTCCCCTGGGTTTTTGTTTCCCAGGTGAATTACTTTCTTTGATTTGAATCTAAGCTGCAACGTCCCTTCTCATCCTTTCCACCCCACCTTGTGTATTACATGATTTGTGCAGGTCAGAATAGTCATATCAGCCAGCCCAGTGGCGCTGAGGGTTGAGGCGCTGGATGCCACACCTCGCGCCACGCTGGCAACCCAGGTTCAGGAATGGACTCAGGTTACCGGGGGTTGGAGGGGAGGAGGAGGATCGAGCATCCCAATGGATGGGGGGTGGGTTCCTGGGGTGCTGTGCGCACCCGACGCTCCGGGGCCGGCGGAAGCATGGGCACCAGGGGCACAGGCGGCCAAGAGCCGGGGAGGGGAGGACATCAGGGGCACTTGACAACAGCGTGCATTAGCACGCCATCTGTCAGGATGTCAGTCCTGCATGCCGACATCCTCAGTGGGTAGAGGGAGAAAAACGGAAAAAAAAAATTCCCTTGGTGATCCTAGATGAAGACGGCTGCACCCAAGACCACTGAACACAGGACAGACCCCAATGTGCAGAGAAGGAGGGTGGAGAGAGGCACTCTAGGGGCAGATCCTGGGGGAGTGGCATAAAAGGGGCATGAGCAGTCCGAAGGAGTGGACACCGAGGTAGGAAAGGGGGATAAAAAAAAGGAGGGTTAAAAAAAAAAAAAAGAATAGTCACGACAGCATAGACACATCAGGAGACACCTCCTTAGTTCCACAACTCTCATCCACAGCCATCCAAACAGCTTCCGGGCCTACACACAGCTCCAGCTCACTTTCCACCAAGTTCCACCTGATAGCGGCTTTCCTCCTCTGATAAACAAAGAAAGACGGGAGAGAGATCTGACCGCAGCAAATGGGGTAAGCAATAAGATCTACTGGAAAAGGTTGCACTTCTTAGGCAGTCAGTGGCATACCTGTATTAAAAAAAAAAAACACTATGCAACCCTGCTACCTGTGTTTACTGCTCAAACACAGGCGCGCACAGCAAAACACCGCTGTCTGTCAGGAACTAGCAACTTGGGCCTCCATGATCTAACCATGAAATAATTTAAGGGGGTAATTTTATTTCTTTAAGTCTGCTTATTAAGATTTGGTGAGACACAGTAACAAAAGCTTTGGAATAATCCAAGGAAATGATATCAATTGGAAGCCCATTGTCAAGTGCCATGCTGATTCAAGAAATGCAACTGATTTGTAAAAACCATGTTGGGTAATGTCTTCCTGACCTTTTTCTTTAACATGGTTCACAATGTGTTCCTGTACTACACTTTCCAATAGTTTACCTAACATAGAGGTCAAGCTAATAGGGCAATAATTTTTTACATCCTATCTGTCCCCACTTTTATGTGTCGGTGACATGATAGCCTCTCTCCATTCTTTTAGTGTTTCCTCTTCTTTAATTGAAGCTGCAAATAAAAGTGGAAGACTAGGTTTGCTGGCAAAGGCACCTAGCTTCACCTGGGCTCTTTTCTTCTAGGTTTGCTTGCAAGGACAGAGCAAGAAACAACATTATCAGAGCAAGGAAAAAGATTAAGGCTTCTTTTGGCTAGGCAGATTTAGAAACTTAGAAACATAGACTTTGACGGCAGATAAGGACTGCTTGGCCCACCTAGTCTGCCCATTTCCCTACGTAGAGGACACGCTGCAGATCCTATTTAACCAACAGCCTATTTCTTCTTACCCCCTACAAAAATTGCCTTATGTCTGTCCCATACATTCTTGAATTCTCCCACAGTTTTAGACCCCACAACCTCCTCAGGAGGGCTGTTCCATGCGTCCACCACCCTCTCTGTGAAAAAATACTTTCTCACATTGCCCCTGAGCCGTCCCACCTCTATCTTCAGATTGTGTGCTCTTGTTCTTGCACATCTCTTTTTCTGAAAGATGCTACCCTTTTGGACTTTGTTGATTCCACTGAGGTACTTAAACGTTTCTATCATGCCCCCCCCTTACTGTGTGTTAGTATTTTCTTTTGTGCTCACATGGTTTGTTACTAATTTTTGCTTACATTTTACTGCTGTAATCTTCTCTGATTCAAATTGCTGCTGCAGCGTATTCTTTCTGCTGCATTATTACAGGGTGTGCCTACAGGTTTGTTACTGTTTTGTGCTTACAGATTACTGCTGTAATCTTCTCTGATTCAAAAAATTTTTTTTGCAAGGTATGTCTTCTGTTACTGCTTTATTTTCCTCTGTAGCAAAGTGTTTTTGCAGGGTGTATCTTCTGTGAAATTATTACAGGTGGTGCTTACTGGTTTTAAAGTTTTATCTATCATTAGGCTAAGCTTTCAGGACTACTGCATTTGTTGTTGGTTGATTATTTCTGCTCTTACCTCCTTGTTTCTTTCATCCGTGGTTCTTCTTTTTCGGCAGGGGAAAGGAGTTAGCACTACAAAACTCACCCAAAACAGGGACCAAAACAAAAAAAGCAAAAAGAAATTCCCAAACACTTCTGAACATATGAGACTTCATGATTTGGGGAGTTGATACCTACCTCCAGCCGGGGATAATGTTGAGATGTCTCCCAGGTACATCAGCGTGGAGAGACACTGACCACATTGCTAAAGTTGTGCAGGAAGCAGGAGACAACATTAATGTCCTAGTACACATAGGGACTAATGGTCTCACCAGCTGGTCAGTTGTGGAGACTGTAGAAGCGTGGGAAATAACAGATGTCCAGACCAAAGGTTTAAGATGCATAAAAAAACGCTAAGGTATGCGTTTGTCAATTTATTTCCAAAAACAAAACAAAACAAAACAAAAAAATATTCTTAACTTAAAGTTCATAGAAAGGAAAACAATCGGTGTTAGTCTTCACACCCAAAAACAGGAAATACTTCTTTCCACAGACTCCTGAATTGCCTTTTCCTTTCCTTTTGTCTGTACAGCACTTTGTGTGGAACACACAACCTTCTTGCTCTGTGGTCAGTCAATACTGACTCTCCTCTCTCTATCCATCTACACAGGTCTCCTAGTGGAGGGTTTATATACTTTCAGAAGGTGTGTCTTGAACTGAGCCCTCCCCTATTGTGACATCACATTACCTGAATACTATAAAAGCAGCCATTTTGTAGGCTGCCATCCCTATAGCAGGACCTCAGCAGGAGAAGCAAGACATTCAGGTACACATTCATTTTGTTTTAATACAGAAAGAAAAGAAACACTTGTTAAAGATTGAATTAAAATCTGCAGCCTTGGAAGGAAAACAGATGAGGGCTACGCGCTTCATCTGTCTTCCTTGCAAGGCTTCAGGATTCTATTTACTTTAAATGTAAATGCCAGAAAGTAAACATGCATTTATTTAAGACAACAATTCTAGTAAATCTTTTACACAGTAGTCTCCTCTAACATATTTTCTTTATATGTGCTGCATAATGCTTGTTTTATGAAATTCCTCACAGCTAGAATTTCAGCTGACTGCTTTTCCGCTTATCAAGATTTGGATGCCAGATTGTTTTAAAGATAATCAGGGACAGTAAAGAAAGGATTTAAAGATTGCCAGGTTGGCCACCCTGACAAGAAAATTAGGATAGATACGAATATAGAAGCAGACAGGATAGAGTGAAAATTGAAAAGTATGGGGGATCTTGTAAATTCCTTGATATTTCTTCATAACAGGACCCTGTTACACATCTCCCACCACAAGAAGGCAACATAATAAGTTTTTATTTGTTGGCTGAGACCCTCTCCCTTGAAAGGGTTGGAACTTCCGCCCACCCTCTAGAGTTCCACCAGGGACCCTTATAATTAGTTCTGTACAGAAACAATATTTACTGTCTTATCAGAACTACTGTACAAAACAATTCCCTGAGGTGTCTAGTGCTTACTTAGCACCAATATTCATTTTACTTTGGTATTCTTGCAGCACCATATCGAGATAGAAAATCAGCATTTAAATGCTTCGTTCCTGACCTGTGTTTTACAGTAAACTTATATGGTTGTAGAGATAATATCATCTCATAATCCGTATGCTTTATCTTTCATCTGGTTTATCCAACACAACGGATTATGATCTGTCATCACTAAAATCATTTCCCCACAAGTAATACTTAAGGGACTCTATGGCCCACTTCAGTGCCAAACATTCCTTCTCTATCGTAGAATTACTTCCTTTCACGCTCATGAAGTTTCCTGCTAATATACAATACTGGATGTTCCCTTTTCATCATATTAAGTTAACACAGACCCCAAACCTGTCTCTGAGGCATCTGTTTGAATTTCAAATGGTCTTGTAAAATCTGGGCTAGTTAGCACAGGGGCTGAGCAAAGGACCGCTTTTATGTTCCTGAAGGCCTCCTCACATGCTTGCGCTCCATTTAACTTTATTAGGATATTTGTTTTTGGTCAGCTCTGTTAAGGGAGTTGCCAGAGTAGCAAAATCTGGGATAAATCGACGGTAATAATTTGCTAAACCCAAAAAAGATCGAACATGTTTCTTTGTAATGGGGGTGGGGCTGTTGGCTAGTGCTTCCACTTTATCAATCTCTGGTTTCAAGGATCCCTTCCCAATTATGAAACCCAAATATCTGGTCTCTGTCCTTGCTATGGCACACTTAGCAGGGTTTATTGTTAATCCTGCATCCTTAATGGTCTGAATAATTGCACTTAAATGCACCAAATGTGAATGCCAGTCATGACTGAAAATGACTACATCATCCAAGTACACTGAACTGTACTGGGCATGTGTTCTTAGGATGTGGTCCATGTACGTTGGAATGTGGCAGGTGCCCCATGGAGTCCAAATGGCATAGTGGTAAATTGGTACAATCCAATTGGTGTGGAAAAGCTGTTATTGCTTGGGCAGTGGGGCCAAGGGAATTTGCCAGTACCCTTGGTTAAATCTAACGTTAATGTAGTGGCATTTCCTATTCTATCTAACAGATCATCTATTCTGGGCATGGGGTACCCATCAAAATCTGAAATAGAATTTATTTTTCGGAAGTCTAAACATACTCTTTCTTCCTTCCTTTTGTTCACTACCACCATTGGGGAAGACCATGCACTCCTGGAAGGGACAATCACCCCAACTGTTCCATCTTTTTATCTCATCAATTACCTCTTGCCTAATCTTTTCCGGTAATCTATAGGCTTTTTGGTGTATGGGCTTCTGCTGGTTGACCTTAATGTCATGTTCTACCCTTAGCTCGTCCTGGGGTGGATGTGAAAGTGTCCTGAAAATAGTGTAACAATTGATCTATCTCCACCTTTTGTTCAGGGCTTAGATTAGGATTTATTTGTATACTTTTATCATTCATGGGCCAGTCAAGCCTCTCATAAGCAATCTCCAATTCTGTCTGCTGGGGCTCAGGGTGAATGTAGAGTGCTTGGACCTGGGGTTTTTCTATCCATTTCCTCAAAAGATTTGCATGGTATACCCTCTTAGTTGGTCGATGACCAGGCATTTCAATTTCAAAGTTGACACTTCCTGTTTGTCTGATTACATCAAAGGGACCCTGCCAGTGCATCAACAGTTTGTTCTCTGTTGAGGGTAATAATAACAACACTTTTCTCCAGGTATAAAACTTTTACACTTTAACCCACGTCATATGCTTCTTTTTGTCCCATTTGTTTCTGGGTCACATTTAAATGAGCCATATTTACATATTTGACCAATCTTTCTCTTAATGCAGTCATGTAATCTATGATGTTACTATAGCCAACATTTACCATCCTCCCAGTGTTCTTTTACACATCTAAGGGTCCCTGGTTTCTACCATAAAGTAAGGAAAAGGTGAAAACCCAGTTGTAGCCTGTGGTACCTCTCTGTAGGCAAACAGGAGGTAAGGGAGATATTTGTCCCAATCTCTACCTTCTTCCTGAACATACTTCTGTAGCATTTTTTTAAGGTTTTGTTAAATCTCTCCACAAGACCATCTGTTTGGGGGTGGTAAGGTGAAGTACGCACAGCAGATACCCCTAGGAGGCGATATAACTCCCTCAACATAACAGAAGTAAAATTACTACCTCTGTCTGTGAGAATCTCCTGGGTATTCCTATCTGCTGAATATTTTGGCTAACTCTTCAGCTATGAGGTACAGTAACTGTTCGCGATAGGAACAGCTTCAGGTACCGTGTGGCATAATCACATACCACTAATATGAATCGGTTACCCTTAGAACTTTTGGTAGAGGGCCTACAACATCCATTGCGATTAGTTCAAATGGGGTAGCGACATAAGGTATTGGTTGAAGGGCACCTGATCTCTTTTTCCCTTGTGCAACCAATTGGCATTCTTTAGAGGCACGACAATATTCAGCCACATCCTGATGTATACCTGGCCAGCTAAACGTGCAAGTAATCTTTGCAAGGTTCGATCCCTCCCCTCATGGCCTGCCATTGGAATATTGTGCGCTAACTGCATGACCTTTTCTCTATACATTTTTGGTACCATTAGCTGTTCTACAGGTTCATTTATGGTAGTATCAACAGTGACTCTATACAAGATATTATTTTTCACAATAAAATGAGATTGTCCAGGGTGTTTTACTTGTTGAGCCTGTGAAAAAAAAGGTTTTAAGGAAACATCAGCTTGTTGTTCCTTAATAATGTCTTGCAAGGGTACTTCTGGCAAAATGCCAGCAATACTGTTCTTTTGTTGTTCTGCCCACTTTCTCTGCTCTTTTTTCTTCTGATTTTTTGATTTTCTGGGTTTCCCTGAACCTTCAGCTCCTTCAAAGAAATCCTCTTCAAAAGAAAACACTGGCTCTGACTGTTGTTTTTTTGCTTGGGCACGGGTTACCACATTTACTGATTTTACATAGTCTTGTTGTTCTTGCACCAGTGAGTTAAAGTGGGGAAAGTCTTGGCCTATAATCACTGGAACTGGCAATCGAGGTACCAGGCCAACAGTCATACAGTGGTGCTCATTATTGACAGTCATTTCAACCACTGTAGTGTAATACTGATGAATATCCCCGTGTATGCACATTACTGTTGTATCATTTGAGGTAACTTTACTGTCCGGGGCCAGATCTGCTCTCAGCAGGGTCTGCTTACTCCTGTATCTAATAAACCCAATGTCTGTTGGTCTCCAATCCCACATTTGCAACATACCCAATATTAGCCAATGCTAGGTGAGTCATGTCAGTTCTTTTCTTATTTGGACAGTTTCTCATTATGTGGCCTTTGCCAAGACACCCATGGCAAATCAGTTCAGAATATGGTATTCTTCCCCTCTCTCGCTTGCTGTAATTATTCTGACGTGCATTAGAATAAAAGGCCTTACCATTTCTGATGTCTGAGGTGGGGTATTTTGTTGCCCTCTGGGTCTAGTGGGTCGAGCAGCTATATAATCCTCTGCCAGCTTCACTGTATCCTCTGCAGATTCAGGCTGATGTTCTTTCACCCATAGCTGGACATCATGAGGTAACACCTGAATAAACTGTTCAATGACAATCATATCCATCATCTGCTCTTTAGTTTTTTCTAAAGGTTGTAGCCATTTCCACCATAGTCCTTTAATTTTGCATAGATTTCTCTCGTGTATCATGAATAGTCATTCTCTGGAGTGCAAACCGCTGTCTATAGGTTTCCACACTAATATCATAAGCGTTGCAATATCTCTTCTTTTACTCGATCATAATTATTTGAGTCCACCCCACTTAACTGGCTATACACCATTTGAGCTCTACCAGTTAAATATGGGACCAGTCTTATGACCCATTGATCTTAGGGAGCGCTAAGTTTGGGCAATCCGCTCGAAAGTGGTGAGGTATGCCTCTATATCATCACTCTCTGACAGCTTTGTTAATTTAATGTCTCTGGGTATAGTTCGATCAGACTGACCTTGTGCAAGTGCCTGAATAGCCTTCAGGGTATCCGTCCATTTCTCATCCTGTCGCCGACGTTCCTCAGCCTGGACACGCCTGTCCTCTTCCCTCTGGCGATGATTCTCATCTCTCTGGTGATGATCCTCTTCCCTCTGACGATCCATTTTGATCTGGTGAATACACAGCCACTTTAATAATTCTCCGGGGTCATCTGGTACTGGGGTCACCTGGGCTGCCTCCTGCTTCAGGGGTTCCATATCCATATTCTCCTCCTCTGTTCTTCTCATTTTAGGCCTTGCTCCAGGTTCTAGGCCAGGCAATAACTGAATACCAGTTTTTTCAGTCACTGCTCTAGTGACATGATATACATCTTTCTTGTCAGGTCCTCTTCCTCCATCTGTTAGGTGTGCCTTCCAGTACCCCCTGGCAACGCCTCCCAGGCAGTCTCGACGTGCCAGTTATATCCACTTCTGACACCAGTGTAGAGCGTGGGAAATAACAGATGTCCAGACCAAAGGTTTAAGATGCATAAAAAACGCAAGGTATGTGTTGTCAATTTATTTCCAAAACAAAACAAAACAAAACAAAAAATATTCTTAACTTTAAAGTTCATAGAAAGGAAAACAATCGGTGTTAGTCTTCACACCCAAAAACAGAAATACTTCTTTCCACAGACTCCTGAATTGCCTTTTCCTTTCCTTTTGTCTGTACAGCACTTTTGTGGAAACACACACACAACCTTCTTGCTCTGTGGTCAGTCGAATACTGACTCTCCTCTCTCATCCATCTACACAGGTCTCCTAGTGGAGGGTTTATATACTTTCAGAAGGGTGTGTCTTGAACTGAGCCCCTCCCTATTGTGACATCACATTACCTGAATACTATAAAAGCAGCCATTTTGTAGGCTGCCATCCCTATAGCAGGACCTCAGCAGGAGAAGCAAGACATTCAGGTACACATTCATTTTGTTTTAATACAGAAAGAAAAGAAACACTTGTTAAAGATTGAATTAAATTCTGCAGCCTTGGCAAGGAAAAACAGATGATGAGCGCTCCCTATCTGTCTTCCTTGCCAGGCTTCAGATTCTATTTACTTTTAAATGTAAATGCCAGAAAGTAAACATGCATTTATTTAAGACAACAATTCTAGTAAATCTTTTTACACAGTAGTCTCCTCTAACATATTTTCTTTATATGTGCTGCATAATGCTTGTTTTTATGAAATTCCTCACAGCTAGAATTTCAGCTGACTGCTTTTCCGCTTATCAAGATTTGGATGCCAGATTGTTTTAAAGATAATCAGGGACAGTAAAGAAAGGTTTAAAGATTGCCAGGTTGGCCACCCTGACAAGAAAATTAGGATAGATACGAATATAGAAGCAGACAGGATAGAGTGAAAATTGAAAAGTATGGGGGGGGCATCTTGTAAATTCTTGATATTTCTCTTCATAACAGGACCCTGTTACAGAGACCAAGGAACACCTGACCAGGCTGGAAAACAAACTGTCATCCATTTCATCTGGAATCTCCTTCGCTGAAATCTTGCTGGTCTGGGAGAGGGGTGGCAGATGGACAGAAGGTCAGAAAAGGGGATCTAGGAAAGCTAAACATGTGGCTCAAGGGCTGGTGCCAGGAAAAAGGGCACAAATTTGTAGGTAACTGGCAACAATTTTGGGAGCAAAAGTTCTTTAAATTTGATGTACTACATCTGACTAAGGATGGAGTCAGTGCATTGGGGCAGAAGTTTGATGTCTTTGCAGAATATTTAAACTAGCAAATGGGGAGAGGGGTGCAGCATCTGATACATCGAAGGGGAAGAACATCCCTCCCCCCTCAGCTAGTGATCAAACAGGAGTTCAGCATGTTTGTAGTTCATTTGCATCACCAGGTAAGAAAAAAGGTCTGGCTCCCCATATGACGTGCAGGGGAAATGCCAGACCGCACTCAACAAAAATGCACCAAAATCTGGCCAATGGAAAATCATATACACAAATGCCTGCAGTCTGGGAAACAAGATCCCAGACCTGCAGGCAATAATGACAGAGGCTAAACTGGACATAGTAGCCATTAGTGAGACAAGATTCACTAGTAACCACACTTGGGAGAGTTCAGTACCCAGCTATGTACTATTCAAATGAGACCAAGGTGCAAAAGGGAGGAGTGGCCCTTTATGTCAATGAAAATATCAAAGCTACAGAAATTCAGAATACACATCAGGAGCCAGAAGAACTGTGGGTCACCCTGGAAAAAGGAAATGGGACAGCTATGCGAACTGAGGTTGTCTATAGGTCTCCAGACCAGGGGGAGGACATAGACATATTACTGTTAGAAGACATACAAAACATGACAGCTAAAGGGGAGGTTCTGATAATGGGAGACTTCAACATGCCAGAAACAGATTGTTCAATACCAGCAGGAACATCTGTCCAAACTAGACACATAGTGGATTCCCTGCAGGGGGAGGGTCTCAAACAACTGGTACAACAACCCAGAAGAGATAGGGCTATCCTAGATATAGTACTGACTAACGGGGAAAGGATAACAGATCTCCAGGTAGAAGGTCACCTGGGAGCTGGTGACCATCACATGGTATGCCGACTAGAACTAAATCATCCCATTCCAAAGCAAAAATATGGGACTTCAGAGGAGCTGACTTTGATAAGATGGCCAACAGAGTTAAGGTAGCCCTGGCAAGAAGAAATACATATGGGGGGGGTGCAGGCAAAGTGGGCAAGCATTAAGGATGCAATACTTAAAGCAACATCTCATTTTGTTAGGGAGAAAAGCAAGAGCAAAAGAAGGAGGAAATCACTTTGGTTCTCAAAAACAGTAGTAGAAAAGGTCAGAGCCAAAAGGTTGGCCTTCAGAAAATATAAGGAAACGCAGTGGGATGAAGATAGGGAGGCATACCAAACTTCCCTAAGGGAAGCAGGGAAGGCAGTAAGGCAGGCAGAGGCTCAAACCGAGGAAACGCTAGCATGAACAGTAAAAGAAGGGGACAAGACTTTCTATAGATACATTAGTGAATGGAGAAAGTCCAGATGGGGTATTGCTAAGATCAAAGGGGATAAGGGGAAGTGTGTGGAGGAGGACCAAGGAAAAGCATCTATTCTAAATAGATACTTCTGCTCAGTATTTATTGAGGAGAAGGCAGGGCAGGGCCCACAACTCAGCACCGTGGACACAGGGGGGAAGGAGGTGTACGCAAGTCTCTTCACAAAAGAAAGGGTCCCGCAAGAGCTCGCTAAGCTCAGGGTGGACAAGGCAATAGGACCTGATGGCATATATCCCAGGGTACTAATAGTGCCAAGGGTGGAACTAGCAGAGCCATTATCAGAACTGCTTAGTGAGTCTCTGAGCACAGGAGAGGTCCCAGAAGACTGAAGAGGGACTCATGTGATCACTGTCCTCAAGAGTGGTAGCAGGGAGGAGGCAGGGCACTACAGACAAGTCAGTCTCACCTCAGTAATGGGCAAGATTATGAAGGCACTTCTTAAGGAAAGGACAGTGCAACACTTAGAATCCATAGGAGCACAGGATCCAAGACAGCATGGGTTTACAACAGGAAGGTCCTGTCAAACTAATCTAATATATTTCTTTGACAGGGTAACCAGACTGGTGGACCAAGGGGGTGCAGTTGATGTCACCTACCTTGACTTCAGCAAAGCTTTCAATACTGTTCCACACAGAAGATTAATTAATAAGCTGGGTAGGCTCAGGGTGGGTCAGAAGTTGGTCAACTGGGTGGCAAACTGGTTGGCGGGCAGAAAACAGAGAGTGGTGGTAAATGGTATACAGTCAGAAGAGGTGCAAGTCAAAAGTGGGGTACCTCAGGGATCAGTCCTGGGGCCAGTCCTTTTAATATCTCTATCAGTGACATTGCAGATGGACTGGAGGGTAAGGTTTGTTTGTTTGCAGATGACACCAAGATCTGCAACAGAGTAGATGATCCAGATGGGGTGGGCAGAATGAGAAGAGATCTTGATAAACTGGCAAAATGGTGGGAAGAGTGGCAACTGGGTTTTATGTAAAGAAGTGCAAGATCATGCACTTAGGGAAGAGAAACCCTGAAGCCACCTATAGGTTGGGAGGGGAGTTGCTAGCAATCACAAGGGAAGAAAGAGACTTGGTCATCATCATCATCATCACAGATGACCTGAAATCATCTAAGCAGACCACTAAAGCAGTAGGTAAGGCTAGAGGGATGTTGGGGTGTCTTAGTAGGGGTATCACAAGTCATAAGATGGAGGTAATAATTCCTCTTTACAAGACACTGGTTTGGCCCCATCTGGAGTACTACATGCAGTACTGTTGGCAGTACCTGCACAAGGACATTAACAAAATGGAGATGGTCCATTGAAGGGCAACCAAAATGGTGCAGGGGCTGCATCAGAAAACATATGAGGACAGATTAACGGAGCTCAATATGTATACCCTAGAGCAAAGGAGGGAGAGAGGTGATGTGATCGAAACACTCAAACATCTTAAGTGCGTTAGAAAGGTGAAAGAGTCTAACATGTTTCAATATAAGAAAAATAGCAGTACAAGAGGACACCACATGAGATTAGAGGGAGGCTGATTAAGGAGTAATGTGAGGAAGTTCTTTTTCATGGAAAGGGTGGTGGATGCATGGAATGGCCTACCTCAGGAAGTGGTGGATATGAATACAGTGTAGGGCTTCAAACAGGCATAGGATAGGCATAAGGGAGCAATACAGATGAGTATGAATATATAAGCCATTGACAGAGTAAAGGCCTATGGCACATTCATAAAGTAGAAAAAATTGGCATACTGGATGGGCCTTGCTGTGCTTATCTGCCATCAATGTCTAAGTTGTTATGTTTCTATGCTATAGGGCCCACTAATTCATCAGCCAATTCAATTAGTAATTTCAGGTGTATTTTATCTGGTTCACATGATTTATTAGGTCTTAGTTTCTTTATTCTGTCCATTACTTCCTGCCTGGTATTAGTGATGTTAGTTGCATATGTAGGTTCCAGCCTATTATTTCTTATTTCAAGATCTTTGGGTAAGTACATACTTAAAAAATATTTATTGAATTCTGTTGCCATCTCTTCTTCTTCTTTGTTAATAACCCAGTCACCTGATTTTTAAGGGATCTATTTTTGGCTGATTTGCCCATAGTGAACCAATGTAGCTGAAGAATCGCTTGTTGTTATCTCTAATGTTATTAACCAGTTTATTTTCTGTATCTTTTTTGGCACTTTTTATTATCTTTTTACATTTATTGGCTTGTGCTTTATAATCTTTCCATTTGCCCTCTGTTTTGTTTTTGCATCTTTGATATAATTATTTTTCTTCCTTATATTCCTTTTAATTGTTTTGCTAAACCAACTCGGTAACTCTTCTTGTGTTTATGTATTTTCTGCATATAGGTACATAGTTGTAAATGCAGTAATCTATTTTCTTTTTAATTATTTCCCAAATATGATGCATTCATTTTGAATATGCTTCACTTTTCCAGTCCCAGTCTGCTAAATATCATTTCATTGCATAATAATCTGCCTTATGATAACATCTGAATTTGGTTGTTCCATTAACTGTTTCCCATTTTGTCTTAATATCAAATTTTATCATATTGTGATCTGAATCAGCTAGGGGCTCGATTGTAGATAAATTTTGTATAGTATCTGATAAAGTGGTAAGAACTATATCTAGAACATTGTTTCTTCTCGTATTAGTCTTTACCTGTTGCTCTAAGTTTTTTTTGTATGGTTATATCTATAAATTGATTTTCTGTCTGAGATGTTCCTTATAATGTGTTCCAATTAATATTTTTGAAGTTAAAGTCTCCCATAAGGATACACTCCCCATCTATGTCCATTTGTTCAATTGCAGTTAAAAATATATTATTTTCGTCAGTAGTTAGATTTGGGGCTCTATACCCTGCCTATGTGTGGGCAACTTTACCTTCGTCCATAGAAGTTCCACCTCTGCATCTCTCGTATTTTGTGGTGTCATTTAAATTGCTCTTAAATCATTACTAATGTAAATTGCTGTGCCACCCCCCCTTTTGATATGTCTACATTTCTGGAACATAGCATATCCTGGTATGTCAGTCCCCCAATCTCCCTCTCTGTGCCAAGTTTCTGTGACAACACATACAGTATGTCAGTTTTATTTCTATCAAGTTCGAATATTAGTTCCTCTTTTTTGTTGTTTAGACTTCTCGCATTAAGAAGTAGCACCTAAACTTGCTCCTTACTTTCCTTAATTTGTTGTTGACTGTTTTTTCTTGGTTGGAGTCTTACAGATTCCTTTGTTTCTTTTGTCTGTTTGTTTAACCAACATTCCCGATCCCCTCATGCATGTAGTTTAAACTCTTCTTAATGTTATCTAGAAAGAGGTTACGTAAAGAAAGCTACTTCCTGCCCTGCTAAGATGGAATTTATCCTGGCTACATAGATATACGTTACCCTTGAATTTTTTCCATGTGTAAATACAGGTTACACATTTTGTTAGACACCAGTGTCTTAGCCAGTTGTTTATTTTCTTTGTTTTTGTGTCTATTATTTTGTTTGTTCTTAAAGTAGGTAGCATTTTTATGAATATAGCTTGTTAACATGCTGAGTTTAACTTTTGAACAGTTTATTTGTATGACAAGTGGTTTTGAAGTGGGCAGGGGGCATGTTGACACACAGAACTGACACCTAATATCGCACATAAGCATCCCTTGGTCTAACAATCAGGGAGCTATAATGAACACAGGTTATGGCTGCATTTTTATTCATTACAGAGATGGACTACTATGTCTCTGTCTGTGCGTCTGTCTGTGTCTGTCTGTCTGTCTATCTATCTGTCTGCCCGTCTGTCTACCGACCTACCTATCTATACTATAAACATACCGGGGTGCCCACCCCCTGTACCACTGCATTATTCCTCCACCCCTGAAAATTAATAATAGGTAGCAGCACTGGGGTGCCCAGATGCGGTGTTGCCGAGCAGTATCCCGACACTAGGGTGCCCAATCCCCTGTATCGGCTATGGTTCATCTGAAAAAAAAAACAATAACACAAAATCCCCCGTTAATCCTTTTACATTTTTTTAAGAAACTTGCAAAGAAGAAAATGGTCCCTCACTGATCGAACCCCTCCCCATGCTGATGCCCATCCTGGAGTCCATTGTCCTACAAAAAGGTCACCTGCCTCTCTTTGAGGGTTGTCTCCATGAACTTCTCCATGACTGATGTGAGCCTCACTGGCCTGTAGTTTCCTGGTTCATCCTTTGAGCCACCTTTGTGGATGGGCACCACGTGGGCCATCCTCCAGTCCTGAGGTTTGCATCCCGTGTCCAGAGAGGTATTGAACAGGTCAGCCAGTGGCCCTGCCAGAACCTCAGCCAGCTCCTTGAGTACCCTAGGGTGAATGCCATCTGGCCTAAGTGCCTTGTCCACCCTCAGTACCCTCAGCCCTTCCAGTACCCTGTTCTCAGTAATCCTCACATCTGTCTCCCTCACCACAATCTACCCTACCCCTCCCCTGTGGTGCCTGCCCCACTTTCTCTTGCATGAATACAGAACAGAAGTATTAATTTAATGCCTCTGTCTGATTCTCCCCTCTCTCCACCCATCCCCCCGTCCTTTTTTATCCTCACTATTTGGTCCTTGTTGTTCCTTCTTTCCCTTATGTATCTGAAGAAATTCTTTTCTCCATTTTTAATCCCCTGTGCCAGCCTCATCACCCTGGAAGCCTTGGCTGCTCTGACTAGTTTGGTGGCCTCTCTGAATTTCTTTGTGTACATTTCCTTGTTTTCTCCCCTCCCTGACTTTTTGAACCTCCAGAATAACTCTCTCTTGGCCTTCACCCCCTTCCTGACCTCCTGAGTCATCCAATTGGGCTTCTTTGCCCTCCCTTTCTAGCTCTGTATTCTAGTACATGCCCCCATAGCCTCTACTAGCCCCTTTTTTATGACATCCCACTTCTGATTTGTGTCCCAGCCTGGTTGAATCCCCTCCAGATAGAATTTCCCCCATCTTTTTAAAGTCTTCCCACCTAAAGTCAATCACCTTGGTACCTGTGCCTTCAGCTTCCCTTCCCATGTTGAGTGTGAACCACACCGAGTAGTGATAGCTCCCCACCAGTGGGTTCTCCACCCCCAGAACCCTTGCCATCTTCCCATTGGACAGTACAAGGTCCATAGTATGTCTTATCCAAGTTAGCCAGTGGACCAACTGCATCAAGAAGCTGTCCTGAAATGCCTCTAACAGGGCTTGCTCCCTTGCTCTTGTGCTGGTTGGAATATTCCAATCCACCCCAGGTAGGTTGAAGTCCCTCACCACCACCATGTTTCCCTTCCTGCTGACCCTTCAGATTTGCTCAGCTAACTCTCTGCCCAGGTCCTCCAGTTGAGTTGGTGGTCTATACACTACCCCCCATCCTCAGTGTCCTGCCTTTTGAGTCCTGAAAATACATCCATAGGGCTTCTGTCCTACCTTCCTTCCTCTCATCCCTTGCACACTTTATCCCCTCCTGTACATAAGTTGCCACCCCATCTTCCCTTGGTCCTATCTTTTCTGAATATCCTATTCTCCGGGACCATAAACTCCCAGTCCTGGTACTGGGTGGCCCATGTTTCCATGATGGTCATAATGTCCACCCTCCCCTTTTCCAATAGGGTCTGAAACTCAGCTGTCTTGTTTCTGAGGCTCCTCGCATTCAATGAGCTCACTCTCCAACCCACTCCCTTCCCCTCCCTAACTCTTCTCCCTCCTTTCTCCCCTGTTCCCTTCCCTTTGCCTTCACCATTAACTGGAGGGGTAAGTTTCCTAGGCCCCCCTCTCTGGGACCCCTGCCTACCAGCTGATCACTTGCCACTCCCCCTTCTAGTTTAAATTCATCTTTGTTTCTCCATACTCCTCTATCTTCTGCTTCAGTACCACTTTCCACTCCTTGCTCAGGTGTAGTCTGTCCCCAGCATATAGGTAATTCCTGTCCCAAATTCTACCCTAGCCACCCACCAAGCCATACCCCCTTGAGTGACACCATTCCTCCAGCCAAGTTTTAAACTCACCTATCCTTCCTTCCTTTCCTTGCTGTACTCATGCAGGGTACTAGGAGTACCTCTGAGAAGGACACCGATCATCCCATCTCCTCTCACATCCTTCCCAGTTCCTCAGATCTCTCCCATACCACTTCCACCATCCCCCCTGCCAGGTCATTTGTACCCACATGCTCCATGACATGAGGTCTCCTTCTTCCCTTCCCTGCACATTTAAGAAGAGACTTCCCCACCCTGTCCGCAGTCAGTCTAGGTATGGATTTGACCCAGATTCAGTTATGCCTTTCCCCCTTACTGCTCCATCTGATCCCCTTCACTATGTAATCCCCCAGCACTAGAACCCCCCTTTTCATGCCTCATACCTCCCCCAAACCTCTGCTCTATGTACTCGTTAGTAGACTCCCTCTACCTTTACTTTTAGTAACTTCATCCAACTTACCTCCTCAACTTCTTCCCCTGACCTGCACCCCCTCCCCCCTGATGCTCCCTCACTATCTTCCCCTACTCTACCTTCTACCCTGGGGTCCCATCCCTCTCCTGCTGTGTCTCTGGCATCTATCTCACCAGCGTTGCCCTTCCTCCATTACCCCAGTCCCCTCCATCCACCAGTCCAACTGAGTCCCTCTCCCCCTGCCCTCCTGCCTCTGTCCAACTGCTGTCAGCTGGACTGTCCCTGCCCCATTCCCTCCTGCCCCAACTTGGAGATACAGCACCTCCCCCTTCACCAATTCTTCCAATACTGCAAACCTGTTACCTGCCTTCTCAGTGTTACTGAGGCTAGGTTCCTTCCTCCCTCCCTCCCTGAAGCTTTCCTCCTTTACTAGACCCTCTAGTCATCTTAAGCCCTCCCACCCTCCCTGCTGCTCCATCTTCAGTTCTGATGCTCCTCCTATGCCTTGGCATCATGTTACATTGTGCTGAAGGCAATCCTGCCCAAGCTCCCCCTCCCTTCACCCTCTCCAACTCCTCACCCAGCCACTGCACTTCTCCCACCAGCCTCCTTAGCCTATGACAGATTGGACACCCACCTAACTTTCATAATATGCTCATCCAAACAGCTGCCCCACAGCCATTGCAGCCCACTGTTCTTCCCATGCTGAATCCTCCTAGCATCCTGCTTCTCCCTGTACCCCCCCATTACACTGTCCCCATCCTTTCCTATTTCTGCAACACCACCTACTGGCATGTATTCCCTCATCTCTCTACATTTTCATATCTCTGTTGTGCCCTTACCCTCTTTCACGTTAAACTCTGTAAGTGGTGCCAATAGCCCCTCTTCAGCTTATAGTCCCTTCCTATGCAGCAGTATCTCCTTAAGACCCTTGCTCCTGACTATTTTCACCCACCCAACATATCAGTACAGCTTTTCCAACTACATTAATCCTGCAGCCTTTACTCCTGTGTGTTTCTACTCCAGCTATGTGTTTCCATGCCCTGTGGCTTCCAGACTTCTAGCAAGGGAATGAAATGGGCTGCACCTGGCAGTCCTGTCCACCAGTTGTAGGGTAGTTCCTCCCCTATAAATGTGCAATACTCTGGGGTGGGAGGAATGGGGAGGGTGGGATTAGGGCCTTACGCTGACACTTGTGAGAGTCAATCAGCCCCAACCTTTTCCCCACCAGACCTCTCAATCCTCACACAAAGATACAAGACTAAACATAACTTCCTGCGTGAGGTCCAAAACTGAGACGAACTCAGCCAGCCAGAATTCCAAACATTCCAACAGTACAGATTAAATATCACAGCCCAGGATGTCACTTAGTAACAGTTATAACTCCCAGTACTGATTTTAAATCCCCGCCATCTTCTCCCCTCCCAGCACAAACAATTCCAGTATCAAAATTAAAATAAAAAAGAAAAAGCCAGTCCTTCCCTGAAACAGCTCCTTCCCTGCTGCTAGATCCCAAGTGAGTCTGTTTGCTAAGATGGTGTCTGTTAATTACCCACCCCCCTCTCTCAAGGCCAACAAACAACTTCCTGCCTGTGTGGAACTCACCCAGTCAGAACTCCAAACATTCCAACAGCACATATTAAATATCACAGCCCAGGATCCCCTCAGTAACAGTTATAACTCCCAGTACTGATTTTAAATCCCCACCACCATCTCCCCTCCAAACACAAACAATTCCAGTTTCAAAATTAAAATAGAAAAAGAAAAAGACTGCACTTTCCTGAAACAGCTCCTTCCCTGCTGCTAGATCCTTTCTTTCTGAGATAGGGGACTTGTATCCTTATTCACACAGTTCCCTTTGGGACCGGAGTGAGCAGATGCAGATATGCAGGGCCCTCTGGGTCCTGTACAAGGGGAAGAGTCTGTCTGCTTGTGAAAATGCAGTGCCCTCCCAGCCCTGCACTTCTGTGTGGCAACAGATGTCAAGAATTTGTGGGACTGTCTGTTGAGCTACAACAGCACAGGGCCCTCTGAGACCTGTGCTTCCACATGATCACAGATACAGACATGCAGGGCAAAGAGTGCATTTGTCAGTTGAAGTCAAGTGCAGGGCACTCTGACAGCCACGTGTGCAGAGGTGCAGGGCCCTATGCCAAAAGAAGATTTCTCTTTACTATATGGTACTTGAGCCCATGTGAGCTACCCTGGACCTTCCCTTCCCAGGCTGGGTGGTAGTGCCATAAGACAGCACCATACCCCCAGCCTTAGCCCATCCAGCTGGGTCACTGAGCCCACCTCCAAACTCAGCTCACTGGCACAGGAACATAAAGCACTTTCCACTGCAGTAAAGGTTGGCACTACGCACAATTCCTAATAATTATTTTTTAATGTTTGACCCAAAATTTTCTAGATAGTAATTTTATGTCTCCCCCTTGCAAATATGACATGTGGCATTTATAGAACAGTGGCTGAAACATCATTTCACACCACAAGTGTGAAAACACATCTTGTCCAGGATTTAAAGAATGACATCTGCCATGTTTATGAAGTGGCATGAAAATATGGCTATGTTGAAAGTTTGGAGTCAGAACATAGACAGTCTTCTTATAACCCCAAGTCATTAAGCCGGTAGGTGAAAATTTTCAAATCACCCTTGAAATGTGATTTCATAGAGCAACTGTGAAATCACCTTTAGGGCCAGATTTTAAAAAAAAATTCACCTGACTTGTTTATGAGGTGGAGCCTCAAAAAGAATAAAGAACATATTGAAAATCTGTTGGAAGAATACTGAAAATTAGCAAAGTTATGAGAGAATGTTGAAACATTTAGGTGTTTATTTTTTCACCTAATTTTCAACATAGTCTTCTTATGACACCACCTTATGGTGGGAGAAAATTTTCAAATCCTACCTGAAAGGTCATGTCACTGAGCATGTACAAAATCAGCTTTCATACTGGATTTGAAAATTTCACCTACTTTGTTCATGAAGTGGGGTCTCAGATAGGCCATGTTGAAAATCTGGTGGAAAAATATTTAACAAAAATGCATTGACACACAGTACATTAACCAGACTTACCTTATTTTCTCATATCACAGTCGAGGTTTCAGCAGGAGGACATCTTTCAAACTGGAGAGTGGATGTATGATGTGGGACCTTGTTTAGATGAGTGAAGGTGTGTGTATATGGGGGTGGAAGGTGCTGAGTAGGAGTTGAGGTTGGATGGGGAGTGCTTGGGGGAGCTCAGATCAGTGAGGGACTGTTTTCTTCTTTTCAGAAAAATACTGTAAAAAAGGAAAAATATCTCCATGGGACAATCAAGGTTGCTAACACTGAGATTGGGCACCTCAGTGTTGGAGAACAGTTTGCTAGACTAGGGGTGTGCACCCCAATGTCACTCTGTATTGGGGGTGTTACAGTCTTAGGTAATAATCAATACAGTGTCACCTGGGTGGACACCCCAGTGTTACTACTACGTAGCCCAGGGAGGGGGCTGTTAGCCAGTACTGGGGCTGGGTACCCCTGTGTTGGAAATAAAAAAACTGAAAACTAAATAAAGAGTGGCAATGGGCTTGGCACCCACTATCTGTTATAAAAAAAAACTTGCTGATGTGGAGAAACCATTAGCTGGATTGTGCACCATCTGATTCTGATTGAACTAACAGTGTGGGTATGAGGGAAGGAAGGAGGGGTGATCAGCCACGACTCTGGGAATGCACATCAGCACTACACAAATGGCTTCCCTCACAAAGCTGGGCAACCAGGACTTTGGGTTGCACAGAAAATGGATTTCTAGGCTTATTTTTAAAAATACAAACACCAAAATCTGGTTAAATGGGTCCTCTTTAGCCAAGTTCTATTGCTTGTTTTTTAAAAATACATCATTATGTGTTTTAGAGGTTTTTACTTAAACAACAAGATGGCAACTGTCACAATCTGTATTTTATCTTACTAAAGATAAATCACTAATTTTATGAAAGATAAATGCCTGTGAAAGATAGTTATGTTTCATATCAGAGAGTTATTCTAAAACCCTACTGAGCATGCTCAGGAAAAAAACTCAAAATCCTTATAGCTCTGGAACTGATTTATATTTTTTCATGGAACCTTCAAAAGGCACTACCTTGGCAGAGATCACTTCTACCCTAAAAGTTTCAAAGAAAATTCTGCACCACCAAGGCTATAGGTGAGAGTGAAAAAAGTGCAGTAAGTACAGGAAAAACATTCCTTCTCATTAATTAAATAAATAAATATATATATATATATATATATATATATGTTGTATATCTCAGAAACCATGCAAGCTGTCATCACAAAATTGCTCAGGTCTTGAGAACTTGCTTCTGAGACCATGCATGCCGAATTTTGGGCAATTTTGTTGAACACTGCTAAAGGTATTAACATGCAAAAATTGGGATTTAACATTAAACACCCTACTCCACCCAAACTATACTGGCACTACCACCAGAAATACTTGTTCTGGGCACCCCACAATCCAGGGTGCTCAGCTTAATGTGAGGAGCCATTCACCTACATTCTCTCTATGAGAAGAGTGGGACTTTCTTGACTTTTGAAGCTGCAGCTGAAGTCATGCTGCTGGTTTCAGTTTGAATAGTGAACTGGCAAGCTCTCTCTCTCTCTCTCTCTCAACTCTCTGTCTGTCTCTCTGCCAACATATCTATTGTTTTCATTCCCTCCCTCCCAGCTCAACCAGCTCTCCCTTGTGTATCCTGATCCTTCACAGTATTGTTTTCACAAAAGCAGACCAGAGTGCCCACCCCTGGTATCACTTCCCAAACTCCCTCCCCTCCAGGTTGCCCACCCCCAAAAGCTATAAGTGGTGACACCATGGTGCCCACCCCAAGTGCTGCCATAGTGTTATACTGACACTGAGGTTACCAGTCCCCAGAGTCAGATATCCAATACCTATTTTAATTAAACCTGCAAAAAGGAAAACAGTTTCTCAATGTCTTTATTTAAAAAAATTCCCTGTAAAAGAGAAAACAGTCCATTGACTATCTCAGCCACCCCAAACCCAAACCCTCATTTATCACCCCCCACACATACCCTCACTCACCTGAACATGTTCCATAGTGTACATCCATTCTCTGATTGAAAACACTTATGTTGGAACCAATAAATGTGCTATGAAAAATAAGGCAAGTTCAGTTTAATGCGCTTTAATACAATTTTAATTTTTATTCATAGCTTCATCATTTTTTACAATTTTTACAACAAATTTTCAACATAATCTTTTTGTTGCCCCACCTCATGAACATGGGCAGTGGAAATTTTCACATCTGTACAGAAAGGTAATTTCATGGTCAGTAAGTGAAATCACCTTTCAGTCAGAATTAAAAAATGTTCACCTACTAGGTTCATTAAGTGGGGTCATAAGAGAGCTATGTTGAATATTCGGTGTACAATATGTTAAAATAATGAAGTTATGAGTAAACATTGAACTATTTCAATGTTCACTCATAATGTCACTAATTGCTAACATAGTTCCACAAAACTTTCAGCGTTGCCTTTGTTGGACCCCACCTCATGATCAAGGCAGCTGAAATTTTTCAAATCCCACCCAAAATGTGATTTTACAGTCATTCTGTGAACTCACATTTTGGGTGGGATTCAAACATTTTCAACTGCTGGGTTCATGAAGCGGGGTCATAAGAAGGCTCTGTTGAAAATTTGGTGTACAAATATGGTAAAATGACCAAGTTATGAGTGAACATTGAAATATTTAGCTGGACCTTGCTGGACTCAGTTCTAGCCATGCATTAGACACTTCTAACGCATGGCTACAAACCAGTCCAATTGCAGGACTCTCACTAGCCATTTCATAATTTCCAATATTGTGACACCAAACTTTCAACATAGCTGTTTTTTCACACCACCTCATAAACATGACAGTTGTTGTTTTTCAAATCCTGGATGGGATGTGTTTTTGCATTTGTTTAAACAAATTAAATAAAACAAATGGCACTATTTGTTTGTTCATCTGTAGCAGTGAATATAAAATATTGTGATATAACTGTTTCCAGACACATACTTGTTCCTGATCCATTTTAGTATCCAATATGCATTGTTAATCAGATTGGATTTTCACTCTTCTATTTATCTAAAAATAAAGATTGACTTGCTTATTTAATATTTCATTTTAAATCAGAACTCATAAATGCATAGCCTCTCACCTCAGAGTGTTTTACTTTCATATGCCATTACCATGAGGAAGACAAAGTAATATTTTATTCAAAGTAATAACTTAAAGCCTCGAGCATTATCCACTAGTGTGATTTGTTTAATTTGTTTAAACAGGTAGAAAAAAGATAAAAAGCCTGTGGGATTAACTGAGGAAAATTACATAAAGCTTTAAACTAAGATGTTATTTAATCTAGTGTTACCAGATTGCTAGGACAATATGTGTAAAGCATATAACTTCTTATATTTGGTTTTATTTTTAGAAAAATAATGAGATATTGAGTAGCACTGTTATACAGTTTTTACTGGTCTGGAGATATTGTAGGTATTTATGAAGTATTGATCCACTTCATTATAGTGAATCCTGAAATATTGTAAACATAATTTAATTGAAGAAGAGTAACATTTACATACTTTCTCTGTTTTGTAATGATTGTATATCTACTTACCCTGAAAAACAGACCAGCTAAAGTATTGAAACATTGGTTTATAAGACCTATTTGAAAGTGGTAGCAAGAAAATAAAAAATTTAAAGATGATCATCTTGATCCAGACTTCAATTTTTTCCAGTATTTTATTAGGGGGAGTCATAAAACAACTATGTTTATTAGGGGGAGTCATAAAACAACTATGTTGAAACTTTGGGATCACAATTAAAAAAAAAGAATTATTAAGAAACACGGGCCCAGATATTCAAACTGCACCAGGCTGTGGCGCAAGCTTGGGTGCAGCTCAACTTGGCTGTGCAGGGGTGTGGCCTGGGCAATATTCAAAGGAGCTGTGCCATGGCTCAGCAGCTTTGAATATCGCACCCTGGCTACCTCCACTGTGCATGGTGCAGTGGCACTGTGCCAGCACAAGTGGCCAGCGTGGAGCATGGAGATGCGCTAGCGCAAGTGCCATTGTGCCATTCACAGCACCCGTGATATTCAAAAGGTGACACACAAATGGGGCTATAATTTATGCAAGGTGCACATGGAGCCATTTGCATGTCATTATGGCCCCATTTGCATCCCATTTGCATGCAGGTGCACCAATCCCCCATGACTCGTGCCTGGCACCCTGCCAGGCATCAGCCAGTGGGGACCGATGCCCCCTGCAGCCTGATTGTGGGTATTTGTTTAAAAATAAAGTCCCCATCCTATATCCCTGGTGGTCCAGTGGATCGCTTTCTGGCCAATCGTGGGCATCCATTATAATAAACCCCCCCCAGTCAATATCCCTGGTGGTCCAGTAGACCGAATGCTGCCCGATTGCAGGCATCTGTTTAAATGAAAATGTCCTATTACCCTGGTGGTCTAGGGTACCCCTCCCACCTGCTCACTGGAGCCCCACCGCCCCTCCCCCTGGTCAGCCGGTGGTGGCAGCACCTCACCATCTACTGCCGACCCGCCAGTTGATTCTGACACCCGTAGTGCGTCATTGGTTCACAGCGTCGAGTTGAGCTGGCATGCAGCCCTCTACTATTACTGAATATTCCAGATATGTGAATGATCATTCACATATCTGGAATGTGTAGTACGGTAGGTTGCATGCCCATTGGCTCATGTTGTGAACTAATGGTGTGTGCAGTCCCTCACTGAGGTGTCAGTCGGTGGGCGCAGGGTGGCAGTGGGTGGGAGGGGGTACCCAAGACCACCAGGGTAATAGGACACTTTCTGTTAAACCGATGCCCGCGATCGGGCAGTATTCGGTCCACAGGACCACCAGGGATATTGGCTGGGGAAGGTGTTTCATTGAAACAGATGCCTGCGATTGAGCAACATTTGGTCCACTGGACCATCAGGGATATTGGGGGGGTTTATTATAACAGATGCCCATGATCGGGCACATAGCGGTCCACTGGACCACCAGGGATATAGGACTGGGACTTTATTTTTAAACATATGCCCACAATTGGGCATGGGGGGCACCATCAGGTGTAGCCAGAACTTTGGTGGCCACCCACAGGTGGCAGCTGCTGTTTTGTGCCCTGAAATGCGGCAGCTCACTTGTGGGTGGCCATCAGTTGTTCGTTTTTTTTTGGCTAAACTTTGTGCTGGCACAGGTAGGGGTTGTGTATGCATGGCTCTGCACATCCCAGGCTGAATATCGGGCTGTGCAGGTTATGCATGGGCACCCCCCCACCTGTGCCTGCATACATTACTGATGCACTCCGGCGCATCGGGATTTGTGCTGCACACTTTTCCCTTTTGAATATCATGCCAGGGTGCATCAGTGGGTTGTGGATGGTGTAACACTGTTGCGCCATGAGCAGCCCTTTTGAATATCTGGGCCACTGTGTGTAGTACTAGCTTTTACCCTCATGGGTAGTACCTTGTGATCCTGTGCAGGTGAGCTTAGTTTGGGGGCAAGTTCAGTGACCCAGCTAGATGGGCTGAGGCTGGGGGACAGTGCTGTCATGCGACACCACCCCCAGCCTGTGAAGAGTGTGTGTAGGGTTTCCTGCATGGGCCCAACTAGCATATAGTGAAGAGAAATCTTCTTTTGGCATAGGGCCCTGTACCTCTACACCCTTGGGTACTAGAGTACCCTGTGCTTCAGTTCAGAGATGGATTCTTTCCATGTGCATCTATGTCTGTGGCCACACAGAAGTGCAGGACCCAGAGGGTGCTGTGTTTCCACAGTCCACCAGATTGCCCCATGAATTCTTGACATCTGCTGCTGCATTTCCATAGGTGGACAAATTATTTCCTTGGTGCAGGGCCCAGAGGGGCCTGTGCACCTGCATCTGTTTGTGTAGGTCCTTTTGGGACCTACATGAATGAGGATATCATTACACTATTTGAAAAACAAAGGAAAGTTTTACAAAAAAAGTGCATTAATGCATCAGTTAGAGTTCAACTTCACGCCACAAAAGCAGTGATAGATGGCATTAGGGTTTCCAACCCTAATTCCACACCTCCACCCCCAAGCAGCAAAAGGAAAATACAGTAGGATTTTGGATATTCAGAGTCTTGGCAGATCAGTGGTGGGATCTTCCTTGGAGTAGTCAGCCCTAATGTCCAACCCCTCCTGTGAGCAAACACGGTCAGCCCTTATCTCTTTTCTTCACACATGGCTCTGTGTTAAAAAAGCTACAACAGATTCTGTTGGCAACATGTGGCAAGATATAATTCCCTACCTTTGAAGAGTGTATCACTATGAGACACTGGCCTGGAGCTGTACCTTTTGCTTCGGACAGTAACCTATGGGCTGGGGGGATGGATGAGCTTTAGGGTTGACAACCCCAAGGAACATCTTAGTACTGATTCACCAAGACTCAGGAGTCCCAAAACCCTAATGTGTTTTCCTTTTGCTACTTGGGGAATGGGGGTGGGCCATATTTCTCTACTATTGTGGCATTAAGTTGAACTCTAACTGGTGCATTAATGCAGGTTATTGAAAATAATATACATATGTTCATTGTAAAAAAAAAACTGTTATTGCACCAGTTAGGGTTACACTTAATGCCACAAAAGTATGGAAATGTGGTGTCAGGGTTTCCAACCCTAACTCCCCCCAAAGCAGCAAAAGGACACCATACAAGCAACCACAGTCAGACAAGGCACACAACATACAACTGTTTCCTGATGACATAAATGCTGTACCACTCACTGTGTTTGGTACCTTTGAACACATGCATACAACATGTTCCACTTTGAAAAAACATACTGCATCTCAGCTGTTCAGAAACATTGTAGTGGAACTGCACTACAGTGGGTGCATATGGTTTGCGGTGTTCATCTGTTTTTGCAGCTACATATCTCATTGTATTTCAGTATGATAGGTTTTTATTTTCACACAGAAAAATGCAGGTTGGACAGGGGGCTTTGTTCCTGTACTCACAACTGTGTATATATCTTACTCTGTGCATGTTGACATGTGGATGGACAAGCACTCCCTCTTTAAGGGGTCTACAGTTTTGCAGACAGAAATAGTAAATGTAGGTATCTGGGTCTTGTATTTGCAGCTACAGACGCACAGGCTACACAGTAGCATATGCTTATATGGCCACAAGTGATGTGTATGACTTAAGATGTACATATTGACATGTTGGTTAAGACAATGTGACACTGAGAGATTATCGCTTCTGCAGTCACAAGTAGTATTGTAAGTTCAGGATCATGCATTTGTATTTGTAGCTACAAAACCACAGACCCACAGGAAACTATGTTTTTTTGTTCACAAGTAGGCGTCTGTGTGTCACTCCGTGTAAACCGATACCACATGGTTACTGCTTACAGACGCAGGTAGGGCTATAAATTTGACACAACATATTTTTAACTGAGGGGGTCCGTGTGGACATAAAAATGCAATGCCATATTTTTATTTCTGTGCACAGACCCACAGGCTCTGCAGGAAGCTGTGTTTCTGTAGTCACAAAGAAATGTGTGTTTTACAATGTGCATGGTTGTATCTTGCCGCATCAACAGTAACTATATAGGATGCTCCATTTCTGTATGACACATGTACTGTTGTAATTTTGGTATCATAAATTTCTATTTGCATTTCTTCTGTTTGTACCTACAGAAGCGCAGGCCCTGTTGAGATCCGTGCTTCTGCGGTTACAGCTCAGTGTTTGTGTCTTACATTGTGCATGTTGATCTCCAAATGCAGAAAACCTGAGTCCACAGGGCCCTACAGTTCTGCAGACAAAAGGCCATTATCTATTTTCTTGGAGAAATACACTTGTATTTTCAACCACAGAAGTGTATGCCACACAGAGGCATGTAGTTCTGCACTCACAAGTGGTATGAATGATTTACACTGTGCATAATTATGTATGACTGCACAACTACAGACCTCATAAGGTCCTGAACATTTTTAACATCTAAAAATGCAGTGTAAATGATACCAACATTGCAACACTTCTTAGTGTGCTGAAGCACAGGGCCCCGGAAATACAGATGTCTTGGGAATATAAAAGCCCGGAATGACATAGCTGCTCTGAACCTAACTCAATTGATACAGGAACTAACCGGATGAATCATAAAACTCATAATCACTCACTTATTGACTGGGCCCTCACTTCCCACCCACATAGAGTCATTCAGTCTGGCATAATTCCAGATGAGTTAAGTGATCATCACATGATCTATCTGGTTCACAAACTACGCAGACCCAAGCCCCTCACAAAATCTTGCTAACCAGATCTTATAAATCCTTGGACCTTGCCCCCCTCCTCCATGACCTAGTACACACTGATTGATTACCTATCTCCTCAGCAAACTCAGTAGATGAAGCCCTGGACTTTTTCAAAATGAATTTCCTCCACACCTGAAACTTACATGTCCCTTCAAGCACTCCAGAGTACATGGTAATCACCATCCATGGGTCTCCCCAGAACTGCTGGCCAGCCAGCGAGCTCGTGACCAGGCCTGGAAGGCATACAAGGCATTCCAACTGCTTAGTGATTTCCAACTTTACCAGATGCTTGGAAACTCATGTACTAAGGTGGTCAGGCTGGCCAAGGCCGAATATTTCCTATCTACATTCCAAATTAACATAAACAATCCCTTCCAAGTTCTGTAAAGTAGTACATGCTCTGTTCTCCCCCCCTTCAATTCCACTTACATCACTCCTCCAAATAAATAACTCTTTAATATCAGACCCTCCCCACAGTTGCTACTGAATTTAATGCCTATTTTACCTCCTGTGCATCTGCTCTTCTGTCTTCCCTCCCTCCTCGCCCCTCCTCTCTCCCATTCCTCTGTAGCACTAAATCTAATGCTCCCTCCAGACCTGTCACTTTCTCCTCCTCCAACGTCTCTCCCACTGACACCTTGGTGGCGCTCCTTGCGCTCAACCCCACTAAAGGTAGCTCACAAGATAGGCATGATCCCAAGTACCTGTACCTATCTGCACCAGGAATCACCTCACTGCTATCTGATCTACTAAATCTTTCTTTCTCCTCTGCTTCTGTCCCAACCACCTGGAAGCATGCCACTGTCCTACCACTACCTAAGGAAGATGACCCCTCCTCACCTGGCAACTATCATCCTAGATCTCTCGTCCCTATCCTTGCCAAGCTACAGGAACATATGGTCCTCTCCCAACTCACCTCCTTTCTCTCAGAATCCTACTCCTTCACACCTTTCCAATCTGGTTTCTGGAAGGATCACTTCACCACTACCTCCCCACTTAGGCTCACTGATTCCATCTTCTCAGGGACGGACAGCGGTCAAATCACATTCGCTATTTTTGTTGACCTCGCTAAGGCTTTTGACATGGTCTCCCACCCCCTCCTTCTAAACAGCCTCACTTCTGCAGGCCTGTCTGACTCTGCCACAAACTGGTTCAGAGCCTACCTTGTAGGAATTTATTTATTCATTTTGGTAAGCGGGTAAAGTAACCGGGTAAGGCCCACTAGGCAAAACTACCTGTTTTCTGGGGCAACCTGGGAACACTGGGTGGTTAAGTGAATTGCTGAGTCACACAGCATGCAAGGGGAGGCCGAGAGAATCAAACCCAGGTCTGGCTTGCTAGGTGCACCAAGCCTGCCCATAGCCCGTCACTCCAACCTCTAGGCTACACTGCCAGCCCTTAAATTTTTGTGTTTTGATAACCAGGTAAGCCCACTGAGACAGACATACCCCTTTTTCCAGGGCGACCTGGAAAATAGAGACAATTTCATGAGATAGTGCACTGTACAGTTGGATACAAGAGGCAAAACATAAGGAGTAAGAGTACAATCTGAGGCAAGAGACAACATGTATAAACAAAGGTATGCTATGAACAGTAAGTCTGTTTCCTCTGTAGCAGGACGATGATTTCATTCTGGTCCAGAGAAGTCCTATGTTGTTAATCCTTTGAGCAGGCATAGAACCATAGTATTAGAGCAGGTGAGCTTGCCCAGTAGTAGTTACAACATAATACAGTTACATAAGACATTATATTACATATGTACAAAATATATGAGCAGGGAAAGGTGACAGCAGGAGAGGGGTGGGTTTAGGAGAAGATTGGAAAGCCAGAGAGGGTGGGTGAGGGGGAGAAGGGTGCACAGGGGTAAGAGGAGGGGATAAGATGCAGTTGCAGCTGCAAATTGGAGGGGGAAAGAAGATTTCCTTGAAGCGGCTTTTAAACAGTAGAAGAGACGTACATGAAAGTAAACTATGTGGGAGAGTATTCCATTTTTGTGGTGCTGAGCAAGTGAAGGACCGCTTGCCTATGGCAAGGTGAACTTTGAGAAGGCTTAACAACGGGAGGTGAGAGTGTCTGAGGATCCTGGGTAAGGATTCCAGAGTAAGCAGACCAGAAAGGATGGGCGGAGAAGGAAGGTGGATGAGTTTGAAGGTGGTACATAGTACAGGAAAGTCCATTTTGGGCTTAAAGCATGGTCAGCCTAGGGACTTGAGAAAAATCACAGTGATGGGCCTGAGTTGATGTTGTGTTGGTGAAGCGAACTATTCTATGATAGGCTTGTTTAAGTTTGACCTGAGTAGTGGTCTTGATTGAGTGAATTATGGGCACACCAAAGAATAAACCAGGGAGGAGGGTAGCCCATGCAACAGTCTTCCTTGCACAAGGAGTAAGATAGGGGGCAGTGTGATAGAGGAGGCTGAGTTTCTGATTGGCAGTTTTAATAATGTTGTTTACATGCATGTCAAAGGACAGATGTTCATCCAGTGTCATATCCAGGTATTTGAAGGATCCCACCCCTTCTAGAGGCAGACCAGAGGATGTGTTAACCGGAGAAGGCTAGGGGGTTAAGTCAAAGGAGGTATGACAGAGCAACATGGATTTAGTTTTGTTTGTGTTCAGCACCAGCAGGTTCTTTTTGAACCAGGCTTCCTGTTGCTGGAAGTCTTTTTGTCAAGGAAGGACACAATCAGTTAAACTTGCTGAGTCTATATCCCATCCTCTCCCAATTAACATTGGTGTGTCACAGGGATCAGTGTTAGGACCCATACTATTCTCTATCTTTTTAAATGACCGTCCCTCAGTATGCACCTCATCCTCTGTCCATATGTATGCTGACGACACTGTTTTGTTTACCTCTAGTCAGTCTCCCACTGATGTAGTCACTAGACTCCAGTTGGATTTTGAAAAGGTTCAGTATGGGTTTTGCTCACATCAACACTTTCTAAATGCCAAGAAAACAGTCTCCATGACCTTTGGCACTAGGCAGAGACACTCTAGGCTCCCTTCCATGCTCTCCTTCCAAAACCGTGATGGGACTACAATAGAGGACACCCTCTCTTTTAGATGCATTGGGGTTTAGCTTGACCAGCACCTCAACTTTTCTGGACAGGTAGATGCCATCCAGTAAAAACTGCACCCCAAATTAGGCGCCCTGTACAGGAATTGTAGTTGTTTACCTGTGCCAGCCAGGCATGAACTTGTACAGAAAATGATTCTCCCCATTTTTGACTACTGTGATGTAGTTTACAGTGCTGCTTCTAATACCTCCTCAATTAGATTGGATACCCTCTTAAACACCTTCTGCCGCTTTGCTCTGGACTACCCCCCTCCTTCTCACCACTGTGACCTATATAATTCTTTTGTTTTTCCCTCACTTGACCCAGGTCCTACCTGAAAAAAGGCAGGATTTTTGCCCAGTTCACTTACCTGGTTACCAAAAGCAAATAAATAAATAAATAAATAACAGGTGTCTCTCCCACAGTGTCAAATTT
This sequence comes from Neoceratodus forsteri, assembly GCA_016271365.2. Classification (NCBI taxonomy): domain Eukaryota; kingdom Metazoa; phylum Chordata; order Ceratodontiformes; family Ceratodontidae; genus Neoceratodus; species Neoceratodus forsteri. Next base: position 273,116,098 of record JADMNL010000024.1, read on the forward strand.
ATTTCCAAATTTTGGTTCAGGTCCCTACCATCCTACCTCTCCTTCTCCCTTAATATCCCTTCCCCATATCCCACTCCCACTGATCCCATGATATTTGTACTCTGGCAGTACCTCGCCAGTCAACTTCAGCTGGTGAGTCAGTGTTCTCGTACCACTTCCTAAAACTATGAAACCAACTGCCTCCTCAAATTAGACACTCTTCTTCCTCCTCTTTCTCCCTCTCTTCATCTTTGACCAACTTCCTCTCTCCCAATTGCTCCTGCTTCTCAATGCTTTCAGTTTTCCTACCTCCCACTCACTACTTCTGTGGTGACTTACTGGTCCTCCACTCCCAAATTCAACTGAGTGAATTATATGTGAATTCCACTCATAGCATTTCTTTTATATTTGCACTTACATGTGTATGTAATGATTACATAAGTCTAGTTTACTAATATCAAGATTATTGCTGTTCCCTTTCTCCCCAGCTGATTACTAATGGTATCCTCCTGCTGTACAAAAACTGGTTGTACTTCACCTGTTATTCTCCTCCAAATTGTTGAATGAATTATAATGTATTGATGTATGCTCACCTTTGGTGATTGTATTTGTGCTGTATAATGTCACTCCCATCCCCTCTCCCCAGGACGCACTGTGAGATGAGCAATTTATTGCTCAGTGTGCCTTTCTTGGTGAAACTCTTCAATAAATAAATAAATGTTTGACAACAAACCATATATACCTACCTACTTCTGCACTCACACTATAATGTTTCTAAACAGCTGTGATGCAGTATATTTTTATAAGTGCAACTTGTTTTATGCATATTTATTTACTTATTTATTGAAGATATCGGAAAACATACCTTTGAGTCAGAGACTCCTTTACAAAGGTTCCATGTCATTGAGTACAGAGTCATCAAATACAATAGCAACAATTAGACACAAAAGTTACAGAAAGGAGCATGTACTGCGAGCAGTACAGTATCAGAAAGGATACAGGTAACAGAGTATAGCAGATGGTGATACAAAGGTATCAAGAATAGGTACAAAGTAGAGATGGTAACAGTTAACAGACTATATACACTGCAGGTTGGTGGCACCAGCCATGTCCTGGTAGTTATTTGTTAGCTTAGGCTGGACTGGGGGTGTCCATTGTTAAATATAAGCACACCCTGGGGTGGCAGGACCAGAGTTAAGTCCATTGTCAAGTGGGGGAAATGGGTAGAGCTTGAAATCAAGGACAGTCACAGACTGAGCCTTCACAGATTAAGTCTCATAGGTGGGACTTGAACCGGCCAAGTTTGGGTTTTGTGAGGAGGGAATTTGGGAGGGAGTTAAGTCAGCCAGGGGCCTGGTACCTAAATGTTCTTTGACCCAAGGAGGTCTTGCAGAGGGGTACCTGGAAGTGGGTTGTAGCAGATTGCCAAGTGTGGTGGGTGGGCAAGGGTGCTTGGAGTAGGGGGGTGATAGCAGGTGGGAATAGCCCTGCTGTTATTTTTTTTTTTGGCAAAGAGGCAGGTCTGATATTTGAACCTTCTGTCAAAGTTTACCTAAGGACCAAATAAGGTACCAAATAAGTGATACTGCATTTATGTCATCTGGAAACAGTTGTATGTTTTTGTCTGACCTGATGTTGGCTGTCTGTGGTTGCTTGTGTGTTATTGTCATTTTGCTGCTTGTGGGGGTTAGGGTTGGAAACTCTAACACCACATTTCTCTTCTTTTGTGACATTAAGTGTAACCCTATGAGGTACTGGACACCATGCCTTGTGCCACACCGATGACCTGGGTTTGGGGACAGACTCGGGTCATTGGGGGTCAGGTGGGGGGAGGGTGAGGGACTGATTGAGCCATCGCTTGGCAGCTTTCACCCTTGGAGAGGGATCTGAGGGGATCCTCAGGGTTTGACTGCCCCCTGGTGGAGGCCAAGTTGGCAGCACCGTGGTTGAGGATCTCCAGTGGTAGGCCAGGGAGGATGGATGAGGCTGAACTGGAGCTGCAGTGTGTGTGCAAACCTCCATGTGCATGCGCTACTGCTTCCAGGGCCTCAGGGTAATGGGTGTCAGCAGGAAAAAATCCTCTGCAGACCAGGGAGGTGACAAGGGCTCCAGGGACCTAGCCCACATCCCCAATGCTGGACAGTCTCACCTTTGGGGCTCCACCAGAACCGACCCTCTAATAATCAAAAAGGCTGCCAGGTAGGTGAGGCGGGCCCTCCCCCGGGGGGGTGATATGGGGGGCTGGAAGGTCCTGGAAGGAAGTTCCCAAGTGATGAGAGGTCTCAGGCAGGGAGTAGAGGTGACAGTTGTGTGGGCACCTCTGAGAAATGCCCTGGTCAGCTGAACAAATAAATAAAAATACAGTTTTTTGCAATGAATTTCCTTTCTGACATAGTATATTGAATGTATGTGATGTTGCCTTTTGTTTGTTTTACCCCCTCCACACAAGTAATACGTCTTCAGCAGTGTTCTCCATTTGAGCTCTTCTGATCTTCAGTTATCAGCTCAAAGACCTCTACATCAGACATAGTTTAGTTTTACTCGGTGTAAATGTGCCTCACTCATCACGAATGAGCATTCCAGCAAAGGACAGGATGATCCAGGAGGTAGTAAGGTCACACTCTGTCTTCTGGTGCGGTGGCACCTTAGAAATAGCACATCCAGGACCACATTACAAAGAAAGAATAACTTTGCAAAGGTTAGCCGCAGTGATTGTAAACTTTACAAGATATGTTAATCAGGCATTTCTGTAGCCCAGGTGATTGCAGGCACTGTTTTGCTCAGTTTTCCTTTAATGTCTCATTTCTATTGTACCCCTTCCCCCCAGGTTGCACTGGGAGATGAGCGACTTGTTGCTCAGCTTGCCTTCTTGGTGAAACAGTTAAATAAATAAATAAATAAGTTAGGGGTTTAACATTAAACACCCCTCTCAATCCTGACTATACTTGTACTACCATGCCAGTAAAATATATTATAGGGGAGTGGTAGCGCCCCTATTGTAAGGGTTGAGAATGGTGTTCAATGTTAAACCCCTAACTTTGTACCTTAATAGCTTTTGACAGCATTCAACCAAATTAGCTGAAATTTTTCATGTGTTGTCTAGGAGGTAGGGTATAAATCTGTGGAAAGCTTTGTGACAGCAGCTTGTGTGCTTTCTGAGACTCAGATATGTCATTTCCTGTAGATGTCTAAGTTTTTTCTATACTTAACCTGGAATTTGGATTTGCTCTCCCTACAGCCTACACAGAATGGAATTTTTTTCCCAAAAAACTTTCAAGGTAGAAGAGTGCCGTGCCAGGGTAGTGCCTCTGCAAGGTTTCATGAAAAAATATCAAATGGTTCCAGAGTTATAAGGATTTTAAGTTTTGCTTTTTTCTGTTCTGAACATGCTCAGTAGGGTTTTGGGGATAATGTTCTGATACGACACCAAAAATTCTGTGTTGCAAGACTATTTTTGGTTTCTCACCACTTGCTTGTCACAGCATGAAACATTTTTTGTGCCGTGAGAGCCGCCAACTTTTTTCTTTTTCCCTCGAAATAAAAACATGGAAAATAGATAAAATAGTGTAATTTTTAAAAACAAATGCTTGAATCCCCCAAATCCAGGGTGCCCAGCTTAGTGAGAGAAGCTGTTCACCTGAGTTCTTTGTATGAGAATAGCAAACTTTCTTAAATTCTGCACCCACAGCTGGAGTCCTGCTGTGGGCTGCAGTGAGAGAATTGAACCACTGATCCCCTATACTGTTGTTTGTTTTCTTTCTTTCTTTCTTTCTTTCTTTCTTTCTTTCTTTCTTTCTTTCTTTCTTTCTTTCTTTCTTTCTTTCTTTCTTTCTTTCTTTCTGCCAACCTCTGGTACCACTTCATTCTCCCCCTCCCCTTCAGGTGGCTCACCCTTCCAAATCTTTATTATAATTTTTTTTAAAATATATAAGTGTACAAGGTGCCCACCCTCGGTACCCTTCTGTGGACCCCCCTCCTGGTCATTGGCCCCCATTTGCCCAACACAACAGTGACAGCAGAAATAAAGAAAACTGTCACTCAATTTTCTTTACCTGTAAAAAAGAAAATGGTCCCTTGCCAATCTGACCCCCTACCTTGACCTCCCACTCAGTGCCCACCACACCACATCCCCCACACACCCTCACTCACCTAAACATGTCCCATGATGAAGATCCACTCTCTGATCAAAGACATGTCTTGTTGCTGTAACCACTAACTGTGATATGAAAAACTTAGGTAAATGTGGTTCAATGTATTTCAATGGGGTTTTGAACTTTGATGCTTAACTTTGCCATTTTTGGATATTTTGACACCAAATTTTCAACATGGTCTTTTTGGGACCCCACAGCATGACCAATGGTGGTGGAATTATGCAAATCAGATCCAAAAGGTGATTTTGCAGTCCTTGGCAAAATCACTTTTCAGGTGGGATTAGAAAATTTTCAACACCCTTGTTCATGACGTATGGTTATAAGAAGGTTATGTTGAAAATGTGGGGTCAAAATATGTAAAATTGGCAAAGTTATGTGCATATGTTGAAATTTTTCTACGCTTACTTTTAACTTTAGTAATTTTAAACATTTTAACCTCCCAACACACACACACACACACACACACATTTTCAACATATATTTTCTGTTGCTAGCCTTGCTTGTAGAGCAGAAAGCAGCTAACTAAAAAAGCTACAATTTCTTATTAATTTAAAACTTGTATCTCAGCAGGAGTCAGTGTCTGTTGAGATTAAGTACAGAGATACTTTATTAGAAGTAGAAGGAGTCTTATTTAGGGTTAAAAAAAGAAAGGAAAGAAAATAAAGAAAGTCAGTGTATGTTCTGTGCTGGAAGGGTATTGTATCAGCTGACTTTGCTAAACCAGTAGGAGGAAAGAGAGCTTAACTGAGGGTGTGGCTTAGATACTATAAAAGCAGGTGACTCAAATTACAACTTCCTGTTGCTACCCTTGCTTGTAGAGCAGAAAGCAGCTAACTAAAAAAGCTACATTTTCTTGATAATTTAAAACTTATATCTCAGCAGGAGTCAGTGTCTGTTGAGATTAAGTAGACAGATCCTTTATTAGAAGTAGAAGGTGTCTTATTTAGGGTTAAAAAAAGAAAGAAAAGAAAGAAAGTCAGTGTGTGTTCTGTGCTGGGAAGGGTATTGTATCAGCAGACTTTGCTAAACCAGTAGGAGGAAAGAGAGCTTAATTGAGGGTGTGGCTTAGACACTATAAAAGCAGGTGACTCAAATTACAACTTCCTGTTGCTAGTCTTTTTTTTTACTAATTGCCCTCCACCCACCCACCGTAAGTCAGGTCTACTTTTATAGCCACTGGATCTGACTGTCAACAGGAACTTCCTGTTTGGCAGTAGGAAGGGAAGGATCATAGAGAAACATTGGTTTTGTCAACCCTAAAGGAAAAAAGTAGCTCAGTCTCCCCCCCTAACTGCTGGTGGTCTGACATTGAACAAGGAAGAATGAGGCTACTAAAGAAGATAGGAAGTTGCTGTCCCAGAACAGGAAGGGTGAGAGTTGTAAGAAGAGGAGAGGAGAGAGTAAGCATACAAAGAAACAGGAGAGGGGACACAAAATAAGACATGATAGGAGTGGTGCAGTGCAATGGCTGTGGGGCGGCAGTGTTCCAGGAGACATTCTGAAGGCTGCGATGCTGTCCTATTTGCAGGCACCTCTCTGGTCTGAGACAGGAGGTTGCCCGTCTCCAGGCTGACCTGGCTAGGATTCGTGAAACCTCCTCCCCCACTCAGGGACCACCAGGGCCAATGCCACTACCTCAGAGGTTGCCAAGAAAGAGGAGAGGCTGGACCAGGGTGGGCTCAGGGAGGGAGAGGGTGGTGGAACAGAGTTGCATCCCTCTAGCTGTACCTCTCCACAATTCATTCGTTCTTCTGGTGGATAGTGGTTCCTCTATGGAGGCACCTGTAGTGGAGACCAAGGAGGATGCTGGGAACCTTCATAAAGGAGACCCACAGGAGGGTGGCATGGGACCCCACAGGGGAAGGAAACAACTCCTGGTGGAGGACTCAATCATTAGGGGATAGAAATGGGGGAGGAAGGGGAGAGGGAGGTAAAGTGCCTTCCTGGCGCGACAGCTTGGAGGGACAGGAAGCGAATCCTCAGGATCATGGGAGAAGCTGCATGAGGGAGGGAGCTGGATGTCATTGTCCACCTAGGAACAAATGACCTGGCTAGGAATGAGATCAGAGCAGTGCAAGAGGAGTTTGTAGAGTTGGAGAGGAGCCTTAGACAAGTAGTGCATACGGTAACCTTCTCGGAGGTGCTGCGTGTCTATGGCAAGGGTGATGCTAGGGCACTCCTCACCAGGGAATTCAGTGAGTGGTTGAAAAACTGGTGTGGAGCTCAGGGTTTTGGCTTTATTGGGGACTGGGGAGCCACCTGGAGGGATGCAGACCTATACTGGTGCGATGGTCTGCATCTGTCCGGGAGGGGTAACCAGGATCCTAGATGAGAGGTTTAAATGCTTCATTGGCAAGCATTTAAACTAGCCAAGGGAGGAGGCACTGAAAAGGAGCACGGAAATCCCAGCCTCCCCCCACAAAACATGGTAATTAGTGAGGTAAACACCAAGGTAGAGAAGTTATTAGGGAGCAGGACAGAGGTAAATGTAAAAAGAGGCAAAGGCAGTAAGGACAGGAATGGGGCTAAAATGGGTACGGCTATCAAAAAGTGGAGGGTGATGAGTACCAATGCCTGTAGTCTGTGTAACAAGCTCCCTGAACTAGTGGCCTTGATGGAAGAGGGTTGCCTGGATATTGTGGCAGTCACAGAAACATGGTACACAGAGAACCATGACTGGGATGTCAACATACCAAGATACACAATCTACAGGAGGGACAGGGGGTAAAGAGGAGGAGGAGGAGTAGCTCTCTGTAAAGGAAGGGATCAAAGCAACAAAACTAAAGAGTAAACAGGAGCAGATGAGGCACTCTGGGTCACCCAGAGACAGGAAATGGCACCACAATCTGCACGGGGTTGTATTCAGACCCCATCTCAGGGAAGGATGAACAATGAAATGATAGAAGGCTTCCTTAGAATGGCAGAAAAAGGGGAGATATTGTTGATGGGGGACCTGAATATGCCAGATGTTAACTGGAGCACCTTTGCTGCAGGCACATCCAAGAGCAGGGTCATTCTTGATGCCCTATAGGGGGCATTCCTCAGACAGCTAGTATTGGAACCCACTCAGGAGGGAGCAATCTTAGACCTGGTACTCTCAAATGGGGACAGAGGAAGAATCTCAGATTTAGAGGTGGGTAGCCATCTGGGAACAAGCGACCACCAAACAGTGTGGTTCATGATAAACACAGCCATACAATCAAGCCATACAAAAGCAAGAGTATCGGACTTTAGGAGGGCTGACTTTGGGAAAATGAGAGAGTGCCTTAGAAAAGCACTAGCAAACAGGCAAGAAGGAGGGATGGAGGAACAATGGGGAGTAATCAAAACAGCCATCATAGAGGCAACAAGCCTTTGTGTAAAGCAATCAATAAAACACAACGAAGGAAAAAACCGCTATGGTTCTCAAAAGAGGTGGCAGGGAAGGTTAAGGAGAAAATGATAGCATTCAGGAAATATAAGGAAACACAGAAGGAGCAGGACAGAGAACTTTATCAGTTCAAGCAGAAAGAGGCTGGGAAGGCAGTCAGAATAGCAAAGGCCCAAACTGAGGAAAGGATAGCCAATTCTGTTAAGAAGGGGGATAAGACCTTTTATAGGTACATTAGGGAGCGAAGAAAGACCAAAGGAGGGATACTGAGGCTTAATAAAGGGGAGGGAATGTGGGTAGAGTGGGACAGTGAAAAAGTATTCACAAAGGAAGAGGAGGGGGAGGTACCTAAACCAAACAAGAGAAACACTCTGAAGATGGAGGTCAATACCAGTCCATTTACAAAAGAAAGGGTTCTGAAAGAACTAATAAAATTGAAGGCAGACAAAGCAATGGGGCCTGATGGGATTCACCCAAGAATTCTAAAAGAACTAAGGGTAGAACTAGTGACACCGCTAACTACTCTCTTTAACAAATCATGGGAGGATGGGTTGGTACCTGAGGACTGGAGGAGGGCAGATGTGATTCCTCTTCACAAAAGTGGGAGCAGGACAGAGGCAGAAAACTACAGACCAGTTAGTTTGACCTCAGTGGTAGGGAAAATGATGGAATCACTTCTGAAGGAAAGAATTGTTGAGTACCTAGAGGCCAGTGGGGCACAGGACCCAAGGCAGCATGGATTCATGGTGGGAAGGTCATGTCAGACGAATCTAATAGATTTCTTTGACTGGGTGACCAAAGTACTAGACCAGGGAGGGACTGTGGACATAGCCTACCAAGATTTTAGCAAGGCATTTGATACAGTCCCACACAAAAGATTAATACACAAGTTAGCCAGCCTTGGAGTGGGCCCCAAGGTGGTAGCCTGGATAAAAAATTGGCTAGACAACAGGACGCAAAGGGTAGTAGTAAATGGAGTGCACAGTGAAGAAAGGAGGGTTACTAGCAGGGTACCGCAGGGTTCAGTACTGGGACCGGTCCTTTTTAAGGTCTTTATAAGTGACATTGCAGTGGAACTGGAAGGAAAAGTATGTCTCTTTGCAGATGACATAAAGATCTGCAACAGGGTTAATACACAAGATGGAGTGGAAAGGATGAGAAGGGACTTGGCAAGGTTGGAGGAATGGTCAAATGTATGGCAGCTCAGATTCAACGCAAAGAAGTGCAAGGTAATGCACATGGGAAACAAAAACCCAGGGGAAGAATACACAATGGGGGTGAGATACTGACAACAGTAAAAATGGAAAGGGACCTGTAGGTAATTATATCAGATGACCTAAAGGTGGGCAAGCAATGTGAGAAGGCAGTAAGGAAGGCTGAGGATACTGAGTGCATAGGAAGAGGCATCAATAGTAGAAAACAGGAAGTTGTTATCCTCTATACAGACAGTTGGTGAGACCCCATCTGGAGTACTGTGTGCAGTTCTGGAGATCCCATCTCCGCAAAGACATAGACAGAGTGGAGGCTGTCCAGAGGAGGGCAATCAAAAAGGTGCAGGGTCTGCACCAGAAGACATAGGAAGAAAGACTAAAGGAGCTTAATATGTATACCCTTGAGGAAGAAGGGAGAGAGGGACATGATAGAAACTTTCAAGTACCTCAAGGGAATCAACAAAGTCCAAGAGGGTAGCATCTTTCAGAAAAAGAGATGTGCAAGAACAAGGGGGCACAATTTGAAGATAGAGGGGGGACGGCTCAGAGGTAATGTGAGGAAGTAGTTTTTCACGGAGAGTGTTGTGGATGCATGGAACAGCCTCCCTGAGGAGGTTGTGGAGTCAAGAACAGTGGGGAAATTCAAGAATGCATGGGACAGACATGAGACAGTCCTAGTGGGGGGTAGGAGGAAGTAAGCTGTTGGTTAACTAGGATCTGCAGCTTATCTGTTAAGTAGGAAAATGGGCAGACTAGGTGGGCCAAGCGGTCCTTATCTGCCGTCAAATTCTGTTTCTATGTTTCTCACACCACCTCACAAATGTGACTGCCATTTTTTCAAATCCTGGCCAAAATGTGTTTTTGCACCTGTTGCATGGAATGCGTTTTGGTGGCGGGGAATGACGTTTTGGCTGGGATTTGAACATTTTCACCTGCTGGGTTCATGAAGTGGGGTAATAGGAAGGCTATGCTGAAAATTTAGAGTACAAATATGGTAAAATGCCCTGGTTATGAGTGAACATTGCAGTAGTTCAACATTCAATCATAACTTCACAAATTTTTAATATTGTGGCTCCAAACTTTCAGCATAGCTATTTTACCAGACCACCTCATAAATGTGACGTGTCATTTTTAAAATCCTGGATGAGATGTCTTTTCACATTTCTGAGTGTGAAATGACTTTTCCTCCAATATACTATAAATGGTACATGTCATGTTTATGAGGGGACTCATGAAATGAGTATCTTGAAAATCTCGGGGTCAATAATTGTTAACAATCTTTGTGTACAGTGCCAGTCTTGATCCCGTGCTGGTAAGATGAGTTCAAGGGTGAGCTCAGTGATCCAGTTGGATGGGATGAGGGTGGGGAGATGGAGCTGTTATGCAACACCCCCTCATCCAGGCAACAAAAGGTTCAGGGTTGTCTGCACATGCCTGGGTGCCATACAGTGAAGACAACTGTCCTCTTGGCATAGGGCCCTGCACCTCTTCACCTGCGGGTGGCAGAGGGCCTTGTGCACTGGCTGACAAATGCACTCTTTGCTGTGTGCATCTATATTTGCAGCCACACAGAAACACAGGGACCACGGGGCCTTGCGCTTTCACAGCCCACCAGACAGCCCCATGAATTCTTCACATCTGTTGCTGCACTTCTGTAGGTGGATGGAGTCTTCTCTTGGTGCATGGCATCTGTATCTGTTCATCTGTCTTGAAAGGACCTGCGTGAATGAGGATATGATTCCACTATCTCAAAAAGAAAGGAAAGTCTTTGCAAAAATACTTTGTCATGGCACCAGTTGGGGCAATGTAACAGGTTAATGCCACAAAAGTAAGGAAATGTAGCATTAGGGTCTCTAACCCTAACTTCCTACCCCCAACCCTCCAAACAGCAAAAAGAAAAAACACTAGAAAGCTACAACAAATTGTTTTGGCAACATAATAGTGAGACATACTTCGCTACAGGCACTATTACACACAGGTTTATGTAATGGAATAACTGTTATGGAAACAGTATTCTGTTACATCCCTTCTGTGTAAAGTACATCTGTTTCATTCCCTAGGCGAATGTTCGTCCAAACCGTAATCTCTGCTTTTCGCAGTTTGCACAGTTGTGTTCAATTTCGTTGGGCTGTGTAAAACAGCCATTCTGGTAGAAAGGCAGAAAACAACATGATAGAGCAGCAAACTCTGGGGGAGCCGAAACAAATGGAGGCGGGGGTTGCCGGAATAGTCGCAGGGTGTAGAAAGGAACCAGAACACAACAGAGTACAACGGCACCACACAGGTAACACTGATTCTGTTTTAAAAACCTGTGTATAAAAGTGCCTTATCTTTGAAGAGTGTACCACTATGATGCACTGGCTTGGAGCTGTTCCTTGTGCTTTGGACTACAGGCTATGGGTTGGGGGGAGGACAGCATAAGGGTTGATAGCCCCAAGAAAGACCCCACCACTGATTCGACAAGACTCTGGAAACCCAAAACCCTAATTTTTTCATTTTTCTGCTTGGGGGTTGGGAGTTAAGTTCGAAACCCTGGGCCAGATTCATAAAACAAAATGGGACTAAGCCCCCACTCCACAACTCTAGTCATGGACCAAAATCTCCACAGCTGCAGATATTTGTATTCACATTCCCTGCAGCTGCGGAGATGTTACGCCTTGTCCCACTGGCTGTAACATTTTTCCACAGCTGCAGGGGAAAAACACCCACAAGCACCTGTAAATTATGGAGCCGGTCATAAATTGGCTCCACCTTTGTGAATACTGCAGTTGACGGAAAAACTGTGGCTCTGCAAGTGGCAACCCACTTGTGCCGGGTTTTTCCCACAGCTGTGGGATTTCAGGGGCTTTGAGAATCCGGCCCCCTAATGCCACATTTCCCTACTTTTGTGGCATTAAGTTACTCCAACTGGTGCATTAACAAAGTTTTTTTTGCGAAGAATATATTTAGCTAGCTAGATTGGATCATAGGATGATACAAGTTTGACAGCCATAGGCCTTTATGACTCACCATTTTATCCAAACTAGAAAGTGGTTTTACCACCCATTTATTTGTCATGTAAAGTTTTGAAGGTATTTATTGAGTTAATATGTACTACTTATGCTGGTAAGCTATTCCAGGTACTCACTACCCTCTGACTGAACCATGCACCTCTTTTTGTTTTATATTGGTCCCCTTTTAACTGGAAGTTGTGTAGTCTAGTTTTCCTCTCTGCATCTTCCTCACAAGCCCAAGACATTCAAAGAGGTCATCATTGTGAAAAGCTTTGTAAACAAGACATGTCACCTCTTAGTCTTCTGTACTTTCTGTACTCTCATACTGTTGTTCTGCTGGGGTGCATAGGGAGAGGTATCTCCAGCAGAAGGAAGGAGGTGGTGATGCCACTGTATAGAACATTGGTGAGCCCTTATCAAGAGTACTGTGTCAGTTGTGGAGGCCTCATCTCCGAAAGGACATAGAGAGAGTAGAAGCGGTTCAGAGAAAGGTGTCAAAAATGGTGCGGGGGCTGCACCAAAAGTCATATGAAGGGAAGCTGGAGGATCTCAGTATGTATTCCCTGGAGGGGGGGGGGTGTGATAGAGACTTTCAAATACCTCAAGGATGTAAATAAGGTACAAGAGGACAGCACCTTTAAAGAAAAAAAGATGTTCAGGAACAAGGGGCCATGATATGGAACTGGGGGGGGGGTAAACTTAGGGGTAATGTGAGAGTATTTGTTCACAGAAAGGGGTGGTGGATCCATGGAACAGCCTCCCAGAAGAGGTTGTCGAGGCAAAAAAATGGTAGGAGAATTCGAAAACACATGGGACAGACCTAAAGGAACTCTAGTGGTAGGACAAAGAGGGTAACCCACAGATCACTTAGGATCTGTGGTATATGAAATAGGTAGGGAAAATGGGCAGACTAGGTGGGCCAAGCAGTCCTTATCTGTCGTCAAATTCTATGTTTCTATGATAAATTAATTTATCAGTACCGTGGATTTCTACACCTATTGTGTTTAGATATATATCTAGCTATATCTATCTATCTATCTATCTGTCTGTCTGTCTGTCTGTCTGTCTGTCTGTCTATGCAGTGTTAGTGTGGGATTCTTCTCAAGTGACAAAACTAAGGAAATGCGATGTAAGGTGTTAGAGTTCTAGCATCCTGTGAACTCCACTGAATTGAATGCCGAAGCACAATCCAGATTTCAAACATACTGCATATCTGAACATCATAAATAAAAACCCTAGTATGAAGAATACAGTTACACCCCATGTCAAACACTGCACTTACATATTGTGAGACACAAGGGGACAGGATACCATGCTGGGTCAATATGTGTGTGTGTGTGTGTGTGTGTGTGTGTGTGTGTGTGTGTGTGTGTGTGTGTGCGCCACTTGCAAAGCACCTGCTTAATCACACACATTGCACCAGGCCTGTAGAGGACTTCACAAGTGACTCTGTGGGCCACACAGGAAGCAGATTTTTTTTCAGCACCTGCATTTGTACGAGATATATTTTGTTTATAAATTTATAATTCTAAACCTTTTCATTCCCAAATCACCAAACATACCACCTTTGGGATAGGCTGTAACAACCCTGAACGTTTCAGATGACAAATCTCAACCGTATTTTAGTTATTAATGACCAAAAAAAAAAAAGATCTTACCAACCATGTTTTTCAGAGGGTTTCGCACATTATAACATAAAAACTACTGAACAGAATTTCATGAAACCGGAGGGGGTCTTGATGTCATGTCACAAAAAAGGATATGCATGCCAATTTTTATTTCCCTAGGTCAAAGAAATGGCCAAGTTGTAAGTGGCTGGAAATTGAGGTTTAACATAAAAAATAATCAAACCAAGAGGGTGTAGTTTTTACAGCAGCATAGCTATGCAAGATGCTATGCATTCAGGAGACAGATGGGAAAGCAAAAGCAGAACCAATGCATACATATTTCAGCATCCACAGTGGAATTAGATCACCTTATTAGTATGCATCAGATCACTGCATTGCCCCATTCCCTTCCAATAATATAATGGCATGTTGCCACCTACAGTAGCTCTGTTCCCACTTCCCACCCTATATCGATATTAAAAATAGTCCCAGCTGCCATTGATCCCACTCACCTCCTGATCACCACACCATTTCCCTAGTCTTTACTGGAGCTGTACTTCCATTATTTATTTATATTTCGGAAGTACCTTTGAGCCAAGGGCTCATTTACAGAGGTTCCACATCAAACAATGTCAAATCACATAGTTACAATAGGTTCAGACAGTTAAAACAAAGTCATAAGAACAGGGAATACAATCATTTGTGGGAGGACAATTGGATATATTTTATAAGAGGGAGTTAGAACAACGGAATAAATTACAGGCAAGATCCATAAATTATATGCATAATCTATTGTCTAAGTGCTAACAGCAAGTAGATAAAATGAGAAGATTTTTTTTTTGTGGAGACTAGAAAGGGAAATATTAGAGAGGGACAGGAGAGAGTAGGGTAGAGAGAAGAGAGGGAAGGTTAAGGGGAGAGTAGAAGATGGGGGAATGTGGTCAAGGAGTGAGAGCAGAAGGGGTGGAAGTGGAGAGTAGGAGAGGGGGGAATGCGGTCAAGGAGTGAGAGCAGAAGGGGGTGGGGTGTAGTTTTGAACCAAGGAACCATTTTTCAACAGCTGTGACATTAGCCTGCATTTGGTTTTCAAGAGTGATAGGGTCGAGGTGGGATGAGAAAAGTACTGCATCATCTGCATATAATAACATATTATCCTGAACAGCTAGGAGGAGCTGGTTAAGAAACAGACTAAAGAGCAGTGGTCTGAGAATTGAACCTTGGGGCAATCCTGTAGTTACTGGCCTACTTTCAGATAGGGTTTCTTGGATTTTTACTTTTTTGTTTTCTGCCTGTGAGTGAGTCCCTGAACCATATTACCGATTCAGCAAAAAGACCTATGTTGTCCAGTTGGGTTTGGAGCAGTTCATGGTTCACAGTGTTAAAGGCCTTGGTGAAGTTTATGTAGGTGGCACCCACCAAGAGCCCTCAGTGAAGGGTACTGTGAATAAAGACAATGAATTCAAGACAAGCAGTAGTGGTGCTGTGAAGTTTCCTAAAGCCATGTTGCTGGCAGCGTTGTAGTTTGTGTTTGTTGAGGTAGTCAGTCAATTGATCATATACTATACATTCTAATGCCTTGGAGGGGGAGGCAGAACTAACATCAGGTGATAGCTGGAGTGTAAGGTCTTGTCCCCACTTTTGTGGATGGGGGTAACTACAGCCAATTTCCAATGCCTTGGGAATTTAGCTGATACTAGTGACAAGTTTATGATTTTAGTTAGTGGACCAATAACAACATCAAGGGTGGTCTTGACGAACTTGAGGTCAAACCCGTCACTACTGGTCCTTGATTTGCCGAGAATGTTTAGTAGGTACTTTTTTGCTATTGTTGGGGTGATGACTTTAAGATAGAATGGGGGTGGGGAGCCCTCAGAGGGCTCAGGGGGATGAAGGATGTCCCTTCAACACGAGGGTAAAGAGAAGTCTGGTGGCAATATACCACTGAGGTTGGTGAATGCTTTGTTAAAGGAGTTGGCAATGATGTCAAGGTCCCGGATTGCAGTTCCATCCACAGATAGAATGGTGGGGGGTTCCTTATTTTGTTTACCTGACAGAGATTTGATGTTATCCCAGAAGCGATGGCCATCACCCCAGGAGTTTGTGAATTCAGTTTTAAAGTGTTGGCTTTAGGCCTTGCGGATTGCTGAGTTACAGTTGTTACGTGCCACTTTATACCTCTTGGAATCAGTGGGGGAGCCAGTGTTTTTTGCTTTTTCCCCACAAGTTGTCTCTGTGCTTCATTAACTCTAATAGTTGGGGTTGGTCCAGCAGTTGGTGGCATCCCTTATTTTCTGCTTTGTGAAAGGGGCAAAAATGTTGCAAGCCTCATTAAATTTATGGATGAAACCCTCCAAGGCAAAGTCAACATCTTTGAAAAAGTCTTAGAAACTCCAATTTTGGAGTGCCAGATGTGCTTTAAAGGCAACAGTTTTTCCATTTTTTAGTGTTCTATTAGTGACTGTCTTTGTTGGGACCCTTTGAGCTGTTTGACAGGAGAAAAGAATAGGGAATGGTCACTAAGGGAATCCAGGAGGACTTGTATGTGGGAGATTCTCTCAGGTTTGTTTGATATTGGCCAGTTGATAAGTGTAGATTATGGTGCACCCATGACACAGTCTGAGCAAAGCAATCGTTGCTGCCATGGATGGAAGTACCACTGAAGGCTGACAGTGAATTTGATGATCTCTTCCACAGCGACGGCACAGTACTGACACCGGTATTGTGCCATCCAAAAATGAAGTGTCTTTTCCAGGGTACTCTGCCCCCTGCACCTCCAGGATTTCTATATAATCAGCTCCAGGTCAGAGTTGTTCTGGGGAGGGGGCAAGGGGTAGAACACTGGGAGAAAAGCATCACCAGAAAACAGATCATTACAGCGACTGTCACTGTAATGGTCTGTTTTTGGCTTTCGCTGTCAGGGTATGGCGCTAGAGGGGGAAACTGCTATGGGGTAAACATTAGGGTTGAAGACCCCAAGGCACACCTTGATGCCTGTCAGTGGCTGTAGAGTGGGGGTAGAATGCTGTGAGCATCACGGCCAACGAACCCAAAGTCACACCTCCTACGCCTATCAGTGTGTACAGGGTGGGTGTTACAGTTGGAAACCTTAATGCCCCAGGGATTTATCGGTATTTTCACTCCAGATTTTCATAATGGGCTTTTTTGGGACCCCACCTCATGAACAATGGTACTATCATTTCATTATTCAATCCTGAAAGGTGATTTCACACAGGAACTATGCCATTCAGCGCCACAGATGCAGAAACACATTTTGGGCAGTATGTAAAAAATGACAGCTGTACTATTCATGAGGAAGTGTGAAAAAATTACAATGTTGAAAATCTGGAGTGAAAATATGAAAAAATTGCAAAGTTATGAGTGTGTGTAGAAACTGCGCAACACATGCCTGTAACGTGGTCATTTTTTTGAATTTTTTCACCACATTTTTAACATGGGCTTTTTGGGACCTCCTCTCATGAACAGTGGCACTGTAATTTTGTTAATACATCTCAAAAGTTGATTTTGCACAGTGACTTCGCCATTCTGCACCACAGGTGTGAAAACATATTTTAGGCAGGATGTGAAAAATGACAGCTATACTGTTCATAAGGAGGTGTTAAAAATTGGCAATGTTGAAAATCTAGAGTGAAAATATTAAAAATTGGCAAAGTTACGAGCATGCATAGAAAATATGCAATGCATGCCTGTAACGCGGTCATTTTTTGGAATTTTTTCACCAAATTTTCAGCATTGTTTTTTTGGGACCCCACCTCATGAACAATGGTACTATCTTTTCATTACTCAATCCTGAAAGGTGATTTCACACAGGAACTATGCCATTCGGTGCCACAGGTGCAGAAAGACATTTTGGGCAGCATGTGAAAAATGACAGCTGTACTATTCATGAGGAGGTGTGAAAAAATTACAATGCTGAAAATCTGGAGTGAAATCATGAAAAATTTGTGAAGTTACGAGCATGTGTAGAAACTGCACAACACATGCCCGTAACGTGGTCATTTTTTTGAATTTTTTCACCACATTTTTAACATGGGCTTTTTGGGACCTCCCCTCATGAACAGTGGCACTGTGATTTTGTTAATACATCCCAATGAGTTCCTAAATCCAATGGATAACCAACCTCATGGAAACACCATACCCTCTTCGGAGAGGGAAGAGCCACTCTTCTATTTTAGGCAAGTCTCAATCTCTGAAACCATCAAGCAAGTAAAGAGGGTCCTCAGAAAGACCAGAAGGGGGAGTGATCTGATAGATACGAAGTTGGTTGCCATAATGCTTGATGTACTAGCAGAACCAATATCCAAGGTTTTTAATGCCTCCCTAAAATCGGGTGTGTTCCCAGACACCTGGAAATCTGCCCTGGTTACACCAGTTTTCAAATCTGGGGATGAAACACTCACTGCTAATTATAGGACAATATCCATCCTCCCAACCCTCTCCAAAGCTCTAGAGAGAATAGTCTTTGAACAACATACTGACTTCCTGGACAGTCAC
This sequence comes from Neoceratodus forsteri, assembly GCA_016271365.2. Lineage (NCBI taxonomy): Eukaryota > Metazoa > Chordata > Ceratodontiformes > Ceratodontidae > Neoceratodus > Neoceratodus forsteri. The sequence goes on from JADMNL010000024.1 coordinate 273,133,921, forward strand.
CAACTACTCTGCAGCAATCAGCATGGTTTCTGCAAAACACTCTACCATCACCGCACTGGTGGACTACACCACTCAGCTCTACAACACCTTTGACCTAGGGATGGTGGTGGGGTCAGTCTTCATTGACCTTACAAAAGCGTTTGACTCAGTTAATCACCAGCTACTACTAAACACACTGCTGTCCATGGGACTGGCCCCTGATACAGTTACCTGGTTTCATAGCTATCTGACGCCATGAACCCAATGTGTTAGAATTGGCGACTCACTCTCTGACCCTAAGGTAGTGGCCCTTGGAGTACCGCAAGGGTCTATACTTGGACTGCTCCTTTTCAGCCGGTTCATTAACTGCCTCCCTGAAGCCTGCCTGGCTAACATCGTTTTATACGCAGATGATGCCATTATATCGGTCCCAGGTAGGGACCACTTGACCATTGAGGAAGGCCTATGTGATAGGTTCCACAAACTTGAAACCTAGTTCTATCAACATAAACTGCTACTAAACCATAAAAAAAAAAAGCATGCTGTTCTTGGTCCCACAGAACAAAATGAATTTTGGCCCCCTTCGAATTCTGAACCAAAAGGGCATCACACTTGAACAAGTCTCCTCGTTTAAATATCTGGGTGTTTACCTTGATGACACTCTCAAGTTCTCCCACCACATTGATCAAGTTGTCAAAACCACCAACATGAAACTGGGCATCCTCTACAGAAACAAGCACTCAATGACTCCTGCGGCCCTCAAATTAGCCACAGGCAGCACGGTATTACCATTTGTTGATTATAGCTTACCAATATACATCGCAGGATCAGACACTGCCCTAAACAGGATACAAAAACTCATGAATATGGCTTGTCATCTGGCACTTGGGGCAGATCGATGGACTCACACCTGTGCACTCTACTCTGTACCTAAGAGTCCAATACCAAACATGCCTGATCATAAAAAAAGTGCAACTAGGCCTCATGCCGGAATCCATAAGCAGTCTGTTCAAGAAGGCTCACATACTAAGCAAACAAGAAATGCGACAAAAGGAGGACTACAAGACCCTTTCAAGCGCACATCACTGGCCCAAAAATCCATTACTTTTAAGGGCTCCAAATGGTTTAATGAGCTGCCTGAAATGCTGACAGGAAACGCAAAGCTGAGTCTGTTCAAAAGGGGGCTACGGTCCCACCTTAAGAATGTAACCACCTGTAACTGTCCAAGAAAATAATTTGACATATTCCTCCTGCCTTATCCCCCGCCTCCTCACCTCTTCCCCTTACCACTCCCCACCTCCTTTGACTTACAACCCTCCTACACCACCTTTCCCCTTTACTCCTGTCCCACACCACCTCTAGCTACTTTGACAACGCCAGTCTGGCTGCTTACCTTTTCCCCCATCATCCCCAAAGCTTAACACGGACCTATTATTGACATGTTTCACTATTCCCAGTGTATCCCTACCCTGCAACAACTTGATGTAATATAATTTATTCTACTTTTAAGATGTACCTGAAACTAGCAAGTCTTGTACCTCATGTGCCATTTTAATGATGTTCATGATGCCTACCATGTTTTTCCTTTTTCACTGTTATCTTAATTTGTACTTATTGTATTGTATTGTATTGTATTGTATTTATATTGCTCTGTTTTGTACCTGACTTGGAACTTTTGAAAATGAGTATTTGACTCAAAGGTGTTACTCCCAATCAAAATAAATAAATAAATAAATAAAAAATAAGAGCTGGAGGGCTGTGGATCATCCTAGAGACAGGTTCTGGGGTTTCTATCCCTCTCTCTCTCTCTTCCAGTACCCCCCCCCGATTGGGCATCGCTGCTATGGCTATGGCTCTGGCATTCCTACCTGCTGACCACAGTCATCATCTCTGCCCGCCTGCCCCAAAGTCTTTCCAGGACTGTTCTGAGCGGGCATCGCTGCTATGGCTGTGGCTCCAGCATTTCTACCAGCCAGCCATAGTCACCATCTCTGCCTGTCTTTCCCAACGTCTTTCCAGGACTTCCCTGAGCAGGCATCACTGCTATGGCTGTGGCTCCAGCATTCCTACCAGCCAGCCATAGTCACCATCTCTGCCCGCCTGCCCCAAAGTCTTTCCAGGACTGCCCTGAACAGGCATCGCTGCTATGGCTGTGGCTCCGGTGTTCCTACCGGCCGGCCATAGTCACCATCTCTGCCCACCTGCCCTGAAGTCTTTCCAGGTAACTGCTTCAGCTGGGTGCTCAGATCCTAAGCAGCACAATTGATTGGCGTGCTCTGGCAGAAGACAGCCCTTCATGGGACACTAAAACCTTGTCTCTGCTGACTGATTGGACTGACTTCTCTTCTATGTAGCTCTGCTTTCAGCTGTAACTACTGCCTCTATTTTTTTTTTTGAATTTGCATTCTCAGCCCAGTAGTTCAGTTAGCAACTGTTGTAGTGTGAAATATTTATTTGCGAAATATATTCAGTACTAATTTTTTTTTCCATTTTCCCATTAGTAAGTTATACTGTTCTGCCACTAGAGGGACACAATCTTTATCTAAAGTGACCTCTGTCTGTTGTTCATACAGATACCTCGCTTTTGCTCTCTTTAAGCACTGTTAAATGAAGACAATTAGACCTAGCACCCCTCTCCTTGCTTCTCCAATCTTTCTTCTTTTTTCTTACCCCTACTTGCAGAATTGCTGCTCTTATATAAAGATCATATTGTTACACATATCATGCCCTGCAACAAGAAACTCCTTCTCTCCAGCCTCCCCCTTTCTATACTCCTAGTACTTTCTCTAACCCCTCCGATTGGTCTCTACTCACAAATGCCGAATAACTCGCCTTCTACACCCTCCTATCTCCAATCCCCTACTTACATCCTTTTTATCACTCCTTTCCCACCCTTTGAACTATTGTCATATTCTCCTTATATCCCTCATGCTTCATTATTAACTATCCTACCCTTCTTTGCTGCTCTTCATCTCCTGCTTCCCTACTTTAACGTGCATTGCTCTGTCAGTTTCACTGGTTCCTTGACATTTAACTCTAAATGCCCCATGCTTCACTTCCTCATCTTAGCTCTACTCTTGCTCTCCTGTGGAGATATCCACCCCCCCGATCTGTCTGTGTCTCATGCCCTGAATGCTCCATTATCTCCTGGGCCCCTTCTATTGCTCCCACTGTCCCCCCAAAGGGTTTCAAGATCTTTTATCTAAATACAAGTAGCTTGTTGCAAATAATTGACCTTCTACAAACCATGGTGGCCACCTAAAACCTTATATACTGATCACCATGGAAACTTAGCTAAAGAGCACCATCCCGGATCTCTCGGTCTCCATTCTTGGCTACCCCTCCTGAGGCAAGACCAAGCAGGTAGAGGTGGTGGCTTTGCCATGTACCTTCTTATCTCCCTCCAATGTTCTATTATTTATTCATCCACTAGCCCAGCATTTCACGATGCACTAGTCATTCATTTAACTCTGTCCTTCACCCACCCCATCTTTATAGCAGGCATTTACTGTCATCCAAATGTCCAGCCCTTTATTGCTTTTGACTTCATAACCTCTATCGCAGCCCCTTCTCGCTCTGGGGAACTATACATCTTAGACAACCTTAACTTAAACTGGCTGTCTCCCAAGACATCCAAAATATGTAATGATCCTGCAGCCCTGAACCTTTCGCAACTGATCTTAGAACCCACCCACCCTAACCATAAGACACAAAATTCGCCTTGCCAAAAGTACCTACTACAGGAACCTCCTAAAATCCTCATCCAAGAACCCTCAAAAGTACTGGGCCCAAATAAAGGAAATTCTTGGCAGTGATAAGCAGCAGTCCCCAACTGACATGAACATTCAAGGTGTTCACTGCAACAACCCGAGTACAAGTGCCAACGCCTTCAATTCCCTCTTCTCTATGTTACCTGGTGCAACTAGGACTATGCCTCAAGATTACGATCCTCATGCCCCTTCCTCATCCCATACTCCACCCACCCTTGTGCTGGCTCCAACCACATACAGAGAAGTATGTAAGCTACTTAACTCCCTCCCGGCACGCGGGGGCCAGGGGCCGGATGGCATCCATCCTGGTATACTCAAGCAGTTTGCACCATGGCTGGCCAAGCCTGTCACCAGGCTTTTCAATCTCTCTATCTGCATGTCCACTGTTCCATCTACTTGGAAAATGGCCAGAACCATCCCTATTCACGAAAAGGGTGATGTCAAACTTATGACCAACTACCGACCCATCTCTCTTCTACCCACTCTCAGTAAGCTTCTTGAGAAAATAGTCCACCGCCAGCTAGCTGAATGCCTTGCCAAGTTTAATCTCCAAACCCCCTGCCAACATGGATTTAGGCCGGGTCACAGCACCACTATGGCTCTGACACAACTTACCAGTGACATCAAATGTAATATGGACCATGGCCTTCTCACCGGAGCTGTCTTCACAGACCTGTCCAAAGCTTTTGACATGGTTCATCACCCTCTCATGCTGAAGAAGCTCCAATCCATTGGATCATCTGAACCAACTCTATCCTCGTTCTGCAGCTACCTGGACAATCGCACTTAGGTGGTAGCTTTTCACAAGACCCTCTCCTCCCCCATAAAAATCTCACTTGGAGTCCCACAGGGGTCCACGCTTGGACCTCTCCTTTTCTCCCTCTTCCTAAATGAAATTCAAGCTCTTTCCCGACACAGCTGCATCCTTATGTACGCTGATGACCTTGTACTCTACTCTACTCTGGGTCTAAATCGATAGAGGACATGAACTCCACTCTCTCAAATGACTTTCAAGTCCTTCAATGCTGGCTCTTGTACAACCATCAAAACCTTAACCTGGACAAAACTCGAGCTATGCTGTTCTGTTCCTCAAAAAAACTGCCCTCCACTGCCCCCAGGCTCTTGGTTCACTGCCTTGACGGTTCCCCTATCACCAACATGGCGTCCTTCAAATACCTGGGGTCACACTTGATCCCTCCCTTGACTTGTCATTACATGTCAACACAGTTTGCTGAGCTGTCAATGCAAAAATTGGTGGCGCCTGTCGTGTGTGCCACTCCCTCACTCCTTCAGCCAGATTAGCAGTAGCAAGGGGAATCCTCTTACCCCAGCTCCAATACGCTGTTCCCCTTATCTATGCTGCCAACTCTTCTATACTCAGTAAATGGGACACCGTCTATAACAACATCTGCAGATGTGCCTTAACTGCCCCTCGCCTTAGTCATCACTGCCTCCTCTACTCTGGTTTAAACTGGCTATCACCTAAGGATCTATGGGCCTACTCCCTGGGATGTTTTATTGACTCTCTGACTAGACCTCCCAGCCCTGACTATCTGGCGAACCTGCTGACTCCTGCCTCCCATACCCGAACCCTCAGGTCCTCCTCTGTCCCTATGGTCTCTACCAGACCTTGCGCTACAAAAATGGGCAAACAGGCATTCTCTCACTTTGCTCCTAAGTTCTGGAACTCACTCCTCCTTCAGGTTAAAAATTCTGCCTCCCACCGAGAATTTAAAAGCTCGCTATTCTCTCACCTGCATGCCTGTGGACACTGCAATTGCTCGTAATCTGTTTCACCCTATTGCCAGCCTGCAGCACGGACACAAGCCTATTCTTGTTCTATATGTCACTTATTGTGCACTGTATTTTGATTTTGCTGCTCTAACCACCTATGAATGTTGTTAACTGCTCCTGCTGTCTTATGTTTACCCAGATTGTCATCGTGTACTATAATATGTATAACATTGTTCTGTACTCTCCCGGGTCGTGCCTGAAAATAGGCAGGTTTGTTGCCTAGCACACTTACCCAGTTACCAAAAGCTAATAAATAAATAAAATAAAATCACTCCCTGACCGACTGGGCTCTTACCACCCACCTCCACAGAGTAATTAGATCTGACATCCTCCCAGACGCTCTCAGTGACCACAACCCAATATTCATTGTCAGGAAAATCCACAGGCCAAAATCTCCACATAAAACCTTGCAACTTTGCTCCTTTAAATCCCTAGACCTGGAACCTCTCCTGCACACTTGCTCTCTCTCTCTGACTGGTCTCCCTTAGTCTCCTCCCTCTCAGTTGATAAGGCTCTAGCCTACTTCAAAGACATATTCCTTGCAAATTGGAATGCCTTTGCTCCTCTCAAACAAACCAGCGTTAGGAGTAACAACTTACCGTGGATTACTCCAGAACTCTTAGTCTGTCTTAGGGCCAGAGATCGTGCCTGGAAGTGCTATGAATCCACCCAGCTTCCTAGCAACCTCATGGACTACTGTAAGCCTCAAAATGCCTGTACCAGGGCAACAAGGCTAGCCAAGTATGATTACTTCAAAAATGCTTTCCTCACTAACATAAACTCACCTTCTAAGTTCTGGAAGGTGGTTCATGCCCTCTTTACCCCTCAGTGCCACCTCCTTCCCAAGTGCTAAAGGTAAATGGCAATCTTGTTGCTGACTTTCATATTGTAGCTGTGGAATTTAACCCCTATTATACCTCTTGTGCAACCGAACTGCTGAAGTCCCTCCCTAATTACCCCTTCCCCCTTAAATGTCATGGCTGCCCCTCTATCCTCCCCCCAAAAAAACTGCTCCACTTCCTATTTCCCCACACCCCTCCTTCTCATTCTCTTCAGTCTCCCCCATTGATACTCTAAATACCCTCCTTGCCATAAACCCCTTAAAAGGATCTTTCCCAGATGACCTTGACCCTAAACTCTCCTCTCTCTCTCTCTTGGTTCTGGCCATTGCCTACATCACTCTCCTTAATCTTAAATCTCTCCTTCTCAACCTATGATGTTCCTACCACATGGAAGCATGCAGTGGTCCTCCCCCTGCTTAAAGGTGGAGACCCCTCATCTCTTGGCAACTATTGCCCCATCTCGCTACTCCCTACCCTAGCCAAACTATAAGACCATCTAGTCCTCTCTCAACTCACCTCCTTTCTATCTGATACCTCTTTCTTCACCCCATTCCAATCTGGTTTCAAGAAAAAACACTTTACCACCGCCTCCCTACTTTGGCTCACTGACTCCATCCTCTCTGGGATGGACAATGGCCAAATCACTTCAGCCATAATTTGTCAACCTTGCCAGGGCTTTTGACACTGTTTCCCTCTCCCTATTCCTTGGTTCCCTCTTATCTGCTTGTCTAACCCCTTCTGCCACTAACTGGTTTAAGGCCTACCTTACTGGTAGAATCCAATCAGTTAAGATTGCAGATGCCATCTCGCCACCCCTCCCCATCTGCACTGGCACCCTCAGGGCTCCATGCTTGGTCCCCTTCTATTCTACATCTTCCTTAATGACCTGCCACCTGTCTGCTCCCCCTCCTCCACCATACACATGTACACTGATGATACTGTCCTGTATGCATCTGGCTCATGCCCAGCTGAGGTTACATCCAACTTGCAGCACAACTTCAACAATGTCCAGCTCTGGTTTACAAACTATCAATTACTCCTCAATGCCAAGAAGACAGCCTCCATGACCTTTGTCACAAGGCAGAGATCTCTAGGTTTCCCTCCCTGCCCAATTCTTTGTACTTTTGATGAGACTTTATTAAAGACACCTCATCCTTCAGATACCTTGGGGTTTGATTAGACCAACACCTCAACTTCTCTGGACACATTAACGCCATCCAGAAAAAATTGCATCCCAAGCATGGTGCCTTGTTCAGGAACTGCAGTTGCATACCTCCTGTGGCTAGGCGTGAGCTTGTCCAGAAGATGATCCTCCCCCATTTCTGACTACTGCAACGTAGTCTATGGTGCTGCTCCTGGTCCTCCCTGACCAGATTGGACACTCTCTTTAACTTCTTCTGCCATTTTTCCCTTGATGCTCCCTCTCACGCCCTCCATTGTGACCTCTATGAAGTCTTTTCCTTCCCCTCCCTTACAAATAGACACCTCTCACACGGTGCTAAATTCACTGCTAAACACTGGCTAGATGAACTCTCTTCCTACCGCTTCCCCTCATTTAGAACACCCTCACCTCCTTCCCATTCCCTCAGATCTACCGACACTTGCACACTAACTGTTTCCCCCGCTGCTCCACCCTCTGCGGCCAGTCTGGACGCTCTCACCATTTCCCTAAAATATGGAACTCTCTACTTCCCCAAATCTGACACTCCTCCTCCCTCTATTCCTTCAGCACTGCCCTCTCCAACTGTTTTGCACCTAACTGTTCCTGTTATGACTCACCTTAATTTCCTTCATCTTGCTCCTTCCAGTTCGTCCCCCTTTGGAATTTATTTATTTATTTTATTATTTATTTAAATTTTGGTGACCGGGTGTGCCCTCTGAGACAGTCAAGTCCCTTTTTCAGGGGTGACCCCGGGGAACCAAATGTTCCAAGCATTAGAAAACAGTACAGATACAGATAATTATGTACAAATATCATTGGACAGTTGCATACATTCATGGACTAGACTAGTCATCCCATTCATTGGGAGACTGTACAAATTACAGATGTCAGTTGCAACATAGGTGAACAAACAGTAAGGTTGGTATGAGCATACAATATAATCATAGTAGAATCATTTAGTACATAAGTGCAGAGTACAAACAATTGGCTGTGTACAGACTCATAGCCCTAGACATTGATCATACACACCCATGAGTGTAGCCAGAAATTTCCGTTTTGTACAGAGTCTCCAACCGTTACATCCCCCATTAAAAAATGTACACATCCTTTCCAAATGGCACCCCTTTCCAAACAAATAAGATTGTTGTCAGATGATTCCTCTAATCTCTATAGAGGTTATACATGCATCTGTTTTCTAAACAACAGAAGTTTAAACAGATACACTCCTCAGTGGCCTACATTAACCCAAATACTACAGATTAGAATGAAAATGTTAACAGAAAGGCATGTGGTTTGTGACAGGCAATCAACAATATGCCTGTCTACATCCTTGTACATACCAGAAGAGTATAGGCAAGCAGGTGGAGAAGTTTAGAGAAGATTAGGTACAGTCCTCATTATACACAAGAGGCTTGTAAAATATTTCCCTATATTGTCTTTTGAAGAGAGTAATGGTCTTGTATTAGAGTAGCGAGTGTGGGTGGTCATTCCACTTTTGTGGTGCTGCGAAGGTGAAGGATCTTCTTCCAATAGCTAGGCAAGACTTGGGCAGACCCAGCATTGGGAGGTGTGAGGACCTGAGTGTTCATGGGAAGAATTTCAGGGTTAGTAGGTTAGATATACTCGGAGGAGTTGAGAGGTGTATTAGCTTGAACGTGGTGCAATATACTGGGAGGTTAAGTCTGGCCAGGAAAGATGGCCAACCCAAATTGTTCAGCACGTCACAGTGATGGGCATGAGCTGTGGCCTTAATAGCAAATCAGGCAATTCTGTGATAGGCCATTTTGAGTTTGTTCAGGAGTATAGTCTTAGAGGAGTGGATTATAGAGGCACCATAGAAGAGGCCTGGGAGAAAGGTGGCAGAGGCAATAGTGCTTCTTGCACTATTTGAGAGGTAGGGAGCAGTGTGTTATAAAAGGCCTAGTTTCTGATTAGCAGCCTTAGTGATACAGGGTATGTAGTCATCAAAGGATAGATGCTTGTCAAGTACTACGCCCAGGTATTTAAAGGATGTAACATTTTCGAGTTGAATGTTAGTGGATGTTTTGATAACCGGGGGGGCTGTGAGGTTGTGTCAAAGCAGGTATGGTGGAATAACATAGATTTAGTCTTTTTTGTGCTCAGAACTAGTAGATTATTTTTAAACCATGTTTCTAGAGTCTGAAAGTCATTTGTTAGGTCAGAGTTAATACTTGAGATGTCACAGGAGGATCTATATAAGATGGCATCATCCGCATAATTACCGAATGCCTCTATCGACTCTACTGGCTCTACAGACCCTAGTCCCTCCTAGGTGCAAGTTCTCATACCTTTCCCCCTTCCCCTACTCTCTCCCCCATTTTCTCCTAGCTTTCACACTCCCCTTGCAGGGTTCTCAGCATCCTGAAAGGGTCCTATAGTGCCCAGGCTTGCCACCTTTTCTTCCCCACCTACCGATCCTTGACCTTCCAGATCCCCTTGCAGGGTCTCCAGCATCCTGGAGGGTTCCTTGGATCAGATCTCATCCCCTCCCAGGTGTTATATCTCATTCCCTCCCTCTCACTATCCCTCTATAATTATAATACCTAACCACAGAAAGGTTTACAATCACCTGAATTTCCCTGCTCCCTTGCTGGGTTCATCGCATCCTGAAGGGTTCTCTTTTTGGGTCAGGCCTTATTTCCCCTTCTAGGTGTTAATCACACTTACTCCCTCTCTATCTCTCGCTCTCTAATCTCTACTCCGGTCCCTTGTAGGGTTCCCTGTATCCTGAAGAGGTCTTTCCGGGACACGACTCTGCACTATCTGTCATCTCAGCCTCTCTCTCTCTCTCTCTCTCTCTCTCTCCCCTTCACCCCTTATTTTACAATAGCACTTGTTCACTTATTACCATTGCACTTGTTAATTGTTCTCAGAAATTCCATATGTATGCAACACTGTTTGTAACAACTGCCTTAATTAATTGTATGCTATGTTGATCTTTGTAACTTGAATGTAAAATGTCTCATCCCTATTGTACCCCTTCCCTCCAGGTCACCTGGGAGACGAGCAACATTTTGCTCAGTGTGACTTCCTGATGAAACATTTCAATAAATAAATAAATAAAATTGTACAGACCACAGCACAAGGAGAGGAGTTGGATAAGTCACTAGCAGAAGCCATCATCAGGGGTTGTGCGCCAGCCGCAGAACAACATGGACGTGTAGTCGTGGTCGGAGCAACCTCAGTAGCACAATATCCAGTTAATAACTTGATAAATTTGCTGTCATCCCCAAAAAAGTATACGGTTCAACTTTGATACTAGCGGTGAGCAAACGGGTGAAATTTGAAGTCTGGATGGTGATCAGACACTTTGCTACAACACATGAAAGTCACTAGAATTTCAATATCTATGAAAAAAGCTGGGTTGGTCAGTACTGACAAGCCAAAGGGACGCAGTGACTCTACTGGTTCCCCGCAGCAGTCTGATATCGGGGAAATCAGAAACATGCTCTAAGCCATAACACTGAATCAAGACATGACTAAAATAGAAATAAATGGTCTAAACATTACTGTCAATGCTGTTAACAATAACCTGGAAGAGTTTAACACTAGGCTGACAAAGGCTGAAACCAGAGTGGCGGTAGTTGAAACTGTCACCAAACTAGACAATTACTCTGATATTTATCACTCTCAGATCTCTTTATTGTGGCAAAAAACTGATGACCTTGAGAATAGGGGGTGTCTCAATAATTTACGATTTGTAGGCATTCCACAGGGCACTGAAGGAGCAAGCATGATACGATTTCTTCAGGATTTTATCTCTAATTTACTGCAACATAAATGGGGTTGGCCGCTTGAAGTGGAGAGAGTGCACAGGACTCTAGCCCCCAAATCTAAACAAGAAGCTCCCCCCAGACCAGTAGTGGCCTATTTCTTACAGTTTTCAGTAAAGGAGGAGATACTTAAAATAGCCAGGGAAACGAGATTCCTTGAGCACATAGAATGGAAACAGAATTTTTATTTTTCAGGACTATTGAGCTTAAGTTGTTGCTCAGAGAAAGGCTTTTACTGAAATCAGGGGAGTGCTGCAACAACTGAAGGTGCCATACAAAATCAATTACCCAACCACTTTGTTGACAACTGTAAATGAGGTTACACATGCTTTTAAAGGCACATATTCAGCTAGGGAGTTTACAAATAAAAAAGTTAAGAGAAACACTAGCAACGGCTCTCAGTTTGAATAGCATCAACGTTGTGCTATGGATTCAGCACGGTGATTTCCTTAGAACACAGCACTCCTAAAGATTCCAGCAATTCCAGTCAAAGCCCTAGAATCAAAACAATCCTCCCACATCTGTCTCAGCAGAAAGATTTGCAGATTATTAATTGCAAGTGCAAAGGTCTTACCAGAGATCATCACAGAGGAATCACATCCATCTCAAAAGGCCCACCTATCAAAAATACTCCCCAGCAGTCACTACACATGGTGTCCATTCCTCCCTGATGGCCAACAACCAACAACATGGACTTCCTCTCTGTGGGGGAAGTCAATGATCAACCGATCAGTGCAGAAGTTGTTGCTAGGTTATCACATCTGGAGCCTATTCAGCACAGCATACAAATACAGGAACTGGTTACAGATACAACTGCAGGTTGATGCTGGTCTTTGAAAGCTGGGATGACCAACTCATACAAAGAGATCCCTCCATTTTCAATGGTAGATATGCTACGTTTACATCAATCTGCAAGGAACTCTTTTCAGGGATATTTAAAGCTCTATCTCATTTGGCTATGACAGTATAACTAATGGATTATGACCTCATCATGTGTTATTCCTTACTTACAATTTACAATGTGATCCTGTGGAAATTTATTATCACACTTCCCAGGTGGTGTGCAAGTGTGCATGTGTATCCATGGCTACAGAAGCACTGGACGATAATGATGGATGTCTCTTGTGTCATGTGGAAAGGGTTGTATGCTGTTTGTCGTACATGTTTATAGTTGCTTGTGTTACCTTGCCCCCCCCCACACACTCATGCCATGGTCCACAAATCCCAACCCCTGACCCGGTACCCCAGCATTAACATTAGTGGCCAGTGGATCCCCCACTCACCCACAGCACCAACAACCCCTCAACCCCCAAACCTGACAGTTAATGCCATGGGGCTGGACAGCCAGCGGCACATCCCTCTGCATACCTCCTTGGCCGTCAGCCATCCAACTGAAGCTGGAAGTGTGCTGCCTTTATAGCAGCATGCTCCCAGAATCAGTTGGACAGCTGACAGCCGACGTGGTGTGCAGAGGGATGTGTTGTTGGCTGTCCAACCCTGCGGTACCAACACCAACTGTCAGGTTTTGGGGGTTTGGGGGGTGCCACGGGTGGGTGGGGAGTCCACTGGCCACCAATGTTAATGCCTAGGTACGAGTCAGGGGTCAGGATTTGTGGACTGGGGCATGTGTGCGGGGGGGCTTTATGTATGAATTACATTTCAGTGACAATGACTTGTTACAGGGACAGGCATACAGGTGCTGGGGGGAATATACATGTGATACTGGGACAGGGCAGACATGTGTTGGGGTGGGGAGTATGCATATGCGATACAGGGATGGGGATGACATGTGTTGGGGGATATGTCTGAAATACACAGTGATGGGGGGATGGGTGTACATCGGAGGTGCGGATCCACGTCAATGGGACACAATGCCACATATGTACCAGCACGCACCTGTTCTGCTGTTCCAGCCCTCCCCATCAGCCTAGTGGGCTGGGGCTGCATGGAGGGTCGAATCTAGGTCTTGCCGCTACTGATGGGTGCAGTTGGTGGCAGTGTGCAGTGGGTTACGGCAGGGTCCTGGCTGCCGTAACCTGCACCCCCTGTACCTGGCACTATGCACTTTAGTGAATGGTGTGTAGTGCAGGCACACCCCCAGCATGCCCCCTGCCCACCCCCGGTGTGTTGCTAACTACACAACTGGGGGATCGGGCATGTAACCACATTGTGTGCAGTTTGTGAATGCCGCGGGACCCTACCGTGCAACATTCCAGCTTAAGATTGCCTATGCGCCTTAGTTACGTGACTTGTAGGCAGTCTTTTTTTTGTGTGCATAGCCCCCCCATGTTAGCAACCATAATTGGTGAGGCATCAAGGGAACAAATGATGAAAAATATCCTGGAAAAAGGAAAGTTTTACTGTAGTTGAGGCCACCATTAAAACCTTCTCAGCTCATAAACTGCGTGAGAAAGGGATCTAACACAATGTGCAGCTAGTGAAATTGAGGGTCATATATAAGGAAAGGATCTACATCTACTCATACCAAAGAGTGTCATACCTCTCAACCTATCTTCCTAGCCAGGCCCTTGGTGCTGAAGGTTGAGGCACTGGTTATCACAACTTGTGCCACACTGGCGACCCGAGTTCGGGAACGAGCCCAGGCCACCAGGCATCAGCAGGGGCGAGAGAGGATCGAGCATCCAGAGGACTGCTCTCCTCTTTCAGGGGTGGGGAGAGGCTTGTCATCCAGCTTGTTGACTGCCCTCTGGTGGCAGCTGGAGGGCAGTATGGGTTAGGAGACACATACTGACCTCCTTATGTCGGTAGGCGATGGGGAACAGGAGAAAAGAGAAAAAGAGAGCTGGTGGGCTCCATGATGGTCCCGCATCCCTGTGCCACCCCTAGCTTTTGGATTTGTGCTCTGGAGGGGGGAGGTTGACACTCTCCTCTCTGGTCTCACCACGGGGTCAAGCTGCAGAGGAACTACCAGGGTTGGCTGAGTGGGGAAGCGCAGGGCCGGAGGTTGAGTCCCTCCAAGGGAGGGCCATAGCCACCCACCAGGCTTTGGGACACAGAAAAAGATAATAGGAAAAAAAAGACCTATCTCTCTGAATGTGGAACATTTTTCCGTAAAATGTGGAAGAAGAAGAAGAAGAAGAAGAAGACAAAATTTGGAACACTTTATCAGATCTTCAAGATAAAAGCTTAGCACCCTGGAATGTGGGCTCTCATGTTCACAATGTCTTCTGGTCACTGAATAATGCATTATTCATATTCACTGTTTGGAGTTTTGTTTTAAAATATTAGTACTGAATGTAGGACTGCAACCCCTCAAGGTAGGGCAGAGGGCCTTTGTGAGGGAACATGAAGAACTGTTCATAATGTGGGAATGCTGAGAGGTTTGCTGGGTGTTGGGTTCAAAAGTTGGAGTCATAGGCAGTAGTGACATCAGGAGGAAGATAATTCAGGCAATGAAGACTGAGCAGCCTCGTGTGTCATATACTTTGGTGGGACCTGGGCTCTCATGTTTGTTGTTTTTTTCTCCCGGTGGTGGTAATTGTTTCTTTTTTTGTTTTTTTTTAGAATTTCCAGAACTGGGGTAAGTGTATTGAATGGGGAATTTAAACATTATGCACTGAGGGAGTTATGTCTACAGTAACTGTATCACAAGGTTTTGTAAATTGCCTCCATCTGATTTGTCGTTTCCATCTGGCATGGAGAGGAAAAGGGCAAGCAACTGCACATGACAGACTTTGATCTGTAATGGGTATGTCTATACTCATGGAATTGTGATGTTCCACTCTGCTTATTAAGTCTGGGTCTTACGCACTTTCCAATTATCAGAGCCTAGGCACTTTAAAGGACTTTTAAGGACTCTGTAGGTTGGGAAAACAAAGTTATTATGGTGCTTAGTATTTACATTCCAGATTTGTGTTCCATTTCATTAACCACAGGATCTGTGCCAAGTCTTTCCAGTGCAGATTAGTGACTGTTTCAGCCTTATGTCTTTTTTGCTTTTGTAATGTACTGTCATCTGAATCCACAGCTCTTGCGTATATCTCAATATGAACATGTGATGCATGTTATTTTACTAATGCTTTCCCTGTTTGATGTAACTGAGTAGCTAGGGGAGATATATGCTGTAACATTACTCCATATGAGTTGGACTGTATCTCATACAAGGAGACTATTATCTGTTTTGCTTTGCATAAATGGAATAAAAAAAAAATCTTGTGTTGTCAAACATGAGGAAACTCAGAGCAGCAAAAGTGCCTACTGTAAACCAAAGGCAAATGTAAATTCAGTCATCATACTATATGTTCAATGACCTACGCAACCAGTATAGTGTTATGCTTGTGCAACTGTGTTACCTTGCTTTGGCCGTTTGCACTCTCTGTTCCAGAGGAACTATCACCCTATAGGGGTACCAAAGGCAAAGGAACCCTCGAAGGGGGTCCCACCCCTAGAGGTGTCACGGGAAGCTTCCCTTGGCTAAAGGTACCTTAGGAAGAATACCCAAAGAAACTGTAGCAGTGCCAAAGGAACATTAGCGATTGATGGCTACAAGGCAGAGAAGTGGAGTAACACCAACAGGCAGCTTGATAAACATAAAGAGCTGCAGGTTAGCAGAATAGCACAGGTATAATGGATTGCATGGATGACTGCAGGGAGCTTCCTAAGGAGAGAGAGGGAATGGCAAATAGGAACACCATCCACCTCCACCCAACAGCAGAATCTACCTAAGTAAACTAGGGAATACTGCCTAAGCTAACTAAATATTATTACCTGTGGCATGCAGGAGAGGAAAAAAACCCTTTGAGGAGGAAATCTCTGGGGATCCAAGGCCTAGGTCACCTTCCCGCCAGGCTTGGGATATTTTTGATTAGTGATGGCTCTGCTGTTGCAATTTGGAAACCCAATTAAAGGGGGGTAGAAAATATTTCAATTTGGAGGAACGCTCTCCTCTATCTCTCTAACTGGAACGCCGTGGAGGGTTGCGAGCCAGTTTGCTCTGCAACAAGCCTCCTCCAAGGTGGGAGGAGAAGGATAACAATGACTGCCGAGGCACTCAGCTGGCCTATCAATCTAAAAACAAACCAGGTGAACAAGAGACAGTCACAGGAAGAATAGCTTAGAAGGTGCTGACAAACCCACTTGGCAAGCCAAAGGATCCCCCTTGGACTTAAAGGTCCCACCCTTCACAGATGAAGTGTTACATTCTCCATCAAGAAATGCCATCAATACATCTGCAGGGCTGAAGCTCCACCTGAAGCGAGGACATTCCCACTATGGGCCAGATGAGAAGGATCCTGCCCCAAGTTTTGCACACTCAAGATGCGGACTTTGTAGGTGCAGAGCGAGACTGTCAGTCACAGGGCAAGCCCTAAGCCATGGTAACTAATGGTCATAGTTGGCATGCTTCTGATTATGGATGAAACAAAATGGGAAGGAGCATAAAAGAAGTGCAGAGCACTGAAGACCCTCGTGTAGGTCATACATGTTGTATAGCAGCACATGGCAGACTAATTCTCCAAGGGCAGCGTAAGCAATGAGTGGACCTGCATGTAGGTCTGTGATGCAGTGTAAGACTTAATCACTGGACCTGCACGTAGGTCTGAGAGCCAGAAATTTGCATAACTTGCAGGCAGCAAGCCAACTAGTCCCATTAAGGAAACCATTTAAAGGGGACATAAATTTATTTATTTTTATTTATTTATTAGATCATTGGTTTACAGACCTTTGAGTCATAGACTCATTTACAAAGGCACCTCATCAAGAGAGCAATACATCACAGCAAACAAACAGTACAGTACATAATGCTTAGATTAAAAAAGCAACCAGTGTTACAGGCATTCACTGGTGGTAAATACTTGGAGGATTTTAGTGGTGGAGACAGGATTCGAACATGAGGTATTTGGACCACATGAGGTCATGACTCTGCACTACAACTCCCCAGTCCCCTGCCATTGGAAAAACAAAGAAGCCACAGTAAAGCGCTGTAACCCACATGAAGATTTAAAGCTAGTTTACTGCGACAGCTGTAGCTGAGCTGATCTCCAGAGTATAATAAAGCAGTATAAAAAATACTTGAGCAGCATCCAGTAACAGTTATAGCTTCTGGGAGTAGCTAAGCTGAACAAATTTCAGAATGCAGGGAGAGGCAATGCACTGCAAACAACAGCAATATTGTTTGGTATAATTGCATGGTAGCAGGTTTGAATGCCATGGGCTAGCTTTGCAGAGTGAGACTGGACAGGTGCAAACAATTAAGGTGGATAGGCACTGAGAGCAGAAGCAGGGAAACAGCAGCTGAGCTGAAACATACAGATAACAATTGCAGATGCACTGAGGGTTTGCTGAAATCTGGTAAAGAAATGGGAGCCAAAACAGCACAAGCACGGGATTAGCACAATACAAACAAAGGGCAACAGGATGCTAGAGAAACCAGAAAGCCCCCAAAAAGAAAATGCAAAAACGAAAACACAAACACAGGAGGACAGGAAACAGGCAACATAAAGATGCATGCAGCAGCCAGAGGCAAGCAATACTAACCAAAAAGTAGGAGAACATAAAACAGAAGTCCAGCACAGAGCCGAAAACTGCAACACGGGAGGGTGGGGGCAAAGCCCCAGCAGGCCCCAAGGGAAAAGACAGACCGACAGAGCCTCCAGCTGCAAAGAAAAAGTGCTTCAGAGTGAAGCTGGGAAGAACTGCTTATACAGCACAGGAAGGGGGGAGTGGCTGATTGCTCAGTCATTGAACCACAGGAATAGCCTTTCAATTAAGATAAAGGCCTCGATTTTAGAAGGGGATGTTGTGGCGCAGCAGACATGCGGCAGGGCATTTGACACAAGTTCGACTTGCGCCAAACATTGCGGCAAGCATGATTTTAGAAGAATTGTGCCGCAACCACCTGTCGCAAGTCCAGAACATGGGAGGCAGGGAGTTAAACCAGGTGCTTCCTGGTCTACCTTTGCATCTGGGATTGTGGCACTTGTGCCAAACCTTTGGCACCAGGTGCCGTAAAGTGGATAAAGTGTTGCAACTGCACCAGCCCTTCTAAAACCGGATCAAACTGCATCCAAGGGGCTTTGGTGCAGCTGCATCAAACTTTATGGCGGTCACAGGGCTTGCGTCAAGCCCTGCATCCACTTTGTAAAATCGAGCCCATAATGTTTAGATATACAATTACAGTATATGAGACACCTTCTTATGGTTTAGTAATGTGAGCAATATTTAGAAACAAACAATCCTGATTTGCTAAGTATGATGCATTATGTATAATATACACTTAAATCTAATGGGGCCTATGCACGAATGGGTGAGATATATGTACTGGAGATGCGTATCTAGCCTGCGCAGCTCCGCACCTATGGACTGGTGCACACAGCTGGCATTCACTATCGCCCACCACCAGTCCACAGCCCTGCCTCCCCTCTGCACAGTACTTCGCATGGCAGCTGGGGTGGAGTTGCGGACTCAGTCGGGCATCCAATTGGATGCCCATCCTGGGTCTTAAGTGGATCCCTTGTGTGGCAGAGCATTGGTCCAGGTGCATGAATGGTACCAGTGGGCACCTGGACCTGCGCGGCCCTGCCTCATCTGGCAGGGGATCCCATGGCTGTGCCCCTGGAGCATGGGTGCCACCCACCACACTGCAACCCCCCCTCCATCACACAGCAGCCACTGGGGCATTGCATGGGGTGGGCATGAGTGGTGGGAGCCTGGAAGCCCAGGACAGTAGCCCCTGCCACACATCTCCCTAGTCCTGGGACCAACCCCTGACCTTCAGGAGTGTCCATACTAGGGTAAGTGGGGCAGGTGCTCTTGTCCCTTAGTGGTCCAGCATGAAATGCCCCATTGGCAGCCCCAGCACCCATTTGGCAAGCTCCCCCAAAGCATGCATTTGCCAGACACCTGACTCCCAGACTTGTCCCCCTGACCCTCAGTGGTAGTCTGTTGTTGCCTAAACAATCTTGGTGTGTAGGGTAAATAATAATAATAGAGATTCTTGTATCTAAGAATTTGCCAAGAAACATTCATAAACAAGCAAGGAGTACTAATAAAGTTTATTAAACTACTTACGCCAAGTATGTGACAGAGAAAATCACAAGGAAACCCCCACAGCACCATCATCCCCATCCGTACCTGCATTGTTGGTGCCATGGCCAGACGGCCAGTGGCACAACCCTCCACACACCTCCATCCAAGTGATTCTGGGAGCACGCTGCCTGTATATAGATGGTGCGCTCCCAGCATCACTTGGATGACTGGCAGCCCAGGAGATGTGTGGAGGGCTGTGCCGCTGGCCATCCCATGACACTGGCAGGACAGGTATAGGGGCTGGCAGGGGGGGCACTGGCCACCACTGGGTTCCTGGAGGGCCTGGAGCAGGGATTGTGGGGAATCTGGTTGGATTGTACAGGGTGGGGGTTGGGGGCTGCTACCCAGACTGGTGCCCCTATGTGTAGTGTGAGGGGGCCTGCCTACAAGGGGGCAGTGGTCAGCAATGTGCTGGGGTGGGTGATGCTGGGCAGACTGGTATTGGGGATGTCAGCTGGAGTGTTGCTGGTGGGTACGTGGGCTGGACCAGGTGGTGGTCTGTGTGCATGGGGCACTCAGGGCACTTGCGGCAGGGTTCTTCCTGGCATACCCTGTGCCCTCCTCTGCACCACCACAGGCAGCACTACATGCATTAGTGCATGGTGCATAGTGCTGGCGCACCCCCCCACCCTGCCCTGGCATGTTACTGTCCTCATGGCTGAGGGATCAGGTGTGTTGGTGCTGCATGCCCCCTTTTGTGTATCCCACATGGGAGCACAATGGGTGCAGTGTGGTTATACAGCACAGCCTCATGGCGCATAGGCACTCGAACATTCGTGCACAGGCCCCAGTAAGACTATAGAGTATCCTCTATATATTGCAGAGAATAGGAGCAAAATATGTGAGTAGACTACAAGAGGCCCAGTGGTGTTGGGGCCCCAAAAGGCATAAAGCCACATTTTCTTGGGAAGGGAGGGTTGACCACTTATGCTGCACTAATGAATGTAGTGTGCTGTAGAACAATATTATACTTATACTGTAATAATGAATGTTCTGAGCTGAGAAGAATATAATCAGCCCACTAAAGCATATAACATACTTTATGTGAGGCACTCATTTTGTTTGGCATGTGTTTTTTTTCTAGTATAAGTTGCTGAAGATAGATGAGACATACTTAGATGCGGATGAAGAAATGACAAATGAGTCAACAAGCCTGCCTTGTGTAAGAGTTAGTACCAGAGCCTGCCACCATATCAACAATTTCACCTGCCAACTCAACTGCAACCGATGGCCTACAAAACTATGTATCCATACTCTCTCTCTCTCTGCCCATATCAGTACCTTGGGGGGGGGGGCACCTTGACCTACAACTCATGACAATTTGAAAAGCCAAATGCTGGTTCAAACATCGAGGAGGACCATGAACAATCCTTTTTAAACAGTTGAAGCTGGTAAGACAGGAAGTGCAGAAAGTCTGTGATTACAATTAAAAATAGGACCAGGAGCTGGCTCTGTTGCTGCAGCTGTGTGGTACGTTAATGGTTTCAGCACCACCGGAGAGAAGATCCTCATCAAGCGCCTTCACACAACTGCTGCTGTTTGATGCTGATGTTCCACACAGACAATGACAGACCAGATAACGTTTGTACCCATTCTCCTACCAACCCTGCAACCCTCCCACTGAACCCCCACTGGCCCCCTTGTAACTCTTATTTAAAAACTGCAACACCTGATGCCTCAAATGCCCTGACCTCAACCCAAGTTGACAAACCATGCTTCCCCTGCCACTGATAATTCAATGGCCAAAGGTTATGGAACTTTACCAGATGTTGAACGTGTCACTCTGAGTGACAACAGAAAACTTGAACTGGCCACATTGGCTGGAGGTAGGATGGACTGACTAGCTGCACTAGTTTCTGGCATATTATACCTGCAAAACGGTACCACACACATGGGCAAACATGTAAACAGGGATGTGAGCTAAGGGAGAAGAGGAACACTGGAGAAGTTAAGAAACAAGAGTCAGGGACACTTTGAATTGGAATGAAATTACCTCTGCAATGGTCACCCAGTGACCCAGCAAAAGCAGTAACACTTCCATACTAGGGATCCCGGTTTTGGAGCAATCTCAGAGAGCCAACAATGTGGCAGCCAGGGCTAGGAATTGCTGCTGCTGGCAACACAAGCCAGCGGAGGGTGAGGATGGCCAGTGCTCAGTGAGGCAGCAACACCTTGTGTTGGTCCAGGAAGACTGCTCCCATGCAAAGGGTGGAGCACACACCCAGAGTATGCTGCACAGTCCAAGACCCCAAAGCAAATGGCCCATGTCATGGGTTGGAGGTAGGAAGACTATAAACTAAGTGTGAAAACCCCCAGCTGGCATCCAAATGATGGCAAAAGGTCTAAACGGTTTATCCCAAACACAGGGTATATCCCTGATGACTGATTGCAGCTGGTCAGCTACAAAGACACCCATATAGAAAAAAAAACTAGGGACAGGATAAATGAACTATTATGAAACTTGATAAAGGCTACTCTATTGAGTAGTTCTTGAAGAAAATGCTATGTGTTGTGTTTATTTGATGTGTTTGATGTAACGTTTCATGTTTTTAAAATAAATTTATTTCAAATAAAATAAATTAATTTTTGTTTTAAAAAAGCACTGTATGGTAAGGCTTCTGCTCCTAATGTTGACTCCTTGAGTTAAGCAGTGAGCTAGCCATTAGGAGCTAGGCCAGGTGAGAAGGAGGATTAAGTATCCCTTGGGTGGGGGAGGGAGGGAGGGAGGGAGGGTACCATTCTCCACTGTGATAATGTCACCTGGGTGACCACATATGGTACCGCAGCTGACAGGCTGCTGGGTGGAAAGGAATGTTGCCAGCATCGATGCATCTGCAAAAATTGTATGCACGTGTCCAAGATGCCATAGCATGATGTCCCCTGGGATGAGAGAAACAAAGGAAGAAATGTGGCTTAGTGCCCATGGTGACAGACTCTGGTATATGTGGATCCCTGTACCTCTGCCATGGGCACTTCCAGATAAAGCATCACTCAAGTGGGCGTAGCCTCCTCCACCCCAGTCCTTCCTGGAAGGGTAAGTTACAGCTCTGTAGCAGTCGGCAGCCAAAGGCAAGGAGGTGCTGGAGGGACCACTTGAGTACAGGAAAGTATTGGGGGAGAGAGAGAGAGAGAGAGAATCAGTTACTGGAACAGGAAAGGGGCTCAAATAAATAACACACAAAAAAAAAACACTGTAGGTTCTGAAAAAACTTTAGTAAAGTACAAACCAAACAATTTTACTAGAAAACTAGAGAGAAAAATAAACTTTTATTGAAAACTATTAAAGAGGTGTGGGCACTGGCAAAAAGGAGTCAAGACGCTAGTATGCTGTTGAGGTTCTCAGCATTCACATGGTAAGGTCCACATAAAATGATTCTTGTTGCTAGTCTATAAGATATAAGTGGATAGGGCACATCTTAATATTGCACCACCTGTCCAAGGTATGATGACCAATACAACAAATCACAGTATTCAAGGCCAATAAGGATTTAACCCCAATAATTGGGATCCATGTAGTGGTCAGGTTCTTGCTTCACAGGAGCAAAAGGGTGCTGACCCTCATAAAGAGCCAATGAACCCCCATGGCTGGGTCACCCCTGGGCTGGGTACCTCATGGAACACCACCCAGAAGCATTCCTTTCTGTCTTGCAGACATACAGTATAGCCACTGTTGGATAAGTTACTTTTAAAAAGTAATCAGATTACAGTTACTAGTTACAAGTAATTTGTTACTACCCAACACTGAGTATAGCACAGTGTGAAACTGATGTGTACTTTTTACCAGCAAATTGCTGCACAAGTGACTAGAGTTGTACTTACAGAACTAAACACTACCCTCTAATTGGAGGAAGCTTCTGAGAATAAAGTCACCCTTCTGGGTGAAGTGGTTTAGTGGCAATGGCGCTCCACCTGATGCAATATTTGACTGTGCCTTTCTACATAACACAGAGGCCAGCTGCATGGAGATTAAATTTACACTGAAATAGTTCAGCCTGGGGTTATAAGTTACATGCAGTGCTGGGCAAGAAGCTGTGCAACACTCTGTTATTGTTATTCCTATTTCTATTATTTTGTATCTGAATCCAAAGAGAAGGGTGACATAAAGTGCCAGAAATGCAGTAAACTGTAGCAGCACAGTGCAAAAGACCAGCACACATTCTGGCCGCTGCACAGTGCTCCAACCTTAGAGTCAATGGGTGTTGGGTCACATAGACCCAGCAGTATATATAGTACTATCATGTGAGTGCTGATGCTAATAAATTTGTTGTAAATAACAGCCTCACAGTTTACACCCCCCACCACTACAACGCAAGAAAGCAAATTATTCATACCACAACAGATGGGGAAACATTAATTTATAAAAATAAATACATTGGTGATTCTGGGCAACTGGCATGAAATATGGGTATGCAGTCCTGACAGTTACTACTGCATATGAAAATGGAGGATTACTGCTGTGCGGCAAGCTTCTGTTGCTCCCATATACTGGGATCGAGGTTATGTCTCTGAGGGGCTCTGATCTACATCCACCCAGATGGATAGGTTTTTGGGCCTCAAAAACTGTTCTAAATTTAAAGCATTTGAAATATAACATAACAATTAGCACAGTACAGCAGACAGCATGCGTTCTGTTTGTCTTGCAATGCTG
The DNA here is from genome assembly GCA_016271365.2 of Neoceratodus forsteri. Lineage (NCBI taxonomy): Eukaryota > Metazoa > Chordata > Ceratodontiformes > Ceratodontidae > Neoceratodus > Neoceratodus forsteri. The sequence continues at coordinate 273,157,956 of JADMNL010000024.1, forward strand.
GGACCTCAGAATCAGCAGGTGTCAGGTCCCACAGTACTAGCAACATGTAGAATGAGGTCATGGTAATAAATTAATTTAAAAAAAAAATACTAACTTTGTCTTACTGTTTACAACCCCCACCACATCACAAAGCAGCAAATCAGAGAATGTGAACCGTTAATTTATTTTATTTTATTTATTTATTTAAAAGTTTTACCAGGAAAGCACATTGAGTAGAATACTGCTCGATTCCAGGTGCGTCCTGGGGAAGGGGGACAGTGGGGGTACATACATAGAATACACAATCAGGACAATACTACAAGGAACAGAACAGTTAAAATTGATACAGCAGTAGTGCAGGGATAATTGAACACCGTAGGTATATTAACATCAAAAATTAAGTCAAGCTTCAAGGTAGAGGACTAGGTACTTATACATAGCAGGAACTTAGCAGCAACTGATACACATTCAGCATAGTTCATTTGCCACAGGCACAGGTGGAGAAGAAGTGTGCTTTGAGGAGAAGGATGAGGTGCTGAGTGGGGGTCTTGAGCCAGATGGCAGCAAGGCAGGAGTTCCACAGTTTGGGCATGCAATGTCTGAAGGCTGCCTGACCAGCAGAGGAGGACATGCATGGCACATCCAGGAGGCCGGAGTCGAAGTATCTGAGGTGGTACACTGGAGGGGTCTGGGCAGTTAGGGCAGAGGTGAGATAAGGTGGCAAGGACTGGGACCAGAACTTGGCTGTGAGACTCGTGCAGTGGGACTGCCTATGGTCCTGGAGCAAGGAGAGGTTGAGAGTCTGGTAGAGAGTGCAGTAGTGTGTAGAGGGGAAGGGAGGGCAATCAAGAGAAAAATGGCAGAAAGAGTGAAAGAGGGTGTCCAGTCTGGCTAAAGTGTACTTGGAAGCAGCACTGTAGACTACATCCCCATAGTAGAAGATAGGGAGATTCATTTTCTGTACAAGTGCATAGCGGGCTGGAAGCGGGATGCAACCACGGTTGCGATATAGGGCACCAAGCTTGGAGTGGAGTTTATTGTGGATGGCATCGACATGTACAGAAAAGTTGAGGTGCTGGTCCAGCCAGACCCCAAGGTATCTAAAGGAGGAGCAAGCCTAGAGACTCTGCCTCTTGCCGAAGGTCATTGAGATGGTCTTCTTGGCATTGAAGAAGAGTTGATTTGCACAAAACCAGAGCTGAACATCACTGGAAGTCCTGCTGTAGTCTGGTCAGCACATCAAAAATCAAGTGGCCTGACATATACAGCACTGTGTCGTTTGCATACATGTGGATGGATGTGTGAAGGCAGGCAGTGGGCAGGTCATTTAAGAAGATGGAGAAAAGGAGCGGGCTGAGGACTGAGCCCTGGGGAACTCCAGTGGTGACTGGGAGGGAGGTAGATGTGGAGTTTCCAATTCTGACAGATTGAGACCTACCTACCAAGTAGGAGTGGAATCAGCTGGTGGCCTTAGCAGAGAGCCCTGCAAGGGAGAGCTTATCTGGAGGACTGCATGGTAGACAATGTCAAAGGCCTTAGTCAGGTCAATGAAAATGGCTGAGGTGATGTGGCCTTTGTCCATACCAGCGAGAATGAAATCAGTGAACCATAGAAGGGAAGTGGCAGTGGAGTGAGGCTTCCTGAAGCCAGACTGGTAGGGTGAGAAGAAAGAGGAGAAGTTGAGAAATGAGGAAAGTTGTGAGAGTACGAGATGCTCCTGTGGTTTTGCCAGTATGGGGAGGAGGGAAACTGGACGGTAGTTACTGGGGGCAGAGGGGTCACCTCCCTTCGGCAGCGGGATAATGGTTGCATGTTTCCATTCTGATGGGACAGAAGCTAGGGAGAAGGAGAGGTTGAAAATAGCTTCCAGGGAGTTAGCGATGGCAGGAGCAGCCAGGTATAGCATTTTGGTGTCCGGTCCAGAGGGACATGTGCCCTTAGATGGGTTTAGTGTAGTCAGTGCAGTGTAAACTTCCATTGGAGTGACCTAACAGAAAAAGAAGGTGGAGGCAGGAGAATTGGCCGCATATTGGGGGTAGAGGGGGTGACATTTTGATGGTAAGGAGGGAGTGAGTGCAAAAGTGACGAGGTACAGTTTGTGAAAAAGGAATTAAATTCTGAGGCCACTTCCGAGAGGGTCTGTTACGGAGGTACCACCTACATTTAAGACCAGGGTTGGAGGCTGGGAGGGAAGGGAGAAAAGCGAATTGACCACCTTCCAGAATTTTGCCAGGTGATTTAAGTTAGATTGGAAGGTGGCTTTGAAGTAGTTCACTTTTGCTTGTCAGATTAGTCTAGTGCAGGAATTGTATAAGGAGCAGTAATTGGTGTGCACTGTGGGGAAGCTGGAGGCTTTGAGCGACTTCCATGCCTGGTGTCTGGCTCTGATGTGGGTCATAATATCAGCTGAGATCCATGGCAGGTGAGCACCCCTCACTCTAGTCCATCTTAGTGGGGCACATGTGTCCCAGGCGATTAAGAACTTGGTCTTGAAATACTCCAGAGCGAAGTCTATAGATGTAGCCTGGGGTATAAAGGACCAGTCTGTGGCAGCCAGGTCATTTAGGAGGGAGGCAAAGTCCAGGGATTTGAACGACCGGGTAAGGATGGATCTGGGAGGCGGGACCTTGGGCCGGAATATTTTCTGTGTCACATATATCATGTGGTGGTCACTCAGTGAGTCCAGAAGTAGGCCTGAGGCAATTATCTGCTGTTGGTGAGAGGTAAGGGCCCAATCTAGCAGAGAGTGGTTCTGCGATTTGGGGTTAAGGTGTGTGGGCTCAGTGATCAGTTGGGTCAGGTTTAGGGCAGCCACCTGGTTGCAAAACTTGGAGGTAGCGCAGGAGAGCCAAGTCACATTTAAATCACCAAGGATATAGAGCTGACCCCTGAAATGCTTGATTTCAAAGTAACCAGGTGAACCAGGATAGGGGGCAATAGTGAGTCGGGGGAGCAATAGGATCCAGCTATGAATATGGGGATAACGTGGCGGAGGGAGAGTTTGATTAGTAAGGTGTCGATGGATTGCATGGGCAAGAGAAGGTTGACAGGGGTAAACTGGAGGGAGGATAAGATATACATGGCTATGCTGCCGCCTCTTTTGCTGCCTGGGTGGTCTTGGCAGATGACTGTGTGGCCTGGGATGGCGATTTTGGCATCCATGTTGCAAGACTTTAGCCATGTTTCCGAAATGATCAAGATGTCAGATTTCGGGGATAAGACAGTTGGTTGCAGCAAATCTAGTTTATGAAGTAGGCTGTGGATATTTGGGTGCATTATTTTTAGGCGCTGTGGGAGTTGGTGGATGGGGAATGGGGTAGGCCCTTGGTTAGGCTTGACATCCCCAGATAATAGGAGTAATAGTGTTACCAAGAGTTTGGTGAATGGCGTGTGCCACTTTGGCTTGTGCGTAGTGGAAGGGGGCTGAGATGTGTAGTTTGGCTGCAGGGGGGAGCTTGGCAGATGACGGAACAAAGGTTGGTGGCAGAGCTGAGTTGATGCTACATACCATGTTTCCTGAGTGCTCCTTGGGGTAGATGGTGGGTGAGAGTGGTACTGAAAGTATGAAGGAAGAAACTGTTGCTAGGTAGAGAGGCAGCATTGTGGTCCAGTGAATTAGGTTGGACTACTAGTGGGGTCTTGTAAATAGTGGCCGCTAGTGATGGAAGAAGATAACCTGCAAGGGGGAAAGCTGATTGATAGGTTTTTGCAACACTTGACCCCACACTGTAAAGGAAGTAGATCAGCAAGGGTAGTGGGGTAGCCGATGCGAAGTGTCGGCAGGGCAATCCTCACCACTAGCGAGCATCTGGTTGCTGAATGCCGTACCTGTGGAGAGCAACTTGCAAGTGGGGGGGGGGGACAAGCTCTGAATTTCTGGGAGGGCATCTTCAGAGGCCCTCATGACCTTGGATGGAGCTGTGGGGAGAAGAGCAGAGGAACTCTGATTAAAAACCAGGTAAGGGGGGGGGCTGCCCAAGCAGGGGGAAGGATATGGTAACTCGGTGGAATCCTGTTACAAGGCTAGAACGTGGCAATGCTACAACGTGGCAATAGGAGATAAGTTATAAGAATCACAACTAAACTAATATTAAATGGCAGAATGAAAGACTAGAATAAACTAAAGAACATCTAAACAAGGCAAAAATAATGAGATATTCTCTAAAAACAAACTCTAATGAATATGCTTAAAGAACATCTAAATAAGGCAGGATAATGAGGCATTCTCAAAAACAGCTGTTAAAGTAGCATCAAACACATGGCAGGATTTAGGAGGCATTCTGAAACAAATATTTTATCTTGATTGCTACATTGGCTGATTAATTCAGCAACAGCCATTGTGTTTGAATTTAAAATTGCAATTGGCACCATAAATCCTCAGTCCTCGCCATCCTCGCCACTAGCGAGCGTCCGGTTGCTGAATGCTGTACCTTTGGGGAGCTCCTTGCAAGCGGGGGAGGGGGGACAAGCTCTGAATTTCAGGGAGGGCAGCTTCAGGGGCCCTTATGACCTCAGATGGAGCTGTGGGGAGCTCCTTGCAAGTGGGGAGGGGGCAAGCTCTGAATTTCTGGGAGGGCAGCTTCAGAGGCCCTTGCAAACTCAGATGGAGCTGTGAGGAGCTCCTTGCAAGCAGGGGGACAAGCTCTGAATTTCTCCCAGTTCACAAAATACAACCACTATTGAATCTGGGCGTCTGCTGTGATAGATTGGTATAGGTTGCAGGGCATAATCCTTCCAAAATGGGAAAGATAAAGAAGAGATCCAAGCACTGCTCGTAGGCATTGTGGAGCTGTGCTGCTGGGTCCCTCTACCATCTGCAGTGCACCAGCAGGGCAGTGGTTGCAAAGACCTGGAGGGGAGTACATGGAACATTATTTTTTATTTTTTGGTGTATATTTTCTTCCCATTGGCACTGGTCAGCATGTCATCCCGACTGACCCCCACGGCTCGAACCCGATATCAGTCCACCTCCTTGATTCCCCCATGGATTATCCCCTGTGGTGGGGCAGCGAGGAGCTACCCCAGCTCAACTTGCCAAGTCAAGATCTAGATGAGGAGGCACCATTCAGGTCAGGCCACGGAGGTCAGAAGATTATGCTGCCTGACCTGTGCCACTTTTTCCTCCATTTTTTACGACCCTGTAAAGTATGGGTGTGCAATGACGTCAGGGCACAACGTGCCAACGCCTGCCGCATTCCAGCCCCTTGCTGGCACTGCTCTAGTAGTGCCCCCTGGTCATCACCAGGGGCCGCTACAGAGCGGTGGCTCCCTGGATTCCTTCCTGGGATAGGAGAACAGTCCTCTGGATGCTCAATCCTATCCCTCCCCTGCCAACTCCTGGTGGCCCGGGCTCGCATCCGAACCCAGGTCGCCAGTGTGGCACAAGGTGTGGCATCCAGCGCCTCAACCCTCAGTGCCACTGGGCCTTCATGGAACATTATTAGTCCAGCGCTGGTTAGTACAGTATGGTTTAAGCACGCACCAAACCCCACTGTGCATGTACTGAACTATATAGTTTCAGAGATGATCAGTGTCATTTATCATTCCTCTCCTGAGTTATATCAAGACAGGGTTTGCAATGTGAGCCCCCCCAGCCCCATATGGTTCTGTGGCGGAAGAACAGCATGATGCAGCCACACAACTTTTGTCTCCCTGTTGGAGTGGCACCCATACCCATGCACCAGATAAGCTGAGAGGCCAGGTACAGAGACAGCTAGGGGTGCCAATGTCTAATAATGCCAATGTCCTCCATGAGTTGCATCTCATACTTGCCAGTTGATATAATAATAAATAAAATATACCTAGTTCAAACCATGATCATGTTTATGGTCTTTTCCATATTTAATGTATTACAGGGTTCATCCAGGCCCTCTAAACCAGAACACACTACTTCCTCTTCCTCTCCAAGCCACATGGTATGGCAAGTACTTATGATATTGTATTGTACAATGCAGTGATTTGCACATGCTGTAATGCTGTAATAACTTTCTTTTAACAACTGTTTTATTGCCACTTCAGCAACACAAAAGAGAGGTGAGGAAGAGCCACCTTTGCCATCATGCAGATAGAAGAAGAGCTGGAGGAGAAAGAAAAGCCATCAGCATCTACAGCACTCCCAAGGGAGTCCATGGGGCAAAAATGAGGACCCCAGGTGAGCAGCCAGTGGCATCCTGGTATGCGGGCTTAAAGTCCTGCTGCCACAAAATGATAGAGGCATCATAACAGGGGATAGGTGACTTAATTTTTTTGTAATCTTTTTTTTTTATTTTTACATTCATTTTTACATAGAATTATATAGGTTATATTTCTATAATTATGATTTGTATATTTTTATATTTTTGGGTTGGGACTTACCTTTTACTTGATATCATTTCAGATTCTTTTGTATTTATTTCTAATAAATCCTTTTACAGTATAGTTAAATCTCTCTTGTGACATACTGCTTATAGGGCATGGGTGGTTGCTAACTTTCTGAACATATTTCCCCGACCTATTTTAGAAGCGAAAATGTTGTGGTTGTTTGGAGGGGTGAGGTGTTGGTAAGTAGGCTGCCCCCCAAATTTGTTGGAAAGATGTTAAACAATGACAGAGTTATGGGTGCTTGGAAAAAACACCTAGAAAAACGACTTAAGTCAGAAAAAACAAAGTAACCAACTACACGTGCTGCGACTTGGGTCAAATGTGTTGTCCCCAAAACATTTTCAGACTAATTTAAAAAGTGAAAATTGGGTGGCCATAAGGAGGGGGTAGTAAGCAGTCTGGCTCTACATTTATTGTACCAAGATGTAATGAAAAATGAAAAGCTATATTTTCAGCAAGGTCCTCCTTGTAAGAGATCAGCACAGTACACAACAAAGCAGAGGGAGTCCATATAATTCCATCTTTGCTGTGGCTTTTTGAACTTTGCAGAGATTTTCTGTAGTTCTTCATTATGCATTTCAGTGGTATCATCTGCAACCTCAAACTGTACTGGCCCATAAAAAAAATTATTTTTCTTGTTATGCTGTCATTGGCATGATGCCATGGCCAAGTAAAAATACACCCACACTGTTGTAGGAAATTCATGGAGTACCTTTTTTCATAGTATCCACAGCGGTTAGTTGTACAATATAAAATTCCTTTGAACAGTAAATGGCATTGTAATTATTAATCTGTATTATTTCTGCATCTAAAAATGTTTTTATCTTTTTAGGAACTGCGGGATGATGGATGATGGCGCAGACCTGTCATTGGAGTGTGGCACTCTATATAAAGTTGATGTTGTGTGCACTAATACATCATTGGATGTACCTCTGTCTGGAAAAGTTGCAAAATAATTGCCTATAGTGGTTGCTGTTCTAGCGTTAGCAGGAGCTGGATTGGCATTGGAGGCTGTGGGGTACTCTGAAGCATAATCAGCATTTGAGGCCTTTGAGCCACCAGGCTGAAGGTGAGTGTGGAAGGCTGTTGAGTGTGCCAGGCCTGGGACTACACTGAATGCTGTGTAGTCCCCGGGACCATCAGAGTGATCAGTGGGCATTGTGGTGTTGGGACCTGTTGAGGCCGTCACAAATGCAGCTGAAGAGATACGTTTTTTCAACTTCCAGGCTTTAACATTACTCAGTTTCTCACCATCTTCATTAATACAGGATGTGCAGAAATATGTAACGTTTTTTTGTTGACAACCACAAACATCATACTTTGTCTCTGCTGTGTTCCAGGTGCCTTTTCTTTTTTGTTATCTGCTCTGGCCTCTCTTTTTATTTGGTTTTCACCATCCCAGAAGCATGTTCATCTGAAGTGGCAGCACCCTTCAGTGGCAGGTTGTTATGTCAGTCGATTTCAGCAGTATTTGTAGAGGTGTTTTGCCTTTGTAATTAATGGCCTCCTGGTATTGTACCGCTCTGGTTGCCACAAATTTTATAACTGCACTCACCATCTGAGGTCCTTTTTCCATGTCATGAACAAAAAAAAAGCACTCAATGGAGAATCCATATTCACTGATCTGGTTGCCACTGAAATATCATAGAATAACCGTTTCAACTTGTACTGGTTCCTGAAGCAGTCCGTGAAGTGCACTTCCTTAATGATATTTAGAGTGTACATTTCTTATATGTGCATCTGAGATGTGAAAAAAATTACTCATGGCATGATGATCTTATTTCAGATCACTGGAGATGTATACCAGTGACTACATGACTGTACCTTTCTAGTGATCACACCAGTAGAAGGGAACCGCAGGATGAACCGTGGCTTGTTTGTGATGTGAGTGGTCTGTCTGCATTTCATCCTGGGATTTGCAGGTGTAGTTCTTGAAGTCAGAACCATCAGTATACAACCCTTGGGTGTGACTTCTTTGAGCCTAGCAAACTGATGCTGCTGCCATGCCACCAATCAATCAATCAATCAATCAACACTATTGAGCATGATTCATTTACAAGATGGACCTGGAGAAGATACACATTAGCAAATTAGTACAGACATAAGTACATTGACAGACAGTATACACATATTTACAATTAACATGACATGGGAGCTTCATATAAAGCAATAGTATGGCCACTATAATGGCAGGCATATGATACAGGCAAAGTGCAAAGGCAGACAGAATACAACTATATGCAATTTACTGTATATACAAGGCAGATACACATACAGCAATGATAGGCCATTATCTGGCTGGCCAAGATGTCTAGCCTAATGTAAATCATGTCCCTTGTGTAGTATACACAGTATAAGCACAGGGTGTGCACAATGTATAGAGAAGGGTAAACGAGGGTTAATAAAAGGATATAGAGCTCAGAGGGTAAGGGAGGGGGAGGTAGGAGCAACTACATATAGAGGCACAGTCAGGCAGGGTGCCGACCCCAAAACAAAAGTTCATCTTTTATTACCTCCACAACCTGTTGCACCATTGACTATTTTTTTTAATACTTTTCTTGTTTGCCTATCCCGTGCACCATCGACTCCTCACATTATACTTATGCTCTCCCATTGCTGTTATGTTACTTACGCTTGTCTATGTTCCTTGATGACCTCCTTAGTAGTGTTGTGCTGCATTTGTCACACTTCCTCCATACTGTCCAACTTGTAGAACGTTTCACAAGGTGCTTTTGGACACATTGTTAGTTCTACTGCCCTGCACACATTTAAGACTTTTTGGCTTGACAGGTATGGTGGTCTGCAATACGGCTCAGCACCTTAAGCTTTAGTGAAGTATTCCTGCAATATTCACCCAGGCATTGGTCCAGTTTTTGCTCCCTTAATACTCTGATGTGCTTAAGGCATATGCTTCCAGATTTTCTAGTTCCTATTGGCATGTCTGGATTCTGTTGGCTGAATTCTTTTTGAAGACTATAGTAGGGTTTATCAAAGTTTGACCATGTTTTGCTGGATCTTTGCAAAAAAAAGCCTTTCTGTGAGGGAGAGGTGTGGCACACTCTTTCAAGAAGTCCTCCACTCTTGTTGCCATTTGCAGTGGCAGTGCAGACTTGTGCCATGTGTTCTTTTGGCTTTCATCACATGCTACCCTTACGAGCCTCTTCCAGCTGACAATGTTGAGCTCGTCGTTTTAAGCAGCTTGTATTTTTTAAGACCACAACCATACTCAAGAATTTCTTGTTCATCTGTCTTACCTTTCTTGCAATTATTTTTGAGGTTTTACATCTTTTGAGTGACAACAGCCATCAGTTTGTCTTCTAGGTTGGTCCTGAGATGCAGATTGCACTTGGCCATGGTAGCTTTTTGGTTGGTGAACAAGAAGACAAGATCTTCTCCATTGTTGCAGCAAATCTATTAGGTGATTTTGGCAGTCCTTGTTGTGCTCTTCATATAGCTTTACCTAGAGCAGTATTATATTAGTCCATTGGCATCACACATGACTCAGTTTCTGGCACAACCATTGGTAAGTTGGCACTGGTGGTGCTGGTGGTGGCAACAACACTTCATTTTTCATGGTATGGTAGTTGTTTCTCCTTTCTTCTTCTTTTTTATGACTTGTCATGTTGTCCAGATGTTTCCTTTGTTTCTCCCTCTTCTTCTCTCCTTAGCCATCTTGTTGTAATGTTTGTGCTGCTCTTCATTCATATTCGCTCTATATTTATGTGCAAATGCTGCATTTTTCTCCAAAGAAAAGAGGGCTCATTGTGGGCGACATCCTTCTTGTTGTTATCTCAGTAATTATTCCTTTTTCCCTTGCCACCTGAGGATTAGCAGTATTTCATGATGCTTCATTAAGTAGTTTTGCTCAGACACACAGGGTCTTTATCTTGATTCCGTTCGTCCATTGAATTCTTCCCAGAAGGTATACTGTAGAAACAGAAGCTGGTTTTAAAGAAAGGGGGGTTACCAATGTGATTTTGTTACTGACACTCAGATGATAAGATGGAAGTGGTTATTAGCACAAAATGAGAAATCCAGTGCCAGATATGGTTATTGGTGCAAAGGCCAAGAAGTGGCTAATGGTGCAAAAGGCTGAGACTGATGCAAAAAGTGGTTGATGACACAAAAGGCCAAGACTTATGATGCAAGAAGTGGTAAATGCTGCACGAGGGCCAAGACATATGATGCAAGACATGGTAAATGGTGCAAAAGGCCAAAACATGATGCAAGAAGTGGCTAACGGAACAAAGAGCCAAGACATTTAGCTGATATGGCACAAGAAATGGTTAGCAACTGAAGAAGACAAAGACAATGATTGGAGGCCTGGTGAGATCACAAAGTATGCCTGTCAACATGCAGTCACCTGTCTGCAAACAAAACAGAGCCCCCCATCCACCTCGCTGCAGACAAAATGAAGGCACAAATCCACCTGGTTGCTAACAAAATGGAGGAACACATCCACCTGGGTGCAGAGAAAATGGAGGCATGCATCCACCTGGCTGCAAACAAAATGGAGGAACACATCCACCTGGCTTCAGACAAAATGAAGGCACACATCCACCAGGCTGCAGACAAAATGAAGACACGCATCCACCTGGCTGCAGACAAAATTGAAGTATGCATCCACCTTGCTGCAGACAAAATGGAGGAACGCTACACACCCAAGACACTACAATATTAAACATAATAAGAGGCAATAAATCAAAGAGTACAAAGAACAGTTTGGGCTCACCATGACCCAAACCCATAAGACCAATTTAGGGCTCTGGTTCATTTCCCCTGTGGTGCGATACAGATGAAGCACACTGATGAGTCCTGGGTAGGACGAACACGTGTCTGTGTCTTCTGTTTGCACTCTTTGCAGATTGCGTGAAAGGCCCTTGCCTCAGTGTTCTTCAAGACAAAAAACCTCAGTGCAGTAGCACTGAGGCAAGGGTTACCCCAAAGAACATTGGCAATGAAGCCAAGTTTCAAAGAAATACAAAATCACACATACTCCCAAAAACATCATGGGATGTATATGCAAATCATCATGAAATGGTAGGCTGGCATCCCCCCAACCGCAGTCCTGTACCAATTCTACAGTGCCCCACACATCCCTGGTAGTCTGGTGCCCCTTCCCCATGCCTATCTCCCCATTAGTACGGAAACCCTGCTGAACCCCTGGTAGTGATGTGGACCCCCTTCCCTGCCCTGACCCGAGCACAGCAGCTGCAGAATGACCATCATCTACCTGGTGGTCCAGTGGACCCCCCACCCACCCAGGCACCCCCTCCACACCCTGCTCCCCCATCCCAGCTAATGCCTCACATCGGCAGGTGGCACATCCCAGCCGCAAACTGCCATGGCTGCACGCCGACTGTGCTGCCACTGAATGACAGTTTACAGTATGCCTGTAAGCCCATTGGTAGTTCATGTCGACCAATGGGCTTGCAGTGTGTACTGCATGCTTTTATTCACAACTACGCACATCTCCTTTGTGAATCCTGCCCATGGAAATTAATAAAAATTAAATATAAAAACATTTCAAAAAACAACTATTTAAAAAAAGAGTACAAAAACAATGTACATACACTGGGATTGTAGATAGAGTATTAACTAAGTACCTGTGGGGCTTGATGGCAAACAAAGACACCAACGTGGTGGCTTATGAACAGGGACATAAATTGGCTTCGAGTCCCAAACTCACATAATGTCCCCCATGAGAAAATAAATCAGCACAGTCACCCAGTATAAAGGACAGTATGCCTTGTTAGCTCATTTTTCACAAACAAAAAAGGAGACTACCAGGGCAGAACAGCATTAAAAAAAACACAGAGATTTGGGCTGCCCATGTAACAATGGCCTCTTGCCTGAGTTAGAGTTGCAACACGTAACTCAGGAAAGGTCCAGAAGCAACAGAGACATAAAATCTTACACTCACACTGGTTGGCAATGGAAAGGGCTGAGAACTTTAAAGCTTTGGTTTTTAAAGGCACAGGAAGCCTGCCCCGCTCTCGCTCACCTCACCCGAACTCACCGCACTAGACAAATCAAATGCCTATTTTCAGGCATGACCGAAGAGAATATAACAAGGCATGAGTGGGTCTGTACATCCACCCGCATTAGGGTTAAGAACCCTAAGAAAAAAATCACCACTAATTCGCCAAGACTCCGGAGATCGAAAACCCTAATATTTTTCCCTTCTGTTGCTTGGGGATGGAGGTGAGGAATAAGGGTTGGAAACCCTAACACCACATTTCCCTGCTTTTTTGGCATTGTTACCCTAACCAGTGCATTAACAAGGTTTTCTGCAAAAGAACTGCTTTTGTTTTTGAGATAGTGGAATCATGTCCTCATTCCCGCAAGTCCTCAAGGGACCTGTGTGAATGGGTACAGATATGCAGAGCCCTTTGGGCCTTGTGGCATGGGAAGACTCTATCCACTTGCAGACAGCAGGGCCTTGCACATTCCACCCACCCCACCCACCAGTCAAGAATTCAAGCTGCAGGATTGTTCACATGGGCCCAGATATCATAGAGTGAAGATAACTCGCTTTATTTAGTCTACACATTCACTTTATCACACTCACTCTTTGTTCTTTCAGATCTAAAGAGGCAAAGAAACATAGAAACATAGAATCTGACAGCAGATAAGGACCACTTGACCCGACCAGTCTGCCCTTTCCCCCCTACCTTCATCATTACTGCAGACCGTACTTGATCTACCACTCTTTCTCTTCCCCCCTTCCTTTCCACTATGATTCTTTTGTGCCTATCCCATGCATTCTTAAACTCCACCACTGTCTTCGCCCCCCCTCCGCTGGAAGATTGTTTCAGGAATCCACTGCCCTTTCTGTGAAGAAGTACTTCCTAACATCTATCCTGAATCTACCCCCTCCAGCTTCATAGCATGTCCCCTTGTTCTTGAGTACCTTTTCTTCTGAAAAATACTTCCCTCCTGTACCTTATTTACCCCTGTGAGGTATTTAAAGGTCTTTATCATATCCCTTTCTCCCTCTTGTCATCCAGGGTGTACCTATTAAGGTATTTTAGTCTTTCCTCATAGGGCTTTTGATGCAGACTCTGCACCATTTTAGTTGCCCTCCTCTAGACAGCCTCCACTCTGTCTATGTCCTTCCAGAGATATGATCTCCAGAACTGCACACATTACTCTAAGTGGGGTCTAATCAGACATCTGTACAGAGGCAACACCACATCCCTCTTTCTGCTGGTGAGACCCCTCCCTACACACCCCAGCATCACACTATCTCACCCAACTGCCTTGTCGCACTGCCTGGCCACCTTTAGGTCACCTGATATGATTACCCCCAGGTCTTTTTCCTGCTTGGTGGTTGTCAAATCAATGCCATTCCACCCATTTGGTACTCCACCCTGGGTTTCTGTGCCCTAAGTACATTATTTTGCAACTTTCACATTGAAACCCAGCTGCCATACCCTTGACCACTCCTCTAGTTTTCTCAGGTCTCTGCTCATCCATTCCACTCTCCCTGGAGTGTTCACCCTATTGCAGATTTTGGTGTCATCTGCAAAGAAGCAGAATTTCCCTTTCAGCTCCTCTGCAATGTCACTTATAAAGACATTAAAGAGAAGCAGTCCCAGCACTGATCCCTGAGGCACCCTGCTGGTCATTCTCCCTTCCTTGGAGTGAACTCTCTTTGCTACCACCCTCTGTCACCTATCCCCTAATCAATTTCATACCCAGTTTACCACCTTTGGAACCACTCCCAAGCTATCCAGCTTGTTTGCTAGTCTCCTATGTAGAACGGTGTTGAAAGCTTTATTGAAATCTAAGTAGGGCATGTCCACTGCTTCACCCTGACCTAATTCCTTTGTCACCCAGTCAAAGAAATCCGTCAGATTCATTTGACATGACCTCCTCCCCATGAAACCATGCTGCATTGGGCCTTGTAACTTACTAGATTCAAGAAATTCCACAGTTCTTTCCTTCAGCAGTGATTCCATTAATTTTCCCACCAACCAATGTCAGGCCAACTGGCCTATAATTGGCAGCCTCCTCTCTGCTACCACTTTCATGTAGTGGGACTATTCACCCTCCTCCAGTCCTCTAGAACCACTTCTGTTTTCAATGAGCTGTTAAACAGGACTGTCAGAGATGCAGCTAGTATTTCCCTGAGCTTCCTCAATACCTTTGGATGCACCCCATCTGGTTCCATTGCTTTGTCCACCTACGGATTTGTGAGTCCCTTCAGGACTGTCTCCTCCAAAATAGGACTAGTGTCCACCTCCCTCCCTCCAAAGTTTCTGTTACTTTTTTGTGGCCCCTTCCCTACTCCTTCCTCTGTGAACACTGACTGAACAAAATTAGTTGTTCAGGATGTCTACCTTTTCCTGGTCCTCCTCTGTACAGCCCCTCACTTCCCTTTTTGACCTTACAACCCTAGCCCTGATCTTCTTCATTTTACTTATATACTGTATCTAAATAATGTATTGACCCTTTTTGTCACCTCCTGGGCTATTCTCTCTTCAGTTTTCACTCCTTACTGCTTTCCCTGCTTCCCTCTGTGTCCCAGATACACCTCCCTAGCCTCCTCCCTCTGCATCTCCTCACAAAGAGTTCTGAAAGAACAAAGAGTGAATGAGTAAAAAGTGAATTTGTAAATAGTGAATGAGGACAGTTGTCTTCACTATATGGTCCTCGGGCCCAAGCAAACAACCCTTCAGCTTTCATTCTCTGGCTGGGAGGTGTTGCATAACACCAGCATCCCCCCATCCTAACTCCATCCAGCTGGGTCACTGAGCTCACCCCTGAACTCAGCTTACCAGCACAGGATCACAAAGCATACTTGCTGGGGTCAAGATTAGCACTACACACAAAGTGTCTGAACAATTACCAGAGATCTATATTTTCAAGATAGTCATTTTATGATTGCCCTTAGAAACATGACAGGTAGCATTTATAGTATATTGTTTGAAATGTCATTTTGCACCAGAAGTGTGAAAACACATCGGATTAAAAAAAGACACCTGTCATATTTATCTTTTTTCTGGTCTCCCACCTCTCCTCCCATGGGGTTTGGCCTCCTGCCCCACTTGCTTCCTCCCTATGCCCAGGCTTACCCCCCCAGATGGGGTCACAGGGCAGGTACTCCCTCCCCAAGGAACTTCGGTCTCTTTGCCCTTGCTTACCCCCCCAGGACGGGGCCATGGGAGCGGCCCCCCCCAGGTAGGCATCAGTCTCAACTGGAGCAGCGTCAAAGGCAGACGTCATCATGAATGGAGCTGGCATTTTTTAGTAGGCTGAATCCCTGGGGTGGGGATGTCCAATGATGCCAGCATCTGCCCCACTCCGAACATGTGGTGCTGGCAGCAGTGGTACCTCCAGCCTCCATCAGAGGTCCACAGTGCACCAGACACTCTTACACCCCCAGAGAAGGACAGCAGTCCCTGGGACACTCAGTCCTTCTCCCCTGGCTGGCCCTCCAATTCTTGAGTCCATCACTGAACCTGAAGATGTTGGCACCACAAGCGGACAATTTGCCTCTGGGCCAGCAACACCTGTCATGCTTATGAGGTGGTGTGGAAAAATGGCTATGTTGAAAGTCTGGAGTCAAAATATTGAAAAATGAGCGAAGCTATGGGCAAATGTTGAAATACTGCAACATTCACTCCTTACCTGGGCATTTTACTGTATTTGTACACCAAATTTTCAGCATAGCCTTCTTATTACTCCACCTCATGAACCCAGTAGGTGAACATTTTCAAATCTCCACTGAAATGTCCATTGTGCACCACCGAAATGTCATTCTACAACAGAGGTGTGAAAACACATTTTGGCCAGGATTTAAAAAATGACAGTTGTCCTGTTCATAAGGTGGTGAGAAAGTTCAAGTTCAAGTTCAAGTTTATTGCAGGAAAACTCCATTGAGCAAGCTCATTCACATGGAGGTCCTGTGACATAAACACTTAAAGTACAAACACAGATAGGTAATAACAGTATATACATAAAATGCACGTTACATGATACAGGCTGGATATACATACAAGGGTACCACATAGGGTGACCGCAGGTGGTAAACATTAATATGAGACAGGGAAGCGACTTACAGGTTGCATACTGATAAATGAAACATGATGACTGGTGTGCAATACATATACAGTATTTTGGCAGCTAGAACAAACAACAGTCTACAACTGATATGGGGGAGGAGTGATTTGATAGAGTAGCAGTGGAAGTAAGCAAAGATAAAAGCCAGGAGTAGAAGGGAAGGAAAGCAGTTAATATGACAAATCAATTATACTTACCAGTGGATAAATATGGCACACATGGGGAAGGAAGAGACTTAATGACAGTTACAGGTGTCATTTATTTTGGCTGAACTTAGCGATTTGTAGAAGTTTATCGAAACTGTGCTAGTTAGCTTCAGTACGGTTTGTAATTGGTTCCAAATGGAGGGAAGGGCATATGCAATGAGTATTTTGAAAATTTGCAAAAGAAATATTTTAAATTTTAGAAGTTATGAGTGAGTGCAGAAAAATTTCAACATACACTCATAACTTTGTCATTTTTACATATTTTGACCCCAAAATTTAAGCATAGTCTTCTTATGACTCCACTTCATGAACAAGCGTGATGGAAAAATTTTTATTCTGCCCAAAAGGTGATCTTGCCAAGGAACCACGAAATTGCCTTTTGGGCCTGATTTGTGTAATTCTACTGCCATTGGTCATGAAGTGAGGTCCCAAAAAGGCCATGTTGAAAATGCTGGGATGAAGATATGCAAAAATGACAACTTTATGTGTCAAGGTTCAAAACCCCAATTGAAATACATTGAACTTACTTTAGTTTCTCATAGTGTAGTCGCTGGTTCCAGCAACAAGATATGTCTTTGATCAGAGAGTGGATCTATGCTGGGGGGGAACAAGTTCAAGTGAGTGAGGGTGTGTGTGTGGGGTGTGGTGGGGGTGTAGGGTAGTGAGTGCTGAGTGGGAGGTCAGGATGCAGTGGGTGGGGTGTGTTTGTGAGGAGCGAGAATGGCAAGGGACCATTTTCTTTTTTTACAGGTATAAATAAAAATATCGAGGGATGGTTTGTTTATTACAGGGGACTTGCAGGGGAATGGGAGGACAACCTGTAGAGGAGGAGGGGTTCAAAAAAAGCTGTACCAGGGGTTGGTACCCCAGTCACTTATACATTATAAAAATGAAAAAAATCTATAAACATTGTGAATGGCAGGTGATCAACCTGGATGGGAGAGGGAGAAAGAAGTAGTACCCAGGTTGGGCACCCTGGTCCACTTAATAAATAAATACCTAGATGGATAGAAAGAAGGACAGACAGGAAGACAAACAGACAGATAGAGAAAGAGAAAGAGAGAGACAGGCAGATAGAACAGGGGATTGGCAGCTCAATGCTCTTCCTGCAGCCTGCAGTAGGACTCCAGCTGCAGCTGCAGGACTCAAGAAAGTCCTGCTGTTCTCATTAAGCTGGGCACCCTGGATTTTGGGGTGCTCAGAAAAGGTATTTCTGGCAAATTTAAAAAACAAACAGCAGAACCTAGTTAAATAGGTGCCATTTAGCTAGGTTCAGGTTTGTTTTAAAAAAATAGATAATTTTTATGTATTTTCAATGTTTGTGAGTTTTAAAAGAAAACAGTGCTGGCCATTTTGATCGGTATTTTTTTTGCACAACAGGTAAAGCATGAAAATAAGCATGCACAATTTTTCATCTTTTTTTACTGTTTACATTTTTACGTTACCTCAAAAATCATTATAACTCTGGAACCATATAATATTTTTTTCACAAAACCTTCCAAAAACATGCTCTTGACATGGGCTCATGCAACCCTGAAAATTTCGTGAAACAATTACACATCATCTAGGCAGTAGGTGACAGAAAAAAAGTGCCCAATGTTAAGGGTATCCTGTGAGGTGGGTATCCACAAGTGGGCACCTACCAAAACTGTGATCCACTTGCGGTGCAGGAAAGGTAGGGTGAGGGTGTGAGGAAGGTGACAGGACAGGGAGGCTCGCGCATAAAGCAACAGAACGTCACTATATGTATATGCACACGGGGGAAGCGAGCATGATGGAAGGGAGGGAGGGTTGGCCTTTGCGTGGCTGGAATGGGGTTGTCAAGCTCTCCCATAGCATGGTGGGTGGGTGGAAGCCTAAAGCTGTGAGTGTTCCAGGTTCAGGTATGCCTATATTTTAGCACACCCGGGCCAAAATGTAGTTTTGCTCCAGAATTTGCACCCCCAACATGCACCCCCCCCTGGAGTTAAGAATCCTTTAGTAGGGGTGCGTGGGGGGCTTCTCCCCCCTCACCATAATGACGGTCACCTTTCGGCAATCGCCATTATGGCATAGAACCATATTAAGTATAGGGCAACCAAATGTGATTTTTCCTTGTTTTTTGGTGCTCTGGATCTCATAAAATGAACGTGATGCTGTCATAAAACTTTTCATGTCTTGAGAGTCTGGTAGTCTGACCGTGCATGCCAAAATTGTGCTATTTGATCAATGCCAAAGTTGTTACAGTGCAAAAACTGGTGTTTAAAATTAAACAGCCCAGTCAACCCTAACTATAGGGGTGCTATTGTACCACTATAATATTATTCTTTACAAAACAATGCATTAATGCACCAGTTAGGGTTCAACTTAATGTAACAAAAGTAGGGAAATATGGCATTAGGGTTTCCAAATCTATCTCCCCAACCCCAAGTAGCAAAAGGAAAAAACATTAGGGATTTGGGTCTCCTGAGTCTTTGTGAATCAGTGGTGGGGTCTTCCTTGGGGCTGTTAACACTAATACTCCCCCTTCCCCTCAGCCTATAACATCCTGTCCAAAGCACAAGGTACAGCTCCAAGCCAGTGCCTCATATTGATACACTCTTCAAAGCTAGAGAAGTATGTCTTACCACATGTTGCCAACAAAGTGTGTTGTAGAATTCTTCAAGTAGAGATAACATCTGACCTTGTTTGCTCATGCGAGAGGTTAGCATTTGGGTTGAGCACCCCAAAGAAGATCCCACTAATTTGTCAAGATTCAGGAGACCCCAAACCCAATTTTTTTTTTCTTTTTGCTGTTGAGGGGTGGGGTGGAGAGTTAGGGTTGGAAGCCCTAATGCCACATTTCCCTAATTTTGTTGTGTTAAGGTGAACCTTAACTGGTGCATTAACCCAGTTTTTAGCAAAGAATTTCTTTTCTTTTTGAGACAGTGGAATTGCACCCTCATTCACCCAGGTCCCTTTGGGTCCTGCATGAACAGATGCAGATGTGCAGAGCTATCTGGGCTCTGTGCCAAAGGAAGACTCTGTCTGCCTATGGAAGTGCAGGTTCTTGCTGATCCTGCACTTCCGTGCAGCGATGGATGGATGTCAAAATTACTGTTATGCACGTGCATAGAAAAATGTCAATGTACCTTCATAACTGCATTTATTTATTTATTTAAGAGATTTACCAGGAAGGCATTCTGAGCAGAGTACCGCTCGATTCCAGATGCACCCTGGGGGTAGGGAGTTACAATGGTACAGTAATACAGCAGAAACAAAACATACATAATGTGTTTAAGACAAGCAATGGGTGAAGTAGTTATAATACAGTTGCATAGGTACAATTTCTATTTCATTACAATACATAAGGTACAGACCAACAATGGAGAACCAGACTGGTTTTTAATATTCTGACACCAAATTTTCAACATAGCCTTGTTAGGAACTCACCTCACGAACCCATTAGGTGAGAAGTTTCAAATCTTGGATGAAATGCCATTCCATGGCACAGGTGCAAAAACACATTTTGGCCAGGATCTGAAATATGACAGATGTCACATTCATGACGTGGTGTGAAAAAAATGGCTGTGTTGAAAATTTGAGGTCAACATAGTGAAAATCAACAAAGTTATGAGTGTGCATTGTAAAATTTCAAAGTAAGCTCATAACTTTGTTGGTTTTTAATATTTATACCCCAAATTTTCAGCATAACCTTCTTATGATCTCACCTCATGAACAAGGCAGAGAAAATGTTCAAATCCTGTCTGAAAGGTGATTTCATGTAACAACCATGAAATCACCATTTGGGACAAATTTCCAAAATGTCACTGTCCTTGTTCATGAGGTGTGGTCCCAAAAAGGCCATGTTGAAAATCTGGTGTAAAAACATTAAAAAATGAAAAAGTTATGAACAGTAGTTCAAACCACATAGAAGTACATTTTATTTATTTATTTGTTTACTGGGTGGGTACTCTGGTCCCAGGGACCATTTTCAGGCATGGCCTGATGGCACATCTATTACAAAACACGGTTTCTTTACAATTAAAGTACAGAAGGAAAATCACCAATTTACAACACAGATAATGAAAATACAGTAGCAATATAGCAGACATACATAGGTTGAGTGCTCACTGTCTCCAGGACATTAGTTGTTCATGAATCCAACCTCTAGCAATATGTTCATTTATTATTTTTTTCACATTTTTTATTTAGTTTTCATGAAAAAGATACATACGAGTCCAATCTTTTTAGACAAAATAACAATAAATTCATATCAGTACATGCTTAAGTTGATAAGTTAACCTATAACTATCTATAGAAATGTCACACAAAATAGATACTGTATATTTCCTAAAACTTTTATGGTAAGTCCTTTAGCTCCTATTTAGCCAGTCAAAGAAGAATGACCATTCTGTTTTAAATTTATGTAATGTCTTGTTATTCAAATGACTGATATGTTCATTGATGGCAGTCTTTGCTAATGAATTAATCCATTCCTGTAAAGCTGGAGGGTGTGTATCCTTCCAATGTAGTAGTATGAGTCTTTTAAAACATAAAAATGCTACTAGGAGCCATCTCTTTTCAGGATCTGACAGATAATACAGATTTTCTGTATTCCCTAGAATAAATATCCCAGGATCAAAGGAGAAATTGATCTTTAGAATAACCTTACAGGTTTCCCAAATCACTGCCCATCCTGAACTTAATGTAGGACATTCCCATAGCATGTGCAGTAGGTTGGCTTCCCCTATACCGCATCTCCAACAACTGTCAGAGGAGAGGCCCCATAAATATAGTTTATCAGGTGGATAGTACCAATTATGTAATATTTTAAACTGTACTAATCTGCCCTGAAGGTCCTTACTGGAATAATATGCATTTTTCCACATCAATTTCCAAGAGGTTTCCTGAATGGGGTAGCCCAAGTATTTCTCCCATCTTTCTCTGGATTTATTTGTTAAGTCAAACCCAGATTTATTTAATAATTGGTATACTTTCCCACCTCCCCCTTTCGTGTTTGCCAGTGAAATTATTTTATCAAATTCTATCAAGGTGGAGGGGACTAAACTGCTCTCTATTTGAGTCTGCAATGCATTTCTTATCTGTAAGTAACAATAGAATTGAGTACAAGGTAAACCATACTTATCTCTTAGTTCTGAGAATGATCTTAAGATCCCTGTATCTGGATCTATAATATCTCCAAGCAGGAGAATCCCTTTGTTTTCCCATTCTGGGCTAGTTAACCATTCTCCTTCCCATTTGAGATGTGGATTGTTCCATATTGGGGAGTTATGATATGGTAAAAAACTCGCTCCTGTTGACTTTGCTACCAGGGAGAGGGACTTGGCAGAATTCTTTAAAAAAGGGTGGATATTAATGCATTTTGGGTATATGCCTACAATTAGATGATGTAACTTATGAGGAACAATGCTATCTAGTTCATATTTAGCCCATATGGGTAATTTATTTTCTGGGAGTAGCCATTGGCTTGTTTGTTTAAATAAAAAAGTTTGGTGGTGATTTATGAAATCATGCAAACCCATGCCTCCTTGTTGCCAATGTTTCTTGATTTTATCAAGACTGAGTCTTGCTTTTTTCCCCTCCCAAAGGAAGGAATATATTAATCTGTCAATTTTTTTAAACCACCTCGATGCAATATGAATAGGTAACATATTCAGTAGATATAATAATTTTGGAGCCAGCATCATTTTTATTGCATTAACCTTCCCCCATAAAGATAAGTTGAGTTTGATCCATTTATCCAGAGATAGTTTTATTTCCTCAATCAGACGTTTAATATTGAGACCTAGTATATCATTCAGATTGTTAGAGATATAAATTCCTAAATAAGAAAACCCACTCTCCTTCCATTTTAAATTGTAGCATAAGCAAACCTCTTTGAGCATAATCTTATTCCTCTGTAGGGGGAGCATTTCGGATTTGGACCAATTTATAGACAAACCTGAGATACATCTAAATTCCTCTAATAGCAACATAGTGGAATTAACAGATTTGTGGGGCAAGGAGAGAGATAGAAGGAGGTCATCTGCATATGCAATAACTTTATGTTCCATCTTATGGAACTTAATCCCTGTAATGTCCTTACTTAATCTAATTGCCCTAAGAAGTGGTTCCAGAGCTAGAATAAACAATAAGGGAGATAATGGGCTTCCCTGTCTAGTCCCTCTTTCCAAAGTAAACTTGTCAGATATGACCTTATTAGTACAAATATAGGCTGTAGGGTTCTTATATAATGTTTTTATTCTTGAAATAAATGTGTCACCTACCCCAAACCCACCTAGTACCTCAGATAGATATCCCCATTCAATAGAGTCAAATGCTTTGTGTGCATCCAAAGATAATAGAACAGAAGGATCTTGTTTACGAGATGCCATCCATATTGTGGAAAGAATTCTTCTTATATTTTCAAATCCTGCTCTCCCCTTAATAAAACCCACCTGGTCTCTATGAATGAGTGTCCCAATAATCTGTTGCAATCTATTAGCTTGAATCTTCACCCATATCTTATAATCAGTATTTAACAGGGAGATTGGTCAGTAACTAGCCGGATCTAAAGGGTCTTTGTCTTTTTTTAACAGAACAGTGATGACTGCTTCTGCCATAGTGGGGGGAAGCCCCTTATTTATTTCAGATTCTAAATATACCTTTTGTAGAATAGGAGTAATCACATCTTTTAGAATAACATATATTTCAGTAGGCAACCCATCAGAACCTGGAGATTTGGCCTTGGGTGAACCCTCCATTGTCTCTTTTATCTCTTGGGTAGAGATCTCTTTATCTAACAACTTTAGTTGTGCCTCTGAAACCTTGGGAAGTTTGGTTTTATCCAAAAATTGTTTTGTTAGTTCTATATTATTTTCTGTCTTACTCCTATATAAATCCCTATAGAAGTATGTAAATACCTTGTTTATACCAATAGTTTTACTATGCATCCTCCCAGATGCATCCTTAATACTAGGTATATTATTTCTATTTTGAATTTGTTTTAGTCTGTATGCTAATAATTTACCCGCTTTTTCTCCAGATTCCCCAATATTTCTGTTGAGTTCTATATAAAGCAGCTTCAGCCTTTCCAGTATGTAATTTATTTATTTCATCTCTAAGTAGAGTGATTTTCCTAAACAAATCCTTGGTTCCTTTAGAGCATGACTTATGAGACCTTTCCAAATCCAAGAGTTCCTTTTCTTTTTGAGCTAATGTTTTTTCCCTTTCTGTTTTTTAAAGGAGGTATAACTCAGAATTCTGCCCCTAATGTAGGCCTTGAATGCTTCCCACAGAGTAGCTTTTGAGGTTTCCCCATTATTGTTAATCAAGAAGAATTGTTCTGTCTCCTTTATAGTCCAGGGACTAAAGTTGTCATCATTCAGTAATGAACAATTAAATTTCCAATGTAAAGGTTTCAGATCCTCAGTATTTAGACTTAAAAGTACAGAAATGGGAGCGCAGGAGATATAATAATTTGGCCTATGTCAGCAATAAGCATATTATTTAGTAGTCCTCCTGATAAAAGGAACATGTCAATTCTACTATATGTACCATGTCTGTGTGAAAAAAGAATAGTCTTTTGAGTGAGAAACATCATTCTCCAGGCATCCGAAGACCCAAGTCCTTCATTCTGTCCCTGATAACTTTACTACTTTTGTTCTTAGTTTAGTATTCTTGGGGTTGCTTCTATCCATCCATTGATCTAGTACAGTATTGAAGTCTCCTCTATTATAACATTTCTGTTCGAGATGCAGCTGACCACCTCAAAAACTCAGAAAAGAAAGAGGTGGGATCCCCATTGGGAGCATAAATATTGCAATAACCAATTCAACCCCCTAATCTCCCTTCAAGAATTTGCCACCTGCAGGATCTATTTTAGTGAGATCATTGAAAGTTTAGGATTTTTAATTAGCACAGCCAGTCCCTTCTGCTTTTGCTAACTGAATTGTGATATACCCTCCTACCCACAATCTCTTAACTTTTTCAGCCTCCTCACTTAACAGATGTGTCTCTTGCAATAAAGCTATATCAGCCTTCATCCTTTGTAGCTGGGTTAGGACCTTTTTCCTCTTAATTGGCGTACCTAAGCCTTTCACATTCCAAGAAACATATTTACAGTTTGCATTAGAGACTCCCATGGTGATTAGTTAAAAGCCCTATTTCTTCAAATATCATTTTAAAATTCAACCATATAGTAACCTCTCGCCACCCCCTCTTGACCATTTTATCACTACTCTTATTTAAATTAATTGACCTCTGTCCCATTAAATGACAATTAAACCTTAAACACATTGAAACTGCTACAGTACCTTCAATATACTGGGACAGTAGATTTATATGTGGTAATACCTTATCATTCATAAATATATTTAAACTGTGATACATAGAAACAAACGCTATTAAACTAATGGGGATACTAATACCATACATCTCATAAATTAGATATATCCCCAACTTACCAAAGCAAAGATCAACATAACCCTTGATCCACATGACCTGGGAACCCCAAAGGCGCTGGTTCAAGGATCGAACCCGCTATACGGACTGAGTCTAACAAAAACTAGTGAATTCGGCTATGAGGGATTTGACCCCTGACAACTCCATATGAAACAAACATGACAATGCAAACAAACAAAGTAGAGATCTAAAATACCAAATAGCTATTCGAGGAACCATCCTGACTGGAGAAGGGGACAGAGAGAGGAGAGGAGAGGAAAACACACACACAAAAAAAGGGGGGTAAGGGGTATTTAAAGTAACAAGCCATCGTAGAAATCACTCTATGCTCAGTCCAGTATGGGTAGCATAATACTAGTATCTATATGCTTCAGGGTCATAGGAGTATCATAAGCACCAACTGGCATATTCCCTGACTACAAGGCATCATAGGAGCCAAAATAACAGCCCCCAGGACCCCATGTATTTAGAATAGAGGTCTGCTGCATTTAATTAATATCCAATCTCTTTCATAAGTTGCCCTCCTGACTTAATTCACCATAAGGTCTGGACAATTTGGCACAAATAAAGCGCCTTTCTACCATATTAGAAGAGAAGGAAGTGGAGAGCAAGAAATAAAAAGGGGTGAGATAACATAAGCGCCAGATATACATACTGGGTAACCATAGGGTATATTCAAAATCCCTAATAGCTAGATCATATATCAAATGATTTTGTAACCCACCTATCCTATCTTAGCAATACAGTATAATGAATACTCATTTAGTCTCACGTAGGATCAGTGGTCATGTTCAACTGCATGTAACATGTAACATCTCCCCTTATTAGTGACAATTATGTCCGAGGTTAAGAGTTATCCATAATAATAATATTCCTCCTCCCTCTTATGTAACATAAAATTATCTAGATCCTAGTTCCTTAAAAAAAAAAAACACTGTCTCCTTACAAGTACGTGCTTCCTTACAACATTTAGATAAATAACCTTGCAAACTTCGTGCTAATCCATACTAAAACCGGAACTAGTGAAGATTTTCCAATGGCAGTTAAGGCTTGAATGATTGACAAACTGACTTACTGAAACTCCAATACTTAAGGATTAACTGAGGAGGGAGAAGGCAGAGAAAAACAACAAAAGAAAAAAAAACTCGGACAACTTTTTAAACCCCTTCCCCCTTTACTATATCATCATTTTACTTCAAGAAAAAAATGAAACCAAAAAGGGGTAATAATCCTATGTAGGGTCAATCTGAGAAATGTTACAACCATCGGGACCACCCATCGGTGAGTGGAAGGAAGCAGGAGTTTCTGGGATGCTGACCACGTCAGTTAGTAAGGGAGATTCTGATTGGCTCTGAGAAAGGTTAGCTTTGATTGGATATTCTTCGTTATTTTCTCCAGAGGATATCTCCATGTTGTTTAGGCCAGTGAATTTGTTTGACAGCAAGAGTCCCATGGATTTTTTCTCAACTGCCCCCTTAGGTGAGAAAGTTGTGGATTTCTGCCTGCCTCGTAAGTCTTTTACATTTTCTGTTAATCGCTTTCCACCCTGTCTCTGTGTTAACTCCAGAAGATTTGCTCTAGATCTGGGACTATCAAAGGGAGTAGAATTTTGTGTTGCTCTACAATCCAGGGGTGCCTCGTGGGTGTTTTCTTGTGACGATTGAGATCTAGAATCCTGAGGTGATTCAAAACTGTTATGACTGTTGAATTTAGGCCTAATTTTGTTGTCAATAAAAGTCCAAGCCTCTGAGGGAGTTTTAAATGCATATGAAATCCCGTTAATGGTCATAATTAGCACAGCCGGGTAATTAATTCTGTATGGGATATTATGTTGCCTCAGCACCCCTCTGATCTCCGTATAAGCCTTTCTTTTATTCACCACATCAGCCGAATAATCCTGAAAGATAGAGATTCTGTGTCCCTCCCATTGTATGAACTTTTTCTCTCTTGACAGCCTTAGAATTTCTTCTTTAATGGAGAAACGGAGAAAGTATGCCACTATGGGTCTAGAGGGAGAGCCTGGTTTGGGTTTGGAAGATAGGGATCTGTGAGCTCTCTCTATCTCGAGTGGCCATCTCCAATTGTGTGCTAGCAGGTTTGGAAGTAATTCTTGTAAAAACTTAATGACGTTGGTTCCTTCAGCCCCTTCAGGTATACCAACAATACGTAGGTTGTTTCTTCGACCTCTATTCTCGAGATCATCAATTTTTTGCCAAATTAACTGGACCTGTTTCTGTATAAATAAAGAGTTCTCTTCTAAATGAGAGGCTGAATCTTCTAAGATCGCTACTCTATACTCCGCTTCCTCAATTCTATTAATAGACATTTCTGAATCTTTTTTAATGGAATCCACTACTTGTTTCAGTCCAGCAATATCCTGCCTCAATTCCGACTGACCCACTGAAATGTTTTGAAGCAGCGAACAAATAGCAGAGATGTCCATATTCTGTGGGCATCCATTAGTTAGAGGTCCCCCCTTGAATTGTGGTAACTGTCCCCAGTGGCATAACGGTACTTCGTGGGTTTTTAAAACAAAGCGTGTAGACACTTACAGTTTCCTCCAATTACACTCCAAATAAGACCAAATGAACACTGCACGTAAATGATTAATCAGGATATAAAATTACTTTGTTGTCAGAAGTTTTAAACTGTTTTTTTATGGATTTTAAAGCCGCGAGTCACTCCCCGTTGCCACTACGTGTCCATTCACTCAGGCGCCCGTTGCGCGACCCACACAATATGTTCATTTATGTTAATGAACTAGCCAGATGCTTTAATTTGGGTGTCCAGCAGACATTTACCATCACTTAGTATAGCATTTACATAAGGGTCTAACTAACATAGCTTTCTGGAGGTTCAGTTTGAATGTGTGAGGTAAAAGCCTGCAGTTCATTAGGGAGAGAGTTCCATAGCTTGGGTGCTGCACAGGAGAAGGCTCTTCTTCTCAGCTCAGTATTACATCTGGGGCATTACAGCAGCCTGCAGGTAGAGGACCTCAGTTCACATCTGTTACTTTTTAGCATCAACAAACCTACCAGAGGTGATCCTGTCCCTTCTTGGAAATTTTTGATGTGAACGTTCCAAGCACGAGGTCTCTCTGATCGGGGTGGGGGTGGGAAACCATGCCAAAGGTTGGTAGTGATGGCAGTGGTAAGTACAGTATGGGGCTTGGTGACGAATCTGCATATATTGTTATAGGCTGTGTTCATGCAATTTAGTAGAGAAGGGGGTGTGTAGGCTATTACTGGGGAGCAGTATTCAAGTATGGGGAGGAGGTGACCCCCTCCCAATCACTACTCTTGCCTCAGGGGACAGAAGGTGCCTAAGTCTATAACACATTCCTATTCATTGGTTCACCTTCTTTATTGCTGAGCTGATGTGGTACTCAAATGTAAGAGTTGAGTCAAGTGAGATCCCCAGGTATTTGAAGTCTCTTACCTGCTCAAGGGTAGAACCATCAGGGGTTAGTATGTTGAGGGCTTTGGTGTTTTTTTTTAATTCTATTTCGCTCTGGTTATGGCTCATGGCACCTTCACTGGGGCATCCAGTCCTTTATCCTGCCCACCTGTGGATCCTTCAGTCTGTGCCTCCTCTCTCTCCCCCCTAGCAGCCAGCACCCCCAGTTTCACCCACCTAGTGAGGGTAGCCCTCACCTCTTGGGCTCTCTTGTAAGTCAGACTCTGGAGTGGAGGAACTGGAAGGCCAGCTGAGGAGAACCCATCGGAGAGCATGGAGGACAGGTGCTGTCACCTGTCCCACAAAGCCGGTCTTTTTCTTGTTCTGCTCTGGTTCCCCCCACCCCTGCATGGGCACACCCTGATGCTGTGGTGCATGGCAACCATGCCAGCATCGGCCACATTGACCTCGTGCTGCCCCGGCTTGCTGTGACATCCCCTGGTCTCCACCAGGGGTTGCTGGAACACCAAGCTGACCCAACCCAACCCATTCTCCTGGGGAGGAGAGCACCACAAGGGCACTCCATCCTCAACCCACCTCTGCCAACCCACCAGTGCCTGAGCTCACTCCCGAACCCAGGTCACCAGCGTAGTGTGAGGTGTGGCATCCAGCACCTCAACCCTCAGTGCCACCGGGCCGGCCAGGCTTTGGTGTTGCTGAGGGTGCACTTCATGAGCTTCAGCTTGGATCCAAACAGCATATATTTTTTTTTCTTGGTGTTTACAAGAAGCCTATGCTGTGTGAACCAGTGTACTGTTGTAAAGTCTATATTTAGGTTGAGGTTTAACCCAGGAAGGCTTTTTCCACTTTTGAAGATAATTAGGTCAACCACATACATTATTCTGTTATTGTTTAAGGATTCTGCAAGTAAGGGGTTAACAAAAAGAGAGTATAGTAAGGGATCTAGTATGGAGTCCTGTGGGACACCAGTCTGCACTTGGAGGGGGGTTGATAGGGCATGCCCTATTCTCACTAGCTGGGTTCTGCCAGTTAGGTAGCTTTGGACCCAGTCTGTGACATTTTTTGGGAAATCCAGAGAAGATAGGGTGTTTAGTAGTATCACATGGTCCACTATATCAAAGGCTTTTAATAAGTCCACAAATATAGCCCCTGTGAGGCTACCTTTATCTGCTTTGCTGAGCACATGGTCCATGAATTTAGTAAGGGCTGTGGTGGTACCAAAGCCTCTATGGAAACCATGTTGATCCTTGGATAGCAGGCTGTTTTTATCAATGTGCTATGATAACTGACGGTGGATAACTTTTTCAAGTATTTTTCCCATGTGGGACAGTATAGATATGGGTCTATAGTTATCAGAAAGGTGCAGATCACCAGCCTTAAATATGGGGACTATTCTGGCTTCTTTCCAGAGTGCTGGCACCTTGGCAGTGATCAAGGAAAGGTTAATTACATGTGAGAGTGGTTTCACTACAGCTGCTGATGCTAGCTTGAGGAATTGTGGTGTAAGCCCATTGCTTCCTGCACTGCTTTTTTTGGGCAGAGACTTTAGGAGATGATATGTCTCTGACTGAGATGTTTCTTTAAAATAAAAAGGGGGAGTGATGGTTGTTTTACCCTGCTTGACAATGCTCTGAGTCGCAGTGGGAAGCTAGGTTAGGTAAGAGTCTATGTTCGAGAATTTGTTGTTCATGAGGTTCGCCACAGTTTCAGACTCCATTTGAAGACCTGCGTCACTCACTAGGGAGATGGCGCTGTGTTGTTTAGCAGGTTTAAGGACAGAGTTAACTGTTGCCCAGAAACATTGGGGATTACTAAGGTTCTGAGATTGTTGGGCCTTGAAATATGAGGCTTTTAAGGATTTGGTGTCTCGCTTGCAACAGTTTCACAGACACTTGTACACAGTCCAGTTCCCTGGGGTAGGTGCAGCCTTGTGATTTACCCATGACTTGTCCTGCTCTTTCATCAGGACAACCAGTTCCCTGGTAACCCATGTAGTGTTTCCTCCCCTAATGCACTGTAATAGGGAAGTGTTTGTCTTGTACCGAGGTTAAGGCAGCAGTGAGGAATCCCAGTGCTGTGTCCACATCATTCAATGTGTAGAAGGTGGACCAGTCTATGCGACCCAGATCTCTATTCAGTGTATCCATGTCTACCTTAACAAAGTTTCTGAAAGAGATGATCCTTGAGGGGGGGTTTGTTTTTTCAGCATAACTATGTACAGAAAATAGGGGAGTGGTCGCTGATGGAGTCTGACATGACTCCTGCGATATTGACCCTGTTTTCATGGTTTGTCAGGATCCAATCAAGTAAAGTATGATTACCTGCTCTGGAGTTGTGGTGCGTGGGTGATTCAATGATCTGTGTCAAGTTAGTTTCTTTGAACAGTTCAGCATAACTGTGTGGCTTGTTGTCTAGCCAATTTAGATTGAAGTCACCTAAAATTATGGTGTCCCTTACTGGTGAGAGACTGGCAACTTCAGTAATTATTTTCCTTAGTCCATCGATCTCTCCCAGAGGAGGGTTATAGACACAACCCAAGTGTAATTTGAGTGCTTCACCAATGGCAATTTCCATTAGAAGCCATTCTGGGGTCACCTCCTGGGCTAAGCTGGAGGCGGTGATGGAACCGGTTATGTGGTCCTTCAGGTAGATCATAACCTCATCCCCCTCTCTTAGGGCCTGGTCTGTCATTTCTAAAAATATTATTGCCCTGGATGTGGCATAGAGTGTCAGGGGATGTAGGTTTCAGCCAAGTTTTGCTTACATCAAGGACGTCGGTTTTGTGGAGCAACACCCAGGCTTCCAGTTCCTGAATCTTTGGTATAATGCTTCAAACATTAATATGAGCTATTCTGATGCCATGCGTGATGGACCATTGTGAGAAAAAGTGTGGGGGGCCTGGGTTTGTCTCCACATCCCCACACCTTAGGAGCAGGAGACTGCAATGTAGAAGGTAGAATCTGTCCCCACCCAGCATGCCCGACACTACGACTGGTGGGGTAATCAATAGTGTGTCTAGTGTGCAAGTTGTCTTTGCACTGAGGCATGCTAATGTGGCAATAGGGTGCTTTGGAAACAGTAGCTGAGCCCCCAGGGGGATCCACTATGACCTTTGAGGGAGTAGTTGTTGTATAGGGAACATTCTTTAATAAGAAGACAGCTCGTCTCATCACATATCAGTAATATGGTTAGCACTGTAATAGCCATAAGGCAACATGGTGTTATTTGCTTTAGATTTTTTTGACACCATGGTGCTTTTATTTCTGAGGTACCAGAACCAGACTACCTGCTTATGCTGTAATGTGGCCTCCTGATCTGATTACTTACTTAGGTCCCCAGCTTCCTTATTTTTCTATGGTGCCACAGAATAGTGTCAACTGGCTGAACAAGGTGCTTCTATGTGAGTTACTAACAGACACCCTGTATAGCTATCTTTTTGTAAGCTGCTGATGGGGAAAGTGGGGAGTTAGTCACATGACTGCCACCCACTATAAATCTATAGCTGGAAAAGGGTGGGCATGATGGGGAAGGTGGGGAGCAGCCACACAGTGGCTGCGGGAAAAGCCAAGTGGAGTTGGGCTAGCTAAGCCCTTCCTATTTGAACGTAAGCAGCAGTGTAAATCTAAGCAGCAGTGAAACATTAATTTGTTAAAAATTAAGTTAAGCTTCAGGCACAACTGCAATTTAAATTAAAAAAACTGTTGCTCTGCTTAGCCACTGCTAAGTAAATTGTTCTGAGGCCAATACTGGTTTGTAACCGACTGTTCCGTATTGGGGAGAAAAAGGTGCCAAGTTTAAAAAACAGCATGGCACTCTCGGCATCAACTCCGGCAATCTCTGTACCTTTTGGTCACTGGCAGTGATGGCCCAGAGCTCCAATCCATGGGAGGGCAGATAAACTGCTCTGGGGGGAAGGTTAGCCTTTAGGTCACTGGCAGCAGCTTCCTGGAGCTCCGATCTGTGAGAGGGCAGATAAACTGCTCTGGGGGGGAGGTTAGCCTTTTGGTTACTGGTGGCGGTGTTCCAGAGCTCCGATCTGTGTGAGGGCAGGTAAGCTGCTCTGGGGAGGTTAGCCTTTTGGACACTGGTGGTGGTGTTCTGGAGCTCTGATTCATGGGAGGGCAGGTATGAAGCTCCTGGGGTGGAGGGTTAGCCTTTTAGTCACTCACAACAGTGTTCTGGAGTTCTGATCTATTGGAGGACAAGTAAGGTGCTCTGGGGGGGAGGGTTAGCATTTTGGTCCCTGGTGACGGTGTCCCTTATATTCTCACATTGCAGTCACTGGTTCCAGCAGCAAGACACTTCTTCAGTCAGAGAGTGGATCTAAATTGTGGGACATGTTCAGGTGAGTGAGGGTGTGGGGTGGTGGGTGCTGAGTGGGAGGTCAGGGTGGGGCGGGGGTGTGGCCGGGGTTAGATCAGTGAGATCATTTTCTTCTTTTTTTTTACAGGTTAAAGAAAGAGGGACAGTTTTCTTTATTGTAGGATGACAGAAGTTGACACTGGGGATTGTGTACCCCAATGTTGGAATGGTGTTCAGTGGCATGGGGGTAAGCACCCTGGTGCCACCACCTATTTCTTTTAGGAGGGGGGAACATGACCTGGAGGGGAGGGGGATGGAAATATGTGGTAGTGGGGTGGACACCCCAGTCTACTTAACAAAAATTAGATAGCTAGACAGACAGATAGATAGATAGATAGATAGATAGATAGATAGATAGGTGGGGTAGGTGGCAAGTACTGGGGATTGAGATTGCCGATGGATCATTTTCTTTTTTTTAGGTATATAAAAAATATCTAAGATCAATGAGGGACAGTTTTCTTTATTGTAGGGGATAGAAGCTGACTCTGGGGACTGGGCACTCCATTGTTGGGATTGTGTTCGATGGCACTGGAGGTGGGCACCCTGATGCTGCCACCTACTTCTTTTGTGGGGGACATGACCTGGAGGGGAGGGATGGAAAGAAGCAGTACTGGGTGGGCATCCCAGTTTGCATCACAAAGATATAAAGATAGATACATAGACAGGCAGACAATTAGATAAGTGGGGTGGGTGGTGGGTGCAGGGGGATGAGATCGCCAATGGACCATTTTCTTTTTTCAGGTGTAAAAAAAAAATCAATGAGGGATTTTTTTCTTCATTGTAGGGGACAGAAGTTGACATTGGGGATTGGGCACCCCAGTGTCAGGATAGTGTTGGGAAGCACCAGGGGTTGGCACCCTCATCTGCTTAGTAGTTTAAAATAAAAACATTGGGAGTGAAGGTGGTCAACCTGGAGGGGAAGGGGGAGAAGAAGTTGTACTGGGGGTGGGCACCCTGGTTCACTAAATACAAATTATACATAAAGGCAGATAAGATAAATAGATAGACCAATAGATAACTAGATAGATATACACAAAGACAGAGAGAGAGAGAGAGAGATACAGTAGATAGATAGATAGATAGATAGACAGACAGACAGACAGCTAGTGTAAGAGGCACAGAGACTGATCAGGGAGTCAGCTGATCACTGCTGTAATTGAAGCCTGCAGCACAACTCCAGCAGTCACTTCACATTTCAAGAAAGTCCCACTGTTCTCCTACTGAGAATGTTGGTGAAGGCATCATGGCACATGATCAGGTGAGTGAAGGTGTGAGGGTGTGTAAGCAGTGTGGGGGTGGTGTGTGCTGAGTAGGGGGCGTGGTGGTGTGTGGGGTGCCGGGGGACAGATCCCTAATGGATCATTTTCTTTATTTCAGGTATAAAAAAAGCTCAATGTGGACAGTTTTCTTAATTGTAGGGGGACAGAAGCCAGCACTGGGGATTGGGCACCCCAGTGTTTGGATGGTGTTCAGTGACACTGGGGGTGGGCACCCTGGTGCCACCCATATAATAAAGAAAGAGAGCAGGTGATGTGGAGGGGAGGAGGCAAGAGAAGCAGTACCAAGGGTGGGCACTTAGGTCTGTTTACATTATAAATAAATTAAACATGGGAAGGGGGTGGGTGACTGGAGAGGAGGGGAGGGGGAGGAAGTAGTGGTATTGGGAGTGGGCACCCAAGTCCACTCAAAAAGAAATTTCCCCCTGTACTGTCTGTGTACGTCTAGCTAAGAACTTACAGTGGTATGTGCATTTCCTTACAGGTGGATGTGGGCATCTCTTTGACAATGGTTGAACACTCTCAGGTTTTAGGAGATGAAAACAACATGACTGCAGAGCTTTCTTACAAAAGCTGCATTTTATTCAGATATGCTATAGTTACACAGCACCCTTGTTTGGAGTTTAAAGGGGCTAAACAGATTGGTTACAGTTGAAATGAATTTTACAGTTTCTCTAAGATATTGCTCTTAAGATCTGGGCTGGTCAGATGTCAAACTTATACTGACTTTCTCGACAGAGGGTTCTATAATATAAAGCAGTCTTTGATTAGTGATGACATTATTTATCATTTGATTAAAAAAAGCAGTTTTTGCAATCTTCTCCCTGCCGTGTGTGTGTTCCAACAACAGAAGTCACAGATATATAACAAACCTTTGGCCTGTGGGTAATAGCCTTTATCAAGACTTGATTTCCCTAGGCTGATAGTTCTTCAAAGGAGATGGCATTTACTGTATGTACGACCTAGTTTAGATGAGGTTTATGGTTTAGTTGCCACACGGCTAGCTGCCAGAATCTGAGATTTTATTCTGTCATGACAGAAGGTATATTATCTTTGTGTCGCATTAAAATATCTAAAAATTTTCATCACACCCACTTCTTAGCATTGAGTCTTTTATATGCTGTTTAAATATGGGCTGGTATATTTGTAAGGTTGAAACTGTTCATACAATAGCATATGCTGATAAATCACTTGGGTACTCATTAATGTGAAATAAGCAGCCAGAACTATCTTGTAAAACTATGTGGAAACCAACTGCTTTGTTGTGAGGATTAAAATGTGGAATGTTCTTGCAGCATGTGGCACTAGAGACCTATGCTTACTGGGCTTTTACATTTTTAAATTAAGAAAAACCTATTTAAGTAAAGATCACACAAATGCACAAGAAATCCCTCTTCTTCCTCCAAACAAAGGGAAGATAATCCCTGTCTGTGACTCTGAAGACTAATGAGCTTGAGTTGCACCAACATGTAACACAGGTAAGGCTCATGTAAATGTAGACCCGTATCTCTCAAATGATGCCTGTACCATGGCCACATGAGGTCATCAGCACAATTTGCTGTGGCCACAGAGCTCTTTTCAGCCAGTTTCAGAGGTAATGAAATAGACAGTTTCTTACATTTACAAAGCATTGAAGATGCATTTCAATTAATAAATACATCAGGGACTTGATTTATTGTATACAGTGTGAAAAGAAAGTTATATTTATTTTTATTAATTGACTATCAAGGGTCTCCTACAGGTAGTTAGTGTACTCAATAAGAGCAGTGTTGGTGCTGTGAAGTTTCCTGAACCCATGCTGTTGTTGACACCGGATGTTATATTTATAGAGGTAGGTGACTAGCTAGCCTGTTACAATTATTTCAAGGGCCTTGGACAATGGTGAGAAGACGATATTGGCCTGCAGTTGGTGACAAGGGAGTGGTCCCCACTTTTGTGTAGAGGAGTAACTACAGCGGTTTTCCAAATACCCGGAAACTGGGAGTACTGCAGGGAGAAGTTAAATAATTTGGTCGGGGGAGAGCAAGTTAATCCAGGGACGGAGCCACCAGTTTCATGTCCAAAGCAATACAACCCACTCTGGTTTTACCCAGTACCCGTTTTACAGTATATACTAGATTGTGTCTGCTACAGTGATGGATCTAAAGTAGAACATTGGGTAGTTTGGATTTAAGGCAGAGGCAGCAGTTTGATCATCACTCTGTTTGACTCGGGGCTCAGGCCCATTATATCCAAGTGGAGTTTGGTTTTAAAAAAAAGAGCGAGGCCACTAGGAATTTTTTTAGAACTTTGAGGTCACTAGGATTTGAAAACCACTAACCTGGACTGCTTACTTGTAACAGAAATGAGGGACTGTTTGTAGAACTTTAGGAACCTCAACCCTTCATATAATAACTTTTCATGTATGTGTGCCTGTGGGGGGAGGGTGTGTGTGTGTGTGTGTGTGTGTGCAGAATTGGGGAGGCAGATGAAAATACATGTGAACTACAACTCCAAGAGCAGGATTTTCAAATGGCTTAGATTGCCACACGAACCTGCTATGCCAACAATATGGTGCATGGGACTTGCAGCGATCTAACAGGATCTAACAGTACTTCCTATTCTGTGTGGCAATTGTTAGAGACCAACTTTTTCTGGTCTAACTTGCAGCAATCCTGGGAGCCTTTTTTACAGAGCTTGTGCCAGATATTTGGCACAAGCTGTCATAAATCATGAAAGCTGTCACAACTGCACCTGAGATTGTAAAATAGGACGCAGTTGCGGTGACGGAGTTTGGTGCACTGTCAGAACCTAAAATCATGGTGCAGGGCTTGGCATAAGCCCTGCACCACACTTTGAAAATTTGTCCCTGAGTCCGACCCTAAGTGTTATTCTGGTTTGCATAATTCCTCAGTCTTCCTTACTTCTATGACCCAGTTCATGTGATACTAAAACATGACTGATGTTCTCTGGCATCTGTAATGGCTTACAGGATTTCTCTTACATAAAAAATAGAATATGTGTTTAGTCCTTCATGAAAATGTGTTACCACAGTCATCTTGTGATTTAGTCACTACCTTTTTTTCTTTACTGATCTGTTCTGCCTGCTCTCTTAATGCCCTTGCAGGTTCAGCCATTATTAGTAACTTGTTTGCTACACTGATCTTTTGCTGCTTGTTTATATGCCAGTGTTACTGCGCAGCTCTACCTATATTTTGCTTAACCTGTTTATTATCTCACCTCACTAGCAAGACCCATTAAAACTTCTAACTGTAAAATCCTTGCCAAACACATACATAAATCAAGAATATTGAATCTCTTTAAATAAAAATAAGTTTGAAGATTGCAGTTAAAAGCTTGTAGTGGGACCCAGATACAATTATTCAGGATCAATGAGAATGGGATTCCAGAAATAATGAGTACAGATATTTATTTATTTAAAAGTTGATAACCGGGAAAAGCACACTGAGCCAAGGCTCGTTTCCAGGTGCAACCCGGGGAAATTGATATCCACATCCTCATATAGACAAGTACACATGCATACACACACACACACACACACACCCACACCCCACACAACACCACAATAATTAGCTTTATTACTCAACCCTAGTCATTAAAATAGCAAAGTAAAACAAATATGTACACAAACATATCATCATATACAGAGACAAAAATCACACTGAGGAGCACATACACAGATATCCAGTCAGATGCACTCATAACACATACACCAACTCAGATTCAAACACATATACAGTAGACATGCCATATACAAATACACATGCACAGATACACTGTGATAAACAGATGCAATTACACGTGTGTACTCTGTCCTACTTGCATGTTAACTCACACTCATTGACATTCACTCATTAACATATACACACAGACACATACAAACAACTGATTCCTTGATACACTGTCGTAAACTAACTGGTGTTGAACTCATGTTTAATACAGCAGTATGATGGTACAATAACTGTTGCCACAGGCTCAGTGTTTTCACACTTTCCTGCCTGTTGAGGGCAGAGCTCAATAAACAACCAGGTGGTGCTCACAGCTAAGGTCGGGTGCTGGAAAATGCAGACAACCAAAAACAAATACTAGCACTTCAGGCTTGCATAGTAAATATTTTTTACTAAAAAAGTCAGGTGTTATTTACACATTCAAATGTTTACAAAACAAAATGTGAGGTTCCATACCGAATCAGAGCTACCCAGTGCTTTGAGGTTTGGGCGAAGAGGTTGCCCAAACCTCGAAGCTCTGGGTAATTCTGCTTCAGTATGTGAATCTCGCATTTTGTTTTGTAAACATTTGAATGTGTAAATAACACCTGACTTTTTTAGTAAAAAATATTTACTTTGCAAGCCTGGAGTGCTGGTATTTATTTGTTTTCTGTTGAGGGCAGAGGAAGGTACATTTTGTTTTTTTAATTAAAATGTGTTAACCAGGTATCTCTGAGGGCATTAAATGCTCATTTTCATGGAGGACCTGGACAAATAATAGATGACAAATTACACATAAAATTCTTAAAACACATATATACAAGAGACTGAAAGCATAGACTATCCAACAATATTAACAGTTAGTTAATGCAGTGACACTTAGGCCCAGATATTCAAACTGCTCCCAAAATGTGCGCAACAGCAGGAGCAAGCACAATTCAATTGAGCATATGCGCAACAGATGCGATATTCAAACATGGAGCAAAACAAATTGTGCAAGCAGCCAACGTCTGAATATCGCACAAACTGCGCAATAGCGCAACCAAGAAGGGGAAGCTGAGCAGAAAGGTTGCGCCATAGCGCAACAAGGCTAGCCCAGCTGAGCAGTCCAGAGGTGCCATAGTGCAAGCAGAGCCCCCCCACCCCCAGCAGAGCAATGGAACTGCACAACCAGGGAGGCAGGCTGGGGCCCACCGCCAGCCATGCCACACATGGGCACAGGAACACACTGCAGAACCAACCTGCACACCCCAAGCACAGCATCACTGGGGGTGGGACGGATGATCCACTGGCCCATGGGGACAAGCCAACAAAGCACAGCAGGGCCATGATGCCCCAGCACAACCACTGGCAGGCTGAGACTGCCACACACAGGGTTGACAACCACAGTGCACATCAGCCCCCATCTGCACAGCACACCCTGCACCATGACCCCAAGACACCACCCATGTGCAGTGACTGTCACTGCAGTAAACACCATGCATCCCCCCCAGCACATGTCAACCTCGTGTAGCATAGAACCATACAAGCCAGACCCACCCTGTGCACCCAGCAGTGGGCGGCAGCAGATGGCAAGACCGACAGAAAGTCACTGCCACACTGGAGACACCTCCCCATGCACACACACGCACACGCACACACACACACACACATATACCCAGGACCATACCACCCCAGATGGCATGCACACCACTGCAACTGAGCAACCCTAGCCAGCTGCAAATCAGAGACCACCACAGTATTCATAACAAAATATATATATATATTTCAAAAATAGAAAGTAGAACAAGAACAATAACAAAACTATTTACAAGAGAGGGGGTAGGGGTACAAGGTAGGAGTGGGCAAGGGTAGGGATGAACAACTGGGAGAGGGAAGGCAGGTGGGAGGATGGGTGAAGTGGAAGGGAAGCCTGTCTAAGGCCTAGCAGGCCGGTCCTCTGCTGCCTGGTGCCGTCTCGGTTGGCTGTGCCTTCTCCGGAGCCCACGGTGCTGGATGTCATGGAGGATGTCACGGTTCTCAAGGGACACCCGGGTCAGCTGGTGGAGTGCTTGCTCAATCCT
Organism: Neoceratodus forsteri; assembly: GCA_016271365.2. NCBI lineage: Eukaryota > Metazoa > Chordata > Ceratodontiformes > Ceratodontidae > Neoceratodus > Neoceratodus forsteri. Next base: position 273,197,819 of record JADMNL010000024.1, read on the forward strand.
GTGGACGATGAGGCCTAGGAAAAGGGAACACAGTCAATGGCTGTGACTATCCACAACCCTGAACACCACCCAACCTGCAAGGCATATAGCCCAATGTCCCGCACCTGTGATGGTATGCACCCACCCACAGTGACCATGCACACGACAAGCCCAACCAGGCAGCACCAGCTATGTGCACCACTGCACACACACACTGCCCATGTCCATCACAGCACAAACAAGGCTGTCAAGTGACGTGGCAATGTGGTGGGATGCCAGTTCCACAGCCATGTGCCAGTGCATGCATGGACCACCAGTGATGTACACACAGACGTACAGTGACACTGGACAGTGATGACTGTCACCTGTGTCATGCATGGTTGTGTTGTCCATGGCTGGTGGTCATGCCCACCCCCTCCAGCATGCAATAGCATCCATGATGTAATGATACTCACACTCAGCAAGCAGCTGTGGCTGCTGCTGCTGCTGCTGTGGCCCACCCCTCGCAGCACCACCGTCCACCACCTGGGCCCTGCCACGGCCCTCCTCAGCCCATGCTTGCATCCTCTCTGCCCGGCCTGTGGGAGACACATGTTGAGAAAAACATCAGTGTGACTCCAAAGCAGACTGCCCCTTGCCCCAGTGAGTTTGCCTGCCCACACAGCCAGACCCATGCATCTCACACCTGCGCACACTGACACAGCCAACCATGGCAGAGCCAGCCCCCATGCACAGCCACCAAAACACACTCACACCCCTACAGATAATACAGGTGCATAGATGGTACACCCACCTGGCCTAGGCACAACGCCCCTCCTGGCACATGACCGTAGTCGTTGCAGCACATCCAGCTCCCTCCTGCGGAGGTCACTGAACCTGTGCCAGCACTGCTCGGCAGACCGGCACTGCCCTGAGACCCCCACCAGGTCAGTGGCCACCTGCAGCCAGACCTGGGTGCGAGCCATGGTGAGGGGCTCCTCCCCATACAGTACCCTATAGTAGGGCTCAACCAGAGCCACCAGGTTGGCCACCTCCACTGGGCTCCATTGGGGAGCACTCTCCTGCGTGCCATAGTTGGAGTTTTACAGCAGGCAATATGGCGCCCCGCAGCACGGCAACCCCACGTGGAAATGTTGCGCAATAGACCACCATAGGTTCCAATCGCGCTGTTCATACAGCGCCGTCGGTTCACATAGTGCTGTCACCAAACAGCGCAATAGGGCCGTACACATGGCAGCTGAACAGCGCTAGGGGGAAAAGGTCGGACACCAGGTCAGGGGTCTATGACGCAAGGCCACACACAGCGCCATCTGACGTCTACGCATCCTGCGCGACTGACCACCTGCATGCCAGTGCCACAGTGGACTATTGCGCAGTAGTGCCACAGCACCATATGGTGCCTAGTGCTGTAGTGCCACTGGCACAATGGTAGCCATGGCCTGAATAGCCGATCGTGCACAGCACGTCATCAGCGCGGCAGACACCTGCATAAGCTACCTGGGCATGCGCAATGCATTGTACCACACAGTCACAGATCTGCGCCATTGGCTCAGCCGGCTCAACCGTATTGTGAAAAGCGCAATGGCGCGATATTCAGCCGACACATGCAAATCATCTGATCAGCCATTCAAAGGTGCAGTGGCGTGATTTGCATCTCATTACAGTTGCTCCACTCTTAATTTGCATGCATTGCGCTATAAATGTGCGACATTGGGCTGCGCTGACCAGATTCGGTTACTGCAGGTGAGAGGTGGGTTGCATGCTGTGGGATGTTCTGGACAATGGGCATGGGATAGCACTGTAGACTGCACAGTGACAGGTGTCCACTTCCACCCATACAGATTGCCATGACCGAGCAGAGCCAAGGTGAGGGTGAGGATGGTGGAAGGAGGAGGAGGAGGCCCAACTTCACCACGGCAGAGACAGAGGCCTCTTTCAGGCCTACCTGGAGGAGGAGTCACTACTGAGTGGGACGGCAGGGCACCCCTCAGGACCGCAGCGGCTGCATGGGGAGGGGTAGTTCAGGCAGTGAACCTGCGGAAGCCACCAGCGCTCCTGCAGGAATGCAAAAGAAGATTGGGACAGACTGCAGGAGGGTGAAGGAGAAGGTGGCAGCCCTCAGGGCGGATGTGCTGAGCACTGGCGGGGCCAGCCAGCGGTGGTGGAGCTGACCGCTGAGGACCGACTGGCTGCATCAATGCAGCGAAGTGATGGAGGGCGTACCAGGAGGTGGATTCCAGACAGGTGGAAGCCCATCACTGCACGGTATGACATGGTGGTGGTGTTGGGGGGGGAGGTTGTTCACATGCACTCACATGTCCTCTCTTTCTGTTACAGATCCTGTTCATCTTCAGGGGATGGTGGTGGTGGGTCCAGGCAGTGAGGATGACCTGCTGGACATGGAGGAGGGTCCATCCACCTCTGTCACCAGCCAGCATGCACTGCACCAGCATGCACGCTGGACTGCCAACTCTGGTGTCGGTGAGTCAGGTGTGGGGGGTGCACAGCTTGTGTCTCAGCAGTCTGGCATGCAAGTATGCCAGCACGCTGTGACTGTGGCTGTAGCACGTACCTGCACCATTGATGATGCAAGGACTGCAATGGGCAGTGACATGTGTGTGTCCCATGATGGACACACAGCAGGCCAGCATGTGCCCCTGGGCCTAGCTGGTTCCAACGTGTGTGCCAGCATGTCAGCACAGTCCCAGGCTGTGCCTGTCACCACCGGTGGGGCAGCACCGGTGGCTGTGCAGGTGTCTGGCACTGTTGCGGCCACAGCAGTGGAACGAGTGGTCCCTGGGGCACAGCGGTTGGAGGGGCAGCAGCAGCAGTCACCCACCAGGTCTGAGGGTACAGTGTCCAGCGGTGGCACATGCCCACCGCCATTGGATATGCCCATTCCTGGTCCTGGTGAACAGCGCCCACCCTCAAGGGGTGTTGAGCATCAGGACCTTCCACACCCTGGGGGACAGGATGCTGTTGTGGCAGAGTACCCATTTGAAGAGCACACCCGCCTGCTGTGGGAATCAGTACAGCAGCAAAGGCGGGTTGCAATGTCTGTGGAGGCACTGTGTGCGGCTGTGGAGTGGCACAGCAGGGAGTGTGCTCTGGACCGTGCAGACATGGTCCATATGTGGATGGATGTGACCGCCACCATTGACAGGCAGACCCAGGCATTGGTCGCTGTCGTGGCTGCATTGGGCACACATGCAGGTGCTCCTGTACCGCACACCCCACACAGTATGATCTCCACTCCCTGTTCCCGGCGTCATGCGATGCCAAGCCTGTCGATGCCGGGTTCTGTTGTGGGCATCCCAAGCACCCCTGGTGCAGGTAAGTTTGGCATCCTACAGACCCCACTGTGGACAAGGTCGCGATCGCGCAGTGGGACCCCTGGTGGTCCATCGGTGCCACCCCATGTGGCCCCTGCTCAGCCTGCCAGTGCTGTTGGGTCACGGCTGGGCCACCCACGCATCCGCGGTGGCTGTGGAATGGTGCAACATGACTGACCTGTCTCCCAGTGCGAGCCCCTGTCTGGTGCTGCCCCAGGTGCACTATGTGCATGGTGGGCAGTGCACTGGTGGTGCCCTGCCCATCACGCCGACAATATGGACCACCTGCACACCATCCTGACTGCTGTCCACAGGTGCGTGCATGATGATGCCTGCATTGTACTGTACACCAAGGTGCAAGGGTGCCCAGCATCTGACACACGTGCTTGACAAGTACAGGTGGTGGGTGTGGTCTGTGGATCTGTGTGTTTGCCATGTCTGTTCCTGCTCTGCTGTGCACCTGCCCATGTACACTTTGTGCCTGGTGTGTTTGTGTATGTGTGTGTGTCCATATGACTGTTCGCCCCTCCCTGATGGTGTGTTTGTGTGCCTGATCCCTTCCACCCCCCTTGCCATCATGCACCCCTGGTGTGTTACTCTGTGTGCCTGTGGGTTGCGCCAGGACAGTGTTGTTTGCACATGGCCCCTTGACTTACCTGTGTTGTGCATAATGCTCCTCCGTGATGGTGTCCCGGTGCAGCTAGGCCTGCCGGATCAGTCGGGGGTCCCGCCGTCCAAGGGGGGGCTGCTCATCACCATCAACACCAGTGCCGCTGGTGTCCCCATCACTGTCCCCCTCTTCAACCTGTATGGCTATCCCACAGTCATTGGCCATGTTGTGCAGGATACAACAGGCCAGGAATATCCCACAAGCCTTTGAGGGGCTGTACTGTAGGGCACCACCGAAGGTGTCTAGGCATCGGAAGCGTGCCTTGAGCATCCCAAACACCTGCTCAATGATGTTGCGTGTGGCTGCATGTGCCTCATTATAGCATTGCTGCTGTGGGGTCCAGGGGCGCCGGTACGGTGTGAGCAGCTAGGGACGGAGTGGGTATCCGCTGTCACCTGTGTGGAGATAGTGGAGATCAGTCTCATGTTCAGGTCCATATTGCCCATATCCCTGTGTGCCACTACCATGGCACCTGTGGCATTCCCACCCTTGCTCCGAGTTTGCATTTCCTACATGCGTACTCACCCACTAGATGGCCTATGGGGATGTCCCCACTCTCGAATCGATGGCACAGTGTGGACTGATGCCATATGAAGGCATCATGTGCTCCACCAGGGTGTGTGGCACAGACATTGATTATATGCCCAGTGGCATCACACACCACCTGGCAGTTGACACTGGGGAAGCCCTTTCTATTCCTATATGCGGCCCCATCGGGGCCAGGTGGCATGCAAATGGCCACATGGGTGCAGTCTATGGCCCCTAGCATGCCAGACATACGTGCTACCCTGTGGAACACCTGCATGTTTGCTGTACGCTCTGCCATGGTGCTGGGGAAATGGATGTGCTCCGCAGCATGTGGCAGCAGTGCGCTGAGGAATTGGGTGAGGATGTGTGTGGCTGACTGTGTGATGCCTGTGGTGTCCCTGTTGGCCTCTGGAAGGTGCCCGTGGCGAGCAAGCACATGCAGGCTGTCACCTTGGTCTCCACTGACAGAGCATGACTCCATCGTGAGGGTGCCTGCATCACATCACTGCACAGCTCACAGAGCCGCCTCAGTATTGCCCTGTTCAGGCGGTACTGGCCCACGATCTCTACATCTGTGTACAGCTCAAAGCTGATGCAGGCACGGTACTGCCTGTTGGGGGTGTACCGCTGATGGGCCCATCCACGGCCATGTCCCCCTGCACCTTGCATTCTCACCCCCCTCATTACAGCTTCCATGTGGAAGCTGCCACTGTCCATCTCCCTGGCTTGTGACCCCCTGGCTGATGTTGCTCTGTTACCCCGCTGTCCTGACTGCTACTTCCACTGCACCGGGCACCCCCAGCTGGCCTCTGCAGCCTATGGCCCACACTGCTTCCCTTGCCTGCCCTGGCCTGTCACTGTCTGTCTTTCTCTCTCTCTTCCCCACTTGGCATCCCTGTGGCGTTCTTGCGCCTCTTCCTTGAGCCTTTTTATTTTGGCTCATTTCCGCTGGGGCGCAACTTCCGGCTGTTCCGCTGTTGCGCACTGCGCAAGTCTTTGGCTATTACATTGAGCTGTTTATGCATGGATCCACCCCCTTCGGTTGCGCATGCCATCATTTGCATTGCGCTGTTGCTCAGCATGTTTTCAGTGGCGCAACTGCCTCCTGCTGAATATCGCAGAATGACACACTTTTGGACTTGCGCAGGAGCAACCCTATTGCGCATGGCGCAACCCTTTTGAATATCCGGCCCTTAGACTTCTTATTGCAAAAATGTTTCAAATTCTGTTTGAAGATATAATAAGATCCAAAATGATGTAGTCTAGATGAGAAAGTGTTTGTCTTTTATTTATTTTATTTATTTATTTAATTAATTCTTGTATTACAACCTTTGAGCAGAAACCTGCTCATTTACAAAGGCTCCACATCAGCAGTGATGGGTGAACAGACATTCCTACATACAACAGGAAATTAGAGGAGGTAGCAACTTAACAATATATATACAATTTAATCCATAAGGCAGAAGCCCAGAAAAACAGTGTTACATAAAATAATGTGTAAAACCATAAAAAGTTGCAGTCCAAAGGGCAATTGTCAAACAAGGGTGGAAGGAGGGATAAAGATAAGGGAGGAGGAGATGGATATAGCAGGAGGCAGGGGAAGGGGGTGGAGAGTGAGGGCACAGGAAGAGGGAGGGAGGGCAGGGTGTAGGACAGGGTGAGAAGGGAGGTAAAGGTCAGGCCAGGGGAACTGAAGTAGAGAGGAGGGGAAGCAAGGTAGACCGGTGAGTGCTGAGAGACAGAAAAAGAGAGAGAGAGCCCTGTTAAAGACAATCACAGGAACTATTAGCTATGAGACGTTGGTGAAGATTAGCTTTATGCTTCCTAATTTTAGGTAAGGAGGAGATTTTATTAGACAGCGCATTAAACCACAGTGGAGCCAGGTAGCAGAAGAGTGCTGCCCTTGGGTAGTCCTGCTTCTAGGAACAGTGATGATTTGTTTGACTGAGCTACGTGTGTACTGGGAGCAGGAGAAGGGAATTAGAAAGTTTGCAACACCTGGAGGCATGAGTCCAAGAAGTGCCTTTTTTGTTAGCAGGCATGTTTGCTATTGAATCGTCCCATGTAACTGAAATGAGACGGTTTGCTTGTACAAATTGCAAGTATGGGTGAGGCATGCTGCACCAGTAGGAAGTCATCAGGCTTTGCTTAGTGCCAAAGATAGCCTGTGGAGGGAGGTGGAGGTGGCTGAGCAATAGATGACCAGGCCATAGTCAATAATGGAAATTATTGAACTGCAGATGGCTAATCGAAGGGCTTCCTGTGTTAGATTATGTTTATGACAGTGTAGTAACCCAATCCTGTTGTTTACAGACCCGGCAACATTGACAATGTGCTGGGCAAAGGAAAGTGATCTGTCTACAGATACCCCTAGGTACTTAAAGACTTGGGTTTGTTCAAGAGGGTCACCAGAAGAGTTCCTGATAGTTAAACCACTATGTCGGTGCTTACTACGAGCGCTACTGAACAACATAACTTTAGCTTTCTTGTAGTTTAGAATCAGTTTGTGGATTCAGAACCATTTCTCCACTTCGTTAAAACTATGCTGGAATTGTCGTTCCAATGGCTCTGGGTAGGTGCTGCTGGTGAAGATGACTGCATCATTCATGTAGAGGAGGATCTTTAGCACTTCATAAACAAATGAGCGTTGAGGTAAGGATGATTTGTATAAAGGTAACCTTAGGTAAAACTTAGATACAGAATGAGTTATATATCTAGAGCTTCCTACTTGAATTAAGTCCTTAAGGGATAACTGTACCTTACCATGCCAAAATCTCCAAAAGGGTATTAACCTAAAATAAAAAATCTGCAGCTGCTGTGACCAGGTTGCTGCTCTGGAGAGTCCTGTTGTCGGCCTATAATGGCCAACTAGTTATACAGAAGAGGTACAGGGAGGAAGACTGTCAGCTGAGGGGCATTCTGAGGGGCAGGTGGCAGACTAGTGTCCAGGAAATCATGTGGGATGCACATCTAGTATTCTGCAGAGTGCTATGTGATGTACATCATCCTGCCTATGGAAGGCAGAGGGGATACGTCCATAGATACATTGGTTTTGTCAACATTCTTTAGAGATACATTTGCCAGGCTTGAAAGGCAGGTGAAAGGACTGTGTGGGTGCAGGGAACTAAGAAAGAAACTGAGGAGGATGGAGAGACAGGAGACTGGGGCATGGACACTAAGCCAGGAGGAGTGGCAGACTGGGGCAGGTAAGGAGAAGGGTAGTAAGGACTGTGATTGCCAGTGGGAGAGCTGGAAGTTGGATCTGAGTGGAGGAGGGCTAGAAGGTATGTTAATAAGGAACCACACTTGCCAGTGGACACCAGAAACATGTATTAGCATCTGGCTGGCCAGCTGGAGGGGATTTAGCAGGTGAATGGAGACAGTGGGGGTAGTTCTGGCAACAGGATCCCAAACTGATAACAAAGTGGAAGGAAAAGGCTGGGTGGAGTGATAAGAAGGGTAGCAGTCCTTGTTGACTCCATAGTTGGGGCAGTTGGTAAAGTAGAAGGCCCATTGCTGGACTGAGATGGTATTTTGGGAGAAGTAGTTTTTCCTGCATGGAGCATGGGTTGAATGAGTGCTATCCAAGGACAAGTAGGACAGCTGGAAGGAGATGGAGACTGTCATCATCAATGTTGGCATGAACAACATAGGCTGCACAAGCCCCAAGAAGATGAAGAGGCCATTCATGGAATTAGGGATGTTCCTGAAAGAAAAGGTATCCAGGGTGATCTTTTCTGAGATCCTCCCATTCCTGGTGACTAGTGAGGAGTGGCAGTGGCCTATTAGGTAAGCAAATGCTTGTCTAAGGGTCTGGTGCAAGAGACAGTGTTTTCATTTTCTTCCTAACTGGAGGGTCTTCTGGGGTTCTGTTGGAAGTGATGCTTTTGAGCCCAGGATGGACTGAATCTCTGCCAGGAGTTATTTGGGATACTGGCCAGGAGAATGGACAGGACAGTAATGGAGGAATAAAACTAGAGAATGGGGGGGGGATGGTGCAAGGGTTCACCAGTGGCAGAAACCGGACTGGAGGATCACCAAAAGGGGGACAACAAAGGAAGAAATCAACAAGGGAAGTGAGGAAGCATAGTGGGGTAAATATTCTCACTTGCATGCAGCCTATGGGGGGAGGAAATCATCCAGCAAAATGGGGGCACGTGGGGATTTGACATACTTCAAAGGCCATGACTTAGTGGCACTCACAGAGACCTGGTGCAGAAACGAAAATGACTGGGGCATCCGGACAGAAGGCTATCCCAATGGGATAGGCCTAGCAGAAAAGGGGGTTGGGGGCTCTCTTAATAAGGGAAGGAGTCACTGTGGAAGACATGGATGACATCAGGGGAAAGCAATGTCACAGAGTCAGTCTGGGTCTAGTTAGGGAAAAGGGAGGCGAAGAGCCATCTTAGGGATGTGCTACAGGCCTCCAAAGAGTTGAGTAGAACATGATACTCAGCTTGTTGGAGATAAATGGTAATCTTGGGGATCTGGATTTCATGGGAATAGACTGGCACATTGAGAATGCTAATGGTAGTGCCGAGACTGAGTTCCTGCCACTTTCAAGGACTGCTTCCTAGAACAGCATGCCCATCAAGGGATTAGGTTTGATACCATCCTAGATTTTGTTCTCAGCAGGGGGATTTGAGTTGTATCTAGTGTGAACATCAAAGAATCAGTGGGAGGCTGCAACCACATTCTGGTAACCTTATCCCTGCTGACAGGGATGGCTAGTTGTGCAACACTCACCAGGTCCCAGAACATCAGAAAGTCACACTTTGCCAAGATGAGCGATCTAGTGACCAAGGGTCTGGAGAAGCTGCGTGAGGATATCCATGCAGGGTAAAGTGGGATTTGTTAAAGAAGGTGCCTGAATCAGCTGTGGAAATCTGGAACCCTATAAGCAATAAGGGGAAAGAGGCTGAGAAATGTCCACCTTGGCTCAACAGGGTTCTAAGGCAATTGGTCCTACACAAAAAGAGGGTCTATAACTTCAGGAAAGAGATAGTTACCTCCAGGCAAGAGAGGAATACAGAGCAGCAATGAGTGATTGCAAACATAGAACTGGGAAGCCAAAGAATGTCTGAAAGCCAGGATAGCATGAGCCAAGGCCAGAAAGAGGCAGGAACAGATCCTGGAAGTGTTTGAAAAGAAGGAGGGCAATTTAGAAGTGGATTATAAAAAGAATGGGAACCAGAGAATCAGAGTGATGTGATCGTGTTTCTTGCTTCATGGAAGGAGGTGCACAGTGAAACTCTGGACTGAGTGAATTATACAAAGTTGAGATCCATGCAGACCAAACAAAAGGGAGTTGTAGTTGTCACAAACTCACTCAGCCGGTCAGTCCTCTACTCCCAAAGTGCCAACCTCTGAGCATACAATTTGTGGACAGTGAACAGAACAAGTTAACCCTCTTGTCTGTTTTGTGGGTTCAAGTCACCTTAGTCTCAAGTTCTGGAGGGATTCAAACTGATACCCTCTTGTTAGCGTACCCAATTAGCAGGCTCAAATAATTCTGTCTTTGGGGGGTGAGATATCTTTGCCTACGGGCACCCAACCAGGTCTTTCAAATGAACACTTAGAACTCTATGCAAGACTTTAGAGAACTCTATCCGTTTCCCAGTTTGGTATATCAGTAAGCCCATACACAGTGTTACCTGTTACCTTTAAAAGCTCCACTTAAATAAAAAGAAATATCAAGGCACTCCAGGCAGTTTCTGTTGTAAAATATATCTTTACTTTAAAATATCAAAACAGAACAATAAATACAGAACAAATATCCCAAACACATACAATCTTAAAAACAAAACAGATTTTTAAAGTACAAACTAAGCTCTCTTATCCACATAATACTTATCTCCTACAGTGCTGATGTTGTCCTTCTTCTCTCAGTCAGAAATAAAATAAAATGTGTCTCTCTAAGGCTTGCTCAGTTGGATAAAAGCAGTCCTGAGCTGGCCTCCTCTCTGAGGTCATTAAACTCCGCCTTGGAGTATTAAAAGTTATATTTTACAGCACAGGATGTCCCAACAAGATTTAAAAAAAATGATGTGACATACTCAATTTCCTCTCCTCAGGTTAACTGGTTAGAACTGGTTTTTGTTCTGCCGCGCGCACACACACACACATAAACAGTTTCTGTCATGTCCTTCCAAAGCATCCTGGGAATGTGTATTGGACCTTCCAAATTCATCTGGATCCTTGTTATCTACACATCAAAGGTCTTTCTGATGTAATTCAAGGGCTCCCTGTGACACCCCTCCTAACACAGGTTCTTCCTGGCAACTATTGCATGTCAAAGGATCTCCCTGAGGGCATTATAAAATGGATACTTTGGTTCCTGCTTTCAAAGAAAATTGGAATTGCATTTTAAATAGCTGCAGATTTAGGTATGTCCTGTTCCTTGAACTTATCCCTGTTTTATTTTTGGATGTGTCAGTTCAGCAAGACTGTGGGTCTTCTGACTACCCTTCCCTTACATAAATTATATGTAATACAAAAACAAATTGATACATGGATTAGAATAAGTGGTCCTAGTGTAACAGTAGTAATCAAAGTAAAGGGCACAAAAGAGCAATTGCAGATCTCACTCAAGAAGGAGCTGAAATAGTGACCAACCTGGGCGATGATAAGATGGTGATAGCAGTCACTACAAAAACATGGAAACACTGGACGAAAGGGAATGTTTAAAGTGAAGGAGAACTACTGAAATGACTTTAAGATCTGATGATAAAATAACTGTGGACACCCTCTTGCTAGAGTTGGATGAGGGGAGTCTGCACCTCACCATTATACATGCTATTAAGGATCTCACTTTTTAACGTAATAAGGACACTAACAACTGTCTCCCTCTGATTTTTTTTTTTTAGTCTAGATCTAGATGGAACATTCCTGGTCTCATGGCAGGAATCTGAAAATTAGGATTCTGCTTTTATGGTCCCGGCATGCCAGCTGTTAATATGGGTTGATCGTAGATGTGGGGCATGCTTAAGCAAACTGGCTTAGATTTGCACATAAGTCCCATTTGCATGTTTAAAAACTGGACCCCATATTCTGAACAGTGGATGCAGGAATGTGGTAATTCTGGCATGTCCTTTAATTTTGGAAGAGGCAAATGCCTCTTACAAAACCCTTCACTTAAACAAACTAGCTACTTTCAACAAAATAACACATAAAGCATTTAAGACATATTCAAAATGGTGTACTGACCGGAGAGCGACACCGCAACCTCGAACACCGGCACAGCAACAAATTTTGCCAGAAATCGTCAGGTTGCTGTGCTGGTCCCTGCAGACACTAGCGGTACAGCTCCCGGTGTTGCGACCCCACCCCGAGACAACTTTGACTCAGAGTTGTATACATAGAGACTGGGGGGGGTGGGGCGGAGCCCCCCACATGGGGAGTTGGGGGGGCACAGCCTCCCGATGGAAACATGCTGACATCCTTGACAGAACAATGCCAACACTCGGCATTGTGTCTGTCGTTGTGAGAAATGTCGGCATCCGCGCTGTCACAGTGCTATAGGTAAACCGTTAAAAATTAAAGGGGATCACAGCAATGCACTTACCATACTTTATAAATATTGGTCAAGATGGCCATAACAAACACTGCCCTCTACTTAGTTGAGCTAGGCCATCTGCCGTGCCTATACATACATATGCACAGTGTTACAGTTTCTGAGCCAGAGTGTTTAATACCAGGCCACGTTATACAGTCAGTGCAATCGCACACCACAGGGAGATTTAAGTACAGTGGGTCACATGACCCTTCAAAACATTTGGTTATTTTCAATGGTGGCGAGGCAAGATCATCAGGGCATTTGTGTGTGCAGTATGAATGCACCTGAAAATTCCTATCTAGAAATTCCACAGATATCACCAGAATTTAAAACTTTTAAATTCTGGTGATGCCTTATGTCCCTAGAAATGCTAAGCTAGGCATATTTTTGCTCCCAGAACAGAGGAAAATGTTGATGACCCAACCAAACTGCTTATGCAAATATTTCGAATGACTGGTCTTTGGCCTCTGGCTAGCCCTTTAAAATGAATAGTTTTTCTTTTTTTCTTCTGTGCTGTCTATGGTTTTTACAACAAGAATCACAAAGCAAAGTTGTGTCTGTACATGGAATTACAAAAAAGTCATGTGACAGACAATGAAAAATAGGCTTCAGAAAATGTTCCTGTCTTAGGAGGAAAGAGGGAAAGGAAACTGCCTGGACCATAATCCCCAATAAAATTCATTAATGGTAGGATAGAGGGGTACATTTTTACAAACACTGATCCAAAGCATTGATGATGCAATATCAGTAATATTACAACAGACCTGTGAGAGGGGCATTTTTATGTTGCTGAGTGCCAAAACTCAAGACTCCCCTAATCTTTAACGGAAGTCTTTGTTCCAGAGCCTGAATTGACCAATTGTTATTTCAACTCAGTTATTTGGAAACACTGCAGAGCCAGGAAGAAATTAATCATCCCATGCCCTGAGAGGCCAAGTCCAGCAAATGCTTTAATAAGAATAAAAAAGCAATACTACCCTATCCTCAAATGCCTATAAAGTTCTTCCCATTAACTAAAATGGTATTTGCATTCTGGTGTGTCCTCCTTCCCTAAAGTTTTTTGGCACTAGAACATTTTAGGCATATATCAGTGAGGATCGGGGGGCACTCTCCATTACAAGATAAAGGTGCTTGCATTCAGGTTCCTCTCTGGGGAGTAGGAATCATGCTCAATGCTGACACTGCAACACATTACTAGAAGGGTGTATGCATTGCTGGAGTTGGTGCTATCCTTTGCATGCATTGCTTGAGTCAGTGCTATCCTTTGCGTGCGTTGCTGGGGTCGATGCTATCCTTTGCATGCACTGCTGGAGTCAGTGCTATCCTTTACATGCATTGCTGGAGTTGGTGCTGTCCTTTGCATGTATTGCTGGAGTCAGTGCTATCCTTTGCGTGCATTGCTATAGTCAGTGCTATCCTTTGCGTGTGTTGCTGGAGTCAGTGCTATCCTTTGCATGTATTGCTGGAGTCGGTGCTATCCTTTGTGTGCATTGTTGGAGTCAGTGCTATCCTTTGCATGCACTGCTGGAGTCAGTGCTATCCTTTGCGAGCCTTGCTGGAGTCAGTGCTATCCTTTGTATGCATTGCTGGAGTCAGTGCTATCCTTTGCGTGTGTTGCTGGAGTTGGTGCTATCCTCTGCATGCATTGCTGGAGTCAGTGCTATCCTTTGTATGTATTGCTGGAGTCGGTGCTATCCTTTGTGTGCATTGCTGGGATCAGTGCTATCCTTTGCATGCACTGCTGGAGTCAGTGCTATCCTTTGCGTGTGTTGCTGGAGTCAGTGCTATCCTTTGCATGCACTGCTGGAGTCAGTGCTATCCTTTGCATGTGTTGCTGGAGTCAGTGCTATCCTTTGCATGCATTGCTGGAGTTAGTGCTATCCTTTGCGTGTGTTGCTGGAGTCAGTGCTATCATTTGCATGCATTGCTGGAGTCAGTGCTATCCTTTGCATGCGTTGCTGGGGTCAGTACGATCCTTTGCATACATTGCTGGAGTCAGTGCTATCCTTTCCATGTAACATTAAAACCTGGTCCCTTCTTCCCATGTCTGGTGCTTTTTCAAGTCAAAGTGGAAGGTCGCATAACACTTTTGTAACAGAGTAGAGGGTAAGCCACTGTCCTGGCTGGCATTCTCCCTCTCAATAAGACATGTGCTACAATTGTCTAGTCATATCATGCCTGAAAGAGCTTAATGAATGCTGTTTGTCTGCATATAGTTCCTACCCTGTACTGCTGGCATCTAACTCGCTGGCTTGTCAAAATTTGGGGATAAAATGTATATGAAAGACACTACATAAAACTGCATTCTGTTCTATGCTAAAGCTGTTCAGAGGCAAAGAAATGCAAACCTACACATACCCATATAGTGCAATGCATGGAGGCAGATAAAGTTGCAAATGTCACAAGTCACCAATTTATTTAAAACTATTTTTGTACCCAGCCATGTGGTGACAGTTGTGGATAGCACACTGTGGAAGTTATGGGTTTGCATTCCAAACTCATCTACCTTTACTGGGCTGGTGGAGTGCTGGGCAGCTACCGAGGGAGCAGTCAAACTCGGGGATGGGGAGAACTTTTATCCAGATGCTCTATCAGTGCATCCCATGGTAGGGGTGGGAGCAGCACTGATGTCACCAGAGACCAGGTGACATCAGCTGCTCCCCTCTTAAGGGATGGCATGGCAACTGGGACCTGAAGAATGGTTTGGGAGGAGGGGTCTACAAAGGTTGAAAGATACGAACATACCAAAACAGCCAGATGAAAAAGGCCTTATGGTCTATCTAGTCTGCTCGAGTCTGCAGACTTCTCAGTATCTACAGAGTGGTAGATGTGCTACAAAGCATGATGGCCTGAACTACCATTACGCCTTGTTCTCCCTTTAAATTGAGATCTGTACTGTGACCTGCTCCTGCTTATAGGTACCATTGCACTATACTTATGAGCTGCTAATACATGGCATGTATGCTACAGTACATACATATACTGCATACTGGGTGTCCTAAGTGACCCTTGTGGCATGTACAACGACATCCCCCAGTGGATCCATGTATGTTACCTACCTGAACCAGCCAACCTGCAGAGGTATGCACACCCCGTGCAGAGATACACACGCAGTTGGGGTAGGAACCTGCCTGGGGAGTGGCCACACAATGTGGTATGCACGATGCCACTGAAATATGACTAGGAGTAGAAAGAGGTGGTGTACTACTTACGCTGTGTGAAATCAGCTATAAGTGCCTCTGCACTCCCTGTCAGTTCAGCTGACAAGGGCCAGACTGCCCCAAATGGATGACACTGACTTATGTCCAATCACCTCCTTCACTATGGGGTTCAGGGCATGGACCTGCAAGTAAAGACATGTGTGAGATCTGTAAAGCTCTTCTCCTTTGTGTAGGGGATATGACAGTCTCCACTACAGGCAGCCATGTCCCAGGATCCCCTGCACGTACGCAGCAGGGGATCCACTAGGTGGCCGAGCCGGACTTCTAACTGCAAACTCGGTGCTTGGTCATGCTCCTCCTCCATTGCTGCCCTGCCCGTTTTGCTGAGCTCTGCGCCAGCATGTGGAGGTGGCTAGCTTTATGAATGCTGCCAGCGCACTAGGCATACAAATGCTGGCATCCCAGCGCAGACTTCCACTGGCTGGCACTGCTCAATTTGAGCATATGCCAGCCCCCATTGTAAATAGGACATATACAGCAGGATGGTCTATCCCACTTCAAGTTTTCTCCCAACTTACAATCTTCCTTGTCTCATTTATTTTTCTTCCAGATGCTAATCTAATTTTCCTCAGTAACAACCTTCTGTAGCAACCCAACACCATTTTAAACTAGGTGTATAAGTACTAAAAGCTTGTATAGACAGAAGGTCTAGGGGGATGATAGGGTATTACTGGCAGAGTGGATGGACCAATGGACTTTTTCAGCTGTTGTTGTCTATGTTTCTATATAGATTTTTTTTCACTTATTTTTAATTACTTTCTGGTTCTGAACACTTGCCAAAAATTCTTATTTATGCAATGTAGGTGAGAGTCAAACCTTACTAGCACATTATTTATTTTAGCCACTGGGGCATTTCAAATAAAAAGAAATAATTTATTTCAATGTTAGATGGGTCAGCATTTATTTCAACTCTAGGTGAATCACAAAGAAGCTTTTAACCAATGGAAGAGCATTTTGAACAATGCCTGATGACATCACGATGGCCTCTGCTGCACTCAAAACAAAGCAGGGAAATAAAACAGAAACAGTTAAATCCCCATCAAAAGAAGTAATGTGAAAGTTTTACAAGTTAAAATACAATATGCATATAAATCAGACACATAATGGACATACTCAGAATGTGACAACTATCATCACTTGTAAGGGGGCCAGATTTTCATAACTCACTTGTGACTTTGCCACTTGTGATTTATGGTTCGGCACTCACTCATGAAGATATATGGCATACAGTATTCTGAGTTAGGCCATGGTGTATCCCATATTTAGAAAAATAGAATTTGCCAGCAGATAAGTACTGTTTGACCCACCTAGTCTGCCCATTTTTCCCTACCTACAGTATTACCCGCAGAGCCTACTTGGCCTCTGGCCCATTCTCCCTTCCTTTTTCTCTAAGAGTCCCTTATGCTTATCCCATGCATACTTAAACCCCACCACTGTTTTCGCCCCCACCACCCCAGCTGGAAAGCTGTTCCTGGAATCCACCACTCTTTTTGTGAAGAAATACTTCCTCACATCTCTCCTGAATCTACCCCTCCACCTCTATAGCATGGCCCCTTTTTCTTAAGCACCTTTTTGTCTGACAAATACTTCCCTCCTGCACCTTATTTACCCCCGCAAGGTATTTAAAGGTCTCTATCATGTCCCCCCCCCTCTCTACCAGGGTGTACATATTTAGATTCTTCAGTCTGTCTTCATAGAACTTCTGCTCCAGACCCTGCACCACTTTAGTTGTCCTCCTCTGGACTGCCTCCACCCTGTCTATGTTCTTCCAGAGATGTGGTCTCCAGAACTGAATGCATTATACTAGGTGGAGTCTCACCAGCAATCTATATACAGATGCAACACCATCTCCCTCTTTCTGCTTGTGATACCCTTCCTTATACACCACAGCATTCCACTAGCCCTCCTAATTACCTTTTCGCATGGCCTGGTCATCATATATGATTACCCTCAGGTCTCTTTCCTACTTTGTGGTTGTCAGTACCACCTCACCCATTTCGTATTTTGTCGCTGAGTTTCTGTGCCCCAAGTGCATCATTTTGCAATTTTTCACATTGAAATCCAGTTGCCATACCCTTGAATATTCCTCAGGTATTCTCAGGGCACTGTTGATCCTCTCCACACACCCCCGAAGTGTCCACCCGATTGTGGATTTTGGTGTCATCCACAAAGAGACAGACCTTCCCTTCCAGCACCTCCGCAATGTCACAGCTGATCACTGAGGCACCCTGCTGGTCACCCTCCCTTCCTCAGAGTGAACTTCATTACCACCCCTTTTGCTGCCTATCCCCTAATTAATTTATCAGTTTACCACATTTGGACCCTCTCCTAAGCTACCCAGTTTGCATACTAGTCTCCTGTGTGGAAAGCCTTACTGGAATCTGGGTAGGCTACAGCCACTGCTCCACCCTGATCTAGTTCCTTGGTCACCTAGTCAAAGAAATCTATCAGATTCATTTGACATGACACCCACCCCAATGAATCCATGCTGCCTTGGGTCTTGTAAC
This sequence comes from Neoceratodus forsteri, assembly GCA_016271365.2. Classification (NCBI taxonomy): domain Eukaryota; kingdom Metazoa; phylum Chordata; order Ceratodontiformes; family Ceratodontidae; genus Neoceratodus; species Neoceratodus forsteri. The sequence goes on from JADMNL010000024.1 coordinate 273,215,611, forward strand.
CCACTTGATTCAAGATATTCCACAATACTTTCCTTCAGTAGTGATTCTGTTAACTTTCCCACCACTGCTGTCAGGCTGACTGGCCTATAATTGCCACTGCCATTCACTTCTCTGGTACCACTTTTGTGAAGTGGGACTACATCTGCCATTCTCCAGTACACTGGAACTATTCCTGTGTCCAATGAGCTATTAAACAGGACATTCAGAGGTACAGCCAGTACCTTCCTGAGCTCCCTCAATATCCGTGCATGCACCCCGTCTGACACCAATTGCTTTGTCTTCTTTCAGATTATCAAGTCCCTTCAGGACTCTCTCCTCTGAAAATGGACTAGTGTCCACCCCCTCCCTCCCTCCAATGCTCATGTTTCTTTTTTGTGACCCCCCCCTTCTTCTTCCTCTGTGAACATGGAACAAAAATATTTATTCAGGATGTCTGCCTTTTCCTGGTCTGGAAAAGGCAGACGCAGAATCATAGAATCATGCCAGCAGAAAAGGACCTCACGGCCCGTCAAGTCTGACTCTGCCCAATAGCTCCCCATCACCCCTTTATCTCTCACCTCCCCTTCCTAGTCCCATATAGCTATCCCATGCTCTTTTGAATTTCTCCGCCTTATCCACCTCCACCACCCACTCTGACAATCTGTTCTGTGGTTGTACAACCCTCTCTGAGAAGTAACACCCCTTCACATTCCCCTTAATCTGTCGCTTCCCATCACCCTTTTATTTCTCACCTCCCTTTTCTAGTATCATATAGCTATCCCATGCTCTTTTGAATTTCTCCGCCATATCCACCTCCACCACCCACTCTGACAGTCTGTTCCATCATTGTGCAACCCCCTCTGAGAAGTAACACCCCCTCACATTCCCCTTAAATCTGCCCCTCCTAGTTTAAATGCATGACCTCTGATGGTTTTGTTTCTGCTCAGTCTGAAGATGCTATTGCCCTTAACCTTATTTGTCCCCAACCACCCCACACTGCACTCCTTTTATAGGGTAGCACAGTCGTGACATTTCCTGTAGCAAAGCGGGAAGGGGCGGATCAGAGGGGTATCCACACAGTGACCTCATTTACAGGGGCACTAGTAATTTAACTTGTTATAACAAGTTATACAAAAACAAACAAACAAAACACAAAATCAAACTTTTGCTTTCATTTTTTCCTTCTAATTACTCTGACCAGGTTATAAACCCAGCAACTTATCTGGAATGGATATCATTAACTGCAGGCATTGTGGAACACTTTTCAGAAGGGCAGTTTTACAGGATTTAGGACACTGTCCTACATGCTGGGCCACTGGAGATCTGAGGGCTTAGTTCCAGGCAGCATGGGCAGAGATTGCACACCTCAAATTTCATATTCAAAAGGAAATATATTATAAGAACTGCCTGCCAGTTCCCCAACATCCAACAGAAGCACCTCGACCACAGAGGGTAGTTGGTCCGGGAGGTTGGCAGGTGGTTAGGAGGGGCAAATCGGGTGCCCCATCACTCAGTGTTCTCCAACATATCACCTCCACAAACCATATAAAAACTACAAACAAGTATCTGCCTCTATCTCCGAAATAAAACAAAGGGACAGAGGACACTGTAGAGCAGGACACTGCAGCACAGGAGCTAGCACAACAAAACGTGCCCAAAACAGGAACCAAAACAAAAAAAGCAAAAAGGAAATCCAAAAAACCTTTGATCATAGAAGACTCCATTATTCGGGGAGCTGATACCTATCTCCAGCCAGGGGTACTGGTCAGATGTCTCCCAGGTATATCAGCATGGAGAGACACTGACTGCATTGCTAAAATTGTTCAGGAAGCAGGAGAAAACATTGACATCCTGGTACACAGGGACTAACGATCTCGCCAGCCGGTCAGTTGTGGAGACCAAGGAACACCTGACCAGGCTGGGTGACAAACTATCATCCATTTCATCCGGCATCTCCTTCTCTGAGATCCTGCCAGTCTGGGATAGGGGGCAGATGGACGGAAGGTCAGAGAAGGAGAGATAGAGGAGCTAAACATATGGCTCAAGGGCTGGTGCCAGGAAAAAGGACACAAATTTGTAGGGAACTGGCAACAGTTTTGGGAGAGAAAGTTCTCTAAATTTGATGGACTGCATCTGACGAAGAAGGGAGTCAGTGTATTGGGGCAGAAGTTTGACATCTTTGCAGAATAGTTAAACTAACAAATGGGGAGAGGGGTGCAGCACCCCATATGTCGAATGGGAAGAACACCCCTTCCCCCTCAGCTAGTGGTCAGACAGGAGTTCAGCATGTTTGTAGTTCATTTGCATCACCAGGTAAGGAAAAGGTCCAGCTCCGCACAAGACACACAGGTGAAACGCCAGACCTCGCCCAACAACTAACACACTAAGATCTGGCCAATGGAAAATCATGTACACAAATGCTAGCAGTCTGGGAAACAAGATCCCAGACCTGCAGCAATAATGACAGAGGCTAAAGTGGACATAGTAGCCGTTAGTGAGACATGGTTTACCAGTAACCACATTTGGGAGACTTCAGTACCTGGCCATGTAAAGTTCAGAAGAGACTGAGGTGCAAAAAGGGGGGGTGGAGTGGCCTTTTATGTTAATGAAAATATTAAAGCTACAGAAATTCAGAATAAACATAAGGAGCCAGAAGAACTGTGGGTCACCCTGGAAACAGGAAATGGGACAGTCATATGGACTGGGGTTGTGTACAGGCCTCCAGACCAGGGGGAGGACATAGACACATTACTGTTAGAAGATATATAAAACATGACAGCTAAAGGGGAGATTCTGATAATGGGAGACTTCAACATGCCAGATACAGATTGGTCAATACCAGCAGGAACATCTGCCAGAACTAGACACATGGTGGATTCCCTGCAGGGGGAGGGCCTCCAACAAATGGTACAACAACCAACAAGAGACAGGGCTATCCTAGATCTAGTACCGACTAACAGGGAAAGGATCTCAGATCTCCAGGTAGAAGGTCACCTGGGGGCCGGTGACCATCACATGGTATGGTTCAATTTGGCCACTAGAACTAAATAATCCCATTCCAAGGCAAAAATATGGGACTTCAGAGGAGCTGACTTTGATAAGATGGCCAACCGAGTAAAGCTAGCCCTGGCAAAAAGAAATACCGGTGAAGGGGTACAGGCAAAGTGGGCAAGCATTAAGGATGCAATACTTGAAGCAATATCCTATTGTGTTAGAGAGAAGAGGAAGTGCAAAAGAAGAAGGAAACCACTTTGATTCTCAAAAACATTAGCAGAAAAGGTCACAGCCAAAACGCTGGCCTTCAGGAAACATAAGGGAAAGCAGCAGGATGAAGATAGGGAGGCATACCACACTTCCCTAAGGAAAGCAGGGAAGGTGGTAAGGCAGGCAAAGGCCCAAACTGAGGAAACACTAGCACAAACAGTAAAAGAAGGTGACAAGACTTTCTATAGATACATTAGTGAAAGGAGAAAGTCCAGAGGGGGTATTGCTAAGATCAAAGGGGATAAGGGGGCATGTGAGGAGGATGACCACATAAAAGCATCTATCCTAAATAGATACTTCTGCTCAGTATTTACTGAAGAGAAGGTAGGGCAGGGCCCATAGCTCAGCACCATGGACACAGGGGGAAGGAGATGTGCACTAGTCCCTTCACAAAAGAAAGGGTCCTACAAGAGCTCAATAAGCTCAGGGTGGAGAAGGCAATGGGACCTGATGGCATACATCCCAGGGTACCAAAGGAGCTAAGGGTGGAAATAGCAGAGCCATTATCAGAACTGTTTAGTGAGTCTCTGAGCACAGGAGAGGTCCCAGAAGACTGGAGAAGGGCTCACGTGATCCCGCTCCACAAGAGTGGTAGCAGGGAGGAGGCAGGGAACTACAGACCAGTCAGTCTTACCTCAGTAGTGGGCAAGATTTTGAAGGCACTCCTTAAGGAAAGGACAGTGCAACACCTGGAATCCATAAGAGCACAGGATCCAAGACAGCACGGGTTTACAAAGGAAGGTCCTGTCAAACTAATCTCATAGATTTCTTTGACTGGGTAACCAGAGTGGTGGACCAAGGGGGGAGCAGTTGATGTTGCCTACCTTGACTTCAGCAAAGCTTTCGATACTGTTCCTCATAGAAGATTGATTAATAAGCTGAGCAGGCTCGGGGGGTGGGTCAGAAGTTGGTCAACTGGGTGGCTAACTGGTTGACAGGCAGAAAACAGAGAGTGGTGGTAAACGGTATACAGTCAGAAGAGATGCAAGTCACAAGTGGGGTACCTCAGGGATCAGTCCTGGGACCAGTTCTCTTCAATATCTTCATCAGTGACATTGCAGATAGACTGGAGGGTAAGGTTTGTCTGTTTACAGATGACACCAAGATCTGCAACAGGGTAGATGATCCAGATGGGGTGGGCAGAATGAGAAGAGATCTGGATAAACTAGCAAAATGGTTGGAAGAGTGGCGACTGGGGTTTAATGCAAAGAAGTGCAAGATCATGCACATAGGGAAGAGAAACCCTTAAGCCACCTATAGGCTGGGAGGGGAGTTGCTGGCAGTCACAGGGGAAGAAAGAGACTTGGGCATTATCATCATCACCGATGATCTGAAATCATCCAAGCAGACCACTAAAGCAGTAGGTAAGGCTAGGGGGATGTTGGGGTGTATTAGTAGGGGTATCATAAGTTGGAAGAGGGAGGTAATAATTCCTCTTTACAAGACACTGGTTAGGCCTCATCTGGAGTACTGCATGCAGTACTGGAGGGCACACCTTCACAAGGACACTAACCAAATTGAGGCAGTCCAGAGAAGGGCAACCAAAATGGTGCAGGGACTGCATCAGAAAACATATGAGAACAGATTAATGGAGCTCAATATGTATACCCTAGAGCAAAGGAGGGAGAGAAGAGATATGATCGAAACATTCAAACACCTTAAGGGCATTAACAAGGTGAAAGAGTCTAACATGTTTCAATATAAGAAAAATAGCAGGACAAGAGGACACAGCATGAGATTAGAGGGAGGCCGATTAAGCGATTAAGGGGTAATGTGAGGAAGTTCTTTTTCACAGAAAGGGTGGTGGATGCATGGAACGGCCTACCTCAGGAAGTGGTGGATATGAATACAGTGCAGGGCTTCAGACAGGCAGGGGATAGGCATAAGGGAGCAATACAGATGAGTATGAATAGATAGGCCATTGACAGAGCAAAGGCCGATGGCACATTCATAGGGTAGAAAAAAAAATGGGCAGACTAGATGGGCCTTGCGGTCCTTATTTGCCATCAACTTCTATGTTTCTATGTTTCCCTTCATGTATTTGAAGGTTTCCACCATGTCCCCCATATCCTGCCTCATCTCCAGCATTTAGAGACCGAGCTTCTCTAGCATCTCCCCATATGGTCTCCCCTGCATCCCATGGATCATCTTAGTCACCCTTCTCTGTACCCTCTCCTGCCTATCGTTGTCTCCCTGGAAATGGGGCCTCCAAGAATTGAACCCCATACTCCAGCTGTGGTATGATGAGTGTTTTGTATAGTGGCTTGATCACCTCCCTCCTTCTACTAGTGAAACCCCTCCCAATGCATGCCAGCACCCTTGTTGCCTTCCCAGTTGCTCATTCACACTGATTTTTAACCATTAATGTGTCCGTGATCCAGATCCTCAGGTCCTTTTCCTGTTCTGTGACCTGCAGTGTTTCCACCCCCAAGGCAGTAGGTGGCTCTACATCTTTTCACATATTTCACTTGCTCTTGGGATTATTGAGCTGTTTATATGTTCATACCTTCTGCTGTATGTAGAAGAAATACAGCCATCAGGTAGTATCTGCTTTAAATGGGGACAGGGAATTTGTGCTAACTGCCAGCAGTTAGTAATGTTCCTAGTAAAAGAAATGTTTAAAAAAATAAATGTGGTAGCCGTGTTACTCCAGATACCTTTTATTGGACTTATAAAATTATTTCTGAGACTAGCATTTGAGAGATAATGCTCTTTTCTTCAGGTCAGAGCAGTGAAAACAGAGCTGAATAACATGACAGATATAGAGGTTGGATGTGGATTTGAGACAAGTTCAAACATCAAAGCACTACAATCAATTCACATTTGTAAAACACAGGCAGGAAGACTCCCATTGTTACTGGAATGTGTCTGTTGAGCAGCACACCTTATAAGATCAAAGGGTAGCTACATGTTAGTCTGGACCATCAATTCACATTTGTAAAAAGTAGAAAAAAAAAACCTGACTATGTTGCGGGTGATACCTTTTGTTGGAGTAACCAAATTATTTCTGAGACTAGCTTTTGAGAGATGATACTCTTTTCCTGACCTGACTTCTGAGCTGAAGAAGAGAGAAAGCTAGTCTCAGAAATAATTTTGTTAGTCCAATAGAAGGTATCACCTGCAACATATTTGTTGTTTTTTTTCTCTACATTGTTGACTGGACTAAGACAGCTACCACATTTCTTTTTTTCAAACGTTTGTAAAAAAAAACAGACAGGAAGAATTCCATCATCATTACATGATACCTGTTAAAGAAGCTAACCTGAGGTTGGCCCCTTTGACAGGTACCCTCTAATAACAATGCTAATTCTTCCTGTATGTTTTTTTTTTTTACAAATGTGAATTGATGGTCCAGACTAAAATGTAGCTACCCTTTGATCTTATAAGGTGGGCTGCTCAACAGACACACTCCAGTGACAATGGGATTCTTCCTGCCTGTTTTTTGCAAATGTGAATTGATTGTAGTGCTTTGATGTTTGAACTTGTCATGAATCCACATCCGACCTCTGTATCTGTCATGTTATTCTGCTCTCTCTCTTCACTGCCCTGACCTGAAGAAAAGAGCATTATTTCTCAAATGCTAGTCTCAGAAATAGTTTGGTTAGTCCAATAAAAGGTATCACCTGCAATATATTTGTTGTTTTTTTCTTCTACATAGTAACAGAAATTAATGACTTACCTCCGACTAAGCCATATTTAGTTGCACCTGAATAAACACTGGCGTAAAAACTGTGTTTTCAATTGTTTTCTTTTTAAGCCATAAGGCACGATAGGGTGTGGGTTATTGGGGGATTTACCCACGCCTTGTGTGGTGTGTCACGAGGCACAGCTGAGTGACTTAACCACAGAAGAAGTGGGTAAATCCCCCAATAACCCACATCCTGGAGCACCTTATTGCACTTATACAATGGACCCATGTGTAAAATAAAGTTTAAATGTATTTAAGTATGTTTTTTTAAAAATGCCATTTCTCAGCTGTGGGTTATTACAGGATATACCACGGTCATGTGATGTGTTTTTACCAGTGAGGTTATAGGATTTTCATACCCCACTGTATAATTATGGATAACATTCTGTACAGTTCTTTCTGTAAAACCAGTGATTTGGAGTTTTGACTGTCATGATTTGTGTACAGAATGCTAGGTGTGAGCTGTCGTCCTATCAGGACCATGCTCAGAGTTCTCTGCACAAACTGTGGCATAGAGTAGTTAAAACTTCTATATACAGTAGTTAAAACCCCTGATCACTGGCTATGCAAAGAGAACTGTAACAGAATGCTGTCCATAAAAACAAAAAATGCAAAATACCGTTTATCACATCACTTTTTATTTAGGTACAGCTACATATGAATGCTTTAGGCTTATTGAGATCATTTCTGCACGTGGGAACATTGTTTCAATGTGTGGTACATAGCTCAGTGCTTGTGAATACTCATGAGCTTGAATGTTATGTGCTTGATGTTTATAAAATTGGACTTTGGCTTTTCTCTGTTTCCCACCCTCAGTGGAATGCTGGGTAGGTGTGGGATTTAAGGCCCAGCAAAGAGGGTGAGATAAGAATGCTAAAGGAGGAGGCAAGAGAGGATGGCGGGTGTTTTCAAAATGCTGAAGCTCAGCAAGCAGAGGACTGAGGTTTAAGAAGGGATGTGGAGTAGCAATCCCCCCATCCCCCATTGAACCACAGGCGAATAGCCTTCCATTTCAATGTGCGGTACATAGCTCAGTGCTTGTGTATACTTATGAGCTTGAATGTTATGTGCTTGATGTTTATAAACTTAGACTTTGGCTTTTCTCTATTTCCCACCCTTAGTGGAATGCTGGGTAGGTGTAGGATTTAAGGCTCCAAAAAGATTATTAACATTGTGATTACCTCCTCCAACTCCAGAGAGTATGACCAGTAGCACGCAGGAGAGGAAAAACCCCCTCTGGGGGAAACTTCTGAGGACCCATGGCTACTGACCTGCCTATCCTCTGGGCATACTAAGAGGAGAATAATCCTAAATATGGGCTTTTGGTTCTGGTTATGTCCAAGAATTAAATCCAAACTTGCTGGTCAATGAGTCATGTCTCCAGATCTGATGGTGAGCATGTAGGTTAACTCTGGAGGATGAAGATTCTGGCAGATGAAGAGGGGTTCAATTCAGATGGATGTCTGGATGAGAGAAGATGGTTAATTCATGTCCAAGATAGCTGTACAGGAATGAAGAGCTTAGTAAACTGAACATGAAGATATGTCCAGGGAGCAAAGTTTAGGGATGGTAGCATTAGTTATTATCACCTTGACTGATAATTGGTGAAAAGGCCTCCCTAAAAGAAGAGAGGGGTGCCGACCAGGACCTGTAGATAGATGCAGGTAGATTAGGATGCTAGATAGAATGCTGGAGATGTTTTTGTCAAAGGCTGAAAGCAGATACAGGAGCAGGAGCATCTGAAGAAGTGGCTGAAAGCAGGGAAGAGTCACGTGGTGTCAGAGGTGCCATGCTGCAGTGGTGTGGGATGAAACAGGAGCTTTCTGAGATCCCCACTGAGGCCGAGCTGAACCAGAAGAATCCCGTGCGGGATGACTGGAGTTGAATGGAATTGCCAGTGAGGCCAGCGATGGAGACAGGCTGGATGATTAAATTCTCGTGAAGGGTAGCAAAGAAGGTGTAGACTGTACATATGCGGTCTGCTCAGCTAGTGGAATGTCCACCAAAGATGCAGATTTTGAGGGATGAAGATATCATAGATGGTGAGATGGCCGGGGAGCATTGGCTGAATGAGAAACTGTGACGAAGTAGTCTCCGAGAGAATGATAGAAGCATCATGTACATATGGTAGGAGTAAATGTGATTTGGATGGCTTGTGTGAGGCAGTCATGAGTCATTTGAGATGTTTGGGTACGATCGAGTGCCTCAATACGAAGGAAGAAAATGTCCCAAGATGTCCAAGGAATTGAGGTGCACTCCATTGAGATGTCCGGCATACACAACCTGAGCTGGAACTGGAATGGGAAGGAAGCTGAATAGCAGTAGTGGAAGCAAATAAATTGGTGAAGTAACAAGCTAGGTCCATACGTGGGCTAGCTGGAGCATGGGACCCCCACGTAGGTTCTCTGTATGCAGAGTTTGGATAATCGAACTATAGTGTAGGTCTCAGGCAGTCAGACTAAGGAAGGCAAGACCCCCACGTGGGTCTGCCATGGTGAAGATGGAAATACATTTGAGTAATGAGAAATGCCCCCTCGTGGGGCACATACGTATTGGGATGGCGTGACCCTCGCGTGGGCCTGCCATGGTCGCAATATTGCATAATCCAAGATAAAAAGGGTGAGACCTCCATGTGAGTCTGCCTGTAGATGATATGGAAATATGTTTGAGCAATGAGTAATGCCACGTCATGGGGCATATTTGTGAGGGATGGAAGGACCCCCATGTAGGTCTGCCATCCCTGTATTATTGAATAGTCTGAGGTAAGGAGGGCAAGATCCTGATGTGAGTCTGCCTTTAGTGATATAGAAATATGTTTGAATAATGAGTAAGGCCTCCTCGTGGGACACGTTCGCTTGGGATAGCGGGGACCCCCGGGGGTCAGCCATCGCTGTAGTATGACATAGTCTGAGATAAGAAGGGTGAGACTGATTGTCTGAGATGGCGGGACCCCACGTGATCTGCCATTGCCACAGTATTGGATGCATGGACAATTCCCCCTTGAGGGCATGTGAGAATGGGATGGCGGGACACCCCCCCCGCAGGTCCGCCGGCGCTATGGTACTAGTATTGCAGTGATTAAGGATGGCAGACCCCCGATTGTTTGCCTTAGTGAGATGGATTTGTTTTTCTTTTTACTGCTTGTGTCTTGAACCACCTGATGTAGACTGGTGCCAACAAATGATATTTCAAAGTTCACATAACCAGAATATAGGAAGACAAGATCAATGCTCCCCAAAATGCTTGTTTTGATGAGTTCTGGTCCACTGTTTTGTTCTAGATGAACTCCCAAGACTGGGTGCCAAACCTTGTCCAACAGCAGAGACTATAGGACACCAAAAATATTATTCTTCATGCAATGTCGATGATGCACAGACTAAGCCCCCACCTTGGCATATCATCCTGTCTACAGGAGATGCAGAACTGGATTAAAGCGAAGAAGACGATTTAAAAACCCCACAGTATTGAACATCACTGAACCTGCTTCTGCAGTCGTCACATTGCTCGTCCTGCACCACTGGCCAGTTGGACATTTACAACCATTTTAAGTCCTTCTCCCTGAGAATGTGCTGTCTTTTAAAGATTGATGTCCTGGTTGATCTAGCGGTCACGCAAGTGAGCTGGAAAGTCAGACGGGCACCACAAAAGAATCCTGGAATGGCATTATGGCACACATGACTCAGCCAAAGCAAGCAGCAGGAGGGAGGCCGAAGCTGGAGGAGGGTCACGTGGAGCACAGACCCTGCAGACTAGGCAGCAATGAAAAGGCCCAAGACAGAGAGGAGTAGGCACTCTGGCAGGGCTCTGAGGATCAGGAGGGGAGCAGGAAGTCAGGCGCCCCCAGTGCAGGCAGAAACACTGAGAGTAGGTGCGGGCCAAAGGAGATCCGGCCTGGAAGGCAGGAACGAAAGAACAGGCAGGAAGATGCACGGTGGAGCAGGAACCAACATGGAACTGGGAGGTGCAGTGGCTGACAGGATGAGAAATACCCAGAGAAACAGGGAGAAGGAGAAGAAAAGCGGTGGAGGAAGGAACAAGCCAGAAGCTGAAGGAAGGAGCAGGGAAGAAACAACAGGAGAGGAAGTGCTGGAACTGCAAGAAGGATATGCAGGTTGGCAAATGCGGGGAAACAGAAAATGTGGGGGGGCCGGCAACACAGAGAAAGGCCTAGGGAGAAGCAGCAGCAGCAAAGCAGAAGGAAAGGGGGCACCAGGGGGAGAAACAGAGACGAGAGAGGGAGAAAAGGGGGGTAGGGGAGAGAAACCAGCCCAACCAGCCATGTAGCTCGGCAGCATTTTTCGAAATGCTTGAAGCTGAACAAGAGGGGATGTGGGAGGAGCTATTCCTCCCCCACTGAACCTCAGGCTAATAACCTTCCAAAAATAGCTACTGATTAGAAATACTTTCCTGTCCTCTTTAAGTGCTTTATTAACTTTCTGTTTATTATTTTCAAATATGCAAATAATAACACTTATGCAATAGGCGCAGACTCAAAAGTCATTGTATAAATCCATTTATTTCCTCATATGCTGTATAAATTTTAGAACCCAAATGTATACAACATATGTTGTATAAACACTAACCGTCAATCAACCCCCCCCACCAAGCTGGCATTATTTCCCAGCTTACAGTTGCAAATAAAATTACAGGACAGCTTTCACTTCAAGCAACTCAGCAACCACACTGCTAACAAAACTTGCTCCGTCAATAAATCAATCATTGTTTATTTGTAAAATAACACTATTCCAAAACCATAGCGCTAGTACATAGCCATAAAATTCATAAAAACAACTACGCATATAAAAACAGCTACACATATTAAAACAGCTGCAGCAGGTCAAATAAAATCAGGGAAAGCCAAAATAAATGATTTTTTTTTCCACTTTCCTTTTTATCCCGCTCCCACCTCGTTCCACTCCTTCAGACCTCTGATCATCCCTTCAGGTCCCTCCCACAGGATCTGCCCCTAGAGTACCAGGCTTACTCCTTTATCCCTCCTACCTTATTCCTTCTCCTTGGAGTGCCCGCACAATGGGGTCTGTCCTGCGGGTAGGCAAGCCAAGGTGGATTGGTCATCATCTTGGCCTGAGAGAGGGTATTTTTCTGTTTTCTTCCCTTAGTCCCTCAATCCCCTGAGGGCGTCGGCACATAGGACGAACGTCCAGTCCTACGGCGTGTGCAGTCAAGTGCCCACAACGTTCTTCCCTCCCTGACTCTCGAAGAGCCACCTGTGCACCGATGCCCATGCTTCCACCAGCACCGGTGCATCGGATAAGCAAGACACCCCAGGATCCCACCCCTGGAGGAGGAGAACATCCAATGGGATGCTCAATCCTCCAACCCCCTGCGACCTGAATCCATTCCCAAACCCGGGTCGCCGCCATGGTGTGAGGTGTGCCATCCAGCGCCTCAACCCTCAGCGCCACGGGGCCAGCTAATAAGTGAGTTAACATAGATTTAAAGCCCTCCACCATCAGGCACTGTCGAATCCTTACTACCAGCTCCTCTTTCTCTCTTCACCTGCATCTCACTTACCTGCCCACCAGAACTTTTCCCACCAAAAACAAAAGCAGATAATTTTTTTTTCTTCTTAAAAGTACTGGCAGGCAACTTCTACTTTTCTATCTCTAGTTCCCCCTGCCTCACCTCTCCTTGCCTCTCATACCTTATCATTATTATTATTATTATTATTTCGATTTTGTTGACCGAGTGGGCTCGCTGAGACTAGAAGACCTTTTTTCAGGGATGACCCGGGTTTAATTACATACATCATTCAATACATGAGCCAATAACAAAAATCAGTAGGCTGTCCATGGCAACAACAAAGAAGAGGTATTACAGTTTACAGTAAATCAAAACAAACAAGTAACTGTAGTTAGAATATACAGAGGTTACAATGGTTACGACTGCACAACAGAAATAAATAAGCTGGTGTAATACCACTGCAGTCTCCCTCCAGTCTTATTAAGAACCCTAAAAGAATCAGTAAAGTACCTTTAACCTCCTAAATCCATGTAGCAGTCTTTTTGTTCAGCTCTGAATCTGCAGTTGCCGTTATCCGGATCCTTTGCATAGCTGACCGTTTGCCCGTAACCATGAAACACCCAGAGCTGACAGGGACAACAAAATGGCTCAGACTACAGCAAAAAAAAACCAAAAAAGATCCTTCTTTGGACACTAAATAATACAAAGCTGTAAGCACAAGGCCTCTAAATCTCTGCTTCTTTTCACAGAACATACAAAGTTAAGCTGGCCTGCCAGCGCAGTGGTTGGATTTCCATTTGTGATGCTGGCGGGCGGGTTCGGGAATGAGCCCGGGTCATCAGAGGGCCAGCTGGGAAGAGAAGGATTGAGCATCCCTAGGACTGCTCTCCTTCTCCGGGGGGTTGGGGGGTTCCTGCACTCGGTGTGGGTGCGACACCTAGTGGAAGCTGGGTGTATCACCCTAGCACCGACGCATAGTCAAAGGGCACTGGGGCAGGACAGACATAGGCATCATTGCATGTCCACGCCCCAGTCTATAGGGAAAAAATCCCTCTCTGCCAGACGTCTCTATGACGCCCTGCCCCCAAGCTTCAATCAGCCACCTGGCCATGGGCTCCCCCAACCAGATACGGTTCCACAGTACCGGTTCCTGCCACGGTGCCGTGCCCCACCTCCTTGAGGGTAAGCCAGGAGTGACTAGGGAGTGAGGGGCTCATTAGGCGGTGGAAGTCTTGGGGGCACTGTGACCAGGGCAGAGCTCTGACAAATGGCAGAGGGGCAGAAAAGTAAGATAAAAAAAAAAAAAAAAAGAACATACAAAGTTGCCAGCAGATTAGGCCTATTGGTCTATCTTGTCTGCCCAAGATGCAGCTCCTAATTAAGTTTCAGCAGCTTCCATACCTCCCTTCATGAGATCCCTTTTACCTGGCACACCCCCAGCACCCTGCTATTTGCCTCCCCTCACCTCACCTGCATTTTGCCTCTGTGCCTGTCCCACCCCCTTGAAGCCCTCCACAGTTTCCTTTACCAACAGCTCCCCTGGTAATGCATTCCAAGGTGCAACCACTCTCTCTGTGAAATAGTGTCTCCTCACCTCCCCCCCCGTACCTCCTTCCTACTAGCTTAAGGCTATGTCCCCTTGTATTTCCCTTCCCCTTCAACATAAAGAGACCCTCCGTGTCTACCTTATTTGTCCCCATCGTATATCTGAAGACCGCTATCATATCCCCCTTGTCCTGTCTGTCCTCAAGGGAGTACATGTTCAACTCTCCAAGTTGTTCCTCATAGGACATTTCCCCAGGCTGTGGATCATCGTTGTGGCTTGCCTTTGTACTCTCTCCAAAAGGATAACATCCTACTTCAAGCAAAGCCTCCAGAATTGTATGCAGTACTCCAAGTGAGGCCTCACCAAGGAGTTATACAGGGGCAGGATGACCTCCTTTCGCCTTGATGTTATTCCCCTAGAGATACATCCAATTATTTTATTTGCCTTAGCAGCCGCTCTCCGGCATGGTTCTGAATTATTCATCCTGGCATCTATGACCACCCCCAGGTCTTTTTCTCCTTTAGATGTCAACAGCTGTCCCCCACCCACAAATGATAGTTATATCCAGGGTTTCTGAATCCCAGATGTAGTATGCTGTGCTTCTGAGCATTGAACCCCAACTGCCAAGTGTGTGCCCACTTTTCCAACCTGACCAAATCCTCCTGAAGTATCTTCCTACCCTCCTCACTATTTGCCACTACACATAACTTAGAATAATTTGTGAAGAGGCTCATCTTGCTCCTTATTCCCTCCCTAATGTCCACGATGAATGCATTGCACAGGATTGGGTCCAATACTGATCCAGGAGGGACCCCGCAGATGACCCTCCTTTGAGTCAAAGTCTCTTACCCTACCACCACCCTGTTCCACTGATTACTGAGACAATTTGTTATCCATCCCACCATTCCCCGGCCCCCCACCTCTAGGTTCCTCAGTTGACATGTCAGCCTTCCATGCAGGACTGAATTGAAAGCCTTGCTGAAGTCCAAGTACAGGGCATCAACCGGCTTTCCATTGTCCAGGGCTCTTGTTACCCAATCAAAGAATTCAGCTAGGCTGGTCTGACACGATCTTCCCCGGATGAACCCATGCTGATTTTCATCTTAAAAGTCATTTGCCTCCAGGACCTCCACCATCCTTTCCTTCAGGATGGCCTCCATCAGGTTCCCCACAATGGACATCAGACTAACCAGTCTGTAATTTCCCAGTTAATGACTGTGGTCATTCAACAAGATGCTCTCACAGCAGGCACCATTTTCTTCAGCATTTTTCTGAAAGCTGGTTGCTTCACCGATCAGCAGTGACACCATGCTGCATTCATAGCAATGCCCTTAGCCAGCTGCATGAAAAAAGCACAATACCATACTTTCACAAAATAAATCCACAAACTCAGCTAAATTTCAATAAATAAAAAGCAAATAAAAAGAAAACAACCTTTCACACAAGGTACCAGACTATTGCATAAATGAAATATGCAACGGGGACCTTGTGGAATAAATGATTATCTTCACTCAAGCAGTTTGACCTCGGGCACATCTCTCATGCCTTACACCAGCCATGAGGTTACCAAAGATCAGACTGCTCTTGTGATGATAAATCATTTATTCCACAGGTCCCCACTGCATATCCCTTATTTCTCACACACAGCAATAAAAAAAATAATGATGTACTTCAGGTTACATTGTTGGTATTAAAACAGTTGATAATCGTACTCTGCACTCTGTAATCTTTTACAGTAGGAAAGCGGGAAGACATAAAACAAAAAAGAGAAATGTTCCAAGCATTGCTAGCCTCTTCAGTGGTACTGGTTACATACGCTAGTGAGCACAAAATAGGAAGAAAACACAGACGGCCTGTGTCTGTTGTTTAAACCATGTAAATAGAAAAGTGTCCTCTGTAAGAGTTGTTTTTCACTGACTGGTTGATACACTTTGTTGGTGATCCTGTCTGCCACTTGCAGATATTTGGGATTTTAAATATCACCACTTTAACTCCACTAACAGCAGATACCTCATGCTCCTCCTTGGTTTAGAACTGTACTTGAAAAAGTAGCTTTAAATGCCAAAGGGGCTACTGACTCTTTAAGAGAGTCTGTTAAATTTCATGTATAGCTGTCGTAGCATCGTCTCCCCTGACAGAGCAGTTCTGAGAAGTGCTGAGGATCCAATCTAGTGCCGTCTTGTAAAGTGATGGCGTTTTAACCGTTTGTTTAATCAATTTATTATTTTGCATCCCAGCCTCATGAGTGCTCCTCATTTGGACTGTTCACCTACTGGTTAGATTAGGCAGCACCAGTAGTTTGTCAGTAGTGCACCCTTCTTTGTGTTGCTGATCGTGTGATAAAGCAGTCCCCCAAGGACTGCCCTATCCTATCCTTAAAGAACCCTTTTTAAAAACATTTTTTGGGGGACCCACTGCCCTCCATGCCACTTGAACAGCTGGGGGCATGTGGCACAGGGACAAAATGGAAGGGCCAAGGGAACATTTGGGGGAGGACAGATGGCTGCTTCTTCTGTCCCTACCATATATAATACCGCTAATCTCTTTGCCCCATCCCTGCTATCCAAACACTTCTGAGTTTTGAATGCATACTCATCCTGACCAAACTGGACTACTTGCATAGTAGAGTGGATCAGGTTGGGGGTAGGTCTCCATTGGGGAGGGATGGGTCACTGGGGGCAGTGGCTACTTGGAGGTCTCTGTATGTGTGGAGTGGAGCCTCTGCACACCTGCAGCCTCCCTATGCACTCCCACTAAAATGTAGCATCAGCAGAACTCAGATTTCATAGCAATTCAAAAATCAGCTTGAAAATGCAAAATGTCAAAGCAGTGTATCTTGGCTTTCCTCTTCTTTGGATGGTCACATGTAGCCTTGCTCTGAGAGGGAAATAAATTGTCTAACAGGGGAATGAGATGGAAAATTCCTTCCTAACCAATTACTTGACCTGCTAGAGCAAATATATTTTGAAGTTTCTTTCTCACTAGCATTCTGCAAACTCTTTATTGAAGCAACTTCTAGTTATTAAAAATGGGAGTAGGAGGTAGAAGGAAGTGAAGGGGGGAGGTGGGGGGGCATTTGGAGATAAAGGACTCACAATGAGCAAGGTGCCTGGCATTAAGGGAAGGAAAGAAGATGGAGAAGTACAGTGAACAGTGGTGGGTTCTAGGGGGACAGTCCAAGGTAAAGTGGCAGAAGGAATGAAAGAGGGGATCCTGTCTGGCAAGGGTGGATTTAGGAGCAGCACTGTAGACATCATCTTTAAGATGATCTCTCTACATGCAGGAAGGGGATACATGCCTTTGTTCCTGTAAAGCACACATAGATTAGGGTGAAGCTTCTGGTGGATGCCATCCACATGAACTGAGAAATCAAGGTGATGTTCCAACTAGACCCTGAGGTATTTAAAGGAGGAGACAACATCAATTATACCACCATCAAGGGCATGGAAGGAGGGGAGGGGGAGAGCTGGGAGAGCCTGGCAAGTATCTGCCTAGTGCCAAAAGTCATGGAGACCATTTCCTGGCATTGAGGACCTTGGACTGGCCCAGAATCAGTGCTGGATCTTGTTGAAATTCAGTTAGAGTTGGGCCATGAGATCAGCGGCACAGAGTACAGTGTCACCTGCATACATGTGAATAGATGCAGAGGAGCAGGAAGAGGGCAGGTTGTTCAGAAATATGGAGAATAGAATAGGGCCAAGGATGGATCCTTGGGGGACACCATAGAAACACAGATTTTTGACAGCAGATAAGGACCGCTTGGCCCACCCAGTCTGCCCATTTTCCCTACCTAATGGATAAGCTGCAGATCCTAGTTAACCAGCAGCCTACTTCTTCCTACCCCCAACCCCTAGAATTGCCTTATGACAGTCCCATGCATGCTTGAATTCCACCACTGTTTTTGACTCCACAACCTCCTCCGGAAGGCAGTTCCATGCATCCACAACCCTCTCTGTGAAAAAATACTTCCTTAAGTTACCTCTGAGCCCCCTTCTATCTTCAAATTGTGCCCCCTTGTTCTTGCACACCTCTTTTTTTGAAAGATGCTACCCTCTTGGACTTTGTTGATTCCCTTGAGGTACTTGAAAGTTTCTATCATGTCCCCCCTCTCCCTCCTTTCCTCGAGGCTATACATATTTAGCTCCTTAAGTCTCTCTTCATATGTCTTCTGGTGCAGACCCTGCACCATTTTAGTGCCCTCCTCTGGACATCTTCCATCCTGTCTATGTCTTTGAGGTGCGTCTCCAGAACTGCATGCAGTACTCAGCTGGGGTCTCACCAACTGTCTGTACAGAGGATAATAACTTCCTGTTTTCTACTGGTGATGCCTCTCCCTATGCATCCCAGTATCCCCCAGCCCTCCTTGCTGCCCTCTCACATTGCTTGCCCACCTTTAGGTCATCTGATATGACTACCCCCAGGTCCCTTTCCATTTTTGTTGTTGTTAGTATCTCACCCCCCATTGTGTACTCTTCCCCTGGGTTTTTGTTTCCCAGGTGCATTACCTTGCACTTCTTAGCATTGAATCTTAGCTGCCATACATTTGACCATTCCTCTAACCTTGCCAAGTCCCTTCTCATCCTTTCCACCCCACCTTGTGCATCAACTCTGTTGCAGATCTTTGTGCCATCTGCAAAGAGACATACTTTCCTTCCAGTCCCTCTGCAATGTAAACATAAAGACATTGAAGAGGACGTCTAATACTGAACCCTCGCGGTACCCCACTAGTAACCCCATTTCTTCAGAGTGGACTCCATTTACTATTACTCTCTGTGTCCTATTCTCCAGCCAGTTCTTTACCCAGGCTGTCATCTTGGGATCCACTCCCAGGCTGACTAACTTGTATATTAATCTTTTGTGTGGGACTATGTCAAATGCCTTGCTAAAGTCTAGGTAGGCCATGTCCACAGCCCCTCCCTGATCTACTATTTGGTCACCCAGTCAAAGAAATCTATCAGATTTGTCTGGCATGACCTTCCTGCTGTGAATTCATGCTGCCTAGGGTCCTGTGCCCCTCTGGCCTCTAGATACTCAACAATTATTTCCTTCAGAAGTGATTCCATCATTTTCCCTACCACTGAGGTTAAACTAACAGGTCTGTAGTTTCCTGCTTCTGCCTTGCTCCCACTTTTGTGAAGGGGAATCACATCTGCTCTCCTCCAGTCCTCGGGTACCACCCTATCCGCCCACGATTTGTTAAAGAGGGTAGTTAGTGGTGTCACTAGTTCTACCCTTAGTTCTTTTAGAATTCTGGGATGAATCCCATCAGGCCCCATTGCTTTGTCCACCTTCAGTTTTAAGAGTTCTTTCAGAACCCTTTCTTCTGTAAATGGGCTGGTATCAACTTCTGTATCCAGAGTGTTTCTGCTGTTTGTTTTAGGTACCTCCCCTCTTCTTTTGTAAATACTGAGCAAAATATTTGTTTAGTATCTCTTCCTTTCACAGTCACCCTCTGCCCACCCTCCTCCCTTTATTAAGCCTCACTAACCCTCCCTTGGTCTTCCTTCGCTCCCTGATGTACCTACAAAAGGTTTTATCCCCCTTCTTAACTGAGTTGGCTATCTTTTCCTCGGTTTGGGCCCTTGCTGTTCTGACTGCCTTCCCAGCATCCTTTTGCTTTAACTGATACAGTTCTCTGTCCTGCTCCTTCTGTGATTCCTTGTAGTAGTAGTAGTAGTAGTAGTAAAACCTTTATTTTTATACAGGAATTGTTGGCGTTATTTACATCATTAGGACAAAGTCCTATTTACAAGATGCTCCTGTGTCTTACGTTCCTTTAAATGTTAGATAAAAACAAACTAATATAACAATACAGACACATACATGTTAAACAAAGAAAATAATAAACACTTCTACATATTACGTTTCGTTTTATACATGTTACTCATAAAATACATAATAAATTAGCCATAGCATTCACATCTCGTACTTAATTCCAACTTCATACTTGATAAAAATGCTTTCACATCTTTAAATTTATTACTTGCAGCTATTTTTAAATTATTCCATATTCTGTCCACTATTACGGGAAAACGCATGTAACTATATTTATTCTTTAGTTTAGGAAGTAAGTAAAGCCCTGATTATTTTCACGAGATTATAAACATGTATTTTCCTTTCTAATCTATCACTCAGGCATTCTGGCTGATTTTGATAAATAACTTTATAAATTTGCATAGCCCAAGATAATTGTCTTTTGCTTCCTGGTGTAAGCCCAAATCTTTTAACATAAGGCAGTGATGAGTTCTATAATCCTTTTTTAAAATGAATCTAGCCACCTTATAATACATTTTATCAATTTTTTGCAAAAGACCTTTTGATGCTAAGCCATACACATGGTTTCCATATTCCAGAACGGGTAGAAGAAGTTGTTTAATTACCGTTTCTCTTATTAATCTATTCATACAAAAACTTGTTCTTCTAAAGGTTCCCAGTCTTTTATTTACTTTAGATATAGTGTCAAGAATATGTTTATCAAATTTTAAAGCGTAATCTATCCAAACCCCTAGATATTTGTACTCTAGTACTTGCTCTAATTCTTCATTTTGTAATGTTTTTATTGATATATTTTCTCTACTACTATTCAATCTATTCTTAGTCCTGGAAAAAAACATCAATTTTGTTTTATTACCATTAACTATTAAGCCTGAATGCTTTCTTTTTCTCTTGAACGTTCACTGCCACTTCCTTTGAGAACCACAGTGGTTTCTTACATCGTTTTATTTTGTTTATTTGCTTCACACAAAGGCTCGTTACCTCTGTGATGGCAGTTTTTATTATTCCCCATTGTTCTTCCACCCCTCCTTCCTGCCCATTTGCTAGTGCATTCCTTAGGCACTCACCCATTTTGGCAAAGTCAGCCCTCCTAAAGTCCAGTACTTTTGCCTTTGTATGTTTTTGACCCTATTGTTGTGTTTATTGTGAACCATACTGTTCGATGGTCGTTAGGTCTCAGATGGCTACCCACTTCTACATCTGTGATCCTCTTCATCTCCATTTGAGAGAACCAGGTCTAAGATTGCTCCCTCTCGAGTGGGCTCCAATACTAGTTGTCTAAGGCATGCCCCTGTATGGCATCTAGAATAACCCCACTCTTCAAGTGGCTGCTGCAACTGCACTCCAATTAACATCTGGCATATTCAGGTCACCCATCAGCAATATCTCCCCTTTTTCTGCCATTCTAAGTATTCTTTCTATCATTTCCTTGTCCATTTCCTCCCCCTGAGAAGGGGATCTGTATACAACCCCTGTGCGGATTGTCGTGCCATTGCCGGTCTCCAAATTTACCCACAGAGCTTCTTCTCCTCCCTGTTTTCCCTTTTGTTCTGTTGCTTTGATTCCTTCCCTTATGTAAAGAGCTACTCCTCCTCCTCTTTTACCCTCCCTGTCCCTCCTGTAGATAGTGTATCCTTGTATGTTTACGTCCCAGTCATGGTTTTGTGTGTACCATGTTTCTGTGACTGCCATGATATCCAGATGTTCCTCCTCCATCAAGGCCACTAATTCAGGAAGCTTGTTACTCAGACTACGAGCATTGGTACTCATTGCTCTCCATTTTTTGATGGCTTTACCTTCTTTCTACCTCAGTCTTTTTCTCATTTAGTACCCTGTTTTGTAGGGAGAGGCTGGTATTTTCCTGCTGCTTATCAGTGCCTCCCCCCTTGACTAGTTTAAAAGCTTGCCAATGAAGCATTTAAACCGATTGCTCAGAGCAGATAAGGAGTGCAGGGGATAAGGCATCACCAGTACAACAGCTTGAGTTCTGCCCTTAAGGTAGGAGCAGAACCTCTTAACCATATAGACAAAGAACCCCACCATCTTAAGCCTGTCTGAGGGGATAGGGTGGGAAACAGTGTTGAAGGCTTTGGTCAGGTCAACAAAAATGGCAGGGTGACCAGATCCTGATCCATGCCAGAGAGAATGGAGTCAGTGAGCCACAGGAGGGAGGTGGAGGTAGAGTGGGGCTTCCTAAAACTAGACTAATGGGAAATGAAGAAGGAGGAGGAGAAGTCAAGGAAATCGGAGACCTGGAAAAGGACCAGGTGTTCCTGAAATTTAGCTAGAGTGGGGAGGAGTGAGATGGGATTCTAGTTACCAGGGAGGGAAAGGTCACTCTTTTTAGGAAAGAGTATGACCATGGCCTGCTTCTACAGATCAGGGATGGAGAGATTTAGAAGGTAGATGACAGGAAGAGAAAGGCCAGAGCACAGAGACAGGAACTCCCCCTGGATACACCCTTGTGATCATTTAGAGCTAGAAGGGCCTTAAGGGTAGTAGTGGGATGGCAGAGTAAAAGAAGGGGAGAGTGCGGTGTAGGTTAGGACAAGAGGGGAAGGGCTACAGTGGAGGAGGAGGAAGAGGGTAGGAGGGAGAGGGTTCAGGTGGTGAAAAAGGAGTTAAAAGATGAGGCAACAGAAGAAGGGTCAGAGATAGGGGAGTCGCCCACTCTGAGTACAGAGGAGGTGGCTGGTTTGGAGGAGAAAAGAGGGCATGAATGACCTTCCAGAACTTAGAGGGGTAGTTAAGGTTGTTCTGGAGTGTAGATGCAAAGTACTCAGCCTTTGCAATCCTAATAGCTCTGGTACAGGCATTACAAAGGACCCTGTAATAAGAAAGTCTAGTTGGGAACCGATGGACTTTATTTTATTTTTATTTTCACATTGGTAACCAGGTAAGTGCACTGGCACTGGGTGCCTTTTTCAGTCATGACCTGGGTGCAAGTGCACAGACATTTGAGGACATACATACAAATGTTTGGGTGCTTGTTGCAGAAAATCGAATATATACACATCATTGAAAATGACGTACTTGTGGCACATAGAAAGCGCAGCTGATTAGTGCAGATACTACATTGAGTGCAGATGCATAGCGATGTGAACAAGGGGTAATTACACAAAGCAATCACAGACACTGAATGATAGATTAAATTCTTTCAGATTGCTTGAGAAAGCAGAGACAGTTGGTGATTCTCCAATGGGGGGAGGGATTGTATTCCATAGTGAGGAGGCACGGTAGCTGAAGGAGCGTTGTCCAGTGTTTGTTCAAAAAAAGGGTACTTTTAAGTTATTTTTTGAGGTTGATCGAGAGGAGGGCGAGTGGACAAATTCAAGCTGTTCAGCTAAATAGATGGGGGAGTTTTTAACCAGAGTTCTTTTAATAAATCTGGTGAGTGTTAGGTTGGATTTGAGCTCTGGTGAGATCCAGTTTTAAGTGTTCAGAGAAAGGCAGTGATGCATCTTGCTATCGCTATCTGTTGCAAATCTGGCAATCTTGTGATAGTGTGCTTCTTCTGTAGCATAGTTTTGTTAACAGCATCGGTGACCAAGGAGCTGTAGTCCAGTATAGGGAGCAGATTTGCCTGTGTTATTCTATGTCTGGATTCGGGCATTAGGTACTTGCGGATTGTGGACAGAGAGCCAAGCCTTTGGTGAAGCAAGGTTGTTGTGTTTTGAATGTGGGTACTGAAGGTAAGGGTAGAGTATAAGTGTACTCCTAGATATTTAAAGGAGCTTACTTTTTCCAGGCAGTTCCCATTATTTGCAGTGATGCAGAACTTGGGGACTGCATTTGTCAGATAGTTAGAACCAAACAACATTGATTGGGTTTTCGGTAGATTCAGGACCATTTTTTTTAGAACGAACCATTCCTGCAGGTTTGTGAAGCTGTTTCCCAGTACATGATTGATTTTGTTGATGTCTTTGTTAAGCATGTATAGAACTGTGTCATCTACATAAACTATGCAAGGGTTTGCAGACTGTTGGCAAATTGTTGATGAAAATTGAAAACAGAAGAGGCCCAAGTATGGAGCCTTGAGGGACCCCACTGCGAATTACATTGGTACTTGAGACCGCGTTACTGATTTTCATCCTCTGTTTTCTAGGGTTCAAATAATCACTGAACCAGGCCAGAGCATGGGATCCGAAGCCAAGTCTGAGTAATTTGCTAGATAATACAGCATGGTCCACCAAAAGCCTTGGTCAGATCCACAAACACAGCTCCTGTCAACAATCCCTTATCTGTTCGCGATAGATTGCGTCTGTGAATTCGACCAGGGCTGTGTCAGTGCTGTGACACCTCCTGAACCCATGTTGTTCTTTGCAGATTAGATTGTATTGTTCAAGATATTTGGTAAGTTGTGTGTGCACTATTTTCTCTTTCAGTTTGGCTAGAACTGACAAAATAGAAATAGGGCGGTAGTTTTCCAGTAGTGTCTTCTTCCCTTTCTTGTGTAGCAGGACAATGATAGCTGTTTTCCAAAGGTCAGATACAGTGTGGGTCATGAAAGATAGGTCTGCCAGACTTGTAGGTCTGTCAGGCAAGGTCAAGTGCTCGGTAATAAGCATGCAACTCCATTATGCTCGGGGGGTATGATGATCCCAGACTGTCAAGAATGTGAGTTTAAAAATTTGAGAGCACAGCTGATGTTGCTGGCAGCTAACATGGGGGACCAGTTAGTAGCCATCATGTTAGTATGTAATGAGGACAGGTCCACAGATTGAAAGGATTGGATCTGGATGAAAGTGAGGGGTTGGGGGCTTTGGGTGGTGAATCTTATGCACACAGTAGATCATGTTATGGTCACTAAGAGTATTGGGGAGGGTACCAGCATTCACAATATGGTGGGGGTGGGAGGAGAGGACCCAGTCCAGGAGGTATGGTTATCAGATTTGTGATTGAGCCAAGTAGGGTCAGAGATCAATTGGGATGGCTGGGGAGATTTTATGTTTTGGCATAATTTATGAAGGAAGGGTGAATGACAATTGAGACTGAAATCACCTAGGGCGAGTAACTCACCAGAGGAGGCATGGGAGGATAAGGTGGTGAGGAGCTCAGTAACAGGAGGGATATGCTAGAGCAGCAGTAAACAACAGCAATGAATGTGGGGATGGAGAAGGGATGGGAGAGTTTCAGGAGGAGCATCTCATAGGCAGAAGGGGAGGTGATGGACAGCATAGGTTTAAACTGGACACAAGAGGAAAGACAGATAGCTATGTCACCACCCCTGTTAGCATGACCCTGTCTGATGATGGCATGACCAGGGATGGCAATGGCAGTATTTGGAATATTAGAGGAGAGTTAAGACCCTGAGAACACCAGCATGTCAAGTTTAAGGTTACCATAAGAGGTTGTAAGAGGTCCATTTTGGGAAGGAGTCTGCAGAGGTTAACATGGGCCGCTCACAACACTTTGGGGAAGTGAGAGGATGACAGGGCAGGATCAGGACTGAGTTCAACATCACCTGTTACTATGAGTAGTAAGGAGATGAGGAGCTTAAGGGAGCCTAAGAGATGATTGTAAGAAGTGAGGTAAGGTGGTGGGAGGAGAAGGAGTGGGAGGGAGAAGGAAGGAAAGAAGGCCCCTGAATGCTTCATAGTGGATCCAGGGGAAGGGAGGGGCTGCACCCAGAAAGCTGTGGGAAGCATGAGGGAGGGGAGGTCAAGTGTAAGGGAGGGTGGGAGAGAGGAAGATGAGGGAGGAGGGAGAAGAAAGGGAAGGTAGAGGGACGAGGGAGGAGAGGCTAGCTAGGAGAGGCAGAGAGAAAGAGTTACAAACAGCATGATGGAGAAGTGCTCAAGCAGTTGTCCTGATTAACTGAGCAGGTGAAGGAAAACTGCTGCTAACTGATAAGGCTATATCCAGAAAGGAAGCCTGCAATTAATATGGTGGTAGGGGGTACTGTGTTACATTCAGATATGGAGGAGGGCTAGCGGGAAAGAGTAAGGACACGGAGCCATTGTTTAGCAAAAGATTCTTCCCATTTTTAACTATGGAAACATTGTCTACAGTGCTGGTCCTAAGTCCACCCTGTCCAGACTGGATCCCCTCTTTCACGCCTTCTGTCACTTTGGACTGCCCATCCCTCACTCACCATCCTCCCTTTATACCTCTCTCCTTTCCCTCCCTTAACACAAGGTGCCTCTCTCATTGTTCCTCCTTTATTGCTAAATTCTGGCTGAGCTCTCCCTCCTATTATCTCACCTTGCTCCTCTTCCCACCTTCACACTACAACCTTCATAACTCTGGTTTCTGCTCCCTTGTACTCCCTACTAAGACATTGTCAGCTGGCCAGGCTGCCTTCTCCTACCACGTCCCCAAACTATGGAATTCTCTTCCCCTCTCTCCATCTGCTCTGCCTCTTCCTTATGCTATCTCTCTCCTCTCTTCTCTTCAAGTTCTCTTCTCACCCCTGCAACTGCCCCGATCCCCTCGTACCTCTCTTCAACTCTTTTCACTTCCTCCTTCTCTCCCTCACCTTGTCTTTAACCCTCTCTACTCTAACTCCTTGCCCTTTATCCTGCTGCCAATCCCCATTTTTCCCCAGCTCCAAATAGACTGTTATTGGTTAGATTAGCTACCATCTGCCTACATTTCTGCACTGTGCACTTAACTGCATCCTCCTGATCGTCTTCAATATGCATCCTGCTGTATCTGTCTATGCCAATGCATGTAATTTTGTTTTAATTGCCTCGATGTTGCATGTTACATAATAATAATATCATCTTTATTTCAATTAAATGCCTTTCAAAATATCAAGGCGCTGTACAGTAAGGTTAAAACAACAATAATAAATTCAGCAATCACAACAATAAAATAATCTGTTGGGGTCCCTTCAGTCCATTCCATTAAAGGTCTGATGCCATAAAAAAGTTTTCAATGCCTGTTTAAATCCACCCACAGCCGCGCACTCCCGCAGCTGACAGGGTAGAGAATTCTAGAGGGTAGGGGCTACATACAGAAACGCACAGACCTCAGAAGATTTTAAAGACACCCTCAGAATCTCCAGCAACCCCTCATCAGCCAAATGGAGCTGTCACTTGGGGCAGTAAGGTACAAGGAGCTCTTTCAAGTAGTCAGGGCCAAGTCCATGTAGGGCTTTATAAGTCAGTAATCTAATTTTAAAGGTGATCCACCACCAAATCGGCAGCCAGTGCAGATCGCGCAGCACAGGGGTAATATGAGAAGATCAAGAAGTCCCCGTCAGCAACTGTGCTGCAGCATTCTTCACTATCTGCAGGCAGCAGATATCAACCCCAGGTAGCTCTAAGTACAGGGAGTTGCAATAATCAAGGCATGAGGTCACAAAGGTGTGGACCAATGTAGGCAGGTCACCAGACGGAACAAGGTGCTTGATCCTGGTGGAGTTCATAAGATGGTAAAAGGAAGACTTGCCAACTGTCGACACCTGAGATCATAGTGTCAGCCCATCATCAAGCACCACCCCCAGGTCTCGCACCCGTTCAGAGGTAAGGATCTGGGAGCTCCTCAGACAAAGTCCAGAGGGCTGACCAGCCCTCATCCCCTCTATCTGGTGACCCAGATCCACAACCATCACCTTGGTCTTTCCCGCGTTCAACTTTAGCCAGCCAACTCAAATTCATCCAATCCTGGATTTCAGCAAGGCAGTAGATAAATATTGAGAGATCACTATCCTGATCAGGTGCAAAAGACAGGTAGAGCTGGGTGTCATCAGCATAGCAGAGAAACCTCAGCCTGTACCATCTTACAATGTCTCCGAGGGGCAGCATATACACTGCAAACAACATGGGGGACAGCACTGAACCCTGAGGGACCCCACATGACAGAGAGAGTGGGGCAGAGGAATAAATCCTAAATACGACTCTCTGAGTTCTGCCAATGAAGAAAGATGTAAACCACCTGAGAACTGTACTAGTCAGGCCACAGATGGACCTCAGGTACCCAAGCAGCACCCCATGGTCCACAGTGTCAAAAGCTGAAGCGAGATCAAGGATCACCAAGATGGAGCAGCTTCACTGATCTCTTGCCATCAGAAGATCATTGAGCACCTGAACCAGAGCAGTCTCGGTACTGTGCCTCTTTTGAAAACCAGATTGGAGAGGTTCGTAGATGTTATGGATGGTCTAGTGGTTCTCCAACTGTACCGCCACTACTTTCTCAATAACTGTCCCTATAAAGGAGAGGTTTGAGATTGGTCTGTAGTTGGCCAGAGAGTCCGAGTCCAAAGAAGCTTTCTTCAGGAGGGGTGTCACCACTGCCTCCTCCAAGAAGCTTGGAAACTCACCCGAATCAAGGGAGCACCAGACTATCTTTACCAGGACCAGGCTAATAATATCACAACAACCCATAATCAGGGAATTTGGGCCCAGATCCAAGCTACAGCACATAGGGTGCATACTCTGAACAATCCGCATGACATCCACGAGCTCCGGCTAGTCAAAGGTACGCCAGGAAGCACGAAGTGAGGTGACCGGGAACCGATCAACAGCATCCCCCACAGAGCAAGTCAAGATGATCTACACCCTGATGATGCTTAGGTGATGGTTAGTATGTTTTTTACCTGCTATGTATTCAGTTCTAAATGTTTTCTTCTCCTGGGACTGGTAACAACTGGAAATGAGTTGTTAGCAGCTCAGTATGTTATTCCTGATGAAACATTTTTAGAATAAACAAATAAATAAATATATTTTTTTGCAAGTTGGTGGTGATAACTGGGGTGGTGGTGCAACTTCAATTAATATACGACTCAAAATAGAAAATAGTTAGTGAAGTGCACTCACCCCTGCTGCAGTAGCTTATGAAAAAGCTGACTTACTCGAAAGCTGGTTTCCCTGCTTTTATTCCTTCCAACAGCATGAAAGACAATGTTAAACAGGTAGGCTTACTTTTCGCCTGACTACTCGGGCTTCATCAGAGATAGTGAACATCCTTAGTCACTAGGCTTACATACACATTACACCCGTGACTTTAATTAGTGTGGTCCAATCAGAACATAGTGCTACTTAAACTACATTCATCACAAACTAGAGTGAGCATTCAAAAATCCTATGTGTAAAGTGCTAATCAATAACATTAAACATCTTATTATGCTCTATAGGCAAGTACCCAAATAATACATAACTCGGATAATTCTTTTTAAGGATATGTCATAACTTCACAGTCTGGCTACATCACATTATTCTTTTTCTTTCAAAATTCATTCTCTCATACCAGGAACCTGCGTAGTGAAAACATCAAAAGTAGTGAAAATAGTTCAAAAACATTTCTTTCAACTTCCATAAGATGAGGTCACACACAAACCTTTAAATCCAAGGTTTACATCACTCCTGCATTCTGAGCATGGAAATGGGGGGGTTGTGAAAATAATTTTCTTTTCTTTTGTAGAAAAGGTTTCAACTCGAATTTATCATTGAGGCCTGGGTGTTTTGTGGTCCCCAATTTAAAAATCCAATGTTGTTCCTTTTCATTTAAAACAGCCTCAAGGTTACCCCCTCTAACGTCCTTTTAAACACATTCAAGTCCTATTGCAGAGACACTGGTTTTTACTGTCATTACTGTTTTTAACATGCAGTGCCATAGCATAATCACAATTCTGGTTTTTAATAGTTGCAGTGTCAGTGGCTCAGCAGGTAGCACACTTGCTTCTGAGGCAGGAAGATCGAATGGTGGTGGGCTCCAGCCCCACACTGGGAATGTGGGATAGATCTCAATACTGATGCTGTAGTGCATTAAGAGGGGATGCTACACAGATGAGACATTAAACTGAGGTCCCATCTACCTGTTCTGGTGGATGTTAAAGATTCCATGGCACTTCTCGATAAGAGTAGGGGAAAATTTTATTGTACAGAAAAAAAAGTATAAATCATACAGAGATACATCACACAGAGTCTTCAAATCCATTCCATACATATTTACACTTCTAGCTATAACATTAATTTAAAAGAAAAGCAAACAAAAAAGTAACATTATGGTAGGGTAGTACAAAGAATCCCCAGAAAACAGATAATCCCACACTTTAACCCTTATTCTGCTTCACTTTTATTTATATTCCCCCCCCCTTGTTTCTTCTTATCATGTAATGAGGACATCAGTGTCTGTAATCCAGGGCAAGCCCTTTCATAACTCCAGCAGCTCTCTTTTCCCCATCCTCAATTTCTCATTTTTATATAGCATATGTACATCCTGTAAAATGTTATTATATAGTTCCAAATGATCTCCTTCTTTTTGCTGCAGTGTGAATCCACACCTCATGACTCATAGATTCCATTTGAAAATTACCATAAAGACCTGTAATGTGCTAACATTCCATTTCTGCTAATCCTTACTGAATACTCCATATATTAAGTGCTCGTACGTTAATGTACTAAACAGTTTCTCATTCCACTGTAATGCCAAAAAGTCCCAAAATCCTATAATAAAAGAGCAAGTAAAAATCAAATGCTGTGTAGGCTCCTCCTGTTGCATACACTGCAATCTACTGCAAATCTTTTCTTGTGCTTTTTTAGGTTTTTGATTTGCTTTCATATTAATTCGCTCATGACAGGCAGGCCAATGCAGATCCCACATATGTTCTGGGATTCTCTTATTGTTCAATAGCTTGATCAGCTGTTCCCTAAAGATATCTGGACATTTCTCAAAAGCAACCATTTCAACAAAGAGAGAGGATACTAAGATGTTGTGCAGCTGCTTCCTGTGTACCGTCATGATTTGTTGTGTGGACATTTTCCACTGTTTTAATCTTAAAAATGTACATCTTATATATTCTGGTGTCAATACTGATTTTTTATGACCTTCAAAGATTGGGTTTCCCACTGTCTAATCCACAAACTACATTTCTCCTGCAGCATCCATTCCCACCCATTATTTTGTTTCAAGAGAATTGATTTTAAATTACAATAGAGAAAAAATGTATTAAAAAAAAAAGATTGGATTTGGCATATTAAGACTTCCTTTCCTAACAGACAAGTATAATATGTTTCTTTTCACGGGGTTTAGCTGACTTCCCCAGCAGACTTGGAAAAAATGCTTAACAATGATGTATCTTTATTCTTTGGTGAGGAATATATAGCTGATATATAAGAACACTGATATTAAGTATGTTTTTATCAAATAAATCCTCTTTTTCTTGCTATATCTCCACCTGTTCCACTGCACAACTCTGTTTTTCCCTAAATCTAGTTTCTGCTCCCAATTTATTTTGTCCAAGTTACCTGGTCCAAAGGTTATTCCCAAAAGGTTTAGGGGGTCCAACTGAATCTGAATTTGAACCACCAGGTCTTTATCTTTAATTAAGTAATTAAGTATTTGCCCTATGCATTTATTTAGATTCAACTCAGATCCCAAAAAGTTCCCAAAATTACAACATGTCTCCAGTACTCCTGTAATCACTGCCTTATCCCCTACCAGCACATTCATATAATCAGCGTAGGCTATATGCCTTATCCCCTACCAACACATTCATATCATCAACGTAGGCTATCTGCCTTATCCCCTACCAGCACATTCATATCATCAGTGTAGGCTATCTGCCTTATCCCCTACCAACATATTCATATCGTCAACGTAGGCTATCTGCCTTATCCCCTACCAACACATTCATATCATCAGTATAGGCTATCTTCCTTATCTCCTACCAACACATTCATATCGTCAGCATAGGCTATGACTTTGATTGGAAGCTGATGCCCTTTTATTGTTATTGGTGCTATTGCTATGTTCTCATTAATTTTCCACAGTAACGGATCTATAAAAAAATCATACAAGACAGGGCTTAGTGGACAGCCATGCCTTACCCCTCTATTAAGTTTTATCATGGGACCCTTCTACCCATTTACCCTCAGGCACTACTGTGGCTGTTTTATAAATACTTTTGATCCATTCTACCAATGTTCCTGGGATATGATAGCATTTTAATACTTCCCATAAAAAGAATGACACACCTGGTCGAATGCTTTTTCTGGTCTAAAGAAATTAAATAACCATCTACCTCCCCTATTTTCTCTAGTTCTACTAATTCTTTAATTAGTATTAACTGGTTCTGTATGCGCCTCCCAGGTGCAACATATGTCTGAGCAGGAGAGATCACTGTGTCTGCCACAGACATTAATCTTTTGGCCAAAATTCTGGTTAATAATTTCAAATCAGAATTCAGGAGACTTATCGGTCTCCCGTTGTTTAAGTCCAATCTATTTCATATATATATATATATATATATATATATATATATTAAAACCCACATGTTTATGTTTAAAGGTATCTCTTGTGAGGTTAACATCTGAGTAAACATTTCTTGTAACTCTGAAATAAGACCTTCCCCTATTATTTTTATTAACTCATTCGGTATACCATCTGGGCCTGGAATTTTATTGTTAGCCAGTGCAGAAAGTGCCTTCTGTATTAGGTTCTGTTAATTTCTCCAATTTTAATGTTTATATTTCTGAAATGTCCGGAGATTCCATGAAGTGTCTCAACCCTTCATGGGATGTTTCCAAAGGTGCGTACATTTTTGCGGTATAATCTGTTACTACCTATGCCACGTCCAACTGAGTTCAACATTCTTTTCCCATATTATCTCTAAGCACTAATAATTCCTTTGTTTTTGCCTTCCTTATGCAGTTCTCGAAGGGACAACTCATCTCTGTTTTCCCTGTAATCCCCAACTGTTGCTGTTGATATAAGGCTTTTACTTTCCCTTCATGATACTTCATCATTTGTTGTTTTATATTATTAATCTGTGTCATTAGATTCTGACTAGTCTCATAAGAGATGGACAGTAGCTGTTGTAGACGTTTCCTGTTTTGTAAGTAAGTAATGTATTGCTTTTTGTTCCTATTTCTGCTCAACTGCCTACACAGCTTCTACAAGTCATACTTAGTATCCTCCCACCATCCAACTGCTGAGTCAAACATGATGAACACAGATTTCCTTGCCTGAATAAAAGATTTTATGGTATTTAAAATATACAGATTTGACACCAGGGAGCTATTCCATTTCCAAAATCCTGGCCCCTTTTTTAACAACATAGAGGACCCAGCTTTAATTAGCACTGTTATTATGGTCTGAAAATTCTGTTGGAACAATGTCTGCAAAAAGAATTGGGACATTTTCAGAAACAAATATATAATCAAATCTAGAGCCTAGATGCCCCGATGAAAAGTAGGTGTTTCTTTTTTTGGGTATGAAAAATAATAGTTTTTTAATTTAGCTTTTTTGTAATTTGTGTCAGTAAGTTTGAATCACAATATTGCTTTGATGATTTGGCAAGTACTGGAAAGATGAAGTCTCCTGTCAGAATTACCTGTTGTGCCGTGCATAGGTAAGGCTATATTTATTTTAGCAAATCACACCTGGCAGCCTTTGTCTGTGGAGCATAATGATTTATCAGAATATATATTGTGTATTTTGTATCACTACATCCATTATTAAGATTCTCCCTGGTAATTAATTCATATATCTTCAACACTCTGACTTTTGGCATCTTAAAAAGAACACCTAAACCTGTACATGCTTCTTGTCCAAGTGACTAAAATGAAGGTCCCAAGTACCATTATTTTGCTGCCCCATCAATTTCTTTAACTGTGTGCAGATGGATGTCCTGTAGGAAAAAAAATCCCAAATTGCAGATATGCCAAACAGGAAAATATCATGTTTCTTTTCCCCGCTCTCTTTATACTATTTACATTTACAAAGTACAAAAGAAAAAGAGCTCATACATTATGAATTTATTTGTATTTCCCTTTCCTTCTATTCGACTCTTTGTATTTTATTTTCATTTTTGCTTTTCTTTTCTGAGGACTGTTTGGCCTCACCTGTTTTTCTGTGTCAGTCATACCCTCAGGAACTGATGATGCTATTGAGGAATCATCAAAATCCTCCACCAAATCTCCTGATTGTAAAATCTTGCACTTATTCTCCAAGGCCACTATCTTCTGTTTTGTTGCAGACCTTGTGGAGAATGTCTTCATCTTATGCTTCTCAAACCTGAGACTGTTTCCCTGCTCTGGAGTGGGGATTGTGGGGGGTGGGGGGAGAGGGGAGAGGGGCAGGCAAGGTTGATACAGGTGGGGGGGGACATTGTGTCTACATCATTCTCCACACCTCTTGTGCTATTCTTAACTATGTCCCCGGGTTCCTTCCTAGTTTGATTCTCAACATCTAAATGCTTTGATGGGCCTTCCCCTACAGTGGATCTTCCCTTGTCTTCTGGATGCATTTCCCAGTAAGGGCGACTGGGGGGAGGGACCTGAGAGCGTGAGAGTTGGGGTTTTCTTTGTACTACCTCTGGCTCTGTAACTTCTTCCCTCCTTTGCTTCCCTAACCTGTTCTTCTACATTAAAGTAATCAAAAGACTTTGTTACTCCCTACCTGCTTGTTCTCCTGTGTTATGTGCTGCCCACCTGCAGTTCTGGAAAGTGTGGCCCAATTCATTACAAAGGTTGCATTTGCATTCATTTAAACACTGTGAACCAACATGCTCTAATTCCCCACATACTGTACACCTTTGTTGGTCACAAATGCTACTAAGATGTTCCACCGACCCACACTTGTAACACATCCTAGGCTGCCCAAGCTAGAACAGGATGCCTCTGTCCCTTCCTAGAAAAAAAGAATTTGGCAGGTATGCCACTCCGGAGTCCATTGTTCTCAGCATCACTTTTACCTTCCATCCCCCTGTCCAAATGTTTTCTGTATCTAGTATTGCCTCCGGGTCTTCTATTACAGTGCATTTTGTTTTAGCCAGTATATCAAGTCATTAACGCTGACTCCCTCATTATGAAATAACACAGTTATTGTTTTCTGTGCTGGCCTAGTCAGGGGGATGGCAATGAATGGTGACCACAATGTTGATTTTTATCCAGAACCTTTCCAGCTCATGTAACATTTTAAAACTCACATCAAAAGTTGTCTCCCCTGAAATGTGTATAAGGGCATAAATTTCATTCAAGAAAAACTTCATGGAGTCTTTGAGCAAAGTCCTGGCCACAAAAATTCTATCCGGGGATTCTGGCATTCCCCCACATACGACAGTCTTTCTGTGTTATGCCTCTCCACTGGGTAAATTGGCATTTTAAACAAAGAAGAATATGATCTTGGGGCCGTTCTATTCAATATATTTAGGGGCCCTTGGTTAGAGTCAGAGGGTGCCTCTTGGTGTACACTTGCTTCCTCATTTAGATTAGGCTCCGAAGGTCCAAAAATGCAGAGTTGAAAGTTAATCTGGGATTCTGAGTCAGTTGTAATTCAGACGGCAGTTCTAAGGGATTTTTATTTCCCTCAGTACTTGTAACCTGATTTGAGACTGTGACAGCTCTGTCAAGACTCATTACATGAATAGGTGATGCCGTAGAAATACACTGACCTGTTTCCTTATGTTGCTCCCAGCCAGTCTCCTGCAGAGCCTTATCCATAGACCATGGCTGTTCTACCCACACCATTCTGTCTCCCAATCATTTTGGGCCAGATTTCTGACCCATTTGAGCTGTTTCTAATTCTTTGTTGCTCCATAAATGATGGTTTCCTTTGCTCGCTTGTTTCACTTTTTGCTGTACACTCTGCTTCCTCCACCTCTGTTGCCCAATTCCTCGACCTCGCCTTTGATGTTGATGTGTCATTCTCCCTCAGCTGGGCCTGTTTGACAGATTTCCTCTGTCTGTCAGATCGCAGGCCCAGCAACTGCTTCTCCAGCAGCACTCTTTGGAAAAGTAGCACTTGTTCTTCTCGCTTATAACTCTTCTCCTTGTCAGAGTCAGAATCCTGCAAAGTATCCTCTGTCTCCTCTTTTTCCAGTTCTTCCTCACTTTGCTCAGACATTCACTCAACCAGTAGCTCAGGTAACTCCTTCTCATAAGTAGGGATCTTGATTACCTCTTCTGCCATATGTTCCTGGTTTAGCACTTCTGTCAGGAGTTCCACAGTCTCCATTTGTACCACAGCATCATCCATAATTACTACAGGGATTTCAGTCTCCCTCAGCTCCATCTCCTCCTCCTTCCTTGCGGGCCTTCTGGTCCACCATCTTGGTAGCCTACTAAGATGGACAGAGTCTCCCCCTTCTGGATAGTAGGGGAATTTTCTCGATGTCCTGGTCAAATCCCCCCCCCCATTCAATAAAAAAAAATACCACCAACAGCTTAATCTGGTTGTGTAAGTCAGTCTACATCTGTACACATACTCCCCTCCCCTTGCCCCCGGGACACACCTGGAAACAAGCCTCGGCTTAGTGTGTCTCTGACGGTCACAAACTTTCAAATAAAATAAATGATAGCCAGCACATGTTCATTAAGTCTGAGGCGTAGTCTTCTCTTTGTTCTGCCTATGTAGAATTTCCCACAGGTACAAGACAGTTTATATATTTCAGCTTCAGTATTACATGTGATACTGCCCCTGATTTTTTCCATTTTTACCCATTTTGGGGTTGTGGAAATTTTCTGCCTTTTCCATGAATAAACATGTCTTGCAGAAACCACAGGGTTTTGAACCCCATTTGGGCTTCAGTACAGTGTCTTTTGAACTAGCCTGATAGCTGTGTACCAATGTGTCTCTCAGATTTCAGCCTCTGCCTAGAGTGTATAATAAGATGTTTAATGTTATTGCTTAGCACTTTATACATAGGATTTTTGAATGTTCACTCTAGTTTGTGATAGGTGTAGTTTAAGTAGCATTACGTTCTGATTGGACCACACTAATTAAATTCACGGGTGCAATGTGTATGTAAGCCTAGTGACTAAGGATTTTCATTATCTCTGATGAAGCCTGAGTAGTTGGGCAAAATGTAAGCCTACCTGTTTAACATTGTCTTTCATGCTACTGGAAAGAATAAAAGCAGGGAAACCAGCTTTTAAGTCAGCTTTTTCACGAGCTACTGCAGCAGGGGTGAGTGCACTTTACTAACTGTTCTGAGAAATATTTATTTATTTGATTTGAAAATTGTTGACTGGGAAAGGCACACCAAGCCAAGGCTCATTTCCGGGTGTGACCTGGAAGAGGGAAGCAAGGATAAAAACAATACATAGCATAGACAAATTAGTGTTATAAAAAGTGTAGAATCATAGCACACAAAGACAATATACAGAGCACAATGAAAAAACGAGTTATGATCAGGCAGTGGAAAATTACAGCTAAATGTATAAGGTACTGTTCGAGGGGGCAGGAGCAAGGGGGAAGGAAGGAGTCTTAGTTGATATTTGAGGGAGGGAGGTGAGGTAGAGAAGCAGAGGGAAGAGGGGAACAGGTTCCCAAAGTGAGGGGATATGATAGACAAATGCTGATGGGTTAGCTGAGGTATGTAGACGAGGTAAAGCAAAGGTGCGATGGTCCCTGGAGCGGAGGAAGCAGGAAGCAGAGGGCACAATGGAGAGGAGTGATGAGAGGTATGAGGGAAGGGTCCCAAATCAGAATTTAGATATAAAGGAAGCATGATGCATCTGGCGACATGATTGTAGAGGAAGAATGGATAGTGACATGTAAAGCGAGCAGTGATGAGTTCAAGACGGTAAGGGATGCAAAGCGACAGAAGGAGTTACAGAGGGTATCCGGTCTGGCCAGTGATGTGAGCTTCATCGAATCAGGGAGTAAGCTATAGTACATATGTTGGCTTCACCCAAACAGGGTGGAAATACTAGAATGTGAATAGGGAAGAGCACTACACCCAGCGAGGAAGCAAGCTATATAACATGGGTATGGACTACATGCAGGTATGAAGGGAATACTTAAATATACATACATACAAACATATGAAGAAGCCAGCAGAAGAAGGCCATTTGGTCTATCTAGTCTACTCGTATTGCAAACTCCACATCTTGAGCTACTGTCCCTGCCCCCCTCCCCACTGCTCCCATCCTCCCTACTCATGATCTTTATCATCCCCACATGCCTATTCCAGCCTCTCTTGAAGCTACCCACTGTTTCCACGAGACTACCTCTTCCAGCAGTCCATTCCAAGTGTCCACCACCCTCTCTGTGTAGAAGTGCTTCCTGACCTACCTCCTAAACCTCCCCTCTCCAGCTTAAGACTGTGCCCCCTCGTGTTATGGTTGCCACTCAGCTTAAAGTGATCCTCCTTATCCACCTTATTTATCCCTTTAAAGTACTTGAAGGTCCCAATCATGTCCTCTCTCTCTCCTGTCCTCCAGGGAGTACCTGTTCAGTGCCCTCAACCTCTCCTCATATGCCTTAGCCTTCTGACCCACTATCATCTTTGTAGCCCTTCTCTGGACCATTTCCAACAGGTTAATGTCTTTTTTGAGTTGTGGGCACCAATACTGAACTCCATACTCTAGATGTGGCCTCACCAGTGACATGCACAAGGGCAGTATAACTTCTTCTCTTCTACTACTGATCCCCCTAGCTATGCATCCCAACATCTTGTTTGCCCTTGCTGCTGCTTTCTTGCACTGTGTGGAGTGCCTCAGGTCACTAGTGATCATCACTCCACGTCCTGCTCCTCTTCTGATGCAGATATCTGAACTTCACCCAGGTAGTACTCCGTCCTGGGATTCTTGGCTCCAATGCGCATAACTTTGCATTTCTTGGCATTGAAGCCAAGCTGCCAGATCCCGGACCATCTCCCCAGCTTTTCCAGTTCATCCTGTAGGTCCCGTATCCTTTCAGTTGTGTCCACGCTCCTGCAGAGCTGGTGTCACATTCTGCCCTTAATACCATCCCCAATGTCATTGATGAAGACACTGGACAACTCCGGCCCCAGCATCGAGCCCTGCAGGACCCCACTGGTGACCTCTCTGGTGCCAGATAACTCTTCCCCCACAACCACCCTCTGGGTTCTGTCCCTCAGCCAATTTTCCACCCATTTGGCCATCTCATCCCCAGCACTGAGATCCACCAACTTCCTGATCAACCTTTTATGGGGCACAGAGTCAAAGGCCTTGCTGAAATCCAGATACAGGATGTCTACTGCTTGACTCGTGTCTCCTGTCTTAATGACTCAGTCAAAGAAGTCAATCAGATTAGTTTGACACAATCTCCCCCCCCCCATTAACCCATGCTGCCTCGCATCTTGGAGACCGTGCTCCTCTAGATATTCTACAAACCTCTCCTTAAGTATGGTCTTCATGAACTTGCACACGATTGAGGTCAGACTAACTGACCTGTAATTCCCTGGGTCATGCTTGGGACTGCTTTTGTGGAGAGGCACCACATGTGCTGTTTTGTAGTCCTGCAGTACCATGCCTGACTCCAGTGAACTATTAAATAGGCCTACCAGTGGCCCTGCCAACTACAGCCAGTTCCCTTAGTACCCTTGGATGTCCTCTGTCCAGGCCTGGTGATTTGTCCACCTTCAATGCTAGTGGCCCCTCCCTTACTCTTATCTTCCTCTATCTCTATATCTGTGTCCTCACCCCCGCTCCTCTTCTCCCATGTGTTGATGCCATTTTAACTGTATACCCTATTAGAGCAACAAGGGCATATAAAAGAAAAAGTACACAAACACTTCCTACTGCCATGGCAAACACAGTCCAAATGAAGGCTTAAATGAGCAAAGCAAGCCATAGCCAAAATATCTATTGCACTATTATTATTTTTTTTTCAAATTTTTTTTTTGAGTGTCAAGAAAAGCATTACAGATGATTCCCTTACAAGGGCATATACTGAGGCATATGAAACCCTGAAAATAAAGACAATGGGTGTGAATTATAGCCCTTGCATTTGTTACACATACCGGGGGGGGGGATGTTTCAGTTTTAATTATCATGGCAGAAATAACATAGTCTGAGCTACAATGCCATCAACGCTTGGGTGGAACAAAAGGTGATTGATTAACATGAACTTATAAACTGCTTAGAGCACATCACAATCAATAACACACACAGTGCATCATTAGAAACACAACAATGTTTAAATCACAAGCTTACAAACAGATGACCTTCTACTTATGAGTCTAAACCTTCAAACTCAGCAAAGCTAAATGCAACCATTACCCCGGCCAAGAGCAGTGTGGACAGTCTCTTTGACAGATTTGTCAAGTATTCAGACGGAATCCACGAAATGACTTACCCATTCTCTCATCTGGCTCTACAAAGCACTCCTGTCCAGACTTTCTCCTTACATAACAAACCTCATTCAGCATGTGTCCTGCTCGTACTTCCTACAGAAGAGATCTTACATCATGCTAGATGTGCCAAGCACCCATACACATTTCAGTGATATGGTCATAAGCCGTGCTCTCCCAGCTGCATAGAACACAGTCCAATCTAATCTCAAGCTCCAAACCCTAATCCCCCTAAATAGCTTCAGACGACTACTCAACAGTACATTGACCGACTCCTGCGCTCACCACTAAGCAACAACCACTTCTTATCCTGATCACTAGTGTTTCTTTTTTTCTCAGTGTTGTGACTCAGACCCATCGCACCAATCTTACTTTTCATCTGCCGCAATCTACTCCCCCATCTACCTACCTACCCTGCTATACAGATATCTACCTCCCTGTTAACCTACCCTGCTATACACATATCTACCGCCTATCTACCCTGCTATACGCATCTCTACCTCCATGTTAACCTACCCTGCTAGATCCCCCAATCCAGCCCTCACCTCCCTCACATACCAGTCCCTCTCATTCACTGTCTGTCTACCCCTGGCTCGCTCCACCCTCTATTCCTCCCAGTCCAGTTTGCAAGCTAGATACCATTAACTTCCAGCCTATCCACTGCGCTATTTGTTTATTGTTCAGCCTATACATTGTACTATCTGTTTAGCTTGAGGCAGTCTACTGCTGATTCTACAATTTGTTTGCCTTATAGACACTGCACCAAATGTACTTATAGCTTATATGTTTACATATCTTCACTGCACGTCCAATGCCTTTGTACTCTATATCATACGAATCTTCAGCTTATATGTTCTGTTCCTTTGTTGTATGACCAATGTGTCTTCCAGGACCTCCTTGTAAATGAGCTTGCTCAACAGAGTGTTTCCTGCCAATAAACTTGAACTTGAATTTGAAAGGATGCGACCTCGCTTCCAAAACTTTAATCTGTCGTGGCACAGTTTAAGTCTCATAAATTTATTCACATGGGGGCTGATGGAAGCTCGGGCTTCCTCCCATAACCAAGTCTCTCTCTGGTCCTCTATGGCCTCCCACACCTGTCTTGGAAAAAACGGATATTTTTGTCCATAGACGGCCTCAGCCCTGCATCTGACCAGCCATTCCTCTTTGGTGCTTTTGGGCAGACTCAACCTGGTGGCCTGGTTGTGGGAAAAAGCAGTCCATTCCTGTAATTTCTATAACTTCTGAGCCCTGAAAAGTCTCTTGTGGCTTACTTGCAGCTAGGGCCACTGGCAGCCCAAACCCACCACCAGTTGCCTTACCAACTTGCTGCATTTCTGCTTGCTCTACAAGCTCTGCCCAGGAGCTGATAGCAGTTTCAGCTCCAGACACAGTCCATTCCTTGCTGCATTCTGAGGCAGGTGCCTCCCATTACAAAGCGTCCCCTGTCTCATCCTCCCTGATTAGGCTCAGGCTTGGGCCCGCTGCCCACGGATCTGTTGACTCAGTGCCTGGCGCATCCCTTTCCACCTTTTTTGGGGTAGAAAAGACCATTTCTTCCTGCCGCTGCACGTCACTCAGGGTTACACCCTCGAAAAACTCTTTGACTAGCTCTTCTGGATCTTTCTGCCTGCATGCAGTTTCTCCCTGTGAAACACAGACAGGGCCCCCACACAGAGTCCAAGTTGACGCTAAATGTATTGCTTTAGCCTTTGCTTGCACCAGGCCACTGCTTTCACACATTCCATATCATTTTCTGCACTCTTTGCAATGCGGTATCATCAAGACATCCCTCTTCATGCATACATCACAAACAACACAGACATTAACTGGAAAACCAGGTAATGCAACATTTGCTGATGCCCCTTCACACTGGTATAGCATTTCATACTGGGCTAGCTCTCATTCCTGTTGTGTTACCCACACTCGGGCATGGAGTGAGTAACCTGACTTTCTGTTACACATTTTGTCTGTACAAGAAGCACACAAGTCCAAAGTTACTTCTCTGCACTTTGTACACTGGTTCTGACTGGTTTAATCTGAAAAAGTCTCTTTGCTTTCTGCACTGCTGAAACCTGCTGCCTGACTTGCATTCTGTTTCAACACACATTCTCTTTCTTTGCATATTTGTTGAAACTGTGGCCTGAGGCTGCACATTTGTCTGAAAACACTCTCTGCACACCTTTTTTTGGTGGTTTTGTACCATTAGACCTTCTGCCCAACATGGCATCTGGTTGTTTGTTTACTTTTCTCTGGACTATGCCCCAACATTGCCACTGAACTTTTTTCTGTGTCACATACACACACATTGATCTATCCT
Source organism: Neoceratodus forsteri (assembly GCA_016271365.2). NCBI lineage: Eukaryota > Metazoa > Chordata > Ceratodontiformes > Ceratodontidae > Neoceratodus > Neoceratodus forsteri. The sequence goes on from JADMNL010000024.1 coordinate 273,257,654, forward strand.
GCATTGGCTCACCGACCTAGCATTTGCTCTTTCTATGCCCAAACTTGCAATTTCATTTTTTAGAAAAATCAGCAGTCTTTAAATCTTTGCCCACTTTCCTCGACTTTGTTTAGCACTGCCCTGAATAAACAAATAGCGTTTTTGCTTGCTACCAGCGATCAGCTACTACAACAACAATCTTCAAGCCCTCGGTTATTTTGCTTATCTCAATCCACTGCTGATTTTAGCTTTAGATTTTTTGCTGTGCCCACAGTTCATTTTACTTTCCAGCCATGTACTTTCAACAGTAACTGGTTCCCTCCGTGGATGGTTTTGCGGCCTTCCTGCTAATTTGAGGGTTATGGGGGGGTCGGTCGAGCTGTCCAGCCTGCGGGACTGCACCGTGCACACCACGATCACTACCTTTGCAGTAGCTAATTGCGAGTAGCCCATTTTAAACTATTTTAAATCCAGAAACAACAAAGTTCAAAGTTTTTATGCTTTGCAATCATCTTGCTGCTACTTGCTCTGCCTGCACGCATGCTCCCCACTCTCTCCTCCTCGACCGCTCCTCCAGGAACTGAGACTCCAGGCAATGGGCGGGACTTGGCTGGCTTGACCAATCACATGATGTCATTCAAATGAGCTACCTCTCTCTCTCTCTCTCTCTCTCTCCCCTGCTCACACTTCTTCATGACAAACATCGAGCAGGCAAATTTAAACTGCAAGCTGAACTTTTTTTTCTTGGCTTAAAATTTCCATAGGCAGAGCGTTTTTAGGCAACTGGGCACAGTTTTTTAGTGTACATCTCCTTTAGAGACTTCCCCAGTTTACGTCATAAACACTTGAAACTTGTAGTATACTTGAGCAAAAATGTTCTCTTTGTCTACAACTACTTTTAAACTTGAAAGCTTTACTTTTTAACAGTTTTTAAGCACACTGACTGACAGGGCACACATTTCCTAGCACGGCAGTACTTGGCATAACAGTTTCCACAAGCATTATAAACAGAACAATTTTTCCACAGAGACAGCAAATTCTCCTCAGAAACACAGGCAGCAAAATCTTCGAATGGCACTTTACTGGGCCCTCTTTACTTTTACCACACATCAACTTCTGTTATGGTGCACCACCAACAGACAGAAAAGGCCCTAGACATACTCTCATCATTTGCACTGACAAGGCAGCCTTTTTCTTCTCCCAATGAGCTCTTCAGATGAGCCCCCACATTTGCAACCCTTACCCCAGCCAAGAGCAGCACCTTGAAACCAGGACCCCTGTAACTTGTACACAGACAAGGCATCAAGCCACAAGTTGGCATGAACAATAGGTATCGCCCCTGGCACTAAGGCAAATACCCAGCTCGACATCTAGAGGGTGGGGGGTTAGAGTGCAAAATAAATATTTATATTTACTCTGAGTTCTGGAAGAGAGGTGCTAGGGCTATGCTAGGTCTAACTTCTGAAGGGGACCATAACAAGTTCACACAGGGAAGCATGAATCGACTGTCCACAAGTAGAACTGGGATTGTACAGTATGGCTTTATTCTGACAACAGTTGGAAAACACAGAATGGGGTGGTCCCCCAGGTTAGAAATGACTTTACAGGGCAACACACTTTTCTTTCCAGAAACAACATTTGTCTTGGGCATTTAGTACATTCTTTTCCTCACAGAACTATCGAATTGTCCATCTCTCTGAACTAGGGATCTCTAGACATTTACTTCCCAAAGTGTATATCTTGTGGGGGTTCCACACACTTTAAAACATTTCACATTCTTTCCTCTTGACATGATGAACTTTGTTAATATGCCCAGGGTAATCTGGTGCCCATACATGAACCAGTTAGTCCTGAGTGAGGATCAAAATGAGGTTCTGCCCACTCTGGCCCTAACCAGTCTCTACCACTCCTTCTGGGTTACACCACATGGATCCTGCAATTTACTTGGATTGCTAAAGGACTCCCAATGCTTGGGTGGAACAAAAGGCAATTGAGTAGCATGAACGTGTAAACTTCTTAGAGCATATCACAATCAACAACACACGCAGTGCATCATTAGAAACAAAACAATGTTTAAAACACAACCTTACAAACACATGACCTTCTGCTTATGAGTCTAGACCTTCAAACCCAGCAAACCTAAATGCAGCCCTTATATAAATGAAAAAGGTAAGCCATGGGGAGAATCAAATAAATGCATTCCCATTTAGGAACCTTCTATTATTCCTTCAATTGCAGTTTTATGTTTTGCAGTCTGCAGCTTCAAAGCTCTGTGAGTCCCAAATATGCCAGATTGCAGAGGCATTTCATAGTATCATACATACTGGATATGCAGAGTCAGCAGCCCTTCATCCTTCACTTTTTGCAGAATATATATATATTTTTTTTATTTATTAAGTTTAGGATTACAAATACCTTTGAGCCATGGCTCTTTTACAAAGGTTCCACGTCAGAGAAATACAAGTTATGGGGAACATCAAGACAGGCATTACAACAATGTGGACATTGCAAACAGAGTACAGATTAATACAGTTCAAGGGTAGCATTGTAACAAGGCAGCCAGCGGCATTTGTCAGAGAAAATAACAACAGATAAGAAGTGCCAGAGTCATAGGGAGAGGGAAGAGGGTGGGGGAGAAGGAAATGTAGGAAGGGTGGCAAGAGGGTGAAAAGTGCAGCATTGAGTATAGTGGGGGGTAAACAGATATATGTGTTCAGTGTGGGTTTGTAGAGTTGGCACAATGCCCACAGTCAACTGGGGTCCAAGGAAGGCAGCGAGGGACTAACAATACCTACCTACCTATGAACCCCTTAAATGTCATGATCTGCTGAAGGCAGTTCATGGTGGCTATGCTGTACAATTCTGCAAATGGAGGATCAATGTATAATATATACTATTAAAGCAAAATGAAGCATTTGGGGGGTGTTCTTCCTAGACTGTGACATGTTCTTCCATTTCTCATTTTGCCCACACTGAACTAACTGTTGGAAATGCATGCACTGTGTGGAAAATGTACATACTGCATTTATTCAATGGCACTGCAGATATTATTATTATTTATTGTTGGTGTGTCATTTCAAGTGTTATCTGTTTCTATGTTGTTATTAAAATATTGTACAGTGCCATGAGCCAGTTCAGGTATTATCTGTATATGTGTTGTTATTTAAATAGTGTACATTGCCTTGAGCCCTGAGAGGGTGTGTTTTTTTAAATATCTGTCTGCCTGTCTATCTAGAGACACAACAGGCCATGTGTTGTAGAGAGATACTTGTATGCCTTGGGTACCTTCACCTAACCAAGGAGTGCCATTATCCCCACGATAGTTCATGTCATGGACTGTCTTATTGTGACTATAAAATGGGGCTAAGATTTATTTGTATAGATAAATAATGAAAAATAAAATAATGTTAATGATTTAAAAAAAATAACCAACAGCCTATACACCCTTGTCAGGAGGTCTAAACCTCACTCTCAGGTTCTTGGCAATATTGGGAATGCAAGGAATCACAAACACATTGCATAAGAGTAATAAACTTGTTTATTACTACCAAAGAAAAAATCACAGTTGCCCTAAGCAGTTCTTACCAATATGAACTGGGAGCCAATGCTAAGCGTTCCCTATACCTAAAGGTTTCTCCATGTCTCTTGGGGTCTCCAAGGTATAAGACTCAGTGTCTCACATTATATACCTATGATAATTACTATGGTTACTGTAAGATAGAAACATTTCTAATTACAGAGATGAGCCCTACTGGCTAAATTAGAGGTGACTCCATGGTCCAAGATAACATTATACAATTTTGTAGTAGTCATCACTTGTGAAACAAAAGAGTACAGTTCTTAGAGTCTTACATAACTCAGTGTAGTAGTACAAATCACTAAAAGGTGGCAATGCCAACTTATATATATATATATATATATATATATATATATATCATTACAAGGACACAGATGTACTGATCATCTTGTAAGCAAGGAATACACAGAAAATACATAGAAAATATATATGTATTAGCAAGCAAAGTGTATAACAATAATATACATACATATACTGACATCTACTCTTGTACAGTAGATGCCCTTAGCCCTATATGTAAGTATAACATATGCCTAAGCACTAGCTGTCTACGGTGTACCTCTGGCGGTACCAATCAGGGTGCAGGGACCTCATGTAACACCTTAAAATTAACTTTAGCACACTCCAGCATTGACATGCTATCCTAATACTTATTTTTAAATTAGTCTGCAACCACATGCCCACCCCCATTTACTGTTGTTTCCCACCATCCCACTTTTTTTTATATTGGTTCCTCTCTTCACACCGTTTCTTTTTCATATGTCTTTTATTACGTTTAATACATAGAATGTGTCCTTGCAGTACAATAATTCAAAAATCAGTGGTTTTGCACTGGAAGATTGATACCCCCCCCCAAAACACACACACCTATGCACACACACACAGAAGGCGTCAAATGAAGACAGATCCTTTGTCTGTGGTATGGTAAGTAGCAGGAATTTCTCCAGTAAGCAGGTAAGGATAGTCTGGGGATTTGTTATGGTCAGCAAAGGAATATTAAAAATGAAAACTATGGGTAGTGACTCATTTTTTTAATTTGTGCACGTATGTATGGAGCCGATGATGAGGGAACAACACGTAACTCAATTGCTTTTATTAATCTGAGGGGGTCTTATTTTTAGGACCCAAATGAAGATTTTTAGTGAAAAAAGGTGGTGAATATGTTTTGAATGGAAATTATGGGATGAATGAAAGGGTCCATGACTTGTAATATAATTTGTCTTTTTGACGGGGAGAAACCTACCCCATTACCTTTTTTTTTTTTTGGTTATTGGAGGATTCTGGCCCATTTTATAGTATTTTAAAATTACATCTCTGACGTTCTGAATGTAAGTGACCTAGGTAAAGGTAACTTTCATTTATTTCCAGGACATTCACTGGAGTCGGGCAAGACAGTTACGATGATCAACATGCTCTTTGATCAGCATTTTTAACAGTAGTCTCATTATAGCCTCTTAATAAAAATGATTGTTTCAGAACATTGGCCTGATTTTACATGTACTTTTTATCACTGCATATTCTGCGAGTGCTGCAGGCCACCATTTTCTATATCTGGGCATATTCAGTAGGCTCACCTCTCCTTTATAAGTTAGAAAATTCAAGAAATAAAAATTCAAATTGGATTTAGATGTTATTTAGTTTTTTTTTATTTGGTGACCAGGATAGGCACACAGAGCTGAGGCTCATTTCCAAGGAAGGGTCCAAAGAGGAAAGAAAAATGTCAATATCAATAATAGGGCACATATTCAAATATACCAAGTACAGCATACAGAATACAAAAGTACACACTAGCGTAAAACTTTACATGAAGCAAACATACTTGGTAATATCTAGCAAAAGTATAATTCGGTAAATCAGGAGGAGGAAGAATAGAACAAAAATTAAAAAATAAATAAATGCATGAAAATCCCAGATTTCTGTCACCATCTGTGTGTAGCTATAACATGAGAACATCATCAATGTACTTACGATATGAAACAAATGTAGGCAAGGATAGATGACACTATTGATCACAACGGGTTGCCATTTTCATTTACAGTTGGGAACACGCAGACATGTTGTGTAGCTGAGTATGAATGTCCATTTATAGGCATCACTTCAAATATAATAGAAACTTTCTCTCATAAACTTAAAAATAGTTATTTTTTTTAGCCATTAGATTCTAAACAAAAATCAGGAGGAAGAGGAAGAGCATTTGTGTCGTTATTACACTGAAAAGTAAGATCCTATGATGCTGGTGTAGAACACAACAAAAAATCAAGCAGCCACACACACACACACACACACACACACACACACGCAGTCAAGAAAACGAAGATACTGTATCAGCTCACCACAATTTATTCCATCAAGTCTGTTTGCTGCACAAAGTGGAAACAGTCCCAAATGAGCATGGCGGGTATACTGTGATCCTACAGACTGAAGTCACTGTTACAGGTGACACCTAATGTTTCACCCGCACATTGCTGGGCTTCATTAGAGATGGCTATCAGTGCTAGAAGTGCCCTTAAATATGGTCCCCTTAAAAGTATAGTAGTTAAGTATGCTTATATAGAAATATTAAAACAACCACCAAGTAGTGAAATATATATGTGCAAAAGTGTGTATGTATAACATAGTAAAACATGATCCCTAACAGGTAACCATGCACATAACTTTTGTTAACAACACATGTCCAGGCTCAGTTAGTCAAGTAGCAGCTAATTCACCTGATTTCATGGAAAGGTGACATCTCAAATCTCATTGGTACTGAGACATAATTTATATTTTTTAAACACATTCCATAATCTTACTAATAAAAGCGCAAATGCTTTTTTGCTAGTGACAATGTCGATTTCTGCATTTCCATCAAGTACCTTAGGTATACCGATTTATGGAAATTGTGTACTGTATCTAAATAGACAATGTGCAGCTCAATGTTACTGTTTTCATTGAATCCCCAGTCCCTACATCCTCTCCATCCCTGCCCCACTAGTCCATTGCTAATACTAGGACCCTGTGGATTCTAGGATTCCAAGACTGCTCTAACAGCCATAACTAATTTAATTTGATGGTCTCCGTCAAGTTATAATTGTATATAAATATTCATAAGTTGTTGTAGGATGACCACTGTATGTACGTACTCCTGTATGTATATAGTCAAAGTCTTACGACGTGAGTTGTATATATAATAATTGTAACTAATTTCTTGTATTTGTATATGTATGTATGTATAAGTTTGTACATTTTCTGTATTTTCCTGTCAAATATTGTATGTAACTAATTCCAGATCACCCCTGAACAAGGGACATGGTATCTTAGTGGGCCTACCCGGTCACCAAAATTCAAATAAATAAATGCCACATAACCAAACAAAGACTGAAGCATCCATAATTATCAAAGGACATTATACAGTAACCAGACAGATGACAGGGAAGCCTACAGGACAATTCAAAGATAATATTTCTAACATACAGTACTCTGAAATCTTAATTTCTACTCTATTTTACAAGAAAGGTATGCTTTTTCATCTGGGGTACATAAAGTATAATAACTAAAGTCCAGTAATATTTCATTGCAGATTATAAAAAGGCTGCAAACTCTATAGAGTAATTACGAACATATGAATTGCCAGCAGAAACAGGCCACATGGTCTATCGAGTCTGCTCAATTGTGCAGCTAGCCCCTCAGCATGCAGCTGCCACGCCCTTCCCTCCCTTCCTCACGGTTCCATGTGAAAATTGTGATTATAAAATTGCAATTGCCAAATCAGTGAATATTTTAATAGCGAGCTGCGAGAGCTATAATAGCTCATTGTGTTCTTCGCGCCTCATAAAATAGCGGCTCTGTAATATTAGCGATGGTGGGTGGGACAGAAAACACATGCTATTGTTTTATTTTCTTTTTAGCCCCTTTAAATTCAGTGAAGGAAGAGTAATACAGTGCTCCCTCATTATCTGATGACCCCCCTTTACCGCCAGTGTCAGTTCCTGTCCCATTTTCCAGCTATCTCAGCACAAGATTGAGGCGTGAGTTTTGAGCTGCATGAAAAATAGTATAAAGCACAATGTAAGTAGAAACATCATTTCTAAGGGCAGCCAGTAAACGTGTCCCATTAAAGCTACTTCTGCAAATCTGTTACGTACAAATACAGCATTTAGGAATCCTTTAAAAACCAGGGACCTATTTTCAAACCTGGCAAAATTGCTAATGTACTGGCACAAGTTATTACTTGCTCTAACCTCCAACCAAATGAAGCATTCCAGTCTGGATCTTCTTACCTGCCACAAGTTATTTACTCTCTCTAACTCCAAACCAAACGAAGCATTCCATTCTGGATCTTCTTCACGGTTCATTTACTGTTCTTAGCCAGAAAAATGTTCCCACTTGAGAACATTGGATGCCGGCACACGTCTCTAACTCTGACCTTATCAACATGTTTTTTCTGCCTACTGATTGTCTTTCTGCTCATCCTCATCTCAGGTCTTTTTGCTCTAAGTAAGTTTCTCATGATCACGATTATTGTCAGCACAATGGCAGGAAAAATTGCTATTTGTGCATCATCACCATTTTATGGTGGTCGGCGAAATTAAACTTGCTATACTATTGTTGTGATTTTGCAGTCGCAATTTTGTGGTCGCTATTATAACGGGTAACATACCTCTCAACCTTTTGTCTCCCAAATGTGGAACATTGCCTCTCAAAATGTGGAACAAATGGGCAAAATGTGGAACACTTAATCAAATCTTTACCTAAGAAGTTCAGAATGCTGTTAAAATGTTTGCCTTTATGTTCAGAAGGTCTGTTATTAACTGAATAATATATTCTTTGCATCATTTACTATAGATTTTTCCTTTTGAATCTTAAGAATGAATGTGGGACAAGTCCTTGCAATGTGGAACAGAGAGCTTTTGTGAAGTAAAATGAGGAACTGTTCCTCATAAAGTGGGACAGTTGAGAGGTATGACGGGTAACCCTCCTCACTGACCTTCCCCCCTCACTCTGTCCCATCCCCTCTTGAAGCAGTCCACCATCCTACAAGAAACCACCTCCTTGGGTAGAGTGTTCCACTTGTCTACCACCCTCTTTGTGAAATAATGTTTCCCGATTTCCCTCCTGAATTTACCCCCCAACCTCAGTTGATGCCCTCTAGTATCCCTCCCTCTTCTGATCCAGAATATCTCTCCTGTATTAGCAGATCCCCCTTGCTATACAGCCCAGTATCTTGTCAGCTTTCACTGCTGCCTTCCTGTGCTGAGCTGAGTTGTTCATATTCCCCATTATAATCATCCCCAGGTCCTTTTCCACCTCTGTGCTCCCCAACTGTACCCCTCCCAGCTGATAGTTCCTCCTCTGGTTCTTAGCTCTGAAGTGCATTACCTTGCATGTCTTGGCATTGAACCTCAACTGCCATGTTTCCGACCACTTCTGTAGTTTGGTGAGGTCCCCCTGCAGTCCCCTCCACTCCTCGATGTCATCCAGCACAGCTCCCATCTTGGTATCATCTGTGAACAGACTGATCTTACTCTGGGTTCCATGTGAGATATCTGCTATTAATATCCCAAACAGCACTGGCCCCAGTACCGATCCCTGTGGCATCCCGCTTGGTACTGCTCTTGGCGATGAGAGTTTCCCCCTCCACCACTACCCTTTGCAGCCTGCCCTTCAGCCAGTTCATGATCCATCTGATTATCATAGTACCCATCCCTACGTCTTCCAGCTTCCCCCCTAGCCTTCCATGTGGCATGGAATCGAAGGCCTTGCTGAAGTCCAAGTACAGAACATCCACTGCATGGTCCTTGTCCAGCTCGCTAGTCACCCAATCATAGTACTCAATCAGGTTTGTCTGGCCATGTTGCTGACTGTCCTGGAGAGCATTGTCCTCCAAAAATGTCACCAGTCTCTCTTTAAGGATTGTCTCCATGAGCTTACCCACAACTGATGTGAGGCACTGAGGGTATATAGATCCAAAAAGGTTTCTTGCTGTCCAATCTTAATTGTATGATTGTCAAGATAAAAATAATGTTCATGTCCGACAAAATTAATTTTGAAAAATAAAACTAGTACACCAGCAGACAATACTACAATACTGGACTACACTATGGGCCCAAGCAACTTGAAGGCTTGGCATCAAGCGTTTTTTTAGAAGAAACTTTGCCTCATGTCTAGAATCAGAGACAGACACAGCCCATACCCCCTCACTGAAGCAAAAGAAAGACACATTTGCAACAGTCCTATGGACAAGGGCAAAGAAGACAAGGAGGGGGAGAGAACATGGAAGAGGGAGAGGAGCAGAAAACTACTTAGAGCATTGACTAACACTGTCACTTTGGGGATGATGGATTCAAATGAAAACATAGCCAGTTTTAGGCACCAGCAAACCCTGCAGTTGCTAGGGGCCCCCTGCTAATGAGGGGATCCAGCCAGATCAAGAGTACCACTTTCATTTCTTTTAAATTATTATTCATGTTGAAAGTAAAACAGCACCAAAAAAACATCACTAGGCTCTGTGGAGTCTTTTCTTGTAGTGTTATAACTTCATGAAATGATTCGCTAAGGTATGCCCTGTCCACTCAGAGGCTAATGAACAGACATTGATTGAATGGACAGTGGGGCCCCAAAAACGTAAATATTACCAGTTGTATTGAACATAAAATGCTGTGCATTTTGGACAAAGTAAAATATGAAGTATGTTTGGATTGAGGAAGGGCCCCATGACTTGTCTTACTGGGGGCCCCCAAAACTCTAAAGCCGGCCCTGAATGAAAATATCAACATCAGTATGCCCTTTCCTGAAAATGCAAATACATTGGAACAGACACTACCCATGACAGATGCTCCTCCATCTACACCAATTCTGTTCCCTGTCATTAACATCTCTCTCTCTCTCTCTCTCTCTCTCTCTCTATATATATATATATATATATATTTTGCTACTACTTACTGGTTTGTAAGAACACTGACACTTAAGTGTATTTATGCGTTGGGGAGGATGAAGAAGATACATTAGAGGGATTTGAAACCTCCAAGAAATTTCATCCGAGATCATCCTATTGCCACACACTCAGTCCTGCATTTTCCATCTTTTTTAAAGAAATGTGAGCAAGATCTTGATGCATTGAAACACACTAATGAATGCAATATTTCTTTTCCAACTGTACAATGGCTGGAAAACATGTTCTATATGTATTTGCAACTGATAAGTCCATCACCATAAAACCCACTAATGGGGGGGGGCATTGTTGTAATGGACATGGAAAAACTATAAAGAGGACATAGTTTGTCAATTATCTGACAGCAAGTTCTACTCAGAATACAAAGGAAACTAAGTAGAGAAATTTAAGGATGAAGCAGATATCCTACTGAATGAGGGGTACATTTGTGGATACCTATCTGATTCCACTTATAGTCGCACACCCTGTTGTTCCAATAAATTACATCCTACCCAAAATACACTATGATATGCAAAATCTACCAAGACAACCTATAATATTGGACAGTGGATGGGGGTTTTATATGATAAGGGTGATTTCCTTATCTCGCAGAACACTAACCGCGAACGAAAAAGTACTCGACATCAAAAAGGCAACCAAAATAACATTGACTGCCACAAAGAGTGATGGTCGCAAACCTTTTCACCAAAATACATTCAAAAATAATTTTTTATGCAGTGGGCTATGCCCCCCTGCACCCCCCCCAGCTAAATTATTATCAACTCAGGGGTGGGGTAGACTTAGAAACACTGGAAAATGCCTGCAAAAAAAAATTCTCCTGCACCAGGACCCAGACTGGGGTCCACCAGCTCCGTGGGCAGTGGCTCTAGCCACAACACCAAATGGCCAGCTTGGCAGGGTTTGGCCAAAAACCTTCATATATCCTGCTATAGTAAGTGTAGTTCACTGCCACACTCGCTATACAGGATAGCATGATCTCTTGTACCACTCGCTGTAATTACGTGCAGTATTACTGAGTCGCTTCATATTGAGCCGCTCAATAATATGCACTCATATCACATGATACCATGGAGGGGTCATGGAATCAATATCTAAATATATAGAAGGACACCTTCAACCTATGGCCCAGAGTCTGCTGAGTTATATTCACAACTCTATGAAGATAATCAATGTCACAGAGAATGTACAAATAGAAAAGGACTTTTTTTGGGGGGGCCACACTCAGTGTTGACTCTCTATACACAGTAATCCTACATAGTGAAAGCCTAGTGGCACTTACTCCATGTTTTAGGCTTACAGGATAAAGAGTCATGTGCGAATACTCCGACAGCATATACTGTGAAGCATGCTAATTTTCTTTTAAAATCCAACATGTTTTTGTTCCAAAACAGGTACTATGAACAGGATACAGGTATTACCATGGGGGCAACCATGGCGCCTAGTTTTGCAAATCTGTTTATGGGTAAATGGGAAGTGGATTTTTAGTATAGTAGTGCCACAAATCCATATTTTTGTTTTCTGGATTCGTGGCACTGCTATTTAGATTATATTTTTACCATCAGGAAGGGTACCATTCATCATTTTGCAGAATTCATCAGTTGGCTCCAAAGTAGGAATAAGTCTCTTAGATTTAAGCCACACGTTCATCAGGAGATGATTTTTTTTCTAACTCTACAGATAACTAAATGTACTGATGGCAGTGTGGTTACAGACTTATTTCAAAAGCCAACAGACCACAACAGTATTCTTATGTTTGATAGCTGCCACCCAGCTCATGTAGTGTGAAACATTCCCAAGGGTCAGCTTATTAGAATGAAGCAGAACTGTACTAGAGTGCAAGATGTTGAGAGGAGGAAAGCCAGACATGTAAAAAGGCTCCAGGTTACATGGTTACAGTAGTATTACCATAGCAAAGGCTTTGGGTAAGGTAGAAAATGTAAGCAGGGAATCCACTTTGACACCAAAAGTGTGCCTGGAAAAAATCAGCCATGAGACAGTGCAGTTTTATCACTACATACAGCAAGAGGGCCAATTATGTAAAATGCATGGTCACTAACAATTAGGATATTTTAAGTGCTAATCCAAAATTACAATATGTGGTATCAGATGGTCCCAGCTTTGTATTTCACGGCCTGAGTTCGTGAAGGATAAAGTGGTGTCCAGTTTTTCACCAAAATGATGGCTCCACCGATCCTTTGACTATCCTCCAGGCTTCTTCAGGTGTGGGAAGTGCACTTTTTGCACTCATGTAAACCAGTGAAAAACATTTGTGAACCCTAACAATGGATGCACATAATATATCTGTGGGTTCATAAAGTGTGAAGCAAGAGGAGTGGTGAACTTGTTATCCTGTTCATGTGGTTCTTTTTATGTAGGTTGGACGATCCATCAATTTTATGTTTGAGTTAGTGAACACCTACATATCAAGGAGTGACATGGCATACACTATTGTCAAACACTTGAAAGTAATGAGAGTGGACACACATGAAATTAAGTTCACAGGGACAGAAAGGGTGGAACAGGGAACAAGAGGCAGGGATCGGGAACGTAAGATTGGACAATGAAAGAGCTTTTGGATCTATACCCTTGGTGCCAGAGAAAGTTTGGGTTTAAATGTCTATATAGATCTTGTAGCCTTGTTATAATCTTCAGTGTATTATTAAACTTTATTTATTATACTTTATACACTCTGGATAAAAAGAAACATACCTTTCTTTGTAAAACAGGGCACAAATTAAGATTTCAGAGTACTGCATGCTAGAAATATTATCACTGGATTGTCCTGTAGGCTTCTCTGTCATTTATCTTGTTACTACATAATGTCCTTTGCTAATTATAGACATCTCAATCTATGTTGGTTACGTGGCATTTAAAACTTTGTCTTTTTAGGTACACCATTTTCATAAATCTGTATACCTTAGGTACTTGATAGAAATGTATAACTCAAAACTGGCATTAGCAAAAAAAAAAAATGTGTGTATGTTTATTAGTAAGCTTATGGAATGCATTTATGAAATAAAAATGATGCCACAGTACCAACAGGATTTGAGATATCAAATCACCTTTTTATGAAATCAGGTGAATTAGCAGCTACTTGACTAACTGAACCTGGACATATACTGTTATCAAATGTTACTTGCCTGGTTACCTGTTAGGGATCATACATATTTCACTGCTTGTTGGTGTTTGTTTTAATATTTATATATAAGCGTATTTAACTACTATACCTTTAAGGGTGCTGTATTTAAGGGCACTTCTAGCACTGATAGCCATCTCTGATGAAGCCCGGCAGTGTCCAGGTGAAACATTAGGCATCATCAGTAACCATGACATCATCAGTCCGCTACCATTGCAGTATTCCTGCCATGCCTGGTTGGGTTTGTTCTCACTTTGTGCAGCACACAGACTTTACAGAATAAATTGTGGTAAGCTGATACAATATCATCTTTTTTTTGGCTGTTTTTTTTTTTGTATGAGTGTTTGATTTTTACTGGTTCTACTGTTCATTTTAATCTACAGTGCCACATATATCCTCAGTACTAGCCCATTGTTTGTTTCTGTGATATGATGTTGGTGTACAGGTTTGCCACATCCAAAGTCAGAAGGAGGGTATCCACAGTTATGCAATAAGCCACAATGAGGTGTGTGTTATGGCCTTATAAGAGCACACCCCAGGTGCGTTATGAGGCACAAGGCGCTTGCGTCGAGTGCCTTTAGCACCTGGGAAGTGCTTTTATAAGGCCATAACACACATCTCGGAGTGTCTTATTGCACTTATAAAATGGGCCCTATTAAGGTACTATTTAAGAAAAAAAAAGTAATAAAAAAATGCTAAAACTTTTTAAAACTTGAGGTTTTAATGTCTGAAGGAGTAAAATAGTCCCTGTATTGAGGTCATTTCTGAATTGTTTGATAGGCACTGTAAGGCGTTTAGGGTGGTGTCCCCCCCCCCTTACACACACAGAAACACACACAGACACACACACATACACGGAGACTGCTGAGGTTGTCTTCCACATCGTTGTTTGATTTTAGCCTGTCATAATAGGGTGTCTCAGGTGCTTAACAATGTGCCCGTTTTTGACAGTCAGTGTTTGATTTTGATGGCCAATACATTGAGAATTATTGCAACCACATGCCCATTTCCTGAAGGGTGCCTCAAAGTGGACAGAGAAGCCGTCTTGAGAACCAGCGGCTGCTCATTAAGAGCAAGCATGTCCCTTGCCAGCCACCGTAGATGCTGGTTATACTTGTTTGAAAAATCGGTCGGCCCGCTCGCTGTACTTGTCTGCTGTAGTAATGAAAAGTTTGTCCATATGCTTTTAAATGTCACTAACTGGCAGGTGAAACAGTCTGTGGAAGAAAAAGTCTGTGGATTCAGTTTGAGGACGCATTCATGCAGTACGTGCATCTGCTGATTTCGTTGTGGCATTTTCTGAGGTATTGGTAGCACTTGAAATGCCATGCTGTAACTGCTGCTTTACGATAGTTCGAATGTTCAGCAAAGTGGTTTGGGTAGTGCGGGCTTAGTGATTTCTAGGTGTGGCAGGGCTATCAGTTGGTATGTAGTGCAGGTTGGCATGGTTGGCATGATTTGGCTGTATAAGGACACGGGTAAGACTGCTGATTAGCCAATCAGGATTTAGAATTTTTTGTGCCCATTTTATAACTAGATATGAAAGTAACTGTAGGAGTATTTAGGTCCATGAACTTAATTTGTATCAAATGATTAAGCTCAAAGCTTTATGAAAACAACTGAAGTAGCTGAGACCTAACATAACGCTTCTGAATATCCTTGTGTGTCAATAAAATAAGTCACAGATGTTGTTCCAAATACTAAATATTCAGACAGGGTCTCCTAGTCCTCCCCCAGGTGCTACCACTTCTGGCTGGCTTTTTAAAGGCGATGAAAACAAAAAAGGAGGCTCAGGTAACTAAACAGAGCATTTATGCTTGGCCATTACTGCTACACTGAAGAGAATTGGCTCAGCTCAACTCAGTGATGGCAGGTGGGAGAATACACTCACAGTTACAAGCTCGGCTAAGGCAACAACAACTTACTATGACCCCTCCTAATAACCCACTAAATAATGTACCATGGCACAGCAGGTGTCTGTAATTGACTGCAAAGTAAATGTTAGCAGCCGACTGCTGTTTCTGAACCACACTGCAAATTGTGCTGCTGTAGAGGTCATGGCTTTACTCTGTTCACTGTGTGAAAATGGGGGACATCTCCCATTTTTTAGATATCTGAAAGCTTTGAATTAGAGGCATTCAGATAAATAGGGTTTTACTGTATTTCTAATTCAATTGTACTTAGAGAGCTCTCTGGCACATTTCATGTTATACACATCCTCAGAGTGGATGCATAGTGCAAAATGTTAGTTGGGGCAATTGAACGACGATTTGGTGTCCTTTGGAAAGTTTGTGCCAGACTTCTAAATGAACATTTTTCGTACTGGTTCCTGCTGAATTTTTTAATGTCACATTTGGATATGAATAAAAGAAGGTGATTTGTGCACTAGGACTGAATTGTGCAAGTGGTCATTTTTCTACACAGCCATGAGGTTATGAGAAGTAAAAATCTCCATGTAAGGGAGGTGAGTGCTTTACTGTATTTCTCCTGTCTGATTGCATCAGGGAAATTTCTGAAAGCATCCCTTGAGACCCCTGTAGTGGTTGGAAGGGAAGGAATCATTCTTAAATGAACCAAGCAAAACATAGCTCATCATGGAAACTATCTTGGGAGCAATGTGCAATATGCAACATATATTAAAACCACAGGTTAACAGTATAGTCCATAACTGAGAACTCAGTTCTTACACTGTAAAACTGACCCTAGCTTCCTCTAGTATTATCAAGTAAAGGGGCGTCCACAGAGGTTTATAAAAGATTATTATACTTAGTTGTTCAAGGATTAATCCAATATTCAGTACTGCATGTTTATTTACTTTGTCTCATATGGCTATAAGAGTGTATTCTCAAGTTTGCTGAGTGAGAGAATGGCATGGGGTCATAACCATGCAAAGAAAAATAGTGCGGCGACAAATGTTGCAAGCAAAATGGCATCCGTTACAATAAGGTTGGGAAATACACCGACCTACAGAAATAGTGCATGCCATTTGAATGAATGGGCTACTCTGTGTTTTGTGGGGGGCTTTGCCCCCCTGCATCTCCCCTGACATGAGGAGCTTTGCCCCCCCCAGAATTATTATTATTTTTTAGTTAGTACTTTTGACCTGTGTGGCCCTTCAGTCTGCATTTTCATGCCCCGTCATCCATCCATCTCTGGCCACCGTCCGGTCCTGCCCTGGCCCCCAGTGAAGCCCCCACCACCATCTACCCCTATGGCTTGCCCCACACAGTGGGGCAGCAGGGAATCCCCCTAACTCCCTACTGACACAGGATCCAGTATCAGGCGGTGGTGCCCCTAAGGCTAGGCATTCCCTAAGATGGCCATCAAGCTGCTGCGACTGAGTGCCATGCTTTTCCCTTTTCTGGCTTGATGTGGGCTGGGACATGCAATGATGCCAATGGAGGGAGCGTGCACACACCCGCACATGCTCCCTCCCGGTGCCATGCCCCAAGCTCACCCCTTCCATGCGGTGCCAGCGTACCACCCCCAGCCTCCACCAGAGGTTGCTAGTGCACCGACAGCTGGGAGCCCCCCTTCCCCAGGGAAGGAGAGCAGTCTATGGATGTTCAATCCCTCTCCGCCCCTGCTGACCCCTGGTGACTCAAGTCCATTCCCGAACCCTGATCACCAGCGTGGAGCAAGGTGTGGCATCCAGCACCTCAACCCTCAGCGTCACCAGGCTGGCCTACCCCCTAGAATTTAAATAACAAACTCCTGTGGTGAGTGGACTCAGGGGACGGGGAGAAAGTTGGGAAGGGTAACTTTGTTTTTCTTACACAAAAAAATCATGGAAAAAAGTAGTAGCACAGGAGGACATGTGAGGAATCGAACCACAGCCCCAGATCTCCCAATTATGCCATGTGCTGGTGCCTTAACCACCCCACCATGGGAGCGGCTAGACCAGGCATCTAGCACATGGTAATTTGATGCCTTCTTGCTAAATCATATAGCGACAGGGATAGTGGTAATTCCCTGCCACTGTTGTACCCCTGCCGCTGTAATCTGTAGCGCACTCTTCACAGTGCGGTTAATATCACACTGTATTTCATGTGCGGTTATGACCTGGTACATGAGAGATCTGCCAGGTGAAGCTGAGAAGTTCTGGCCCACAAAGGACTTGAAATGAAACTTTTATAAGCATAAAAACACAGCAACTGTACATATTAACATATTATAAATCATGCTGAAGACTACAGTTTTAAAAATCTGAAACTTAGTTTTAAAATCAAAGAGTTTTACTTTACAATAAATTAGAGAAACCCCCTGTGTGGGAAATGAACAATGCCTACTGAACTTAGAACTACAGAATTTCATGACTAGGCATGAGACACCCTCTTACAGTTATGAGTACTTGGAATGTTTAGAAATAAAAATCCATACTGGCTAATAAAGATGTTACCATTTATAATCTGTATTGTTGGCAACCAAGAATAAGAAAACACCCATCTTTGTGAACTTGATCAGTGAATTCTTAGATCAAGCAATTCAATTTTATTTTATATCATGCAATTCATATTGGATACAGTATATCATCAGTTTTTCGTCACAACAATTGTAACAAGCATTTGTCAATGCCGAATGTTGATTGCGCTGGTCTGTTGTTGCTCACTACCTCTCTGTCACTCACTCAGTCTGTTTCTCCTGGTGCTGCAGGCTGCTGTTTTGTACTGGGCTCCTGCCTGCATTGCCAGCTTTTTCTGCCCAGTAAGAAATCCGCAGCTGTCCCGACAGAGCTCCATTGAGGTGGCTCACTCCCCCCCTCTCTCACTCACTCATTCTGTTTCTCCTGGCGCTGCAGGCTGCCCTTTTGTATTGGGCTCCTGCCTCTGTTGGTGGCTTTTTCTGCCCAAAAAGAAATCTGCAGCAGTCCCGACACAGGTCTGTTGAACCTGCTTACTCCCCCCTGTCTCACTCACTCATTCCGTTTCTGCCGGTGCTACAGACCAGCCTTTTGTAGTGGGCCCCTGCCTGCATTGCCACCTTTTTGTGCCAACAAAGAAATCCACAGCAGTCACAATAGAGCTCCATTGAGGTCGCTCACTCTCCCTGTCTCACTCGCTCATTGTGTTTCTCCCGGCACTGCAGGCTGCCCTTTTGTACTGGGCTCCTGCCTGCATTGGCACCTTTTTCTGCCAACAAAGAAATCTGCAGCAGTCGCGATAGAGCTCCGTTGAGGTCGCTTACCCCCTGTCTCACTCACTCATTCTGTTTTTCCTGGTGCTGCAGGCTGCCCTTTTGTACTGGGCTCCTGCCTCTGTTGGCACCTTTTCCTGCCCACAAAGAAATCTGCAGCAGTCCCGACAAAGCTCTGTTGAGCTTGCTCACTTCCCTTCTCTCACTTGCTCATTCCGTTTCTGCCAGTGCTGCAGGCTGCCCTTTTCTACTGGGCTCCTGCCTGCATTGCCACCTTCTTCTGCCCACAAAGAAATTTGCAGCAGTTACAATAGAGCTCCATTGAGCTCGCTCACTCCCCCTCTCTCACTCACTCATTCTGGTTTTCCCGCCACTGCAAGCTGTCCTTTTGTACTGGGGCCCTGCATGCATTGCTGCCCTTTTCTGCCCACAAACAAATCTGCAGCAGTCCCAACAGAGCTCCGCTGAGCTCACACACTCCCCCTTCCTCACTCACTCGTTCTGTGTCTCCCTCTGCTGCAGGCTGCCCTTTTGTACTGGGTTCCTGCCTGCATTGGTGGCTTTTTCTGGCCACAAAGAAATCTGAAGCAGTCCCGACACAGCTCCATTGAGCTCGCTCACTCCCCCCCTCTCACTCAGTCATTCTGGTTTTCCCGCCACTGCAAGCTGTCCTTTTGTACTAGGGCCCTGCATGCATTGCTGCCCTTTTCTGCCCACAAACAAATCTGCAGCAGTCCCAACAGAGCTCCGCTGAGCTCACACACTCCCCCTCCCTCACTCACTCGTTCTGTGTCTCCCTCTGCTGCAGGCTGCCCTTTTGTACTGGGTTCCTGCCTGCATTGGTGGCTTTTTCTGGCCACAAAGAAATCTGAAGCAGTCCCGACACAGCTCCATTGAGCTCGCTCACTCCCCCTCTCTCACTCAGTCATTCTGGTTTTCCCGCCACTGCAAGCTGTCCTTTTGTACTAGGGCCCTGCATGCATTGCTGCCCTTTTCTGCCCACAAACAAATCTGCAGCAGTCCCAACAGAGCTCCGCTGAGCTCACACACTCCCCCTCCCTCACTCACTCGTTCTGTGTCTTCCTCTGCTGCAGGCTGCCCTTTTATACTGGGTTCCTGCCTGCATTGGCAGCTTTTCTGGCCACAAAGAAATCTGAAGCAGTCCCAACACAGCTCCATTGAGCTCGCTCACTCCACCTCTCTCATTCACTCATTCAGTTTCTGTCGGCGCTGCAAGTTGCCCTTTTGTACTGGGTTCCTGCCTGCGTTGACGGCTTTTTCTGGCCACAAAGAAATCTAAAGCAGTCCCGAGACAGCTCCATTGAGCTCATCGCTCACTCCACCTCTCTCACTCACTCATTCCATTTCTGCCGCACTGCTAGCTGGCCTTGTACTGGGCTCCTGCCTGCATTGCCACCTTTTTCTGCCCATAAAGAAATCCGTAGCAGTCACAATAGAGCTCTGTTGAGCTCGCTCACTACCGCTCTGTCTCTCACTCATTCTGTTTCTCTTGGCGCTGCAGGCTGTGCTTTTGTACAGGGCTCCTGGCTGCATTGGCACCTTTGTCTGTCCACAAAGAAATCCGCAGCTGTCCCAACAGAGCTCTGTTGAGATCGCTCAGTCTCTCTCTCTCACGCACTCATTCTGTTTGTCCTGGTGTTGCAGGCTACCCTTTTCTACTGGGCTCCTGCCTGCATTGCTGCCTTCTTCTGCCCACAAAGAAATGTGCAGCAGTTATAATAGAGCTCCGGTGAGCTGGCTCACTCTCCCTCTCTCGCTCACTCATGCTGGTTTTCCCGCCACTGCAGGCTGCCCTTTTGTACTGGGGCCCTGTGTGCATTGCTGCCCTTTTCTGCCCACAAACAAATCTGCAGCAGTCCCAACAGAGCTCCGTTGAGCTCACACAGTCCCCCTCCCTCACTCGCCCGTTCTGTGTCTCCCGCCACTGCAGGCTGCCCTTTTGTACTGGGTTCCTGCCTGCATTGGTGGCTTTTTCTGGCCACAAAGAAATCTGAAGTAGTCCCGACACAGCTCCATTGAGCTCGCTCACTCCCCCTCTCTCACTCAGTCATTCTGGTTTTCCCGCCACTGCAAGCTGTCCTTTTGTACTAGGGCCCTGCATGCATTGCTGCCCTTTTCTGCCCACAAACAAATCTGCAGCAGTCCCAACAGAGCTCCGCTGAGCTCACACACTCCCCCTCCCTCACTCACTCGTTCTGTGTCTTCCTCTGCTGCAGGCTGCCCTTTTATACTGGGTTCCTGCCTGCATTGGCAGCTTTTCTGGCCACAAAGAAATCTGAAGCAGTCCCAACACAGCTCCATTGAGCTCGCTCACTCCACCTCTCTCATTCACTCATTCAGTTTCTGTCGGCGCTGCAAGTTGCCCTTTTGTACTGGGTTCCTGCCTGCGTTGACGGCTTTTTCTGGCCACAAAGAAATCTAAAGCAGTCCCGACACAGCTCCATTGAGCTCACTCGCTCACTCCACCTCTCTCACTCACTCATTCCATTTCTGCCGGCACTGCTAGCTGGCCTTGTACTGGGCTCCTGCCTGCATTGCCACCTTTTTCCGCCCATAAAGAAATCCGTAGCAGTCACAATAGAGCTCTGTTGAGCTCGCTCACTACCGCTCTGTCTCTCACTCATTCTGTTTCTCTTGGCGCTGCAGGCTGTGCTTTTGTACAGGGCTCCTGGCTGCATTGGCACCTTTGTCTGTCCACAAAGAAATCCGCAGCTGTCCCAACAGAGCTCTGTTGAGATCGCTCAGTCTCTCTCTCTCACGCACTCATTCTGTTTGTCCTGGTGTTGCAGGCTACCCTTTTCTACTGGGCTCCTGCCTGCATTGCTGCCTTCTTCTGCCCACAAAGAAATGTGCAGCAGTTATAATAGAGCTCCGTGAGCTGGCTCACTCTCCTCTCTCGCTCACTCATGCTGGTTTTCCCGCCACTGCAGGCTGCCCTTTGTACTGGGGCCCTGTGTGCATTGCTGCCCTTTTCTGCCCACAAACAAATCTGCAGCAGTCCCAACAGAGCTCTGTGAGCTCACACAGTCCCTCCCTCACTCGCCTGCTCTGTGTCTCCGCCACTGCAGGCTGCCCTTTGTACTGGGTTCCTGCCTGCATTGGTGGCTTTTTTCTGGCCACAAAGAAATCTGAAGTAGTCCCGACAAGCTCCATTGAGCCTCGCCACCCCTCTCTCACTCAGTCATTCTGGTTTTCCGCCACTGCAAGCTGTCCTTTTGTACTAGGGCCCTGCATGCATTGCTGCCCTTTTCTGCCCACAAACAAATCTGCAGCAGTCCCAACAGAGTCTGCTGAGCTCACACACCCCCTCCCTCACTCACTGTCTGTGTCTTCCTCTGCTGCAGGCTGCCCTTTATACTGGGTTCCTGCCTGCATTGGCAGCTTTTCTGGCCACAAAGAAATCTGAAGCAGTCCCAACACAGCTCCATTGAGCTCGCTCACTCCACCTCTCTCATTCACTCATTCAGTTTCTGTCGGCGCAAGTTGCCCTTTGTACTGGGTTCCTGCCTGCGTTGCTGACGGCTTTTTCTGACACAAAGAAATCTAAAGCAGTCCCGACACAGCTCCATTGAGCTCACTCGCTCACTCCACCTCTCTCACTCACTCATTCCATTTCTGCCGGCACTGCTAGCTGGCCTTGTACTGGGCTCCTGCCTGCATTGCCACCTTTTTCCGCCCATAAAGAAATCCGTAGCAGTCACAATAGAGCTCTGTTGAGCTCGCTCACTACCGCTCTGTCTCTCACTCATTCTGTTTCTCTTGGCGCTGCAGGCTGTGCTTTTGTACAGGGCTCCTGGCTGCATTGGCACCTTTGTCTGTCCACAAAGAAATCCGCAGCTGTCCCAACAGAGCTCTGTTGAGATCGCTCAGTCTCTCTCTCTCACGCACTCATTCTGTTTGTCCTGGTGTTGCAGGCTACCCTTTTCTACTGGGCTCCTGCCTGCATTGCTGCCTTCTTCTGCCCACAAAGAAATGTGCAGCAGTTATAATAGAGCTCCGTGAGCTGGCTCACTCTCCTCTCTCGCCCACTCATGCTGGTTTTCCCGCCACTGCAGGCTGCCCTTTTGTACTGGGGCCCTGTGTGCATTGCTGCCCTTTTCTGCCCACAAACAAATCTGCAGCAGTCCCAACAGAGCTCCGTTGAGCTCACACAGTCCCCCTCCCTCACTCGCCCGTTCTGTGTCTCCCGCCACTGCAGGCTGCCCTTTTGTACTGGGTTCCTGCCTGTGTTGGTGGCTTTTTCTGGCCACAAAGAAATCTGAAGCAGTCCAGACACAGCTCCATTAAGCTCCTCACTCTCCCCCTCTCTCACTCACTCTTTACGTTTCTGTCGGCGCTGCAAGCTGGCCTTTTGTACTGGGCTCCTGCCTGCGTTGCCATCTTTTTCTGCCCACAAAGAAATCTGCAGCAGTCATAATAGGGCTTCGTTGAGCTTGCTCACTACTGCTCTGTCACTCGCTCATTCTGTTTCTCTTGGTGCTACTGGCTGCACTTTTGTACGGGGCTCCTGGCTTCGTTGTCTCCTTTGTTTGTCCACAAAGAAATCCACAGCTGTCCCAACAGAGCTCCATTGAGGTCACTCCGTCTCTGTCTCTCACGTGCTCATTCTGTTTGTCCTGGCACTGCAAGCTGCCCTTTTTTATGGGGCTCCTGCCTGCATTGACGCCTTTTTCTGCCCACAAAGAAATCCGCAGCAGTCCTGATAGAGCTCCATTGAACTCACTCAATCCCTCTGTCTCACTCGCTAGTACTTTTTCTCCCACCGCTGCAAGCTGCCCTTTTGTACTGGGCCCCTGCCTGCATTGACACCTTTTTCTGCCCACAAAGAAATCCGCATCAGTCCTGACAGCGCTCCGGTGAGTTCGCTCACTCCCCCTCCCTCACTTGCTCTCTCGCTCTGTTTCTCCCAGCACTGCAGGCTGCCCTTTTGTACTGGGCTGTTGTGTTAGGGCCTTTTTATGCCCACAGACAAATCCACAGCAGTCCTGACAGAGCTCAGTTGAGCTTGGTCACTCCTCCCTCTCACACGCTCTATCTTAATCTGTCCCAAATACTGATTTCTCACAGCGACCGTGCTATTATCTGGCAGGAGTGCAAAAACATGTTTTAACCAGGATGTGGAAAATGACAGCTGTATTGTTTATAAGGAGGTGTAAAAAAATGCCACTGTTGAAAATGTGGTGTGAAAATATTACAAATTTACGAAATTACAAGGGTGTGCGGAAACAGTTCAATGCATGCTTGTAACACAGTCATGTTATGGAGTTTTGTCACCAAATTTTCAACCTAGGGATTTTAGGACCTCTGCTCATGAACAGTGCCATTGTCATTGTCTTAATGCGCCCAGAACACTGATTTCCCACAGCGACCACGTTATTCTGTGCTGGAACTGTGAAAACACATTTTGGTCAGGATATGAAAAATGACAGCTGTACTGCTCATAAGGAGGTGTGAAAAAATGCCACTGTTGAACATCTGGCGTGACAATATTACAAATCTGCAAAGTTATAAGGGTGTGTGGAAAGTGCGCAACACACACTTGTAACATAGTCATTTGATGGGCTATTATCACTAAATTTTCAACATAGGCATTTTAGGACCTCTGCTCATGAACAGTATCACTGTCATTTTCTTAATCTGCTCCGAACAATGATTTCCCACAGCGACCACCCTATTCTGCGCCAGAAGTGCAAAAACACATTTCAGCCAGGATGGGAAAAATGACAGCTGTACTGTTCATAAGTAGGTGTGAGAATTGGCAATGTTGAAAATCTGGAGGAAAATATTACAAATTAAGAAATTATGAGCGGCATGCAACTGCGCAACGACGCCATAACACAGTCATTTTATGGAGTATCATCACCAAATTTTCAATATAGGCATTTTAGGACCTCTGCTCATGAACAGTATCACTGTCATTTTCTTATTCTGTCCCAAACACTAATTTCCCACAGCAACCACGCTATTCTCTGCTGGAACTGCGAAAACACATTTCGGCCAGGATGTGAACAATGACAGCTGTACTGTTCACAAGGAGGTGTGAAAAAATGCCAATGTTGAAAATCTGGTGTGCAAATATTGCAAATTTGCGAAGTTATGAGCTTATGAGCAACTGCATAATGCACACTTGTAAAACAGTCATTTTTTTGATTTTTCCACCAAATTTGCGACATAGGATTTTTGAGAGCCCACCTCATGAACACTGGCACTGTTGTTTCATTAATCAGCCCTGAAAAGTGATTCCACGCAATGACTGCAAAATCACCTTTTGGGGCCGATTAATGCCATGACAGTTCCAGAATTCATGAGGAGGAGTCCCATAAACCCCATATTGAAAATTTGGTGCCAAAATTCCAAAAAATGACTGAGATATGCATTAAAGTTGGAAAAAAAACATTTATTCCATTATACAGCTTAACGGCATTTCCTCAGTTCGCAGTCAGCTTTGAAGAGTGCAGACGTGTTCCCAGTCCACCGAAGATCATCGCGCCAAGCTCCGGAGGTAAGACTAGGGTGAGGGGTGTGAGGAGGCAGGGTGCACAGTGGTAGTGAGGTTGCGGAGGGGGCAGGGAGACCTCCGAGGGACAGTTTCCTTTTTTACGGGTTAAAAAACAACAAAAGACATCACTGTACCATTTTTTATTTTACAGGGGCATGTGGCATGCTGGGGTGGGCTCCCAGCGTGCCACCAGAGTCTTGCTTTTGGTGGGGGGGGCAAGCTGTAGCTGACAGGGGATCGGGCACCCCTCTCAGCACGCAACAAAAAGGGGGGGTGACATTATGCCGACGGGGATTGGGCACCCTGTCAGTAGACAGTATAAGCAGGAGGGGGTTACGTAATGTTGACAGGGAGGCTCCCCCATCGGCAACAGAAACACTGAGACACTGAAGCCGATGGGAATTGGGCCCCCGTTGGCAAATAAACATGGTGGGGGGGTTAATATTGTTTGTGAACATGGCAGCAAACCACTGCCATGTTCACAAACAATATCAGTGTGTCAAGATCCTGCCCTGCAATGATGGGTCACTCCTTCATTGCAGCGAATGGCTTATGCTGCAATGACGGTGCGGCCCCTGATTGCAGCGGCAGTTTTTTCGCAAGTTGGTGGCTCACTGGCTGAGCTAGTGTCAGCAGCAGCATGTCATGGCATTGGGAGATGCTGGACAAGCCTTTAAAGGCTGTGGGGGCATTGGCCACAACAGTGCTGTGCCTCCACAACCTGCTTGTGGAGAAAGCTGTTGCAATATGTTTCTTGTGCATGCACGCAATCAACATAAAAATAGGCAGCAGCTCAGTTTAAAATTTAATCACGTGTCTGTTCATTGAAATATCACAATGTGCTTTACACTGATTGTTAAGAAGAGGCAGCATTAAGCCGGCCTGGCCACACCTCGCGCCAATCCGGTGACCCAAGTTCAGGAGCGAGCTTGGGTGCTGGGGGTCAGCAGAGATGAGGCAAGGATCGAGCACCCGCAGGGCTGCTCTCCTTCCTGGGGGTGGGCTGGGGCTTGTCCAGTGTACCAGTGGCTCCCGGTGGAGATCAGGGGCACTACAGTACGTCGGCAGCACATCAATCAGCGTGGCTGACAAAGGCAGGGTTGTTATGCGCCATTGCATCAGGGGTGCGCCACACCAGGGGGAGGGGCACCAGAACACAGAAAAGCCCAGCTCTGTGGGGTAAGCAACAGCACCTGACCCCCATGCCCACTGACGGATCCACCTTGGAGGGGTTAAGCTGGGAGTGCTGGCTGTGGGGGGGGAGAGGAGGCTCAGGGCTGAGGGGACCTCAGGCAGGCAAGAACAGGCAGGAAGCCTGAGAGAGGCTCCATGGACCGTGACTGGAGAGGAAAAAGAGTTAAAAAAAACCAAAACAAGAAGAAGAGGCAGCATTTGAATTTAAAATGTAAATAACCAGAAAAGCAGTTTTATAAAATTGTGCTATCATATGAGTGTTTAACATTTTCAAAGATGAAGAATGTTGCAGGACTGTATTTGTAGTAGGATGCAGGCTTTGTTATCTTGAAGCAAGTTGGCTAAAAGCACAGTTACTTTATGACTGCAAACAAGATGAAGAAAGATCAAGGAGACCCATGTTGAAAGATCAAAAGCCCTGTTGAAGAAAATTGGATTGGAACAATCTACTCAGGTGGAGCTACATCCTGTAAGGCTTTGTACATTAAAACCAACATTATTTTAATCATAATGAAATTTCTCTGAAAGCCAATGTACTGATGCCAAACTGAACAGCTTTGGTGATGCATGTAAAAATAATGGCACCATAATTTATGAAGGGGAGAAGGACACCTCTAGCAATGGTGAGGCAGGCCTTGGAGGTGAGAATACATTTGGCTCACTAAGCTAAACCCAGTTTAGTTTTGGCTGTCTTACATGTTGTCATGATATACAGTAACTGGAGAAGTCAAGTGACAGATCAAGGGTGAGTCCCAGATCCTTGAAGCAGGAGACAGTTTCCAAAGGGGAGCCATCAGGCCTAGTTACAGTTACTGTACAAGTGCAGGATCTGATTTTTGCTGGAGAGCCAAATAGCATAATTAGGGTCTTTTTTGGAGTTTAGAAAAAGTCTATTAATGATAAAGTGCAAATTATTTTAGTGTTAACTGTATTCCTTTAAAGAATAGCACAGAGACCCGGACGATGGCAAGTCTGAAACAGAGACTTTTGGAATCAAAATATAATATCACATTAAAAAGAAAAGGCTAAAGAGTGGGTTCAGTATTGGTTAACCACATCTCAGTTGTTGCAACAAGAAGATAGTGGAACGTATCCAATTATTAACTGTCAACGTTTAAATCAAAATGTTTTATTTAGTTTTTCAGCAAGGGCATATAAGCAAATAATACACAAACAGTACAAACTTAATCTGTAACATACTGAGTAAGAACATTGAGCAATGTTAGTATTCATTCATTGTTGCCTCTTCTTTGTCCCCTATGTTGTTATTGTGTAGCTGTATGACTTTTTCCTCAGTACCCTTTATTTAGATCACATACAGTATATCAGCTTCCATGCTCGTACTCTTCCCCAAGCCCCACTTGGTTCTCATGACAGGGTATTCAGAGATTTACGTATGAGATGGGTACATAAGGGTTACAAGAAAAAAAAATACCCTAAGTGACTGGTTTAGTGTTGTGTTCCCATGAGACTAAACACATACATGAACAAATACTGTATTTTCCCTTTTGCTTTGTCTCTCTTTTGATTCAGATGTATTGCCTGGCTCGATGCCACTGGAACAACCATTGGACATAGAGTCTTCAATGGACCCTTGTGGTTTTGGGTTCTCTGCTTTTATCAACTCTATATCGATACATAACACATGGCAGGGAATAGGCAACAATTCCCAAAATACAATAGGCATCTGAGCTGCAATGTGACAGTCAGTTGTGCTGGTGGCCATCTGTTTTATAGCACTGGAAAGCGTAGTTCATAAAATGGCAGCCAGAGACAGGGCCACTGTTTGCAGTTGAATATATGCATCTGATTATGGGCAAACTGATACTGCAAGATTTTTAGAAGGCATCATAACTCTGATACAAATTAAATACAGTAGGTGGTCCAATTTGCATGTAGCATACACCAATAGAAAACTGGGCAATAACTCTTAACTAGAAAACAAAAAAGCCACAGGCTGACTACAGTGGAAATCTCGACAGAACACTTGATGGAAATTGGGCACAGAGAATGACACATGCGTAAGGTAAGTGCCACAGGTGTCATCTTTTGCTGTAAAGCATGGAAAATGTTACAAATCTGTCTGAACCCATAGAAGATAACATTCAATGGTTTGGATGCAGTTGACCTGAGGTAAGCTGCATTAGAAACTGGATAGTGCACCTGAGTCATGCCTTCTGAAAATCTAGCCCCCCAGGACCTGAGAATATAAAAATGTTTTTGTCCTCAAACTGAACTCTGCCCAACCTGCTACTTGTTCTAAGAACTGCATGATGCTCTATGGCTGTACAGAGGATAACTACAGTGTCCTGGGCTGTGTTTCTAAATCAGTCACCTGACCAGAAAAGATTATGAAAGTTTGTTTCCCAATGTCTGCAGTGCCTCAACGCTTAAAGCCAACCCTCAGTGCAACCAAAGCTCATTGATACCAAAAACAGATTTAGAAAATAGAATAACCAAGAGTACAATGGAAACTTAGTAAATGAGCTTTTCTCTGTCAGGTGCTGGCTTTATCCCCAAAACAGTTCACTCAGAGGCTGAAGAAATTAATCCTACTGTAAGGAACAAACAATCTGTTGTTTAAAACTGAAATCTGAGGAGCGGTAAGATTGTGTAAACCTAAAAAGGCTGAATGAACACCAATGTTTCCATTCTGTTCTGATGAACGCATGTGTGCACCAAAGTACATAACCTTGTATGGCAGCATCCTGAAGGATGGTTGTGTTTCATGAAATACATATATTTAATGATATAATATTCATACTATACACAAGGATGGCTGTGTTTCATGAAATACATATATTTAATGATAATTATATACGTGCTATACATAAGGATGGTTGCTTTCCACAAAATACATATATTTAATGATATAGTATTCATACTATATGCAAAGATGGCTATGTTTCATGAAATATATATATTTAATGATAATTATATACATGCTATATATAAGGATGGTTGTGTTTCATGAAATTCATATATTTAATGATATACTCTACATACTATACATAAGGAAGGTTGTGATAATGCAATACATATATTTAATGATAATAATATACATACTATACATAAAGATGGTTGTGTTTCATGAAATTCATAATATTTAATTATATAATATACATACTATGCATGTACAGAGTATAATATACATATATAAAGAAGATTCCAGCATCAGATAAACAGAGGCAGTATGAGAAGTAATCTGTTGCAAGATTATCCTTAAAATGATCCTACCAATGTTTGATTGCATAAATGTGGTCTATGGTGCCACCCCAAATGTACCTCTTTCTGTCACTTCATCCTTAACTGGCTCCTCACAGCCACCACTATTCCTTCAACCTGACACTCTTTCATGTCTCTTGAGGATTGGCACCTCTTTACTGCCTGAAAAATTGGTAATTTCCCAGGGACAAATGTCTGGCTGGGGGATGTTGATGCCCTGAGGTGTAGCCAAGGACCATTAACCCAGCAAGGGTGTTAAGCCTATGGAAAATTCCAGTTTTAAGGGCAATATTGTAGTTTTAAGTCAAATTGCATTACTAAGGGAGAAAAGTAACACTTTTTTTAAAAGAAAGTTTAGAAACGTATGTGCTGATCTGAGCTATATATCGTGCATTTCTAAGGGATTAACAGCCAGTACAACAACCAGTCAGAGTGTGTGTCAGTCTCATGAACAGTTAGTTAAACTTTAAATGTTTCTTAGTAACTACTGGTCTTCCTCCCTTCCTTGACATCTCTCCTCACTCCCCTCCCCACTCCCTTCCCTTCTCCTATTACCTTCACATGTCTGATGCCTCATCCTTCTTTATCCAGTACTGCAAAACTGCTGCTAGGCTATCTGCCTTCTCTTGCCATCTCCATCACCTTTGGAACAGATCCCCTTTATATCAGCTTCACTTCTTCCTCTCTCACTCTCTCAAAGCTCTCCTAAGGGATAATTTTGCCCCTTCTTGTGCCAGCAACTAGCCATCCTTCTCCCTCCCCTTTCACTTTCCCCATAAGCAAACTGCTGTGTTCTGCCTCCCCTCACTGCCTGAGTTACTGCTGCCTCACTTGTATTCTTTGTGCCTCTCTCCACTCTAGGCCCTTGTACTTGTTACTGTTTCTCCCCCCCCTCATTCCCCTCACCCTGGTACTCTGGGGGTTCCTAGGTATTGCACATTATTAATTGATTTGTATCCCTGCAGGTGTGCACTTTGCTCATTCTGTGTTACTGCTGCCATTCTCGTGGCTTGCTGCTTTATGTTTGCATGGCTCTTGAAATGTGTACCACACTGGCTGTTTCTCTACCTTTCTAATGTAGATTCAGCAGAGAGACAGGCAGTGCTTCAGAAGAATCTGGATAAATTGGTTGATTGGTCATTAGAGTCCAAACCGAAATTTAAAATGGATAAATGGCTAGTACCGCACCAGGGAAAGAGACATCAAATGATGCAATATCACCTTGAAGGGATACTATTACGGAAACTACTCAGGAAAGGGACTTAGGAGTCATAATAAACAATGATCTTAAAGAGCAACTCTCTAGTATAAGAAAAAGCTTTAAAACATGAGATTTACGCTGTTATCATAGAATCATAGAAACCGTCGGCAAAAAAGAACCCCACAGCCCATCCAGTCTGCCTGTAACCCTCCGTCCCTGGAAGACCCCCTTCCCCTTACCTTTAACTTCATGCTTTAACTTTGTTATTCTCTAGTTCTTTGCTATTTTCTTTTTGTGTTCCCCTGCTGTTGGTCTACTACCTATTGTAGATAATGCAGCAATTATTTCACTGAGACTTTCCAAATGGATCCGACACTCACTTGCTGTTTGTGACATCACAGTCTGTTGTCATGGTGAGCAATATGATGTCATAAACAAAGGCACTGTGAGGTTAACAGGGGAGAGGCACATGTTTTCAAATGTTTTCTATACAGATGGACTAACAAGATGTGTTATTATCCTGGAAAGGAACATTGCAAATGAAAAATCTCTCAAGTAACTGTAACAGCTGAAATAGCTTATTTATGAAAGCACATGGTGAAATGCAGAGTTGCTTTTTTAGCACACAGCTCTTTATAAAGTGGTAGCCAAGATGAGCCACCAGATACCAGATGGTATCAAGAGAGACTTCATTAAAAGAGACAGAAATATCTTGATGCAACTCTATAGGTCCACAGTTCAACCTCATCTGGAGTTCTTTGCTCAGTGTTAGGCCCCTCCTTACAGAACAGATGTAACTAGAATTGAGGAAGTGCAAAATATGATTTCCAAGATTATAAGGAGCATGGGAGGCATGGAATATGGGGAGAGATTAAAATCCTTGCACCTGTACTCAGTGAGAAGCAAGGTGAGAGGTAACATTTTCCTGGTATACAAGGCAGACAGAGACCATAGTCTGATGGAGGGTCTGCATTTAACCATGAAAAATCAAATCTCCACAACTAGGAGCCATGATTATCAATTGTTTGGGGTGATTGTTAATGGTGTAAAAAGGAGACATTTGTTCACTCAAACAGTGGTTTCAGCTTGGAACATCTTGCAATCTGATGTGGTTAATAGCAGAACAGTGAGGTCTATGATGACTCAGCTTGCTAAGTAAATGGACATTAAGTAAACTGATGGTTATCCCCAATGAGCAGTGGCGGACGAACACGAGAAGGCTTATTGGCTTATCTTGCACCAGTACTTTCCTACATTTTTAACCCCCTTCCACCCCAGGTTGTACCTGGAAATGAATTCCAGCTCACGATGCCTATGCCGGGTAGCAGATTTAAATAAAAATAAATGAATAAAAAAAATACATGTCAGATGTGTTATTTCTCTCCTTGACAAAAGTTTCCTCTGTGCAAATGCACTACCCTGTGTACCCTTAGCAGTAAAACATTCTATTTTGTATTTAAAGATAACTGCCACCTTTTTGACAAAATGAGCCCAGCACTCTGGTGCTATATTTGTGTACATTTTCAAGTGCAGCACACAGAACCACATTAATTTATTTGCATTTTTGGAAAAATAGAGAACAAAATGGGACCCCAGTGCTTTTAAAAGACTTGCCACACACTCTTTTAAATGAAGATTCTTTGCTGCTATGGCCAGCCTAAAGTATAAAAATTGGGGAATTTTATACCATTTTCATTGTCTCTCTATTTTTTTTTCCTACGGTAGACAGAAAATAAAGGTGTTTTAAGTGCTACACATGGAACCATGCTGCTGTCATCTTGTTTACAGCACATGGGTGCTGGTCTCTGCACAATACATTAAATGCACTATAGTGCTTCACCTGATTCAACTAACTAGCTGTAGTAGCCTTATTTAAGTCAGCCCAAATAATCATACTCCATTGTTTTAAAAAGTAGAAACACAAAAACACATTAATAACACAAAATGAGTCTAATGTGCAGTACCACACACACACTAGTTAACCTGAGATAAAACATACCAATGCTTACATTTAAAACAAGCATTTGTCAATGCCAAATGTTTGCCTGCAGTGTGATAAAGCTTTAAAAGAAGAATACCTGGACTCCAAGTATATACCATTAGGGCAGTGAACTCCCAACAGTGACTCACAGTGGGAACAACTCGTTCAACATCCACAGCGTCGAATGAGTTGTTGGAGTACTGTACCAATATGGTGACTCCTGGTGTTGGCCACTCTCCCCTGTGATCCGCTCCTCCCCCCCGGAGTTAGTATCCATGGGTGCAGGGAGCATAGCCCCCTGTGCGTGGGAGGTGTGGGGGGGGGGCAAAGCCCATCACAATCAGTAAAGGAGTCAGTTGTGCTGTGATGGTCTGTTGACACTGTGCTGTGGTGATGTGATCGCCATCAACACAGAAGTGTCGATGTAAAGTCCTTTGACTACACTTTTGTCACTGTGTCTTAGTGGAACCTGCTCCCAGTACTCTACCCCCAAATCACAACCCCTGATTAGACCTTTAAGCACCCCAAATATTTTTTAATTACCTCTATGGTTTAATGTGTATTCCAATTTAACCATGCTAATGCAAACGTGTCTGGAGCCATGCAGTGCCATGCTAAGAATGTAAAATGGCACCATGCAGCTCGGGATGTCAGCACTGCTAAACTTCACTGTGTAGAAAGCAAGGCAAGGCCATTTTATTTATATGACATCCAATCCCAGATGCTCTGGGTGTCTCACAAAAGCAAAAGAGTTAATAAAATAATACAATAAAACAATAAATAACACAAGTGATACAATAAACAAAGCAGAGAATTACATAAATAAAAGCATAAAATCCAGAAACACATATAGAACAGGTAAGTCTTGAGCTTGGATTTAAAAGTGGTCAGGGAAGGGGCACCTCTTACCTCTGGGGAAGGGCATTCCAGGGAAGTGGGCCACCACTCTGAATGCCCTATTCCTCTGTGGGTTTATAGTGAGAACATCTTTTAGGTAGCCGGAACCCAAATGGAGATGGCCTTGTAAGTCAACAAGCAAACCTTGAAGTCAATGTGCCACTGCACTGGCAACCAGTGCAAAATGTAGATCACCAATAAGATATGCTCAAACCAGGGAGAACTAGCAACCAGCCAGGTTGTCAGATTTTGAACCACCTGCAAGCAACACAGCTACTTTGTGGAAAGCCTCAGATAAAGAGTATTAGTAATCCAGTCTTGATGAGATGAGTTTAACAGTGTTGCTAGGTCAGATGGCTCAAGAAAGGGCTTGATCCAGGAGACATTCCAAAGATGATAAAGGCCTCTGTGGACAACTGCCAACACCTAATGTTCTAAAGTCAGCTTGAAGTCCAAGTGACTACCAGATTCCTCACCCTATCTACAGCCTTAAGAGCAATGTCATCCAAAAATGGCAAAATGGTATCACCACTCAAAACTGATGAACCAAGCCACCCCAGCTCCACCAGTAGCACCTCCATCTTCAAAGGATTCAGCTTAAACCAGCTAGTAGCCATCTAGTCTTGAATTTCAGTAAGGCACTCAGTCAGTTCCAAAACAGCTGTCCTGTCATCAGTGGCACAAGGCACATACAGCTGGGTATCATAAGAATAACAATGAAAACCCAGGCCATATCATCTAGTGATCTCCCCAATGGCAACATGTACACAGAAAACAATATAGGAGCCAAGACTGACCCCTGAGGAACACCACAGCAGAACACAGCGCTGCCTGAGATGAAGGAGCCTAGTACCACATGCTGCTCTCTGTCAGATAACTAGGACTCAAATCACTGTAGCAACATCCCTGCAAGCCCTACGTAGTGCTCCAGATGGACCAACAGCAATCCGTGGTCTACCGTGTCAAAGGCCGCAGTGAGGTCAAGCAGAACCAAGATGAAACTATGTTCACTATCCCTTGCAAGGAGTAGATCATGGCGCACCTTGACTAGAGCAGTTCCTGTACTATAATGGGGATGGAATCCAGACTTGAAAGGCTCATAGACATCATATGTCTCCATGTGCTGCTTCAGCTGCAACATCACCACCACCTTCTTGATCAACTTCCCCAAAATGGGAAGGTTCACTACAGGCCTGTAATTCATGAGAGCATCAGGGTCCAAGGATAGTTTTCTTAAGAAGGAGTCTTACAACCACCTGTTTCAAGGTATTGGGAAAAACTCTCCTTGCCAATAGCACCTGACACTCGTTGCAAAAACTGTACAGAGTGTTGCCCAGCACTCCAGAAGAAGTGGGTCAACCCAGGGTCCAAAGTACAGTAGGTGGGGTGCAGTCCAGAAACTATCTGGAGGACATCTTCCACCAACACCAGCTCAAATTCCTCCCATAAAGATGAAGTGCACTTACCCAAAGAATGGACACTGTTGGCTGACAACAAGTCACTTGAGGATATCACAGCCCGATAGAGGACACCTTGTCCAGAAAGACCTGACTGAACTCATCACACTTTTCTGTAGAAAATGCTCTACAGGACTGGAGACAGATAGGGTTTAATAATCTGTCCACATGTTAAAGAGCTGAGCTGGTTGGTTCTTTCCAGCAGCAATCACCCGTGACAGGAACACTGACTTTTTCTCAGAGATTGCTCACTGGTACTCATCATTATGAGCCCTTAGTACTAATTTATTCCCCTCTGAGTGGGACCTTCACCTACAATGCTCTAACCTTTGCCCCTTAGTCTTCAGCCTTCTGAGGTCGCCACATGACCAAGGCGATCTGCCGTGGAAACCAAGGGGCATACATGGAGAGGTGCTAGGGAATTGACAGTAGCAGAAAGCGCCATGCTGTAATTCTTCACCATTGCCTCAACTCCCATCGCACAAGCTGTCTCCATGCTCGACATGTCCAGTGTCACCAGGAGACCCTGCGAACTAGTATCTTTCATCATAGACATATGACCAATACCTCATTAGTTGCTGAGGCCTTTGAATTTGCAAGCAATTTACATATTGATAATTTATTCATAAACCACATGGTTTATAAGCAATGAGGATTTGTTTGACATAAACTAATAATAATTGTGTTTTTTTTAAATTGTGTGTCCATTTTCAGGATTGCAGAGCATATAGCACCTTTAGGTACAATAGCCAGTGAACTGAGGAACAATTTTGCTGCTCATACTTTTCTCTACTGTAAGCCCCCTTCAAATGGGGGTTCTTGAACAGTCTTCCTAGAGCTTGCTTAAATGCTCACTGCCAGGTTGGTGTCCCGCACCCTAACTGTTTAAATGGTAATGCCCTAGCGTACCTGTAAAGCCTCTATGTACTGTCTCTTTAAGAGCTGCCTGATTGCAGTTATAATTGAACTGGGAGGGGGGCTGAGTGTTGTCATGCTCAAGTCCTGCCCAGGCTGCCTAGTAATTGCTCCATTTCTGCCATTGTTAATTGCGCAGAGGGAGTCCTGTTAAAAGATGTAACTGTTTGCTGACCATTTGTTAGGGCAGTGAATATATTGCAGTTTGTTCTAACCTGTTTCTTTGCCACGAGGACTGTTTTGATTATCTCCACCATCTTGGTCCCGAACTGCT
This sequence comes from Neoceratodus forsteri, assembly GCA_016271365.2. Lineage (NCBI taxonomy): Eukaryota > Metazoa > Chordata > Ceratodontiformes > Ceratodontidae > Neoceratodus > Neoceratodus forsteri. The sequence continues at coordinate 273,294,074 of JADMNL010000024.1, forward strand.
GAATTGGACCAATCAGTACCTTGGGACTCTAAAATGGAGCCTGCTTGAAGGGGTGGTGTGGAGTAAAACTGTGGGAATTGTAGCCCTGGGGTGTTGGCGCCTTTTCTCACATATAGTGGGAGTTTTGTTGTGATCGACAGCTGAACCAACCTACCAAACCTTTTGGATCTTGACAAAACCCACAAGCTGTCTGCTGGCTAGCCAGATCTAAGTGGGAAGCTGAAGAAGCAACAGCTCGAGACAGTCGAGCAGCCGTTTGGCATAATTTGTGCGGCAGAACTGTGGAAAGGCTAAGGTTTCTGCCTGTATGTCTGCCTGCTTCCCCGAGAGGGAACAAAGACTTATTTTCAGACTAAATCCGAGTGAAGAGACATTGCGTTGTAACCCAGGCTTCTATCTGGGGGACACCAAAGATTTTGCTGAATGCGATCGACCTGCCAGAAATTCCAGTCACCTCTGAACTGTTGATTTGTGCAGAGAGTTGTGCAATTGTGACCAGATCAGGATTTCCTGGTACTTTAGAAGTTCTTATATATAAATGTGCTGTGCATTGAAAGTGGGTCGCGATTTGGTTCCCCACTGTATGAACTGTGTTCCGCTTGCTGGAAACTGTATCCAACTCATTCAGACTGAATCCATGATTATCTCCATGCAGCTGGGCCTAGCCACAAGGGCCCTGCCAGACTACCCCACTGCACAGAGAAAACACAAAGCCAGTGATGAGAGACCTGCCTGGGGATCATCCCCCTGCTCCACACTTGAACAGGAACAATGCCTTGGTGAATCGTGTGGGCCCTGCTTCTCCTGGCACTCCAGATTAACCAACTGCTGTCTTGATTCTCGGCCATCCTGTGTCCAGTCTTGGGTATCATGAGTAACCATTAGGGTAGCTCCCTGCAAAAATAGTTAATCTAAATGTGTCATCTGATGTCTTTGTTGTTTTCTTTCTTCACAAACTGAGCCATCAAGCTCCGGATTACAAATAGTCTGTACTGTGCGTGTTGTTTTTTCCATCACAGGGACCCAACCAGCTGCAACACCAGCTTACACTAGGCAACGGTCCTGGCTAGCCCTCCTTTCATCCACCTGGGTACCCAGAGGATGTGACTGTTTTAGGGACTCTGAATGCATGCACAGCTGTGTGATTTACAGAGCATTTAAGCAAATCAACCTGATTATGCTCCTGCCTTGTTCACATCCCCTGAATAAATCAGATCTAACTTTTCCTGCATTCAGACCTGACTGTGGTTCCCATTTGTACTCAAAGTACTGTACTGTTACTATTTGCTCTGTCTAACCTTGTTTTACAGGGGCTCCCAGGTTTGAACTGGAGGGACCAGCCCTAGTGGTAAGTGCAAACAGTGTGGGTACTTGCAAGGTGTATCAGGAGTATTGTGAAGGTAATTATTGTGTGCTGTTTTGGCCACTAGCAGGGAATGAGGGGGGTTACAGTGTCCCATAGGGCTGTGCCAAGGCTGGTTTGACCACTATCAACCCTGACCTCCAGGTGGAGGCACCTATTTCAGAACTCAGGCCCCTTAACCTGCTACTAGCCAAGCAGACAGGGGTAGTAGCCCTTGGGATAGAGCCACCTAGGGGTTACACTATCATTTTAGTTTTTGAGATATTGCAGTTTGTTCATAAAATCAATTTTTTTTAATTACCTTTGTTTTACCAGGTGAGACACACTAAGCTTAAAGCTTGTTTACAGTTGCAACCTGGGAGCACAGGGAAGTTAAATGACTTGCTCAGGGTCACACAGTATGCAAGTGGGGGCTGTGGCATTCAAACCCAGGTCTCCAGGTTTGCAGCTCAAAGCCCTAAACCACTGTGCTATACTGCCTCCCTGAATGGAGTAAAATGTATATGGAAATTAGCATTCTTAGCGGAAAACCATCAGCATCCAAAGTGTTAAAGAGACACTCTCTAGACTCTGATCTTATTCTAGGGAAACCACTAACAGTGGGAAAAGACACAGACAGGGAGAAACTTGAGGCTTGATGTTTATCTTTAAAGCCTGATGGTAATGTCTGTTAGTCAGCTAATGGGAGGAAAACCAAAGTGATTTGTAGGGCTCCACCCTTTGAACTACACAAAAAAGTCTATTCCCATCAGCCAGCTAAACACTGTCATCATCAGCCTTTTCAGCATTGTCTTTTGAGTAGAGCAGAGGAGAAGAGGGAGCTCTGCACCAGGAGCTTTGACTCCTGTCTGAAGGAATGGTGCAGAGAGGAGGGGTTTGGCTACACTGGGGACTGGGGACCCACCTGGGAGGATAAGGACCTATACAGGGGTGATGGCCTGCATCCATCCAGGAGGGGAACCACAGCCCTCAGTGGATGGTTTAAATGTTACTTTGATGAAGATTTTCACTAGCTGAGGGGTGGTGGCAGAAGGAATTTGGGAGGCAGAAAATGCTCCCCCAGAGAATCTAGAGAAGAAAGAGAACCCAAAGGTACAGAAATCCCCCAGGGTGCAAATTAATAAAGGAAGCAGTGTGGCAGTGACAAAAGAGGAAGAGAACAGAAGCATTAAAAAGAGAAGGACAAGAAATGAAGGAGGGCAAAAAGGGAAAAAGAGAGCAGCAAGCAGTGTGGAAACAAAATCTAGAAGGCCATGTGTGCGAATGTTAGAAGTCTAGAAAATAAAATTCCAGACATAGAGACCATTATGGTAAAGGCCAACCAGGATAATGTGGCCATTACCGAATCATAGTGCACTGAAAACCATGACTAGGACATAGCCATACCAGGCCATACTCTGTTCAGGAAGGACCAGGTGGAAAGGAAAGGAGGGGTGTAGTGCTTTATGTGAGGGAAAGCATAAATGCGATAGAGAAACAGAATATAGGGGAGGCAGAGGTACTGTGGGTCACCCTGGAAATGTGGACTGGGCCACTATTCACACTGGAGTGATCTACAGTCCTCTAGCACAGGGGGAGAAATTAGATAAGGTACTGTTGGATTCCACTGGCAGGGCGGCATAAAATGGGGAGGTGCTGCAGGTGGGGAACTTCAACCTGCCAGATGTAGACTGAAGCCTCCCAGCAGTGGCTTCAGCTAGAAGCAGGGACATCCTGGACTTTCTTCAGGGGGCATTCCTCAGGCAACTAGTCAGTGAACCCACTCATGATGGGGCAGTATTGGACCTGGTACTCACTAACAGGGACAGTGTTGAAGACATCAAAGGTGGGAAGCCACCTGGAGACTAGTGATCATAGTGGTATCCCATGAAAATGGTGACTATGATGGAATCACAGTGGCAACACTTTTGGGCAACCAGAGGTTCTCCCCCTCCCAGAGGAATGCCCCCCTGGAATTAGTATGTAAAATAGTGGGGGTAAAGCCCTCCATAAATGTGGATGCAGGGGGGTGAAGTCCGCCGCTAGAAAAGAGTTATTTCCACATCCATTGCACTGCGGAACCTGTGCCCTCCACATGGGTCACAATTCCTCAGTTGCCTTTATGACATGGAACTGATCGCTGTATGGTGTGGTTCAATATAAGAACAGCTGTGAAACTGAATCACACAAGGGTGAGGGTCCTGGACTTTGGGAGGGCAGATTCTTATAAAGATGGGTGAATGCCTCTGAGATAACCTGGAGGGTGGTGTGGAGGTGGAGAAACAGTGGGTGAAGCTACAAGAGAACATAGTAAAGGCAATAAACCTCTGCATTGAACAAGTGGGTAAAAGCAGAGGAAAAAGAGACACTATAATTCTCAATAGGGGTGCCTGAAAAGGTAAAGGCTAAAACGGTAGCATTCAGAAGGTATAAGGATATGCAGAGAGAGGGGGATAGAGAGGTGTATTGAGGAAACAGAGGGAAGCAGGGAAAGTAGTGTGACAGGGTAGAATAGGACCCTGCCCATATGTTACAGAAAGTGTTTAAATGCAAGGATCTTTCCTTTTTTGTCTCTTCTTTGTCTGGTTGCACAACCCAATTTTCCTGTGAGACTTTGGATTTGATCACCCCCACAATCTCGCAATTCTTTGCCTCTCATGGTATCTCAGTTCTATCTTGCTGTCTGTTTTTTCCTTCCTTGCATATCTGCTAATATAAAAATATATGCAATTCATTGTATGGAAATGTAACTGATAATGGGATCACTTTTGTTTAGAAAATATATAGTGCTGTTGTAGAAATATATATTATATTTTGAGATGATTGCAGAAAGCTATTGTAAACTCTAGAGGTTACTTGAGTGTAAATCTTCCAGCCTTTTTGCAAAAGCTGCAGAAGGGGCCTCAGCTCAAAGCACACTGTAATCTAGCAGCTCCTGAAATTTACAAGAACAGGATACTTGCTAAGAATGGGGGTTGAAAAGACTTATGAAAGAGCTAGGCTGCAACTGCAAAGAAGATTAGGAGAACAAGGGACACAGAGACTGAAAGAAAACTTCATTTTATTTTGCCTTTGTAAATAGTTATACCAAACAAGTTTATTTTATGATACTGCTAGTGTAAATAAATAATTTTTGGTGAATTCTACAACTGCTTCTGGTTTTCCTGTGCTTCCTGACCTGTGCCTCGACGACAAGCAGTAAAGAGTGCAAAGAAGCAAACTGAGAGAGAACAGCCCATGAGATAAAGAAGGGGACAAGACATTTTATAGATATGTAAGTAAGAAGAGGAAGACCAGGGATGGGATCGTAAGGTTAAAAGGGAAGATAGGGACTGTGCAGAGCGGGACAAGGAAAAGGCAGACATCCAGAACAAATACTTTTTGTAGTGTTCACAAAGGAAGGTGAAGGGGGGAGGGGCAACAAAAGGTAACAGAATCTTTGGAAGGAGGGAGGTGGACACTAGTCCTTTCAGCCCTGAAGAACTCGCTAATCTGAAGGTGGAAAAAGCAATGGGTTCAGATGGTATGCAGTCAAGGGTATTGAGGGAGCTCAGGGAAACACTGGCTGCACCTAGGCGTGGTTCTGAAGGACTGGAGGAGGATAAGTCCAATCCCACTACACACATGATAGCAGGGAGAAGGCTGGCAATTATAGGTCAGTCATTCTGACACTGGTGGTGAGAAAAGTTAATGGAATCATTGCCGAAGGAAAGAACTGTGGAATGTCTTGAATCTAGTGGGTTGCAAGACCAAAGTCAGCATAGGTTCACGGGGGGGGGGGGAACCATGTCAAAATAAATCTGACAGATTTCTTTGACTGGGTGACAAAAGAATTAAATCAGGGTGGAGCGGTGGATGTAGCTTATCTAGATGTCAGTAAGGCTTTCAACACAGTACCATGTAAGAGACTAGTAAGCAAGCTGGGTAGCTTAGGAGTGGGTCCAAAGGTGGTAAACTGCGTAAGAAATTGGTTAGGGAACAGGTGACAGAAGGTGGTGGTAAATGGTGTTCACTCCAAGGAAGGAAAGGTGACCAGTGCTCAGGGATCAGTGCATAGACCAGTCCTCTTTAATGCCTTTATAAGTGTCATTGTAGAGGAGCTGGAAGGGACAGACTACTAGAGGAGTGGTCAAGGGTATGGCAGCTGGATTTCAATGCAAAAAGAGTACAAAATAATGCACTTAAGGCACAGACACCCAGGGGTGGAGTAAAAAATGGGTGGAGTGGTATTGATGACTACTAAGTGGGAAAAAGACCTGGATATAATCATATCTGATGACCTAAAGGTGGCCAGCCAGTGTGACAAGGCAGTTGGGAGGGCTAGTGGGATGGTAAGGATGCACAAGGAGAGGTATCACCAGCAGAAAGAGGGAGGTGGTGTTGCCTTTGTATAGATCACTGGTAAGACCCCACCTAAAGTACTGTGTCCAGTTCTGAAGACCACATCTCCAGAAGGACATAGAGTGGAGGCAGTCCAGAGGAAAGCAACTAAATAGTGCAAGGTCTGCATCAAAAGCCCTATGAGGAGAGAATAAAGGACCTCAACATGTACACCCTGGAAGAGAGGAGGGAGAGGGTGGATGTGATAGAGATCTTTAAATACCTCACAGGGGTAAATAATGTACTGAAGGGAGGTATTTTTCAGAACAAAATGTGCTGAAGAACAAGGGGACATGTTATGAAACAGGAGGGGTGTAAATTCAGGAGAGATGTGAGGAAGTACTTCTTCACAGAAAGAGTGGTGGATTCCTGGAACAGCCTTTCAGTGGAGGTGGTGGGGGTGAAAACTATGCTGAGGTTCAAGAATGCATGGGGCAGGCACAAGGGAATCATAGTGTAAAGGAAACGGGGAAGGAGAAAGAGATGTGAATCAAGTAGGGTCTGTAGTAGTAATAATGGAGATAGTGAAAAATGGGCAGACTGAGTGGGCCAAGCAGTCCTTATCCCATGTCAAATTCTATGCTTCTATGATTACCAAGCCTCCTGCATGTCTATATCCCTTGGCATATACAGCACACGCCTCCATAGCCCCCTACACTGCCTGAGCACCGCCAATATAGTAGCTTTGCGCATGAGCACAAGCAGACATAAAAATGTGACACTGTCTCTTTAAACAGCTACTCAGACTGAAACTTGTTTCCTGTTTTATGTCTATATGTTGCTTATAATGACTTTAGTTCTAACCACTCTGAAAACATGGGGCAGGCATTCAAAAGATTTGCACTTGTTATCTGGAGGCTCATGCAAATTTTCAGTCCTTTGTTTTGGTAGAAAAATGTTTGCTCAGATTTTCTAGGGACATTGCCAGAATTTATCACTTTTTAAAATCCTGATGACATCCATAGAGATTCTGGGCAGTCATTTTTTTCTGCCACAAAAAAGTGCTTTTAAATTTGCATAAGCAGCTGAATTGTATTTGCAGATATTTTGAATATCCGGCACCTGGTTTGTGGAGATATGAGCCGATCCAAGCTCTTACAGAAAAAAAAACAAAGCTAGGATTTGACTGCATTGGTTCATAGCTAGTTATAACAATAGTGTACCTGACAGTATATCCCTATATAGCAAAACTAAGACTGAGTTTCTATTCAGACAGAAAGGCAGTGTGCTGAACTTATTTTTAATATTGCTGCAACATTGCTACAAATAGTCCTTTTTCATAAGGTAGCGTTTGCATCTTCTTTTTTTCCTAACATCTAAAGTCCATTTCAAAGTGCCATGCAGTAATCATGCAGTTCTTCCTGTGAGTTTTTTTTTTCTCAGAACATTTGGGAACTGTACTAATGCTGAAGCACTACATGTCTTTGATTTTGCATCCTGAAGTAAGATGAAACAGGAAAATGTCATTCGCAGCAGCCTATGATCTAGTTAGGATCCTGTCATTAGTGGAGTAAAATAAAACTAATGGGAGGGTTGAATAATTCCTCTTTATCTCAGGTTATGCTCCTCATCCTGTCTACCTGTTAAACTACACTTCTAGAAGACCACAGACCTGCTTCTCAGTTGCTATGGGCTGTTGCTAAGAGGTCACAGTGAATGCATGATAGTTCAGACATCGAGACCCTGTTGTGCTACACACAAATGGGTTTGCAGCCATTCTTTGCGAGTTGCAAAACTCAATGCAACTGTGTTGGTAAGGGGGTTGGGATCCCTATGCACAACATTCACAAAGCATGGTGACCCTCACACAGGCTGCCGCAACATTTTGCAACACTTTCTGTCCATACAATTATTGTAACCCCCCTACAAATTGTCTTCCTGGGCTGTCTAATGCCCATTGTCAGGATGGTGTCCTGTGTCTGCAGAAGCTGTATGTGTCTGCATGAGAGTGCTGTAGAATGCCTCTGTGCCTGTCTCTTTAAGACAGTCATTATGCCTTGTTAGAAATTAGTCTGGGCTGGGTCCGAGTAGTTTAGGGCTCATTACCGGCCAGGTGAGTGGTATTTCTGCTCCATTCTGCAGTCGCTATATGCACAGAGAGAGCTCTCTTAGGAACTGTGTTCATTTGCTGTTTATCTGCCTTATTAATAATAGTATGGGAGGTTTTTTTTTAGTTGTTTAACCAGGAGTAGCACACTAAGCTGAAAGCTTTTCACGGGTGCATCCTGGGAGCACAGGGAAGTTAAGTGACTTGCTCAGGGTCACACAGTATGTAAGTGGAAGCTGTGGGATTCAAACTCAGGTCTGGTCTGCTGGATATCATCAAATTTGCAGCTCAGAGCTTTAAACCACTGCATTATACTGCCTCTCTTGCAGCTTGGGCTTACTGCCTAAGAGCCACCATTCTGGTTCTGGACTGCCAGAGTTGGACCCTTCGAACCTCATGGGACCTAAAACGGAGGCTGTGCCCAGAGGTCTTGTGGGATTGAAATCTGTAGGAATTGTAGTTTTTAAGGTTTGATGCCTAAATGGACCTGGAGAGGGAGCCCTTGCTGTGACAGACAGTTCCCTCAGCCAACCAAATCTTTTGAATCTCAGAGGAAATCCCCAGAACTGCATGCAGCAGAGTCAGTTGTAAGCTAGAGTTTGGAGAGTGAACAGCTCGAGCCATTGAGCAGCTGCTCCTGTGTAGGAGCATGGAAGAATCGTCAGGAAGGCTGTGTTAGCCTGCCTGTCACATCTTCCAGTGAGAAATCCTGTGAATGTGGAAGTTGGACTTAAATCTAATTCCTTCGTTTGAGATCTGAAGCCTGAAGAGAAAGAGAGTGATCATTGCTTGAATTTGGGACTGAAGACTTGCTCCAGAAGCGATCGGCCTGCCAGGTATTGAAGTGAGTCACAGATTTAGAGGTTTGTGCAGAACTTTTGCTAAACTGCAACCAGACTTTGCCCAAACTGTGACTAAGAGTTATGTTGCTTATAAGTGTGCTGAATGTGCTGTGTGGGTCACAATTTGGTTCCCCACCTTCAAGTGTGTTACGCTAGCTGGAAGCTGCTCCAGCACTCTCATGGATTAAATCTGAACTGCCTGCTCTGGTCTGGGCCCCTGCCATCTCGGCCTAGAGTGCCGCTCCCATCGCAGAGACATTTCCGATGAAAGACCTGCTCTGGGATTCAGCTCCCTGCTCAACATCATTGAACAGGTAGCGACCACCTTGGTGAGTGGTGCGGGCCCTGCTTCCCCTGGCAAACCAGAACACCATCCAGAGGTCTTCATCTCATCAGTCCTGCCTCCTAGTCTGGGTAGAGTGAGTACCAAACAAAGTAGCTCCCTGCAACAAAGCTGCAATCATTATGTGTCATGTGATTTATTTGTTTGGGTTTATTACAATGAACTGAGCCATCCAGCTCTGGATTACAAATTCTGGGTTGATGTGCATGCTAATTGTTTTCTCTCCTAAGGAGCCCAACAACAGCTGCAACACCAGCCTACCCTGGGTTTCACTTCAGGCCTGCCTGCTTAACAACTGGGTACCCATGGCTGTGTGACTGTATACAAGGAACCACTGTGCATGCATGTTCAACCTGAATTAATCAGATCTGTCAGTCATCCGCTAGATTCATGCTCCACTCTTGTTCACTTTCCCCTGAATAAATCAGATTTTATTTTTGCATTTAACCTGGCTAATGTGTACCTTTTTGGTTGGGGTGTTGTACTGCCACTGAACTGTTGCATTACAGGATTTACTTTACAGGGGGTCACCAGAGCAGCTGCAGAGGATCCAGCCCTGGTGGTAAGTGCAAGGGGTGTGAGCTAGTCATGATTGCCATATGGTACATGTGACTGTTTTGCTGCTATGCTGTTTAGGCCACTAGAGGGGTTGGTGGGGGGTTATAGCATCCTGGAGGGCTATACCAACAGCAGTTATGCTACCCTAGAACCATTCCTCTGAGTGAAGGCACACAATTCAATGAGCTCAGGCCCCTCAACCTGCCCCTAGTCATGCAGGCAGGGGTAGCAGCACTTAGGATAGCGCCACCTGGGGGTTACATCTTGGAGGCATCACTTGGGATTAGTGCCCCCCTAGTGGTCAAAATCAAGAATTACTGTGAAAAGTTTAATGGGTACCACTGTAGAAATGACTGTGCATCAGTTGGTGGGATGGTGTACGGGGCATGAGATTGACCCCCCTAGTGCCTTGATAATACTTGATATACCTCTGGGCACTAGTAAAGACACTGTGGATGGGGCACTTTCAAAAACTGAATGCTTGGAAAAATCTGTGGTGGTAAGCCGACATGCTAGCTTGACTGCTCAGACCTTAATGGCCTCAGCAGAGTGTAACAACCCCATGGACAGCACTGAGGTGCCCCAGACTATTGCTGCTAAGGGGTCCCAAACCATCTGGAGGGTGGTGACTAAAGATAGTAAGGACCCCTTAGAGAATGAGCCCCCACCATGATCTGAGACCTTTGAGGAAAAGTTTGCCAAGTTGTTATTGGAGGAGGGTAAAACCATAGAGGACTTTAAAAAGTTATTGATGCCACCTGGGGTGTTCCTTCCCCACTGCCCATGCCAGCCCCAGCACCTGTCCCTTCACCAGCTCCCATACCCACACCAGTACTGGCATCCACTCCTGTGCCCGCAGTTAGTCATGACTCTTACCGCAGACTGAGGATATTCTCGGACACTCTTCCCACCCCCCAGGGGGAACATGATTGGGAGATCTGGATAGACTATGTTGCCCCCTTGGTACCCGAATGGCAATGTTCTGAAGCGGAGACAAGAAAGAGGTTGAATGAAAGCCTCCAAGGTCCTGCTTTGGCTACTACCTGTGCCAAGTGGGCTACTAACCCTGAAGCAACTGCACAGGACTATTTAGATGCATTGGAAAATGTGTATGGGAGTCCAGATTCAGATGAGGACCTATGGTGGAGGGTAAGAGACACTCAGCAATACCAAGGGGAGCCCTTATCAGTGTATGTACCTCAACTTGAAAAAGTGCTACAGGAATGCCTCAGAAAGGGTAGCATGGCCTCAGACAAGTTAGATCGGACTAGGTTGGACCAGATCCTTAAGTCTGTCTCATTCTCTGAACTAATACTGCTTCAGTTACGACTTGCAACCTGGCTGGATTCGCTTCCCTCCTATGATGAATTAATAAGAGAAATTTGGGAGGTTGAGCAAAGGCGGCCATGTGGGGGGCTTTCTCACATATCTACTGCTGTTGCCCAAGTGACAGAGGGTGATCAGGCTAGTGAGATTCAAAAATGGAATCTGTCACCCAACAAGCCCTCAGAGACTGCTAAGGACATGCCGCCATGGGCTGAGCTGTTGAGAGAAGTCAGAGAAGTGAAAGCGGGTGCCTCAGTGAAAGTTCCTCCCACGGACAAAGACCCTGGTCCCTCTCAAAGCATGTCTGCTATGGGGGTTGGGGTGCACGCTCAGGCATCCTCTACTGAGGGCAGCTCCAAGACTGAGATCAGTGAACTGACGGCCACCATAACAGAGCTGCTAAGACATATTGCATCACCTCCAATGCCGCAGACAGAGGGTGAACCCCAATCTTCTGTTGTTAGTGCTCCTACTTCAGCACCCAATGTGTACTCTGCCCAACCCTCTAACTGAATGGAGACCAGCTCATAATGTAGTGTTTCAGTTAAGATGGACTCAAGAACCTGTAATTTGTCATAACTATGGAAAAGATGGGCATATGAAGAAAGAATGATGGTCTCAAAAGGATTTAGAAAAGGTGGTAAACAGACTCCAAGGGGAGCTCCAAAAAGCAAACCAATTGCAGAGGGGTGCAATAATTGATTACAGTGGAGGTTCAGGAAATCCAAATTCCAATTTCTTTGTGGCTAAATCGTCCATCCAGGTTCCTCCTAAAGTCCCTCCAGATGGTCTAGATTGGTGGGCCCTTGCATGGACACTACTGTACACATAGATGGGATTCTGGCCCGAGCAGTTTTAGACAGCGGGTTTCAAGTCACAACAATTTTCCAAGACTGGTACGAGCAGCATCTGTTGGACCACCCATTATAACCTCTTGATGGACTGCATGTGTGTGGGTTAAATTAAACGCTGTATTCTTACCTTGGCTATTTGAAAGTGTGGCTTTCTTTCCCTTTCTCTGTGGCTGGTGTAGGAGATTCTGTGGAGACACTGGCCCTAGTCTGCCTTTCCACCGGACTTTATGATGGCATCCCTGTACTGACTAGCACCAACACACACATGTTTGGGTGCCTGGCCCAGCTATATGAAGAAAGGCAGAAGACAAAGACAGGAAAAGCCCTGCGAGTTCATGCCCTGATCCAAAAGGCTTATGAGAAGCAAATGCGCCCTGAGCAAGGTGACCAAGATGAGCCTGTGGGGAGGGTTTGGAAGAAGGATCCTGCTACTATTACATTACCTCCCAGTGCAGAATACAGTATCAGTGGTGAAGTACGGCTTCAGAAAGATGTCACTAACAAGATTTTGATGATGGATGCCCCAGATGAGGAAAAATTACTCAAAGGACTGTTGATTTAAACCCAGTGTGCTTCCGGCCCAGGCTCATGCTTACGCCCGATGAGTGGTGGTACGGATACAAAATGTTACAGACTGAGACATCATGGTACATAGATGATGCACCCTGGCTAAAGCCTTTTGTGCCGACACTGCTGTGCTCCCATCCCAGTGCAGAGCTGAAAAAGGATGTGAAGTATCGTAGGATATGTTTGATTTTAGTTATTCATCTCTTCCAAACAGCTGTAGAATCAGGATCAGTAACAAGCTGGTCCAGAGAACCAAATTATTCTCCCTCAAGGACTGGGATGTTGGTTGTGTCACAGGTGCTGAACACCACATTCGCTTGCATGATGAGAGACCCTTCAGAGAGAGATCTAGACGCTTAGCTCCTGTCAACATAGACAGTGTCTGATGTAACCTACAAGAGATGTTAGTGGCTGGCATCATGCAAGAGTGACACAGCCCACATGCTTCCCCAATCTTTGTGGTGCAGAAAACAAATGGCTCTGTTTGCATGTGTGTTGATTATAGGACCCTCAACAAAAGAACTGTGCCTTATCAGTATACAATGCCACATATACAGGATGCCCTGTACTGTCTAAATGGGAGTAAATGGTTTTCCGTTCTCGACCTCCAGAGTGGATACTGTGACACTTGGCCAGCTGGTTATGATTGTTCTTTGATATTTGTAATATAAAAATGTAGAGTGTGATTTGTCTCCATAAGGCAGCTGTGCCATGGGTCAGGTTTCAGTGGAAATAACAGGATATATTAACCTGAAACCAGGAGGTATTTAAAAAGACTAGAGAGGCTTAATTAAGGGTCTCCTGTTTATCTGACTTAATTGGAACTGACCAGCTGCCAGGATATAGGGATTATAAACTTGTATGACGTTTTGGAGGAAGAAAACATGTCATATCACTATGGTGCTAAAAAGTTATAAAATCCTTTGATCCTTGGAATCAGGAAACCACACAAGATCAAAGGAAAGGCTTGATTAAAGAGAGTCATGTTGGGAAATTAGTTTTTGCTGATGTCACCTTATTTGATATACCTCCTGATAGGATATCCTGTTTTGTATAATTTATATAGTCTAAAAGGAGGAGCTAGATGGCATCATAGAAGGAGTGGAAACACAGAGTTTAAACTGTACTCGGTATTTCCACTGAGACACATTTCTTTGTGGGCTCCTAGAAACAGGAACTAACTATAAACACTGTGAGAAGGTAATACATTAGATAGAAAAGTCTAATTGTATTGTGTTAGGAGTTTATGTTTGTACTTTAACTTTGTTCTTTTTAGTGATTGTATGCTTTGTGATATATGGTTCTGTGTTTACATTTTACATATTTTTATCCATTTTTAAGTAAATCTATATTTAAAAAGACTGCTTGGGTGTGTGTTCGAAGTTCTTTCTTTTGCATGTGATGTATGGAGGGTTAAGAATAACAAAACTGTTCATAAGCTTAATGGTGTTACCAAACTTGGAAAATGTAAGAATATACCTAAGTTCTTTTATAGAGTTTTAAGGGTTCATTTTGATACCTGGTTAGGTGCCCTTAGGCGAAAGATATCTGGCATCCCCCGAAGAGCAGATTATCTGAGCCTGTACATTTGGGTACGTTAGCATAAGGTTCACAGTTTGAATCCTTCCAGAACTTGAGACCAAAGGTGATTTAAACCCACAAGCAGACAGGAGGGTTACTCTATTCTGTTACCTGTTCACAATATTGTGCTTGGAGGTTGGCACTGTGGGCGCAGAGGGCCTGACCTGCTGAGTGGGTTTGTGACAGATACTATCTGATCCCAATGGCCCCTGAGGACAGGGAAAAAACTGCATTCCTTTGTCCCTTGGGCTTCTATAAGTTCCTTTGCATGTCCCATGGCATATCAGGTGCATCAGCAACATTCCAGCAACTAATGGAGGGAGCATGCAGTGGGAGATATGAATCTCTTGGAATGCCTCGTCTACCTTGATGATGTCATAGTTGTTGGGAAAACTCTCAAGGAGCATGAGGCTCGCTTATTCAAAATACTGGACAGACTTGAAGAGTTTGGTCTTAATTTATCCATTGACAAATGCCAGTTTTTCCAGAGTTCTGTCAAATATGTGGGTCACATTGTGTCGTCAGAAGGCATCCAAACTAACTCCAGTAAGGTGGAAACCTTAATCAGCTGGCCAAAGCCCAACAACTTAACCAGGTTTAACCAGGAGTAGTACACTAAGCTGAAAGCTATTTTTACAGGTGCGACTTGTGAGCACAGGGAAGTTAAGTGACTTGCTCAGGGTCACACAGTACACAAATGGAAGCTGTGGAATTCAAACCCAGGTCTGGTCTGCTGGATGTCACCAGGTTTGCAGCTCAGAGCCTTAGACCACTGTGCTATACTGCCTCCCTTGAGAACTCCAAAGGTTTTTTTGGATTCCGAAACTATTATCACCAATTTGTCAAAGACTACACCAAGGTGAACTACCCCCTACTAAACATAACTCAAGGGTATCCACCTACACACAAAAAGTTTAAGAAGGGCCTGACAAAGATGCTGAGAAGACCTATTTCAGACCAAATGAGCTATTTGGGCAGAGATGGATGCCCAATTCCGACATTGGTTTTGAAGAAATAATTTACAGACTGACTCACGCTCCCATACTTGCTTATGCTGATCCATCCAAGTCTTATGTGTTACATACAGATGCCAGTTTGAGTGGTCTCGGAGCAGTACTCTATCAAGAACATCTGGAAGGACTGTGTTCTGTCACCTCTGCTAGCAGAAGTCTGACATCTTCAGAGAAAAAATATTGAGTGCATAAATTAGAACTTCTGCTAAATTGCAACTGGACTTTACCCGAATTGTGACTAAGAGTTGTGTTGCTTATAAGTGTGCTGAATGTGCTGTGTAGGTCGTGATTTGGTTCCCCACCTTCAAGTCTGTTATGCTAGCTGGAAGCTGCTCCAGCACTCACACGGACTAAATCCAAACTGCCTGCTCTGGTCTGGGTCCGGCCATCTCAGCCCAGACTGCCGCTCCCATCGCAGAGACATTTCCATCGAAAGACCCACTCGGGGATTTGGCTCCCTGCTGAACACCATCAAACAGGTAGTGACCATCTCGGTGAGTGGTGTTGGCCCTGCTTCTCCTGGCAAACCAGAATACCATCCAGAGGTCTTCATCTCGTCAGTCCTGCCTCCTGATCTAGGTAGCATGAGTGCCAAACAGGGTAGCTTCCTGCAACAAAGTTGCAATCATTGTGTGTCATCTGATTTATTTGTTTGGGTTTATTACAATGAACTGAGCCATCCGGTTCTGGATTATAAATTCTGGGTTGATGTGCATGCTAATTGTTATCTCTCCTAAGGGCCCCAACAACAGCTGCAACACTGGCTTACCCTGGGCATCGCTTCAGGCTAGCCTGCTTAACAACTGGGTACCCAGAGTTGTGTGACTGTATACAAGGAACTCACTGTGCATGCATGTTCAGCCTGAATTAATCAGATCTGTCACTCATTCACTAGATTCATGCCCCACCCTTGTTCACTTCCCCCTGAATAAATCAGATTTTGTTCTTTTTGCATTTAAGCTTGCTAGTGTGTACCTTTTTGGTGGGGGTATTGTACTGCCATTGCACTGTTGCATTACAGGTCTTACTTTACAGAGAGTCTCCAGGGCAGCTGCAGAGGCACCAGCCCTGGTGGTAAGTGTAAGGTGTGTGAGCAAGTCATTATTGCCATATGGTACATGTGACTGTTTTGCTGCTATACTGTTTAGGCCACTAGAGGGGTTGGTGGGGAGTTATAGCATCCCAGAGGGCTATACCAACAGCAATTACACTACTGCAGAACCATTCCTCTGGGTGGGGGCACCCATTCAATAAGCTCAGGCCCCTCAACCTGTGCCTAGTCACGCAGGCAGTGGTAGTAGCCCTTAGGATAGCACCACCTAGGGGTTACATTATCAAAGGCCGATTGTAAGGGAGCCGAAACTCTGGTGCAGTCCTGTAAGGAGTCAGCAGGGGAAGAAAACTGTTGTAAGGCAAGAGACTTGTATTGACCATGCAGAGGTATAGGACTAGGAGGGGTTACACTAGATGCCAGAGCCAACTGAGGGACCAGAATGTATGTGGGGCTTCTAGACCACCAGGGACCAGTACCAGAGGATGGGAAAAATCATCATGTATCATATCTATAGCCAAAAGGAGACCTAAAAGTATAGGGTGGGGGGGGGAATGGAGAGAAACTTATGGCTGTAGCATCAGTGACCAATAGCGTTGAGCATAGTATATTCTCAGACCTCCACGGGTGTTACTAACAAGTTAGTGGGTGCAAACAATGTCTACACCCGCTAACCTCTGGCAACTCCATTTGCATTGCATGATCGTCACAATGGGAACTACACTCCCTGTGACTGAGTAGTTGTTTTATGAACAACCCCAATGTATGGCCAAGCAACAGGGCAACTGTTTGGTTCCTGATCCGCACCACCACACTTTGCAAATGAGAATGGGGCCCACACATAGGCAAGTTCACCTTCCTAAAGAAAAGCATTATAGCCTTGTGGTTGGAAGCAGTAACACAGAAACTAGAAAACATCTGGCAGAAGAAGGCCTCATGATCTATCCAGTCTGCCCTATGAAGTGATACATAACCCCCTAGGAATCAATGACCATCCTCCCCCAACCCACCTCCCCAGTTTCTTTAACCAGCCCTTTAGGTCTGTTTCAAGCTCTCTTGAATCCATACACTGTTTTTGCACTCCAACACCCATTCCATGAAAAAATTTCCTTTCTAAACCTACCCTCTTCCAGTTTTTTTCTTATTTCTCCTTGTTTTTATTTCTCCTTTGCCACTTTGCCCTATCTGACCCTTATTCCACTCACCACTGCGACCTCTACTGCTCTCTCAGTTGGCTTTCCTTAAATGGCCACTTTGAATTTACCCTTGGCTGCTTTGTGGATGCTACCATTAGGTGTGGTAATGCTTCCCCTCTCTCTACCCTCTTCATTTTCCAATTCTTGTCAAGGAGTCTCCACTCCTCTGTTGTTCCCCTTCTTAAGGTTCTTAGAAGCTCTACCAAAATGGGTGTGAAAGCCCTATCAGGTGCGGCCACCTCTCTGTGGAATGGGTAACCGGCAACTCTTCAATCTTCCAACACTCATCTTACCTTCAAACACAACCTCAAATATTGGCTTCTCTCTAGAGACAGCTGCAACTGCCCACCTCATAGCATTTCCCCCAAGCTAGACTATCTGCTCCTAATGCTAACTCATTTTATCTCGTCCCTCCTATTCTTGGTGGCTCCTAGTCTTGTTGGGAACCTTATCAAGTGATGGGGGGGGTTAGCAGATGTATCTTCTGTATTTTGTACCCCAGTTTGCTTGTTTGTCCAACTGTATAATATATGTATATCCAAAGGATGGCAGACAAGGGTGAGGTAGTGCTGGTTGGAGACCTCAATATTCCAGATGTGGACTGGAGCATCCCAGCAGTAGCATCAACGAGGAGCAGATTTTTCCTGTAATCCCTTCAGGGTGCCTTCCTCAAGTAACTGGTCATGGAACCAACTCGGCAGAAGGTAATACTGGAACTCGTGCTCACAAACAGGGACAGTGTGATGGGGTAACAGTGGGGGAGCACCTGGGAAACAGTGACCACCAGTAATTGTGGTTTGAAACCACAGAAGGAGCAGAACCAAACTACACAGAAACACGTATCCTGGATTTTATGGGGGCAGACTTTGGGAAAATGGGGAGATGCTTGAAAGAGGCATGAAGGGGAATGGGGCAGGAATCAGGGGTTGATGAACAGTGAGCAATATTTAAAATGGGGATTACAAGAGAAACAGAATGATGCTTTAAGCAGGTTAGCAAGAGGAAAAGGAAGAGGAGGCCATTATGGTTTCCAAAGAGGTAGCAGAGAAAGTGAAAGCCAAAAAGATTGCATTCAGGCAATAGAAAAAGACACAGGCAGAAGGGGATAGGGACAAGTACCAGGAGAAACAAAGGAAGGCAGGGAGGTCAGTAAGGGAAGCCAAAGCTCAGACAGAACAGCACATTGCAAAATCAGTGGGTAGAGGGGACAAAACCTTTTCAGGTACATAAGTGAAAAAAGAAAGGCAAAGGGAGGGATAGTGAGACTGAAGGGGGAGGATGGGGGCCGCATGGAGGATGACAGCAGTAAAGCTGACATATTGAACAGGTATTTCTGTTCAGTCTTTACTGAGGAAGAGGAGATTAATGGGTCTGAAGGGAGCACAAGGGTTGGGAATGGTGCAGAAATGGACACAAGTCCCTTTACATGAGAAAGGGTCCTGAAGGAATTGGAAGTAATAAGAGTTGATAAAGCAATGGGGCCAGATGGGGTGCACCCCAGGATCCTTAAAGAACTAAGAGAGGTGGTGGCTGAACCTCTGGCAATCCTGTTTAGCCGATCACTGGAACTGGGGAGGTACCCAAAGACTGGAGGACAGCAGATGTAGTCCCCTTATACAAAAGTGGGAACAAAGAGGAAGCAGGGAACTACAGATCAGTCAGCCTCACCTCAGTAGTGGGGAAGATCATGGAAGCACTACTGAAGGAGAGATTGGTGGAACATCTGGTTGTCAATGGACTACAGGACCCAAGGCAGCATGGTTTCACCAGGGGGAGGTCATGTCAGACCAACCTCATTGAATTTTTCAACTGGGTGACTAGGGATGTGGATCAGGGGAGGGCAGTGGACATGGCCTATCTGGACTTCAGTAAGGCCTTTGACACTGTGCCACATAGAAGGTTATTACACAAACTGGGGAATATGGGTGTGGGTAGGTAACTGGCTGGGCAGCAGGACACAGAGGGTGGTGGTAAATGGATGTCACTCCATAGAGGAAAGAATGACCAGTGGGGTACCACAGGGATCAGTGCTGGGACCGGTCCTATTCAACATCTTCATCAGTGACATTACGCAGGACCTAGAAGTCAGAATTTCACTGTTCGCTGATGACACAAAGCTCTGTAACAGAGTAGACACACCAGAGGGTGTAGACAGAATGAGAAGGGAACTGCAGAAACTTGAAGAACTGTCAGGGGTTTGGAAGCTGAAATTCAATGCAAAGAAGGGCAAGATAATGCATATAGGGCACAAAAACCCTGGCACAATATATCAGTTGGGGGGGGATGAGGATATAGCATGCACCAAGCAGGAAAAGGATCTTGGGGTTATCATCTCTGATGACCTCAAGGTAGGGAAACAGTGTGACAGGGCAGCAGGTAAAGCAAATAGGATGCTGGGATGCATAGGCAGGGGCATCACCAGCAGGAAAAGGGAGGTCATAATTCCACTATACAAGACACTAGTGAGGCCCCACCTGGAGTACAGTGTACAGTTCTGGAGACCTTACCTACATAAGGATATAGACAGGGTAGAGAAGGTTCAGAGGAGGGCAACAAAGATGGTACATGGATTGCATCACAAGTCCTATGAGGACAGGTTGAAGGAATTTCATATGTAGGAGAGGAGGGAGAGAGGGGACATGATAGACATACAAGTATCTTACAGGGAGGAACAGGGTGCAGGAATACACTAGTTTTAAGTGAAAAAGATGTTCCAGGACTAGAGGGCATGGGATGAAGTTGGAAGTAGGATGATTCAGAGGAAATGTGAGGAGGAATTTCTTCACAGAACAGGTGGTGGACAAGTGGAACACCCTGCCAGAGGAAGTGGTGGGGGCTGAAACAATCATGGGATTTAAGAATGCATGGGATAGACATAAAGGAATTCTGGATGATCAGGGGTAAGGGGCAACAGACTTCTAGGAAAACATAAAGTGAACTTACAAGCTCAAATGGGCAGATTGGGTGGGCCATAGGCCCTTATCTGCCGACACCGTCTATGTATCTGTGTATCTATGTATTGCTATTGCTACAAATGATTTATTTCCTTCTTGTTTGTACCTATTTGCACTTACTTGCATTGTGCTATTTCTGTTGTAACCTTATGATGTTCACTGTAGTTTCACTCGTGCCTTATGGCCTGGGTCTTGCCTGAAAACGGTCCCTTGGATCAGTGCACTTACCCGGTTATCAAAGTCATAAATAAATAAATAAAATAAAGTATTAATAATGCAACTCTCTGTGAACAGCTTGCTTGTGTCCACTTTGTTTAGACCCTGCAAGTATTTAAATATTTTGATCAAGTCCCCTTTTCTCTTCTGGTCTCCAATGAGTACATGTTGAGTCTTGCAAAAGCAGTCACAGCACTCCCCACACTCTAACATTTCATCAAACCCTTGGCTTTAATGAAGATCTTCATTAAAGCCAAGGGTTTGATGAAATGTTTGAAGCTACTATTGTTGATTTCTAGCAGTGTCAGTGGCTCAGTAGGTAGCACACTCGCCTCTGAGGCAGGGAGATCAGAGGGCTGTGGGTTCAGTTCCCACATCTGGCACTTGGGTTAATATCCCAGTACTGACACTGTAATGCAGCATGAGAGGGGTGCTGCACTTCTGAGGTGCCGTCTTTCAGATGAGATGTTAAACCGAGGTCCCATCTGCCTGGATTGGTGGTAGCTCAGGTTAATGTTAAAGATCCCATGGCACTTATCGAGAAGAGTAGGGGTACTTTATTGGTTTGGAATACACAACATCACCGAAAAGAAAAGAAAACAAACAATGTAAAGAAATATCAACAATAATAACTCAAAGAAGAGTACAATATAAAGAACTGCTATTAGCAAAAGAAATGTTTTTCCATAAATACATAACATAAGACCTAGAATATTTTTTTTTCATCAAGACGGGATCATATGTAAATCTGAAATGACAGCAGAAAGAATAGCAGCAAAATCTGTATTAGCTTGTTGCAACACAAAAGAACAGCGAGCCTGCCATAAGTAATATTGTAAAAGTGCAAATAATACATTCAAAGTACTCCTGTGATATTGATCCCAATCACCCAAATATTCACCTAATACTAATGTACCATAGGAAAGGAATCTCAAATGAGGCATATTCCACTGTTGGGCTACAAAGTCCCAAAACTTCTGACTGAAATGACATTCAATAAAAAAATGCATCTGAGATTCTTCAATGTTAGTACAATCTGGACGTAAACAGTATCTCTCAGAAATTGGTTTGTACTTCAAATTGCCACGGACTCCAAGCCTTCCATGTGCAGATATCCATACTATATCCCATACTTTAAATGAGATCCTACCATCTGTCAATTTATAAAAAACATGTTTCATATTAGATGGGGAACAGGAAGGAAAAAGCAGAATCACTTTCTGCACGTTATACACAACATAATCATAAAAAGATTTCCTGTGCAATGATTGTAGTTTTTGTAAGGGAATCTTCCATTGATGCAGTTTTTTTAATGCGGAAAGTCCATAATTTGGCAAATCATCTGAAGACAAAATTCTTGGTGGCAAAAGGGACCATTTAAAAAAATATTTGTGCCAAATGGATTGGGTCCAAAATTGACAAAGGAGAAAGCGAGTTGCCAAAGAAAAGAAAAGGAGGAAAAAAGGAAAATGGAATGAAAAAAAACAATAGGGTTAATCATATTCAACCCTCCGTCACGGAATTTCAAGTAAGTATATTCTCGCCTAACCGGGTTCAATCTATTACCCCACAACATCTGAAAAAATATACTATAAAGTCTAGTCTCTAATGAAAGAGGAGGGGGAAAAAGATGACTTATATAAAGAAATATGGGTAAAACGAATTTTTTTATAATCACAACCCTTTTCTTTTTCCCAAATTTCCAATGTTTCCATTGATTCACTTTGGCTTCTCCAACCGTTAGCTGTTTTTCCCAATTATAAATCTCCATGTTAGGCATTCCAAACCAGATCCCCAGAATTTTCTGAGGCCCGGACACAAGAGGATATCATAACAATTTGTTAAATCTGGGGCTGTCCGACCAAGTTGTAGTACAAAACTTTTGTAATGTTTAGAGAGAGGACCAGAATATTCACCAAAAGAAGAAAAATCTCTAAAGCTCTCTGTAAAGAGAGGGAATCAGCTAAAGGAGAGTGACATCATCTGCGAAGGCAGTGACTTTGACCTTATCTATACCTATAGAGGAGCAATCCGAAATGGAGGGATCACAAATTATACTCCTAATAATTGATCTAAAATGAAAGTATATAATAAGGGACTTAGGGGGCATCCCTGTCGGACACCTCGAGAAATTGATATGTTTCTACCTAAGAAACCGTTTACTATTGGTATAGAAACTGCAGATGAGTATAGTTTTGAGATCCACTGAGTAAAAGTCTCAGGAATACCATAAGAGGATAATACAAAAAACAAGAAGGAATGGCTGATTGCATCAAAAGCTTTTGATTGATCCAAAGCTGCTATTAGTTCTGTAGAGAAAAATTTGTGTGACAGGCCATTAGATCTCTAAGTAAAAGAGATTATGCTGAATATGCTACTCTGTAATTGCACAGGTCTGTGCAGTGTGAATCAAAATCTAGCTACTTTTTCTAATCTGGTATTCAATATTTTAGATAGAATCTTATAATCACTATTAAGAAGACAGATTGGTCTCCAATTTGAAAGTAATGTTCTATCTCCTTTTTAAAAATAAAAGTCATTAGGGAGGAAAAGTCTGGAGAAGGGGTACTAGAGGATAAATAAGAATTAAACACGCCGGGAAGAAAAAGACCCATAAACTGTATACACTTTTATAAAATTCATTTGGTATGCATCTACACCTGGGGAAGACCCAAGTTTTAAATGTCTGATCACCTCAATGACTTCAGAAGAGGTAATTGGTGATCTTAAGGACTGAATCAGATCATGAGGTATTTGAGGAAGGAAGAAAAATTGCATGGTGAAAAGATACACAGGTAACACATTAGGGGTGAAAAATATTCTGAGTATATTGTTCAACTACCTGCAACATACCAATATCAGTAGTAATTAGTTCTTTATCACTATTAAATAAGCCAGTCATACAGGGTATCTTTCAAATATGATTTACATGCCTGAAATGGGTCCTCACAGGAATCCTTGTAAATAAAACGGAATTCTAAATCAAGGGATTTGGCCCTGTTATACTGATAAGTTCTCATTTGTTGTTTAATAGTTTTGATTTGAGAGAGAAATGAATGTGTTCCCTGGGAGTGACATAAGTCTATACAATTGATTCCTTAGAACTAAATATTTCCCATAATCATCCCGCACTCCTTGCCTTACCCCAGGACTGAAATAAATGAGCAAGCTCTGTTTTTAAATGCTTCCACCAATCAAATGGGAGGAAAGAGATCAAAAGTGGAGGATTTTGCAGCTAAAAACAATTCAAGTTTAACAAAATAAACCGGATCTGAAAGAAAAGAAGTATTCAATCTCCAACGAGAAACACCAGAGCTCAATCTGGGAGGAAGAAGTCGTAAGGACAAAGAACAAAATAGAATGTGATGACTGAAAATTCTACCGAACAGCAACACAGGATACCACATGAAAATAGCGGAAATAAAAACATATCAATCCGAGTAGCAAAGGTATACCTATGATACTGATACCTCCTGTAGCCTGTAAACTACGAAATACATCCAAAAGGCCAGCATTTGTTACGACCTCTGGTAATGCATGAGAATCACAATACACCTTCTTTCCTTGCATTCTACGAAACTGAATATCAAGGAGCAGTTAAAATCCCTCCCCAAACCAAATGTTTCCTTGTAAATAAGAAGGGCTTCAGGTCTGAAAATAAGGAAATACGTCCCGCTTTAGACTGTGGACCGTGATATTAATAACCGAAAAGAATAATCACCCCAAGAACAATCTAGTATAGTAACCTACCCAGCACCAAATCAGTCACTTTTGTGATGTGAAAGGAAGTCATACAACAAAATGGCTTCTCCATCAGCCAGTTCAGTACTATAAGACCAAAAGGAGGGGCCACGAGTCCATAATTTTTTCAATTTGTTTTCCTCTGAAATGGAAGATACCCTTGTTTCTTGCAAAAATAACGTCCAGATTTAAAGTCTGCAGATAGAAAACACAGATATCTGCTTATGAAAAGTTTTTAAACTGCAGACATTTAAAGTAGCAAATTTCAAAGCAGCCATAGAAAAAACTTAAGGACTATGCTTCTGACTCACTTTCCTTTTCTTCCTTTTTACCTTCTTATCTTTAGCCAATTCAGTTGATTTGCTATCATCCTCATCCGTTACTAGCTCCGAGAGGTGAGAGGCTCAGATTCAGATCAGAGTCTCTCACCTCCTCCTGAGAGAGGAGAGAAGAAATTTCAGTCACCACTGAACTGCTCTGGGCCTGTTTGGAGGAGGTTTCAGTGAACCTCCTGCTTTTACCATTTCAAAAGGAGGAGGCATGTTGGAAACCAGATTTTGACTCTCTCTAGACGGGGGACCAGGAGGTACCATCTTCTGAGATGCAGGAGCCACCTCTTGTACTGATGGACCAGGACTTGGGAAGGGGGGTGAAGGGTCTTGCCGTGGGAGGGGAAAGGGAGGGGAAGGGTTAACCCTCTCACCTGAGGTATGTAATTTAGCCTGAGCTTTACGAAGCAGCCCATCGTGGTCTAAACCATCGGAACAATTATGTCTCGCCCATGGGCACTGATGAAAGGCATGACCCTGATCGTCACAAAGGTTACATTTAAAAATATTTTTACATCGGTCTACAGAATGCCCAAACCCCCACAAAGAGAGGACACTTCAGCATATCACAAACACTACTTATATGCGTTTTATCCCCACATTATAACAGGTTCTAGGCTGCCCTGCATAAGCATACCCTCTATCTTTTCCTAGAAAAACTATTCGGCAAATGTACCACTTCTGAATTAGTTTGTAACAACTTTACTTTAAATTTCCACCCCCAGTCCAGATACCTCAACATCTAAGAGAGCTTCAGGGGCCCCAACATTTCACACTTGGCTTGCAGCCATCTATAGATATCACTGACATTCACCCTTCGTTTCTGAACATAATGGTAACATATCGTATTAAAGGCTTTGATAATGGAATAACAAAAAGGCAGCCTAACAGGATGATTTTTCTGACGAACATATTTGTCCCAAAACTTATCCAGAAGGGCAACAGATTGGAAGCTTATGTCATAAGAGTCTTCGCCAGAAATATGAATAAGGGCATATATGTCCTTACACAAAATCCCATCTTAGTTTTCAGCAGCTGGTTGAAGATATAATATCTATCAGGATGTTCCTGCAGACCCCTCTATATCTTAAGCGCACAGCATGATGACGGGGCCTGCTCTAGCTTTGCTTTAAATAAATCTGCCATAGTCGGTGTAGCTGAATGAGCAGTCTCCTGAGAAGCTGCAGTAGTTATAGCAGAAAAGGTTTCTGTGGAAAAGTCAGACCCAGGCCTATCCCTATCTCCCCTCGAGGTAGATGGTTGTGGGGAACCCTCTAAGCCAGGGATAGGAGATTTTTTACCTGAGAGGGGAGTCAAATCGAGATCAGGCACCCAAGTTCCCGACTCATTTCTTCTCCAGCCTGCATCCAAAAGCGCCATCTCCTCCGACCAGTCATGATTCGATCCCTGACTTCCTCCTTCCTGGAGCCTGAATTGCTGTCGCACCAGGAGCGTCGTGTGCGGTCCGTCACTTTTTGCGGTCCTCCCGGAAACCACCTCCTGAGACACAGATTCCGTCTCTAAATGTAACGCATGAAGATCACCACCTTGTGTATCTCTGTCACTAGCAATGCTAACGTGGCCCGATTCCGGAAATAAAGGTACCGCTGAAGGCGTACAGCACTCACTCACTCTCTTCCTGAGCAGTAGACCGATGTAAAGCAACTCCCAAGGTAGGCAAAATCTCTGTCGATAAGGGTTCCATCTGAACAGTGTGCTGCTTAGGCTCCACCACCTCCTCCTCCATCCTGACCTCAGGAACGTCTGCCAGAACGGCTTCTGACGTCAGCAAGAACCCCCACCAGCCACTGACCAGCAGCCAGTAGGGGAATTTCTCCGGTGTCCTGGCCAAATTTCCCTCATTCACTAAAAATACCACCAACAGCTTAGTCTGGCTTAATCAAGGTCAGTTGGCATTCATCTGTATCCCCCTCCCCCGGGTCGTGCCTGAAAATAGGCAGGATTTGTCTAGTGCACTTACCCGGTCAACAAAAGCTAAATAAATAAAAAAGGCTGTACACTTCTGTGGCGCGAATAAAAGTTGGTTAAGTACTTGCCTTTCCTTTGTTTATTTCGAGTGTGGGGAGCTCCGTGACTGCTTCTGCTGGACTATGTACTGTATATGTGTCACCGAGCACCCATACCTTGCTATGGCTCTACTCTTGCCTGGTTACATGTTGAGCCACTCTAGTCACTACTCGTTATGTCCTCCCTTGCTGGTCATATATCATTTTTGTCACCTTCCTCTGCATTGCCCTCAGCCTGTTCATGTCCTTTCTTACATAGGGGTTCCAAAATTGCACACAAGACTCCAGGTGCAGTCATACAATGAAACTATACATGGGCAAGATGACCTCTTTTCTTCTGCTGCTGAACCTCTTCCGAATGTACCCCAGAATCCTGTTTGCCTTCCCCGCTGCTTTGTTATATTGCACTAATGATTTGAGGTTGTCAGAAATCACCATTTCCAGATCCCTTTCTTCCTCTGTCACAGTAACTGTTACCCCATCCAACCTGCACTCAACCCCAGGGTTTCGGCTGCCAATGTGTGTGGCTTTGAACGTTTTGAATTTGAAGCCTATCTGCCAGATCTGGTCCATTTCTCAAGCCTCTCTAGATCTTCTTTCAATTCCTAGACATCAATCTCACAGTCTACCTTGCAATAGAGCTTGGTGTTATCCACAGAGAGGCACATTTTATCTCTGTTACCCTCCCCTATGTCTTGCTTTCTTGGTTTATTTACATAAAAGAAGGCCGAGGCCCATCAAGATTGTCTCCCACCACCAGGTGGGTTATTTCCAGGATCTGGACTAGGGGACGTATTCATCTAGTTTACATTTGAAACACTCCAATGACTCTGAATTTACTGTTGAACTTGGTAATGAGTTACACTGTCTGGCTGCCCTAATATTGCAAAAATTTGACTTTTTGTTTGTTTTAGCTCTGTGTACTATAACTTGCTTGTTATGAGATCTAAAGTATGGGATTCTATTGTTAAACTGAATACCCAGCTCTTCCATTAAGTCCCTATTTTTAAGAATATTATAGAGAAACAGGAGATCTCCTCTCCATCTCCTTTCCTGTAGGCTAAATAGCCCCAGTTTGGTCAGTCTTGATTCATAATTGGTGTTACTAAGACCTGAAATCATTTTTGTATTAAATCTTTGTGTCCTCTCCATGAGATTTATATTCTTCCTCAAATAAGGGCACCAAAAAGGGGAGCCGTAGTCCAGATATGGAATCACAAATGTTTTATAATTCTGGATAATACAATGGGGTTGTTTACTGATTTCAGAATGGTCCCATTCAATGTGTGTTTGCACTTTAGATTGTTTTGTCCAAACTGTAAGACTGTACATTTATCGGGATTGAAAGCCATTTTGTTAGTTGTTGTCCATTTTTGTATTGCATTTAAGTCATTTTGAAGTGCTGCACTTTTATCTGGATTATGAACTACTCTCCCCATCTTGGTGTTATCTACACATTTTGTCAAGTTGCTTCTAATGCCAACATCCATATCTGGAACAAATAGGCCAAACAATACAGGGCCCAGCACAGAGCCCTGGGGGACCCCACTATTCACGTCGCCATCACCGGATAACACCCCATTAACTCTGACTCTCTGGGTTCTACAAGTAAGCCAGTTTTTAATCCATCTAATGATGTGATTATTGATGCCCATACCCAGTAATTAGTTTACCAAAAGGTCATGTGGAACCTTGTCAAAGGCTTTGCCCAGATCCAACATAATCACATCATATGGGGAGCCTTCATCAAGGCTTCTGCTTACCTCCTCATAACAGGCAATTAAATTAGGGTTACAGGACAGGCCTTTTTAAAACCATGCTGGGAAACATTCTGAATCTGTAACATTTTCACTTCATTGTCAATCAATAGTTTTAGAAGTTTTTCCATTATTTTGCAGCATATTGCAGTTAGGCTTATAGATCTGTAATTTCGAACTTGACCCCTGTTTCCTTTCTTATGAATTAGAATAACCACTGCTTTAATCCAATCCAATCCCTGATATCAAAAATTTATTAAACAAAATATAGAGTGGGAGGGCCAAAGATTCAGCCAAGGTTTTCAGAAATAATGGGTGTATATGGTCTGGCCCAGGGGAGGTATTTTCTTTAATAGCCTTCAGTTCATGTAACACCTGGGATAGAGAGAAATCTGCAGGTGGTAGAGTATTTTCTGGAATGGCATAAGTTGGACCTTTGTCATCATTAAATACAGATGTGAAAAACTCATTGAAAGTCTGTGTCATCATCTCTGGATCTGTTACTGTTAGGTTATCTTGTTTTAGAGGACCAGTTGTATTAGTATTTGTTTTATTATTATTTATATAGGAGAAGAAGGCTTTGTTATTATCTTTGGTAAATACTAACCTATGTTCCACATTTAGTCTCTCCAGCTTTATTTGATGCATGAGCGTATTTAATGCTTTTCTGAAATTTTTCTTTTTTACTTTAGTTGGGAATTTTTTTGTTTTTTTGTAACTTTTTCCTTGGCCTTTATTAATCTATTAATTGATTTAGTTAACCAGATTGGAATATGGCCCTTGTTATTATATTTTTTTCACAACTGGTACATATTTGTCTTCCAGTTCCAAGATTTTACTTTTAATAGCACCCCACATATTGTTGGCATCCTTATTTGCTAGTACAGCATTCCAGTTTATTGTGTCCAGGGATTGTTTTATCGTATCCCAATTTGCTCTTTTATAGTTCCTTAGAGTAGTAGAATTTTGATGGGGATATTTCCTAGCCAGTATTTTCCCAGTAAGTTTATAATGATCACTAGATCCCAATGGACTCAGAACCATTATGTCAGAAAGACTATTTCCCACACTGGTCAAGACCAAGTCCAGACTATTGTTTCCCCTTGTAGGGTTAGTGACTAATTGGTCCATGTCATTTGAATTTATAAGTTGGACAAGATTTTTTTTAAATTCTGTATTACCAGTAAGTTTGCTCCAATGTATACCAGGTGAGTTAAATTCACCTAGAATGACAACATCTCCCAGGGAAGATGCTTGTTTGATTTCATGTAATATTGTGTTATTATAGTCTCTTGGACTAGCTGGAGGGCGATAACAATTTCCTATTATAAGTTTTTTCCTATTTTTGAACATGCATGCCAACCAGATTGTCTCAGTGGATACTAAGGGGTTATTTAAAACTTTGATTTGGTTGTAGCTGATGTCCTCCCTTATGTAACGACAGACCCCACCCACTTTTTGTCCAGGCGATTTTTATAAAAGAGCTGATACCCCTGAATATTGTTCATCCAGTTATTCATGTTGTCCCACCATGTTTCAGTTATAAATGCCATGTTGATATTATTCTGCATGATGTAGGACTCCAATTCACTTTTTTTGTAAGATTTAAACTTCTGGCATTATCTAGTTAGTACAAATGAGCACAAGTTTACATCCCTAGGTTTCTGTGGATGGTTAAGAAGTATATGACCCCTACCCCCCTGCAGATTCAGTTTAAATTATCTGAAATGTTTTTTTTCAAGTTTTTTACCTAATAACCATGATCCTCTCCTGCTGAGGTGTAGCCCATCCCATGAAACTAGACCTTGATCACCTTCAAATGTCTCCTAGTGAGGAATAAACTTATACCTTTTCAGCAATGACCATTTACTAAGCCATTCATTGATGTTTTTTATATTTTGTTGTTTAATGTAGTTAGCCCTAGGTACAGGCAATATTTATGAGATGAAACCTCACAGCCCTTATTCTCCAGTATTTTACATAATGATCCATAATTTTTCTTAATTTCATCAATGTCAGTTACATTGATATCATTAGTGCCAACATGTATGATCACTAGTGGGTTTTCTCCTGACCCAGTCAAGATGTCATTTGCCATAGCTGTTATATCCTTGATACTAGCACCCCAAAAGCTGCTACATGTATGATTAGCCCTGTCTGGGTTACATATTATTCTGTCCAAGTGTTTATTGATTAAGTCCACAAGCACAAAGGATTGTCTGGGACTACTTTGAGTGGACATAGCAATGCAGGGAGGATTTACAGGGTGGTTTACATTATTTTCTTTTGTGGGGGCAATCATCCATTAGTAGGTTACTCTCATAAGTGCTTGTATTTAGTGAGGGGGTGCCATATAGCTGGGTATTTTGTTGTTAAGAGAAAGGCAATCACCCATTAGCAAATTGTCCTGTTGAGTGTTTTTATTTAGCACAGGTGGGGCAGTACAGCTAGGGGGTGTAGTATTTGCTAGGTTATTGGGGTTTCCCTGGTTTCCTACTTCTTTATCCTTAGCAATGGAACTATTGTTACAAATGGTGATGATGGGAGACAAGGGAATGGTTGTGCACACATTAGACTTCTACAATGGCTCAGTATTAGTAGTTGTACTCATTTATGAATGCGTAGGTTATGCATTATCATCTGTTAAAGTAATCAGGAGACCATAGAAGTTTTTGGTTGGTATGCTAACTGCATAGCTTTCCTTTCCTTTTTATGTTTGCTTGCACGCATGTGCAAGAAACATAGTGCCACCATACAAAGTTTCGTAGGTGTGCCACCTCACTTCAAATGCCCTGCTCCTTGTCGCAGGCACAGCCTTACCACACCAATAAATGTCTGAGCTGTCTATGACAGCAGTTCAGATGCAGTGGCATACAGTTCTAAGCAAAACACCACTACATTCAGCGTGATAACGTGTAGGGAATTTGCATACTGCCGTCGGCAGTATGCAAAGTGCCTACATGTCAGCACTGCATTGGAACAGCTGTCACAGACAGCTCCTTCCCCCCACCCAACAAACACTCAAGTAGCATGCTGGAAGCCCATCCCAGCATGCTCATGCTCTCCCCCCACACACTCTGTATGGCCAACGAGGGTGCCTAATCCCCCATTGGCTCCGCTGCCTCCCCAACAGACTTCCAGGTGCCATACTGGGAGCCCACCCCAGTGTGGCAACAGTCCATATGGCCAATGGAGGTGCCCAGTCCCCCATCAGCTCCACTGCCCCCCAAACAACCTTCCAAAAGTCCCACGTCATCTTTCAAAAAAAAAAATCACCTGTAAGAAAAAATGGCCCCTCGCTGACTGTCTTGTCCCCCTCCCCCAATCCACGCCCACCATCTGAGTGCCCCATGTCCCTACACCCCCACCTCACCCCATACTTACCTCTGGAGGCTGGAGCTACGATCTTCGCGGGACCGGGAACACGTCTGCACTCTTCAAAGCCGACCGCAAACTGAATAAATGCCGGTAAGCTATATAATGGCATAAATCATTTTTTTTCAGCTTTGGTGCATATCATGGGCAGTTTGGGGATTTTTTTTTAGCAAATTTCAGTATGGGGTTCTTGGGACCCCACCTCATAAACTCAGTCACTGTCATTTTGTTATTTGGTCCTGAAAGGTGATTCCGCGGTCACTGCGTGGAACCACCTTTCAGGACTTATTTATGAAACAACAGTGTCACAGTTCATGAGGTAGGCCCTCAAACCCTATGTTGAAAATTTGTGAAAATTTCAAAACGATGATTTTATGATCGTTATGCAGTTCCTACGCACGCTCGTAACTTTGAGAATTTGTAACATTTTCACTCCAGATTTTCAACATTGCTATTTTACCACACCTCCTTTGGTACTTTGGTAGTATGGGACAAACAAAGGCAGTATGCCCATCATGGTTTGTCCTCCACATAGTGGATCATTCAGTAAATTCCTGATTTGTTAACCATTTGTCCAGTTTGTTTTTAAAAGTCAAAATGTTGGGCGCGTTGACTATTTCCTGAGGCAGTTTGTTCCATAATTTTGGTGCTCTTATAGTAAAGTAATTCATTCTTTTATTGGTTTTTGCTTTCATGATTTCTATTTGTCTGTTGTGTAATCTTGCTACTATTCTTCTTGTGGAAAACTTTAGTCCACAGTTTTGCATCTGTTCTGGATGTTTTATGATTTTGAATAGTAATAACAAATCTCCCCTTAGTCTTCTTTGAGACAGAGATTGTAAACCAGTAGACTCTAATCTAGTAGTATAATCAGACCCGGAAAGATGTGGTATTAATTTTGTTGCTCTGTGTTGCTCTCAATTTTATTAATGTCAGAATTTAAATAAGGATTCCAAAAGGGGGAACAGTAGTCCAGATATGGTCTAATATGAGATCTGTAAAGTGGGAGTAAACATTGTTCAGTTTTATTTATGAATGTTTTATTAATCCTTCTAAGAGTGATTTTTGCTTGATTTGCTAACTTGTTACAGGGTGACGAAGAAGACAGTTTGTTATTAACTAAAACCCCTAAATCTCTTTCTACCAATGAGGTTTTAATAGCCAAGTTAAGTAATATGTTTGTGATGGATTATTTTTTCCCAAATGAAGGGTTGCACATTTAGAGACATTAAAAGACATTTCGTTTTTAGTTGCCCATTGTTCAATTAGTAGCAGTTCTGCTTGTAAACCAGAGTCTTTGGTCTGACAAATAGCTTTTCCCCCAATTTTGGTGTCGTCAGCAAATTTCACCATTTTGTTGTTGCCGGATATGTACATATCCCCTATAAAGAGACCAAAGAGAACAGGCCCCAGCACGGAACCCTGGGGGAACCCACTGCCCACACCCCTCTCTCCAGACATTACATTATTAACCCTAACTCTCTGCTTTCTGTTATTTAGCCACTGGTTTATCCCAGAGGTTAGTATTGGTGATAATCCTATGTTAATGAGTTTTTTAATCAGTAAAGAGTGGGAAACCTTGTCAAATGCCTTACTGTAATTGAGTAGTATAACATCCATAGGTGTATTGTCTAGATGATAGCTGATGTGCTCATAAAAAGAGATAAGATTAGTTACACATGAGTAGCCATGTTTAAACCCGTGCTGGTAAATATCGGATATTTTGAGTACTTCCAGTTCATGCTCAATTTTGGCCTTTATGATTTTTTCCATCAGTTTACATGGAATTGATGTCAAACTTATGGGTCTGTAGTTTTCAGTCTTGGACAGGGAACCTTTTTGAAAATGGGAGTGACTATTGCTGTAGCCACTCATCTGGCACTGTTGACTCATTTAGTGATTTGTTAAATAATATTTTTAAAGGTTGAACAATTTCATCTTTTGTTTCTATTATAAATCTAGAACTGATTCTATCTGGTCCTGAACTTGTGTGCTTTTGAGAGTGTTGATTGCATTTTTTATGTCATCTTCCGAGATCTTTTCTGTGCCTTGGTCCATAATGGGGGGGGGGGAGTAGTTATGGTGTCATGCCTTTGTGTATAAACAGTAGAAAAGTAATTATTAAATTCAGTAGCTGTTTCTATATCCGAGGTGATGGTTTGCGAATTCACAACCAGGGGCGATTTGGTTGTTACAATTCTTTTTATTATTTAAATAAGAGTATAAAGTTTTATGGAATCTTTGTGTGTGCTATTCTGAATTCAAGATTACGTTTTGCTATTTTATATTTTTTAATTTTTTACTGTTTGTCTATAAGATTTTAGTATTTTGTCAAATTGGGTAATGTTGTCTTTTTAAGTTTAAAAGCAGTTCCTTTTACGTGATATTAGAGTTTTATGTGTTTATTAAACCATTGGGGATTTTTCCTTTGTTGTTATACTTGAGTCTCTCTGGAATATGTTTTTATCAAGTTCTAGTATTTTTTGTTTGACTGTTTCCCATGTTTCATTTGTTTTAATGGGCGTAGGAGTGTGCTCCCATTTTATTATTCCCAATTCTTGTCTAATGAGGAAAAGTTAGCTTTGTGGTATTGTTTTATTTTAATATTGTTTATCTTTGGTTGTGAAGGAAGTTGAATGGAAAATGTATTGTCATATGGTGCTATTTCCGATGGGTGGTAGGATAGTTATATCTGATAATAATGTTTCTAGGTTGGTAAGATGAGATCTAAAGTATTCTTTCCCTGGTTGGTTCTCTCACTTTTGAATTAATCCTTGGTCAGTAACTCTGATAGAAACAGGTTATCGTGCTGACTTAATCGGTTAGTGTGTTCCAGTTGATAGTTGGCAGGTTAAAGTCTCCCAGTATCAGTATGCCATTTCTGTCAGAGAATTGCTGGATTTCTTCAGTTATTAATCTAGTGGTTTCAAGATCCGATGTAGGTGGTCTGTAACAGGTTCCTATCAATATTTTATACGAGTTTGTAACCTGAATGTATGCCCATACGTTTTTTAGGCTGGGGTTAGAGTCTTTTTGATAGGGTTTTAAGTTGTTTCTAATATATAGGCTGACCCACCTCCTTTTTTTATTATTTCAGTTTTTATAGAAGTGCTTGTAACCCGGTATCTCTGTTAACCAAGCTTTATCTAAATTTCCCAAGTCTCAGTTATAGCTATTATTGCTAGGTCTAAAGTGTGTGTTAGTATTTCTAATTCAGCGTATTTAGTATTGTCATTGATCTAGCATTAAAGCTAAGTATATTAAAGTTAGAGTCCTGTAATTAATTTGTTTTGTTAACTAGAGGGAGGGATAGATTCCCTGCCTCCCACCCTTTTTTTAGTTTAAATCAGAGTTTATGTAAGCGTTCATCTGTTGCCCTAATAAAGTAGTCCCTCTTCTACTGAGGTGTAACCCATCCCAGCAGTATAAGAATGGTTTATTTTCAAATTCTTCCCAGTGGGTTAGACATTTAATGTTTTGTTTGTAGCACCATCTTCGTAGCCAGTTGTTTAAGGCTTTTATTTTATTGGTGGTGTATTCAGTGGCTCTTGGGATAGGTAACACCTCTGAAAAGCATACTGAACATCCATGTTCACTTAAGATATTGTTTAATGCTACAATATCTTGCTTGATTTGCATCAAGCTAGCTTCTTTGATGTCGTTAGTACCTGCATGGATTATCATCAGGGAATTTTTTTCTGTTTTAGCTAGTATTGGTTTGACCATTCTTGTTATATCAGCTACTCTGGCTCCTCTAAAACTAGAACACATTCTTTGCTGTTTATCTGGATTGCATATTGGTCTATCGAGATATTTGATAATAGAGTCCCCCAGTACAATAACTTGTTTTTTGGCCATTACTGTTTTACCCTTAAAGGGTGTTTCTGTCTTGTAAACAATATTTTGTCCACATGAGTTCATTGTATGTTCTAAGTCTAGTGAGAAGTTCTGATCAGCGTTTTGGGGGGAGATGGAGGTTAATACATCTGGGAGGGATTTTGTCTTCTCAATACTTTGTCCTTCAGTTTCTTCAGGGTTTAATGTTTCAAATGAGTTGTGCAGAGGCAGTTCCTGATTTTTTGTGCTTAGATTTTTAGTTTTTTTAGTATGTTTTTTGTAAGGAATTTGAGACCAATTCTCATCAGATTTGTTGTTTAAGGGGGTGGAAGAGGTGATTAAATTTAAAGAGGTGTCTTTGTGTGATGATTTATCATAGCATAGTGGAATGTCAGTCATTTGACTAGTAGAAGCATTATTTTCCACTAACATGGACATATGATCAATGCAGTCCTCGAGTGCTTTTATTTCTGGCTGTAAATTATCTTTAGGCGATAGACGTTTGATTTCATCTTGCAGTTTTTCTATCAATAAGCATTTATCACAGATATAGCTAGATGTTTGCTTTCCTATGTAAAACATAGAACAAGTATGCACATTTTATTTGCTTTCTTCATTGTGCTAAATGAACTAGTAGGTCCCTCTGGCTTGTTACTCAGTATCAGAAAAAAAAAGACAGACAGTTGTTTACTACAGTACTGTAATGGGACAGTATTACCTTTTTCACATTGACAGAAGTTTGTAGACTCTGTTCCCAGTTTCCCGGAACACGACGGAAGACAGCACCGACGATCGCGTGTCTCTGCAGCGTCTCAGCTGCCAGCACACACTCGCCCGGCTCGCTAGTGCGGCGCTTTTGAGGTTCTGAAAGCCGAAGTGCGTCATGCGCTTACTTCGGTTTCGTTATAGGTTTAAAATGCTCAAATTATAGAAGTCAGCCTTTAAGAAGGCTTTTAGTGGATTTAAAGCCAGCAACAGTTTGTTGTATGGAAGAAATTTGCTGTAATTCTTTCAAAGTATCAGGAAGTGAACAAGGTGGTCCTCCAGTATCTCACAATTCAGTGGGGACTCAGCCAAGGAGTTAACCTTGCACAGGAAGGTACCCCTGTGAGGAACAAGTGCAGTTCTAGTTTGCAACAACACTTAAAAAAAAAAAAGTTTCATCAACATACAAACATTTAAAAAATGCATTTAGTGTGATATCTATCAACAGATTCAGTCTAATGCGCGCTCGCTAGTGTGAGCGCTTTGAAAGTCCGAAGAGCGGTACGTCATGGCTAACCACTTCCGGTTTCACGATATGATTTAAAATGCTCAATTATAGAAGTCAGCCTTGCTAGCGCTTTAGTGGATTTAAAGCCAGCAACAGTTTGTTATATGGAAGAAATTTGCTGTAATTCTTTCAAAGTATCAGGAAGTGAACAAGGTGGTCCTCCAGTATCCTACAATTCAGTGGGGACTCAGCCAAGGAGTTAACCTTGCACAGGAAGGTACCCCTGTGAGGAACAAGTGCAGTTCTAGTTTGCAACAACACTTTAAAAAAAAAAAAGTTTCATCAACATACAAACATTTAAAAATTGCATTTAGTGTGATATCTCTCAACAGATTCAGTCTGTCCTTATGAACAGTACAGCTGTCATTTTTCACATCTTGTTCAAAATGTGTTTTCGCACATGTAGTGCACATTGGCGTGGTCGGTTTGCAAAATCAATGTTCAGGACACACTAAGAAAATCATAGTGACACTGTTCATGAGCAGAGGTGTTAAAATGGCTATGTTGAAAATTTGGTGACAAAAGTCCATAAAATGACTGTGTTACATGCGTGCATTGCGCAATTTCCATGCACCCTCGTAAGTTCACGAATTTGTAATATTTTCAGTCCAGATTTTCAACATTGACATTTTTCCACATCTCCTTATGAACAGCACAGGTGTCATTTTTCACACCCTAGCCAAAATGTATTTTCGCACTTCCAGCGCAGAATAGTGCGGTCGCTGTGGGAAATTAGTGTTTGGGATAGATTAAGAAAATGACAGTGACACTGTTCATGAGCTAAGGTTTCAAAATGCCTATGTTGAAAATCTGCTGTAAAAAATCCTCAAAATAATTACATTACGGGTGTACATTGTGCAGTTTCTACGCACGCTTGTGACTTCACCAATTTTTTAGATTCTCACTCCAGATTTTCAACAATGCCATTTTTTACACCTCCTCATGAACAGTACACCTGTCACTTTTCACATCCTGCTTGAAATGTGATTTCGAACCTGTGGCACCAAATGGCGCAGTCGCTGTGCAAAATCACCTTTCGCCTAACGAACTGATAGTGTCACTGTTCATGCGGTGGGGTCACAAAAAGCCCATGTGGAAAACTTGGGGTAAAAATACGAGGAAACGCCCAGGGCATTAGGGTTTTCTACCATAACGCCCTACCCTGTATGGACTGACAGGTGTCAGGGGTGTGAGGTGTCAGGGGTGTGACTTGGGATTGTCGACAGTAATGCTCATGCCATTTCACCCCCCATCCCCACCCTCCAGCCAGTGGCAGGCATCAAGGTGCACCTTGGACCCTTTGCCCCCAGAGTTAACCCCATTCTCGTATACTGCACCCATTTCAGCATATTTCCTAATGGAATGAGGTGAATGTAAAGCCCAAACACCCCAAGGCACACCTCGACACTTGTCAGTGTCTAAAGGGCAGGGTGAGGTGAAATGTCGTGACTGTCATAGATGACAACCCAAAGGCACACTGCAATGCCTGTCCATCTCTGCAGGGTGAGGGTGGAGTTGGCATCAGTTCAATACTTCGATGCCATTCCTATACTGCATCTGTCTAACTCCTGCACTTCCACTGCTAATGCCAGCAAGCAAACATTTGACATTGACAAATGCTTGTTAAACTTCTTTTTGCTATTTACCCTTTCCAAGTCATCACAGATACTTGTATCAGAGCAGCCAGATTGTCTGACTCTTTTCCTTGAGTCATTTAGAACAACACTGTGGCTAGGGCCTTCAACTTCATTATCACAGTTTAGGGTTACTTTATTTTGCTGGGCTGTTGTATTTCCTGGGTTACTATGATCAATTGGGTCAGTAGGAACAGCTGTGTCAATGGCTTCTCTAGCTTTAAATCTTGCTGCCATTTCATCTTGTTGTTTCTCAAGCTGAGTCAATTTTAAATAAAATGTTTTAATATCCTCCTCAAGCACACTATTGTTTACACATTTTTCACATATGAACAAGGTACCTGTGGGCAG
The DNA here is from genome assembly GCA_016271365.2 of Neoceratodus forsteri. Classification (NCBI taxonomy): domain Eukaryota; kingdom Metazoa; phylum Chordata; order Ceratodontiformes; family Ceratodontidae; genus Neoceratodus; species Neoceratodus forsteri. Next base: position 273,332,668 of record JADMNL010000024.1, read on the forward strand.
TGTATCAACTAATTTATACATGCAACAGCTTGTGCACTTAAAGCCTGTCTCTCCGTCCATGATTAAGATTTTGTCCCCCATCCTGACAGTTTGTAATGGGAATGACAAAACAATTTTTAAATTTTTTTTTTTATTTAAGAAAGAAGCAGCTTATCCGTATCTTCACCTAACAGACTGAGATAGTATATTTATAAGCAACAGCTGTTTAGTACACACATTACCTTTCAATAGGTGGGTTACAAATTCCTAGCCTCTATCCACTCTCTGTTCACATTGGACACGCTGGACACGCCAGACACATGCTAAAGATGTGTGTCTCTGCACGTGTCTCCATACGTGACGATGTGCACTTGCCCCAACCGAGCTCGACCTATGCTCGCTGGAGTGTCCCTGCTTGTAGTCTATGACCCGGAATTGGCTCCCGGGGTCACGAAATGCTCAGAGTAATAAAACTGCCCAAAATAGACTAAAAAGCCACAAACACAACAGACTACCCTTAAAACATAAAAATAATAAGCCTTATTTGGCTAATGCTGCAAAATGTGCTCTCTGATAGAGTCAGTAGGCTGGGGAACTGCCCTCAAGACTACACTTCCCAGCTACTTCCTGTAGTCTTGTAAGAGGGACCCCAATAAAGCTATAGGTAATAAAGTGCAATTTGTGTGCTTACTCAGTCACCTGGCTTCCACTTCCAGCACATAGAGTAGCACTATGTCAATTTCTGAGGAGCAAAATTAATCGCTCCACTCGCTGGGGTGTCCCCACTTGTAGTCCATGACCCAGAAGTGGCTCTCAAGGTCATGTAATGCTCAGAGTAATAAAACTGCCCAAAATAGGCTAAAAAGCCACAAACATAACAGGCTACCCTTAAAACATAAAAATAATAAGCCTTATTTGGCTATTGTTGCAAAATGTGCTGTCCAGTAGAGTCAGTAGGCTGGGAAACCGTCCTGAAGACTACATCTCCCAGCTACTTCCTGTAGTCTTGTAAGAAGGACCCCAATAAAGCTGTAGGCAATAAAGTGCAGTTTGTGTTCTTACTCTGTCACCTGGCTTCCACATCCAACACACAGAGTAGCACTATGTCAATTTCCGAGGAGCAAAATCAATCAATGTCATTGATAAAGACATTAAAGAGTACTAGCCTGAGTACTGACTCCTGTGGGACCCCATGCTAGTGACCTCACTCATTCCAGAGTACTCCCTATTTATCATTACACTCTCAGTCCTCCCCCTTAGCTAACTCTCCACCCATCATGTCAGTCTGCCCCCAAACTGAGGTCCCCTAGCTCCTTGACCAGCTGCCTGTGCAAAACTGAATCAAATACCTTGCTAAAGTCTAGCTACATTATTTCAACCACCTGTCCTTTATCAATAGCCATCAATTGGAAGGCTATGTGCACCAATGCCCACAGTGTGGGTAACAAAATCCTGGAACTTGTGGCATTAATGGCCTCTGAGGACCTGGGTATCATGGCAGTCACAGAGACATGGTGCAATAGCAACCATGCCTGGGAGCTAGCCATTCCAGAGTACATGCTGCACAGGTGGGACATGGAAGGCAAGAAGGGGGGAGGGGTGGCATTGTACATCAGGGAAGGGATAAAAGTGACAGTCCAACAAGACAAGGGGGAAGAAACAGAGACACTGTGGGTAACCCTGGAGGTGGGGAGGGGAACAGTACTTATAACAGGAGAGCTATACAGGCCCTGAGGGCAGAAGGAGGATGTAGACAGAGAACTGCTGGAGACTATAGATAACATGGCAACAAAGGGTGAATTGCTGCTGATGGGTGACTTCAACTTGCTGGATGTGGACTGGAGCATCCCGGAGGCAGCATCAGCCGGGAGTAAGGGATTCCTGCAATCGCTGCAAGGGGCGGGTCTCACACAGCTAGTGAGGGAGCATACGTGGGAGAATGCAATTCTGGATCTTGTCCTAAGCAATGGGGACAAGATAAAGGAAGTCACAGTGGGGGAAAACCAAGGGAGTAATGGCCATTGAGCTGTGGGGTTCACCATAAGAACATTGCAGGAGGCTAGCCACACAAGGACTAGAATCCTGGATTTCAGGAGGACAGACTTCGGTAAGATGAAGGATGAATTCAGGAAGGCTATGCAGGGATATGATGACATAAGGGGAGTGGTGGAACAGTGGGATAATATAAGAGAAGCCCTGCGACTAGTAGCAAACCATTTCACCAGGCCCTGCAACAGGAGCAAAGGAAAGAGGAAACCACTATAGTTCTTGAGGGGAGTAGCAGAGCTAGTAAGAGGAAAGAGGATGGCATTTCTGAGGTACAAGGCAAACACAAAGCAAAGAGGACAGGCAAGAATGCTTGGAAAAACAAACGGAAGTGAACAAGGCAGAAAGTGCAGCAAAGGCTGAAACTGAGTAAAAGCTAGCCAAACTGGTGAAGGAATTAGGTAAGGCATTCTTTAGGTATATTAGCAAGAGGAGGAAGATGGGGAAGAGTGAGTCAGGGTAGTGGAGAAAGACACTGACAAGGCGATCACCCTCAAAAAATACTTCTGCTCCATATTCATGGAAGAAGGCACTGGGGACGGTTCCCCATTAATGGAGAAGGGCAAACAGGGAGAAAGGATGGATATTAGACCTTTTTTCAAAGAACAGAGTAAAAAGAGCACTAGAACAGCTTAGGGTGGATAAAACCATGGGGCAGGATGGGATACACCCGAGGATCCTGGCATGGGAGGCAGTATAGTGTAGTGATTAAAAGCACTACGCTGCAAACCTGGAGAAATGGGTTTGAATCCCACAGCCACCACTTGCGTACTGTCTGACTAAGAGCAAGTCACTTAATTCCCTGAGCTCCCCGGATGCACCTGGAAACAAGGCTCGGCTAAGTGTGCCTTTCCTGTCCAAAAATTGTAAAAATAAAAAAAAATTTAAAGAATCCTAAAGGAGCTCTAGGAGGAACTGGCTAAACCTCTGGCTAGGCTATTCAGTGGATCACTGGGAACAGCTGTTGTTCCAGAGGAGCGGAGGAGGACACAAGTGGTACCCCTGCACAAAAGTGTTAGCAAGGAGGAGGAGGCAGGAAACTACCACCTGTCAGTTTGACCTTGATAGTAGGTAGGAAGTGGAGGAGGGCACAAGTGGTATCCTTGCACAAAAGCGGTAGGAAAGAGAAGGCAGAAAATTACCACCCTGTCAGTTTGACCTCGATAGTAGGCAAAATGATGGAACCCTGCTTAAGAAATGCTGGTGGACTACCTAGAGACAAGGGGGCTGCTGGACCCAAGGCAACATGGATTCAAGGCAGGGAGGTCATGCCAGATCAACCTGATTAATTTCTTTGAGTGGGTGATGAAGGAAATAGACTAGGGCAGAGCAGTAGATGTGGTCTATCTGGACTTCAGGAAGGCCTTCGACTCAGTCCCACACAGGAGACTGATCCACAAGCTGGCAAATCTGGGGGTGGGACAGAGGTAATCATGTGGGTTAGAAACTGGCCGAGTAAACAGAGCACAGAAAGTGGTGGTAAATGGGGTTAGCTTATAGTAGGGGTGGGTAACAAGTGGCGTATCCCAGGGATCAGTGCTGGGACCAGTGCTCTTCAATGCCTTCATAAGTGATATTGCAGAGAGTCTTGAAGGGAGGGTTAGCCTCTTAGCATATGATACAACGCTATGTAACAGGGTAGATACACAGGAAAGTATAGAAAAAATTAGGAGAGATCTGAGGGGGCTAGAAAACTGATCCAAGGAATGAAAGTTGGGTTTCAATGCAAAAAAAATGCAGGATTATGCACCTGGGGAGACGGAATCCTAGGGTTGAGTATGAACTAGACAGGATAACCCTGGAGGCCACCAAAGAGGAAAGGGATCTGGGATAGTCATAAAAGACAATCTCAAAGTGGCTAAACAGTGTGACAAAGCAGTCAGAAAGGCTAACAGAATACTAGGCTGCATAGGGAGGGGTATACCAAGTAGAAGGAGTTCTCAATGTGTACTCCCTGGAGAAAAGGAAAGGGGGGGCATGCTAGAGACCTTCAAGTATCTGAAGGGCATCAATAGGGTACCAGAGGGAACAACTTTCACTTGAAAAGAAACAGCAGAACAAGGGGGCACAGCATGAGACAAAAAGGGGGAAAACTTAGGGGGAACACAAGGAAATTCTACTTCACTGAAAGGGTGGTGGAGAGATGGAACAGTCTCCCCCAGGAAGAGGTGGGGGTGGGCACGCTTCAGGATTTGCAGTAAGAATGTGTGGGATAGGCACATGGGAATTATCAAGTATGGCCAAAAGGGGGGAACTTGTCGTAGCACCTAAGGTACTGTAAGCATTAGAAAGAGGGATAGGGCAGACTGGATGGGCCACAAGGCTCTTATCTGCCAACAACATCCATGTATCTATGTATTTATGTATCTATAATCCAGTTTGTTTGACAAGATCGTCCTGCTACAAATCTGTACTGCCTTGCAACCCATTTTCCATCAGGAACTTGTATACGCTGGAATGTGGACGCTGAAAATGCTGCTGAACAAACTCCCGGGCTATATATCCTCCCTTATCTAGATCGCCCATTGTCCATATGCCCTCTGGAAGTCCAGCTTTCTCTACTTAGCTGTTCCAAGGACTCATACCTCCTTTGGCAAATGGGCTATCTCCTATACCCTTCATGCAGCCTGGAACAGCCTATAGACAGTCCTTAAACTAACCAGCCTTGTATCTATTAACTTCTTTAAAACTTTAACTGCAAGCAAAATGACAGTCCTATGCAACTGTCTCAGGTCCTAGCCTTGACTCTCGCATCTCCTCTCCTTTGTCCTCCCTGCGCTTCCCCCCTTTGCACCCTTCTTTTTCCTCTCACCCTCTCCTCCCCCTATCTGACATGCTCCCTATATACCTATCATGTTTGATAGTGCGATATGTGCATTGTTAATCTGCTCAACTTTCCTTAGCCTGTTTATTACCCTAAGGTTTGCTTTGCAAATTCCGCTCATGTCATGAATATGTAGTAATTTCTGTTCCTGTCATGTATATAATTGTGTATTTTGTATATTTTGAATCCAGTGTTATTAATTTGTACCAGGACTGCTTGTATGCTTGTATTGTCTCCCTGTATATGTCCATGATAGTTGTCTCAGGACCTCCTTGTGAATGAGCTTGCTTAATGGAGTTATTCCTGCAATAAACTTGAACATGAACTCCACCAGCCTCTCTTTAATAGTAGTTTACTCACCTGGTAAAGATGATTGTGGGGGTATACATCTCTGAGGCACTCCAGGGTCCATACATCTAGGGTTATGTCCACTTGATAGGTTGCTAATGCATATGTGACTACAAAAGCTGAAATCAGACCTGCTTCTCCTGTAGTGTGATGAGGCTTGCCCACTTTCTATGTCTTCCACAGCTGCTATCTAAAATAAAACTGGTTAGCTTACAGGCCTGTGACTACATGGTAAGCTAGAGGCCAGTAATGTGGTTATTAAACATAATATTAATGACCTATTAGTATAGTCTAAGTTTTTCTGACCCATATGGCACTGTCATTTTTCTTCTGAACATGAGTGGCACCGAGGAAGGTATGTGGAGTGCCTCAGAGATGTATACCCCCACAAGCACCTTGATGAGGTGAGTAAACTACAATTGTGGGGGATAATCTCTGACGTACGCCAGGATCCTTACATCTAGGGTCTTAAAAAACAGTATCCTTGCCCTCAATGTGGGGAGACAGACTGTGTTCTGACTGCTTAGACATGGCCACTTGGAGAACAGAATGGCCCAAATTGGTTTTAATGTCTAGTGAATGTATGGGTGGATGTCCATGTGATGGCTGCACAGATTTCCTCTGTCGTAGCCAAGTTTATTTCGGCCCATGATGTGGTAACTGCCCTAGTGGAATGGGCCTTAAGATCTGTGGGAGGTAATTGGGTATTTGTTTTGTACGTTTCCTGAATAGCCATCTTAATCCAAGTTGCTATGGTACAGCAGGAAGCAGGTTGGCCTTTCCTATGTCCCTGGATGATAACAAATAGTCTGTCAGTCTTGCAGAGGTCCCTTATTTGGTTCATATATGTAACAATGACTCTCCTCATCCCCAGGGTGTGTAATTTAGGATTGTCTGAGTCCACTGAGATCGGCATTTGAGCTGGCAAGTCTGTTGCCTGCCTTATGTGGAAATCGGAGGCAAGTTTGGGCATGAAAGAAGTGATTAGCCTCAGAGTGACCCTGTCTTCATTAAATATGAGATACATTTCTAGACACAAGGGCACGTATTTAACCAGGCAAAAAACAGATTTACTTTTTTACCCAGTCTTGCCAAAGTTAACTACAACCCAATGATCTTTTGCATGGTATGCTCCAACACTTTTGAATAGCTTATCATCTATCATTAAGACTGCTAAAAATATAAAGCATTTTAAAATGTTATTGAATGATTCTTATCATAAGAATAATTTATGTACTTGTACTATTTAACGTTGATTATTGTTTGTGTAAGTTTACTGTCACTGTTGATGTACAGTACCGTTTTTTGTCAGGCGTGACTGAAAAAGAGCTGTGCCCAGTCATTTCCCTGATAAAAATGAAATGAAATTTCTGCAGAACAGAGCTTACAGTGTGCTTGTCCTCCTGATGCAATACAGTGCAATTCTGAATACTGTTTTGAGGTTCATCCGTTTGAGGTCAACAGTCATTAAAGGCTCAAATGGACATCGGTCATTGCTCTGAGTACAAGTTTCGGTTCCATGGTGCAATAATTTGTTTGGTCTTGGGTTGGATATTTGCTGCCTTTAGAAAGTGCAGTATATTGGGATGTGACCCTAGTGTTGTCCCATCTATCTGGCCTGTCACTGCTCCACTTGCTGTCAACTGCACCCATAACAAGGAAAGGGAGAGTCTCTTGTCTAGTTTCTCCTGCAGAAATAAGAGCATTCCCCCAATTGGTGACTGTCTGCATGTAACCCCTAGGTGGCGCTATCCCAAGGCCTACTACCCCTGCCTATATGGCTAGTAACAGGTTAAGGGGCCTAGGTCCAATGATGGGTGCCTCCACCCAGAGGTCAGGGTTGATAGTGGTTAAACTAGCTCGGGCACAGCCCTCTGGGACACTGTGACCCCCCTTTGTTCCCACTAGTGGCCCACACAATACACGGAAGTTACCTTCCCAATGCCCCACATATGTACACTTGTTACACATATAGATACCACTTATCCTCGAGACTGATTCTGCAGCACGTCTCTAAGGACCCCCTGTAAAACAAGGTTAAGCGACATACACAACACTATGCAATGCTGGCTCTACATGCACTGACACCACAGACAGTATATAATTTAATAATGACAAATCTGATTTATTTAGGGGACAGTAACACGGGAGGGGGCAATCAGGTTGATTTTGTTTAATAAGGTTCAAATCACAGCACTGTGCACACACATATAGGGTCCAAAAAGTCACACTATGGGTACCCAGGATGGGGGGGGGCTAGCCAGGTCCGCTGTCTGGCCAGTGAAGGCAGGTGGATGGGGCCCTTGCAGAAAAAATATATGCACAACACACAATTGTAATCCAGAGCCGGATGGCTCAGTTCATGAAGAAATGAAAACAGCAATAATCAGATGACACACTTGTAATTGATAACAGGCTGCAGGGGGATACCCTGATTTGTACTCATAATACCCAAAGCTGAGAACTGGATGGTGGATGTTCTTACTGAATTGCCAGAAACAACAGGGTATGGAGACAGGGTCTTTGTGACTGGACCCAACTGCAGTTAATAGCAAGCAGATTTAGTCCGACTCAAGCTGGGATCTGCTTCCAACTGCAGCACACAGTTCACAGTAAAGGGGAAATGAAATCACGATTCCCCACAAGCACTACGCACATTCATATGTAAAAGGGAAGTACTATACCAGGCAGACTGCTCCTCAATCCCGAGCGCAATTACTGCTAAATACCCGGGAGAACACACAGCATCAGCAGTCCCTGACAGGCCAATCGCTCTTCAGCAATGTCTTCGGTCTTCTTCAGGTTAAGCCTGATTTCCACACTTCTGACTTCCTTCTCCTCACAAAACTTGGATTCAGTCTGAACTGGCACTCACAATGGCTGTAGGCTGACTTCAGGGTCTCCCACGCGCTTCCCACGCGAACTACACACCGCAGCAGAAGCAGGGCTCCTTCTCTCTTCACTGTCACTACTGATCTTGCTTGCCAGCAACAGTGCAGGGCATTTCCCTTGAGTTCCTCCCATTTCGGTTGGCTGGTTCGGCTGTCCATCACAGTAGGGCTCCCTCTGTTGGTACAAAAAAGGTGCCAACATCCAAACTACATTTCCCAGAGGCAATGGCCAACAATCCCCTGATGGCTGGCTCCAAGAAAAGAGTCCACGTTCTGATTTGCCAGCAGGCTCCATTTTAAGGGCTCCCTCCCCACTGATTGGTCCATTTCAGCAGTCCGGGACTGCAAGAGAGAGCAAGCCGAATATCCATCTGCCCCCCCCCTTTTGGGTTTCCTTAATTCCAATGCTGCAGGACATTCAGAGGGACTCCAAGATGTACACTGTGTCCTGTTTTATGTTGTATGTTGTGTTTGTTGGGCTGGCCACCCACAATCTGTATTTATTTTTATGTCTTCTGTTGTGTGTGATCTCCCCCTTTTGTGTACATCATGGATCTCCTTCATAACACTAGCAGCCTTAAGTTATGGAAACTAAGTGTGAAGCAGAAATGTATTTAAAAATAAAGAAAATTCTGACTTGTAACTTCAAGTCTTCAATTAATTAGTTTAAAGCCTCTTTGGAAAGCAGGCATTGCGACAGTGCGGGGAGTTTTTAAGAAGTCTGCTCAAACGCCTCGCACTATCGCAAGGATGGAAAAAGCCTGGAAGCAGTCTTTAATTTATAAGGGTGTCCGTCTGCATTATAGACAGAACGGACGAAAGAAACAAAATACAAGTGAAGTAAAGCCTTCCTTTTATGGGAGATACAGAGAAGTCCAGACTGCTGCTGTTTAAATTCTTTCTGAGCTCTGCCTTTGTTGTTTAGTTAGCAGTCTGTAGAAAACTATTTAAACCGCCTGAAAAGTACTGGTTTGGGCACAATATTCCTATCACTAGTGCTGCCATTTAATTAAAGTAAATTCTCCACAAGGCACAGAAGGAGTTCCCCCTTAAAAAGCACTACTGAAAGAGAGTATTGGTAATGTGAGTAAACTTTGTTTGTGTGCTTCTGCTTCTTGCTGAAAACACTCACATTACCAATACCTCTAGGAAGAAATATGTTTGGCTGTACTAAAAAGAATTAAGTAACACTTGACTTACCTATATAAGGCAACTTAAATTATACCAAGGTAGTTTTCTTTTTAAAGTTTCTGTGTAGCCAAAATGCTGCTGTTTCAGAAGCTCCCTGCTTCATTGTTCCCTATGGAGACGCCTTGATTTCCTTTTTTATCCCTTACAAAGAGGAACTTCCTTCTGTGAAAGTTAAAATATTGAGACAGCTCATAAAAATTGTTTTGAATGTCAAAATGTTTTGGAATGTTACTTTATGTTTAAATAAAATAAGATATTTTATTTTGAGAAAGATTGAATGGATAAAATTTTAAAACTGGAGTAACGAGGTCACATGTCTGTAGAAACTGCTATATAAGCAGAACTACCTAGGAAGCTAGCAGTGTAAGGGAGGGTGTGAATCTGTTAACACCCAGTCCTGAGATAGTCAGTACTACCTCTGATATGTAAACTATGGACTTTTTGGCTTGGTTTATTATTTTGTCGTTTCCAGTCTGCTCTAGGTAATATATTTTTAAGTTTATTCTGCTAATTTTTGTCTGAGCACTTTGTTTATCCCACACCATTTCACATTTGGTGTCAGAAGTGGGATCCGGGTTCGAGGAGGACCTGTTGGTGGATCTGAGGGCAGATTCTGAGTGTATGCAGTCGGGCAAGGCAGGAGAGCGGACTACCCCAGCTACAAGGTCATTTATATTAGCCACACGGTTGCCTTTATTGTCTGGGCTGGAGCCGACGGTTCGAAGAAAAGTGGCTAAGGTGACAATGGAGGGAGACGCTTTGGAAATGGAAATGGACAAGGATACAAAGGCTATTGTGAAGGGTGCACAAGCAGCTGAACCAAGGAAGAAGAACCACCAGAGGGTCCCCATGAGTTATTACGATGGTTGTGCTTGAGACAGACAGAACTGGAGCGAGAAAGGGAGAGAGACCAAGTTGAACTGGAGCGAGAAAGGGAGAGGGACCGAGTTGAAAGAGAGAGAGATCGGGCAGAGAATGCTGCTAGATGGACTGACACCCTACGGGCTATTCAGGTACTCGGTTCCACAAGATCTCCTTCAACACCCCTGGTGGGCCAAAAAGACATAAGGTTAGTCAAAATGACGGAGTCAGATGATATAGAAGCCTATCTTTTAACATTTGAGAGAGTGGCGCTGCTTGTGCCTGGCCTAGAGATCAGTGGGTGGTCAGGCTGGCACCATGTTTAACTGGAAGGCGCAATTAGCCTACAGTCATACAGCCCTTGCACACATAAATGACTATGATTATGTTAAACATGCTATTTTAAAAAGATATGACATAAGTCCTGAAACCTATAGACAGCGTTTTAGAGCATATAAATTCCAAGCGACAGATACACCTCAAAATTTGTATACACATCTGAAAGATTTATGTCATAAATGGTTGCAACCTAACACAAGAACAGTGGTACAGATTGTGAGAACATTATTTTGGAACAATTCATCCTGGTCTTACCCAAGATGTGCAGTTATGGGTTAAGGAACATCAGCCCTGAAACACATGAAGACCGCCATAAGGCTAGCAGAAGATTATCTGACTGCCAGACCTACAGCCCTAAAACTTTTATGAACTCTAGAAGCCAGACTGCGACTATAAAACCTAGTAGCAATGTGAGATCATTTAGTCCTCCTATGCTGCACCCTAGTGGTAACATTAGGATAAGAACTACAATAGACCAAGTAAAGGTTTCAATCATGAAATAATATGTCATGAATGTAAAACCAAGGCCATATTGCTCGGTTCTGTCCAAATAAAAGGTTGAAACAATTCATCTAGCCCTTGCTAATTGGGGCCATTATGTTACCACTGTAAAGACTGGAGGAAGGACAGTTTCTGGCCTAGTAGACTCTGGCAGTAAACAGACACTGATTCATGCTCGTTGGTGGATAAGCCAAAATTAGGGAAGCAACCACGGAGGAAATGTGTCCATGGAGATGTTCACTGGTACCCTTTGACAGAAATGGACATACAAATAAATGGGACTATGCATAAAATGAAAGTGGGCATAGTACCTTCTACCTGTACCAGTTATAATTGGACATGATTACCCTTTCTTTGACTCTTTGTTAGCTATGAATATTGGGGCAGCTGCTATACAGGAGAAAAAAATGCAAGAGATGGAACTGGGACAAATATTTCCTTTTGAGGGAGGTATTTGGGACCATTGGCAAAAGTAGAAAAGCAAATCACAAAACAGAAGGATAAAAGGCTTGGAACCAAAAAGACACTGGACTAGAGACATTAACAGAAAACTTCATGTTACCTAATAGAGAGTTTATAAGTATACAGAAAGCTGATAAAACACTAATCCTTTTTTTTTCAGGTAGTGTCAACAATACCTACTGAGTCTCACAACCATATTTTATTATTAAGGATGAATTACTGTACAGGGTAGGTATAAATTCCCATACAGGAGGTGGTAGAACAACTGATGGTCCCTGTCCCTTTCCGAGAGAGATTACTATCCCTTGCTCATGACCCTCCTATGGCAGGTCATCTGGGCAAGGACCGAACATTACAACATTTGCTATACCGGTTTTATTGGCCAGGAATACATGAACAGGTGGCTCAATACTGTAGAAGTTGTCCTGAGTGTCAACAGGTTGCAGCAATAGGCCGAAAGACAAAAGTGCCCCTGTTACCAATGCCCTTGGTTAACAATGTATTTGAAAGGGTTGCAATGGATATTGTAGGCCCATTGCGAAAGTACAAAAGGGAATCGCTTTTATATTAGTGGTGGTAGATTATGCTACAAAAATCCTGAAGCGATACCTCTCATACTGCCACCGCCAACCGGATAGCAGAGGAATTAGTGAAAATTTTCAGCCATATGGGGATTCCAAAACCATTTTAACTGATAGAGGCACTAATTTTGTTCACAGTTGTTACAAAATTGTACCAAGCTTTAGGCATTAGCGGTTTCACCACCCCTACCATCCACAAACAGATGGGTTAGTTGAGAGGTTTAACCAAACTCTAAAAGAATGCTCAGAAAATAGTGACAGAGGAAGGTAATAAATGGGCGTTTACCTATTTGATGTTTGCATATAGGAGGTGCCACAAGCCTCAGCAGGGTTCTCTCCATTCGAGGTTACTGTATGGACATAACCCTAGAGGCCCATTGGACATTATTAAAGAAGAATGGGAAGACAAGAAGGAAACATAAGATAGAACCTTTAGAATATTGGCAACAACTGAGACGAAGGTTAATAACCTATGAAAGAAAGCACATCAAAATAATTTACAACAGCAAACTAAACAAAAGAATACTATGACAAAGGAACAAAGCTCAAAGAATTCACTGCAGGTGATAAGGTTCTACTTTATTACCCTCCTCTGAGAATAAGTTACTTATGAAATGGCAGGGCCATATCAGATAGTGGAGCGTAAGGGCCCAGTAACTTATTTGGTGGCTTGTCCTGAAAGGAAGAATAAAAATAAAGTATATCATGTCAACTTGCTAAAACCCTGGGTGGACCGAACTTCTCCCTCCTGTAACTATGTCAGCCCTGAAACATCTGAATTTGAATCTGAATTAGACATAGCTTATAAAAGGTTAGAAGGTTCGAGTAACCTCTCAGAGGTACAAATTAACCTACATTTAACTACCCAACAAACATATACATTACAAAGTATGTTAGAGCCCTATAGAACACTATTTACAAGTTTACCCGGAAAAATTACCATGCAGTACATCATATTGTGGTATCTGAAGACACCCTATTAAAAAGCGACAGAATCCCTGAGAAACTAAGGGAAGAAGTAGTACAAGAGATCAAAAGATGCAGGACCTGGGGATTATAGAACCATCACATAGTGAATGGACTTTTCCTATGGTGATAGTGGAGAAAAAGAAGGTGGAATTAGGCTTTGTTTAGATTTTCGACGTCTAAATGCCATATCCAAATTTGATTGTTACCCAATGCCCCGATTGATGACATCATAGATCGCCTGGGGCAGCCGTTATATCAGCACCTTAGATTTAACAAAGGGATACTGGCAGATTCCTCTAGATCAAAGGATAAAGAAAAACAGCCTTCAGTTCACCGATTGGCCTATACCACTTCACAGTGATGCCATTTGGCCTGGCATGAGGCGCCCGCTACATTCCAGAGGGTAATGGATAATATTCTGTAACCTCATACAGAGTATAGTCACGGCCTACCTGGATGATGTTGTGGTTTTAGTCCTTCATGGGAAGAACATCTACAGCATCTCCAGGCTATATTATGTACCCTGTCAGAAGCGGGTTGACACTAAATCCCTTAAATGTTCATTGGCAATGCAGGAAACCAGGTATTTAGGTTTCCAAATTGGAAATGAGCTAGTAAAACCAGAAATCTCAAAGATAGAAGCAGTAGCCAATACCCCAGCCGAGGACAAAAACAGATGTAAGGTCCTTTTTAGACTAGTTGGCTACTACAGGCAATTCATTCCTGATTGTTCCACAATAGCAGGACCTCTAACCGACCTCTTAAAGAAATGTAAGCCAGATATGGTAAACTGGACACCTGAATGTGAAGAAGCATTCAGCAAACTAAAGGTATGTTCTTCACCAGTCCTACACTCTCCTGACTTTAACGGCCATTTATAGTACAAACAGATGCGTCAATTGTGGTATAGGTGACTCACTCAATTAATACAGGAGAACAGCATCCAGTCATATTTATAAGCCAGAAGTTACATGAGAGAGAAAAACATTATTCAGTTATTGAAAAGGAGTGTCTGGCAATCAAGTGGTCAATAGAAGCTTTACGCTTTTATTTATGGGGTAGGGAATTTGAGTTATGGGTAGACCACAACCCTCTATGTTGGCTTCATGTGATGAAAGATAAAAACCCTCGTATAATGCGATGGTACTTAGCAATGCAACCCTACAGGTTTACGATAAAATATAGAAAAGGTTCAGAGCATAAGAATGCCGACTTTCTATCTAGATATGGAGTAGAAACTGTACCTACCTATCTTCAGGCCTCGGGGTAAAAGAAAGGTAGTGATTATTAAAAGAAATAAGTATTTTGAAAGTATCTATAATAGATAGTTTTTTTTTGGGACCCCGAGGTGGAGCCTTGGTGAGGGGAGCTATGGCTCCATCTCTTGAGTAGAGATCTGAAGATAGGTATAGTAGTAGCTCTTGTAAACCAAGCATAATTTGTTTGGTTTTGGGGGAGGAATGTAAGGAGAGCAACGAATATCCATCTCCCCCTTTGGGTTTCCTTAATTCAATGCTGCAGGACATTCAGAGGGACTCCAAGATGTACACTGTGTCCTGTTTTATGTTGTATGTTGTGTTTGTTGGGCTGGCCACCACAATCTGTATTTATTTTTATGTCTTCTGTTGTGTGTGATCTCCCCTTTGTGTACATCATGGATCTCCTTCATAACACTAGCAGCCTTAAGTTATGGAAACTAAGTGTGAAGCAGAAATGTATCTAAAAATAAAGAAAATTCTGACTTGTAACTTCAAGTCTTCAATTAATTAGTTTAAAGCCTCTTTGGAAAGCAGGCATTGCAACAGTTTGGGGTTTTAGAAGTCTGCTCAAGCCTTCGCACTATCCAAGGATGGAAAAAGGCTCTGGAAGCAGTCTTTAATTTAATAAGGGTGTCCGTCTGCATTATAGACAGAACGGACGAAAGGAAACAAAATACAAGTGAAGTAAAGCCTTCCTTTTTATGGGAGATACAGAGAAGTCCAGACTGCTGCAGTTTAAATTCTTTCTGAGCTCTGCCTTTGTTGTTTAGTTAGCAGTCTGTAGAAAACTGTTTAAACCGCCTGAAAAGTACTGGTTTGGGCACAATATTGGTAGTTTACTCACCTGGTAAAGGTGATTGTGGGGGAATGGCTCTCTGAGGCACTCCACTTACCTGACATCATGGGTTGTGTACACCTGATAGGTTGTCTTGATGCACATGTGACTAGTTTTGAGGACGTCCCCTCTGAGTGTGTCTGGTCACTTCTAGTCAGTTCGATGTTTTCCAAAGCTGTGTCTGAAATGTAAGTAAAGTTAAATTGCCCCCCAACTGTACCTTTAATAATGATAATGTACGTCTCTGTAGAGTAATGAAATGTTAAAAGAAAATTTTTAATGGATGAAGTAGCAATACATGTCTTGTGAGACAGAGAGTATGCGATGTGTGCAAAGTTGGTTCCATGTGTCATTGTCACGTTGTACTGTAGGGTGAAGCGTGGAGTGCCTCAGAGAGCCATTTCCCCACAATCACCTTTACCAGGTGAGTAAACTACCATTGTGGGGGATGGTCTCTGAGGCACTCCACTTACCTGACATCATGGGTTATTAAAAAGCAGTGAATGAAGTCTAGGGTGGGTTAGACGTGACAATGTCAGTGTTTCCTGTGTTTGCCGCTAGGAGTACTGCTCTTGCAAAATTTGTCTTGTGTTGTTGGGACACATCCAGTCTAATGTCTAGTGAAGGTGTGGATGGTGGACCATGTGGCTGCAGCGCAAATTTCTTCTGCAGTGGCCATGTTTCTTTCTGCCCATGAGGTGGCAATGGCTCTGGTGGAGTGTGCCTTTAGTGTTGTAGGTACCTGCAAATTGCTAGCCTTATAAGCTTCTGATATTGCTTTTCTGAGGTACCCTGCAATGGCAGCCTTGGAGGCTGCCATGCCCTGTCTGCGGCCTTGAGTGATAATGAATAGTCTGTCTGATTTGCGGATAGTTTCCATTCTGGCTAAGTACGTAGAGAGTAAGCGAGTCATGCCTAGTAGGCTAAGCTGTGGATCGGCTTGAATGTCCTCTGGTGGAAGTTGTGCTGGTATTTCTATAGTTTGGTTAAGGTGGTACTGGGATGCGACTTTTGGGCGGAATGAAGATATTGGTCTCATAGATATTCTGTCGGGTAGAACTGCAGAAAAGGTTCTTTGTGGGATAGTGCTTGCAATTCTCCGACTCGCCGTGCTGATGTTATGGCTGTTAGGACAACTGTTTTGAGTTGTAGCCAGGTAATGTGGATGGACTCGATTGGTTCGAAAGGTGGCTTTGTCATAGCTGTTAGCACCGAAGGTAGATCCCATGGTGCAAGCGTGGGTTTTTGTGTGGGGCGAAGGTTATTGGCTGCCTTTAGGAAGCGAATGACGTCTTGGTGGGAGCCCGGTGTAGTGCCCTGTATTTGTCCCCATGCTGCGCCGATGGCCGCAACTTGTACCCTGAGTGATGACGGGGAGAGTCCTAGTTGGAGACCTTCCTGTGAAAATAAGAGGATATGTGGAATGGTGCATTTTGCAGTGTTTATTTTGTGGTGTCGGCACCATGTGTCAAAAATGCTCCAGTGTCGTAAGTAAGTGGTAAGAGTGGAAGGTTGACGTGAGGATGCCATGGTCTGAATGACGGAAGGGTGGTACCCTGCTTTCAGCAGTCTCTTCCTTTCAGGAGCCATGCCATCAGTTGCAATTGTCATAGGTTCGGATGTGTAATCGGTCCTTGTGTGAGAAGGTCCAGTTGCAGTGGGAGTTGCCAGGGATCGGTCAGTGCCATGGAGACGATCGTAGCGAACCATGCTCTTCGCGGCCAGTGAGGTGCCAGTAGAATGACTCTGGCTCTCGATAAGCGGATCTTTCGTAGCACTTGAGGAATGAGTGGAATGGGGGGAAAGATGTATGCCACTTGGAAGGACCAGTTTGCCGATAGAGCGTCCACTCCTAGTGCTCTGTGATCCTTGAAGCGGGACCAGTATTTTGGGCATTGGTGATTCTTGTGAGATGCCATGAGGTCTATCTGTATTGGCCCCCATCTGTAGTCGATTTGTTGGAATACCTGTGGGTGAAGTTTCCATTCTCCGGGGTGTATCATCTGGTGACTGAGCCAGTCCGCGGTGACGTTGAGTTTCCCTGCCAGGTGGATTGCTGATATTGATTTTAAGTTTGTTTGAGCCCAGTTGAGTAGTTTGAATGTTAGTGACATCATAGTCCTGCTTTTTGTGCCGCCTTGCTTGTTTATATATGCCACCGTGGTTTGATTGTCTGACCTGATTTGTACGTGCTTGTGTAGGACGTGGTTGGAGAAGTGCAGTAGTGCCTTGAACACTGCCTTCAATTCTAGTACGTTGATCATAAGTTTTGAGTCTTGTGTGGACCATTTTCCTTGTGCCGTAAGGTGTCCGAGCACTGCTCCCCAGCCTGAGAGGCTGGCGTCTGTTTCTATGGTGATGTCTGGTGTTATGTCTATCAGAACACCTAGGGTCAGTTTGTCTGTTTGTCCACCATTTGATGCTTGCGTTCACTCGGGGCGGGAGAGTGACACGTCTTGATAGGTCGAGATCGTCTGGCTGACCTTGAGTCAAAAGGAATAGCATGAGAGGCCTTGCGTTCCATCTTGCCCATGGAACAGTGTCTATAGTGGAGGACATGAGACCTAGCATCTGAGAATGTCCCATAGTGTCGTTTGTTTTGCGGGCGCAGTCTGTCTGCAGTTGATAGTATTGTGTTGATTCTGGAGATGGAAGGAGTAACTCTTCCTTTTCTGTGTCTATGAGAGTGCCTAGGTGTTCTAATCTGTGGGTGGGGGACAGTTGACTTTTCTTGTTGTTGATTATCCAGCCGTGGGTTTCCAGGCATTGTACCATCTGTTGTGTCTCCCTTAGGGATTGTTGTAGAGAGCGTGTCCTTATGAGCCAGTCATCCAAATATGGAATGACGTGGATTCCCTGTTGTCGTAGGTGTGCGGCGAGTACCACTGATACCTTTGTGAACACTCTGGGCGAGGATGCTAGTCTGAATGGCAGAACCTTGTATTGATAGTATTGGCCGAGAATGCAGAAGCATAGGAATCTGCAGTGTGCGGGTCGCATTGGAATATGCAGGTAAGCGTCTTTTAAGTCTATAGAAGTGAAGAAGTCTCCCTGACGGAGAGCTTTGAGTGTGGATTTTGTTGTTTCCATTTTGAATGGTATGTGACTTACTGACTTGTTGACGTGTTTGAAATCCAGAATGGGTCGGAACCCCCCCTGTCTTTTTTGCCACCAGGAAAAATAGGGGGTATATGCCGGTACCTTGTTAGTGTCTTGGGACAGGTGAAATGGCATTGTTGTCTCGTAATTCTTGAATAGCTGTAGTAATCTGAGCTGTTGTGTATGATTGTTTTGAAGAGAGTTGGAGCATTCTCGGCCTCTTAGGACAGTATGATGTATTGCATAGCCCTGTCGTATTATCTCTAGCACCCATTTGTCCGTGGTGGTCTGTACCCATTGTTCTAGGAACAGTGACAGTCTTGCTCCTACGGGAATTTTTTTGTAGATCTGGAGGTAAGTAGTCATGTTTTGAAATTGTTGCGGCGATGGTAGTTACCTCTGCCTCTTTGTGTGTTGCCCCTGCCTCTGTATCGGTTGTATTGGTATGGAGTGGAGTAGTTCTGGCGGAAGGTGGTGCCTCGAAAAATGTAGGTGGCGCGTCTCTTGTCGCGAAAGGACATTTGTCTGCCTCTGGGACGTGATGGGAGGTAACTCGATCGTGTCTGTTCTCTGGCCAGTAATCTGCTGTCCTCTTTACCTTGAGGTACTTTTCGAGGGCCTGGCCGAAAATCATGTTGCCTGTGAAGGGGAGTCTGTGTAGCGTAGCTTTGGATTCCTTATTGGCATCCCATAGTTTCATCCCAGAGGGATCTACAGGCTCTATTAGTAATAGCTGCTGATCTAGCGTTTATTTTCAGTGAGTCAACGGCCATGTCCGCTAGGTATTTAGTTGAAAGTATGGCACTGTCTAAGAGGGTGGATTGGTGTGACTTTGCGGGAATGGTCTTCTGTATTTCCTGGAGCCAGGTGAGTTGGGCCCTAGTTGCGTAGATAGCTGTGGCAGCTGCTCTGCTTCCCAAGCCTGCTAACTCGGCTGTCTTCTTTAGGTTTTCCTCTAGTTTTCTGTCAATCGGGTCTTTTAAGCCAGATGCGGTCTCAGTGGGGAGTACCGTCTTTCTGTTTAGTGCCGCAATTTGAGGGTCCACAGCAGGAGGTGTGCACCAGAGTGCTAGCTTATCCTCTTGCAGTGGGTACATTCTGTCCCAGGATTTTCTTTCGGGAATTCTTGCTGGTTCAGAGGAAGACCATTCTTTTAGAACAATCTCATCTATTGCTTCACAGACTGGGAAAGCATCAGCAAGTTTTGCTGCAGGTTGCAGGGAAGGTAGTAGTTTGGATGTGGGTGTTGGAGTTACCGTCTCGAACCCCACTGTTTCCATAATGTGGCGTACCAGTGTCGGGATTTGGTCTGGGAAGCACCACTTTGCTGTGAGAGTTTGTGGGTCTTGTTCTAGGCTGGCATCCTCCGTATCGGAGGAGTCACTAGAATCTACCTGTGGTTCTGGCAGGGAGTGTTCATTGTCGTGTGTATGTCTGCGTGTTGTCTTAGTTGGCGGTGGTTGATGTTGAGATAGTTCTGTCAGCTTTTGTAGCATAGCTGTTAAGACTTCTTGTTGTGCCTGCATTAATTGGTTATTTTGTAGTAGTGCTTTAGTGGCGTCCATCTGGTGTGTGTTATCCTGACTAGTGGACGGTGGTGAGCAGTCATCATCTGAGTCTTGTGTCTCAGTGTGCGTAGTGGTATCTTCGATGCAGGATGTGCAGAGTCTGCCTGAGTGTAGGTGTGACAGTGGCACATGGCATTGTTTGCAGCTTTTTGTTCTGGGCATGGTCACCTGATAATGTACAGAAAGGAGATGCTTAGTGTGCTGGCTTAGGTGATTTAGATATAAAAACAAGTATAAGAGAAGTATAAAAAATATATACTGCACTGTGCTGTCAATAGCATGTATGAAATGTAGTGAGCAGCATCTTTAATAAGTGTTCAGCAAGGTTGCACTGCTCCCCTGTACTAGAAGGCTGGTACTGTATAGTGGGAGCACTGTACCTTTAAATGTGCTTTGTGCTGTGCCTTCATTGTTCAAAATATGTCAGGGCTTGAGCGCAGGCAAAGTGCTCCTAGTCACTGTCCCTTAAAAGTAGTTTGGTGCTGGGGCTTAATCTCAGGCAAAGCGCTCCTAGTGCTTTTGGTGCTTGCTGAATGTAGTAGTAGCTTAGAGTAGCTAATAGTAAGCAGCACTACATGTGGACGCGTTTGCGTCGGTATGCAGAGTAAGTAGGGGCAGTGGAGTAGCTTTAAGGGCGTCAGCGAGACTTTCCCATGGCAATCTGTGATGCTCAGGGCAAGCTACGATGTCGTGAGGGACGTCGCGAGAGTAGTGGTGAAGTCTGCGCGCTTCCGATCCAAGTCATGAGCGCAAGGCCTGACGCCGCGAGACTTGCGTCAAGTCTCGCGATCATCATCTGTGGGAGTCTCGCGAGTGTTGCAGAGCCAATCAGAAGCGCTCTGTGCAGAGATCGAGAAGAACCAGGAAGTGGAGCTGGAGTGAAAAGCCAGGGCATGGGCCGGAATTGGGGCCATAAAATAACAATATGGGATCATCATGATGGGATGCCTGCGGGTGTGGGAGTCCATAGACATGAAGGAAGATGGAGCAAATGCAGGTTGGTGCAACTGATAAGGCAAGGCAAGCAAATTGCAGTGTGTAATAGGGAGTGTCTGAGACCGCTGGAATGGGGTAAACAGAGCACTGTGGAGGACTGCTGGTTGTAGTGGATGCCATAAAGTTTGCAGAGGGTAATATGGAATGTCTGAGACCGCTACAGGAGGAGTATCAGAGCACTTTGGGTGGCTGCTGAGTACAATATGTGTCTAGGTAGTAGCATAAGTAGCAGCAGTGATATGGTCAGCGTCTGGGACCGCTAAGTAGGGGAACACAGAGCACTGTAAACGCAGAAGTGTACAGAAGCTGGAGTGTGGGATTGTGTATATAGGCCCTGTATTTGTAAATACAAGCATTTGTAGTAGTGCAAAAGAATGCGTAATATATTGAGTCCTTGCCTGTCTTGCTAGCAATAAATAATAAGGCTGGTACTTGAACCGACGGATCAAAGAACGCAGAACAAGCTGTGCTGTCTACAGGCTAGGTTTAACAGGTACATAAGAAATTAAAAAAGCTGTTCGCCTACCTTATAGTGAGTTGTTTAGTCGTTGTATGATCTGGAGCTCTGGAAAGTGCGACAACCTCTGTAAGATGCACAAATTGAACTGACTAGAAGTGACCAGAAACACTCAGAGGGGACGTCCTCAAAACTAGTCACATGTGCATCAAGACAACCTATCAGGTGTACACAACCCATGATGTCAGGTAAGTGGAGTGCCTCAGAGACCATCCCCCACAATCCTATCGCTAGTGCTGCCATTTAATTAAAGTAAATTCTCCACAAGGCACAGAAGGAGTTCCCCCTTAAAAAGCACTACTGAAAGAGAGTATTGGTAATGTGAGTAAACTTTGTTTGTGTGCTTCTGCTTCTTGCTGAAAACACTCACATTACCAATACCTCTAGGAAGAAATATGTTTGGCTGTACTAAAAAGAATTAAGTAACACTTGACTTACCTATATAAGGCAACTTAAATTATACCAAGGTAGTTTCTTTTAAAGTTTCTGTGTAGCCAAAATGCTGCTGTTTCAGAAGCTCCCTGCTTCATTGTTCCCTATGGACCCGGCATGCAGTTTCCCTGTTTTATCTCTTACAAAGAGGAACTTCCCTTCTGTGAAAGTTAAAATATTGAGACAGCTCATAAAAAGTGTTTTGAATGTCAAAATGTTTTGGAATGTTACTTTATGTTTAAATAAAATAAGATATTTTATTTTGAGAAAGATTGAATGGATAAAATTTTAAAACTGGAGTAACGAGGTCACATGTCTGTAGAAACTGCTATATAAGCAGAACTACCTAGGAAGCTAGCAGTGTAAGGGAGGGTGTGAATCTGTTAACACCCAGTCCTGAGATAGTCAGTACTACCTCTGATATGTAAACTATGGACTTTTTGGCTTGGTTTATTATTTTGTCGTTTCCAGTCCGCTCTAGGTAATAAATTTTTAAGTTTATTCTGCTAATTTTTGTCTGAGCACTTTGTTTATCCCACACCATTTCACAGGGACCAAAATGAAAGAGCTATACTACACAGTCCTTGCTGAAAGGAAAGCAGGTTAGACAAACTGTATTTTCATTATCACTCTAAACAATTCCTGGCAGACAGTTACACCTTTCAGTAAAGCTTCCTCTGTGCATTTAGCGAAGGCAGAAACGGATCGAGTTGACAGCAGCCCGGGCGGGATTCGGGCATTGAAACACACAGTCCCCCCACTTCAAACCAATTAAGCCTGCGACCAGGCAGCTCTTAAAGAGACAATACATGGAGGCTCAAATAGCACTCACTTAGAACCACATTTAAATGGCTCAGGTGCTGAACACCTCCAGACTTGGAGCATTCAGACAAGCTCCTGGAAGACTTTTGGGAACCCCCATTTGCAGGGGGGTTACATGCAGAATTAAGGACGCTGATGAGCACTATTTTTCAAAAGCTGACCAATTTATTTTGTATGTTGAAGTGGTGGACCTCTTCCTGGACCTCATCAAGGTGTCTATGATGGATGGATGGTATCTGGCTTTTAGGAGTCTCTCCCCTTCAGGAGCCAGGCTATCAGTCTGAGGTTCTTAGGATTTGGTTGTCAGACCACACCTTGCTTTAAAATGTCATGTCTGAATAGGAGCCTCCATGGGTGATCTAGTGCCATGGCCACCATTGTTGCAAACCATGACTAGAGATGTTGCGAAATTAAATTTCGCAGGCGAAATTCCTGCAAAACTGGCAGTTTCGCAGTACAAAATATTTTGCGTAATTCAGCCGTTCCATGAAATATTTAGTGGGGTGCAAAGTTGCGAAATTCTACTCATGAAATGCAAAATTTCACCTGAAAAATGCAAAATTTTGCATGCAAGTGGTGAATTTCGTGGGTGAAATTTCATATTCAGTGGGCAAAATTCCTTATTTAGCTTCTGCAAAATATTTTGCAAAATGGCCGATTTACGCAAAATATTTCACGTAATAAAATTCGACAATTTCACACATCGTTAACCATGACCACCTGGGCTAGTAAGGGGTGATCAAGATTACCTTCACTCTGGACTGTTGAAAGCTACTCAATATTTGAGGGAGAAGGTGAAGTGGGGGTATACATAAGTGATGTCAAAGCACTTTTCTGATGACACCATGTCCACACCCATGGATTGATTGTTTTTAAACCTTGAATAGAACCTGGGGCATTGAGTGTTCTTGTTGGTTGCCATTATGTCCATTTGCACTTGACCCCAGCATCTGTTTATACAGTGAAACATCTGTGGATGGAGCTTCCACGCACCTGGGTAGATCTGCTGGTGGCTGAGCCAGTCTGCCGTGGTATTCAGTTTGCCCACTAGATGAATGACTGATATGCTGGTCAGGTGTCTTTGTGACCATGTTAGTACTTTTGCAGCCTCCTTCATCATTGCTCTGGTCTTGGTTATGCCTTGCTTCACAGTGTATGCCACAGTTACTTTGTTGTCCGATCTTATAAGGATGTTCTTGTTTTTCACTATGTGACTGAAGTGTAGCACGGCTAAGAATACTGTCCTTATCTCCAGAACATTGATCGGTAACTTTGATTCCATGCAGGACCATTTTCTCTGAGCCAACAAGTGACCTGTGGCTGTCCCCAGGCATATTAGGCTGGCATCCATTTCTATTACTGCATTGTGCAGGATGTCCAGGGCCACAGGGTCAGGTCTATACAAGATGACATTAGTCTCAATACCCAAGGCACTTTTTCCAGGGTGGGCCACCTGTTCCTTTGCAGGCTAAATGCTTCTACAATTATGCTACTGATTTGTTTGTCCAATGGCTGTACTCAGCCCATCACCATGTCGATCAGAGTGCCCGGGTGTTCCATGGAATGGCGTAGTATAAGCCTGCTTTGTTTCAGTTGTCCACCCAGCTATTGTTTTCTAGGCATGTTATCATTGTTTGTGTATCTCCTAAGGTTTGTTGTGGTGATCTGGTCCTGATTAGTCAGTCATCCAGGTATGGAATGACCTGTATGCCCTGTTCTCTCATTTTGGCTGCCAGGGCAATACAGACTTTTATGAATACTCTCAGTACAGAAGCTAGTCATAAGGGTAGCACTTGGTACTGGTAATACGTACATATGAACCTATGAAACTGACAGCAGATACAGGCCTTATGGTCTATCTAATCTGCACGAGTGTGCAGCACTTCAGACATTTAGACTGCAGCTGCTCCCTCCCTCCACCCATATTTCCTCTTGCTTCCTTCACAAATCCCCTCCGTCCACCCTCAGTTTGGACCCTCCCTTTGATCCTGTCCCACCTGCTCTTGAAGATGCTTACCAATCTCAAGGATACTACCTCCTCCGGCAGTGCATTCCACCCTGTAACCACCCTTTTCATGAAACAGTGCCTCCTCATTTCCCTCCTGAATCTTCATCCTTCCAATTTCAGACTGTGTACCCTGGTTTCCCTCCCACCTTTTAATTTGAACATACTCTCAGTGTTTACTCTGTTTATGCCCTTCAGGTACTTGAAGGTCTCAATCACAACCTCTCTTTCTCTCTCTCTTCTGTCCTCCAGGGAATACATACTGAGCTCCATCAGTCTCGCCTCATATGGTTTATCTCCCAATCTCTGGATCATTTTCAATGACCTACCCTGCAGGGCACCAGTACTGCATGCAGTACTCCAAGTGAGGCCTCTCCAGGGGCCTGTACTGGTGCAGGATGACTTCCTCTCTCCTAGAGGTGATTATCCTTGAGATGCACCCCAGAATTCTATTGCCCATTGCCGCTGCCCTCCTGCACTTGGCTGAGTGCTTCATTTCTCCTGTTACTGTTACTTCCAAATCCTTCTCCTCCAATGACATGGATAGCTGCACTTCCCCCAACCAGTAACTATTCCCGGGATTTCTGGCACCCAAGCACATGACCTTACACTTCTTGGCACTGAATCCCAATTGCCATGTGTTTGATCAGCCCTCCAGTCCTCCTAAATCCTTCTGGAGTACTCTGCCACCCCCCATCTAATTCCACATGGACCTTAGTGTCGTCTGTGAGGTGAGCCCTGGCTCAGTGTACCTTTCCCGGTCACCAAATGTTAAAATAAAATAAATAAAAAAACACGCTGGTCTTACTTTTTATCCCATCTGAAATGTCAGCAATGAAAATGTTAAACAGCACTGGTCCCAGCACTGAGCCCTGTGGGACTCCACTTGTTGTGGCTCTGGGTTCCAATAGTTCATTCCCCAAAACTACCTTCTGCTGCCTATCCTGTAGCTAGTTCTTGACCCATCTAACTAGCTTCCAGAGGTGTTGCTAGCATGAGATAGTATTCAGGGCCCGAGCCCCAAAACAATGGCCTGGGGCCCCAGGGGGGCCGCCTAGGCCCCTCAGAAACTGATAAAATGTTGGTGTTCTCTGGGGCAAAATAACACATTCCTGGCACCTTTCCCTTGTTTTTTTCACCCCACTTCTGTAACAGTATAATCCCAAAAAGTAGCTGATGTCCTCATTCCCTCCTCCAACGCACATAGCACCAGAACTATTTTTGGAGACTCTGCTGTACACAAAGTAGCAGTGTAGGACTGGCCTACCCAGATACCTGGAAATTTCCAGGTGGGCCCCCCTCTGTTGGGTTCCTGACCGCCTTCTAAAATTTTCATTTTCATCTATTTTCTAATTAAAAATGGGGTTGTTTTGGCACTACAAGTAAATTTAAGATGCAAACATAAAGCTAAAATGGTAAATGTAAGTGGAATACTGAGAAGAATGTATCAACCTGACTCCTCCTTTATTAATTATCCAGTTGGGCTGCTGCATAGACTTTTCAGATGGGCCCCCCTGTACTCCAATCCAACCCTGATTGTATGCCATTATCTGAGCACTACACAGGGGGTACTAATAATGAGCACTCATCATGCTTGTTGCTGCTCACTTTTAGACAGCTTCAAGTTCTGCTTCACTTCACTGCACAGTTTAGTCCCACACAGTAGCTGCTGTCCTTATTCCCTTCTCCATATACACAGCCCCACAAGCATTTTTGGAGATTTAATTCCCTCTGAGCACCCTAGCTGATTACTTACTTATAAGCATTCATATAAGCTCCTTAAAGAAAGTTATACTTCTGCTTCTTCTCAGCTCAGGAAATGTGGAGCTCAACCCTGCCCCCCCCCACAACTTACCTCGACTATCGATTTTGCTGAGGCCACAGGTCTCAAAATGATGATGGTCAACATTTTAAGCCTGCCTAAAAAACTTGTACAGCTGCAAGCCTGGGTTGCACACGTTAACCCAGACCTTATCATAATTACTGAGTCGAGGTTAAAAAAGACGAACACTGATCAACAATTATCACTGCAGGGCTACAATTTATTTAGAGCAGATAGAGATTCTAGAGGCGGGGTGTGGTTATCTACGCCAAATCTAAGTACTTGGTCACCAATATTAGTTGCAAATCTCTAGCCAAGGAATTTGAGTCAGTTTCGCTGAGCCTTCATCTCCCCTTCTCGGAATGTATCACTATCCTAGGTGGCTATAGACCCCCGTCTGGTGGTGATGAAGTCCTTAATCTTTTGAAATCCATGTTCGTAGATGCAAAACTGAAACAATATTTCTAGGAGATCTAAATATGGACTGGCTGTCACCTAAATCACACGGCCTCAAATCCCTTTGTGACGAGCTAGGTCTTGGGCAATTAGTCAGTGAACCTATTAGGAACAACACTCTAAATACTGCCAACAGTTCCATTCTAGATGTGGTACTAACCACCCACCACACAAATATCTCATTTGGCAGTGTTTCCAGCGACATGAGCGATCATGAATTGTTGCTTGCATAAGATCTCAAATTAAGGCCCGGCCGCAACCCATCTTTATAACAAAAGATCCTTTTGCAAATTCAGTGCAGTAAACTTCCTATCTGACCTGAGCATGATCAGATGGCAAGATCTTTACCTAGCCAAAGATGTCAACAAGGCAGCCTGCATCATAATGACAAACTCACTACAATAATAAATAAGCATGCCCCTTTCATCAAAGTAAGTGCGGAATGATTCCAACCCTGGTTCACCTCGGATCTCAAGGCAGCCCTTATAGCTCGAGATAAGCTCTGGGCTAAAGCTAGACATTCCAAAGAATCTTCGGATTGGCAGGCCTTTAGAACAGCCAGGAATAACTGTGTGAAAAAACTTTGCTCTGCTAAAGCTAACTATTATATTTCTACTCTCAAACAAGCTAAAGGTAACCCTCATAAAATATGGAAGACTATCAAAGCTATAGAAGGACGGCCCATGGCCCCTCTGTCCCAACAAAGATAGTTGCAAGTGGCAAGATTGTGGAAAACAAGTCCCTAATCCTGGAGGAACTTAACTCTCACTTTGCCACAGCTGGATTAGCTTTTGACTCGTCACCTTATGCTGGTGCTGCGGTGAGCCAGCATACCCTCCCCCATCTAGTCCTGCACCCAGCCCCTTCCAACTGCGTGAGATAACTTATAAAGAAGTAGAAGATTCTCTTCTTAACTTAGACACCAAAAAGTGCAAGGGGCGATGGCTTGGAACCCTTTTCCTAAGGTCAGGCTATGCCCATCTCCTGCCCCAATTCTCACATCTTCAATCTTTCCATTACATCTGCTACTGTGCCGTCCTGCTGGAAATCAGCACATATACTCCCTCTATTTAAATCTGGTGACCCATGCGATGTAAACAACTATAGGCCTATCTCCATATTGCCTATCCTTTCTAAAGTTCTTGAAAATCTGATCCATATTCAGTTAAAATCTCACTTGGAAACCTTCTCCCTCATTAACCCAGCTCAATCTGGCTTCCGGGCTAATCATAGCACAATCACTGCACTAGCAAAAGTAACCAATGATTGGATCTCTGCTATAGATGCTAAGAAGGTAACTGGTGCAGTCTTTTTGGACCTCAGCAAAGCTTTTGATACTGTTGATCACAAACTATCAGTCAATTGCCTTGCAAAGTTGGGTGCCACACACCATACCACCCAGTGGTTCTCTAGCTACCTAACTGGAAGACTCCAAAAAGTAAAGGCGGAAGGCTTTTTCTGCTGCCTTGCCAGTTGCAGAGGAGTCCCCAAGGATCCATCTTAGGCCCTATCTTGTTTTCTCTGTACATTAATGACTTAGATGCTAACATATCTCGTCCAATCTGCACTTTTGCAGATGATACTGTGTTAATATACTTCTGGCTCATAGTTATCTGAAGTCAAGGAGTGCTTCAAAGACCCATACAACAGAGCATAACCTAATAAAGACAAAGTTTCTGCTCAATGCTAAGAAGACTAAAGCGATGATATTCTCTCGCAGTGCTGTCACAGGCCCCCAATACTCTTGCCCAAGACTTCATTGTCACCACGCTAAAGAGCCTCTGGAAGTTGTAACCAAATTTAAATATCTAGGTATCTGGATCGACAATAAATTATCTTTCAGTGACCACGTGAAGATGTCTCTAGAAGGTTAAAAGCAAGGTTAGGTTTCTTCTACAGAAATAGGCCCTTTTCCCTTGAAACTCGAAACAAGCTTGTACAGGCCACTTTTCTCCCCTACTGCGACTATGGCGATGTAATCTATTCCTCCACCACTCTTGCAAATCTAAGTAAACTGGACATCCTTTATCACCATGCGTTACGGTTCATTACCAACTCCCCTTACCATTCGCACCACTGTGACTTATATGCAGCTGTTGGTTGGACATCCCTTACTACTAGACGCCTGCTCCATGCAGGGCTATGGACTCTTAAACTGCTTCTGCAGAAATTGCCAAGCTATCTCTCTTCCCTTATTAGTATCTCACATAGTGCATACTCGTTAAGAAAATCTGACTTTATTATGCTTGACATACCAAGGACGCAGACTTCCTTTGGTAAACGTGCTATTGCATATGCCCTTCCCTCCATTTGGAACCAATTACAAACCATACTGAAACTAACTAGCGCAGTTTCAATAAACTTCTACAAATCGCTAAGTTCAGCCAAAATAAAAGATACCTGTAACTGTCATTAAGTCTCTTCCTTCTCCATGTGTGCCATATTTATCCACTGGTAAGGTATAATTGATTTGTCATATTAACTGCTTTCCTTTCCCCTTCTACTCCTGGCTTTATCTTTGCTTACGCTCCACTGCTACTCTATCAAAGCACTCCTCCCCCCATATCAGTTGTAGACTGTTGTTTGTTCTAGCTGCCAAAATACTGTATATGTATTGCACACACCAGTCATCATGTTTCATTTATCAGCATGCAACCTGTAAGTTGCTTCCCTGTCTCATATCAATGTTTGCCACCTGCGGTCACCCTATGTGGTACCCTTGTATGTATATCCAGCCTGTATCATGTAACGTGCATTTCATGTATATACTGTAATTACCTATCTGTGTTTGTACTTTAAGTGTTTATGTCACAGGACCTCCTTGTGAATGAGCTTGCTCAATGGAGTTTTCCTGCAATAAACTTGAACTTGAACTTACTGGTCCAGTGATTCCACCATGACTCTGAGCAGCTGTCTATTCTAGTACTGTCCGTCCTGATTCAGGGGGTGTCTGGGCTCATATCCTGATTGATGGTGATTGGACTGGTGAGAGAAAGTAGCAGGAACACTATTTCAGACTTCAACAGGAGGGGCAACAACCAGTGGGGGCCTGGGGCGGAGCCGGGTGCCAGTTAGTTTGGCCCCTAGAAGACCACTGTGTGCACATTTGAGCAGCAGACTGCCTGCTCAATCATGCAAGCTGATTTCCAGTTGGCAGCTGCTTGAATCAAATGTTTCAAGCTCTGCACTTGACTCTGCAGAGAAGTGCCTGGCCCACCAGGCCTGCTTCCAATCTGCTTGCTAGTGCTACTACTAGTAGTAGTACAAACATATATTAACAGCCAGGTTATAGCACAACAATATTTCGTTCTATTGGGTGACTTTACTTCAGGTCAGGTTATGTCTCAGAACACTGCACTCGTTCAGGGCGCCGGCGTCAGTGCACCTGTCATTATGGTGCCATAAAACGAAATTCACTGCCCCCTTCCCAAGTCTGCCCTCCCTGGACTTGTAATCCTTAGTGGGGGGAGGGGGGGCAGAGCCCCCCCCCACATAAACGGTAATCAGTGAAATTTCCAACTGGCGCCCTAATGATGGGCGCACTGCCGCTGGCGTGTTCCAAGGATGGAACCATCTCAGAATACCACTTGCTTGTATAAATTGAGCAATTAAATTAACTTCCAGCAAGCAACACAACAACAGTGGCAGTGCATCAGTTAGTTACATTAACCCACCCAGGAAGTGACCATTTATTTTAACCCTACCTAAAGGGAAAGGCAAAGCCCCCAAAAGAATGATATTGCTCCAATCCAGTGGGTGTGTTGTTTGCTTACTTTACTTATTATAAAAGCTGCAGAAAACAAAGCAGTAGCACATGTCCATCTCTATAAACTGCGACTAGTGGACTTGAGTGAGAATGATTTTACTTACCTGTCCAGACACCATCCAGAACTTTACAGAAGCTGCACTGTGGCCTGGCCTGCCTGCAAGTGTGTGCCAGTGCCACCACCCACCAACCCAGTTCATGCAGTCCTTCTCAGCCTTGAAGCCTGGAACTGGAACCATCCATCCACCCCAACCGCCACCGTCACCACTCACCATGGACCACCCACCTTCCCAAGTCCCTGACTGGCCGTAGGTCACCAAAGCTGCTAAGCTCACTGAATGACTTCACTCATAGCCAGCCCAGTGGTGCTGACGGTTGAGGTGCTGGACGCCACACCTCGTGCCATGCCGGCGACCCAGGTTTGGGAAAGGGCCCGGGCTGTTGGGGGTTGGTGGAGGAAGAGGATTGAGCATCCAGAGGACAGCTCTCCTCTCCCAGAAAGGGAAGGGCAGCACTCCCACCAAATGACTGCCCCCAGGTGGAGGACTGGGGAAAGTGCTTGTCTGTAGGGTGCACAGAAGGGGTGGGTGTTGCAGGACTTCCGTGGACGTGCATGTGCCTCCATGCATGCACGTCTGGCGTGTGCACCCAGCAATGGGGATCAGGGAGAAAAATGGAAGAAAATAAATCCTACGGCCTCAGGATGAAGTCTGATCTTCTGCAGGCTCCACTTCTGGGCTGGGCAGAAAGGTAAGCCCGGATATTCCAGGAAGTCGGGGCTGGGAGGGTCGGTCTGAAGGGGGCACGGGGAATGAGGAGTATAAACAGAATATGGAAAAAAAAGAAGAAAAAAAAGAATGACTTCACTCACTGCTGGTGGTCTGGACTGGCTGTCTGGTGCTCTGCTAGAGCTAAAGACTGCCAAACCCACTGATACCTCTCAGCCTCAAGGCTGCCCTGTAGGTGAAGAAGGACAACCAAGGCCACCACAGTCCAATCCACACTGGTAGCACCCTTAGCTGCCTTGTGAATGCACTTCTGCGCCGGGCCCAGCCACTTTCCACCCCCAACCAGAACCAACACCAACACCGTCCAGCCCCCGAGCAGGGATTTTTGCCGCAAACAAAAAATACGAATAAATGCCACCTGGGCACGTCACACTGAGCTCCTTATCTCTGTTGGCACCACCACCATGACTCCTCTGAGCTGCTGTGCTGTAGGCCAGTGTGGGAAGGCAGTATTGCACAATCGCATGCTTGCCTCTTGTACATCTAAGGGCAGAGACCTGACTTGGAGAGAGGACTTGGGATAGGGCAGGCACGCACCCGGCAAGACATGCACACACGGGCCAGGGCAGGGTGGGTGGCAGAGGAGCAGGCACCTATTCTGCCATGAAAAATAAAAAATTCAAGCAAAAGCAGCACAAATGCAGGGGTGGCGGGGCAGGGGAATGAAGTGCAGGTCAAGATCGGGATGAAATGGAAATGTACTTTAAAGCAAAAAAAAAAGCAGGACTGTGCAAGATAAGGTTCGGGGCCCCCAAAAAAACATTTGGGGCCCTAGCCCTGGAGGTCCAGTCCTAACAATGCCCCTGCTAGCTTCCTCCCTGCTCCTAGGTTATCCAATTTGCTGGTCAGCCTTCCATGAGGCACTGAGTCAAAGACCTGCTGAAGTCCAGGTAAAGGACATCCACTGCATGACCCTTATCCAGTGCCCATGTTACTCAATCAAAAAAGTCAACCAGGTTTGTCTGGCAGGATCTGCCTGAGACAAACTTATTCTGCTTGACATCCTGGAGACCATTATCCTCCAGAAATTTCACCAGCCTCTACTTGAGGATAGTCTCCATTAAGTTCCATACGATGGCAGTAAGACTCATGGTCTGTACTTCCCTGGCTTGTCCCTGGGCACACTCTTATGGAAGTGGCACCACATGTGCCATCCTCCAGTCCCGAGGTATGCACCCAGTATCCAGGGAAGTGTTGAATAAGTCCTCCAGCGGCCCCTCCAGGACTTCTGCCAATTCCCTCAGGACTCTAGGATGAACTCCGTCTGGCCTAGACACCTTATCTGCCCTCAGGGACTTAAGGTCCTCCATCACCCTACCTACTGTAATGTTTCCCCAGTATGTGAAATCTGAGGAACTTGAAGTGGGATGACCTAATAGGGATGTGTAAATAAGTGTCCTTCAGGTCTATGGATGTGAAGAAATTCCCTGGTCCCATGACTCTAAGGGTGGCTCTACTAGTTTCCATCTAGAATGGCTGGTACTAAACTGAACAATTTAAGAACTTTAAGTCTAAGACTGGGAAAAGGTCTCCTATTTTCTTTGGTACTGTAAAGAAGATGAAATATATTCCTTGTCCTCTTTCCTGTGGTGGCATGTCTGCTATCACCCTGTTTCGTATCAATCGTTACATATCAGCTGAATTTGTTATGGGCTAACGTTGTATTTGGATACTGGTGAAATGGCGAGAGAGTCCATCATGGGAATATCCTCCAGCTGTATGGCATAGCCCTTGTGAATTATATCCAGCACCCACTTGGCTTCTGTTGTTTCCCTCCACTTGTGTGCGAACTACTGAAGTTCCTATCAATATGGATTCTGCATGTGCCAGGAGGGCTAAGGCCAAAGGGGAATAGTCATTGTTTTGATTGTTTACAGTTGAATCTGTTTTGGAACTTGCCTGTATTTGATCCACTTTGGCCTCTGAATCTGTTGCTGTTGTTGGAGGGGGATATGAGGGGTGTCACAAAAAGTATTTGAATAAGACCTAAGCCTAGATGGTACATATGTGGATGCTACTGCCCAACCTTTCCCCAGGGCTTTTCCCCCTTACTTGCTTTTGATATATTTGTGTAGGCCTTCTCCAAATAGTAGGAAACCTTTGAATGGTAATGTGTGTAACATTTCCTTGGATTCATTATTCGCATCCCACAGTTTGAGTCACATTTCCCTTCTACGATGGTTGATGAGTGTTGCTGCCTTTACATTAATTGTGAACAAGCCCACTTCCATATCTGATAAGTATTTAGTGGATAACATTGCCTGGTCCAATAGGTGGGACTCTGCTGATGTGGGGGCCAGGGACTTGTCTACCTCTTGTACCCAGGCTAATTGAGCCCTGGTGGTGTAAATGGCAGTTGTGGCTGCTCTATCACTGAGACGTGCCAGTTTGGAATTCTATTTCAGGATAGCCTCTAGTTTTCTGTCTGTCTGATCCTTCAGATCTATAGTCCCCTTCAATGGCAGAACTGTCCTCTTGTTCAGTGCAGCTATCTGTGGGCCTGCTGCAGGTGGTGTGCATCACAACTGCAACCTGTCTATCTGTAAGGGGTACATTTTACCCCATGACTAATGTTCTGGGATGCCTGCTGGATCTGCTGATTCCCATTCTTTAGGCAAGAGCTCATCGATATCCTTGCATACTGGAAATGCATCATTGTGCTTGGTTGATGGCAGCAGTGAAGGTATTAGTTTAGATTGAGGAGTAGGTGCTGGTGTGTTGAACCCCACTGTCTCCATGATATGGCATACCAGAGGTGGAATTTGGTCTGGGAAATGCCATTTGGCTGTTAGTGACTGGGTTTCTGATTTCATGTCGGCCTCATCCTCCAACTCCTTACTGGAGTCGCCTCCGAGTGTGGGTCCACTGGGGATGGGTTTATAGGTGTAGGATTGTTAGGAGGCTGTGGTATGTATTTTTTTATAATTCAAACTTTATTAAATTTTCAACTTAAAATACATATTTTACATATACAGATGACCTAAATGTCATACAGAAAACAAATCATTATATTTTAGTGAGTTCTAAAACAAGTTACTAAAATACATCGGAAATGCAGTAATATATCTAATACTAACATACTAAAATGCTAGCAGAATAGGCATAATGGTCTTTTGTGTCTGCTCGTTTGGTCAGGCCCCACCCCGGAAGCTGACCTTGCTGCCCCCCTCGCCCTCTCTGGTTTCTCCCTTCCCAGTCCCGGATATTCTTGCTGCACAGGACTCTGCTTCCAGAATCCTTCTCCTGTACCTGTCCCACCCCCTCTTGAACCCCTCCACTGTCTCTACCTCCACCAGCCCCCTGGGCAGCGCATTCCATGGCTCCTCCACCCTCTCAGTGAAGTAGCACCTCCTCCTTTCCCCCTGAATCTCCCCCTCCTCCAGCTTCCACCCATGCCTCTAGTTTGCCCCCCTTCCTTTAGAGCATCCTGACTGCTCCTCCCTATTACCCCCTTCATGTCCCTAAAGACCTCGATCATTGTCCCTCGGTCCCTTCTCTCTTCCAAGTGTACATATTTGGCTCTTCGAGCCTCTTCCCATAGGTCCTGTCCCCCAAGCCCCATATCATTTTGGTTGCCCTCCTCTGGACACTCTCCAGGAGTTCAATGCACCTCTTTAAGTGTGACCTCCAAAACTGCATGCAGTACTCAAGGTGCGGCATCACCAAGCAGTTATACAGAGGGAGTATTACTTCCCTCCTTCTGGAGGTGATCCCCCTAGCGATGCATCCCAGCATCCTGTTGGCCTTGGCCACTGCCCTCCTACAAGTTTCAGAGTTGTTCATCTTGACATTCACCACCACCACCCCCAGGTCCCTCTCAGCCATTGAGACTTGTAGCGTCCCCCCCCCCCCAGGGTGTACACTTGGCCTGGGTTTCTGGCTCCCAGGTGGAGCACCTTGCATTTCCCTGCATTGAACCTCGGCTCCACTTTCTAGACCCTCCAGGTCCCCCTGTAGGGCCACCCTCCCCATCCACCACAACCCCCAATTTTGAGTCATCCGAAAAAAGACTCATCTCACTCCTGATACCCTTCCTTATGTCAAAGATGTAGGCGTTGAACAGGAGGGGCCCAAGGATCGATCCCTGAGGGACCACACTAATGACCATCCTTGGGGATGAGACTATCCCGCCAACCACCGGTCCTGGAGCCAATTTCCTATCCATCTGATCATCTGGTTCCCCAACCCCATTTCTCCCAGCTTATCCAATACTTTATTAACCATACTATATATAAGCTATTCTTTGAAATTAAAACAAACAAGCAAAAAAAAAGTTATCCAGAAACTAATAGTGTAACTAAGATAAATGAGCTATTAAACAATAGTACATGAAAACATTCAGATTAATAGTTCCCATAAATCCAGGAATTTGTCTAATCTATGAATGTTCAAGTATGAAATTCTTTCGTAACTGGCTCTAGTGTATAAATCCTGTAACCATTCCTTCACTGTCATTGTCTGTGAGCTTAACCAGTGTCTCGAGATAATATTTTTAGCTGTTATGAAAGCAGCATGTAACCATATTTTCTGATTGCCAACTAGATGCGTAAGTTCTGAATTAATCCCAAGAACTGCGAATTTGACTGAACAGCATGTTTTACAGTTCATCACTTTGCTACATATTTGTTAAATGCTTTCCCAGAACCGAGCAATAAGAGGACATGGCTATAAGATGTGAATTAGAGCTCCCTTGTCAGATTTACATCTCCAGTATGACTCATCATTAGAAACACCCAGACTAATCAATTTACTAGGAGTGTAACGCCATCTGTGCACTATCTTGTATTGAATGAGCCTACCTTAAGTCTCTCTACAAGCCTTTCAAGTCATAGTCCATAAGTTCCTCCATTCTTGTGCAGAGATATTAGTTTGCAGTTCTTGTTGCCATATGTTCTGAAGATTTATCAATGGGTCCAATTTATAATCCAATACTAGGGTATGTAGTTTCTTGTGACCATCTTTTGTAGAGTACATTTTATCTAAGATATGAATCGGGGGGGGGAGTAACATTTGTATTTATTTGTTTTCTGAGGATGTCCCGTATCTGTTGGTACTTATGAAATTCAGTACACGGAAGTTTGTATTTGTTGGCTATTTGTGAGAAAGACATACGATTAGCTGTGGATGAGTCTATGATATCATGTAGGTATATGAAACCTTTAGATTTCCAGAGAGGCCAATTTAGACATTTGTTGTCAATCTATATAATGTGGTTACCCCATAGTGGACAATGTGGGGATGTACCTGGATCCCATGCTAGAGATGAAGCCACTGTATGCCAAGCCTTATGCACCCGGTTTAGAATAGGGTTGGCATTAAATGATTTAGTAGAATCAGTAAAAAGTACAACTCTAGGATGTTTTTTTTTTTCCAATTGTTTAACCAGGAGTAGCGCACTAAGCTGAAAGCTTGTTTACAAGTGCGACCTGGGAGCACAGGCAAGTTAAGTGATTTGCTCAGGATCACACAGTATGCAAGTGGGGGCTGTTTATTCAAACCCAGGTCTCCAGATTTGCAGCTCAGAGCCTTAAAGCACTGCACTATACTGCCTCCCATTACCCTTCAATAGTACTTGTTCTATCTGTACCCATAGTGGTATATCACCTTCTTTGTTCAGCCATAGTGATTTTACACATTGGGTGGCAATAAATGTGTCGTATCTGATTTTAAAATTAGGGAGACCAAAACCCCCATTCTTTCGTATTTGTTGTAATTTTTGCATGGATATATGTGGCGGTTTGTTGTCCCATAAAAGTTTTCTAATTAAACTAAGTTTGTCATAAAAATGGGTCAGGATATGGACAGGTAGATGTTGTAACATATAATAACATTTTGGGGCTATCAACATATTAAAGGCTTGGATTTTCTCCTAAGATGACAAATACATTGATTTCCATCTTGTAAAGTCTGACTCTGTTTTTTCCATGAGTTTTGTAAAATTATTACTGATAATCTAAGATATATTTTGAGTTACTATAATACCAAGAAATGTAATGCCCTTAGACGCAACTTTAATATTATTCATGGTAAAAATTGACTTATCTCCCCCCTTCTTTTAAAAATAAAACCTCTGATTTATCAAAATTAACTTTGAAACCAGATATGGTGAAGAAACCATGTAGGACCTTGAGAAGAACTGGGACTGATGACTGCGGGTTCGTAATGGAGAGAACTAAATCATTGAAACCTCATTATTGACACCTGGCAACTGGGCTTTAATGACAAAAAGTGCAAGGTGCTGCATTTTGGGATGAAGAACCCAAGGAGGAGTTACCAGCTGGGGGGGGGGTGCAGCTAGCCCAGACAGAGGAGGAGAAGGATCTGAGTGTGCTCATTACAGGGTCAATGAACAACTCGGCACAATGTATGAAGGCAGCTGCAAAGGCCAACAAAATGCTGGGTTGTATTGCAAGGGGTATATCCTCGAGGAGGGAGGAGGTGATTCTGCCACTGTATAGGTCATTAGTTAGACCACACCTGGAGTACTGCGTGCAGTACTGGCGTCCGTATCTGAAGAGGGACATTAAGTTACTGGAGGGGGTGCAGCGCAGAGTAACAAAGATGATCAAGGGGCTGGGGGACTTATCATACCAGAGGAGGTTGAAGGAGTTGAACATGTACTCACTGGAGGAGAGGAGAGACAGGGGTGACATGACTGAAACCTTTAAATACATGAAAGGAATAAACAAGACAGGTACAGAGGTTGTTCAAAGTAAGGGAGGGGAGGGCCACCAGGGGCCATGATATGAGACTGGAGTGAGGAAGGTTCACGAGGGAGATGAGGAAACACTTTTTTACAGAGAGGGTGGTGGCTGGGTGGAATGCGTTACCTGCTGAAGTGGTATGCAGTAGAACAGTGGACTGCTTCAAATGAGGATGGGACAGGACAAGGGGGAAGGTTAATGAAAGGGGAAGGGTGGAAGGGAGGGGCAGCTTCAGAATAAGGGGTGCTAGCTGCACATTCGAGCAGACTTGATAGACCTCTAGGCCTTTATCTGCTGGCAAATTTCGTATGTTCGTATCTGCATATGCAGAAATTTTCTGTTGAGTACCAATTTTAATTTCCATAATAGAGTTGTCTGACCTTATTTTAATTAGTAGTGGTTCTAATGCTAAAAGAAATAATAGGGGCGAAAAGGGGGCAGCCCCTTCTTGTACCTATATATATTTGAAATTTATCCAAAGAGATCCCATTTACTTTGACTATAGCATATATCTCCGAGTACAATATGCTTACCCAATCACAGAAAAAGTCACCTAGGTTATATTTGTTCAAAATAAAATCAAGATAGTTTCATTCTAATCTATCAAATGCCTTATTGGCATCCAGGGAAAGAAGAGCCAGTTGTGATATGTTATCCTTACATGCATGGCTACATGCATGACATGTAAGTTTCCTAAATAAATCTGAGCTTCGTCTCCCTTGGACAAAACCCTCTTGGTCTGGATGAACCAATTTCTGAATAACAGTATTAAGTCTGTTTGCCATTACTTTGGTTAGAATTTTACAGTCCACATTAATTAAGGATACAGGCCTATAATTTTCACAATAAGAAGTATCTGTCTTTTTTAGGTAGGATAATTATCGTGACTTCCCACATTGTTAGGGGTAATGCTTTTACTAAAGCAGAGTTTTCATATACTCTTAATAAAATGGGAGTTAGGTGCAAAGTAGTAGCCTTATAAAATCCCCCATAAGACCATCGGGACCTGACGTTTTTGATGTGGTTAGAGAGTTTATTACTTTGAGAATCTCAGTTTGTGTGAAGGGCCTATTAACTGATCTTCGTCTTGTGTTGATACAGATGGTATCTCAGTGTTTTATAAAAACTGTTCCATCGCTTACTGTTCAGCTTGACCTTCTGACTTATAGAATGTTGCATAGAAATTGTGAAATTCTCCCAGAATTTGATTAGTCGCTGTAACAACTTGCTTATTCTGTCTGTTTGCAATGGAGGCAACTTTTGTGGCTTCGGACATCTTTCTTAATTTGTGAGCTAACAATTTACCTTGGGCCTCTCCTGCCTCCCAGTATGCCTGTTTTAAATGGAAGAGTGCATATTCAGCTTTTTGACTTAAGATACTGTTAATGTTATATTTTAAATTGAGAATATCTCTGTATAGAATGGCTTTCTTAGTCCCTATAGATTTGAACAGTGCCTCTTTTTGACTAAGAGCTGTTTCTAAATCTGTTGATTCAGTTTCCCTGATTTTCCTTTTGTGAGATCAATATGAGATGATACAACCCCTAATAAAAGCCTTAAAAGCATTCCATAAAGTTGACATTGAAACCTCATTATTGTCATTGATTTCAAAGAAAATTTTTATTTCATTCGAAATCCACTCTGGAAAATCTTGTTTTAATATACTGCCATTAAATTTCCAACTTTTCTCTGAAGGTAAGGAATGGTCTAAAGTGAGGCCCACAGTAACAGCTGTATGATCTTATATGACTATGTTCCCTGTCTGACTAAATGTGAGGCCCTCCAGAAGTGATTTAGCAATGAAGATATAATCTAGTCTATTATGGGGGCCATGTCTGTTGAAGAAGAATGTGCAGTCCCACACTTTTGGAAGAATAATTCTCCAAACATCAGTGAGACCAAATTCACTCCAGAATGTGGCCAAAGCCTTGGATGCACTTGAGTGCTCCATAGTGTTTGTGTATGTGCTATCCATACATACATCCGCAACTGTATTCATGTCACCTGCCAAAATTAACTCCCCATGTGTCCCGTTACTAATTTTATCTGCTAAATTAGCAAAAAAAGTAGAATGATTACAACTGGGCACATATACATTAACTAGATAAAGACTCCTGTCCTCGATTCTGACATTAAGTATTAGGTATCTGCCATCATCATCTGCAATGCTGGATTCCACCACTACATTCCGTTTGTTTGTGAAATAGTATGCACATCACCTTGCTCTTGGAGTTAAATGAACTACCATACACCATTCCCAAGATTTCTTCAGTTTGGCCGTTTCCTCTGGAGTGAGATCAGTATCTTGTAGGAAAGCAATATCCGATTGTGCAGTTTTTAAATGAGCCAAGAGTTTAGTACATTTGACTGGATCATTACATTCTTGTATGTTCCATGTGACTATAGCTGTGGTATGTTGATCTGAGCCTGGTTGAGAATTGGTAATGGGAGTGCAGGCGGCTCACTAGTTGCATTAGGATTGCATGGTCCAGCTGTCTCTGCCAGTTTTTCCAGCATGGCTGTCATGAAGTGTTGTGGGACCTGTATTATTTGTTCATTCTGCAGAATGACTGAGGTGGTGTCTGTAAGCTGCCCATGCATTTCCACTATTTGAGGGAAAGAAGTAGGTGCCATGTCGGACATGAGTCTGGAGTTGGACAGCTCTTGGGATGTTCTGGTGGCTCTGTAATTGGTGTAGAATGCCTCTGACTTTATTGGGGACTGTTCTGCATAGGACAGGCAGACGTGGCCCAAGTGGACTGTCAGTAGTGGGACGTTGCAGGTAGTACATGTCTTTGTCCTGGCAATGGTGATCCTGTATGAAGACATAACAGAGAGGGAAGTGTATGAGAGTGGTCCCTTGTCTGCTGTGTAACATCACTCTTGTGCACTGTACACAGACTACATGTAGAAATCACTAGCCCTTGTGTGTCTGCCTGAGAGGTTTCTACAGTGGACTATGGGCTTTGCTATTATCTTCCCTAGGTAAATATGGCCACCAGAAGTGTAGCTGTGGCAGTAATGTGAGTCAGCTATATATGAAATGCATTGATTCCCCTCACTAAGATGGCCACCGGAAATGACACGATTCAAATCACTTCCGGTTGCTGCATGGCCCCAGCAATAGATATCCCTCATCAAGATGGCTACCGGGAGCGATGTCAGCTCTGAGAAAATGGATTTCTCTCACTAAGATGGCTGCCAGAAGTGACATGATTCGAACCACTTGCTGTTGCTGGATGGCCCCAGCAATATATGAATAGGTGCCTCTCTCAAGATGGCCACATGAAGCGATGTCAGCTCTGGAGAATGTCACTCACAAAGGTTAACTCCACAGACACAGGACAAAGGGTGAGTAGGTAAGTAGGGGGAGGGGATTCTCTTTGAAAGAACAAAAAGAATTGTAATAAAACCTGTAACATGTAGTGTTGGCCATTTTCACTGCAGTATGTTCATTTTGCTTCTTATCCCCCAGTGCTCAGTTCATGCCCCCCGAGGACCACATAAGCAAAATCATAGCTCCCTGATATCTTTGTGATAGTAGCTAAACTTGAAATTGCTAGCAGGGATTCCAGGATGCAACAAACAGTAGACTACTGAGTTATTTATTTTAAATAATGATTTTATTTATGCATTGTTTTTCACTCATTGTCGTTGTTATTGATATATGTTTTTGTGTTTGATGTATTTTATTTATTTCAAACTCTTGCCTGCCTGTACAGTGCCCAGAGCCTCTGGGATAGAGTGCTAGATAAGTAACATTTTACTTACTTACAGTGCGTATTAAGTGGGCTGAGAGCCCCGCTGGCAGGAATGCTCTCTCCTGTTATACAACAAGCAGTACGCTGTGTGACCGCCATGTGAGAGGTCACAGATGTGCACCAGCACGCTGTCTAGGCATCTGCGTGCATGCTGGGCTGAGTGGCAATTTCAAATAGCAGTCTTCTCATGTCTGATATTCTGCCCATGATGTGGTGGGTTAGACTTTACAGTGGTCTTACAGTATTCAATCAGATGTTACATCTAGATGGCCAGAGGCATATAGAGAAGCCCATGCATGCCTAAGTAGATAGCTACACATAGGGCTATATAAAGTAGAATAAGACACAATGAAGCCCACCAGGATGAAACCCAACTTTGCAGAATTCTGTAGTACAGTTACTGTAGGAAACAATGCAATTTCAATGGGAGTTAATCCCTCTTGTCATGCAGGATAACAGTGACACTGCACTTCGTCCTTGTGGGCTTCACTGTAGTATCCAAAAAGCCGCCCTCTTATATTTTTTAGTCACAAGCCTGAAGAATAAAAACATGTACCATGGTACTTAAGAAGTCATAGCTCCAAATTTGGGTATTTACAAACTGCAGAACAACGGGAGCTCTGATTCTGTGCTGCAACCTGATCTGATGTGCATTTAAAACTGGGCTAACCTCACCACACTGCAGGAGAAGTGGGTTGGATTTCATCTTTGAAGTCACTAGTGCATCAGCGACCTATCAAGTGAACATAATCCTAAATGTAAGATCTTGGCGGGCCTCTGAGATTATCCTCCAGAATGATAGTTTCAGCAATGTGTGGACTATCCTCCTTGGTTGACTCCCTGTCATCTCTCGTTTCCCATGCTACCTCTGGTGAGCTCGTTCTCCTTGGGGACTTCAAAATAAATGAGCTCTCCCTTGCCTCCAGGCTCACCCTCCTCAGGACTGAGTCTCTAGATCTCTTGCAATTAATCACTGAACCCACCCAGCTCAATCCTTGCTCTCTGAACCACACCCTCCTGGACTGGGTGTTCTCCTCCCATCCCCACTGTATCACTACAGCAGGCATTCTACCTGACTCCTTAAGTGACTACTGTATAGCCTACTGTTTCAGGAAAGTGAGGCCCACTCTATCCACCCCTAAATACATTTGGTATAGGTCACTCAGGTCACTTGACACTAACACCCTTCTAAATGACCTTGATGCCTCTGATGTATCCCTATCTATTCTGCTCTGGACATTGACACGGCTCTCTCCCTCTTCCATGCCATACCTAACCACACTTGGAACATTCATGCCCGCTTTAAAAGTCCAGGGTTAAAGGCTCCCACCACCCCGGTTTACATCTGACCTTAGTAATTTGTGCAAGTCCTGGGACCAAGCTTGGACACGTTATAAATCCTCCCAATCCTTGTCTGACCTCTTATTCTGTAGGTCACTCGAGAACTCCTGCATCAAGGCGATCCGAACTGCTGAGGCCCAATACTTCAAATCAAGCTTCCAGTCTAACCTTAACTCCCCATCAAAATTTTGAAAGGTTGTCATTCCCTCTTTGATCTCATAGCACAGTACACACCCTCTGTCTTCCTTGTGAATGGCTCACTCGTCTCTAACCTTCCCTCAGCTGCTGCTCATTTTAACAATTTCTTTACCACCTGTGCACTACCCTCTTCTCCATTTACAGGTCACGCCCCCATTCTGTCCCCCGATGCCTCTCCCTTGCCCAACTCACATGAAGACTTCCAATTCACTCCTGTTCCCAGGAAGTCCTTCTTGCCTTATTTTACCCTTCAAAGTCTAGCCCTGATGGGTTGAACCCCAAACTTCTATGCATCTCAGCTCCAGCCATTGCCTCTCCATACACTCACCTTCTAAATCTCTCCTTCTCCCTCTGTGCTGTCGTTCCTCAGGCCTGGAAGGTTGCTAAGGTTCTGCCTCTGCATAAAGGAGACGACCCCTTTCCTGGCAACTTCCAGCTGATCTCACTCCTCCCCTCTCTTGCAAAGCTTCAGGAGATCATTGTGTACTCTAGGCTTGTTGACTTTCTTTTTACTCCTCTAATTTCCTCTCCCCCTTCTATTCACTAAAGAAAATACCACCAACAGCTTAATCTGGTTCAATTTCAGTTGCTTACCATCTGTATCCCCTCTCCCCCCGGTCGCCCTTGAAAAAGGGACTTCTAGGCCCAGTGGGCTTACCGGGTCAACAAAATTCAATAAATAAATAGTCTGGTTTTAGGAAGCACCAATCTACTGTCTCCACTCTGCTGTGAGTAACTGACTCTGTCCTCACTGGGATGGATCAGGGTCATATCACCATAACTATATTTATTGACCTGGCCAACGCCTTTGACTCGGTGTCCCACCCGCTCCTCCAGGACAAGCTGAGCTCTTCTCCCTTCTCAGCTTCTGCTACTGACTGGTTCCATTCATGCCTCAAGGACTGTCAACAATTGGTTCAGGTGGGAGGCATCATGTGTCCTGTCCCCATCCTAGCAGGGGTCCCACAGGGCTCCATCCTGGTCCCTATCCTGTTCTTAATTTTGCTAAATGTCCTCTGCTCTGCTTGTGTCTCTTCACATATCCACATGTATGTTGACATGGTCATTTACACCTCTGGCCTTTCGGCTGCAGCTGTGGAAGGTCTGCTCCAGCGTGGCTTCCACAAAGTACTGTGCTGGTTCCATGTCAGTCATCTCAGGGTCAACACCAAGAAGACTGTGTCCCTGACCTTTTGGCACCAGTCAAAAACTGGCCAGGTTCTTACCCTTGCCTATCTTCTCCACACTGGATGGCATCCTCTGAAGGTTGTCCCTGCCTTCGAGTATCGTGGTGTGTGGCTTGATAGCAAGCTTGACTTCTCTGCCCACATCAACACCATCAATGCCAAACTTCACC
Organism: Neoceratodus forsteri; assembly: GCA_016271365.2. Classification (NCBI taxonomy): domain Eukaryota; kingdom Metazoa; phylum Chordata; order Ceratodontiformes; family Ceratodontidae; genus Neoceratodus; species Neoceratodus forsteri. The sequence continues at coordinate 273,377,386 of JADMNL010000024.1, forward strand.
TTCAATTTGGTGCTTTGTACTGCAATAAGGGACTGCCTTTCCCTCTAGGTCCGCTGAGAGTTGGTAACCCTCTGCAATGCCTTATGTCATTTTGCAATCAACTCTCCCCTATGCACTCATCATTGCTTCCTCTCCATCCTCACTCTACCTTCAAGTCACCACATAGAAACATGGAATTCAACAGCAGATGAGGACCACTTGGTCCACCTAGTCTGCCCATTTTCCCTACCTACTGTTACCAATCAATCAAGTATTTATTTTACCAGGCGGAACACCACTGAGATAAACTCATTTTCAAGATGGACCTGGAAGGGTTCACAAAATCGGCAACATAATACATACAAAGAATTACAAAGGCAAACAAGGTAATACAGCAGATCCTACTTGATCTCCTGCCCCCCCCTTTTCTTACCACTATGATTCCCTTCTGTCTATCCCATGCCTTCTTAAATCCCATTACAGTTTGTGCCCCCACCACCTCTCTTGGGAGGCTGTTCCAGGCATCTACCACTCTTTCTGTGAAGAGGTACTTCCTCACATCTCCCCTGAGCCTACCTCCCTCCAGCTTCACAGCATGACCCCTTGCTCTGGAGCATCTTTTAATCTGAAAAAGGCTTCCCTCTTGAGCCTTGTTTATACCCGAGAGGTATTTAAAAGACTCAATCATATCCCCCTCTCCCACCTTTCCTCCAGGGTGTACATACTGAGGATCTTTAGTCTCTCCTCATAGGGCTTTTGATGCAGACCCTGCACCATTTTACTTGCCCTCCTCTACTCTATCTATATCCTTCCAGAGGTGTGGTCTTCAGAATTGAACACAGTACCTCAGGTGAGGTCTCACCAGTGATTTATACAGCGGTATCACCCCCTCCCTCTTTCTGCTGGTGATAGCCATCCTTATGTGCCCTAGCATCCCACTTGCTCTCCCTGAAGCCTTGTCACAATCCCACTATGCCTCCTTCTTTGCTAGATACTGGTTTGGGTCCCTTTCATCAAACCTCTCCCCATCCTCTTCTCTTCTTACTCTCTCCACTCCAGGGATTCCCGTACCTTCTCCATTCCACAACCTCACTCCTCCACTGGGCAAGCTGCTTTCTCCTACCACCCCTTCCCTATGGAACCTGTCCCCTCTTCCTTCCAGTTCTCACCCCCCCTCTCCCTGCCTTTAGACACCTGCAAAGGCATCTTCCAGATCCCTCCTGTCTCTGCCAACCCCCTCCTGATATTTATTCCTGTCTCACATGGCCCCCCTGCTTAGGATCCCCTATAACCAAAGCTAGGTGTGACTACACCCACAGTTTGTTTTGTACTATACTAGCACTGTTACCTCCCTCAATAGGCACTGCATACTTCACTGTATTCTTGCCTGACTGTCTACATATCATTGCATTAATCCATGCTGTTGTCAATTTACTTGGTCACCACACTGCTCCAACATCAGTGATGTTTGCTTATGAAACCGTAATATGATGCTATGTAATTTTGTTTTTTCTGTACTCCCTTTCCCCTCCCCTTCCCTGGGTTGTACCTATAAACGAGCCTCAGTTCAGTGTGCCTTTCCCTGTTACCAGTTTTTAAATAAATAAATAACTATCAAAGTCAAACTGATTGGTCTATAATTCCTGGCTCAGACTTTCCTGCGCTTTTATGTAAGGGTACAACACCCCTTATCCTCCAGTCTATAGGCATGTCCCCAGACTAGGAAGCTGTTGTAGGGAGCTGCCAGAACCTGTGCTATCTCCCTCAGCACTCTGAGGTGCAGCCCCTTGAGTACCTTTAAACAGCTGTCAGTTCCCATTTTGCCTTACATCAGATATGGTCCATACTTCCCATCAGGCAGTGGACCCACCCTTCTCCTTTGTAAATACTGAAAAGAAGTAATCTTTCAGTATTTCTGCTTTACCCTTGTTTTCTTCCACAAAAAGCCTTACCCTGTCTCAGTTTGACAAATTAGAAAGATAGACTTTGACGGCAGATAAGGACCGCTTGGCCCACCCAGCCTGCCCATTTCCCCTACCTATCAGATAAGCTGCAGATTCTAGTTTTACCAACAGCCTACTTCTTCCTACCTCCCACTAGAATTACCTTATGTCTGGCCCATGCATTCTTAAATTCCCCCACTGTTTTTGACCCCACAACAATACTTTCCTTAATCTGTCACTTTCCTCAGTGCAGCAAAAGAAAGGTCTTATCACCTTCTATACATTTCTTCACTTTCATCAGTTTAATTTACATCTTAGCCCTCCTCACCACCCTGTTGACCTCCTTAGTTTTTTTTTTTTGAATTTCTTTTTCTCTCCTGATCCCCAAGCTGGCCCCCTTTTGGGACCACCTTTTTCCAACCACCTCCCGCCCCTTTTGCCCTCACTGTACCTGAAAGGTTATCCCCTGCAGTGGGGCCTTCACAACACCACCTCCTCAAGTGACTGAAATCATGTGGCGGGAGCCTGTCTTTCAGACCAAGTGAGGGACACAGAGACCAAGAGTGCCTGGAGTCACATCATCCTGCCAGGCCAGGGGTTCCCACTGTTTACTCCCTCCCCTAAGATGCTGCCATGAACATGAGTGTGCAAACATGCAGCTGGTTTACATGAAGTTGAGCCAGGCATCTCCCCTCCCACAGCCTGCAGTTCCACCTGTGGTGCAACAGGTGATGCTAGCATGGCAGAAACCAGCAGCCTCCCTCCTTAGAGGAAGTGAGCTTGCCCTGGAATGCTGAAGCCTCCACCTGCTGCTGGCTCTCAAGCATCCCTGGCTTGTTCCTGAATCCAGGTCACCAGCATCATGAGATACAGAGGGAGGTAGTATAGCACAGTGGTTTAAGGCTCTGAGCTGCAAATCTGGAGACCTGAATTTGAGTCCCACAGTCCCCACTTGCATATACTGTGTGACCCTGAGCAAGTCATTTAACTTTCCTGTGCTCCCAGGTCGCACCTGTAAGCAAGCTTTCAGCTTAGTGTGCTATTCCTGGTTAAACAACTGGGGGAAAAAAAAACTATTGAGCTGATGGGCTGGCAGCCTCCCTCAGTTTCTATAGGTATGCTTCCCTGCCCCCCTCCACCTGGCTCCCTTTATATTTCAGAAGTGTCACCCTTTTTTCCCTCACTGCAATCCCCACCTGCTTTGTAAACTAAATTAATTTTCTCTACTCCTTTCTTTTCCCCATATGCCCCAGGCAAGAGCCAGTGACTTATTGTATGTTGTTCTTAATGTTGCCCCATTTCTCCTCTATACCCCCTGCCCCTCTACACCAACTTACTTCTAAGCTTCTCTGTATTTCCCCAAAATGTGCCTTTTTGAAATCCAGGACTTTAGTTGTGAAGTTGGTACAGGCATAGGATGAGGTATAGGATAGGACAGTTATGGGATAGTATAGGAAAGAACAGGTATGGGATGGTATAGAATGAGGCAGTGTACTCCAGCGGTTAAAACACAGATCTGTAAACCAGGAGATCCCGGTCTGAATCCCACCACTGCCACTTAGTCACTGTGTCACCTTGAGTAAATCACTTAACCTCCCAATGTTTCAGACCATGCAGCTGTAAAATGGATAGAAGGAAAACCCAGCTGAAAACAAGATGTTACATTTCAGCTGACCTGCCCCGGGAAAATAAATTTGGGAAAAAATTCCCTTTATTATGAAGTGCAGGAAGTAAATGAAATTGAATATACTGTACATTACTCCATTAAAATGGATTGTTTCAAACATAACTGATCTTTTATTAATAGTTTAGACCTGCAGAAATTTAAATTGGATGGTTTTCAAGGGCACACTGGAGGCTAAGGAACAACAGTGAGCATCTTATTTTTTTATTTTAGTCTTTGGTAACCGGATAAGGCCCATTAGGCACAACTGCCAGTTTTCAGGGGTGACCTGGGAGCACTGGGCAGTTAAGTGACTTGCTCAATCACACAGTATGCAAGTGGAGATTGTGACAATCAAACCCAGGTCTGGTCTGCTGAATGTACCAAGTTCATTCACAGCTCGTTACTTTAACCTCTAGGCTACACTGCCGGCCCAAAACATATTATCACAGACTAATCATGGTACACCACAGCAGAACTCTCATTTCCATAATCAGTATTAAATTATGATAGAGAACATTTAAACAAAATACTATCCAGACCACAGACATTTCTGTCTATTATTAATACGTATTCAATTATGATTAAAGTGCAGAGAGTAAAATGTGAAGTCTTTACTGCATGTGAAGAGATTTATTGTAGTCTGGCAGACATTGCAATTGTTTGTAATGAGCAATTTACAACTTTTTATGTTTAATCATATTTCTGGCCTCAGAGCATTACGAGGCTTTTGATGTATTACTGAATCCCCTGAAGTGGACCCATGAGCCCTCCCTGAGGTGTTTCTTCTAACGTTAGACAAAAACCATTTTTTCTTTTCAAGGCTTTTTCATCTGAAGTATACAAATTATCATCAGGACTGGGCACTAACAAAAGTGCAACTCTAGATGATCCTTTGTCCCAAATTACACATTTATTTTAATCCTGTTCAAAAGTTGTGCACACATTGACAGCTTTGTTCAGTTCTTGCACCCATTTTTCAAGTTGGTCCCCCAAAAATTAAATATTTATAGGATATAAGCTAAGCTAACTACACATATGTACAAAATAACAGCAGTAGATACTTCAGTCAAGTGTGAAATGGATATGAAAACTGGACATACCCAGTACAGTGGTAAGATAGAAGGCAGAGGTGTGATAGAAAGCAATGGGGGGAGGGAATTATGTTCATTTGCAGTGTGCCTTAAAATACACTAGCAGTAGTTACAAAGACTATAATTATAGGGGGCGTGGCTAGCAGCCGACAGCATTGGTCACACTCCTGAGAGCTCCTGAGCACCTATTAGAAAAATAACATTAAATTGCCTCTTCTAATCAACGCTGAACTTACCTGAATGGCAATATTGGTGACTTATAGACTTGGGGAAACTTGCTGTTTGATCTGGAGCATCTGATGTTGTGGGGTGATCCCCGCAAAACCAGGCAAGTGGACTCTGGCTGAGGAAAGCCCAAAAGGCCTGATGGCATGGATCATAGCGGCCTCATGGCTGGTACTGCAGGAGAGTCTGAGCCCCCTGGTAGCGCCATGTTACAGGCAATCCAAGTGCTCGATAAATCAGTGCAAGTGCTGGACGCCAGGCTGGATCAGTGTGGTCGGCTGGTCTCTGCATTAGAGAATGGAGTGGAGACTATTTCAGTAGAAGCACACCTGGCGAAGGAATCTGCTGACAGGACCTCAGCTGTTAATGCAGGACTGGTGTCCAAAAATAAGATCTTGTGACTCCGATTGGAGCATATTGAAAATGCAACTCGTCTAGCCCACGTTCGCTTACTTGGAGTTCCCGAGGGCGCTGAAGGAGATGACTTGCAGCGGTGTGTTTGGCAGCTCCTCTACAGCACGCTGGATCTTTCCATGGGGGAACTTACTGTATTTGTACTGGCTACCGCATAACTCCTAGGGGAAAACCCGCTGATCAGGATTTACCTCAAACTATATTGCTGGTTACTGTGGGACAACACATTAGAGATCAGATCCTCCTGGCATCAAAAAATAGAGGGCTAATTCAACTTTCTGACAGTACTCGCATCTTTTTTTTCCAGGACCTTTGTTATTCTACACACCAGAGACAGAAGGCCTTTGATGCAGTCCGTGGGGAACTTAAATCTCTGGGGGTTAGCCATTCACTCCAGTTGCCTACGAAGTTTAGGATCTCATACGCAGGTAAAACCTTTATTTTTACAGACCCAAATGAAGCCGGCAAAAGGCTGTTTAAGATTAAGGAGGACTTTATGCGGGGTGATGCAGCACCAGAAGAGACTGAAGAGGGCTGATATATAGCTGTAAAAGAACTGTCTCAAGATCCTACACTCTGTCATTACTACAGCTTGTTCTGTACTTGGTGTTTCCAGCACTAGCTGATGGTTGATATCTGTTTGTCCTGGGGATTTTTGACCCTGTTCATTTAAAAGTAATGTTTGTATTCCTATGGGTGCATACAGACTTGATGGTTTGTCTAATTTTCTATTATTATTACTGTATCTTGATACATGAACTCTGATACAAGTCACTGGGTGACTTATTTGGGTCTAGTACCCCGGGACTTTTCGGACGTTATCACATTTAATATATAGTCCATGGTCATGGCTATAAATGCCTTTGTTAACCTTATTTCAACTGAAATTCAGTAGCATTTCCCCCCACATACTGTAGCACTGGGAGAGAAGAAACTTATCCTGATTTACTATGTATCTGTACCTATTTCCATTGCTATACCTTTGAACCAAGGATGTATCTGTATCAGAGAATATGATATAATGATAAAAAATAAAGTACATAAAAAAAAAAAAGAGTATACTGTAATTATACACTGGAAGTAGTGGGGTCTTGTGGTTGGTACAAAGAGACCATAGGTTCAAATCCCACTAAAGTCAGATACTCGCTGTGTTAGCTTGGCAAAGTCACTTAATCACTTAACCTTCCAGTACACTAGTCCAGCCAGCTATAGAAATGGGTACAACACAAGACCCAACTGGAAACAAGATGTTGCATCTCAGATGGCATATCCTGGGTAAATTGTAAACAAAAAACAAAACAAAAGGCAAGCTTCATGCACTTTAGGTTCCCAGCTGTCTGTATGCCATTAGGTGGAGTTTCTGCTGGGATAGATTTCTGAGGCCTTGTTATTTGAAACAGATCTTTGGTTTGTGTTCTGATGCAGAAGGACATGCTCAGGCCTGGATAGCCTGCTCTTGAGCTACGTGAGCCAGGAGCCATGGATACATTAGTGTAGGAGTGAGGGCCACTTGAGCATTTTTCTTTTCTGTGGTGGTAGCAGCTCTAGGTAACTGTAAAGGGCACAGTTGTGGGTGTGCCTGTCATAGACTAGTGCAGATCTACACGGTATGTTGAACGTGGCCATCATCTTTTGCAGAGTGGTGGAGCTGGCCATCATGAAGCCCTCACCTGCATATCAGAGTGCAAGGAGACAGGATTGCTTAAATAGGAATTTGCAGATTCCCAGGTTCATGCAACTTCAATTCTGATATGGCAATTTAAGTTTTTGCTGGGTGTTTTAAACTGTCTTTCTGACGTACTCATTGAGAAACAGTTGTGGGTCATGTCAAAGGCTGAGATATTAGAAATATTGTACACTTCAAGGTATGTTGCATTTTTTGTCCCGTAATAATATTGATTGTATAAGAACCAAAATATGGTAATACATTTTTCAGTTACAGTTAATAATTTGGAATAAAATGAGAGAAAAAAGAAAAAGTACATTAGATAGTAATTAAACAATAAACAGTAAAACAAGGCTTACTACTCCTAAGCACCGCCGAAGTTATGTCTATTTGGCAGCTATTAGCATAAAACCAGGATCAATAATACAGATCTTAAAGGCGCTAATGTGGGCAGTATATCTTATAGACATAGTTTATGATTTGCAGTAACAGGTTTTGAAGGCGAATTCCTACTAACTCCTAAATTGGAGAAACGGGACCCAAACTTCAAAGAATCTGTCCAGTTTGTTTGTGAGAGTATATGCCATTCTTTCATTATTTGCTGTATAGCTCAATTTATTAAACCACTAATTTAAAGATGGCACCTGGGGGCTTTTCCAATACTTAAGAATAAGGCGCTTCACAGCCAAGGCTGCAACAGACAGCCAGAGTTCCTATTGGTGGGAGAGGGTGGTAATGCCTGAGAAAATACCAAGGATATATATAGTAAGAGAATAGGGCAACATGACCAACAGGACACTTTTACGTATTTCACGAACATTTAACTAGAGACTACCTAAAGAGGGACAATTCCAGAACATGTGGGCTAGGCCAGCACCTTTCTACTGGCATTTCCAACATGAGCTATCTTTTGCAAGGCTTAGCTCCAGTAGTCTACTGGGGGAAAGGTAAACATGTTGCAATATTTTGTATTGTATTAGCTTACCTTGGAGTTCTCTGTTGGCCTTGTATGCACATTTCCATTCCTGGACAGAGATTGGGACCGTAAGTTCAGTTTCCCACTTCAACTTAGCTGAGGAAGTCAGAGATGAAGATGGAATGGAGTTAATATTTTATAAATAAAACTAAACCCTTTCCTTTTTTTTTAATTTTCATTTTTTTTGTAGTCTGCCGCCCCATTCTCCCTGAAGGGAGCTCAGCCCATGTCTGTGCTGCCCCCATGCCCAGGGTTACCCACTGAGCAGGGCTGCCAGGTGGGCGTCCCCCCCCTCCCCAAGGTCCATGGTAGCATGCCCTGGCTTACCCCCAGGGTGAGGCCATGGGAGCAGGACTCCCCTGGTGGACACTGTAGGCAGTGCAGGTGGCAGCTGAATCAGGCATCATGCTTAGGAGCCAGGATTTTAGTGAATGTGGCAGTACCTGGGGTGGGGATACACAATGATGACCCACATCTTCCCCGCCCCATCAGGTAATGACACTGGCACAATGGATCCCCCTGGCCTCTGCCAGGAGTCTGTTGTGTGCCAGACACTCTGCCCCCTCCCCCCGGAGAAGGAGAGCAGTCTTTAGGATGTTCAGTCCTTCTCCTCCAATCAGCCCTCCGATGTCCCAAGTCCATTTCCGAACCCGGGTTGTCAGCATCGCAAACAGATGCCCTGCCTCTGTGCCAGTCGGTTGGCCCACTATACCCTTTCCTAATCACACCTATTTTAGTGACTTGGTCCCAGCCCTGATTCACAGGAAGTGAATAATCATCTTGGAGCATTGATTCCTTGAGTGCTGATCTAAGTAGCAAATAGTAATGAAAATGAAATTTAGGTAGATGGAATTTATCCCTGATTTTGGAGAAGGACAATAATACACTGTAGTTATCAGAGAATATCATCTATTCTATTGATTCCCATACGTGACCACATTGTGTTATACAAGACGGCACCACCCTTGGTGAAATGAGAGGTGCACCAAAGGGGCATACTTCGTGAGGGCAGAGAGTTAGGGTTAACAAGTTGGTTAAGCTTCTTTAAAACTTGAAAGGTATCCACATGACAGGGTTCTTATTAGGGTATCCAGTTTTAGTAGTGAGTTTTTCTTCAGCAATATACTGTAGGAACGTTTTGAAAGACATCAAACAATTTTGTGGCATTGATAATGTTTATGGCATTAATCTTCCCCCACAGCATAAAGCTAAGGCAGCTCCACCTAGTAAGATCTAATTCAATATCACGAAGTAGGGGCAAGAAGTAGATATTCATTATTGCACTTGGATTAGTGGAAATCTGTAGGCCTAGAAAAGTTCACCCAGTTTTGGTCAAATATGCTTTTAAGTTTAGACATCCAAAATGGTGTAGTATTGGAGCACAGAACCAGTGACTCATTCTAGTTAACCTGGAGACCTGACAATGATTCAAATATGAAAGCAGATTCTTGAGCACTGCATAGGATTGCACTGGCTTAATGAGAGTTAGCAGAAGGTTGTCAGCAAAAACAAATATTTTATGTGACTTTGAGGTAGGTTTAACCCCAGAGATGGATGGGTGTGATACTATAGACCTGATTAGAGGTTCAATAGCTAGAATGAATAGACAGGGGGATAAGGGACATCCTTGCCTGGTCCCTCTTTCTAGGCTGACCAGGGTGGAGATAAGGCCATTGCAGAGAATCTGAGCAGTTGAAATGTTATGAAGTACTGATACCCAATAATGAAAGTTAGATCCACAGCCAAAGAGCTCCAAGACTTTAAACATATATTCCCAATAAAGAGAGTCAAAGGCTTTCAATAAATGAAGGGAAAGAACCAGGTATGGTTCTTTAAGGTTATTTGCGTGCCATACAACAAGGAGTAATCTGCGGACATTGTCAGCTCCCGATCTACCCTGTATGAATCTGACTTGTTCCTTACCAATTAAGTTACTAATGACCTTTTGGATTTACAGGGTTAGAATTTTGGCAAGGATTTTAAAGTTGGAATTCATTAGAGAAATGGGTCTATAACTGGCACACCAAAGAGGATCTTTACCCTTCCTATATATAAGGGTAACTAATGCTTGAGTTAATGTAGGAGGGAGTGTTTTAAGGTGCCAAGCCTCCTTACACGTGGTGAGCAAATATGGGGAGATCTTAGGGTCCATAAGCTCAAAAGATTCACCTGGGATACCATCAAGGCCTGGGGCTTTCCCTGTGGGTAGGAGCTTGATAGTATCTGAGATTTCCTCTAGGGAGATGTTCTGGTTTAACTGTGCTTATAGGTTAGGGGCGATTTTCAGGGAGTGACATAGGTTCAGAAATGGGCTGACCTTGTGAGTGTGTATGGGTTTATGGGCATAGATTTGTGAGTAGAAATCTTTAAAAGCATTATTTATGTCCGTATTTTATTAAGTATCTTCCTCTCTGGATCCCTGATTCCTGGAATGACATTCTGGTCATTCATTTTTATGTTTGCTTGCACACATGTACAAGGAACGTCTTGTGGTAGTAGTGCATTTTAGAGGTGTGTCAGTGCTGTGGCCAATGCAGGGGACAATTTAGTGTGTGCGTCCCTTGGCCACCAATCAGTGAGCATGCTGACAATGACAGCAAGCTTCAAAGAAAACCAAAGAGTTGAAACAAATCTGCCACTGCAATCAGGTGCAGTTTCATCACTGCAGCAGCAGATGAGAAGACTCCAGTCATGTGCATTACAGTGCACAGTAATGCACATGGCCAGAGTTACGAAAAGTTGCTCAGTGTGCCATTGCTGGTGAAACATTTCAATAAATAAAACAGCTGTGGTGCGGCTTTCCACTATGGTGGATCCTGCAGCCGGCCACACATGCCTGCAAAGCCGACATCGGAGGTGCCCAATCCCTGTGTCGGCATGTATCCCCCTCCTGCAGTCACATTATGGCACACTGGAAGTCCATCCCAGTGTGCCCAGACATTCTTTTTTATTTTCCCAACACTGGGATGCCCATTCCCAGTGTCGGATGCCCCCCAAGCTCAATTTCTTTGCCTACGGGGGTGCCAAATCCTCGTCGGCATCACGTTCCCCCCAAGCTTGCTGATGGGGGTGCCCAATCCCCGTCAGCATCATGCCCCCCTAAAACTCATGTGGCACACTGGGAGCCCACCCCAGTGTGGCCAAAAGCTTTTTTATTTTTTTTAACCTATAAATAAAGAAAACTGTCCCCCGGAGTCTTTTTTTTTTGTTTGTTAAACTATAAAAAAGAAAACCGTCCAGCATCGTCTCCCCTGTCCCCCTCCCCACCCCAACTCTCCCTCTGTGTACCCACCTCCATGCACCCCCCTCACCCATACATACCCTCCAGAGGTCAGGAGCAGTGATCTTTTGTGGACCGGGACTCGTCTGCACTCTTCAAAACCAAACTTTGAACTGAGGAATCAGGTAAGTCGTGTATAATGGGAGTCAATGGGGGGGGGTTCAGCTTAGGTTGATACCTCAGCCATTTTTAGGAATTTTGGCCCCAAATTTTCAACATGGGGTTCTTGGGACACCACCTTGTGAACACGTCATTGTCATTTCATTTCTCGGTCCCAAAAGGTGATTTTGCAGTCACTGCACGGAATGACCCTTCAGGACCGATTAACAAAATGACAGTACCACTGTTCATGAGATGGGGTCCCAAAAAGCCCACGTTGAAAATTTGGTGAAAAAAATTACAAAAAATGACCATGTTACAGGCGTGCATTGTGCATTTTCTATGCATGCTCATAACTTCACCAATTTTTAATATTTTTATTCCAGATTTTCATTACAGCTGTCATTTTTCACATCCTGCCTGAAATGTGTTTTCGCACCTGTGGTGCAGAATGGCGCAGTCGCTGAGCGAAATCAACTTTCAGGATGGATTAACAAAATCACAGTGCCGCTTTCATGAGGGGAGGTCCCAAAAAGCCCGTGTTAAAAATCTGATGAAAAAAATTCCATAAAATGACCACGTTACGGGCGTGCATTGCGAAGTTTCTATGCACACTCGTAACTTCGTGAATTTTTCATATTTTCATTCCAGATTTTCAACATTGCCATTTTTTCATAGCTCCTCATGAACAGTGCAGCTCTCATTTTTCACATTCTGCCCAAAATGTGCTTCTGCACCTGTGGTGCTGAATCTCTCTCAACTATCACCCTTCCTCCGATTCCTCCTTCTTCCCCCCCCCCCATCCAATCTGTTTTTTGGAAGAAGCACTTAACAATCACCTCCCTCCTCAAGCTTACTGACTCCATCATTTCAGGGATGGATGATAGCGTGATCACCTTGGCCATCTTTGTCGACCTAGCCAAAGCTTTCAACACTGTTTCCCATCCCCTGCTTCTTGATTCACTCTCCTCAGCTGGCCTTGCTTCATCAGCCACCAACTGGTTTAAATCCTACCTCATTGGCAGGACCCAGTCGGTGAGAATCCTTGATTCCATCTCCCCTCCACTCCCCATCAGTACTGGTGTCCCTCAGGCTCAGTGCTTGGTCCCCTACTCTTCTCCATTTTCCTTAATGATCTTCCCACAGCCTGCTCATCCTCTTCTATCCACATGTACACTGATGATACTGTTTTGTACAGTTCCAGTAAAAACCCTGCTGCTGTGCAAACCAGCTTACAGCATGACATCAACCAAGTTCTCAGAGCCACAGCCGTGGTTCTCTGATGAACCCGACCTGCCAGACTGCCACCCGCAGTCCAGGTATGAAGCCACCAGCCCCTCACAGAAACGCAGGTACAGACTTGCCCTCAGGGACTGATTACCTCCAGGAGGGAAGCCTTAGCTGCCAGTGTTTGCTTTCTTTACATGAGGACAGTTGTCTCTGGGTTTAAATCCAGAGTCTTTTACTGCTGTGGCCCACTGGCTGCAGTCAGCCCCAGGAGCACTCTGATTGGCTCCATATAGCTCTGCACTGTTAATGTTTGATTATATTGTGCTAGATAATGCTTTCTGTTAAACATGTCTTGTTTGTATTTTATAGCTGAAGTTTTCTGATTCAATGCAAATGCCTGTATTGTGTTCCTCATAAGACCAGTAGCGATCTCAGCTCAGGCCTTTGAAACCACCCCTTCACCTTTTTACGCTAGTATTGTGTTTTAAATAGCCCTGTTATTGTTAACTCAGACTTGAGGGCACCTTGCCTAACATTTTGGTCTGCAACATCCCCCCTGTTTAAGCCAGTCTGCATTTCTTTTTAGCTCCAGGAGCAGCCCCACCCCCTCTGACTTTCTTATTTAATTCTCCTCTGCCTTCTCCTTCCAGGTAGTCTGAGAGCCACAGCCATGGTTCTCTGACGAACCCGACCTGCCAGACTGCGACCCGTAGTCCAGATGTAAAGCCACCAGTCCCTCACAGAAACACAGGTGCAGACTTGCCCTCAGGGACTGATTACCTCTAGGAAAGGAGCCCTAGCTGCCAATTTTTTCACTGACCCCGAGTCCTGAGTAAATATACATAAACCCCGTCCTGGCTTTCTAACTCACTCCTACTGGCTATTGCCAGCCACGCCTCACTGGTTATCTAGGCCTTAATTTTCACTGGTCCCCCATCCTCCCACAGGAACCACTCATTTCCCTGGCCCTCTCAAGAAACTGTTGCAAATACTGTATTTATTACTGGTAAAAGGAAATATCTCCATGTTAAGAATGCCATCTGCGCCTAGCCTTTTCTATAGTTGCCTTATATTACATAAGTTATACTCTACCAAAAATTTCAGTTTGCAACTCGGACAAAGGCCAGTTTCCCTTCTCTATTGTCTACCAAGATATAGTCTCCCACATTAGACCATGGCATCCTACATCAGGAACGTCTCCTCTATGGTCATACCCCCCTCCCACCAGGCCATAACTATAGAACATGTGCAATTCCCAAGGATGGTATCAGCCCTATCAGATGTCTTTGTTTTAGCCCTAGCAAATAGCAATCCTGCCCTTAACACAGCCACCGCTAAACCAATATATGGTAGAAGGGAGTAACAAAAGACTATTTAGTAGGCTAAGACACCACCTTAAAAAACTACTATTGCTTCTCCTACTCTGTTCGGAAAATGTTGAATTAAACCCAGGCTCACCTATTTCTCTGGACGCCCCTGCGGACCTCCCTCAATATAAAGTGATTAGCTTTCTCCATATTAATGTCTGTAGATTGCTAAAGAAGATTGACTCTATACAGACCCGGGCTCTACATGCATCTCCTGATTTCTTTGTGATAACTGAATCCTGGCTCACACCCTCGACCCCAGACAAATCTATCAAGCATACCCGGATATATCATCTACCATTGTGATAGACCGACTAGAGGGGGAGGGGTTGCAATATATGTCAAAAGCAAATTCACAGTCACAGTCTTTGACTGTACCTCAAAGACTAAGGAATTTGAATGCCTGGCTCTAAAATTATCACTTTCCAGCAAGAAATCACTCCTTATGGCAGCATGCTACTGACCACCGTCTGATGGTTGGGCACTTCTGCCACACCTTCGAAACCTTCTTGACTCTGCTAATACTGAGTGTATTCTAATGGGGGATTTCAATCTAAATTGGAATGATGACAGCTCTAAGAAATTGAAGGAGTTATGCAATGTCAAAGGTCTGTTACAAATGTTGACTGCTATAACCAGACCTAACAGAAAAAAACCCTGAGTGCAACACCCTCCTGGACCTTATGCTAGTATACAAACCTCACAATATCTCGCATACTGGAGTATTCTTCACCGATATAAGCGACCAATGCGCTACTGCCTGCATCAGACATCCTTCCCAAATAAAAACGGCCTCCAAATTCAAACTGAAAAGATGCCTGAAAAAGTTCTGCCAGTACACTTTCCTGAAAGATCTAAGCAATATTCGTTGGCAGGATTTCTATCTAGCCCCCACCTTTAATGAGGCATTTAATATCTTTCACAGCCTCTTACTGGGGCTAATAGACAAACACGCACCACTAAGACTGATCAAATCAAAAAATAAAACTCCTGGCTGGTTCTCTCCCATCCTGAAGAAAGCACTTAGGGATAGGGACTACTGGTGGAAAAAAGCGAGGAAATCCCACCTGGAGGCCGATTGGTTAGCATTCCGTACTACTAGGAATGCTTGTACCAAGCTAATGAGGTCAGAAAAAGCCAGGTACTTCCAAAAAGAACTAGAAGACAATAAAAACAATTCTGCCAAATTTTGGAACATCTTCAAAGAGGTTGAAGGTCAGTCCACTGCAACACCCCTTCCAAACAAAATTGTGTCTGATGGTACCACCTATATGGACAAAGCTGATATACTAGAGAAGTTTAATGATAACTTTGCCACTGCAGAGCTTGCCTTTGACACCTCACCTATCAGCAAACCTAGCCTGGCAAGAGACTACACTGTCGGCTTTGTTGATAACCACAACCATAACCAACTGCATCCCAACCCCTTCATCTTCCTCACAATTACGTTCAAGCAAGTGGAGGACCTCCTCCTTTATCTGGATACAAAAAAGAGTGCTGGTGCAGATAATATTGAACCTTACTTCCTAAAACTTGGCCATACCTATCTGACCGCCCCCAATACACACTTATTCAACACCTCTCTGATTCAAGATGAGCTACCTATCTCGTGAAAAACTGCCCACATCCTACCATTATTCAAGACTGGGGATTTGAGTGATCTGAACAATTACCGGCTTATTTCTATACTATCCATCATCTCTAAATTACTTGAAAAAATTGTGAACATCCAACTTAGAGAACATTTGGATTCACAAAAGTTGCTAAACCCAGCTCAGTCTGGCTTGCTTCAGAGCCAAACATAGTACGGTATCGGCTCTTGCCAAAGTAACTACAGACTGGCAAATGGCCTTGGACTCTAAGAAGCATGTATTTGCCCTCTTCCTTGATCTAAGTAAGGCCTTTGATACTGTGGGTCATACCATCATGCTTACTGCACTGAGTAACATTGGACTTGATAGTTCTGCCATTAAATGGTTCACCAGCTACCTAACCAATAGGTTACAACAAGTCAAAGCCATAGGAGATCTGTCCCCACAAAAATCCTTGTTACGAGGAGTCCCACAAGGCTCCATCCTGGGCCCTATCCTCTTTGCAATATACATCAATAATCTGGATTCACAGCTGGGCACAGCCAATGTGCACTTATTCGAAGATGAATTGTACTCTATACCACAAATTCATCCTTGGATTTGGCCCATGAGTACTTACAGAAAGACTTTGTCACCCTCCAATACAACCTTATCACTCATAAGCTCCTCCTCAATGCCAAAAAGACTAAAGCAATGATTCTCTCACCAAAGTGTACTTCTGGATGTCCACATATCACACAGATCCGAACACTCTTAGATGAACCCCTTGAAGTAGTTGATATCTTTAAATACCTAGGGTTCTGGCTGGATAACAAGCTCAGCATTCTGTGCCACTTAAATCAACTTTCTGTGCCATTTAAATGAAACCTCAAAGAAACTAAGACAGCGATTAAGTTTATTCTAGTGCATTAAACACTTACTTATGTTAGAAGCCAGAAGGAGACTAGCACAAACTACATTCCTACCTGTACTGGACTACGCTGACTTCCTTTACAGTCATTGCCCATCAACGATGCTAAACAAACTGGACACCCTTTACCACCGAACTTTAAGATTTATCCTAAATCTACCCCGTGGTACACATCACTGTTGTCTATACCAGGTTTCGGGATCGACCTCACTCTCAACTAGGAGAAAAAGGAATGCTCTCCTCTGGTTTTTTAGAGCATTATCTGATAATCTCCCTGCATACATCTTGAACCTCTTCAAATGGGCTAAAGGTTCCTATGGCCTGAGACGCTTCTCTATAATCTGCTTCCAGATTCCTAGAGTGAAAACTACCCTTGGCTCAGCAGCAATCAACTTCTCACTTTCATCACTTTGGAACACTATGCAAGACTCATTAAAATTATCTTCACTTCCATGCATTTTCACATTCAAAGCTCTATTAACGGATTATCTGAAGGAATCATGCAACTGTTTCAGATGCCTAGGACCCTTAAGCCCTGGGTGCCACCCTCAAATCCTACACCTAAGCATCTTATCCACCCCACATTCCTAACAACAGAAACCTAAGACCTACAAGCCTAGTTCCCTTAATCTGAGATGGCCCTGCTTGTTCTCTACCTTTTACCTATTCTGGCCTCCCTCTTGGCTGCCTACTCTTTCACCCCAATTTCTACCCTATTCCTTAATACCTCCTTATTTTTTATCATTTAGGTATGAGCTCTTACTTAGCGGAGACAATATGGGATTGTTGTCTCTTCTCATTCCAGTAAAGCTTATCATTATGTACCTTTGCATGTTAATTATGTTGACTGGTATGTATAGGCCCATATTGACCGGCATCTCCACAATGTTTTTTTTTTTGCACCCCTGTCCACCATAATTGTAATCTTATGAAGTGTACTGTATTGTATTAATGCCCTTGCCCACCTTGAAAATGAGCTTGCTTAATGGTGTTTTTGCCTGATTAAATAAAGTGATTGATTGATTGAAGTTCAGCTCTGGTTTGCTTCTCACCAGCTTTTTCTAAACGCCAAGAAGACAGTCTCAATGACCATTGGCACCAGGCAGAGACTCTCTAGGCTTAGCCCCACTCACCTTATACACCCTTGATGGGACCGTCTTAGAGGACACCTCCTCATTTAGATATCTGGGGGTTTGGCTGGACCAGCAGCTCAACTTCTCTGTGCATATCGATACTATCCTGAAGAAACTGCACCCCAAGCTTGGTGCTCTGTACAGGAATCGTAGCTGCATCCACCGACTGCGAGGCAGGAAATTGTCCAGAAGATGATACTCCCATCTTTGACTACTGTGACGTAGTCTATGGTGCGGTTCCCAAATCTTCCCTGACCAAGCTGGACACTCTCTTTAACTCCTTCTGCTGCTTTGCTATCGACTCACCTTCCTGCTCCCACCTCTGTGAACTTTATTGCTCTCTAATCTTCCTTCCACTGTCTCACAGATACACCTCTCACTGTGCCAAACTAACCTCCAAATTTTGGTTCATGAGGGCTCCCCTCCAATCTCTCATCCTCTCTATCTACTCCACCTCCTTCCACCCACTCTTTCCGATCAAATGACGCCCGTACCTTGACGGTCCCTCGCCGCTCCACCCTCATCGGTCAGACTAGTTTTGCCCATCATTTCCCTAAAATCTGGAATTCCCTCCCCCCTGAAATATGACACTCCTCCTCCAACTACTCCCTTACCTCTGCCCTACACAGTTGCCTTTCCCTCAGCTGTTCCTGCTTTAACCCACCTTAATACCTATCCCCAGTTTCTGCCTTCCTACCATGACCCCCCGGCAGGGTTCTCAGCATCCTGAAGGGGGAAATCAGGAAATGGCTACCCCTTCTCCTCATATTCAGTTCTTGCCTCTTCCCCCTCTCTTCTCCACCTACCCTTCTGGGTCACCAGTATGTACAACCTAACCCCATCCTTTTTACTCCAACAGCACTTAGGTACTACCTCAAGCCTGTTTCTGGTACACTAATGCACTATAAATGGTTCTATTGTGTTATTACTGTTTTGTATGTTTATATGTTTGTTTGTATGATTTTGGACATGTATTGTAATTTACCCAATGTTCCACTACTGTTTATTGTACAATACCTTGTGTTCCAACTGTTGCACAATCTTACAATGTTGTATAGTTTGTACTATCCACATACTATTGTAACTGATCATCCTTCACAACCCTATGTAACCCCTCCCCCAGATGGCACCATGAGAGGAGCAACTTGTTGTTCTGTGTACCTTCCTGGTGAAATATTTCAATAAATAAATAAATAAAAAATGGCATAGTTGCTGGGGAAATCACCTTTCAGGATTGAGTAAAGAAATGATAGTGCAACTGAGGTGGGGTCCAAAAAAACTCATTTTGAAAATTTGGAGCAAAAATACCAACACACGCCTGGGCCATTAAGGTTTCCAACCATAATGACCACCCTGTGGAGACCGACAGGTGTCAGGGGTGTGACTTGGGTGCATCAGCCATAATGCTCATGGCATTCTACCCCTACCCTACAGCTACTGACAGCCATTAAGCTATGCCTTGGGGTCTTCGGCCCTAAAGTTCACCCCATTCTCCTATACTGCACCCATCTAGGATTTTTTCCTTATGAAATGGGTTGAGTATAAAGGCCGAAGACCCCAAAGCCCACCGTAACACCTGTCAGTGTCTGCAGGGTGGGGTGAGATGGAATGGCATAAGCATTATGGCCGATGACCCAAAGGCACACCCCTAATGCCTTCCAGTCTCTGCAGGGTGGGGGTTGGGGTTGGCATTAGTTCAATACTTCATTGCCATCTCTCTAACACAAGCAGCTTATCAGCTTTTTCTCTGGATTTCCAGTAGGTTTGTTTGGTGCGGAATAGGGCATATTCAACTCGGGCTGATAGAATTTTGTTTATGTCAAATCTGAGTAAGGTGACCTTATACAAAAGGGATCTCTGTCAAGGGGCTTGGACTGTTTGAGTTTCTGCTCAAGTGAAGCCAAAGCTGCCTGCTTCAAAGTCAAGCATCTTGCCTTTTCTCTTTTCCTGGAGACTGAGAAGCTTATAATTCTCCTTCTAATGAAGGCTTTATAAGCTTCCCAGAGACAAGCATAGGATATTTACCCATTGCCATTTAGATTAAAATAGTCTTCTGTTTCTTTGTCTACCCATTCAGTGAATTCTTTGTCCTTTAGCAGTGACACATTAAATATCCACTAAAACTCTTTGCATTTACCCTCCCCTAAGGCTAACTGTAGATCAATCAGGCTGCAATCTGAAATCACTATATTGTCAATATTAGTGTCTAAAACTGAATTCACCAGACCTGCAGAGAAAAAAAAAAAAAAAAAGTAGTCTATTCTGCTAAAACTGGAATGCCTATTGGAGAAAAAAGAAAAATATTTGCCCTGTGGATGCACCAACCTCCAGATGTCTACCAGGTCTAAGGATTTAACCAATTTCTGAAGGGAGTTGCTATCCTGGTGAGAGAAGGCCTATGGGGGCAATTTATCCAGCACAGTCCTTTACTACATTGAAGTCACCTCCCAGAATAATTTTATGATCAGAGAGATTACTGAGTTGGGCTGTTAAGGTATGTAAACATTGCAGAGAACTACATTGGATCCATCAAGGGTACCAGAAAGTAGTTGGTATCTACCTTCTGAGTCAGAGATGTGGCTTGAAAGTACAAAGTTAACCTCTTTTCTGATGAGGATAGCCGTGCCCCATTGCTTACTATTGTAAGAGCTAAACTGCACTTGGGAGATCCAGGATCTGGACAGCTTAGCAGATTCACCTGCATCTAAATGTGTCTCTTGCAGGAAAGCAAAATCAGCCTTTTTCATATTTAGGTAGGATAGAATTTTCTTTCACTTTATTGGGGTTCCAATACCCTTGACGTTCCAGGATACAAACTTGTAAGGGTACATACTAATAGTAACAACTGACTAACTAGTCACGTGTTAACCATGGAGCAGTAGGCTGAACTTAAATAAACTAACTATTTAGGCTAAAAAGATAGTGTCAATATACTAGCAGTAACTTAAGAACAGTAAAGAACTCTAAAATATTATTAAAATCAGACGCTAGCAATAAAGCGCTAAACTACCTTACTATAGAGTTATATGTATCAAACAGTAACAGATAAAACAGTTGCATTTATACAGTGCAGTTGATCAAAGCATGTTGAAAGAACTTGGTAGGTAGGAACAGTAGGCTGTAAGTTACTGCACAACCTTAAGTCCACCAAACTAGGTAGAGTCCAAGGTGGGCTTGGTGTTCCTGTCTGCGAATGGGATAAAGGAGAGCCAACCAGATCTTACCCAATTAGCTGAGAAGGACTTACATGCTCAAAAGGATTATTTAGAGAACCAATATCAATCCACATGAGGTGCGGTAGGCAGGCTATCATACTCAGAACTAAGTTAAGTAAGTGCAGGAGTCCAGGGGACATGGAGGGAAGGAGGGAGTGTACATATGGAACCATAAGGAGGTGGTGGGATGAAGGAGAAGGGGAGACGGTGGTAGTAGTGGTAAATTTGGCTGATTTGGAATTTGAAAGCATGAGGCCTCTGGATAATAGGGAGCAAGGAGGACCAATCTATCTCATAGGGTTCACAGCGTAATAACAGGTTCAGGCTCAAGGCTCTGTCAAGTGCTCCAGCCAGGAAAAAACACATTATAACCAAATTATTCAGTGCCAAATTACATATGTTAAGACATATCATATCAGACAAGAGCTGTCTCCATTGCAACAAGTCTGTAATAGCAATACACTTACCACAGATTGCATTCTGAGTGTTTAGATCCAGAGAGGCACAACTCAGTTTCAAATAGGCACCACCATACAACAGTCGGGGGTGGTTGGATATGTGGGGCAAGGGGTTCAAATCCCTAGGGGTCCTAAAAGCACTAAACAATTGTAACAATTAGCATTAAAAGGCATCAACAGCACAGATCTACTGGCATCCCACGTAACACAACAAAGCATATCCCAGTACTCGAGTCGCATATGAAAAAGGGCCTTGGCTTATATGTTTACCTGGTTAACAAAATAAATAAATAAATAAATACAGCAGTGCTACTGCAGCCTTTGCTGAGTAGTAAAGAGCCAGGTATTAAAGACTGATGTCCATTAGTACAGCAGTGGGTGGATGCATGCAGCATTCAACAAAACACACAATATAAAATCTGATCAGCAATTTTGCATGTTAGGATCCCACCTTCAGTTTGTAGGCAGAAAAAAAGCTATTATGTAGTGTTCCAGGCTGGCGGTGACATTACACAGGAAGTGCAGTGTGTGGAGAGTGCTGCAGAACCACCAGAAGTGCAGGAGCAGAAACACTGGGTCCTTGAGGAGAGGTTCCTTTGTAGTAAGCAGTTGCGGAGGGACTGGAAACACTGCAGAGCTCCACTAAGGTCTCGTCAGCACGCAGGCACATTTCCAGCTCAGGAGTCATGCTGGAGGAAGATGAATGGAGACTCTCACTGCTGCGGCCATGCTTCCTAGGACTGGCTGCTGTAGATGCTGGCCTTGGAATGCTGGAAGGGTGATTCAGAGACCTCGGCTTGTGTTGGATAGCAGGTAGATCTGAAGTAGCACCAGAGATTTTAACTGCTGCTGAGTACAGATGAGGAGTTGAGGGCAGCAAGTTAGGAGTTCCAAAAGAACGTTGTGCAAGCTTTTGAGAGTTCTGGCTGTGAGGCTTGTCAGAGGAGGCACGAGAGCCAGTGTTAGAACGTTCAGAGCCTTATGTGCCTCTCGCCTCACTTGAATTAAAGTGATGGTTGGAAGAGGATGTTTGGGATAAAAAGGCCTGGGAATTTTGGAAGTTTTGTAAAAAAAAAAAAAAAAAAAAAAAAAAACAAGCCTCACTTACTGACTCACACTTCACAAATCTACCCCCGTCTTCCTGTATTACAAGCGTTGCAGGGTATTTAAAGTGATATGGTATTCCAAAGCACTGTAGCTGTTGTTTTGCATCAAAGTACATTTTCCTTTTGTTTATAATCTCAGAGGAAAAGTCCTGAAATGTAGACATGCTCACCTCTCCATGTTAGGGACTTTTTCATCCTGGCCAAACAAATTATGTCTTCTCTGGTGGTAAAATGAAGTAGATAGGCTGGGATAGGTCTGGGCTTGGCATTCTTAGGCACACCCAGAATCCGTATATTGTTTCATTGCCCTCTGTTTTCGAGGTTGCCTACTTTGTCCAGCAAGTAGGATATTTGGCTGCTTTGTTTTTGAATAAGCTGTTCTTGGTGTCCAACGGAGGTAGTGAACTTGGAGAGCTTGGTATTGTTCAAGTCAATTCTGGCAGAACGTTCCCCAGTGTTTCTTTTCAGTGCTGATGTTGATGATTTAACATCTGTGATATCAATTTTAAAATCTGCTAACATTTCTTTGAGCTGTATAATGTCATTTTTGCTGGTAGCAGTATTATAATGTTCAATAGTCATAGCCGCAGCCTCTACCTGTTTCCGTGGCACAGAGTGCTTCACTGATGTGGCCAGCATAACGGTGACATAACGGAGCGTCATAACTTTCAGCTAATAATATTTTAAAAAGAGAGCACTTCCTGGGTGAGATTTTGGTATGCCCTTGTAGCCCTGAAAATAGCTGATTAGATCCAGAAATTTGATCAGCAATTTAAGTAGAATTGAGCACAGGATCACTAAAAAAGATGGGTAGAGGTCCGAAGCTACATGCTCAGCCTGCCATTCACTGTAAGCGCTGGCATGCGCTCGCAGGCATTTTCATATCCCAGTTTGTGAGTAGCATAAGAAAGTGGCACGTAAGTTTGGTTACAAATAGAAAACACAGTTTACTTTCCAGTGAACAGTGAAGTAACAGGCAGGACAGATGAGCTTCAAAACACAGAGGATCAACTTGACCTGCATGATTCTTTCACTGCTCACTGAAAAGTATAGTATTTTTGCCTTTGTAAGCATGTTTGCGTGTACAGACTTGTTTTGCTCCTCATTAACAACTTTCTGCCTGAGATGGCAACACCCCAGGATTAAGAGCAGTGCATTCCCCATTTGTGTTTTTAACATAATTTGTAAGATATTTAATGGTTGGGCTTTGCTGGGGTCTGCTAGAGAAGTGTGCCTGGTCTCCTTACTGTTAAGGAAGAGTCCATTTATGATTATTCCATTCTGGGTACAGCCAAAGACCAATTTTACTGAGAAGTTGAGTTCTGCAATGGTTTGTTTTTTGGGTAGATTATTGAAAATATCATTTGCAGAGAGGTGGATGTTACAGTTTGTATTGAAGCTTATCAGAGGAAGCCATTCACAATGAGGCAGAACAATAACAGACCTTGGATCGAGCTTTGTGGTACACCTAAATCTGAGTGGGTTAGGATTGGAGAGTACTCTACTGACTTTCACCGCCTGGGACTGGTTGAGAAGGTAATCGCTGACCCAATTTATTGCCCCTTTGGTTAGACCCTGTTGCTGAAGCTCACAGAGTAATATGTTATTGTTCACAGTATTTGGGGTTTTAAGTAGGTCTATAAAAAAAACTCCCATGATGTAACTAGAATCCAGTGCGGATGCTGTATCATTTGTTACTTTCAGATGTGCAATGCTGGTAGAGTGATTGTGTGGGACACCTGATTGTTTATTTGACATCTGATTGTTCATTTGACAATTAGTGTTGCTTGGGAAAGTGCCTCCATGGATCCGACTGTGATCCATCGAATAGTGGCACTATCTGAGTGGGATCTGACCTGGGATCCAGCCAAATTCTGAGGTCGGATCCCAGGTCAGATCCCACATTATCCAATATCAGATCCAGTGATCTGACACCCGGATTCAAGGATCTGATGTTGGATCCTGACATTGTATCCAGGGATCTGGCATCAGATCCAGGGATCCAATGCTGGATCCAGGAATCTGATGTCGGATAACATGGGATCCGACCTGGAACCAGGTGGTCGGATCCACGGTTGGATAGCGCTGCTATCCAACTGGATCCACTATCCTGCCAAACTGCAGGTATTTGGTGGTATCCTAATTGCTAGGATACTATCTGAGCAACACAATTGCCAAAAGATTATTATTGTTGAGGATCAATGCCATTAGGGGTACCTTTAGTAACTGTGATAGACTGGTGGTCAGAATGCGCTTTTAGTGCCAGTCTCTTGTTCGTTTGCTGTGTCCATTGTGACTGCACAGGAAGTCAGGCAGAGGGTGCTATGGAAATGTGGAGGCTCAATGGTTCATTGGGGTACCAGCCTCCACATTTCCATGGTAGTCCCTGCTGGATTGATGATGCCAGGTCGGCAAACATTTTGTCAACTGACGTTACAATGAAACCTTTATCGACCGCATTTAAGTCAGCATAAAGGTGGTCATTGCCTACCATGTTTTCTTCAGGGGCTTTGCCCCTGAAATCCCCAAGTGGGGGCTGTGCCCCCACTCCCCTAATTAAAATAATCAACTATGAGCTGATTAGGAGAAGGGTGCAAGACCCCCAGAAAACAGTGACGGGATCCAGAGTTGACACTACAGTGACTTGGTGCTGTAGTTGCTGTAGTGTCAGTCATTGTCGACTTGTTGCTGTTGGGGCCGAATACCAGCACAGCCTATTTGGCCCAGCTGCAAGCCAAAGTGTCAACCTACCCTGCAGAACTGTTGCAAGCTATCTTAGTTGGGAGGGGGGCAGGTTTTCAAACCAGAATAAAAAAGGTTGAGAAAGTGGAAGTACTTGAGTGGCAATCTTTTGTTGTTGTGGCACAACAGGAAGCCTGATGCACCCCAAATTTTAATCACTAACAACTGTGACTGTGTATGGGGCCCCAGTTTTCTGTGTGCCTGCTTCTCCGGGGCTTACTGAGGTACAGTACGATGATTAGATGGTAGTTGTTGAGGTCAGAGGAAAGGGCAGCCTTGAGGAGTGGTGTTATACTATTACCTTTTCCTGGATCAGTGGGATGTGTCCTGTATAGCAGGTAAGATTAAATAGCACCAAGGTGGGACAGACAAGATAATCAGCTGCAAGTTTAAGCATGTTTGATTCAATATCATAATTGGTTCTTTTCAACATGCCACTTCATTCTGATCAAATTCTTGATTTATAAAAAGGGCAAAAGTGATTTCATTACACAAAAACAAGTACAATCAACCACAATAACTATGAACCCATTGTTATTTTGACTACACTGTACAAATGATTAGAAAAGGTTGTTTGTTCTCAGTTATGCATTGATTAGAAAGAATCCAGCAGCTTGATTAGCTGAGACTTTTTTTTTATTTCGTATATTTTCCCCCCTTCCACCAGCCAGCTCCCATCTGTCGTACCCACTCACTCAGCCCCATCGCCCACCTTCCACAGGACCTACCTCTCCTCCTACACACACCCTGCCTTACCACCCAGGTGGGCCATCAAGGGGGGGTTCTATCCTCAACAGAGACTTAGTCAGTGCTTTTGAAGAAGAGTGCCACGTGGGGCAGTGTGGGGCCTGCAGCGAGGGGCAGACGTCCTCCAGCATCAACTGGCATTTTTTTCCCCATATCCTTCCCAGCTCTGTAGGATGCCAAGAAGAGCTCTCGACACATGAGCACACATGCATGTGCATTGCACATCACAGCATGTCAGTGTCCTCCCTCCCAGCTCCACGACTTCACTTGCACTGCCACCTGTGGCCACCCCAGTGGCGATATTACAATGGAGTCCAATTGCTTTCCCTTCCCAAGGTGGAGAGTCAGACATCTTTGCAACCATGAATGACTTCCAGCACAGGGTACCCATGAGTAACACCAAGTCCCAGCTAGCAGTTTCTTTTGTCTTTACCTTCTGAATCCCTCCACCCCACAGTCTAGCATATCCTTCAGAACAGTACCACTTTCTTGTCATAGCAACAAGACAGAACAACGTTTTTATAACTGTATACATACACATAAGTAAACATTATAAAACATTTATCAAACTTTTTTATTTTAATTAATAATAAAATGGATCAGTTGCATAACAGCATTAATATACTCCATGGTTTGGTATGTCACGGGATGTCCTCACCTCCTGCATGCATTTGACCTCATGCTTCACAAAGCATCCAACACGTGATAATATCCATGACATGCCCCACACTGTTATGTATTACTGTTTAATTAGTAAGATGATAGAATATAATATAATATAACTCAACACTGTAATGCAAAATAGTGCAATTCCATTGTTTACAAAGAGGGTCTCCAGCCTTTTTATATTGTTGCATCCTGTGGTTATCAGATGAAGTTGCTGAATTTTGTCACCTGGAAGTGTAGTTGAATTCTTGTTTGCCCTTTAAAACACATATGGCAGAGGGCGCTAATGAGCAGCAAACCGAGCGGTTGCGTTTCTCACTCACTCCATCCATGCAGCTATTAATTGATGGTAATATAAACTCAAAATTACCCCTAAGTGGCCAAAAATACTATCGCCGGGTGGAAGAAAGTAGGATGGATGAATTTCTGACCCCCGTGCCATCCAAGAACCAGAGAGTGGCCGGAAAAGCTGGAAAGAAGTGTGCGCCAGCCTCTGTGGGTGAGAATTCGGGCCTGGTCTCACTCTAGGCAGCTGAGGTCACGGCGCTGGGGAAGGAGCTGACGGGCCAAGTAATTGCGGCGCTCGAACCGCACCTAATCAAGTTAGAGGACAAGCTAGATTGCAGGCTGCAGGAGGTCCTCGAACAGCAAATGCAGCAAAGTACCAGGCTGACAGAGGTGGAGAAAAGACTCTCTAGGCTGGAGGACAAGGTGCTGATAGTCTCTGGGCAAGTTAGAGCCCTTCAGAAGGAGCTGGAGGAATTTAAGGAGGCCTATGATTACCAAGAGAACTATCATAGGTGGCTGAACCTGCATTTGAGAGGGCTTCCAGAGGGCAAGAGGGAGGCGATGCCCTGGATTTCTGTAGCAGGATCCTGCCTGAGCTGCTGGGCATTAGCACAAAGCATGGTCGTGTGAAGCTGGAACGGGCTCACCACGCGGTTATACCGCGTCCTCCGGCTGATCAACCGCCCCGCCAGATAATCATGCGGTTCCATAATTTTCAAGACCAGGAGGCAACCCTAAAGGCTTACCGTGCAAAGGGCTCCCTGAGCTTTGAAGGCCATCATTTGTTCCTTTTGCAGGATTACTCTGCGTGCCTGCTGAAGAAAAGAAAGGCATTCAACGGGCTCATGGCCCAGCTAAGAAGCATGAAGGTCGAAAATTTCCTTGTGTACCCTGCTACACTTAAGATTAAACATGAAGGGGCGACCTATTCCTTCTGGGAGCTTGAGAAAGCAGAAGAATTTGTGGAGGCCTTAAAGAGGAAAGTAAGCTGAAAGGCCGGCGTGTGAGTGGTGAAGAGCTGGATAGCTGGACTGGAAAGGGGCCTTTGTATACATATTATATCCTTGTTGGTTGTGTTGCTGTTTGGAACTTGCTATATGAGAACTGTTTGCGCCATTGCGCTTTGTTCTTCTGGGAAGCTGTGGAATAAGAGGAGACAGTTGCTGGCTCGGATGGTACCGAAGTTCATTGGACACTGAGAGACTGAGATGGATGATGGTGGCACCTTGATGTGTCTCTTTTGTTCCCCCTTTTAGCCCTCACTACCTCATAGGCTCTGGGAGTGCTTGTGAAGGATGAGGCTGTAAAGCATGAGGCCATTAGGCCAGATACCTGATTCCTGTAAGGTAGGGGCGGGGGCAGGCTTAGCGCATGTAACTTGATGGTGCGGCCTAGCCCTCTCATCCTCAGTGTCTCTATATGCTTTATCCACTTGTTTGCTCCTGCTGTTTCTCGAATCAGAGGGGATGCCGTACAATTATATAAATAAGTGAAAAGTTTGTGTACACTGACTGCATGACAGGGCAGGGGAGCAGGAGGGTGGAGAGAGGGTTAAGCTTGCCCTCGTTGTACACTGGAGGTGAAGCGTTTATCTTGTGGGGGCACACCTCGAGGGGAGGCAAAGTTTGCGGCACCTTGCTGAGTCTTCCCCATTTTTGGCCCTCGCTACCTCATATACCCCGGGAGTGCTCGTGGAGGATGAGGCCGTGGAGCGTGAAGCCATTAGGCCAGATGCCTGGTTCCTGCGAGGTAGGGGCGGGCTTAGCGTGTACAACTAGATGGTGTGGCCTAGCCCTCGTATCCCTAGTGTCTCTCCATGCTTTATGCATTGTTTGCTCCAGTTTTCTCCCGAGTTGTAGGGGTTGCCGTGCAGTGTATAGATAAGGGGAAAGTTTATCTATAATGGCTGCATGACAGGGCAGGATAGCAGGGGGAGGGGGAGAGAGGGGATCAGACTTGCCCTTGTTATACATTGTAGGTGAAGCGTTCATTTGGCGGGGGCACACCTCAAGGGGAGGCATAGTTAGCGGGTAGGATGGATGAAGGGTCTCTCCCCTCTCGCTGGTATGCATTTGTGGAAGGGAGCGAGAGATAGGACGGGGAACGGTGGAAGCAAGGGGTGTGCTGGGTCGCTTTGGCGGGCTCCTGTCTCCACCCTTCCAGGAGGGGGGGCGCCTGGGAGCGGCTGAGCCTTCATGGGAAATGCAGGGTGCCTTGCTGAGCAATAATTAGGAGGGGAGGTAAAACAGGGGGAAGGCAGATGGGGGTTCTGACTGAGGGGTGGGTTTAGGGGCTAACTCGGTAGGGTAAAGGGCTGAGGGGGTCTGGCTCCTGTACTACATCTCAGTCCCCCCCCGGGCTCTCATTGTGGATGCCGGCACTTAGTGCGGCACAGGGGCAGGGGTGCCACTAATGTACTGGGGGAGGCCAGGCTGGGTTTGAAGGGTTAGGAGGCTGGGAGGAGGGTTGTGGATTGAGGAGAAAAGGGGGAGATCAGGGTAGGGTGTGAGGGGGAGAGGCACAGGGTGATCCTGGCTTTGTTTATTCAAGGAATTTGGGATTCAATTCGGAGACATGCCAGGTGGGGGATATATTGTGGATTAATACTTGAAGTGCAGGAACGGGTGTTAGAAGGACGGTTGGGCACTTAGGGCTGGTGAGGGGGGGTGAATAAGTCACCAAGAAGCAAAGAGAACCGGAGGGTGAGGGAAGGCAGCAAATGTAGACCTATGGGGGATCGGATGGATGGATTGGTGTCCCATGCCTTTACTTTCTTCTGATTGGGCCATTAGGGGACGTCACCAAGAAGGGTGGGTCATGGCTGCGGGGGGGAGCAGTGAGACACGCATCTCAGTTGTGGAGGGATGCATCTGTTTGTTCATTTTTCTGAACACACTTTTGCTATATTAGCAATTAGTGTTGATAAGGAGGTGGGGGGAGGTGAAGGGGAGAGTGAGCAGGGCGGACAGGGAGGATGAAATGGTGGGGTGGAAGGGAAGTAGGGTGGGAGGAGTTTACCAAGTTCATAAAGTTAAAAATGTTATCATAGATAGGATTGTTATTATTGTTACTACAGTTCTGTTATTTCTTAGATGCAATGGACAGTGTAGAAACCAAAGGCAATATGCAAGTTTACTTAAAAATGTTCTGGTAAAATGGAAGCGTACAGGGGAATGCCTGGTGAGAATAGACTGGAAACTGAAAAGACATATGGAGATGTATGGGGGATGCAGTGAACCTTAATGTTATCTCTTGGAATGTAAAAGGCATAGCGAGCCCAGTGAAGAGGACAGCACTTTTGACTGCATTGAAAAGGAGGGGGGCGCGGGTGGCATTGCTGCAAGAAACCTACCTGACAGAGTTAGAATATGCCAAGTTGGTACGGAATTGGGTGGGGAAGTGTTTTGGTGCCTCTTATTCCTCTCACAAGAGGAGTGTCATGATACTCTTTCATAAGAACCTGCTTTTCGAGGTGAAGAGTTGTGCGAGACCCAAAAGAGGGCAGGTATATTTTTGTTACTGGATCATTGCGAGAGGAGGCACTTACATTTGGTTGCGTATATGCCCCGGCGGTGTATGAGCCGCAGTTCTATGCCTCTTTGCTGGACTTGCTGGTCAGGAAGCAATTCCCTGGGCTTATTTTGGGAGGGGATTTTAATTGGACACTGGACGCATGCATGGATCACTCTGCAGGGAAGGGACGAGTCCTAGAGGCCATGAACCAGTGGCAAATTGGGGTAGCAGACTTGGATTTGGTGGATGGTTGCAGGGTGGTTAAGCCCAGTGCGAGAGAATACACGTTTTATTCTAACCCTCACAAGACTTGGATCTGCCTGGACTACATCTATCTTCCCAGGTGCTGGGTGGGTAGGATAAGGGAGCTATCTTACAGTCCCATTTTTGTCTCGGGCCATGCCATGGTTATGCTGAAGCTGACGGGGGGGGGTATCTGAGGGCAGACCCTCCACCTGGAAATTTCCTACGTACCTAGTTAAAGATCGGGCCTTTAGGGACTACTTAGTGGAACAATGGAAGTTGTATGAGGAGACAAACTCCACACATGAGATCTCTAATACTATTTTTTGGGAAGCAGGGAAAGCCTATATGAAGGGGGCTATAATAGCCCATGTAGCTAAAAAAGAAACAGAGCAGGTGTAAGAGGGAGGAGCTAGAGAGGCAAGTGAAAGAGCTGGAGAAGTGGGTTAGGGGAGGAGAAGGTGGGGATGCCACCAGATTATTAATGATGCGAGGATGCCCTCAACACACTGCTAAGGGATGAGGCGGGGAAAGCATGGTTATTTTGCCAGAGAAGGATCTTTGAGTGGGGCAACAAGCCAGGGCCCATGCTGGTGAGGCTGATGAGAGGGGGTAGGTGTCCAACACGGCTATTGAGGGTCAGGGATACGGAGGGGCAGGTCCTCACTAGCTCAAAGGAAAGAGTGGACTGTTTCAGGAGATTTTATGAGAGGTTGTATAGGGCGGAACATACTGGGAGGGAAGACTGTATATGGGAGTTTTTGGATGGAGTAACCCTACAGAGGATAATGGAGGAACAGAGGGAGCTGCTGGGACAACCCATTTCTAGAGTGGAAATCCTAAGGGCTATACAGAAGCTGCAGTAAGGCAAGGCCAGTGGGCTGGACGGTTTCCCCACTGAGTACAATAGAATCCTGGGGGGGGGGCAGCTGGCCAAAACATTGAGTAGGGTGTTTGAGGAGGGAGCAGAGGGGGAGGTCCCGGTGCTGCCTGACTCGTGCTATGATGCGAACATCTGCTTAATGCATAAAGCAGGACAGGATGAGCTGGACTGCACAGCTTACCGACCTATTTCTCTGCTTAATGTGGACCTAAAAATTCTAGCTAAGGTCCTGGCTACCAGACTGGAGAATATTCTCCCGGAGCTGATCCACCCAGACCAGACCAGGTTCATTAAGGGATGACAGTCTTATCACAATGTGCGAAGATTACTTAATGTCATATGGTGGGCAGGCCGGACCCGAGAAAAAATGGGGTGATCTCCTTGGACGCTGAAAAAGCATTTGATAGGGCTGAATGGGACTACCTATTTGAAGTGGTGGCCCGGTTTGGTCTGGGGGACTCTTTTATAGGCTGGGCTAGGGCTATGTATCTCAGGCCAAATGCATGCGTCATAGTAAACGGATGTCTCTCGGAAAAATTTGGGCTGGGGAGGGGCACGAGACAGGGGTGCCCACTGTCTCCCCTCTTGTTTGCCCTGCTGATCGAACCTTTGGCATCGGTGATACGCCAGCATATGTGTGTCTTGGGAATAGGGGGAGCAGAGGTGAGGGAGCATAAGGTGGCGTTGTATGCGGATGCTATGCTACTGTTCTTGGGAGACCTGCACAGCTCTGTGGGGCACTTGATGGATATTATTGAGAGGTTTGCAGGTTTCTCAGGTTATAAAATTAATGTTAGAAAATCTGAAGTCATAGGATTCCCGGATGCTGGCCAAGAGGTACAGTGAATGGGATTCAAGGTGGTCCAGATGGATTTTAAACATTTAGGGGTCAGGATAGGATGGAAATGGGAAGAGCTGTACAAGTTAAATTATCACCCTCTGATTAAGTCGGTCCTGGCAGACCTCTAATGATGGATGCAACTGCCTGTGTCATGGATTGGGAGGATTAATCTGATAAAAATGAACATCCTTCCCCGTATCCTATACCCTATGCAAATGCTGCAGGTGAGGCTAATGATGGGGGATGTGAAAAGAATAGAGAAGGGGTTCTCGGACTTTATTTGGCAGGGCAAGAAGCCCAGAATTAGCCTGAAATAGCTCAAGGCAGACGGGACTAAAGGGGGGCTTAATTTTCTGGATTTGGGTATCTATTACAGGGCGGTGCAGCTTAGGGGGATAGCTGATTGGGTCCACAGGCCGGTGGTGGCCAGCTGGGTAGAGCTGGAACAATGGGGGAACCCCAGGAGACTTACGGCCTACTTCCATAGCAAGGGACTCCGGGCATATAGGGAGTTGGGGAGTGGTAACCACCTAGTTAGGGAAATATTGGAAGCTTGGGTTCATCTGTGGCGGTGGAAAGGTTTTTCACAGAGGGAGACCGTATTACTACCGATAGTGAAGAACCCTTTTTTTCTGCCTGGGATGGAGGATAGGGGATTCTCAGAATGGGAAAGGGGAGGAGTTGCCTATGTGGGTGTTTTGCTTTAGAAAGAAGAGCTCAGTACATTTGATAGGGTTAGACAAAACATGAGGTTGGGGACATCCCAATTATTCTGATACCTGCAGGTGAAAGCATTTGTGGGGAAGATGGGAATGGGAGACAGGGGAAGGCTGCATCCAAATATGGTACAGCAGATGGTATACCAGACTAGGAAAGACCCAAAAGGATTCATAGGGAAAGTGGCTAAACAGGGCAAGCAAAACCTGCTGGATTTAACTGGTGCCACAAAGGCCCTTTGGCAGAGGGATTTAGGACAGCAAATATCGGAGGGGAATTGGAAATTAGTTTTGGGTATGCCTGAGTGGATCATGGTATGTAATAAGCTTAAGGAGGCCTTTTATAAGTTTCTGCATAGAATATACTGGCCCCCAGTGGCGGTCCACAGGGCACATCCTGCAGTATCCCCGCTGTGCTGGAGATGTAACAGGGGGTTGGGTACTTTTTTTCACTGTTTTTGGTCATGTCCGGTCCTGGCCAAGTTTTTGGGGGAGGTAGTGCAAGAGGTAAATAGGATGACTGGAGAATGGCTGCCTCGGGACCCCCTTGTCTGCCTATTTGGGGTGGAGGCAGTGGGAGGGGAGGAGGAGTGGCTGCCATTGCCTAGATGGATAAGAGTCCTGTTCATATTGGCCCGGCACTATATTCAGAATACTTGGGTTTCAGGGAATGGGCCTATGGTGACTGAGTGGCGGAGAATGACCCTTCGCTCTCTAGCATTGGAAAGGCTTACATTTACTGGTTAGAGATAGGGAGGAGGCTTTCCTGAGGGACTGAGCACCCTTCCTGGCGTCCTTGAGTATCTCTGAAAATATGATGCTCTGCACAGGGCTGAATATATAAACATTAACATGAATGTCAATATAAATGGAAGGACATCTTTTATTAGTTGGTTATTTATTATTTTATTATTTATTATCTGTTAATGTTATTATTAATTTGTACAGAATGGAGTTGGACTCCCTGGTCCTATGTATGTAATTGTTAGTACTTGTATATTTATAATGGTCAGTAATGGAACGCACACTCGATTGCATCTATTTATTATTAGTTTATTTAGGGTGTTAGTTTGTCTGCTCTTGTAGTTGTCTGTTGCTGTATGTTATATGTGTATTGTGTGTAAAAGAAAACTCTTAATAAAAAGAATATTCAAAAAAAAAATAACACATATGGCATTAGTCACATAACTGGTAAATTCTGTATAGGAACCAAATTCACTTCATAACTGAAATAAAAAAATGCTTAATCAAAAGTTCATATTACCAAATATTGCATATGCTGATCAAGAGTCTAAAATAACAATTCTCATTTGGCCAGCTGTTATTAGCTATACAGTAACTATCTGCTTTAAAAAAAATCAGTTTGCTCACCACTAACTGCTTTGTAAATCGTTAAGTTTTCTATCTAGCCTTTGGGAGGAATATGCATGCATTGATATAGAAACATAGACTTTGACAGCAGATAAGGACCGCTAGGCCCATCTAGTCTGCCCATTTCCCTACCTACAGGATAGGCCGCAGATCCTAGTTAACCAACAGCCTATTTCTTCCTACCCCCCACAAGAATTGCCTTATGTCTATCCCATGCATTCTTGAATTCTCCCACAGTTTTAGACCCCACAACCTCCTCAGGAAGGCTGTTCCATGCATCCACTACCCTCTCTGTGAAATAATACTTCCTCATATTGCCCCTGAACTGCCCTCCTTCTATCTTTAAATTGTGTCCCCTTGTTCTTGCAAGTCTCTTTTTCTGAAAGATGCTACCCTCTTGGACTTTGTTGATTCCACTGAGGTACTTAAAAGTTTCTATCATGTCCCCCTCTCCTTCTTTCCTCAAGGGTATATATTAAGCTCCTTTAGTCTCTCCTCATCACGGCTTCTCTTGCAGACCCGCACCATTTTAGCTGCCCTCCTCTGGACTGCCTCTATCCTATCTATGTCCTTGCGGAGATGGGGTCTCCAGAACTGGACACAGTACTCCAGATGGGGTCTCACCAACTGTCTGTACAGAGGGTTAACAACTTCCTGTTTTCTGCTGCTGATGCCTCTCCCTATACATACCAGTATACTCCCAGCCCTCCCTACTACCTTCTCACATTGCTTGCTAACCTTAAGGTCATCTGATATGATTACCCCCAGGTCCCTTTCCTTTTTTTTGTTACTACCTCCCCACCCATTGTGTATTCTTCCCCTGGGTTCTTGTTTCCCAGGTGCATTATTTTGCACTTCTTTGCATTGAATCCTAGCTGCCATACTTCTGACCATTCCTCCAACCTTGCCAAGTCCCTTTTCATCCTTTCCACACCTCCTTGTGTATCAACCCTGTTGCAGATTTTTGTGTCATCTGCAAAAAGGCATACTTTTTCCTTCCAGTCTCTCTGCAATGTCACTGATGAAGACATTAAAAGGACTGGACCCAATACTGAACCCTGCGGTACCCACTAGTAACTCCCTTTCTTCAGAATGGACTCCATTTACAATTACCTTCTGTGTCCTGTTGTCCAGCCAATGTTTTACAGGCTACCACCCTGGGTCCCTCCCAGGCTGGTTAATTTGACTATTAATCTTTTGTGTGGGACTTGTCAAATGCCTTGCTAAAGTCTAGGTAGGCCATGTCCACAGCCCCTCCCTGGTCTACTACTTTGGTCACCCAGTCAAAGAAATCTATTGATCGTCTGACATGACCTTCCCGTCAGAACCCATGATGCCTTGGGTTCTGTGCTCCACTGGCCTCTAGGTACTGACTATTCTTTCCTTCAGAAGTGACTCCATCACTTTCCCTACCACAGAGGTCAGACTGACAGGTCTGTAGTTTCCTGCCTCTGTCTTGGACCCACTTCTGTGAAGGGGAATCACATCCGCCTTCCTCCAGTCCTCGGGTACCACACCATCCTCCCATGATTTATTAAAAAGAGTAGCCAGTGGTTTCACTAGTTCCTCCCTTAATTCTTTTAGAATTCTGGGGTGAATTCCATCAGGACCCATTGCTTTGTCCACCTTCAGTTTTAGGAGTTCTTGCAGAACCCTTTCTTTGTGAAAGGACTGGGATCGACCCCCCTATCAAGAGTGCTTCTGTTAATTGGATTAGGCACTTCCCCTCCTCTTTTGTGAATACTGAGCAGAAATATTTGTTCAGTATTCCTGCTTTTTCACTGTCCCCCTCTGCCCACCCACTGTTCATTCTATTCAGCCTCACTATCCCTCCCTTTGTCTTTCTACGCTCGCTGATGTACCTATAAAAGGTTTTATCCCCCTTCTTAACTGAGTTGGCTGTCTTTTCCTCAGTTTGGGCCTTTGCTATTCTGACTTCCCTCCCTGCTTCCTTCTGCCTTAACTGGTACAGCTCTCTGTCCTGCTCCTTCTGTGTTTCCTTATACTTCCAGAATGCTATCTTTTTCTTCCTGACTTTCACAGCCACCTCTTTTGAGAACCATAGTGGCTTTTTCTTTCGTTTTGATTTGTTCATTTGCTTCACACAAAGGCTTGTTGCCTCTGTAATGGCAGTTTTGATAATTCCCCATTATTGCTCCACATCTCCTTCTAGCCTGTTTACTAGTGCTTTTCTGAGGCACTCTCCCATCTTGCCAAAGTCAGCCCTCCTAAAGTCCAGTACCCTCACTTTTGTATGGCTTGACTCTGTAGCTGAGTTTAACGTGAACCACACTGTTTGATGGTCACTTGTCCCCAGATGGCAACCCACTTCTAGATCTGAGATCCTCTCACGCCCGTTTGAGAGTACGAGGTCTAAGATTGCTCCCTCATGAGTGGGTTCCAGACTAGCTCTAATGCCTGCCACCTGTAGGGCATCAAAAATGGCCCTTGTTTTGGATGTGGCTGCAGCAAATGTGCTCCAGTTAACATCTGGCATATTCAGGTCTCCCATCAACAGTATCTCCCTTTCTCTGCCATTCTAAGAATGCTTCTATCATATCCTTGTCCATTCCATCCCCTGACATGGGGTCTGTACACAACCCTGTGCGGATTGGTGTTCCCTTTCCAGTCTCAAGGTGAACCACAGTGCCTCTCCTCCCTGTTTACTCTTTTGTTCAGTTGCTTTTATCCCTTCCTTTACATAGAGAGCTACTCCCTCTCTCCCTGCCTGTCTCTCCTGTAGGTTATGTCCTGGTATGTTAACATCCCAGTCATGGTTCTCTGTGTACCATGTTTCTGTGACTGCTATGATATCCAGGCATCCCTCTTCCATTAAGGCCATCACTCAGGGAGCTTGTTGCCCAGACTACGGGCATTGGTACTCATTACCCTCCATTTCCTGATGGCCTTACTCCCTTTTGCCCCATCCCTGTCCTTCTTGCCTTTGTCACTTTCTCCATTTACCCCTGCCCTTCTCCATATCAACACCTCTATGTTGGTGTTTGCCGCACTTACTACCATGATTATTTGGGGGGGCTAGGATTTTCCTGCTCATTTCCATTGTCTCCCCCCCCTTGGCTAGTTTAAAAGCTTGCCAATGAAGCATTTAAACCTATCACCTAGGATCCTGGTTCCCCTCCCGGACAGATGCAGCCCATCATGCCAGTATAGGCTTGCATCACTCCAGGTGGACCCCAGTCCCCATGAAGCCATCCCTGAGCTCCACACCAGTTTTCAACCACTGATTGAATCCATGGTGCGGAACACCTAGCCTCTCCTATGCCATAGATGGGTAACACCTCCAGAAAGGTTACGTGTGTGCTACTTGACTAGGTCCCTCCCCAATTCACAAACTCTTCCTGCACTTCTCTAATCCTTTCTTAGCCAGGTCATTTGTCCCTGGTGGACAATGACATCCAACTCCTCCCTGTGCAGCTGCTCCAGCAATCCTGAGGATTCGCTTCCTGTCCCTGCAAGCCATGGCGCCAGGCAGGCACCTTACCTCCCTCTCCCCTTCCTCCCCCAGTTCTACCTTCCTAACAATGGAGTCCCCCACCAGGAGTTGTTTCCTTCCCCTGCAGGGTCCCCTGCCACCCTCCTGTGGATCTCCTTTGTGGAGGTTCCTAGCTTCCTCCTTGGTCTCCACTGTGGGTGCCTCCATAGAGGAACCACAATGGCATAGGAATTGTGGAGAGGAACAATGGGAGGGATGCGCCTCTGTTCCACCACCCTCACCCTCCCTGAGCCCACTGTGGTCCAACCATTCCTCTTTCTTGGCAACCTCTGAGGCAACGGCAGTGGCACTGGTGGTCCCTGGATGGAAGAGGAGGTCCCACAAATCCTGGCCAACTCAGCCTGGAGATGAGCAACCTCCTCCCTCAGCCCAGAGAGGTGCCTGCAGATGGGACAACACCGCATCCTCCAGAACATCTCCCAGAAGACTGCTGCTCCACAGCCACTGCACTGCACCACTCCAATCATGTCTTATTTCTGGCCCCTTAACTGTTTGCAATCCTTATTCTTTCCTCTGTTTTTTTTTCTCTCTCCTTACTTTCTGCCTGTGTGCCATTTAAGCTCCTGATTGTCCTGTTCTGAGACAAGAATATCCTATATTTCGTAGTAGACCACTTACTTGCTCAGAGGCAGACCTCCAGCAGCTAGAGGGGGCCGGAGAGCTACTCTTGCCCTTCTAGGATGGTGGGTCCTTGGTGGTTCTGTGATCACTCACTTCCTGCCCCTAAACAGGAAGTTCCTGTTGTCAGTCAAATTCTGTGCCTATAAAAATAGAACTAGCTTTGGGTGGGAGGTGGAGCGGAGGGAAGGAGGGCAATATAGTCCCAGCAGAGAAGTTCAGTCACACAGCAGTCCTTTCTCCTGGTGTCTTCTGCCAAGCTATTAGCAGAAACTTTCTAAGGCAGTCTTTAAATGTAGCTTCCTTCTAGCTAAGCCACTCCCCCTACTTACCAGATCTTTCTACAAGTAATTTAAACCTCACAGCAGTTAAGTCCTTTCAGTCACCTGAGATTTACACCTAGATATCACTGTGTTGCCAGCAATGCCTCTTCATACTAGAGAGATTTGCTTGTTCTGGATAAAAAACAAGAGTTACTAGCTCACAGCATCTTAATGCTTTTTAAATACCACATTTAAAACATGCTATAGATAAAAAGCTTTCAGCTACACTGACCTCAAAATCTAGAATGTCTTACCAAGTAGTTTAAAAGAAATTAGCAATATTGCCTGCTTTGAGAGTTCACTGTTTTAGTAGCTGGATACCAGCTGTACTTGCACATGATTTAACATAGAAACATAGTATTTGATGGCAGATAAGGTCCACTTGACTCACTTAGTGTGCCCATTTTCCCTACCTGTTTCATATACCACATATCCTAAATGATCTGCAGCTTACCCTCTCTTTCCTATCACTAGAGTTCCTTTGTCTGTCCCATGCGTTTTTGAATTCCCCTACTGTTTTTGCCCCTACAACCTCTGCTGGGAGGCTATTCCATGGATCTACCACCCTCTCTGTGAAAAAAATACTTTCTCACATTACCCCCAAGTCTACCCCCCTCTATCTTCATATCATGGCCTCTTTTTCTTGAATGTCTTTTTTTTTTAAAGATGCTACCCTCTTGTACCTTATTTACACCCTTGAGGTATTTGAAAATCTCTATCATATCCTCCCTCTCTTGCTCTCTCTCTCTCTCTCTCTCTCTCTGTCTCCTCT
This sequence comes from Neoceratodus forsteri, assembly GCA_016271365.2. Taxonomy (NCBI): domain Eukaryota; kingdom Metazoa; phylum Chordata; order Ceratodontiformes; family Ceratodontidae; genus Neoceratodus; species Neoceratodus forsteri. The sequence continues at coordinate 273,416,973 of JADMNL010000024.1, forward strand.
CCTCCAGGGAATACATATTGAGATCCTCCAGTCTCTCCTCATATGACTTTTGGTGCACCCACTGCACCATTTTTGTCACCCCTCTCTGAACCACTTCTACTCTGTCTATGTCCTTCTGGAGATGCAGCCTCCAGAACTGGACACAGTACTCTAGGTGAGGTCTCACCAATGTTCTATACAGTGGCATCACCACCTACTTCCTTCTGCCGGAGATGCCTATCCCCAGCATTACACTGGCTCTCCTCACAGTCTTCTCACATTGTTTGGTAACCTTTAGATCATCAAATATGATTACTCCTAGGTCCCTTTCCTGTTTGGTGGCTGTCAGTAGCTCTCCTCCCCCCCCATCATATACTCCTCCCCTGCATTGCTGTGCCCCAGGTGCATGATCTTGCACTTCTTTACATTGAATCTTAGTTGACACAACCTTGACCACTCCTCAAGCTTGCTTAGGTCCCTTGTCATTTTCTCCACCCCTTCTGGAGTGTCAACCCTGTTGTGGATCTTCGTGTCATCTGCAAAGAGGCACACCTTCCTTTCCAGCCTTTCTGCAATGTTGCTTATGAAGACATTAAAGAGGACTGGTCCAAGCACTGATCCCTGCGGAACCCCACTAGTCACCCCCCTCTCTTTGGATTGAATTCCGTTCACCACCACCCTCTGTGTTCTATCGCTCATTCAATTTTTGACCCAGTTCACCACCCTGGGACCCACTCACAGGCTGCCCTAACTTAAGAAAGTTATTAATGTATCTGTGACTATACTTGCTATTACTTTAAAATTCGAAGTTTCTATTGTGTAGTCTATGTTATATTGATTTTAAATTTATTATTTGATCACATACACACTGTAATTATAGTTGCATACATTTAACCTCTATATATTGTACTACAGTTGCTATACTTTTTAGCTGCATACTCTTCATGGTCTTAGCTTAATGGCTCCCTTTAATATTCTATTTCGTGTGTATTATAAACCTCACGTGTATAATTACTGCTCTATATAAATACTATGTAAGTGTGAATTCATGTTATATATATTGTTTACCCAATTATGATGTAACGGAGTATTCCTTTGTATGTATTGTTAACCTCTCCTTTCCAGGTCCATCTCAAAAATAAGCTTGCCCAACGATGTTCTCCTGGTTAAATAAAGATTTTGATTGCTTGATTGATTGATTCGATGCATATGTTTTATTCTTGAAACTGCTTGTGTTGCCATTACTACTTAGCCCATGACCCAAATGCTAACTCTGCATTGTGCATAATGTAGGTTCCTCCCAGAGAAAAAAACTAGAAATAAATAAATAAAACCACTGCGTCCCCCCCAGAGTTCCTCAGTATTGCTCTGTGATTATTGCTTTATTAAATGTTTCCAGTGATATTTTGCTGGCTATGGACAGAATACACCTGGGGTAGAGTTTGTCACCTTATCAGAGGCCTTTGATATGTCATCAACAAATGTTTATTACAAAAGCTAAGGAATCTGGGGGGTTTTCACTGGTCATAATTTGGTTAGTTTTAGCTTAGTAACATATGACAGATAGCTATGTTGCCTAATGCTTCATTTGATTCGACATCTGTCTTGAAAAAATGCTCTCAAGGTTCTATCCTTGACCCAGTTCTTTTTAGTATCTTAATTAATGAACTCCCAGTGGCAGTAAATTGGTCTTTTCAACTTTATGCTAATGATACTGTTCTGCATGTCTGTCTAAAACAGAAATCTGATATTGAATTAAAATACATTTTCCACTGCAATTCACAAAGCAGCACAACTGGTTATTAGAACACCAGATATCACTAAACTCAAAAAAGAATGTTTCACTTATCTGTGGCACCAAATGTAAGCAAACCAAGAGTTCAGTCATTCAATTAAGCCAATATGCAGTACCAGGATCCATCTGAGACAACCTCTTACGAATGAGGTTAACCTTTCATACTTTAGTCTTCAGCTGAAATATGGAAGTTAGAAAAAGGGTTCCTACTGAAACACTGGAGAATGCCCAGGTGAATTGTGCCCTTTTTTTAAAAAGGGAGCCAGATGAAATTGTGGTAACGATTGACTAGTTTTACATCAATATCGGGTAACACTAAAACAAGTTATCAAGGACAAGGTAGTCGAGACCTTACAGAGAAAGGAACTATTTTTAAAAAGTTTATTTATTTATTTAAAATATGGTAACTGGGAAAGGCACACTGAACTGAGGCTCATTTCCAGGTGTGATACAGGGGGAAAAAAGGAATACATAGTGAAACATAGAGGATAATGTATGGTTTTTGGTTAATAACCACACTGTAAACACTTTGTGAGGTTGCCATGACATCACTGTAAACCCCAAGAGTGCAGCTCGAGAGATTTTCAGATGTCATGGTGGCAACCTCGAGAAGTGTTTTCAGTGAGGTTGTTAACCCAAGACCATACATTATACTTTATAGTGCATGGGCTACCAAGATTATGTAATCATGGATTGAATTACTTTACAGAACATTGATTGTTGTGAGCATTCTGTTTTGTTGTACCATTGATATGACATACTCAAGAAGGGTTAACAACAGAGTGATGTCATAACAATGGCATAACAAGGTTGCAATCTGCTTGATTTCAGTTAATACTAAGGGCTCTCTATACATTATATATACAATATCGCATAATTTGAACAAAACAGTTACAGGTTTAAATACAATTTAAAGGTCAGCGAACAGCAGGAAGTTAGCATGGGTTTACAAAAGAGAGACTGTTCCAGCACACTTTAATAGATTTTTTAAAGGAAAGGATATGGGGAACCATGGATGTAATATACTTAGATGTTAGTACAGCATTTGATAAGGTATTACATAAAAAACTAGTATACAAAGTCAGTAGGCATGGTATACAGTCGAGCCCACCAGGATGAAGTACTCTGCAATACAGAGGTCATAGTTTCCTGTTAGGTTAATGAGATTTGATTGCCCTTTGATTACATTATATTTCTGTAGGATCCAGCAAAATATCACTGGCAGAAAGTGTGATTAGAGCAAATCATCCTTCTGGGCTGCACTGTGGATAGCAATTTACTTGGCTGAGGTGTAACAAGGGAAGTCCCATTATCCCATTGACTTTACTAATGGGACTGAGAATGTTCAAAATTCTCACAAAATGACCAGGAAGAGGGTAAACATGGCTACATCTCACACTTTGCAGATAAAACAGGAGAACAGAGAGAAGCTGTAAGAGGACTAGACTGGTTAGAGGAATGGGAAGAAAACTGATAGGTGCTCAATGTGGACAAATTCCAGCTAATGTTTATAGGAGCTCGAAAAAGACTTCATTCTTTCCAACCTAGAATGCAACATTTTGGAATCCACACTGAAAAACGATATGGCAGAATTAGAAAATGTGTAGTAAGGAGCTACAATGATGATCAGGGGTTTGAAAACCAAAACATGTGAGGATAGACCCAAGAATTTGCAGGTTTTTTCATTGAAAAAGAGAAGAAACACAGAAAGGTAGAATTTGTCAGCAGAAAATGACCACTTGGCCAAACCAGCCTGCCCAGATCTTCCCTATCCAATCTGTCTCTGCAAACCCCAACTGACCTCTGGTGGGCCTCCTTCCTCCCTGCCTATTTACTAATATACCCCTATGCCTATCCAACACATGCTACAAGCTCCCCACTGTTTCTGCCTGCACCACTTCCACTGACAGTCTGCTCCAGGTGTCTTCCACCCTTTCAGTAATTTAGTACTTTACCTCACATCCCTCTTAACCCCCCACTCCCCAGCTTTAACACATGTCTTCTAATCCTAGTGCTCTTTCTCATTTAGGTCCTTGAATCTGAGTAGGTCCAAGGAATACATGGGCAGACTAGATGCACCCTTGGTCTGTTTCTGCCATCTCTTTTTCTATGTTTCTGTGTTTCTATAAGACTCCCCTCCTGTACCCCATTGACCTCAGTTAGGTACTTGTAGGTCTCTATCATGTCCCCTCTTGTTCTTCTTTCCTCTCTTTCAGGTTTTACATATTGAGATAGCTCAGTCTCTCTTCATAGGCCTTCTTGTGTAACTCCTGAACCATTTTAGTCGCCTTCCTCTGGACTACCTCCACTCTGTCTATGTCCTTTCTGAGGTGTGGCCTCCAGAACTGGGCAGAATACTCCAAGTGAAGTCTCACCCATGAGCGATACAGTGGCAACACCATCTCCCTTCTTCTCCTGCTGGAAATACCCCTCCCTATGCACCCCAGCATCACACTAGCCCTACCCACTGCTTTATCACACTGCTCTGCCACTTTGAGGTTGTCACTTATGATAACCTCATGATACCTTTTCTGTTCAGTGACTGTCAGTATCCCCTTCCCCTTATACTCAGCCCCTGAGTTCCTGTGTCTTAGGTGCATGATTTTACACTTTTTGGCATTGAACCTCAGTTTCCATGCTCTTGATCACTCCTCAAGTTTCCCAAGATGCCTGTGCATTCTTTCTACCCCTTCCCGAGTGTTCACACTATTGCAGATTTTGGGACATCTGCAAAAAGGCATACCTTTCCTTCCAGTTCTTTTGCAATGTCATTTATGAAGCAGCACCCTGCTGGTCACTCTTCCATCATCAGAATGAGTGCCATTAACTACTGTACCACCCTCTATCTGTTAACCAGTTTCTAACCCAATGCACCACTTTGGATCCCATCCCTAGGCTGCCCAGTTTTTGTTATCAATCTCCTGTGCTGCGCAGTGTGAAAGGCCTTGCTAAAATTCAGACAGGTCAAGTCCTCTGCCCGCCCCTGATCTATTTCCCTGGTTACCCAGTCAAAGAAATGAATCAGATTCGTCTGGCATGACCCCCGAATCCATTCTACCTGTGGTCTTGCAGCCTATTGGATTCAAGATACTCTACTAGTACTTCCTTTAGCAGAGTTTCCATTAATTTCCCCATCACTGAATTAAGACTGACAGGCCTATAGTTGCTACCCTCCTTCCTGCTGCCACTCTTATGTAGATGGACCATGTCATCTCCTCCCTAGTCCTCTTGAACCTTGCCTGTTTCCACTGAACTGTTGAATAAAGCTGCCAGTGGGGAGGCAAACACCTCCCTAAGTTCCTTTAGTACCTTTTGATGTAGCTCATCTGATCCCATAGCTTTGTCTACCTTCAGATCTGTAGTCCCTTCCAGACTCTTTCCTCTTAGGATGAACCTGTGTTCAACTTCCGCTCCTTTGTTCCTCCTACACCCTGGCTGTCCCCCAAGACTGAGCAGAAGTGCTGTACCTGTTCAGGATGGCAGCTTTTCTTGGTCCTCTTCTGGGCAGTGTCCCCCTTCCTCCCTCCCTCCTAATCCTCACTATCCCTCCCCATGCTTTTCTCTCCTTACTTATGTATTTGTAGAAAGTTTTATCCCCTTTAGCCACCCCCTTGGCTATCCTTTCCTTTGTTTATGCCTTTGCACCCCATTGCCTTTCCTGCTTCCCTCTGATTTGCTTGGTATACCTCCCTGTCTGCCTCCCTCTGTACAGTCTCTTTTTCATTCTAATTTACTTACTTCCTTCACATAGAGGCCAATTACCTTTATTATGCCTTCCCTTATTTTTCCCCACTATACCTCTACTCCTCCCTGGAACCCCCACAACTAGTCAGTTTCTGAGGCAGTCTCCCACTTCTTAAACATTTCACCCTCCTAACGTCCAGGACCCTTATCCTCATGTGGTTTACCCCTGCTTCTGTCCTTATATTAAATCACACTGTACAATGATCACTGGTGCCTAGAGGACTGCCCACTGTGACATCTGCAGTGTCGTCCCTGTTTCTAAGCACCAGGTCCAGGCCCTGTGAGAGGAATTCTGGGTCCCAGGAAAAGTTCAGACTCTGGGGCCCCTATGCAGCTGTATACAGTAGTATGCCAGGTGGCCTGGGCCCCTCTTTTGTGCCAGGCCCTGGGAATTATCCCTGGCTTCCCCACCATCTCAAAGGCCCTGACCAGGTCTAGCACTGTCCCATCCCTAGTGTGTTCTCTGACTAGCTGCCTGGGAAAAGCTCCTTTTAGGGAGTCAAGAATGACTCTGCTCTCTGCTGAAGCTGCAGCTGGAAGGTTCCACTCCACATCTGGCAGACTGAAGTCATCAACTAGCAGCACCTTCCCTATACTTACCATTCTGATGAAGGCTTCTCCAAGTGCATTATCCAACTCCTCTCTCTGTGCTGAAGGTCTGTAGACTACATATGTACAGGTAGCCCCAGAGCCTGTCTCCAGGATGACCCACAGCACCTACAGCTCTTTCTTGTCCTCTGGTTGCCCCTGTACCTCTGTGGCACTGATTCCCTTCCTCACATATAGAAAAATCCCTCCTCCCTATCCTGTCTCTCCTAAATGGAGAGTAGCCAGGTATGGCCATGTCCCAGTCGTAGAGATCAATGCACCATGACTCTGTTATGGCCACCAAATTCAGGCTGCTATTTTGTTTCCCAGACTCCGTACATTGGTGCACACAGCTCCACATACCTCACTCACACTCTGCCTGCTCCCTTCCTTTCTGCCTGTTCTGTCCCCTGAAGCTCCCTAAACCCACCTCTTTCCTTTTAAACTTCTCATTTCCCTAGCTCATTTAATCCTCTGCCCTTGCTTATCTGAGTACCCTTTCCTCTGTCCCCACCCCAGCAGTTTTGCACCCTGCCTCAGGCACCTCTTTCCCCCTCTGGGCCTTCCTCCTGGATGCTCCATCATGATAGGGGAGCAATTGTTGCCTCTTTATATTTTATACCCTTCCCCTGACTAGTTTAAATTCTCTTCTAACTAGAATTTAAACCACCCACCAAAGACTGCAGTCCCCTTCCTGAAAGATGCAGGCCATCTCCCCCATAGAGATCCGTATCTTCCCTGGTTGTCCCACAGTCCACAATGTAGTCAAGTCCTTTCTCCAAGCACCATGCCTTCAACCAGCTCCCTCCCTGCCCCTCACCTACCCAGCATGCCTCCCTTTCTCCCACCCCTCATTATCCTTCTCCCAAACTTTTCTACTGAGCCACTCCTATAAACCTGTTTACCCCACTTCCCATGCCTCCCCTCTCTGACTGTACCTCCCCTCTGCTTTCTGCTCTTACTTAATTCTACCAACCCTCTTACTCTACCTACCCACCCTCCTTCTCTCAATCAACCTTCCTGGTGGTGCTCCCTCACTGCCTCCCCACCTGCCTCTGCTACGATTCTGGGCAGTAGGCTCTTGCCTCTTGCCCCTGACATAGCATCCTGCTAGACAAGGCCTCTGGCTGCACCTATGGGTATAATCTTGTGCCCACCAGCATGGCAAAGGACTCCTGCAGTGGTACAGACTAAGGAGTGTGCATTGTTCTCTCCACCCCTACCCTTCCAGAGCCCACCAAGGTCCATCCGCTGTGCCTCTGCTGAGGAATCCTCTGAGGGAGTGATGGCAGACTTGGTGGCTCCTGGGTGGGGCGAAAGGTCCTCTGTACCCTTGCCAGTTTGGCCCAGAGTCCAGCAACCTCTACCCACAACCCACAGAGCTGAGTACAAATGGGACAGAAACTCAGACTCCGTAAGGTGTCCCAAAAGACTGCGACCCCACACCCATTATATTGCTCTACTCTCATGATCTTTCCTTTTTGCTTAGTGTCTATTGAAGGTTATCTGCACCCTTCTGCCACCTTTACATTCCCATTCCCATTGTACTGCTACTCCCTTTTGCTTGCCTGATTCATATGCTGTTTTTTTTTTCAATTGTTTAACCAGGAGTGGCACACTACACTGAAGCTTGTTTACGGGTGCGATCTGGGAGCACAGGAATGTTAAGCGACTTGCTCAGGGTCACACAGTATGCAAGTGGCAGGGATGTGAGATTCAAACCCAGATCTCCAGGTTTGCAGCTCAGAGTCTTAAACCACTGCGCTATACTGCCTATGTTGCCCTACCCTAGCTTGGGTGTCTCTTATTTTCTCTTTTTGCCTGTACCTACCCTATCTGGTATAACATTGCTGCATTGACTCCCAAATCACGAAGACCACCACAGTGACAGGAATCGGGCAAAATCCACCTGTCACTGTGGTGGTCTGTCTGGCGATTGGGACTGCATCGCTGAGTATTTGCCTCCCCCCCCCCGGTCCAACTCCAACTCAGAGTTAGAAACCTAGAGACTGGGCTGGTGTGTGGGGTGGAGCCCCCCACATGGAGGGGTTGGGGGGCGCAGCCCCTTGATGGATGCACGGAGGCATCCACGACACTGCAATGCTGATAGTCGGCACTGCGGCTGTCTCTGTCGGCAATGTCTCCATGTCGACTGTCAAAGCGGCATGGGTAAACCACCCCATCCTTCTCCTTTTTTACTACCTCTCCCTTTTGTTTGCCTGAAACTTATTTGTTATCCTGCCCTAGACAGGGTACCTTTTGTTTTCTCTTTTTTAACCCTCCAGCTTATCCTGGTGATAACTACTCCTTATGTACAGTACTAGTTGTTATCCTACGACTTGTAGCTACCTTTCCTGTAGCTGGTTGCTGCAGTACAACAGTAAACCATAATGTGTTTTCTCCTACCTTGGTCTGAGGTCAGAGTCTCCTGCAAAATGTGGACTATCTGCGTATACTCTGCAGTCACTCCTAAGACAAATGCTCCACTCCTGCACCATCTCATTCACATGCTGGGAAATGCTGGATGCCGAAAAAAGTGAGATTAGCTCATGTTTTGCGACATCTGACATGATCTGCTTGCCATCAGCACTCTCTGTGAGGTGTCAGGGAATCCCTGCTTTTATGCAGGTCCTCCTACTTCCTGGCTGTCCTTGAAAACTGGCCTGTTAAATTATAGAAACATATTGTAAACAAGCTACCCCCTGCCATTCTCCCATTCATTCAGTATTTTTATTTATTTAGTTTTTTGTTGTTGTTGTTGACCAGAAAAGGAGGCAATATCTATTTTCAGCCTTGTCCCTGGGGAATACAGATGCAAACCCATTAAAACTGCACCAGAAGTCGGCGATTATACAATGGCATGAATAATTTTAGTGCTCTGATTAGCAAGACTGCCTTAGAGATAGTGATGTTATCTGATAATAATATCACTGTATCTAGGGCAGACAGAGAGATGAGTGCAGAACACTAAAGGAAATCCCACCCTTCCTGCTCAAGGCACCATGAAGCCGACATGGCTTTATATTATCCTCCCTGCCAAAACAACTTACATAGCCCCCATCAGCCTCTTTCTCCAGCAACTTAAATTTAAAAAGAACTAAAACTACCTGAAAGGTAACACTCCACTGCTTCTCATTCCCCACTCAGCAGACCGACAATGATAGCACGTGTGCAGTTTAACAGCGCTATGCACATGCTCAATGGATGCTCTTAAAACCAGCCATCCTAAGTGTTTTAATTTAAAAAAAATCTAAAGTAAAAGACCAAACCTGACATGATTCTGAATGGAGTGGCTTTGATTCTTCATTTCTCAGCAAAATGGAAGATCAGAGCTGCTCTACTCTCAGACACTTTCCCTTTCTCGCAAGAGGTACTCATTAATTATTGCCTTTTGTATAGCACTTTTTAAAATGTATTTTAATAAACAACTGAAACAGTCTCCCTCTGGAGTAAAACAAACCTTTTTCCTGATTAGGGGTTTGTGGGGTATGAGATAGAAAGAAACATAGCTAGGGAGGATGAGAGAAACAGGCACAGGTAACCCACTAAGACATTTTGCACAAACATTTAATATTTTTTTGGGGTGCATTTTTGATCCCCACAATGCAACCACTAGGATTTTGTGGAATACAGGATTCTGCAGTAGAATCCATAATGCTTTTCAGAATTTTTTACACAATCCATCAGTATCCTAAAAGTCTTTTTTTTTTTTTTATTTAAACAATGGACTAGTTTACAGCAGTTTCATTAAATCATGGATTAATTTTCCATAGATTGCGGAAAACTAATCTGTTTTTGTTTTTATGAAAAAATATCAGCCACATTGGATGGGGGATTGTATTTTGCTGGATTTTGCAAAAGCCTTTGATAAAGTGCCACACAAAGCCATAATACAACAATTAATCAATATAGGTGTAAATGATAAAATGATGGCATGGATTTGAAACTGGTTCAGTGGAAGAAGCCCAAGAGTTACTATAAAGGGGTACCTCTCTGATCCGGTTTGCGTGACAAGTGATGTGCCTCAGAGTTCTGTTCTGGGACCATTGCTGTTTCAGATTTTCATATCCGACATGGACAGACTGTTAACAAGCTGAATAAGTTAATATGCAGATGACACAAAAATAGCCAGTCATAAATTTGCAGGATGACAGTGATGCACTACAAACAGAACTGAACAACATAGGTAAATGGGTGACTGCAAAGGGTATGAGTTTTAATGCAGATAAGCGTTGTGTAATGCACTAGGCCAGCACAACAAACAGAACACTTATACTCTAAATGGACTTCCTCTAAGGGAAACAACAGAAGAAAAAGACTTTGGCATAACAATAACAAAGAAAATAGCTTATGATAACCATTGTGACAAATTAGTAAGGCTAAAAGGCTACTATGGACAGTCAAAATAAATTTTTGAAGAAGGGATGAGGAGATGGTGATGCCATTATACAGGGCATATACGAGACCGCTATTTGGCTATGGAAGCCAGGCATGGGGTGCCATTAATAAGGGGACTGAAAATCAGTTAGGAAGAGTTTAAAGACATCCAACCAAAATGCTATACAACTTAAAGAACTTATCATATAATGAGCGTCTCCAGAAATTAAACCTTATGTCACTAGACTAGAGACAAGAAGGATCAGAAGTGATATGCTCTTATGTTATGACATCATGCAAGATAATTACCTAATACACAAACGTATTTTTTTTTTACCTTTGTTTTACCAGGAGAGACATACTAAGCTGAAACCTTTTTTACAGGTGCAACCTAGGAGCACAAGGAAGTTAAGTGACTTGCTCAGGGTCACACAGTATGCAAGTGGAGGCTGTGGGATTCAAACCCAGGTCACCAGGTTTTGCAGCTCAGAGCCTTAAACCCCTGCGTTATACTGCCTCCTTGTTTAGAATTTAAAATTCAAAAGTGATAAAATGGTGATAAAGGACACACATTGCAACTAAGACCAAATATTTTTTGACAAACAAGAAAAAAGTCTATTTCACACAGAGAGAGGTTAATCCTTGGAATAGTTTACCTCTAGAGATCATAATCAGTAAAGATAAAAACCAATTTAAGAAAAAGCTAGACAACTATATACTTGCTGGAAATAGACTGTGTTATTATGGGTAATTGGAAGGAGTATACTGCCTTCTTGACTCCTAAAACCTTAGTATAGTATAAGATTTACGTAAACCATGTAACACTAATCAATAGAATATGTAAATGGCAAATGACTAATCTGCAGTTTAACTAAAAAGTTGCAAACTGCTTTTGGAATTTTGCTTCAACAGAATTCCATTAGATTCCACTGAAGCAGAACTGGAACTTTCTGCACGGCTCTAGCAACCACATAACTGACGCTCTCTCTTAATTATCGAAATTATTCCTGGGTCACCCTTGAAAAGGGGACTTTGGTTTGAGGAAGTCAGTAATTGGTGAAATGTCAGGTGATCTCTGCTGCTCCCCACAACCGTGGCTGCTTGCCTTTTGCGCCTTTGCACTCTGCATTTTGGACTTTGTGTTTTGTCAAAATAAATGCCATTGTTTTGGAATATATATCTGGCTGGACAGCATTCTTTGCAAAAGGAACTTATAGGAGGGTGAGTGCCATGACTTACTTGTACTGTTGATTACTCCCCCCACTTGCAGCTTTACTTTGTGTTTGTGTGATCGGCCGTGCCGTCAAGTTGCTTAACTCCTTGCCCTCCTATCGCGATTACCTCACTCACTGTCCATTGTCCATTGTGTGAAATGCGTGCACTGTGGTTCTTTTGCATTCAAAACTAAAATGACTTGTGCATTCTCTAGAGGTTCCAGAATGCTGTTATACCACAGAAGGGTACAATCACGTTCCATGACCTTTGGACTGTGGTACAACCGCATTTTGAAAGGGATGGAATTCTGTATAGAACAATTCTCAATTATACACTATATAGTAAATAGCAGAAGTAAACCAATACCCAAAAGAAAGATTGATAATTACATGACAAAAATACATAAAAGGATATAACCACTGAGACAGAAGGGGCAGTCTTGATGGACCACCTGGTCTTCTTCTGCCCTTAAGCCACAGTATTAACAATACTCAACATCCTAGTGCTTCAGATCACCCAGCTGTGGAAATGGGTAGAGGCAGAACCCACAGTACGTGAGATTCTGTATTTTAGCCGGGCTATCCTGGGTAAATAATGTCTAAATAAAATAAATAAATAAATAAAATAAACGTCTGGGTCCCCTTCCTCCTCATGTGCTGCTGCCAGTATTTAGGCATCCTGTACAACTACCATTTTGTTGAACTACTGCATCTTGGACATTTAGCATGGCTGGTACGAGCCCTGCTAGTCAAAGTTAGCACCGGTGCAAACATGGTTTGCACTGGCACTAACCCAGGCTTTAGCACCCCCAAACCCTCCAGTGCCCAGTCGCTAAAATACCATTGTGCCTATGCAGATTAGGGGGTCCCCTCATACATACTGGTGCAGTGATATTTTCGAAGGTTTGCAGTGGCAGTAAACAGCCCCCAACCCCAAGTTATGCTGTTTACCACTGCTGAAAACCACCTCTTATCTGGGCACTAAGCCTGCACCCTCGCCTCCTGAAGGCAGGGTGGCTGTATTGCAGCTTCCCACCTGTGCCGAGCTGCCCCCAATCACCTAGTATATAATTTTGAACAGTCCCTGGTGATCCAGTGGTTCCCCCACCCCTGATTGTCCAGTATTTTGTTTTTGAACAGTCCCTGGTGGTCCAATGGTGCCCCCACACCTCAATCACCAATCATGATTGCGTTTCCTGACTGTCAGACAGCGGCTGGCTAAGGAGGTAAGAGGAGGGCTGTGCCGGCTACTGTTTTCATATGCAGGACTCGAGGTGAGGTGGTGTGCAGGGCAGGAGTGCTCCATGGGGAAGTGGATGTGATCAAATGGAACACCTGGACTAGGAGGGACTGTTCAAAAATGTTATACTGGGCAATCAGGGGGTTGGGAAGAACCACTGAATCACCAGGGACTGTTCAAAAATATTATACCGGGTGATCGGGATGGGGTGTTGAAAGTGGCCAATGGCCAAAGTTTAGTGATCAGTGGCCAAGGTTTTAGTGACCAAACTTTTATCAACAATATATAATTGGCTAACCAAAAGGTTGAGGAGAGAGAAAGGTGTAAAATGGCTAGTGTAGAGGCTGCAAATGAGTAATAAATAACTAAATGATGCCAACATGTGAATTAATAGGTATGGCTAGCCAAAGGCTGCAAGTGGCTAAGTAAATGAATGATACCACCATGCCAGTTAATATGTATATATGTGTAAGACTTTAAAAGGTTAATGGTTGAAACTCTGTAAATGTAGAAAATAAAATAATTCAGAAGCACAAAGCCAAGGTCTAACTTGGAATTATCCTATTCAGCAGAAAAACACTGTGTACCAAAACATGTCTTTTTGAAGGTTATGGCTGAGATAAGAACACAGCTGCTGGTAACCGAGGCTGGCCTTGACGATTGAAGTTTCTCATTTTGTGATTGCTAGTGTTTAAAAATATGTGTTACAAGGAACTGATATAAAAAATAATGAGATACATCATTTGGCCACTGTCTGGTTTCTATATTTAAGCCAGTCACTTTTAAAAACAGCCACATCCCCTTGCATGTTTTCTGTATCCTAAAGCGAGTTATTTTTTTGAGATCCCCTAATCACTTGTTTTTCCATCTAAAGATGACCATATGTCTCAGCAAAGTGTCAACTGTATCTTATGACTGAGGTATCTCATGGCCATTGTACTTTTAAAACCTTGTCTCATGATGCTATTACATGACATGATGTCTAGGCTAAGATTTGCTGTAGAGTTTGGAAATTTCCACTATGCATTTTGATGTAGACAGTTGAATATAAATATAGAACCAAAGTGTTCTGCCATGTGTGTCCAAGGGGAGTAGCCAACATGGCTGCCATAGATACTTGGATCACCCAGAGGAATGAGGAATGTTGCTTCATTCCCTCTGAACACCTGTAGCCCAGGTGGTAATAAGCCATCAGCTGTTTAGATTTGATCATGTTAGAGGTAAAATTGTTAGGGCTTATTTGGTATTAATAAATTGCAACTGATTTAGAACAACATTTGGTGTCAGGTGGCTTTATTGGATTACCAGGAACCACTAGCCAAGAACCTTGTGCTTTTACAAACTGGCCAAGCCAGCCAGCAGGTGGTTTTGGTTCTGGTCTTGGTAGATCTGGTAAAGCCTAGTGTTTACTCTAAACAGGGTCTACACAATTAAGGGTCATAACCTAACTGTGCGGCTGGGAAAAATAGTCTAATGGACTCTGAGTGTTTGAGTGGACTTGAACCCACAGGAAAAGGTCTATAGTGCAGCTATAAACTGGGTAAGGGTAATGTATATTTATGTGGGGGTTTGAGGACCCCAGGTTTAAGGATATGTGGAGAGATGTATTAAGGAAAAGTCTCTCAAACATGCAAGGGCAGCTGCTCTTGTAATTTGTGCTTGCTAGAAGTATATACTGTTAGAGCTGATGCTGGCTTTCACAGTTCAGGCTGCTTTTAGCAGAAAAGCAGTGTCTGATCAAGTAACATTAGATAAGCAACATTTAGAGAAAGAAAAACAAACCAGTGTGGATGCGTACAAAGTAGGTGTGACTACAGATGGGTTGATTTGAACCCCCCTTCCCACAATGTTCACTATCTGTGCAGTTTTAAGCTTTTTTTTGTATCAATTTCAAGTTCCCTTGCCTTCTATAGAGGCTGAAACATTTGATCCCAAACCTAGGTACTGGGGACCGCCACCAGTTGGATCTCAACCTAGTACCTAGTACTGCTACAGGTTTTTAAACTGCAAACCAGAGCTCTGGGAAAAGACTTGGTTTGGCAGGTTACTGAAATGGCCAAAATAAAAACCTTTGAAAGGTTAATAGCTGCAGCACTGGAAGGTAATAAAGGTTCTGCAGTCGTTCTTCTGGATCGGACTGGTATATCAGAAAAGAAGAAGGAAAATACCTTGGCACAGTGTAAGTCTGAATATTTTATTTTTAAAGTTTATTTTATGTCTGTCACTTTTATTTCTGTAATTATGTTCTGTTGTCAAGGTTGCAACATAGCATTGACTGCCTTTGGCGCAGAACATGTTACAGTAAAAATAAAAATAAAAGCTTCTTTACCTCATATCTGAATGTTTTAATTAGTTTCTTTTAAATAAAAGATTTGTATACCAGCATTGGAGGCAAGTCAGATTAGTTTGCCCTACACAGTCCTTTCCAACAAAAAGACTGGATTTACAGACATTAAAAATGCCTCCTATTAAATGTGAAATGCTGACAGACCTCCACTCATGAACCAGACACCTGAGATATCAGACGTTCTGCCTGTTGTTCAATTCGTTGCCAAACAATTAGAGATTCTGAAGTGTAAAACTGTCCTGTTTAATCCTGGAGGGCAAGCAGCTGTTTCTTCTCAAACTGATATCTGGTAAGGGTTCTTACAGTTCACTACCTATTTTTGTCTTCAACCTTTTTTTTTTTCAGTTCAAGAACCACTGCTTACCTTAGGTAAATGTTTAAAGCTGTTCTAATGTCATCTGCAACAGTTTGGGTGTGATATATATATATATATATATATATATATATATATATATATATATATATATATATATATATATATATATATATATATATATATATATATATATATATATATATATATATATATATATATATATATATATATATATATATATATATATATATATGTTTATTTAATTGGTATTGCTATTCACTTTAGGATACATTTAGACTCACTGGTATATACTACAATTGTTTTGTGCTCCGTGCCTAATTATTGGTGTGGTTATCTATGTTTCAGGGTCATTGTTAGCTGTGTTCTTGCTATCTATAATATTTGGGGTTGTACAGCTGATTTCCTAGGCAGAAGTTGTTCAAAATGGCAATAAAAGTGTTGATTGTTTATGTAGTTGAAAATGAATGGTGTTTAAAAAAGACCCGCTGGAGAATTCTTTGTTTACAAGGATTTGTTGTTTACTAGAATGTATACTGTACTGTGTTTTAAAGGTCTGTTTATGACTAGTCAGTGTTTTAATGTGGGCTCAGCTTACAACTGTTGTTTTGTACTTTAAAAAAAATATATATTTGCATTTTAAGCTTACTTGAACAACTACTGCTAAATGCATCCCCACGTGTGAGCTAAATCTGTTGCCAGCTCCTTTGGGCTGACAGTCAAATTACTTAACCCCTTATTCCTGACTGGATCTAAACTTCTACAGTCAAGTTTGCAAGGCATAAAAACATGTACTGTATATCTACTTTTCTTTGCTCCTGGCTGGCTCGCCAATTTGTAAAAGCACAAGGTTCTTGGCTAGTGGTCCTTGGTAATCTAATAAAGCCATCTGACACCAAGGCCCAGATATTCAAAAGGGTTGTGCATGGTGCAACAGTGTTGCACCATGCGCAACCCACTGATGAGTCCTGGCACGATATTCAAACAGAGATTGTGCCTGGCACAAATTCCGATGCACCGGAGCACATCAGTAATGTATGCAGCGCAGGTGGGGGGGGCGTGCCCATGCATACTCTGAACATCCCGATATTCAGCCCGGGATGTGCTGAGTCCATGCATGCACAACCCCTACTTGTGCTGCACACAGGTAAGTCAAGAAAAAAAGGAACAATGGCTGGCCATCCACAGGTGATCTGCCGTATTGCAGGGTGCAACACGGCAGCTGCCACCTGTGGGTGGCCACCCGAGCTCCGGCTGCCCCATGCCCGATCACGGGCATTTGTAAAATATAATAACTTCCAATATCCCTGGTGGTCCAGTGGACTGCTGTCAGCCCGATCGCGGGCTTGAGTATAAATTAAATAACTTCCAATATCCCTGGTGGTCCAGGGGACCACTGTCAGCACGATCGCGGGCTTAAGTATAAAGGAAAGAAATTCCAATATCCTTGGTGGTCCAGTGGATTGCTGTCAGCCCAATCTTGGGCTTAAGTATAAAGGAAAGAAATTCCAATATTCCTGGTGATCCAGTGGTACCCCACTCCCCACCCGCCACTGAGACCCACCACCCCACTCCCCCCATCAGCGGCAGGCAGCAGCTCCCCACCCACCTGCCACCTCACCGCCTGCTGACTGATACCATAGGTAGGGCTGTACACCCATTGGTCCTGGCGTGAGCCATTGGGCATGCAGCCCGTGCCACTACACATTCAGATATGTGAATGGATCGATTCACATCTGAATGCATAGTCTGGTACGGGCTGCACGCCTGCTGCTCATGCTGAGGAACAATGGGCGACAGCCCCACCTATGGTGTCAGTCGGCGGTGGGGTGGCAGGCGGGCGGGTGCTGCCACCCACCGCTGACGGGGAAGCAGGGTGGTGGGGTCTCAGTGGTGGGTGGGGGTACCGCTGACCACCAGGGATATTGGAATTTCTTTATTCTACAAATGCCCGCGGGCTGACAGCGGTCCACCGGACCACCAGGGATATTGGAATTTCTTTCCTTTACACTTAGATCTGCGATCGGACTGACAGCGGTCCACTGGACCACCAGGGATATAGGACGAGATTCATTTTTACTTAAGCCCGTGATCGGGCTGTGGGGCACATTGCTGCGCTGTGCAGGGGGCGTCAGTCCCCGATGGCTGCTGCCTGGCATGGCGCCAGGTGCATGTCACTGGGGATCAGTGCACCTGTATGCAAATGGGGCCATAATGACATGCAAATGTCCCCATTTATGCCTTGCATACATTATGGCTCATTTGCATGTGCACTTTTGAATATTGCAGTTGCTGCGCATAGCGCAACGGAACTTGTGCTAGCACATCCCCCTGCTGCACTCTGGCCACTTGTGCTGGCGCAGTGCCACTGCACTATGCACACTGCAGGTGGCCAGGGTGCGATATTCAATTATGCTGTGCCATGGCGCAGCTCCGTTGAATATCACCCAGTCAATGCCCCAGCGCAGTCAAGTTGCGCTGTGCCCAGGCTTGCGCCACAGCCTGGTGCAGTTTGAATATCTGGGCCCAAAAGTTGTTCTAATTCAGTTGCAATTTATTAATACCAAATAAGCCCTAACAATTTTACCTCTAACATGATCAAATCTAAACAACTGATGGCTTATTACCATCAGGGCTACAGGTGTTCAGAGGGAATGAAGCAACATTCTTCATTCCTCTGGGTGACCCAAGTATCTATGGCCCAGAGTGCATTGTTTGCTTTCTGAATACTCTGTTACAATGCCTTGGGAGTGCAGCTGGTATGCTAGTCATGGCCACAGTAGTGAAAGATAACACCATCTGCAGCAGTGTTGTGTGCTGCGGTGCCTCCATTTTTCATGGATTGCACCACGTGTGATTTTTTTGTTACTGGTGTGTCTGTGCACAATGGTAGTGGTGCCCTGCCCTGCATACCTCTCAACTGTCCAACATTATGAGGAACAATGCCTCATTTTACTACACAAAAGGCCCCTGTTCCACATTGAGAGGCTCTGTCCTACATTCAGTGTTAAGATTTTAAACTAAAATGCCCTAGCCGTTACAATGACATTGTATAATTCAATTAACAACAAACATCGCGAGCATGAAGGCATTCAAAAGTGTTCTACATAGATACATAGACAGTGTTGGCAGATAAGGGCCTATGGCCCACCCAGTCTGCCCATTTGAGCTTGTAAGTTCAGTTTGTTTTCCTAGAAGTCTGTTGCCCCTTACCCCTGACCTCCAGAATTCCTTTATGTCTATCCCATGCATTCTTAAATCCCGTGATTGTTTCAGCCCCCACCACTTCCTCTGGCAGGGTGTTCCACTTGTCCACCACCCGCTCTGTGAAGAAATTCTTTCTCATGTTTCCTCTGAATCGTCCCTCCTCCAACTTCATCCCATGCCCTCTAGTCCTGGAACATCTTTTTCGCTTAAAATAGTGTTTTCCTGCACCCTGTTCCTCCCTGTAAGATCGTGTATGTCTCTATCATATCCTCTCTCCCTCCTCTCCTCCAGGGAATACATGTTCAGTTCCTTCAATCTGTCTTCATAGGACTTGTGATGCAATCCATGCACCATCTTTGTTGCCCTCCTCTGAACCTTCTCTACCCTGTCTATGTCCTTACGTGGTATGGTCTCCAGAACTGTACACTGTACTCCAGGTGGGGCCTCACTAGTGTCTTGTATGGAATTATGACCTCCCTTTTCCTGCTGGTGATGCCCCTGCCTATACATCCCAGCATCCTATTTGCTTTACCTGCTGCCTTGTCACACTGTTTCCCTACCTTGAGGTCATCAGAGAAGACAACCCAAAGATCCCTTTCCTGCTTGGTGCATGCTATATCCTCACCCCCAAGTGATATATTGTGCCAGGGTTTTTGTGCCCCATATGCATTATCTTGCACTTCTTTGCATTGAATTTCAACTGCCAAACCCCTGACCATTCTTTGAGTTTCTGCAGGTCGCTTCTTATTCTGTCTACACCCTCTGGTGTGTCTACTCTGTTACAGAGCTTTGTGTCATCAGCAAACAGTGAAATTCTGCCTTCTAGGTCCTGCGCAATGTCACTGATGAAGATGTTTAATAGGACTGGTCCCAGCACTGATCCCTGTGGTACCCCACTGGTCACTCTTCCCTCTGTGGAGTGACAGCCATTTACCACCACCCTCTCTGTCCTGCCACCCAGCCAGTTACCTACCCACCACACTACTGTCCTGCCCACACCTAAAATCTGGGCTTCTAAATTAAAGATTAGATGATATGTCGCACTTTTTACCTTTTTGTGCCACATTTTAAGGGGCAATGTTCCACATTTGGAAGACAAAAGGTTGAAAGATAGGCTGACCTGCCGTCCTTCAGCTGATGGACCCCTGCAGTTAGCCTGTGCTTCTTCTGTGCTGTTGGGATGGTGTGAAATGATGTCCTCTTTAATGGGACACTATCAGCTATTGCAGCCATTTTTAGACATGTGTGACCCATGAGGCATCCACAATTGACATGTGTTCTAAAGTAAGAAATGGGTCCCAATCTGCCTAGTGCATGTGTGTGTGTGTTTTAGACATTTGTGCAAAATGCATGTAGAGCAGTCCAAGCTTGTTGCTGATAGCATGAATGACAATCCTTGCTTTCATGGCTTTGTGTATTCACAACTTGCTTGCTCTAACATGGGACCCCTGACCTGACTATCTATTCATGCATGCAAGAGTTTTGAAATTTCTATGCCCTGCAATATTTTTATATTAATGGACAGAGCTCTTGCTTTATAGAAAATCCATTCTTCAGTTCTCTGAAAATGAGCAGTACTGTATTATGCTCAAATGAGTGACCTGAATTACAAAGCCACGAGTCTGGGCATGGTCATTAGCGGTGATGCTAGTGCATGTGCCCAGAGTCATGGGTTTGAATTTTTATATCACTTACTTGAGCACGACACTGCTCATTTTCAGACGGCTGTAGCATTGATCTTCTGTAAAGTAACAATAACATAAAAATATTGTAGGGCATAGAAATCTCAAAACTTGGGCATGCATGAGTAGATAGGTTGGGGTGCCATGTTATAGTGAGCGCGTTGTTAATGTGCAAAACCGTACAGATGCAGATCATTAGTCGAGCTATCAGTAAAAACTCAGATTACATCTAAACAACTTTTTTTCATAAATACCTTACAAAAATACACACACTAGGCACATTGGGGTCAATTTCTTACTTCAAAACACATATCAATTGTGGGTGCCACACTAGTCACACATAACCAAAAAAGGTTGCTGTCTACTCCCAAGCCTGTTTCCTGAATCAGAAGGTCTGAAATATAACATGCTAGCTGCAGTAGCATGCATGCATTCACAGTGGAGTACTTCTTTCATGAATCTAGCATGCTACCTGCAGTAGCGTGCATGTACCATTTAGTATTTCCTTCATGAAGCTAGTCTAATAAGTTCTACTGAGATACTCAGCAGGCCAGTTCTCTCTCTAATAAATAATGCTTTGTTTGTAAATTTGTTTGCCTTTTATAAAAAAAAAATATGCTTTCTGCACATTACATAATGTTTAGGGAGTTGTTGTGCCCCCATAACTGATACAAAACATCCAGAACATGATTTCCTGAGCTGCTGTAGTCCCCATGACTCTCACAAGCTCCTTTTCCATCTCATGTGTCCTCTTTTCTTCCTGCACCCCACTCCTCGCCCCTTGTCATTGTGCCTTATTATTTATGGTTACACTTTGTGTGTGTTTCAATGTAACTAATCATTAATTATGTACAACACGGTAATAACATTGTTGTTACAGGTTTGTTGCATGCAACTACATTGCAACTGCAGTGCAGTTACACTGTAACTACAATGTAGTTAACTGACACTTACAGTGTAACATTATTTATGTCTATAGTTTCCCGAATTGTTATTTTGTGTCTCTAGTTCATTGTTATCTTAATTTCTTCTCCATCTTTCCCCTACCCAGGATGTAGCTGTACATGAGATTGTTACTAACTCTGTCTTGCTTACCCGGTTTAAATGAAATACAAATATGGAAATTTGACCCATAGAGCTTAACTTCCTCTTGGCACATAGTTCCAATACCTTAGGCTTAAAAATAACTATTGTTTGGAAGCCAAACCATCATTTCTAGGAAGCGTTGAATATTGCTAAGAATGTTAGAAGTTGAATTTCCAGTCAAAAATACTTGGGAACTCTAGTCCAGTTAATTTTATCACACTGTGAACAATTTCAGATAAAGAAGGCTGTGTCCTGGGAGTAGCCCATATAATGGCCTTTAGACAGCTGTGGCAGTGCTTTCTTTTCATTTCACAATGTATTTACGAAGGATAACCTTACTGAGTTATGTCATCTAATTTTCAGTGGGATCCTGCTTTTACTTAGTTTTACAAATATGAGGGACCAAAGCATTGGTAGCACTAGCAGATACTGCTGTGTAGCAAAGTAACACCCATTACCCCCTTAGGGCAACACCTGTTACCCCCTTAGGCCAACAAACAGTAATTATTTTAGCCAAATCTAATGTTAAAATGGAAGATTTTACATTCTCCTGGGGAACCGCAATCACACTGAGAAAACTGCTACCCTCTTACAAAACTTCTAGATCCACACCTGACTGGAAGGTAAAATGTCTTACTCACAGTTGCACAGTAAATCTATGGTTGTGAAAAGGCTAAAACGTACCTTATAAAAGGGTAAGAGAAACCAGGACCTGTAATTAGTCAGATGTGATCACATGACTGTGTGTTCATTCCAGCACAACAGCGCAGGTCAGAAATGCTTATCACTCTGAACCTCATTACTCAGTTTTTAAAATACAAATCAAAGGAACTATTTTATAATCACACTCCAGTGTGAGCACAACTGTGGGATTATGAGAATTCTTGGGTGTGTAAGGCACTGGGCATGGCCTCATGTCTCACTGTCCAAGGCGTGCTGTTATCCCACAATAACGCATACCCTGTCAAGCTTTATTGCTTAAGTATGAGCCCCTGTTTTACGGTTTAGGGTTATAGTCATTCGCTCACACTGTCTTCCTAAAGGGAATGTTCTTGGCTACAGAGGGGTTTGATTCTAGAGTCAAAACTGTAGTTCTGTTTGCCACTGAAGTCTAATTCAAAATTATTGTGTGCAAAACATTAGTGGGGGATGGAAACAGCAAAACATTTTTGTGGCCAGCCTGCTGGCATAGTGGTAGAGCTACCACTCACGACACTGGCAACCTGGGATCGAGAATGAGCCTGGGTTGATGGAGGGCCAGCTGAAGGAGGAGGACTGAGTGATCTAAGGAATGCTCTCATCCTCCTCCTCCTCCTCTGAGGGAGGGAGGGCTGCTATACCTGCTGTACTACTGCCACCTGGTGACCATGGGTGGCAGTACAGCGAGGGGTGCCATGTGGAAGGGGAGGGCATTGGCTAGAGTTCGGAGTGGCGGCATGTCTTTGCATGTGCATGCCTCCTTGGGCTCCCTTGCAAGCCACCACCACCCAGAGAGTGGAATTGCAACGGGGAAAATCTGTAACCCCCTCCTCCTGTGTTACAGCCTCCTAAATTGGTGGTTACCTTGACTCCTGGTATGGCTGCTGTGGGCATGCCATGGTGAACAGATTCCTTCAGGATAGCCCTACTGTGAGGGGGTGATCTCACGGGGTTGGTGTCCTGCTGTTGAAGTGTGTTTGGGCATCAGGGGTGATCCAGGGGCAAAGCCATGGCTAGGGAGATAAAATAGAAAATAAAAAAAAAATTCTATGAAAAAGCCTTTTTTAAAGTTGATTTGCTTTCTATACCAACAGCATGCCACAATTTCACTAGTATGGCAGTCCAGACAGAACAAAAGGCGGACATTCAAAAAGCATATTTTAACAAGTAGGGTGGGGGTTGGGGGACTTGTTTATTTTAAAATGCATTAACTTTCAAATGGAAATCTATTTAAATTGATATTAACATATTTTATTTAAGGAATCAAATATTCATTACAAATACATTGTATTTTTTCTTGTATTTTTATTTTAATTGCTTTTTACAGCAGTGTGCATTTTGCAACTGTGTGTATTATACAGAACAATCCTGAAAACAAACTTTAGCTAGTGATCTCATCCTGTTAAAATAAATTTTCAGTTCAAATGTTGTTTACTCATCAACAATAACACAATGAAAGCTCCTAATATAAAACTGGTAAAGCAGTGGCTGTTTAGCAAAATGGTAATGAACACAGCAGTTTCTGACTTTGCTAATATTCGCTGTGTGTGTTGCTGTGTCTGCTTGCTTAGTCCATGGATCTCTGAGCTTTGACTGGTTAGTGTTTGTTGCCATGACAACAGTTCAGTGTCTGGAAAAAAAATCAGAGCACTGCAATGATGGTGGAGCTGAGGCAGAAATGATTTTGCATATAATTTCCATAAATGAAAATAACCTAAACACTCCACGGTTTGTCTGCTTGTGCTGCAGAATTTAATGTTTCAACCTGGGCAGGTGAACTCAAAAAAAAAAATCTAATTAACTATCATTTTTTTTGTAGTGGAGAGGCAGTCCTTCCTTAAGAAGATGTTCAGTAATAATACATATTCAATAAACATTAAACTAATAATGTTTGTATTTCCTTTGCGGAAAGTGATTTTTTTGTCAGTTCCAACTATTCCCAAATTCCTGAACAGCTAGTGAAAATGGTTTCCTCTTGCTCCAGGAACCATTCTCTCATTCCCTTTTTCCACTGCACACATTTCTATTTACAATTAGAAAATGGGCTGAAAAAATCTTGTCTCTGATTGTCTGAGCCCCTTGTCTAAGGGTACATTTATGTCCCAAGAGAGATCATGTAAAAATGAGACCTAGTACCAACCTGCCTCACTGCAAACTGAGATCACTGTGCCCCAAATTGAGTTATGAAACTCAGCACCAGCTGTTTGTTTTCATGCTACCAATCGAGCACATGAGCCTCCTCCCCGCCCCCCAACTGAAGTCTCAGAGCTAATCTGCCACAAACCACTACTTGTTGTCTTACATCCCACCCCTATTGCCACAAAAACCTGTTTATCCATTTTTTGGTTTTCTTCACACAACACAGACAGTGCTAGAGTCTCGTGCTTACCCTGAAAATGCCCACATTCCCTGACTGCACTTAAACCTCCCATTAACTTTCTTTAAAAAAACACCAAATCAAGATGGAGGAGGCAAGGATAGGTGGAAAATGTGGATCTCCATGTCACTGCCGACTCTTCACTGTTACCGACAGTGCTGTCACTCCTTCAGTCATTCGAACCATGCCCCAAACCACACTGCCAAAATAAATGGCAACTACATTGTCTGCCCATGGCAGATTTTCCAGGGGCTATAACTGAGTCTTCAATAAGAAAAAAAAAATAAAAAAAAGTGTAAGGACAACACTCCCACATGAACTAAAAGGACAGGCAACAAGGGAACAAAGCAGACAGAAACTTTAAAAAAAAGTGTATTAAAAATAACAGCGCCCTCTACTGACAAATACACCAATAAAGGGACTACTTCACAATAAAAAAATTGTAGTCATTTGCATTCATTTTGCACATGATTTTTTATATTTTTATGTTGCCGCTGCAGCCAACATCTTGCGGTAGTGCAGATTTGGAGGCACGGTCACTGTTGGGCGAATACAGGGCATGCATCAGTAGGTGTGTCTCTCATTCCCCAATTAGCCTGTATGCCAGCTCCACACCATGCATGCATAATGTGGCAAGCACATCTAAGGAAAGGTCCGCTGCAATCCGAGCAAAGCTCGTCAGATGCAGCGGACCTCCCGACGTCTTCGACCACATGGTATACCATGGCAACCGCAACTACCGACTTCAGGGTGCCCAATCCCCTGCTGGCTTAAGCGTGGTCACAATGTATGTGCCAATGGGAGACCACTCTCCGTCAGCATAAAGCACTCCCCATTTGTCATCGCCCGAGAGGTGGAAATCCTCGGCTCTTGCCCCAGCTTCCTTGTGTGCTGACAGTGGTGCCTAATCCCCATTGAGTTGCAGCACCCCCCAAACAGTTAGGTGGCATGCTGGGAGCCCACCCCAGTGTGCCAAATACCCTGTAAAAAAAAAACTGTCCCGCGATGTGTTTTTTTTTTTTTACCCTGTGAACAAAAAACGGTCCCTCGCCATCTCCTTGCCCCCTCCACAATCTGCACCCACCCTCTGTGCACCCTGCCTCCCCACACACACACCCCTCACCCCATACTTACCTCTGGAGTCCAGCGCGATGACCTTTGGTGGACCAGGAACATGTCTGCAGTCTTCAAAGCCAACCGTGATCTGAGAAAATGCTGGTAAGCTGTATAATGGAATAAATAGGAGGGTTTCAGCTTTGATGCATATCTCAGGCATTTTTTTTTTATTTTGGCACAACATTTTCAACATGGGGTTTTTGGGACCCCTCCTCATGAATTCTTGCACTGTCATGGCGTTATTCATTCCCGAAAGGTGATTTCGCAGTCACTGCACAGAATCACCTTTCGGGAGTGAGGAACGAAATGACAGTGGCAATGTTCATGGGGGGGGGCTCTCAAAAAGCCTATGTTGCAAATTTGGTGGGAAAATCAAAAAAATGATTTACGAGCGTGCATTGCGCAGTTACTATGCATGCTCGTAAGTTCATAAATTTATAATATTTTCACTCCAGATTTTCAACATTGCCATTGTTCTGCACCTCCTTATGAACAGTACAGCTGCCATTTTTCACATCCTGACCAAAATGTGTTTTCGCAGTTCTGGCGCAGAATAGCGTGGTCTCTGTAGAAAATCCATGTTTGAGACACATTATGAAAATGACAGTGACACTGTTCATTAGCACAGGTCCTAAAATGCCTATGTTGAAAATTTGGGGCTGAAAGTCCATAAAATTAGTGTTTATGAGCGTGCGTTGTGCACTTTACATGCACGCTCGTGACTTTGTGCATTTGTAATATTTTCACTCCAGATGTTCAAAATTGGCATTTTTTCACACCTCCTTTTGAACAGTACAGCTGTCATTTTACATATCCTGGCTGAAATGTGTTTTCACATGTCCGGTGCAGAATTGCATGGTCGCTGTGCGAAATTGGTTTTCAGGACAGTTTGAGGAAATGACGATGACACTGTTCATGAGCAGAGGTCCTAAAATGCCTATGTTGAAAATTTGGTGCCGAAAGTCCATAAAATGACTGTGCTGCAAGCGTGTGTTGTGCAGTTTCCACGTAGCCTTGTAATTTCGTAAATTTGCATTATTTTCATGCTAGATTTTCACCACTGGCATTTGTGCACACCTCCTTATCAACAATACAGCTGCCATTTTTTCACAGCCTGCCCAAACAGCGTTTCCACAACTGTGGTGCACAATGGTGTGCTTGCTGTGGGAAATCAACTTTTGGGACACATTAACAAAATCACAGCGCTACTGTTCATGAGTGAAGTCCCAAAATACCTATGATGAAAATGTGCCTAAAAAAATCCCACAAATAATTGAGTTGCGGACGTCTGTTGCGCAGTTTGTAAGCATGTTCATCGCTTCACCAATATTTCATATTGCCACTCCAGATTTTCAGTGTTGAAATTTTTTATGCCTCCTCATGAACCATACAGTTGTCATTCCCCACATCCTGCCCAAAACTGTGTTTTCACCCCTCTGTTGTTAAATGGCACCGCCGCTGTGCAAAACCACGTTTCAGCTAACAAACTGATTGTGCTGCTTTTCATGAGGTGGCCTGACAAGCAGCCCATGTTGAAAATGTGGAGTGAAACTACCACTACACACCTATGGTGTTAGGGTTTCCAACTGTAGCACCCCACCTGGTACGGACCAACAGGCGTCAAAGCTATGACTTGGGATCATTGGATGTAATGCTCACACCAGTCCACCCCCGATGCCCACCCTGCAGCCACTGGCAGGCATCATGGTGTGTCTTGCACTGTTCAGCCACAAATTTCACCCCACATTCCTATACTGCACCCACGTCAGCGTATTTCTTTATGGAATGGGGTTAGTATAATGCCCAAAGACCTCAAAGCACACCATGACACGTGTCAGTGTCTACAGGGTAGGGTGAGGTACAATGCCGTGAGCATTATAGCTGATGACCCAAAGGCACACCCCAATGCCTGTCACTCTTTACAGGGTGGGGGTGGGGTTAGCATCACTTCAATACTTCACTGCCATTCCTATTATGCGTCTCTAGATCCACCACTGCCAATGCCAATGCCAGTGTGACAACATTCGGCATTGACAAATGCTTGTTAAATATGTTACATAAATGTATACAAATACTCGATTTCTAAGCGCAATAATACTCTCCAGGGTGGGCGATATGGGCCATACCCACCCTTCCAGTGGTTATAAGGTTCTTCACCTGTGATGTCGGCCTCATTATGTCCATGGGCGAGCGGGAATAGCCCCAAACTACCCATCCTGTTGGATATTATTGCTTACTTTAGCTCCTGTTTATGTTAAAAACACACTAGTAAGCTCTCCTGCTTTAATGAACAACTCTGCACTTCAGCATCTACAGTGCTTTCATAAACATAATTTTTCAGTGATTACAATTAACTAGAGAATGTATTTTTCATTTTCATTTTTTTTCTGGGGTTTACACCATGTCTTGGTAACCTGTCCAAGAAATGTGTATAAAAAATGTTTCTTTCCCCTACAGACCTCAGGAGATTGCTAAATAAATTGTAGAGCCAGGGAGTGGGCCGTACGGTAGTAAAGTGGGTTGGGAACTGGCTAAGGGACAGGACTCAGAGAGTGGTGGTAAATGGCATGAAATATGAGGAGAGGGTGGTAACCAGTGGGGTGCCACAGGGGTCAGTGCTGGGGTCAGTCCTATTCAATGTCTTCATTAGCGACATTGCAGAGCATCTGGAGGGAAAGGTGTGCCTCTTTGCAGATGACACCAAGATCTGCAACAGAGTGGACACTCGGTGTGTGTGTGTGTGTGTGTGTGTGTGTGTGTGTGTGTGTCTGTAAAAAATGAGAAATGACCTAAGCCTATTAGAGTAGTTGTTGGGTATCTGGCAGTTGAGCTTCAATGCTAAAAAGTGCAAGATCATGCACCCAGGTCACAGGAGTCCAAGGGAGGAGTACAGAATGGATGGGGAAATTCTGGCCACCACAAGTCAGGAAAGAGACCTGGGGTTATATTATCTTCTGATGATTTGAATGTGACCAAACTGTGTGAAAAAACGGTGGGGAGAGCAAACAGAATGTTGGGGTGCATAGGGAGGGGCATAACATACAGGAGAAAAGAGGTGGTGATGATGCCACTGTACAGATCAGTGGTGAGGCCTCAGCTGGAGTACTGTGTGCAGTTCTGGAGACCACATCTCTGGAAGGACATTGACAAAATACAGGCAGTCCAGGGAAAGGCAACAAAGATGGTACATGGACTGCACCAGAAGCTCTATGAGGAAAAACTTGAGGACCTTAATATCTATTCACTGGAGGAAAGAAGGGAGAGGGGAGATATGATAGAGACTTTGAAGTGCCTTAGGGTAATAAACAGGGTGCAGATGGAAAGCATATTTCAGAGAAAACTCTGCACAAGAACAAGGGGGCCTGATATAAGGCTGAAGGATGTAAGGCTCAGGAGCAATGTTAGGAAGTACTTTTTCAATGAGAGGGTGGTGGAGCCATGGAACAGCCTTCCAGCAGAATTGGTGGGAGCGAAAACAATACGGGGTTCAGGAGCGCATGGGTTAGACATAAGAGTACTCTGGAGATGTGCAGAGCACGAGAGATGCAGATCAAACAGGATCTGGGGCTGCAGCAGTAAGTAGGGAAATGGGCAGACTAGGTGGGCCATATGGTCCTTATCTGCCGACAGATTCTATGTTTCTGCGTAGACCTCATAGTGAGTTTATGACACCAGAGTGTCTACCATGACAACAGTCTGTGATGTCACATACAGCAACTGTGGACAGTCAAAATCTTTTTGAAGGACGCAGTGAAATAAGAACTGCATGATTTGAAATATTTAGTAGACCAATAACAGGGAAAAAGGAAAAGTTAGAAAATACTAAAGTTAAACCTAATTATTTAAAATACAATAGTCTAACAGCTTAGTAACAGCTGAACATTCTGTTCAAACTAAACCAGTGGTTGATGGAATTTCAAACACTACATGTGATTCAGTGACTATCTGTATATTGAAAGTTTTAGTTTAAAAAAAATTAAAAAACTGTTCAGCACTGGCAGTATATAAACATATATATTTATTGCAAAAAATGACATTAATGCATCACTTAGGGTTTTTATTGAAGTGTAAAAAGCTGGGAAATTCAACGTTAGGGTTACCAACCCTACCACCCCACTCCCCCACCCTCCACACACTAACAGGAATTGGGGTGTGCCTTGGGGTCGTTGTTCCTAACTCTTACCCCATTCCATGTGTAAACAAGATGAGATGGTACAATATAGGAGAATGGGATGAGAGTTAGGCCAAACACCTCCAAGACACACCCTAATGCCTGTTGGTTTGTGGCGGGTGGGGGTAGGGGTGGGGTGGTAGGGTCGGTAACCCTAATGTCGATTTCCCAGATTTTACACTTTAATAAAAACCCTAACTGATACATTAACGTAGTTTTTTGCAATGAATGTCTCTTCTTTTTGAGAAAGTGTAATGTAAGTGGTATGTGGTTGTGGGAATGTGGGCCCTCCAGGCCCTGTGTTCCCCTCATGCTACCCACTGTTGCATAATGATATGCATAAGTGGGAGTGCAGGCCCTCTGGGCCTTGCGCTCCCACTTACACATAAGTACGGGCATACCACAGCCCTATAGTCATGAAAAGTAACCCTTGTGTAACCCCTTGTTACCCGGGGTTACTAGAATCCCAGTAAGACCTAGTGGTAGGCAGGGAAGGCAGCTTGTGAAACTCCAGTTAAATGGGTTTCACACTGTCTCACTCTGTTCTCAGTCTCAACTGAGACTGAGAGATGACATCACCAATAGAACTGTCACAGCTGCATAAGCCACATTGGAATCTGCAGCAGAGGGAGTTAGATAGAACGTTGGGAGTTTTCAAAGTAGTCAGTCTCCTGTTTGCTTTCAAACAAGAAGGTCAGTCTCCAGTTTGCCTTCAAGTAAGAAGGAGCAGTTCCAGTTTTGCCTTCAAGTGGTGGAGACCGCTGTTTGGGTCTCAGTGCCCACTCCCTCCGGGGGGGGGGTGTAAAGATCCTCATGCAGATCTTGGGGCAATCCCCTTAATTCTGCCAGGAGAAAGAAGAAGCTGCCTATTTAGTTCAGCCTTAGTTTTGGAAAGTTGTAAGATTTGTGATTCGCCTGTGGGGCACCTGCAAAAAAAGGGTGAGTGTTTGCTCTAACATGAGAGGGCAAAAATGTGTTTCTTCAGCCTGGGACATGTGAAGAAATCTAGGAATTGAGCTACTATTTGGGAAGCCTATAGGACTAGGTCAAACAAATGGAGTAGTGTCAAAAGCTAGAGTGCTGTGTGAATTCAAATAATATTGTAGAGGATGCACAGTTCATCTACCATTTAATCTACATTCAGAAGTTTCAGTTTTCCACAGAAATGGCGGGTATGGGCTGTGGAGCTGGAGGTGGGAACACCCCCCCATCTTTAGTAACCAGGTCCACCTCTACGGATTTCTGCTGTGGTTGCTACTTTGCCTCATGCACTTGGCCAGTGATGAGGGAAGTACCCAGACGTGGGTTGCAAAAGGGAAAATCTCTCTAGAAGTCACAGACTCTAAGTGGTGTGGGGAGATACAACAAGTGTAAAGGAAAATTCTCTTCGTGAGATGGGAGTCATAAGAAGTAAGGAGGAAATCTCTCTAGGAGTTGCAGACTCTATGTGGTGTGGGGAGCCACAACAAGATAATTGGTTCATTCTTCAAATGGACCACAGATCAAGTGGCCGGCAGGGGAGCCGGGCCAGTCGGGCTGTGTACCCAAAGCACGTGCAAGTCCAGGCTGTGTGCCTGGTGGGTCCAGAGCCTGAAAACAGTATAATTGGTTCATTCTTCAAGTGGACCACATAGTAGTCTCTAATCTGCATTATCAGTAAATGTAGCCCCATGAGGGTCCATCTATGCTTTGTTGTGTTCAGCTAGTTATGAATAAAAGCCACACTGTAAAATCCCATTCCTGGTTCTGGACATTACAGTTATTGCTTCCTGTGTTTGGATTTACTTGGGTGCCCCTGTGCAGAGTAGCCAAACCTAGGTCCCCGTGTGCCGAGTAACCTCATCCTCCCCGAACCCAGGTCCCCACTAGGTACTGCTGTCAGCTTCAACAGCATGCCACCTGTCATTTTGGTAAAAAGGCAGGGGTGAGTGGTTACACTTGTGAAACTCATTTGGCAATATCACGGTAACTATAGCAACTATGGAAAAAAATTCCACTGCAGTTGTAAACATGACTTTAAAACCTCCATGGCTGCTTAGGCCACCTAAGCTGCAGAGAGAGAGAGAGAGAGAGAGAGAGAGAGAGAGAGAAAATCTGTATCTCAAATTGTTTTGAGATACAGGCATAAGCATATTTCTAGTTCAACTGATCGTAACTCGGGGCATTTTTGGGATTTTTACACCCAATTTTCAACATGGCTATTTTGGGAGTTCCCACCTCATGAACAATGTCACTGTCACTGTAATTTCGTTAATCTGTCCAGAAAGTTGAGTTCGCACAGCGAATGCGCCATTCTGCGCCACAGGTACAAAATCATGTTTTGGACAGGATGTGAAAAATGACAGCTGTATACTGTTCATGAGGATGTATGGAAAAGGGTAAAGTTCAAAATCAGGAGGGAAAATATGAAAAATTGGAGATGTTACAAGCAAGCGTAGAAGCTGCACTATGCACGCTCGTAATGTGGTCATTTGGGGGGAATTTTTTAACCAAATCTTCAACATGAGCTTTTGGGAAATCCCCTCGTGAACACTGGCACTAAGATTTTGTTAATTCGTCCCAAAAGTTGATTTCATACAGTGACGAGCCATTATGCACCAGAGGTGCAAAAACACATTTAAGCCAGGATGTGAGAAATGTCAGCTGTACTGTTCATGAAAAGGTGTAAAAAAAAATGGCAATGTTGAAAATCTGGAGTGAAAATATTAAAAATTGGTGAAGTTATGAGTGTGTGTAGAAACTGCACAACACACACTTGTAACACGTACGTTTTTTGGATTTTGTGCACCAGATTTTCAACATGGGCTTTTCTGGACCTCTCCTCATGGACATGGGACTGTCATTTCATTAATCAGTCCTGAAAGGTGATTTCATGTCCCAAAAGGTGATTCCATGCAGTGACAATGAAATAACGAGATGAGAGTGGCATTGTTCATGAGGAGGGGTCCCAAAATTCATATGTTGAAAATTTGGTGAGAAAATACCAAAAAATGGCTGAGATATCCACTTTTAAATTCTTTGTTTGTATCAGAGTCATACGAAGTAGGATCCTAGTTTGTATCTCTTCATACAAACTAACATCCTATGTCGTATGATGCCAATACGAACAAAGAACTTTAAATGTTAAATAACACACATTTTAAAGGCATTTTCTGAACAGTAAAGTGCAGAATGCACCTAGGGGGTCACAATAAGCAAGCTACATGTGCTGTTTTCTCCCCAGAAAATCATTTTGGGAGGTTTCCAAATTTGAATTTCAGGCAAACTGAAAACAAGATGGTGGCCATACAAAAGAGGAATTTTCTCATACATTGCAGGACTCCTCTTTCGTATTGTGCAGCTATATTGAAGTGCCTACTGAGCATGCTCAGAAACAATTTTTTCAAATTTTTAAATTGCAATAACTTAAAAACGTATTCTTTTTACACCAGATTAGCAGAATATACATCTGTGGGCTAGTCCCTTTATACCCTGCAAATTTCATGCCAAACAACCAAACCCTCTGGGCTGTAGGCAAGTTCAAAGAAAAATCACAGCAAAGTCAATGGGTAAAAACATATTTTTTCACCTCTACGTAGCTTGGAGACTGCACATCTGACCAGAACAAAATTTGCCAGATCAAGAGATCTACCCCACAGGAAGGAACATACCAAATTTTGTGCACATCCACTTAATGGTTGCAAAGTTATTAAAGTGCAAAATTTTGAGTTTAACATTGAAGTGCCTGCTGAACTCTAACTATAGGGGCACGACCCCAACCCTATTATATATATATATATATATATATATACACACACACACACACACACACACACACACATATATAGACACACACATGTGTGTGTGTGTGTGTATATATATATATATATATATATATATATATATATACACGACACTGGGGTGTCATACAGATGAGGCACACTGATGAGTCCTGGTAGGACAAAACACGTGTCTGTGTTTTCTGCTGGCACCCTTTGCAGACTGTGTGAGAGGCCTTTCGGCACCATGCATTTCTGCTTAAAGTTGAACCAGCATAATATTGTGTGGTGATTTTCATATACAGCCCATAATGCTTTGCATTATGGGGGTATGTGTGATTTTGTATTTATATATCAGAGCTGGATGTACTCATCACTATAACTGGACAGAGCACTGTATTTTCATGGATACTGACAAATGTGGTGCCTGTTAAAAAACATTATACAATGGCAAAGAAAAATGTTAGCTTCTGATTGGTCAAGCTGGCACTGGACCAGTGATGTCATCCTGGCATAACATCATGGCTCAAGTGCCAGCACAGTAATGACCGCAGTGAAAGAAAAAAAAATTCGTCACTCCGCCGTGTATGAGTACATTCAGCTCTCCCCACTTAGCAACTCTTTTAACTCGTAAATATCGTCGCTCCCCGCCCAGCTCGAAATCAGTATAAATTTTAAAAAAAAATGTCCAAACCTCTCAGGTCACATTACCACCTTCTCTCTACAGACTACTAACTGCCAAATTTAAGACAAAAACAACAATAAGACAGACGACTTCTGATCATCCTTTACTTCCCGCTGCCACACTCAGCCAGCACGCGCTTCACTACAAACCCCTATTTTTAGTTATTGCAGAAACAGCAGCTTATACATCCATTTTGCCGCAGTCTCCCGACCCCGGTACAAGACTAACTAAATACAAGAAACCGTCAGACCTGTTAAAATTTAAAAAATACTATGGAAACATCCACTTTCTACTCACTAATCATCTCATAAATGGTCCGGTGGGCATATACATCCACTCTAAAACTTTACAGTCTCCAGAAAACCATGATTAAAAGAGACGGGGGGGGTCGGCGATGACAATATCTCACAGGCAGGGATAGCACAGAGGGGGCTTACTGTGCAGATTGCAGAGTCACAGTTACAGCAGCTCCACCTACTGGCAGTCAATCAGCACTACTTTTCTTTAAAGTGTACTTCCCATTCAAAAACAGGCAAAATTTACTTTAAAATTAACTTTTTTTTTTTTTTGCTCTGGAGCCATTGTATAATAGGAATAATGCTCCAGGGTGTGTGCTGGGATAATGTCACTCTGGGGTGATTAGTCGCACTCGGCCTGCGGCCTCGTGCCTAATCACCCCAGGCGTGACATTATCCCAGCATGACACACACCCTGTCATGCATTATTCCTTTAATAAACCTCATTTATATATATTAAAAAAAAAAGTACTACAAGAAAATCCTGTATTAGTGCTCTCAGCCTTATATTGTTTAAAATGGTCAAGATCAGTCCATGGGCTTGGCAACACCCCTAAAACTGGTATTATAAAATGAACATGAAATGTACTCTATCCTGATTGGTCAAAAGGCTTTTGAGGGTACGTGTTTATAGAGTGACAAGTTAGGTTTTGGATTTCTTCTGACAACCAGGACATGGCAAACTAACATATCAATATCTCCCTAAATAATCTTTCACTCTTCTCAGATTGTCATCACAAACATGGTGCCCACTTTATTCATTACAAATCCTACAAGGAGGCTCTTAAACACAGAAATACTATAAATTACAACAAAAAAGTAACTAACTGGTCATTCTCCTAATAATCCACTCGCCTTACACACATACAGCAAATGAAATTAGACAATGAACTAAAACTCACAGTTTTAATTTCAAGTATCCCTTTGCTGACTGAACATGTCCCCGTCCTATCATTCCCTGTGTACCACAGAAATCCATCCTGCTGGTTCATCCACAGATGCAGTTGGGGGCCTGATTCCTTCTGGTGGTTGTGGTTGTGTGTGTGTGTGTGTGTGTGTGTGTGTGTGTGTGTGTAGATAATTGACAGGTGGGGAGGAACTACTTTCTATTACTTTTAAGAAAGGAAAATGCCTGTTTTTAATTTAAAAAAAGGTTGTTCATTTTGTGTTGTTCAATTTATCCACTTGTAATCCCCCTACAAATGGGGGTTCCTGAAAAATTTTCCTTGAGCTTGCCTAAATGCTCACTGCCAGGCTGGTGTTCTG
The DNA here is from genome assembly GCA_016271365.2 of Neoceratodus forsteri. NCBI lineage: Eukaryota > Metazoa > Chordata > Ceratodontiformes > Ceratodontidae > Neoceratodus > Neoceratodus forsteri. The sequence continues at coordinate 273,452,934 of JADMNL010000024.1, forward strand.
CATTTTGGCAGTTTAAATGTATTGCCAGAGAGTGCCTGTATAAGCCTCTGTGTACTGTCTCTTTAAGAGCTGCCTTGATTGCAGTCATAATTAATCTCAGCGGGAACTTGTTAGAAGATGTACTTGTTTGCTGATCATTTGTTAGAGTAGTAATAATATTGCAGTTTGTTCTAACCTGCCTTCTTTGCAGCATGGACAGTTCTGTTTGTGTCCATCACTTGGTCCTCGACTGCAGAATGGGCTAATCAGTACATTTGGGACTCTAAAATGGAGCCTGCCTACAGGGGCTTGGTGGGGCCAAAACTTGTAGGAATTGTAGTTTTGGGCTTTTGGTGCCTAAAATAACCTGGAGGGGAGCCCTTGTTGTGACTGACAGACAGATCAGCCAACCGAACCTTTTGGATCTTGGGGAAAGTCCTGCACTGCTTGCAATTTCACTTAGATCTGAGATTTCGTCCTGCCTGTATACAGTATTGGGTATCATGAGTAAACATCGGGGTAGCTCCCTGCAACAACAGCTAAATTTAAAAGTGTTGCCATCTGATTGTCTTGTCACCTTTTCTTTCACGAACTGAGCCCTCCAGCTCCAGATTACAAATAGTGTGTGTTGTGCATGTTGCTTTCTTCCATCACAGGGCCCCAACCAGCTGCAACGTTCCTGGCTAGCCCACCGTTTTCCTACCTGGGTACCCAGAGTGTGTGACTGTGTAGGGACTCTTAACTGATTGCATAACTGTCTGATCAATGTAGCTTTTAAGAAAATCAACCTGATTACACCCCTCCCTTGTTCAAGTCCCCTGAATACTGTAAATAAGATTTAACTTTGTTTCCATTTAACCTGGCTGTGGTTCCAGTTTGTGCGAAAAGTATTGTACTGTTGTTATTTGTTACGCTTAACCTTGTTTTACAGGGGGTTCCCAGGGTCAAGCTAGCGGAACCAGCCCTGGTGGTAAGTGCAAACAGTGTGGGTATTTGCCTGGTGAATAAGGGTCATTGTGAAGTAATTATTGTATATTGTTCAGGCCACTAGAAGGGAAAGAGGGGGGTTACAGTGTCCCGGAAGGCTGTGCCCAGCTTAGCTTGACCACTAACAACCCTGACCTCTGGGTGGAAGCACCCATTTCATTACCCAGGCCCCTTAACCTGCTACTAGCCAAGCAGGCAGGGGTAGTAGCCCTTGGGATAGCGCCACCTAGGGGTTACATCTTGGAGGCTCACCGCTGGGATTTTGTGCCTTCTAGTGGCCAAAAATTATGAATAATTATTGTTAAAGATTAATGGCTAACCCAATAGAAATGGCTGTACACCAGTTGGTGGGGTGGTGTACTGGGCAGGAGATCGACCCCCAAAATGCTCTGCTTATACTGGATATTCCCCAGGGTACCAGTAAGGACACTGTAGAGGGGAGCACTCTCCAAAGTTGAATGTTTAAAAAATCCTATGGTGGTGGGTCGACAGGCTGATTTGATAGCACAAATTTTCATAGCCTTGGTAGAGTGTAGTGACCTCACGGACAGCTCTAAATTGCCACAGACTATTGCCTCTAAAGAGGTCCTAGCCGCCTGGAGTGATAACAAAAGACAATAAAGACCCTGCGGAAGATGAGCTCCCACCATTATCTGAGACTTTTGAGGAGAAATTTGCTAAGTTTTTGCTGGAGGAAGGGAAAAACATAGAGGACTTTAAGAAACTATTCCTGCAACCTGGGGGTGTTCCTTTCCCAACACCCCCTCCCAATCCAGCAGCTGTTACTGCCCCGCCTTCTGTGCCCAGTCCAATGCTGGCACCTATATCTGTACCTGCCATTAGTCATGACTCCTACAGAAGGCTGAGAATCTTCTCGGGCACCCTCCCTACCCCCCGGGGGAGGATGACAGGGAGACCTGGATTGACTATGTTGCCCCCTTGGTACCCGAATGGCAGTGTGCAGAGGCTGAGAAGCGGAAAAGAATCATAGAAAGTTTGAGGGGTCCTACCCTTGAAGGCATTACATTTTTGAGGTCCACAAACCCTGATGCATCTGCTCAGAAGTACCTCTCTGTACTTCAAGGCAATCTTCGGAGCTCTGAGTCAGGGGAGACTTTGATGTGGAAATTCCAAGGTACCAAACAATGGAAGGGGGAAAGTCTGTCTGTGTATGTTACTGGTCTAGAAAGAGCTATACAGAAAGCTTACTGGAAAGGTGGGGTAGCTGCCAGTGATCTAAACTGTGTGAGATTGAGGCACATACTGCAGATCATCCAGTTAAGGCTCCAGGATAGGAGAGGTAACCCACCTGACTACTTATCTATTTATTTATTAGATCATTGGTTTACAGACCTTTGAGTCAAAGACTCATTTACAAAGGCACCTCGTCAAGAGAGCAATACATCACAGCAAACAAAATAGTACAGTACACAACACTTAGATTAAAAAAGCAACCAGTGTTACAGGCATTCACTGGTGGTACACGCTTGGTAATAGGTAGATCACAGTAGTCATAATATAGGTACACCAGTACCATGTCAGGTAGCAACCAGAGATATTTTATTACATTAGTCAGCAGATGTTGCCTGAGACCCCAGGTATATACAGCAAAAGAAGACAGGGCAGACCCAGCCTAGGGGTGAGAGTAAGGGGCATGTGGGGGATTATGTGCAGTTGCAGAAACAAGTGCTTGTCAAATGGCTTCTGAGGGAGACCTTGAAAGGACCAAGCTTAATGGAGTCAGCTATGTTGGCTGGGAGGGAATTGAACCAGGAGGAAGCCCAAAAGCAAAAGGATCTCTGGGCCATAGAGGTCCTTGCCCTGGGGACAATAAGGGAAGTTTTGACAGTGCTGCGGGCAAAGACTGAGGGGGAGGCATGCTGCAGGGAGGTGGTGACCCTGGGGGGAAGAGCCCTAGCAGGGTCTTTTTTATAAGAAGGCAGGTTTGGAAGTGGAGTCTTTCTTCAAGGTTGAGCAAGTTGGTGGTGGAGTACAGCAGACACGTATGGGTGTGCCTAGGGACTCCCAGCATTAACCTGCAGGCCTTGTTTATAGAGAGCTGGATTCTTGCAAGCACAGTGTTGTCAGCTACAACATAAATGGTCAGCCCATAGTCGATTAGCGACAGGACAGAGGAGGTGATTGCCAATCTAAGGGCCTCTTGTGGTAGGCAGTCCCTATGGCGGTGTAACAGTCAAATCATGACATTGGTGGCAGCAGAAAGGGAATTGATATGGGAATGGAAGGAAAGTGCTGAATCAAAACTAATGCCCAGATACTTGCAGGAGGAAACCTGCTCAATGGGGTTTAGTGTGCTAGGCAGCATCACGAGAGGGGAACCACTGGCTTTGCTTTGGCGATGCGAGAAGAGCATAGCTTTGGTCTTTTTTAGGTTCAGAACTAGCCTTCATGATGTGAACCAATGCTCAGCTCTATCAAAAGCTTGTTGGAGGGTGGCCTGGAGTGTGTTGGGGTTGGGGTCAGAGGCAAAGAGCACAGCGTCATCCGCATAGAGGAAAATCTTACTTGTGCAGGCCAAGGGGAAGGAGTTGAGGTAGAGACTGAAGAGGAGAGGGCCTAAAATGGAGCCCTGGGGAACCCCAGTGTGGACAGATCGTGTGTCAGATAGGGTGCTATTGATTTTTACATGCTGAGTTCTGGCAGAGAGGTAGCTGGTGAACCATGTAAGGGGACCGGGGGAGAAACCAAGGCATCTGAGGGAGTCAAGCAGGAGGGGATGGCAAACCGTGTCAAAGGCCTTGGAGAGGTCAATAAACACGGCACCGGCAGGACTTCTGTGACTTGATAAAAGGACTCTGGGAGGTAGAAGGTGAAGAGTGAGATTGTAATTATGGGGTGAGTACAGCCCAAGTGATCATGGCACCAGAAGGCCCTTCCAAAATGGAGACCACCAAGACTGTCCCGCCGTGGGCTAAATGGTGGGGGGGGGGGGAGTTGCTGAAGGAAGTCAGAAAAGTACAACCGGGTGCATTCACTGAGGTATCCCCTGCTGACAGAGACCCTGGCCCCCGTCAGTACGTGACTGTTATGGGGGTGGGGGTGCACCCTCAGGCATCCTCTACTGAGGGTGGCTTCTTGGCTGAGATCAAGGAATTGACTGCCACCCTAAAGGAACTTTTGAGACATGGTACACTACCAGCAGAAATCAGATCACAATCTCCCATCGATGCTCCAGCATCCCCTGCTATGTTTTCCCCAAGGATGCCCCGAGAGCCTGTCATTTGTCACAGCTGTGGCAAGGATGGCCATATGAAGAGGGAATGCCAGTCTCAGAAGGGCTTAGAGAAAGTGGTGAACTGGCTTTCAGGTGAGCTTTGGAAAATGAGTCAGTGGTCAAGGAGTGCACTAAATGACCACAGTGAAGGCTTCGACCATCCCAACTCAAACCCCACTGTGGCTAAATCATCTGTCCATGCCCCTGCTCTTGTCCCTCCAGACTGGTCCAAAATAGTGGACTCTTCAATGAAGACTACTGTGGCTATGACTGGTATTCCTACTTGGGCTGTGCTTGACAGTGGGTCACAAGTGACCATTGTATTTCAGGACTGGTATGACAAACATTTATCTGATGAGCCATTACAATCCCTGGAAGGCCTACATGTGTGGGGGCCGAGCGACAAGTCTTATCCCTACCTAGGATATGTCTGCCTCTGGTTGTCTTTTCCTGCAACTGTAACTGGTGTAGAGGAGCAAGTAGAGACACTGGCTCTAGTGTGTTCCCCCCAACTGGACTGTATGTATGATGGGGTTCCCCTGTTAACTGGAACAAACACCCAGATATTTGGGAGACTAGCACAACACTGCCATGAGAAACAAGGGCAACTGACTAGATGGGCCCTAAGAATTCCAGCCTTAGTAAAAAGGGCATATGACTTACAACAGAAACCCAATGAAGAGGACCCAGATGAGCCAGTGGGGATAGTGTGGAGAAAGGAACCTGACTTCTTGGCATTGGCCCCCAATGCCCAGTGCACACTCCATGGAGAAATCCACCTAAAGAGAAAAGTAAAGAACAAAATATTAATGTTGTATGCACCAGGTGATGGAAATTTGCCAGAAGGATTATTGGTTAAACCCAGCACCCTGCCTGACTGTGCTCATGCCTATGCACGACTAGTGACGGTCCAGATTCAAAATGTGTCAGATCGGAGGTCCGGATGAACAAAGGGTGCTCTCTAGCTACAGCACACTGCGCAGACACTGCAGTGTTACCCAATAACAAGTACTCTGGACAAAAGGAGAGAGTGACCCCGGACTTATTTAACTTTGATGACTCCCCGCTGCCAGCTGAATGGAAGGCTAGGATTAGCAAGAAACTCTCCCAGACAGACCAAGTGTTTTCGTTAAAAGAATGGGACGTGGGGTGTGTCCATGGTGCAGAGCATCATATACGCCTGCATGATGACCAGCCATTCCGAGAGAGATCCCGACGCCTCGCACCAGTGGACATAGATGATGTGAGGAGACACCTGCAGGAAATGCTTACTGCTGGCGTGATACAGGAATCAAGGAGCTCATATGCCTCTCCCATTGTGGTTGTGCATAAGAAGAATGGGTCGGTGAGGATGTGTGTTGATTATCGAACCCTGAACCAGTGGACCATCCCAGATCAATACACCATGCCCCGTATACAAGATGCCCTGGATTGCTTGAATGGGAGCAAATGGTTCTCAGTATTTGATCATTGCAGTGGATATTACCAGATTCCAATGGCCCCGGAGGACCATCAGAAAACAGCCTTCATCTGTCCTTTGGGGTTCTACGAATTCCTGAGAATGTCACAGGGGATTTCTGGTGCCCCAACCACCTTTCAGTGACTGATGGAATGTGCGGTGGGAGATATGAACTTGCTGGAATGCCTAGTGTACCTAGATGATGTCATTGTGTTCAGAAGCATATTAAAGGAGCATGAGACCCGACTGTTTAAAGTCCTAGATGATTGGAAGGCTTTGGCCTTAGGCTGTCCATTGACAAGTGCCAGGTTTTTCAAACCTCCGTGAAGTACGTGGGGTACTTAGTAACTGCAGAGGGGATAGAGACTGATCCCAGTAAGGTCGAGTCACTGACTACTTGGCCCCAGCCTCATAACTTGAAAGAATTACAACGTTTCCTGGGGTTCTGTGGCTACTACCGCAGGTTCATAAAAGACTATTCCAAGGTAATTCGTCTGCTCCTGAATCTCATCCAGGGTTACCCCCCCTACCAACTGATAATACAAGAAAGGGGCTGTCAAAGAACCCAAGAAAGTATACTTCTGAACAGGTGAACCTTTTGGGCCCTGCTGGACACCCAAATGTGAAGCAGCCTTCCACAAAGTCATATACCAGCTCACCCATGCCCCCCATCCTCACCTATGCTGGCCCTACCAAGCCCTATATACTGCATACGGATGCTAGTCTGCAGGGCCCAGGAGTTGTGCTGTATCAAGACCATGAGGATGGTTTAGACCAGTGGCTTTTGCCAGCAGGAGCTTGACCCCTTCAGAACGAAACTATCCTGTGCACAAGCTGGAGTTCCTTGCCCTTAAATGGGCCATTGTTGACCAGTTTCATGAGTACCTCTATGGGGCAAAGATATCGGTGAAGACCGACAATAACCCGTTAACCTATGTACAGACTTCTGCTAAGTTGGACGCCATTGGGCACTGGTGGCTCTCTGCTTCATCAACCTATGATTATGCTGTTGACTACAGGCAAGGATCGAACCATATTGATGCTGACGCCCTGTCACGAAGGCCAGTCTCCAAGAGTGATTGGATCAGGTTGTCTGAACCTGACATCCGAGCATTGTGCCAAAAGTTTGATAGAGATCAGGAGGCAGTATAGCGCAGTGGTCTAAGGCTCTGAGCTGCAAATTTGGTGACATCCAGCAGACCAGACCTGGGTTTGAATCCCACAGCTTCTACTTGCATACTGTGTGACCCTGAGCAAGTCACTTAACCTCCTTGTGCTCCCAGGTTGCTCCTGTAAAAAAACTTTCAGCTTAGTGTGCTATACCTGGTTAAACAACTAAATAAAAAAAATAAAGAGATGAACAGATGTCTACAGACACAGTGGACTGTTTAGTAGATTGATTGGGCCCTCCTGATACCTACATACCGGCTGCCTATTGCCATTTCTCTGCTCTAGATATTAGTGCACTACCTCAATTTGACAATGACAGCATCCAGTGGGCTCATTCCCAAGATCCTATGATTCAGCCAGCACTTGATGCCCTGCGTGTGGGGAAAGATGTGTCCCAGTTGCATTCCCCTGACTTGCGAACTGCTGTATTATTTCAAGGACGCCCCATGTTGAAGTTACACAATCAGTTGTTATACAGAGAGACAGTGGATTGCAGTGGTCAAGTAGACAAGCAGCAATTGGTCCTGCCCACGGCCTTTAAAGATTTGGTACTGAGGTCCCTCCACAATCACATGGGGCACCTAGGTATTGACAGAACCCTCGACCTGGTACGATCTTGATTCTACTGGCCCAAGATGGGGGCTGATGTTGAGCACCATGTAAAGACCTGCAGTCGTTGCCTCCAAAGAAAAGCCCTGCCTCAGAGGGCTGCCCTCCCTTGTCAATATCACTAACAGCACCCCCATGGAACTGGTCTGTACAGACTTTTTGTGTTTAGAACCTGATCAGTGGAACATTGGCAATGTTTTAGTGGTTATGGATCATTTCACATGGTAAGCACAAACTTTTCCAACTAAAGATCAAAAGGCCTCTACCATGGCCAAGTTGCTAGTGGAAAATTTCTTTGTCCACGATGGTGCCCCCAGCGGATCCACTCTGACCAAGGCACAGACTTTGAAAGTCGGCTAATCAAAGCAATGCTCTCTCTGTGGGGGGTGGGGAAGTCAAGAACCACTCCCTATCACCCGCAGGGGGAACCTCAACCAGAATGTTTTAACCACACCCTTCTAGACATGTTGGGCACCCTCCACCCAAAAGACAAACATAAGTGGAGCAGCAACAGCAGATTAGCACCTTGTTACACGAGTACAATTGCACCAAAAATGACGTTATTGGGTTCTCCCCCTACCACCTCATGTTTGGGAGGGAGGCCCGCCTGCAAGTTGATGTCTGTTTTGGGGTCTCTCCAGATGGGATCTGAGCTGAAAACTACCTGCAGTATGTACAGAAACTGAAAGCTCAATTGAACCATGCATATCAACTGGCCCAGACAATGGCCGCTAAAAGAAATCTTGCCAACAAAGAGAGGCACGACAAGAAAGTAAAGGTTCAAGAGCTACTGCCTGGAGACCATGTGTTGTTACACAATTTGGGACTACATGGCAAGCACAAAATTGCTGATAGGTGGCACCATCTTTCTCATGTAGTAGCTGGAAAGTTGGATGATCTACCAGTATACAAGGTACACCCAGAGAATAACGCCAAAGCTGTCAAGACCATGCACTGTAACCACTTGTTGCCTATCAGCCAAGTTATTATTGAAGCTGAGCCAGCAGACATTGCCTCCCCTTGGCTGATGGCTCGTGCTGCTGCAAAAAAGAGACAGAGTCAACCTACCCCAGTAGTTACAGAGTTAAGGTTTCTCCCGTAGCAGGCCCAGAATGATAATGACTGTCAGTCCACCTCTGACGACAGTGAGTGTGACAATGCCTATTACCCCCCCCATGAATTGAGTCAGCTGTTTCGAAGTAACCCTATGACTAATTGCAGGGATGAAGCTGGGTCTTCTGGACTGCCTAACCCCCCAGCTTCCTCCTTGGAGCCAATGCTTCCTGAAAGTGAGGTGAAAAGCATCACATCTGAAGTTGTGGACTCTCTGTGTTTTGTGGTACTATGTGAATTGCCCAAAGAAGGAGCTGATGGACTGAGCCTCCCTGGTGACACACCAGAATCTGAAGAACAATGTGAGAGTGTTGACAGCCCCCCCCTTCAGTGCTGCAAAGCCTAATTTTGCCAGAACCTTCTCTAAATGAGCCAAGTGTTGTGGAAACAGAGCTTACAGAACAAGGAGCTGACAGTGCTCCCAGTTTGGACATTCCCATCCATGTAGTTTTGGGCTTTTGGCACCTAAAATATCCTGCAGGGGGAGCTCTTGTTGTGACTGATAGACAGATCAACCAACCGAACCTTTCGAATCTTGGGGAAAGTCCCACACTGCTTGCAGTTTCAGTTAGATCTGAGTTGGGAAGTGAAGAAGTAACAGCTCAAGATAGTTTGAGCAGCAATCCATAGTGGATTCATGTGGGAGAACTGTGGAAAGGCCTGAGTTTGGCCTGCATGTCTGCCTGCTGTTCCTGAGAGGGAACTTGTGAGTTTTTCAGACTGAATCCAAATTTGGAGAGCAAATTAAGGCACTGAATTGTGACCAGGCTTTAACCTGAAGAAAACCAAAGATTTGCTGAATGCAATCAGCCTGTCAGGACTTCCAACTACCTCTGAACTCCTGGATTGTGCAGAGACTCTGTAATTGTGACCGGAGAGCCATTTGCCTGGTACAGTGAAATTTCCTTACATGTGAATGTGCTGTGTGCTTATAGTGGGTCGTGATTCGATTCCCCACTGTGTGTCTGAACTGTGTTTTGCTTGCTGGAGGCTGTATCCAGCTCCACAGACTGAATCCATATCCATTTCCATTTGCCTGGGCCCTGCTATACTGGCTCAGCTAGAATACCTGCTACGCAGAGAAAGTAATCGACGAGAGACCAGCCTGGGGATCAGCCCCCTGCTCAACGCCTTGAACAGAAACAATGCCTTGATGATTCGTGTGGGCCCTGCTTCTCCTGGCACTCCAGTTCAACAACTTGCTGTCTCAATTTCGTCCTGCCTGTGTCCAGTATTGGATATCATAAGTAAACATCAGGGTAGCTCCCTGCAACCACAGCTAAATCCAAAAGTGTTGTTATCTGATTGTCTTGTTGCCTTTTCTTTCACGAACTGAGCCCTCCGGCTTCAGATTACGAATAGTGTGTGTTGTGCATGTTGCTTTCTTCCATCACAGGGCCCCAACCAGCAGCAATGTTCCTGGCTAGCCCACTGTTTTCCTACCTGGGTACCCAGACTGTGTGACTGTGTAGGGACTCTGAACTGCATGCATAACTGTCTGATTAATATAGCTTTTAAGCAAATCAACCTGATTACGCCCCTCCCTTGTTCAAGTCCCCTGAATAAATCAGATCTAACTTTTTTTGCATTTAACCTGACTGTGGTTCCAGTTTGTGTCAAGAGTACTGTACTGTCGCTAATTGTTGTGCATAACCTTGTTTTACAGGGGGTCTCCAGGGTCAAGTTAGAGGAACTAGCCCTGGTGGTAGGTGCAAACAGTGTGGGTAATTGCCTGGTGAATAAGGGCCATTGTGAAAGTAATTATTGTATATTGTTCAGGCCACTAGAAGGGAAAGAGGGGAGTTACAGTGCCCCAGAGGGCTGTGCCCAGGTTAGCTTGACCACTAACAACCCTGACCTCTGGGTGGAGGTACCTGTTTCATTACCCAGGCTCCTTAACCTACTACTAGCCAAGCAGGCAGGGGTAGTAGCCCTTGGGATAGTGCCACCTATGAGTTACACACTTTATAAGCATAATAAGACAGTCCAGGGTGTAAGTTTTGTAATACTGAAGAAATCTGCTATAAATGTTCATTGCTCACAAAGCACCTTGGCACGTGGGTATCACACAAAATCCACACACAGTCATGACTTATTGTTTGCTTACTTACTCACTGTATGAGATTCGTTATCATATAAAACTGTCATGATAGCTGATCCAGTGGCACAGAGGGCTGAGATGCTGGCAGCATCTCACATCTCGCCATGCCAGTGATCCAGGTTCAGGAACAAGCTTGGGTTCCTGGGGTTTGGCTGGGTGGGGGTGGGCTGGGAGAAAACTGAGTGGCTGCCTGGCAGCTCTCCTCTCCCAGACTGGGGTGGTGAGTCATCCCGGCTCTTGGTTGCCACCAGGTGGAGGTCTGGTGGTAGCGCCAATGCTTAGGTGGCTGACACAAGTTGGATGGGCAGAAGGGGCTGGCGGTTACGGAGTGCATGCATGCCTTCATGTATATGTATTCTCTGTGATTGCCATAGCTATTGGTAGGGGGAACTTAAGAGGAAAATGGGAGGGAACTGGGCTGCACGAAGCCCTGCCTGAGGTGCCGCAGCCCATCCTTCTGCTCCGATGGGTGACATCTGGATGAGAGTCTTGGGGGGGGTCAGGGGAGAACAACCTCCTTCTCCTGGCTCCACTGTAGGGGTAATCCATGGGGCATAACCTTCAAGATGGAGAGAGGCAGCAGGCTGACAGATGGCACCCAGGAACAGGACTGAACAGCCACCGGTCTGCCCAAGAAGGATAAAAAACCTTTATTTAAAAAAAAGCTGTCACATTCATGTCACTTGTAATTGCCCTTCCTCTATTTTTCCCTCCCTCCTGTAGGGAGAGTAACTCTTTCAAAAAAAGGCCCCTCCCACTTGAAGAACTGAAAGTCCAAAGCACCTTAGCTTTAAAAGAGCATTGTTGGACTATCTAAACAGTTCCCCCATTCCGCAGCAGCAAACAAGTTGCCGGCATAAATGTTGGAACCAGCATTTGTCCAACACCCACCACAACAATCTGACAATCTGCCATCTGGCAGTTGGAGTGATGACAGTTGTAGGGGGCTATTCCCCCTGCACCCCCCATTTATTTAAATAACCAACACCAGGTCACACTCTTGTGGCAAGAAGGGCAACCTGGAGATTGGCAACATTGCCCGACACACCAAAAAACAAAGTTGCACAAGAAGCATGCAACATTATTCCACCAACAACATTCCAGTGGCAATATTCTGTCAGCACATTAATGGACTACCATCTAAACAATCCTTATCAGTGTCACTAACCCTGGAGTGGAGAAATGCTATGTTGTTTTTTTTTTGGGGGGGGGTTGGTAGTTACTCATTTGGTATTGTTCACCTACAGTGTGTGTGAATGCATAACATTTACCTGTACAACTGCTGCCCACTAGGACCCAAACCTTAACTAACTAACAAAAATAACAATATAATGAAATAAATAAATAAATAACACAGCATCTTAGTTGAAACAGACCAATGTGGTTAACTGGTGGGCTTGCTAAAGATGACCAAACAGCCTAAGACTACGATGTGCTGTGCTTGAGCACCTGTTCAAGATTACCCATTTTAGAGTTCCTTAGTTTCAAAAAAGAAAATTCACAGCGTTAACATTTCTTCTTGGGCCTGGGTTGCAGTCATGTTGACTTTTCACAGCATTTGGATACAACAATCACAGGGAAAAAGGTTAACATGGCATTAGACCAAGTAAAAAGTCTAAACTGAGGATTAGTGCTTGGGCTACTGAAACAAAAATGTTCTTTAATGAACAAAAATGTAAAATTATGCACCTGGGTTACAATAATTTGAACCTTAAATACAAGCTCAATAATGTACAACTTACTGAAACAATAAATGAAAAAGATCTGGGAGTGCTAGTAAATAAGTTAACTTTTGATACACATACCGTACTAAAGGAAAAAAAAAATGCCAAAAACTACTTGGGTGCATTTTCAGACACATAAAAAGCAGAGATTCAAAGGTGATTATTCCTCTATATACAACCTCAGTGAGATCACAACTGGATTATTGTTCACAATTCTGTATGCCTACTACAAACCATGGAAAGAAACTAATAGAAGGCATACCTAGAAAGGCAACTAAACGAATAAAATCGATGAACAATCTCAACTATGAGGAAAGATTATAACCTATGGACCTCTATTCTATGGAATATTGACAATTGTGAGGGATCTGTGTTTAACATATAAAGCTTTTCAAGACCCTTTACTGTTTGAAACACTGGGTTTAAAAAGAAATACATTCAGTACTATTACTAGGACACATAACTTGAAATTAAGAGGAGACAATTATAAAATACATGAAAGAGGACTTTGGTTCTCTCAGAGGGTTTTATCCCAGTGGAACTCACTACCTAGGGAGATAGTCATGAGTAATACCATGGACATGTTCAAAACTAATCTGGACACACACATGGGCGTTAAGAAAATATCATATTTAGGATAAATATTTAATCCACCTATTTGGTGGCGAGCTATATTAAGGCAACTCTGCCTCCTGAGCTCGTTGAAAACTATGGAACTATGAGAGTACTTCTTGACAGTTACCAGAAAATTCAAGTTCAGTGTGGATGGCCCAGACAGGCCCTCGTATTTATGAGCACACTCTCTTCAGATTTATCCTACAAATTCTGATCTCCTCTGGTTTTTTCACTTGTGTTGATTTTCATGTTTTATTACCTAGCGATCTTTTTGTTCATCAGAAAGAGAGAGTGGCACCCCACATTATGCAATATGAATTATTGCAAAAGGGTAGAAATTTAAATCATACAGTGATGCTCAGTAATGTCCTTTCTCTTGTAAGTGGAAGAAAACATGGGGCAAGAATAAACATTTTGAACTCTTGCTATGATTGTCTTGAAGAGGAATGCAACGTTTGTTAATTGCATTTTTTTAATAGGCTTAGTTCCAATTTTTAAAATGCATGCACCATTTTTAATCAAAGGGATGTTGTGTCTTTAACCTAAAACAGTGGTTTTCAAATGTGTTTTGAATGAAGCCCACAGCCTTTCCTAGGAGGTCCATTTTAAAAATGCAATAGGTCAATTACATACAAAAACAAAGGTAATTCATTTTTCTTCAAAACGTCACATACTGTGCAGCAAATATACAGTTATGACAGAAAAGGAAATTAAAAATGCTTACATTTAGAAATTGCTACTTGGTGGCCATATGTTATTAACTCACTATATTGGGCAAAAAGGAAAAATATATATTGTACATATTCCAACAAGATAAGCTAAGTTTAAACGTTAGGATCAGATATATGTTGTGTCCTTAATCAAACATCCCATGACCCAAATTTGGGTTATTACCCATATTTTGTAAACTACTTGTAACCTCAGTGTCTCCTTGGTTATTAGGAATAAGACGACAGGTGTGTGGGTGGATAACGTCATGCTGGGGTGATTAGCACGGTACATAGGCCGATGTGCTAATTAATCGCCCAGAAGTGACATTATCCCAGCACGACACAACTCTGGAGTGCATTATTCTTATTATACAATGGCTCAAGTAAAACAAAATAAAAATAGATTAAAAGTAGATATTTTGTAATTTTGGTATGGGTAGGATTACATTATAAAAAATAGTGCTTCAGCCAGTAGATGGAGCTGCTCTGTTTTGGTGTGGCTGTGGTCTCCCGATAGCAATCTTTGCCACTAATGCTAGTCTTTGTAAATTAGCCTCCCAAATCTGTCTTATTCCCTCATGGTTTATGTTCAGAGTTTCAGGTTTTGTTTCTGTTTTCCTAACTGGCTAATAATGCTGCTGCTGTTTTGAGAAGGTTGCGTGCCTCCTGCCCTCCTGAATTACTGCTGGTGACATAGTTGTGTGAGGATAACTGGATAGAAAGTAGGTAGAAAATTCTGAAGGTTTTGTTAAAGAAGAACAGGAGGAAAGTGACTTTTAGGGTAGTGAGGAGAGCTGCGTAGTGACTGTTGGCTTGTCGTTGCTCTCTTTCGCTCGCTCAGCCAGGCCATCGGTCTGTGAATGGGTCTGATATAATTTTATGTGGCGGGAAGTCATGTTTTGTTTCTCTTGTGTTTCTTTTTTGTTTGGTTTACGAAAATAAACTGCTGAATTATGTGTGTGTTTTACCGTGGATTCCGAGCAGGGTTGGGAGCGGGATTGTCAGGAAAGCGGAGACCAGTGAAGCTGCTCATAGGCAGCGGAGCGATGTTGTCTTTTAATTTGAATGCGGTCATTACTGTGCTGGCACTTGAGCCGTGATGTTATGCCAGGATAACATCACGGGTCCGGTGCCAGCTTGACCAATCAGAGGCTAACATTTTTCTTTGCCATTGTATAATAGAGTGTTTACCACAGTGTGTACTAGAAGTATTTTCAAGTGTTTTCTACAGTCTTCCACAGCAGAGTCCTCAAAGAGTTTAGCAGTGTACTAGAGTGACACATTTCTTTTTGTTCAGTCACTCGGGGTAACAGGTCTTCCCTGACACTTCTGCCAGTCTTCTGCTAATGTGCCAAGTGGGAGGGGACCAGCAGCAGAATAAGCCCTTAAAGCAGCAGTACTATGTAAAAAAAAAAAATGTGCTTTTTTGACTGGTTATTCCCCGTGCTCTGCTGAGCATGTACCTGGTACTCCTTCCTGCCGACAATGTACTTTCAGAAAAAGAGACGTGCAAGAACAAGGGGACACAATTTAAAGATAGAAGGAGGGCGGTTCAGGGGCAATGTGAGGAAGTATTATTTCACAGAGAGGGTAGTGGATGCATGGAACAGCCTTCCTGAGGAGGTTGTGGGGTCTAAAACTGTGGGAGAATTCAAGAATGCATGGGACAGACATAAGGCAATTCTTGTGGGGGGTAGAAAGAAATAGGCTGTTGGTTAACTAGGATCTGCGGTCTATCCTGTAGGTAAGGAAATGAGCAGACTAGATGGGCCAAGCGGTCCTTATCTGCCATCAAAGTCTATGTTTCTATGTACTGTTATTGAGTAATTTGCTCAGTTATACTTTGTGTTTGTTTACATTTCTGCCCCCCCCACTCCATTGACTCGATAACAGCTGACATATGTTCTGTGGCACTACAATGGCCGTAACGGCTCACTTCCTGGTTGTGTAGTACTGCTGCTTTAAGAAAGCATATTTTTTCAGAAGAAAATGTGCTCAAGAACAAGAGGACATGCTATGAAGCTGGGGGGAGGGTTAAATTCAGAAGAGATGTGTGGACGCACTTCTTCCCAGAATGAGTGTGGATTCCTGAAACAGACTTTGTGGTGGGGTTCAAGAATGCATGGGATAAGCACAAGGGAATCATAGTGCAAAGGAAGGAGGGGGAGAGAGAAAGAAAGCTGTATATTGGATAGGGTCTATGGTAATAGTGTAACTAGGGAGGAATGGGCAGAGTGGATGGGCCAAGCGGTCCTTACCTGCTGTCAAATTCTATGCTTTTGTGTAGGTATGTTTCCATAAGACATATTGCAATGTTGCAGCTGCAGTCAATTGCTCACTGAGAGCTGAGCAGAGCAATCACTAGTCTGACCAAGGGAGCTACAGGGGAGATTTTCCACCCACTCCAGTTCTTATTCAGTCCCACAGTAGCTAAGCATTGATTCGTGGCAGAGGCTTCTCATGTTGCAGACCCCAGTGCGGATGAAGGACTTTTAACATATCTGGTCAAGGGAACTATGAGTAAAGAGAGAGGGGTGACCAGTAGGGTCCACAGGGATCTGTGCTTTGACCAATCCTCTTTAATGCCTTCATCAGTGACATTGCAGAAGGGCTGGAAGGGAAAGTATATCTCTTTGCAGATGACACGAAGACCTGCAACAGGATTGACACTCCAGGAGGTGTAGAGAAAATGAGAAGGGACCTAAGCAAGCTTGAGGAGGGGTCAGAGGGTGTGGCAGCTAAGATTCAGTGCAAAGAAGTGCAAGATCATGCACTTGGGGCACAGAAATACAGGAGAGGAGTACATGATGGGGGGCCCGGGGGAGGTAGTGATGGCCAACAAACAGGAAAGGGACCTGGAAGTAATCATATCTGATGACCTAAAGGTTACCAAACAATGTGAGAAGACTGTGGGGAGAGCCAGTGGGATGCTAGGGTGCATAGGGAGAGGTATCACCAGCAGAAAGAAGGAAGTGGTGATGCCACTGTACAGAACATTGGTGAAATCTCATCTCAAGTACTGTGTCCATTTCTGGAGGCTGCATCTCCAAAAGGACATAGAGTAGAAGTGGTTCAGAGAAGAGCAACAAAAATGGTGCAAGGACTGTACCAGAAGTCATATGAGGAGAGACTAGAGGACCTCAATATGTATTCCCTCGAAGGGAGTAGGGAAAGGGGTATATGATAGAAACTTTCAAATACCTCAAGGGTATAAATAAGGTACAAGAGGGTAGCATCTTTCATAAAAGAAGATACTCAAGAATAAGGGGCTATGATATGAGCATGGGGGGGTAGCCTCAGGGGTAACACGAGAAAGTATTTTTCATGGAAAAGGTGGTAAATGCATGGAACAGCTTCCCTGCAGAGCTCACAGGGCAAAAATGGTAGGGGAATTCAAAAATGCATAGGACAGACATAAAGGAACTGTAGCAATAGGAAAGAGAGGGTTAGCCGCAGATCATTTGGGATCTGTGGTATATGAAACAGGTAGGGAAAATGGGCAGACTAGTTGGGCCAAGCGGTCCTTAGCTCCCTTCAAATGTTATGTTTCTATGTAAAATGCGGGAAACTTCCCTGAACTGTAAGAGACTTTTCTTTGTGTGGCAGCCCAGAGCTGGCTCCTCCAGGATGGCCCCAATGGGAATGCCTCTGAGGGCTTGGAAGGAATAAACCCCAGTCTATCTGACAGGATGTTTCAAATATAACAGTCTGCATCATACCTCAGTGGAACAATTTCTGTAGTGGATGGAGTAGATCATCCTGACTGGAAAATGGGACACTAGCCTCTCTGATCAGCAGATGGAGAATGGTTAACTTACTTCAAAAAGTGTTGTACATGTCACAGAATGCGTTTTCAGTAAAGAACATATGCTGTCCTTAAAGTTTCCAGTTTATGACAAGAAAGGGAAGTGTTTGTGATTAAGAACACCAACTGTCCCCAAAAAGGTTTTCTGTTTCTAACAAGTGTTTTCAGTAAGGGCGCCAGTTGACCCCAAACATTATTTCTGCCTGTGTAGAAAAATGTGCTTTGTGAACCCAGTGTTCAAATCCTGTGAGGACATACTCTGTCCTGGCTCTGATCCCAGAAGAAGGATGGACAAAGAGACTTGCTTGATCCCTAATTCAGGGCCCACTTGGACTTTGTGTACAGTGCAATGGATTTTGTACCCTTTGCACAGTCCACACCTGCAGCCCCCCTGCGGGCAAAATGTTGTTTGTTTTCCTTCTTGTGATAGAATAAATCCTACTACTTGACCCTAGCTACAGAAGAGGACAATCCTTTGTGATTATTGTGTTTTACTGGTGCAACACCATGACTGTGCAGGTCTCCACTTTCATTGCCCACTCCAGCTCTTGGGTCAAATAGAAATCTTTTGTGTAACATCCCCCTTGAGAGCCAAGCACTGTAAAGCAACCCCTAACCTGGCGGTGGCAGGTGTCAGCAGCAAGGCAGGCTGACATTGTAAGATTATGGTTACATACTGATTTAGAATATTAACCCCTTTCTGAGCTTCCAGTCTGTGTTCTGTTTTCTCTGTACTGAAAACTAAACCCAGCGCCTGGGTGCAATATGGATCCACTTTCTTTTTCTGAAAGATAAGTTACAAATGTCAGTTTTGTCATATCCATTTAGACATATCAAACATAACCGGTTGGAAATACCAAAACTAAAAGCAAATACAGGGAAATGACTTGAAAGTATGAGGGAGCAAGATCTTGGAACAGTCTTTCCCCAACAGTAAGATGAATGTGAACCAGTTTCAATATACTGTATTATAAATTAGGGATTGCTCTGTTCTTGCTGTTATTTAGAATAATGAAAAAGGGTCTGGCTTCATTACAAGATCTAAAAAGATGGTGTACTATTTTTTAGTAAAGATATATTTATCTTATGTTTTATATATTTTGTTATATGTGGATCTGTAACTTTTATAACAACATAGTTTGTACTGATGTTACACATGACGATTTCTGTAAATAGGACTTTTGTCCCAGATACTGTTGCCAGTCTAAAATAAACGTTACCTACTTACTACATACCTACTATATCTTAGTTTTAAACATTAACTCTGATTTTTGGGATGACCAGAATAAAGATGATTACTTGTTTTAGCTTGCAGGACTAGATGAATCTCTTACCCAGTAACAGAAAGTACTGGTTACAGAACTCCATGCCACGATGCAGGGTACTGCATGATTCCAGGTATAGTACTCAAAATCCACTGTTTCCTACACACTGCAGAGAAAATAGAGAAACACTGCAACTATTTACAAAGTCACAGTTTTCCTGCTTATGGTGATCTGTGGCAAAGTGAAGGAATACTGTATATTTTTTCTTAGGATAGTTTTTGGTGGATCCTTAGAAGCTCTGATTTCTGTTTTAGATTTATGCTCTACTTCTCAGTGCATGGAGAACAATGGTGTTCTGTATGCTACACATGGAGACGGACAGTTTTTGGCACTCAGGTGCTGGGTTTTGTTTTAAAAAAAATCTGACAATGACTATTTCAGTATCAATGGTACAAGCCTAGTAACAAAAGATTTTTTTTTTTTGCTGATAGAGATTAAAACTTGTTTTGCCAGTCTTTGCCTAACCCCCATAGGATCGGAGTTTCAGGTCAACTTTGAAGCATTTTTTATAATACAGACTGGTTACTTTCCATTTCTGTTCTATTGTTGTAATAAAAGGAAGCCTGGCCTATCATTTCTTTTATAAACAGTTGTTTGCCGCCAATTGGTCCTTGAATGAAAAGACGAACAAAGTGGATGATTTAATAACTTTTGTTGGACCAACAGGAGATTTACAGAATTTTAAGCTTTCAAACTACACAGAGCTCTTCATCAGAAAATGACAGACTGTACAAAGAACCCACTTTAAGTACACAGGGTAGAACTGATAAAAAAAAATAATAATTACACTTGGATGTGCCAGTTCTGTTGATATAGTAGAAGTATAACTGGATATTATTCAGAGACAAAAAAAACAGTATTTGGAATCCTAGTTGGGTATAAATCAGATCCTCCCTATGTATGGAATGCGACAGCAAAAAGCCAATAAACTGTCAACTATGGAATTATCTCCCTGAAAATGGACAACAGACTATGTGTGTGTGTGTGTGTGTGTGTGTGTGTGTGTGTGTGTGTGCGTGCATGCGTGTGAGCTCAGAAGCACTTAAGTGTGTATAAATCATAAAGTATAAAGCCAGCAGACACAATGCATGATCAAACTTATAAATAGAACCATGTTAATGTTTAAAGGCACATCGAGACTATATATATATATATATATATATATATATATATATATATATATATATACACACACAAACACACACACACACATATATACACACACATATATAGGGGGCTAATTAGGGCTATAAGGGCAGAAGCCCAAAGGGTGAGTGGCTTTATTGCCCTAATTAGCCTCTGAGATGGGTATACTTACAAGTGTTCCACTCTTACCCATTGTTTGTTGAATGTAATACATTAGGATAGTCAATATTATTGAGATGGCATTTGCGATTATGTTATGGCACCTGAAGGTCTCTTACAGCAAGGAGGAACAGTATGTAGTGAATGCAGGTGGGAGTTTGGGGAATTTCTTGGTTTGAGAGGGTTTTGTGTAAGGGTCTTTTTTCCAGGTTCTTTTTCAGCTGGTTAATTGGTTTGGCTAGCTTTCTAATGCTATGTTGTGTTATTAGTGGTATCTCACAGGGTTTAATGTAGTGCAAGTGTATACTGTTTATTAGTGCAGATATATAATCTTAATTGTTTGATTAGTGTAGGTTTATAGCTTTAATTAGTGCAGGTATATAGCTGTAACTGTTTAGTGCAGGTATATACTTTGAATTGATAGAGTAGTAACAGGTATACTTTTAATTGACAGATGAGTCACAGGTATACAGGGAAATAAACAATGGCCTTTTCTATGGAGAGAGGTCCCATCCATATATTGTGTAAAAAATAATAATATGCACAGGAAATGCCCATGTGGTATACCTGAGACATGAAAAAGGCAGTTGTCAGATTTAAATTCTGTAACGGGTCATGAAACTAAGGTCAATATTCATGTCATCATTAAATGTATTAAGAAGGAAAGTAAATCTGACCTCATAAGCCCACCTTTCTTGTGTATTTCTGAAGTATCCTTTGAGAACCAGGACAGAGAGGTCAGATATGGCGTGATCAGATTGAGAGAAATGTTGTCCCACTAATTTTACAGTGCTTTTCATCTTAATGTTGTGTCTATGTGTGTTAATTCAGGTTCAAATGGGTTGTCCAATTTCCCCCACAGAGCCAGTATGTGGCTATGTCTTCCACTGGATGCAATAAACAACATTCTGGGATAGACATGTATAATTCCCCTGTATCTTGAATTGTTTGTTTTGAAGGGTGTGGATAAAGTCTGAAGTGGAAATGTGCTCACATGTCTTACATTTAGGAATATTGCAGGGTTTAGTGTCTCTTAGTGTTCTATTGTTCTGGTCAGGTATAAGTTATATTAACCCTCTCCTTAACACAGCATGTTGACCAGGTGGTAAACATGGTCAATACCAAATTGGGTGACCTTCACAGACACAGACATTACCTAGCACCCTCTGCCCTCTGATTTTCTGTCTCTAGCTCAAGCTCAGTCTTGTTAATCATTGACTATGGCCTGTTGGTTTATGGAGCAGCATCTGACACTGCACTTAAGTGGGTTGTGACAGCCCTCAACAAAGCCTGCAGACCCACCCTTGGAGCTGATAACCTAACACACTCTTGTATGCTCTATGAACAAACTAATTGGCTAAGCCTGAGTAATAGGATAAAGTATCAGATGTGCTTTCTGGGCGAAAAAACACTCATTGGAAAAGCTCCTCCCTGCATTAAAGATCATGCATGTCAATATAGTTACCAGACAAGGGGCATGGCACAATGTCCTTTGACTCTCCCCTTTTGGAAAACCTCTCTTGGACAATGGTCCTTCGCATATAGGACTCCTCTTTGGTTAAATGAGGTCCCTGTGTATATACCTAACACTGACAGCCTCCCTTCCTTCACAATCAAATTGAAACACCATCTCACCATAACTGGATCTGAGCGTGCAGGATAGGAGCTTGATCTACATCTCCTGCTACAGGTTACACTACTCATCTCTCACTCCTGGGTATAAATTGATCTGTGGTAGAACTGCTCCTCTGCTTTTCTGGTTTCTTAGTCCTACACAGTTCTAACTGCACTTAATACCACTAGCAGCTCCTATTTGGCCAAGGATCCCTTTTTCTGCCCCCGAGTACTTCCCCCACCTTCACTGAGTATCCCCACTGCCAACACTTCATCTTTCCTGCTCTCCCCTCTTGGCTACACCTTTTCCATAGTCTGACCTCCCAGACACCTAGCACTGTTCTTTACTTTCTGGGCCATCAATGGTCCCCAACCCCCCTTCTTTCTTCCACCCCCACGTACTGCTACCTTATCAACACCTATTCTCCTGGCTGCTTTACCTTGGAAATGTATGGACTCTGTAACCTCATTCTTTAATTGGTGTGTTCTTTACTGTACCTTGGTGTCCCTTTGTTTACGAGTATCTGCAATTGTAATCCTATAGTATAATAAGTTGTTCTTATTACTGTACCTTTATTGTGTCTATGTATATGTGAACCCACAATTTGTAATTACTTATCTATGTATTGTCTTCTTTCTGTTGACATGGAACCTTTGAAAAAGAGCACTCTGCTCAAAGGTTATTTCTGAACTATGAAATAAATAAATTAATTAAATAAATAAATATTATACAACATATATTATTTCCCTGTATCATCAATTGAGCAGTCACTATGCCCTTAGGAAAAATGCCTACATCCATATGGACATCCCCAAATTCCGCACTCAGTATGGTAGAGCTGCAATCAGTCACGCCATCCCGACCATCTGGAACAAAATTTAGGCCACATTCAAGCTCTCTGGACTAGTCTCCCTAAACCTTTTTAAATCCTTGTTCAGTAAGGTACTTATGGAAACTTGCCATTGTGGCAATGCCTAGCACTCCTAGCTAGAGCAAAGTCTGAATAATTATGCACTTGTATTCATTTAGCCTCTCGCTTTTCCTTCCCTCCAGCATTTGTCGTATATCTAAATGTATAGTCATAGTTACTGTACTGCCCACCTGCTACAAATGTATGACTGCTTCTTTAAACCAACTGTATTGTATGGTATCCCGTGACATAGGTGACCGCGATTGTGCACCTACAAAAACAGCAACTCAATTGTGGCGCATGTCAATGGGGCTACCCACTGGGGAGGGTGACTGCATGGGAGGGTTCACAGATATAGTGACAGGATGTCGCTACATATATACACGCATGGGGGGAGCGGGCATGCTCAGTGAGGGGTGGGAGGGGAAGGAGGGTATGTGAGAGGTGGTGCCGTGGTGAGCCACTGAGCTGGCCCCATTATGTGGTGGGTGGGTTTAGGGCTGGGGCTGTGAGGGTGCTGGGTTCAGGTCCAGGCACAGGTATGTTTTGTTGTGCTCGGCCCCAAATTGTTTTTTGCAGTTTTGCACCCACCGACATGCACCCCCCCTGGAGTTGAGAATCCTTCATAGGGGGTGCGGGATGGTTTCCATGGGGGGTAGTGGCCATTTTGCTGTGCACTGGGGGGGTATATTACCGAAAAAATTTTCGGTGATGTACAGTTGTCCTAATGGTGATCACCTTTTGTATGCCACTGTTTTACTGTCCCTGTATGTGTCCATATTGTATACCAATTATTAGATCTGTGTTGTATGTCAACTGTGTATTGCATAACAGTGTCCTAACAGGACCGCCTTGTAAATGAGCATGCTCAGTGAAGTTTTCCTGCCAATAAACTTGAACTTGAAGATTACTCCTGACAATCAAGCTTAATAAATTAGGTGGCTGTTTGAAAGACAGTCAAGATAGTTCCTAGAAGATACATTTCAAGGTGTCATTCTCACTGTATATTGGTTGTAGGTCCTTAATGAGGTTAAGTAGGGTTGTATGCAACAACCAAGGGTATACAGTTGGTGGTGGTCTTTTCTTTATATTGTAGTAGTTGGTCTCTGGTCATAAACCTAGGAGGCACTAAACCCTGCAATATTCCTAAATAATCAGGTGTGGTCTATAGACCACGAGCCCAGGAAGAAGAAACAGATAGGGAGCTGATGCTAGCCATCCAAAGGATGGCAGACAAGTGTGAGGTAGTACTGGTTGGAGACTTCAATATTCCAGACGTGGACTGGAGCATCCCAGCAGCAGCATCAACTAGGAGCAGATTTATCCTGGACTCCCTTCAGGGTGCCTTCCTCAAGCAACTGGTCATGGAACCAACTTGGCAGAAGGCAATACTAGACCTTGTGCTCACAAACAGGGACAGTGTGATGGGGGTAACAGTGGGGAGCACCTGGGGAACAGTGACCACCAGTCATTGTGGTTTGAAATCACAGAAAGAGCAGAACCAAACCACACAAAAACACGTATCCTGGATTTTAGGGGGGCAGACTTTGGGAAAATGGGGAGTTACTTGAAAGAGGCATTAAGTGGAATGGGGCAGGAATCAGGGTTTGAGGAACAGTGGGCAGTATTTAAAATGGGGATTACAAGAGCAACAGAATTATGCATTAAGCAGGTTAGCAAGAGGAAAAAGAAGAGGAGACCATATGGTTTTCCAAAGAGGTAGCAAAGAAAGTGAAAGCCAAAAACATTGCATTCAGGCAATACAAAAAGACACAGGCAGAAGGGGATAGGAAGAAGTACCAGGAGAAGCAAAGGGAGGCAGGGAGCTCAGTAAGGGAAGCCAAAGCTCAGACAGAATAACACATTGCAAAATCAGTGGGTAGAGGGGACAAAACCTTTTACAGGTACATAAGTGAAAAAAGAAAGGCAAAGGGAGGGATAGTGAGACTGAAGGGGGATGGGGGCCGCGTGGAGGATGACAACAGTAAAGCTGACATATTGAACAGGTATTTCTGCTCAGCCTTTACTGAGGAAGAGGAGGGTAATGGGTCTGAATGGAGTACAAGGGGTGAGAATGGTGCAGAAATGGACACAAGTCCCTTTACACGAGAAGGGGTCCTGAAGGAACTGGAAGTAATAAGAGTTGATAAAGCAATTGGACCAGATGGGGTGCACACAAGGGTCCTTAAAGAAGTAAGAGAAGTGGTGGCTGAACCTCTGGCTATCCTGTTTAGCCAATCACTGGAAACAGGAGTGGTACCCAAAGACTGGAGGACAGCAGATGTAGTCCCCTTATACAAAAGTGGGAACAAAGAGGAAGCGGGGAACTACAGACCAGTCAGCCTCACCTCGGTAGTGGGAAGATCATGGAAGCACTACTGAAGGACAGATTGTGGAACATCTGGTTGTCAGTGGACTACAGGACCCAGGCAGCATGGTTTCACCAGGGAGGTCATGTCAGACCAACCTCGTTGAATTTTTTGATTGGGTGACTAGGGAGGTGGATCAGGGAGGGCAGTGGACATGGCCTATCTGGACTTCAGCAAGGCCTTTGACACTGTGCCACATAGAAGGCTATTACACAAACTGGGGAATACTGGTGTGGGCAGGACAGTAGTGTGGTGGGTAGGTAACTGGCTGGGTGGCAGGACACAGAGGGTGGTGGTAAATGGCTGTCACTCCACAGAGGGAAGAGTGACCAGTGGAGTACTACAGGGATCAGTGCTGGGACCGGTCTTATTCAACATCTTCATCAGTGACATTGCGCAGGACCTAGAAGGCAGAATTTCAATGTTCGCTGATGACACACAGCTCTGTAACAGAGTAGGCACACCAGAGGGTGGAGACAGAATGAGAAGGGACCTGCAGAAACTTGAAGAATGGTCAGGGGTTTGGCAGTTGAAATTCAATGCAAAGAAGTGCGTGATAATGCATATGGGGCACAAAAACCCTGGCACAATATATCAGTTGGGGGGGTGAGGATATAGCATGCACCAAGTGGGAAAGGGATCTTGGGGTTATCATCTCTGATGACCTCAAGGTAGGGAAACAGTGTGACAAATCAGCAGGTAAAGCAAATAGGATGCTGGGATGTATAGGCAGGGGCATCACCAGCAGGAAAAGGGAGGTCATAATTCCACTATACAAGACACTAGTGAGGCCCCACCTGGAGTACAGTGTACAGTTCTGGAGACCTTACCTACGTAAGGACATAGACAGGGTAGAGAAGGTTCAGAGGAGGGCAACAAAGATGGTACATGGATTGCATCACAATTCCTATGAGGACCGGTTGAAGGAACTGAACATGTACTCCCTGGAGGAGAGGAGGGAGAGAGGGGATATGATAGAGACATACAAGTATCTTACAGGGAGGAACAGGATGCAGGAATACACTATTTTTAAGTGAAAAAGATGTTCCAGGACTAGAGTGCATGGGATGAAGTTGGAAGGAGGACGATTGAGAGGAAACGTGAGGAAGAATTTCTTCACAGAACGGGTGGTGGACAAGTGGAACACCCTGCCAGAGGAAGTGATGGGGGCTGAAACAATCACGGAATTTAAGAATGCATGGGATAGACATAAAGGAATTCTGGAGGTCAGGGGTAAAGTGCAACAGACTTCTAGGAAAACAAACTGAACTTATTTATTATTTATTTATTATAACATCAGTTTAAAAACCTTTGAGCCAGAGGCTCATTTACAAAGGTACCTCGTAGAAGGCAGACACAACATACATACATGAGGTAATCCAAAATAATGTACAGTAAAAAGACAAGGCAAGTAGCAGAGAGGTGAGACAGTCAGCAACAGAAATTAACAATAGGCAAATGTCACAATTGCAGGCGAATGAGTAACTAAAACACCATTGTCAGTTTAGACATTTTTTTTTTTTTTTTATACGCGGCAGACAGCGGGGGGTCAGGGCAGTGGCAGGAGTGTGAGACAGCAAGTGGTTTTTTAGATAGTTTTGAAGCTGGCGAGTGAGGGGGCGTGAGATACCAGCAGGTAGGGGAGTTGTACAGGAGGGACTTATAGAAGAACGCCTTTGGCCCTGGGAGGTCCGTACCTAGGGATGACTAGTCAGTTTTGCTGGAAGCACGGTGTGGACAGGGGTTGGAAACATTTAATAGAGTTGGCAAGGTCAGGTGGGGATAGACCATGGAGGGTTTTGAAGGTAACTTGGCAAGTTAAGAACAGGACGCCATCGAGGTTGAGTAGGGAAGCCAAGGAGTACAAATTGACAAGTATGGGTGAGTCTAGGGCACTGATGATAGTCTACAAGCTTTGTTGCTTAAGACTCCAACTTTGAAGGGCTGTCGGGTCGGCCGCGCCATAAACAGGGAGGCCGAGTCAACTAGCGAAAGCACAGAAGAGGTGACTGCTGCAAGAGAGTTAGTGGGGAAGCATTTTTGTGCCGGTAGAGGATACCAAGCCGAGCATTGGAGGCTGAGGTCAGTGCAGAGATATGGTTATGAAAGGAGAGGGAAGAGTCAAGATTAAGCCACAGGTATTTATAAGAATGCACAAGTTCCAAGGTGATCCTGTATGGAGGAGAACAGAGAGAGGGAAGTTACTAGACTTATTTTGGGGTGGGCAAAAGCTTAGATTTAGTTTTCTTCAGGTTGATGACAAGATGGTGGTCAGAGAACCAGCTTTCAGCTGAGGTGAAGGCACGCTGTAGGGAGTTTTGGAGTAAGACGGGGTTATTGCCAGAGGCAAAGAGCACAGCATCATCTGCGAGAGAAGGATTTTACCACGCAGCTTTGGGCAGGTTGTTGAGAAAGAGAGAGAAGAGTAAAGGCCCAAGAATAGAGCCCTGGGGAACACCAGAGCGACTTGGCAGGTAGGGATAGGGTAACCAACCCGCAACATTGGGAGCGGTTGTACAAGCAGCTTGCGCACCAGGAGACAGGACCAGAGGCAAAGCCCACACTGGCAAGGGTGGCTAATAGTAGAGGGTGAGAGACGGTATCAAAGGCTTTCGATAGGTCTATAAATACTGCACCAGCGAGGGCGCCGGCATCAAGTGACTTATGGAGGAAGTTAGCAAACTCCAGGAGAGCAGTATTGGTGCTATGGCCAGTTCTGAAACCATGCTGTTCAGGACAAAGGACCTCATATTTTGTAAGGTAAAGGGAGTTGACTGGCAACTATTTTCTCCAAAGCTTTGGAGAGATAGAGATTGGTCGGTAGTTACCTGCAGTGATCTGTCACCACCTTTGTGAAGAGGGTAACAGTGAACCCTCCAGATGGTGGGAATTGCCCAAGGCAGAGGGATTTATTAAAGAGGCAAGGATGGGAGAGATGACCTGATCCAGGACCTGGCGAGGAGACAGGGATCAAGGGAGTCATTGCCGATTGAGTTGCATTTAGGGCTTTTGTAAATAGGGCCTAACCTCATGGGTGGACACAGTGCTAAGGTAGAAAGGGGGGGTGGGGATGAGAGGAGCAGACACGGGGAAGGGATTGAAGAAGTTGCACGGAGCACTGCACTAAGGTCAGTGAAGGCGTTGTTGAGGTGAGTAGCAATGAGTGCAGGGTCAGTGCAGGAAGACCCATCAATGTTAAGATGTGCAGGGGAGTGAGCGGTGCCACCATTAAGCTGCTTGATATTATCCCAGAAGGATCTAGGGTTGCCCCAGGAGGAGGTAAGAGTAGAGTTGTAATAATCTGACTTAGCTTATGGACAGCCCACGTGACATTTATTCCGGCAGCTACGTGAGGCCAGTCTGTCAGCAGGGCGCCAGTTTCAATGGCCAGGTACCACAGGTTGTCACACTGCTTGGAGAAGTGAGCGTAAGGTAGGTGTAATCCAGGGTGTGCCTTAATTTAGATCTAAGTGGGGTGAATGGGGCGTACGTGTCACAGGCAAGGTTAAAGGTATGGACAAAGAAGGCTAGCGCCTTGTCAATATCAGGGGTATTTAGTAGCGGGGACCAATCAGTGCCAGCTAGGTGGCGTTTTAAGTCTTTTAGCCCACAGGGTCTAAACCGACGATGGCGGGTGGTGAAAACAGGGGGCTTAGGCAGGGAGGTTGACCAGAAGAAAAGAACTGGGGAGTGGTCACTAAGGCAGTCTGGGAGGATTTGAACATTGTGGACGTGGTTGGGCCTGTTAGTGAGAACCACATCCAGAAGAGTGCTTGTTCCCGTGCTAGGATTTAACCTGGTGGGTTGTGAGACTAGCTGAGTCAGGTCAATGGCAGCGAATGCCTCACGGGAGGTAGACTCCTTAGGAGATAGCCAGTTGATATTTAGATCACCTACCAGGATTTGGTCAGAGGGGTTAGGAAGAGAGGAGATGTAGTCAACAAAGGGGCCCAGTGCATGGGCTTGATTTTTTGGCGGTATGTAGGCAATAGTCAGGAAGATTGGGGCCCTAGCAGGGTCAGGAGACAACTTTAGGGTTAGGGCCTGGGCATTGAAATCAAGGGTGGGGGAGGGCAAGACTATGAAGTGGGTCTTTAACATAGATGGCACAGCCACCACCCCTCTTGCCGATTCTGTCAAGCCGATGGAGGGAGTAGCCTGGGAGAGAGACCTGGGCATCAGAGGTGGAGCTGGACAGCCAGGTTTCCACTAAGGCAATCACATCAGGATTATGATCAGCCACCCAGCAATGTAGGGAGTCCAGTTTTTTTAGGAGGCTACAGATGTTAATAGATGCGAAGCGCAGACCAGAAGATTTACAAGGGGAGACATTGGGGACCGGCCCAGGATTAGGATGGATATTGCCAGAGAGGAGCAGAGGAGGAGAGCCGCCCTAGGAAGGAGGTAGTGGTGGAGAAATTTACGCCGGACTGGGGAGGGGGTAAGGGGTGCTGTACAAGAGATAGCAGGAACTGTAGATGGGGAATGCAGCTAAGAAGTGATGGAGGAGTGAGCAGGGGAGTGGGGGAGGGGAGGCCAGTGATGAAGGGTGTATGGGAGGTAAAGTGAGTGAGTATGAGGCTGGAGGGGAGGGGGCAGGAGAGCAACAGGGATGGTAGAGCTATGTTGTGGGCAGAAGCGAGTCATAGGAGAGGCAAGGAATATAATAAGGAGGAGCAGGAGAGAGGAACAAGCCTGACCAAGGAGGGTAGTCATATTAGGTGAGGAGGGGAGAATAGCAGTACCCTGCTGAGGAGGACTTAGTGCCCCTAGTGGAAGCACCAGTGGTGGTACAAGGAAGGGATGAAGGAGAGCTGGGGAGGGAGTAGAGGAGACAGGCACCACCTAGAGGTCACCCAGTATAAGCTGCAAATGGAAAAATGGGGACTTAGATTACGACTGCGTAACCGCACAGGACGTGACGTCAGCGTCTGGAGGCAATAAAGCAAAGGCCGCCCCTGGGTGGGGGGGTGGTTGGGGTGGTGGGGGCTGGCAGCCCACAGCCGAGTCCACACAGAAACAATCAGTGGGCTGTGGGGCTAGAAAGCACAGGAGTCCAGTCCAAAAGAAACGTCTAGAGCCACGAGGTGGGAAGCCTGATTACCTGAATCAGTCCCGAGACGCGCTCCAACTCCTTTACCCGCCGGTTGTCGGGAGCATTCTGGTGGGGGGGTAGCAGCTAGAAGGAGGTAAAGGAAAACAAATTAGTATGGAGCGGGAAAAAATATAGGGAGGCAGGTTGGGACAGGGATCATAGACATGCGCAGTCAGCACAGGACAAGAACAAAGCCCTTAACAAAACCCCCACCCAGCTGTATAACCCAAAACACTGCAGTTTACAAAATATTCTTTTTTTTTATGTTTGCTATTTTGATATCTTTTCCTTATTCCCTCAGTACCAGAAAAGATAAGAAACACTAAACGAGCTAGCAACCGGAAAGGTGTAACAGACGAAAAAACAAAGACATACAAAATGCTCCAGGAAAATGCAGATGATAACCCCTCTCAAATCATCAGTTTGCCACTAACGCAAGAAGCAATTAGAAATACTAGCCCTGATACGAACTAGATATGGCATCAGAGCAAACAGAACAGGGAACGGCAAAAATTCAGTACAGCAGTAAAATACATTCAAAAGAATCTAAGACGAACTGGTGAACAAGGAAAGCCAGCAACCCTTTAGATAGCAGCCCACAGCCGAGTCCACACAGAAACAATCAGTGGGCTGTGGGGCTAGAAAGCACAGGAGTCCAGTCCAAAAGAAACGTCTAGAGCCACGAGGTGGGAAGCCTGATTACCTGAGTCAGTCCCGAGACGCGCTCCAACTCCTTTACCCGCCGGTTGTCGGGAGCGTTCGGGGTAGCAGCTGAGTCAGTCCCAGACGCTCCAACTCCTTTACCGCCCGGTTGTCGGGAGGCGTTCTGGGGGTAGCAGCTGAGTCAGTCCCGAGGCGCTCCAACTCCTTTACCCGCCCGGTTGTCGGGGAGGTTCTGGGGGTAGCAGCTTGAGTCAGTCCCGAGACGCTGCCCAATTCCTTTACCCGCCGGTTGTCGGGAAGCGTTTTGGGGTAGCAGCTGAGTCAGTCCCGAGACGCGCTCCAACTCCTTTACCCGCCAGTTGTCGGGAGCGTTCTGGGGAACTTACAAGCTCAAATGGGCAGACTGGGTGGGCCATAGGCCCTTATCTGCCGACACTGTCTATGTATCTATGTAATCGAATTCCTAATCTAGGAGCATTTAGATGCACATCCTGCTGTATAAACAGAAACTTGAGACAAATTATTGTAACACAACTTTTACTCCTGCTTAGACTATGGATGTCACAGATGGTTTTTGAAATGGCTTAAGTTTAAGAAAAGTAAATGTTACTAGTGAGATTTATGCTTCCCTTTGATTACTAGACTCATCATTGTGAAATAGATGATGAACTGGGAGACTTTCAATTGAAAACAGGAGAAAACTGGTTTTGGCCAATCAAATCAATACTATTTTAAATCAAAACAAACCAGCAAGGTTAACTGGGAGGCTAGAACAAAACTGAACACATATATAACGTAAGATTCAATCATCACAGAGAATATGCAAACACAATATCAAAAAACATATGGAGAGATGGTGTTCTCGCAAGTAGTTGCAAATCTGTGGAATAATATGGACCCAAATATTAAATTACTGGCATCATTCAAAACCCAAGGCATTTAACACAGCTATGAAACACAAACTGAGTGTGCACTGCAATTGTATAAGATGAAATAATCACAAGTGGGCCTATTCACGAAGGTGCAGAGTGGGTTACGTGCCACGTACCTCCAGCGCATAGCCCACTCCACAACTGCTCAGCCCCTGCATGCATTCACAATTCACATATGCCCCCCCCCCCCATGCACCAGATCCCCCGGCCGATCGGGAGTTTCGTTTTTTTTTTGTTACAGTTGTTTCTTGGCTCACATTTCTTCCTCAATTTTATGTTTGTTCAGTTGCCAGCCTCCAACCCTCCCCCATCTGTGGCTGGCATAAGTATCGGAACTGTCAGTGTGCATCCCCTTTGAATCTGTCTTATCTCTGCTTTGGCTGTGGGCTCCTCCTCTTTCCATGATATCATACGCCTGCATTGAGAGTTCCAAACACATTCTGTTGGTCTGCTAATGGATAGTTGTCTGGCGCAGTTATTCACAAAAGAGAAATGGAACTGGAGCATGGAGGTGGTCCTTGTGAGCCCAACATTTCTTTGCTATGTGAGCGCACTTCATTACCACTGCTTGGGGTCAGGAGAGCACACCTTGCACTGCTCGCTCTGCCGCCAAAGATGGAGGAGCCACGTTATTGCTGTCATCGCTGAGAGATGGGCTGGAGCTGAGGATCACTGCTCTGCTGCTGCTGCTACTGCTACTTCCTGCCACCACCAAGCACATCCAGACCTGGGGAAATCTCAGCAGCAAACAGGTACGAGGGTACAGGGAGGGGTACCACAGTCTAGGTTACATTGCCAGTCACCACCTTACGCTGCATGGTCTAAGTCCAGGACAGGATCCAGAGTCCAGCTGAACCTGGTGGTCAGGAAAATGCAGATATGGCACTTTTTTAATTGCTTGTGGCCATATATCCCCTGACAGTGACACCGGCGCAGTGAATGACACTACAGTGACTACAATGCCATGTCACAGTAGTGTCCACTCTGGAACCCGGCACTGTCTGTCGGGGGTCTTGCACACACCCAAATCAGCTCCAACTTGGAGTTTATAATCCTTAGTAGGGGTGTGGGGCTGCTCCTCTACATGGGGGTTCGGGGTGAAGCTCTCAAGAAAAACTCTGTTTTCTTTGGAACCGGCAGCCAACCACAAAAAACAATTGACCTGTCGGTTTCACTGTCTGATTGTTTGACAACATTTTTGTCAATGACCAGTCTTGGATCCACTTGTGGCACATCAGGCATGATTGCTGTTCTTGTTGTTGGAGGGGGGGAGTGCATCTGGCTGGCTGGTCACGATGGAGCTGAGTGGAGCTGGAGATGCACTCAGGGTGGGAATGAGTGGGAATCCTACCCTGAGTTGTGGGAAGGTTGGGCTGTTGAGTGGGGAGAAGCAAGAAGTGTAGCAGGATAGTGGTAGTCATGCCAGGCCCAGCAGGAGTGAGGAGTGGAGCTGGAAGAGTAGTATTAGTGCAGTCGGGACTCAGAAGTAGGACAGGCTCACTATGGCTGCCACTGTAGCCAGCATCCTGAACCATCAAACCCAGCAGCCATAAAAGGAAAAAAGTGCCTCCAAGTCAGACTGCGAGTTCATGACAGGAAGAGAGGTGTTTGAGCCTGGTCAGTGGGAGCTGAGGGGGCATTAAATTTGCGTGCTGTGAGAGTGAACAGTTCTAAAACATGAGGGCCTGCAGCAGCTGTTAGAGAGTGTGGTGATGGGTATCTGGATTCAGTGGACTGGGATTATTTATTTATTTATTTGTGTGTGTATGTATGTATGTATGTCTTTGGTAACTGGATAAGTGAGCTGATCCAAAGGACCGTTTTCAGTCACGACCCAAGCCACAGGAATGGCAACAACATAAATTCAATAGCAGTAAAATTACTGAAACAGCAGAAGCATACTGAAAATGCAGAGGTACAACATTTGAACACACCTCAACATGAGGTCAATAAAGTACAAGATCAACTATGTGCAATACATGATGAAACATAAAAACACAATGTCAACTAGTACAGAAGGTTCTATGTCATAACAACGACCCCCAAAAGGCGATCTCCATTACGGCGAATTCACAGTGCCAAAATTCGGTTTTGGCACTGTGACTCTCCAGCGCACAGCAAAACGGCACCAGGGACTTGCATTTTAAACATTTTGTGTGCCCCCCCCCCACTTACGGATTCTCAACTCCAGGGAGGTGCATGTCGGAAGGGGTGCAAAACGTTAAAAAGAAATTCAGGCTGGGCGCAACAAAAACATACATGTGCCTGGACTCAAACCCATCCACCATGCCACGGGGCCAGCTCAACAGCCCACCGCAGCACCATCCCTCAAAACTCCTCCTGCTCCTCGCTGAGCGTGCTCGCTCCCACTCCCCCGCTACATGTACGAACCCATCCCATCCAGTTGCCTTACCTTATCGGGAGCCCCCATGACATGCGCCGTGACTGAGTCGCTGTTTTGTGGTTCGCTCAATCACAGTCGCGCATGTCATAGGCTACCATACAGAAGTAGTGATAACATGATGTAATAAAAAATGGTAATGATACAAGTAACAGTCAATAGCTACATGCTAATTGCATGCAGTAGTGGCAGTTGACATAGGTTAAGGTACTTAACAAAAAGACTGTACAGGTTCAGAGAAAACAAATTTCAAGGACTGGTAGGAGATTGGGACAGAACTGGGAAGCAACACACACAAGGTTGGATGTCCCCATGGATGTCTGCATCCTCAAGTGAGTCTCAGCAACACCCGTCCTCAGCACTCTCTAGCTGGCCAAGGTACAGTACAATCAGCCTTCTAAAAATACAAGCACTTATTAACAAAAAAACTACTGATTCTATCTCAGTTTATCTCGTGGTGTGTGTGTGTGTGTGTGTGTGTGTGTGTGTGTGTGTGTGTGAAAATTGATTCAGAAGTCTATGTTGTGGGTTCTTTCTGGTTCTGGAAACTTTTTTTACACTAAGTTATTGAGTTTCAACAGTTAATAAAAGACATGTTTTTTGGCATCTGTGGCTCATTTTGTTGATCTGAAAACTTAAACTTGCTGTAGTACTAGCTGATGAGGCAGAGTTCGACAGGTGGATGGTGATAAATCAGCCTAGCAATGGGATAGACCAATGTACCAGGTGCCTTAGATCTAACATACTAACATACTAAAATGTCAGCAGAATAGGCCTAATGGTCTTTCGTGTCTGCTCGTTTGGTCAGCCCTCACCCTGGGTGCTGACCTTGCTGTCCCCCTCGCCTTCTCTGGCTTCTCCCTTCCCAGTTCCGGATATTCTTGCTGCATTGGATTTTGCTTCCAGAACCCTTACCCTGTACCTGTCCCACCACCTCTTGAACCCCTCCACTGTCTCTGCCTCCACCAGCCCCCTAGGCAGTGCATTCCATGGCTCCACCACCCTCTCAGTGAAGTAGCACCTCCTCCTTTCTCCCCTGAATCTTCCCCCCTCCAGCTTCCAGCCATGCCTTCTAGTGGCCCTTCCTCCTTCCTTCAAGCACCCTGACTGTTCCTCCCTATTTACCCCTCTTCATGTACCTGAAGACCTCTTCATGTCCCCCGCAGTCCCTTCTCTCTCCAATGTGTACATATTTAGCTCTCTGAGCCTCTCCTCATAGGTCCTGTCCCCAAGCCCCAAATCATTTTGGATGCCCTCCTCTGGACCCTCTCCAGGAGGTTAATGTCCCTCTTCAGTGTGGCCTCCAAACTGCATGCAGTACTCAAGGTCGCCTCACCAAGCAGTTATACAGAGGGTATCACTTCCCTCCTTCTGGAGGTGATCCCCTAGCGATGCATCCCAGCATCCTGTTGGCCTTGGCTGCTGCCCTCCTACAAGTCTCAGAGTTGTTCATCTTGACATCCACCACCACCCCAGGTCCCTCTCAGCCATCGAGACTTGTAGCATTTCCAGGGTGTACACTTGGCCTGGGTTTCTGGCCCCAGGTGGAGTACCTTGCATTTCCCTGCATTGAACCTCAGCTTCCACTTTCTAGACCATCTTTCCAGAGCCTCCAGGTCCCCTGTAGGCCACCTCCTCCTCCCTCCCCACCACCGCCCCCAGTTTCGAGTCATCTGCAAAGAGACTCATCTCACTCCTGATTCCTGTCCTTATGTCAGATAATGTAGGCTTGAACAGAAGGGGCCCAAGGACTGATCCCTGTGGGACCCCACTAATGACCCTCCTTGGGGATGAGACTATCCCACCAACTACAACCCTCTGGGTCCGGTCCTGGAGCCAATTGCCTATCCATCTGATCATCTGGTTCCCCACCCCCATTTCTCCCAGCTTATCCAACAGGCCCACGTGAGGAAC
Organism: Neoceratodus forsteri; assembly: GCA_016271365.2. NCBI lineage: Eukaryota > Metazoa > Chordata > Ceratodontiformes > Ceratodontidae > Neoceratodus > Neoceratodus forsteri. Next base: position 273,488,970 of record JADMNL010000024.1, read on the forward strand.
AGAGTCAAATGCCTTGCTGAAGTCTAGAAAGAGGACATCCACTGGTCTACTCAGGTCCAAGGCACTTGTCACCCAGTCATAGAACTCCACCAGGTTTGTCTGACATGATTTCCCCAGGATGAATCCATGCTGTCTATCGTCCAGGCACCCTGACTTATCCAGGTCCCCCCCTAGCCTCTCCTTGACAATGCCCTCCATCACCTTGCCCACCACCGAATCTACAAATCTAGTAATGGTTAATGATAGCAGGGGAGCAGGAAGGATCAAAGTCAGGATTAGAAATCAAGAGAGAGAAAAAAGGTTAAAGGGACACTGTCAACCCTCTTAGGCCTCACGCATCCCTAGTTAAAAACATATGTTATGATTGGTCACATTCTGTAGAGACCCCTGGTGTGGCTGGTAGTTTGATTCAGATTCTTTTTTTTCTTTTAAAAAGGTAAAAAACAGACAGCCCATTATACTGGTGTTACTACACAAAACTATGTTTGTTTACATTCCTTGATCAGCTACCACTGCATCTTTCCTGGACTTGGGAACACCCACACCATAGTCTAGGCACTCATTATGCAGTGGGAGTTTAGGATGCTATTGAATCCTGAACAGCTACACTGTTTGAGAGTGTTTCTAATGTTCAGGAAATATTCCATAAGAATGGATTCAGGATTGGAAATGAAACAAGGTTGGATATAAGTATACATTAGCATGCATTTCAGTTCTACTAAGCAAGGAGACAGACAAAGCAACCAGCAACATCAATGAATTTTACAGAAGGCAAGCAATCATAAAGTGTGTGTGTGTGTGTGACATTAGGATACATATAGTGCTGTTTGGAGCATAAATGATAGATGTTTTCGAAATGTATAACAGACATAGTTTGGAGTTGTATTGGTCCTTATACAGACAGACACAGTTCATGATGTGACACCTTTATTGGACCAACAAACATGTTTCATTACAAACGTTTTAGGCACACTTGGGTGTTGTTTCAGGCACTTTTATAACAGTACAGATTACATGAACAGAGCAGTCTAACTATAGCTAACTGCATATCTCCTGAGGTAATTTAATGTGTCACAGATGCCCCTCATCTACTACAAACCCAGTGTCCATACTGAGTCCATTCATTTTTGAGACTAGTAGTTTTATGAACTTAAGTTCCTATGTTTTTTTTCTCCCATCTCCTTCTGAAGCTGCCTTTACTGTACCAGCACTGTACCAATATATCCTAAAGTGAGTGGTTAAGTGAAGTGTCCTGCTGGTGTGCTGAAACAATATGTAATACTATTAAATGAATAAGAAAAATCCTGAAATTTGATTGAGGCAGTTTCAGCTGTGCTGATGTACCAGCACAGAGGCACAACTTTTAAACTACCCCAGTTAACAGCCTTGACACACTCATCTGAGATCATTCCACCTCTCATCTTGCTCAAATGCCCAGCCCAATATGGTTCACCTGGTATCATGAATCCATTACAATATACACAACCCTAACTGGCAAATTCCCCTTCCACTACCTCCTCCTATTAAAACAAAACTCATGTACATGATCCTCCCACACATGCACAGTAACACAGAAAGACCCATTAACGATCATTTTGGTGCATAGCCTAAGGAGGACCCCAGAACTGTTACTGACCATGTGCCATAGCTGAAACCCCCAAACACAGGCGATCAAGGGCCTACTGGGAGTCACTGCAAGTACCGTTGGCCATGCTGCAGTTTAAGGCTGCCATCAAGCCATTCAGAGTAGCTGCCAGTAATAGAAGCAGCCTTCTGTGGCCCACTTTATTATATGGGTAAATCATTTTCACACACCTTGATAGGCTCATTTAGGTTGCCTATATTTTAAGAAAACCCTGGGAGCAGTTTCTGCAACAGCGATAGAACATTTTAAAAAGAGCTAGTCATATACTGTATAAAAGATTACAGTTTCAAGCATATCTTATTTATATACTTTACATAGGCATGAACAAAGCTATTACAGCACAACACAACAGAAGAAAGAAGCAATACTAAGGATATGGTGGGACAGGAGAAAGGTGGCATAGGTGGGTACTGGTAGGAGACAATGGGGTTTAGATTGGAAAGAGATACAGAAGGGAGGGTGAAATCACATTTGCAGACACAAGGGCTTTGGAAGTACTTGGACAGAGCTTTCTTACAGGTGCACAAGGTAGCCAATATCCTTTATATTCTTAAGCTGGGTGTTTCAAGTAAGTATGGCATCTTTGGGAAAGGCAGTCTTTCTATAGGATTTGTCTGCCCTTGGTTGATGCAGGAGATTTATGACTTAAGATCGTAGGTGGCAATTCTATATCAGTCTGAGGAGGCTACTTAGTTATGTAGGGTAAAGGCCTTGTATGCATTTGAATATGAGGGAAGCCCATTTCAGTTCCTTTTGCTCATCTAGTGGAAGGAGTTCAAAGTTGTTGTATAGGGTATTTAGATGAGTTTTCTTCTCATAGCCAAGGCTGAACCTACACATATTGTTTAATGCTATAGTTATTTTCAATACTGCAGGGGCATTTACTTATTGTGACAGATGTACCACCCAGGACACATTTTTTTTTTAATTTTACTTTCTATCTTATTTTGTAAAATATTATAGTTGATGTGGGAGGTGTGTGGAAAATGAAATTACAGTCTTTCAAACTGTCTGTCTGGAAAAGCAAATTGGGTATGGATAGCAAGCATTCCTGTCATCTGAAGGTTTTTATTTTAGGTACACATCAAAGAGCTGAGCTCCTTTCATCTAAAAACAGCTATATTATGACTATAAACAAATAACTGGTCCAGTCAGATGACACCTTGCTGGTCCATGAGCTGGAGGAACAACTGATAAGTGTGAGACTACACATAACTAATTTGAACTAGTTTTTTGAGAGAGGTTGGCTCATACAATAGTTCAAAATTAATGTCCAGTGTGTGATGTCAGGGAGGCAGGGCTGATGATACATTATAAGAGGCTGGCCTGCTATGGCTTCTTCTGTTTTATGTTTCTCTGAGTAAGTCAGGTGTACTGGGACATTGAACCTGTAACAGCACATGTTCAAGTCTGCCATAACTCAGAAGAGCCCAACTGGAGTAAGCTTTTATTCTGCTTAGAAATTTGGTTATATTTTAGTCAGTGTGGATTCTGTCTTGTTCAAATGATTTAATTTTCATTTCTGCAGAATACTGTATTCCCCTTAGTCTTTAGTGTGTATAATCCTGTAACATAAATAAGTATTGTAAAATATTAAATGTTATTTTTATATACTTATTGCTCTCTGTGACTGAGGTTTTAAAAGTGTAGATAACCAGTGGTAATTGGTAAGTCTGTGATCCGTTTCCCAAAGAGACATGCTACTAAGCTGTCTAAAGAAAGGTGATCTCAGCTGTGACTAATGGAGTGGGTCATTTACCTTCTGGGAAAGACACTGTACTGTGTGAGCAGTGGGTCTTGTGGGATCTGGACCTAAAGATACTTTAAGTTGGAGTCAAGTTGAGTGGTGGCAGCATACCAAGGTGACCATTTAGGCACCCACAGGGTTGTGAAAACTGGAGGCAATGCAGATCAAGTGCTCAGAGAGAATCAGTCTGTGACACTGATCTATAAATTTCACTCCTTTATTCTACAGTTAGCAGCAGGGCCTGGCATTAGAGGAGTTTCTTAATACATGAATTTAGACAGCTTTTGTTTGGATAGTGAAGGTCGTTTTTTTGTTGAGAGCATCTGGCATGTCTGGATATATATATATATATATATATAGTAACACAGCACTGGGCAGAGTTGTGGAAGGGCGTTATCTCCCCACACGTCTGTTCCATTTTCTCTCTGCCAGGACTACAAAGCATGGTGCACACACTACAAGCCCCAGAAGGCATTGCACCACAGCTCCACCTAGCTGAGTGCTTGATTAAGAACAGGTGCAGGAGAGTGACTGCCTGCATAAAACAGAAGGCTCAAACAATTGCTGGGCTCTCAGTACCTGATTAGGAAACAGACGTGGAGGGTGGCTGGTGAGCACTTGTAGAAAGAAGGAAAGAAAGAAAGAGAAATTTGAATCAACTGACTTCCTGGCTGTGACCTTTTGTTTGGCATGTGACTATGAATTGGATCTTGACTTTGGACTGGCTGAAAACCCGACACTGGTAAATGACCTTTGTTTGAAACACGGACCAAGAGACTCTTTTCTGATTTTGTTTGTTTGCCCCAGGAAATAGCTTAGCTATCTGGGCTATAGACAGGGAACTGAAAAATTCACTGTGTAGGTAGCACTCAACAAAGAGCCAGGTATTATTTTCTTCTGTTTGTTTGCATCCTGCGTTATTTTTGAATGTACCTCTCTCAGTATTTTTACTAATAAACGTACAGTCAGAGTGCTGTGTTACACTGAATATCCTGTGTCGTGGTGCAAAGTGTGCTTGGTATCCTGCCTACAAGATCCCAGTGCAACACAACCCCCCTTACTGTGTTACTGTGTGTATGTGTATATATATATATATATATATATATATATATATATATATATACACACACACACAAAAGTAGGTAAATTTGGAATCCAGCTATATACCAGCATATGTGAAATGTTACACAATTTCTAGTGGAGTACCATCCATTAGTTGAATTTGGAGTGAACTAAGAGGAGCCGACTGAAAACTATGACTTTTGTTATGGAACTATTTAACAAAAAGCAGTTTTTGGTTGTCCAATGTGGCATGCTATTAAAGATTAATTGTAAAGTGTTACTGAGGTCACTAGCAGATTTCAATTTGAAACAGATGACAATGTCATCTGCATACTGGTGTATGCAGACATCTAAGTATATTCAGGCAGAGGGTGGCTCCTTGATGAAGAGATTAAAGAGTAGGGTGCCCAGGATAGATCTCTGAGGAACATCAAAGTTGAAAGGGTTAGATAAGGAAGTAACACCATTCACCTTGATAATATGTGCTCTGTACTAAGGAAATGTTTGCAATAGAGCAAAGGACTATTCAAGAGCCCCATTATGCAGAGTCTGCAGAGGAGATCATGGCTGATCTAGCAAAGACATTTGCTGGGTCAATTAAGATTGCATCAGTGAGGTACCCTAAGAACAAAAATTTGAGACTCAGTTTCTGCTTTTGAATAATAACCTTTTATTCTTCAATTTTTATGGCCACCTTGTCCCAGCATTTCTTGGTTACCTGCTTAATAATGGGAGATGGTCCTACCATCTATAAATAGTTTGTACTTTTTTTATTGTATACTATTTTCCTTAACATTTTGGAGCCTAGTCAGGTATCTCTATGCTAAGAGAAACAATGCATTTATCCATTGCTAGGCTTCAATGGGCTAAGCTGTCTGGTCATTCCTTAAAACTTTAACATCCTTCTCAGGTTACAGGCCACCTGTGCATCCACGCACATTCCTTAGCACATCCTGATCGTAAGAAAGAATCATGGTAGAAAGAATAATGGTATACAGGAGGACCACCTCCCATGATTACGCAGACAGCCTGGAAAACACTGGGGCAAGATGGCAGTGAAAATGGAGGAATAAAAGGTTATTATTTGAAAGTGAAGATTCAATCACAGCAATTTTTATTCACGTCTTTGTTCATACAGTGAAGTGTCCCACTTAAAGTAGTGGACTCTGTCCTTGAATGGTCACCTCTTTTGCCTGAGCTAAGCATTAGGATTTGGTCACCATGGTATTCTTCATTCATTGCAACTTCAAGATCAATGAATACTTTCTGATGGATGGTGACAGTTGAGTGATTGGGATAGAAGATTGTGCTTCAATTAGCAGTTTGTGGCCTAGGATATATTCCACAAGTTGTCTATGCATCAGCTTCTTGAGTAATGTATTCATGGTGGATAAGAATGAGATTGTACAGTTGTTGCTGAGGCCTGAAGAGGGACCAAATCTATAAAGAGGGGACATAATGGCTTTTTTCCAGATTTCAGGGATTGCTCTGTGCAAAGAAAGCTTTCTAAACTGTAGCAATTAGATTGATAGATGTTCAACCGCTGTTTTTAACAAGCATACCCATTAGATGTAATACTTTCTTGCCCCAATCCTGTATGCCTCTATATTGAGAGGCACTGATCAGGCTTCTAAACTAACTACCATCAACAGTTTGTTTTAAGATGAAGATGACTAACTTGCCCAATGTTATGTTCTTTAATGCAAGGAGCTTGAATAAAGACAAAATGGCGAAGCTGAAAGTATTACTGGAGAAAGATAATGTTGATTTTGTGGGGTCACTGAAACCTGGTGGAGCAAAGACTGCAGTTGAAACAGATGCATATCTGGATTTCAACTGCTAAGTAAAGATAGGGAGTCAAGAAAAGGAGGAAGGATTGCCTTATACATTAAAAACGATATTGAATGTATTTATGATGAAGCTATCAAACCATATGAGAACATTCAGGCACTTTGGGTGGATTGTGTGAGGTTCCAAGGAAAGAAGTTTAAGATGGGTGTCTTTTATAGACCTCCGGACACTCCTTCAAGTGAAACTGAATTATTTATTGACGAGATCACAACATTAGCAGAATATAATGATTTAGTATTAATTGGAGATTTAAATATTCCAAACATAGAATGGAATGACTTGAATAATTCAAGTAATGTATTTGCTACAAGGATACAGGTGTAGTTAGTCTCAGCTGGGATAGGCCAATGTATTAATGAACCAACTCGGGGACATAACATCCTGGATGTAATTCTGACCAATATAATGAAAGACATCAGCAATATTAAACTTACACACCCAATTGGTATAAGTGACCATGATATTATTATATTTTGGATAAATAAATCCAAAAAAATTACAAGAGGGAAAACAATAAATAACTTTATAATAAGGCAGATTATGAGGCTATTAGGAAAGATTCATAAAAAACTGACTGGAGTACCATAAGCAAGGATTTAACAACTGAGGAAAATTGGGATACGTTTGTTAAAATCATGGAGGATATGATATTACTTCATATCCCGTCAAAAGAAATGTATAATAGTACAGGCAAAAAGCCTATGTGGTTAAGCAGAAGAATTATCAAATTAAGTAGTAGGAAAAGATCATGCTACAGGAAAATGAAACATAATACATCTGACATAGATAAAGATAATTATAGAAAGGTATTACACAAGTTAAAAAAAGAAATAAGGAAGGCTAAAAGACATACTGAAATCAGACTAGCAAAGTCTAAAAGTAATAACAAGGGCTTTTTTACATATATTAATAATAAAAAGGGCAATGAAAGGGTAATTGGTCCACTTAACATAAATGGAAAAATTGAAGCAGGGTCACTAGAAATGGCCAAGGAATTTAATAATTATTTCAGCTCAGTCTTTAATAAACCAGATTCTGGGGATGTGAATGTACTCCTTGATAATAAAAGTAGTGAGCCAATTGAATTCATTACTAGTGACAAGGTACTTGAAAAAATTGATGCCTTTAAAGTTAATAAATCGGCAGGGCCTCATAATCTACATCCACGATATCTGAAAGAATTGAAGAATGAATTAGCACCTATTATAGCAGAAATAGGGTAAGATCTTTAATAATAATAATAATAATTTTATTTATAACACACCTTTCTTTAATCAAGGTGCTATACAACTTTAAAACAAATAAAATCAAGTGAATAAAAAGCATAAAAAATTCAAGTACAGCAGGCAATAAATATCAATCCGAATATAACAGTTTAAACATCATAAGCAAGATGCCATAGATTGGTCTTCAGGGCCCTCTTAGAGGGTTATGTACCCAGAAATTGGAGAAGGGCTATTGTGGTGCCAATCTTTAACCCTTGCTGTGCCGTGGAATGATATATCAGTCCAAAATTCGTATATGTTCTAATTCTCATGGCAGCCTAAGAGTTAAAAAGGGTAGAAAGGCTGATCTGGTCAATTATCGACCTGTCAGCCTGATGTCGATTGTGGGGAAGATAATTGAAGGCTTAATAGCTAAGGAAATTAGGAACTCATTAGTTGAGAGAAATATGTTTGATAGATCCCAGCATGGATTTGTATGTAATAGATCCTGTAACACCAATCTCATAGGTTTCTATAACTACATAAGTAATAAAGTAGATCAGGGAAAAGTGATTGATGTTGTTCTGCTGGATTTTAGTTGTGCCTTCGATTTGGTGCCCCATAGAGAGCTGGTTTCTAAAATGAGTAAAATAGGCATCAACAATGCCATTGTTAAATGGGCTATGCATTAACTAATGGATAGGAATCAAGCAGTGCATATTTATGGTCATATATTGCAGGAAGTAAAGGTTGTAAGTGGAGTACCGCAGGGGTCGATGTTAGGCCCACTGCTGTTTAGTGTGTATATAGAGGGTCTTGTCATTAAAAGTGAGAACAAATTAATTAAATTTGCAGATGATGTAAAACTTGGGGGTGTGGTGGACACTTTTGAAGACAGGATAAGGTCTGGACGGGGTATTGTAACTATCATGGAATAGAAACACAGAATTTGATGGCAGATAAGGACTACTCAGCCCACCCAGTCTGCCCATTTTCCTACCTGATGGATAAGCTGCAGATTCTAGTTAATCAACAGCTTAATTCCTCCTACCCCACTAGAATTGCCTTATGCCTGTCCCATGCATTCTTGAATTCTCCCACTGTTCTTGACTCCACAACCTCCTCAGGAAGGCCGTTCCATGCATCCACAACCCTCTCGGTGAAAAAATACTTTCTAACATTACCTCTGAGCCATCCCCTCTCTATCTTCAAATTGTGCCCCCTTGTTCTTGCACATCTCTTCTTCTGAAAGATGCTACCCTCTTGTACTTTGTTAATTCCCTTGAGATACTTGAAAGTTTCTATCATGTCCCCCCCTCCCCCCTTTCTTCAAGGGTATACATATTAAGCTGCTTTAGTCTCTCCTCGTATGTCTTCTGGTGCAGACCCAGCACCATTTTGGTTGCCCTCCTCTGAACAGCCTCCACTCTGTCTATGTCTTTGCGGAGATGGGGTCTCCAGAATTGCATGCAGTACTCCAGATGGGGTCTCACTAACTGTCTGCAGAGAGGGATAACAACTTCCTGTTTTCTACTGTTGATGCCTCTTCCTATGCATCCCAGTATCTCCCCAGCCCTCCTTACTGCCTTCTCACGTTGCTTGCCCACCTTTAGGTCATCTGATATAATTACTCCTAGGTCTCTTTCGATTTTTGTTGTTGTTATTAACTCACCCCCCACTGTGTACTCTTCCCCTGGGTTTTTGTTTCCCAGATACGTTACCTTACACTTCTTTGCATTGGGCTGAGAAGAATGGGATGAAATTTAGTTTGAATAAGTGTACCATAATGCATATGGGGAATAACAATATCCAACAGGATTACTATATCCAGGGGACAAATTTGAGGAAGGCTACCTGTGGGAAGGACCTGGGCCTATATATTAGAAATGACCTTAAGAGTGAAGATCACTGTAAACATGTAGCCAACAAAGCAATGTATCTGGTAAACAGTGTAAGGAGAAGCTTTTTCTCCAGGAGTGAGGGCGTTCTGCTTCCCCTGTACAACACTTATGTAAGACCGCTCTTGGACTATGGCTCTTCAAGCTGGTGTCCTTATTTAAAAAAAGATATTAAGATGGTTGAAAAACCTCAAAGAGCCCCTACAAAATGAATAACAGGATGTAGAGGCAAATCCTATACAGATAGGCTTAGTCATCTAGGCTTGTGGTCCCTGGAGGCTAGGCGTAAAGGGATTTTTTATTATTATATAGAATCCTTAAAGATGATGTGCTATGGGAGGATTTCAGCATGAGCTTCAGGGATTGTAAATATGATATGAAGCTACATAAACAACATATCAAAGAGAGGAAATACAGAACAGAACAAGGGAGACATGGTTTTGTACCTAGGTCTATAAAGATGTGGGATCAACTGCCTGAGGAAGTGGTAAATGCACTGTCATTTCACTCCTTCAAGGCAAGGTTGGATAGATACATTGCTGTTGGTAAACTTGTTACCTCCACTGAGTAGTGGGGACAACTCATATGAGCACATGCCTTCTGTTGTCCTATACCTCCAAATATGACTCCGAGTATCCTTTCTTATTATATATCTCTTTATCCTCCTTGAGCTGAGCAGATCTCTGCAATCCCCAGCCGCTGACACCCACACTCCCCCGGGTCTGGTCTGGATCCCTTATGGAGCCGGCCTTTCATTGCTCACACACTCCATGTGCAGGATCCCCCGGGAGCCAAGGGGGTGCTGGGCATGGCCATCAGCCACTAAGATCACTGCCCTGCCACTTTCCACCAAGTTACCTTACCCCTGGAATGCTGGACATGCAATGGCGTCCACAGTACATACATGCAGATGCCCACTGTGCACTCCCCCCCTCACTACTGCTCACTGCTGTAGTACTACTGGCCTCCGCCAGCCACCACTACAGTGCGTTGTAGTAACCCAACCTACCCCAGAGGAAGGAGAGCCATCACAGGATGCTCAATCCTTCCTCTCCCCTGCCAGCCCCCGGCGGCCCGAGTCCATTTCCGAACCTGGGTCGCCGGCGTGGTGCGAAGTATGGCATCCAGCACCTCAACCCTCAGTGTCACCGGGATGGCTTGACTCTAAGTATCATTAGTGCTCCCAATACAAACTCAGTTAGTGGCTTCAACATCAGCAGTATCATTAGCACTTCCAGTGACAACCTCCACTACTTGCTTATTGTTTATGGTACCACAGACCCAGTTTCCAGTGCTGCCAATGGCTTTACACTGTATTTGAACCCAGGGCACTGCCCTTACAATCTGCAAGTCAGTGGCTCAATAGGTAGCATGCTTGCCTCTGAGGCCGGGAGATCAGTAGGCTGTGGGTTCTATCCCTAAACCAGGCACTTGGGTTACTATCCCAATACTGACACTGTAGTGCAGCATGAGGAGGGTGCTGCACTCCTGAGATGCTGTCTTTCGGATGAGACGTTAAACCGAAGTCCCATCTGCCTGTTCTGGTGGTAGTCCAGGTGGATGTTAAAGATCCCATGGTACTTCTTGAAAAGAGCAGGAGAATTTCCCCGGTGCAATGGCAAAATTTCCTCCATTCATGAAAAATACCACCAACAGCTTCATCAGGTTCAAGGTCAGTTGGCATTCATCTGTATCCCCCTCCCCCGGGTCGTGCCTGAAAATAGGCAGAATTTGTCTAGTGCACTTACCCAGTCAACAAAAGCTAAATAAATAAATAAATAAAAGTCCACCACACTGCCCTTAAAATCTGCTTTAAAATAGGGCCAAATACAGCAACTACATTGCAAATTCTTCCAACAGCTGGGAAGAATTTCCAGCAGCTGGGAAGAATCCATTTGACAGATGGAAACTTCATGCAACAAAATTAATGCAGATGTATGTCATAGGTATGGTGCCAATTTACCTCTTAAATCTCCTAACTGTCTAACAGATCTGGGTGGGTCTTCTTTCTACAGTAGGGGTGGAATTTACCTGTCAGGTTCAAAATATTGGGTAGGTAGAGGTGCTTTCATGACCAGGGTCTGAAGGCATGGAAGTCACTTTCCTCTAACTAGCAATGGTTCTATACCCTAATTAAATAATTGGACAAATGGTTACATGAGCAAGATATTCTACTTTGTCATTGCTGCAGCCACATTTAATAGTGCTCATGATGAATGCTCTTTTCTTTTACTTTCTTCCTTATTCTACCAGTTCCCTCCCTACCATATTCCCTTCAGCCTCTTCCATTTTTAATCCCCTTCATGTATTTTTCTATTTAATCATGTAGTATATGGTGTTTTTAAACATCATATAAGCTGTACATGTGAAACTTACATGTTGTTCAGTTTTTTGTACTTTTGTATTCAGTGTGATTCTGTGTTGCATATCTTCATTAAACCAGGATACCTTTGTAAAGGAGCCTGTGCTCAACAGGTATATTTCCTGACACTCAAAGAAATACTATATATTTATATATGTGTGCATGTCTATATACTGCATATTTGTAATAGAAAATCCACTATAGGGTGTGCAGTTGTGTTCTGATGTATGCATGCCTTGGGTGTGTTGTGAGGCATGAGGCCACATGCTGAGTGTGTTCAACCACCCAAGAAGTGCATATATCAGAGCATAACCGCATGCCCTGTTATGGATCATCTGTCTTATAAAATGTCTAGAAGGTTCTAAGGGATGAAAAAAGGACAGATATGTGTTCGTTGTGGAATAATGCATGGTCATGTGGTGTGGTGTGTTTCATCCAATCAGAAGACTGGATTTTCACAGATTTTTTCTTACACATTTTATAAATATAGATATATACTGTAGAATTGATCATTCTCACATTTACTTAATTTAGCATACTGCGGGTATTGCACAAGTTAGCGTTTATAAAAATTTGTGGACCTCGGAATCACTCAGGCAGCATTATTCATTCAGAACTGGCAAGGATTACACAAGCTGTCAAAATGGTTGTCAAAGGGTTACTGTCAGGCACTTGCCAGTAGTTGATTGCCTAGAATCAGTGGCTAATTGTTAGCAATTAGTAATTACAGTACTTACTAGTACAGGTATCTTTTGTTGTTTCACTGTTGATCTGCAGTGCCTTCCTGAGCTTGCAGTTTGTTTCTAGTGTATTTCTCCGGTGCTTGCAATGTCTTCGGTGAAATGGCTGCAAAAGAATCGGGGAATTAAGAGGGAGCATAGCCTTACAGTTACCAAGGACATTACTCCAGAGGCTTTGAGTGACACTACTGAAGTTACAATGAAAACAGCAGACTGTGTCATCCAGGAGCTTAAGCTTGCCTCCCCCTTCCCAAGTGAAGATGCACCGATTATGCTCACTACAGTCCTGAACTATGATACGAACTCGGACACTATGCTGCCACAAATGGTGTTATGAACACAGTCAGGTACTACCAAAGAAAATACAGTAAAGTCATCAATGAAAGCACATTGAGAAAGTTTAAATCTGACTACCTTGATAAGGTTCGTGTTAGTGGTGACCCTGCATTAGTTGCTCCCAGTCTGCCACATAGGCCCTAGGGACGACCAACATTGGTTATGGAGGATATAGAAGTTGAAATGCACACAATCATCAGAAGTCTTCACTCCAAAGGTGCAGTGATGAATGCAAGGGTGGTTGCAGCCATAGCTTTGGGTATGATAAAAGCCAACAACCCAAAGATGCTTGCAGAAAATGGGTGTATTTTAACAATAACGAAGCAGTGGGCATGGCATTTCCTAAACTGCATGGGGTTCGAAAAACGTAAAGGCACCAAAGCTGGCAGAAAAAACCCAAATGATTTGCCACAGTTGAAGGCAAATTTTCTAGCTAGGTTTAGCAGAGCTGTAAGTCAGGAACTTATACCGGCCGAGTTGGTGATCAATATGGATGAAACTGGGGTGCAAATGGTGCTGTATAGCCAGTGGACTATGGCTCAGTCTGGGGCTAGGCAAGTTGAAGTCACTGGACTCAGAGATAAGCATCAGGTCTCTGTAGTTGTGGGGTGTACACTATCTGGACAATTCTTACCCCCCCCCCCCAAGATGATCTATCAGGGAAAAACTACAGCCTGTCTCCCTGTTTTTTCCTTTTCATCTGATTGGAACATTATATTCAGTGAAACTCACTGGGCTAACACAGTAACAGTGAAGTCATACATTGATAACACCCTCAAGCCATACATTGCCAGTGTAATTGAAAAGTAAGATCTGCCAAAGGAACAGCGCAGCATTCTGATTTTAGACTTGTACAGAGCCCACAGTACCCCTGATGTGATTAGTAAGCTGGAGTCTGAAGCTATAGTGTCAATATTTGTCCTGGCATCATGCATAGATTTATTGCAACCTCTTGATGTTTCCGTTAACAAATTGTTTAAGGACTACCTCAAAATATCTTTCACTGAGTGGTACTCCGGAATGATTACTGAGCAAATTAACTCCGGTTCCAAATCCACAGATATTAAAGTAGATTTAAGAAGGACAGCCCTGAAATCTAAGCACTCAAAGTGGTTGGTGTCAGCCTTTAACTCACTGTGTGAGAGCAGGGAGGGCTGCATCCACGGCTTCAAGCTTGCAGGACTTGCCGATGCACATGCCAACTGCTTAAACCAGGTAAGAACAAAGCTCTAAAACACCTCTACATACAGTATTACTGTATACAGCACATACTGTAGCACAGCATAGTGAATAAGACTATCTTCTTTTTTTTAGGTGCCAGATGAACCAGGGGAACCACAGGAGGAGTAAGAGGAGGAGCCAGATGAACGCTAGACTATTGTAACTTTTGAAGCTTTTTGATGCTTTGACAGCATTTTGCAATGTATATGCATTGCCATTCCTTTCATTTAAATGTGTAGCATTGTACTGCATTTTTACTGCACTGGACCAGTTTTTTGGAGCATTTTTAAGTTTGCGGTCTAATAAACTTCACTTTATTAAATATGTGTGATTCGCTTAATTTAGTAGTCTGGCAGGGGGCATGAACACAGCAAGATTTTTTGAAACACTAACATTTTCAATTCTACAGTATATATACTGTGTGTATATATATATATATATATATATATATATATATATTCATTGCAAAAACTTTGTTAATGCACTAGTTAGGGTTAAAGTGACAAAAGTAGGGAAATGTGGTGTTAGGGTTCCCAACCCTAACAACCTATGTCCACCCTGCAGGCAGCAACAGGAAAAACCATTACAGTTTCACTTCTCCTGTGTCTTTGCGGAGAAAGGTCATTTTGCCATTGTACAGGTCAATGGTAAAACCACATTTAGAATACAGGGTAAGGCACTGGCATCCATATCTTAAGAAATACATCAGCATGCTGGACAGGGTTCAAAGGAGAGCAACCAAGATGATCAAGGGTCAATAGAATATGTCCTACAAGGAAAGGCTGGAAGTTCTGAGGATGTACTCCTTGGAGGAGAGGAGAGAGGGCAGAGATATGATACAGACCTTCAAATACTTTTGAAGGGAATTAACAGAGTGGAAAGAGAAGGTCTCTTTAAAATGAGTGACAACAGAACCACAAAGGGGCATAGCTTAAAGTTGATGGGGGGGTTAGAAGGGATACTAGGAAGCATTTTTTACAGAGAGGGTGGTGGATGCATGGAATGTGCTGCCAGAAGAGATGGTCTCAGTAAAGACAATGGGGGCCTTGAAGAGGGCCTGGGACAAACACAGAGGGAACCCATGGGGCAGAGGAGGGCAGAAGGGAGTAAGGGGATGATGTGGGAGGGGAGGCAGGGTCACTGGCATAAGTCATGAACTGTGCATCAGTTACTGAGCAGATGCGATAGACCAATAGGCCTTCTTCTGCTGGCTTTTTTGTATGTTCATTTGTTCGCAAATCAGGGATGGGGTGTGCCTTGGGGTTGTCAACTCTAATGCTCACCCCATTCCATCAGTAAATAAGCTGAGATGTGTACAGTATGTGTGAGAATGGGGTGCGCGTTGAGGTTGACAACCCCAAGGCACACCCTATGCCTGATATACAAAGATGCAGGAGAAGTGAAACCATAATGTTTTTTCCCTGTCGTTGCCTGCAGGGTGTGGGTGGGGTGTTAGGGTTGGCAACCCAAACACCACATTTCCCTACTTTGTCACTTTATCCCTAACTAGTGCATTAACAAAGTTTTTGGCATTGAATTTCCTTACTTTTTAAGATAGTATAATTATATCCTCATTTGCATGTGGGAGGGCCGGGTGGGCCCTGCACTTCCATCCCTCCAGAGATGCATACATCTATGTTGCTGTGGGCCCTGCACTTCCATTTCTACCAAAACAGCAATTTCTTTCCTTTGTTGTATAGCTTATTAAAGTTACAGTGTTATTCTATGGGAATTTGCCTTTTTTTAATTTTGTATGCTTTTTTATATTGCCCCTAAATGTTTTGGGGAGGGGTGTTATTCTTGAAGTACGTATTAAGACCTTTGTTTTGATATATATATTGTACCTTATGTCCAGATATTAAGGGAGTTATGGCATTTTTTAATTTTTATGCTTTTTTATGTTGCCCCTAAATGTGTATTTTTTGGGGGGGAGGGTTATGTGTTATTCTTGTAGTACTTATTATGACTTTTGTTTTGATATATAGATTGTCCCTTAAAGTCCAAATACTGAGGGAGTAGTGGCTTGTTGAAGTACCAATGTTATCCGATGGAAATCTGCAATTTTTATTCTTTGTGATTTGCTTATGTTGCCTCTAAATGTTTAGGGGGATATGTGTTATTCTTGTAGTGCTCTTTATGACCTTTGTTGTGATATATAGATTGTCTCTTAAGTTCAACTATTAAGGAAGTCATGGCTTGTTGAAGTTCGAATGTTATCCTACTGAAATTTTTTATGCTTTTTTATATTACCCCTAAATTTTTTTGTTTGGGGGGAGTATATATTATTCTTGTAGTACTTATTAAGACATTTGTTTTGATATATGGATTGTCCCTTAAGTCCAAATATTGAGGACGTTATGGCTTGTTGAATTTCAAAAGTGGGAAAAAAAACGAAGTCCAAAATCTTTTTTCATATGAAAGAATCCTTTTTCACATGCTTTTTTCATTCATACGAAAAAGGATGCCTTCATATGGAAAAATAATTGGGAAAAAAACTAAGTCCAAAACCTTATTTTGTTTGAGGGCATCCTTTTTTGTATGAATGAAAAAAGCACACAAAAAAGCATCCCTGCTTCCAAAAAACGAAGTGGGACTTAGTTTTTTTTCTGATTCTTTTTTCGTATGAAGGGTTCCTTTTCCATATGCTTTTTTCATTCATACAAAAAAGGATACCCTCATACAAAAAAATTATTTTGACTTAGTTTTTTCCAGATTCTTTCTTCATATGAAGGAATCCTTTTTTGTATGCTTTTTTTCATCCATACGAAAAAGGATGCTCTTACATGAAAAAATAATTTGGACTTCATTTTTTTTTCAGATTCTTTTTTCATATAAAGGGATCCTTTTTCATATGGCTAAATTCTTTTTTCATATAGATATACACAAAAACAGAAGTGAGTCACGAAAAAGGATTTTAAAACTTAAAAAAACACATTTGGGGGTCATTTTTTCCAATATTTAAGTGCAGAATCCACTTAACAGGGTCCCAGTGACCAAGATACATGTGTTGGTATCTGCCCAGGATGTCATTTTTGTGGGTTTTAAAAATGTATTTTTTTTTAAATGGAAACAAGATGGTGGCCATACGAAGAAGGATTTTTTCCTCAAGAAAAAGGATGACACCCATATAAAAAGGATTCTTTTTTATATGGACCAAATTATTTTTTCATTTCAAGCAGCTATACGAAAGACTGTACTGAGCATGCTCAGAACTTAAATTTTAAAATGTAATAACTTTGAAAATAATTAATATTTTTTCACCAAACCAGTGAAAGGCATGCCTGTGGGCCAAGTCCTTTCCACCCTGAAAACTCGAGACCAAAATTCCAAACCATCTGGGTGCTAGGTGATGATAAAAAAAAAAAAAACAGCATAAAACACTGATTTTTTAAAATCCATATCTCAGAATATGCACATCCAACCAGAACAAAACTTGGCATGCCAAGAGATGCTCCCTTGAGAGTGTACATGCAAAACTTTGTGCAAATCCTTTTAACGGTTTCAAATATATTAAAGTGCAAAGTTTGAGGTTTAACATAGAAACCCCCTACTCAGCCCTAACTATAGTGGTGCTATATCTATACTGCAAAAAACATATTAATACATCTGTTAGGGTTAATGTGCACAAAGTAGGGAAATAAAAAGTTAGGGTAAAAATTCCCTGGAACTTTTGTGAATCTGTGCTGTTCCATGGGGTGTGAATGATCACACAGAACAGTGTTGGCACTACCGTAACTTAAGCAACTTCTATGCAAGCATCAATAAGTTAATGTTGTACTATGCCTGACAGCACAGTGTTGAAGTTAGGGTAACATCAACACTGCACTGTATGATCATTCAACCCCAAGAAACAGCATACCACAGATTCACCAAGGCTCCAGGGATATTTTCCCCTAATTTTCTATTTCCCTGCTTTGTAAGCGTCAACCCTAACAGATGCATTAACATAGTTGGCAGTTTTTTTCTGCAGTTTATTTCCTTACTTTTCAAAAATTATATATAACATCTGACAACTTAGCTTTCTTCACACTGGACCCTTTGGGCCTTGCATGAAGCAGCAGACCCATCAGGCATGGTGCCATACCTGCAGCTTTCTTTGCACAGGGCCCTGCAGGCCGTACATGAAGCAGAAGCACCATTAGGCACAGCCTAGGACCTGTTACTTGCTTCATGTACAGCCCTGTGAGCCTTACAGGAAGCAACAGGCCCACCAGGCATGGTGCCAGACCTGTAGTTTGCTTTGTATGTGGCACTGTGAGTCTTATGTGAAGCAGCAGAGGACATGGCTCCAGACATAGAAACAGCAGTTGTCAGCAGATGGGGACCTTATGATTCATCAAGTCTGCCCTTGTTTTCCTACCCCCCAACTTGGCTGCCTGCTTGAGTATCCCACAATGCCTGTCCCATGCCCGCTTGAATTCCCCCACCGTCTTTACTACCAGCACCCCTCCAGCAGGCTATTTCATGGTTCAGCAATGTACTCCGTGAAGAAGAATTTCCTCATATTGCTCCTGAACCTACCTCTCATGAGGTGAGGGTCATGCCCTCTTGTCCTGTTGTAGTCTTTTACCTGAAAGAGGTTCTGCACTTGTACCTTGTTGTTGCCTTTAAGGTATTTAAATGTCTCTATCATGTCCCCAGATTCCAGTGCTGCTCTAAGGAGTATAGATTGAGTTCACTGAGTTTGACTTCGTACAGTTTCTGGTGCAAACCCTGCACCATCTTTATTGCTCTTCTCTACACCAGACCTGAAGCATTTATTTAGTTCTTCAGAAATAACCTTTGAGCTTGGAGCTCATTTACAAAGGTTCCATGTCAAAAGACATAAAACAGTACAAATTGCACAATTCACACATTCAAGGATTCAGGTTGCTAACATAGGATTTCTAGCTAGACAAGACAGTAGCTACATAATTGGTTACAAGCAGTTGCTTATTACATGTTCAGGAGACATCAGGAAGCTGTCTTGGAAACCAGGCATTGTCACTTGATTTAGGTACTTTTCTTTATAAATGCTTGAAGTGATTAAGGAGGTGAGATGGTTTTTGGGATGGGGAGAGTAAATGGTTAGGGTGGTGAGACAGTTAGGAAGGGGAGAGAAAAGGAGGGGTAAGAGCTGGATAGGAGTCCCTGGGATGGAACTGGAGATTATTGGAGCTTGGGGCAAGCAGTGAGAGGGGCAGGAAGAAACATAAGTAAGAGTATGAGCTAGTCCACAGCTATTTTATAGTACAAAGAAAGGGGTAAGAGAGTCAAATTATGCCCACCATGGAGTACTTAAGGATCAGTGAGTGCCTTTCAGAGGGGAGGAAGTGCTTATTGCATACCTACAATCACAAGATCTTGCATTAACTAGAAAACAGCCTAGAAATGACAACCCAAGATCTCCAACATACTCATTCAAAGTAAACCCCATCAGACAATGGCAGTGCAATGTGTGGTCCCTGCCCCAATATGTTGGGACAGGTTAAATAGCTTAGGATGCTGCAGGATACTGTTCTGTCTGGTCTCCTGACATGATTTGATTGGGGTTTACTTTGCATGAGTAAGCTGGAATATTTTTTTTTCAATTCACCATATTCACTGATCATTGGTTATAGTTCCTTTTTATTGTTGTGGAGGAGTAATTACTATACCTCTATTTGATTTAAAATGTAAGGATGGCATGGCCATGCAACACAGTGCTGGGCTCATTACACACAAAAAGGCCATGTGATCTCCTTTTATAAACCTAATTGTTTTTTAGATTTCATATAGCAGTATATTATGCATCAATAACTGTTGTCAAATAATGCGGCATTATTTACAGTCCCTGATGTTATAACTAAAAGTCTTAGAGTCATGGAGGAGGCTAGGATGCAGAAATCTTCCAGGTAGTTAGGGGTTTATAAGAAAATGCATTCCTTCCCTCTTACTCCCACTGATAAAAAACTATTTACTGTTTATATGTTTGAATTATATGAAAGTAATTTTTCCATTCAAGATTTGCGGTATCTACTGTCATTTCTCCTTATTGATTTTGTGATTCAAATGTAACTGAAAAATGTCACCATGTGTTACTTATAGATCAACCCACATGGGTGAGCTCTACAAGCTTGCAGACTGACTGACCTTCGAAGGGAGACTTAAGTACCACACTTGCCTCCAAGCCAAAAAAATACTTATGAATCTTACACCTAAGGGCCTCCACTCCCTCATCCAGCCAGCCCCTCACAGGAGGGCCCCCTAGATGCCCTGCAAGCACCTCCCTCCTAGTCCCCCACTGTAGGACCTCATTAGGGCAAAGGTCTTTCCATTATCGTGCTCCCTTCTGACTTAACAACCTACCACCCTCCATCTCCCTGGCCCCTAGTCTTGGCCAATTTAAAACTGGTATCAAGAGCCTTCTTCTTGACTCGGAGGCCTGGGCTGTAACCAACATTCCTCCCCCTGTCTGAATATGATAAATGACTAGCTTATCCCCTGACTACATCCTCAGGTCCTACAATCTAGCTATATATAAACCTTGACTCAGGGCTCTGTAAATGACTCTCCAAATCTGTAACCTGACTTGTCTCACTAAAAGGACTTAGGGTCCTCTAAGATCCTAGAGGTGGTAACCAACCAATGTAAATACACTGTACTATGTGACCTACGCATTATATGTTTAAATGTAATGTTTGTGCTTTTGTACTGATGTGGAGCCTTTGCAAAGGAGTCTATGACTCAAAGGATTGTAATTCCGATTTTCGATAAATAAATAAATAAAATATGTCCATTATATAATACCCAAGGGGATATTTACCTAGCTCAGTTTGTAAGTTAACTCATGTGAATCACATGAAAGACTTCTTTCAAGACTTAGGAATTCTCAGTCTGAGAAGGTGGTAACATTTTTGAAGGTAATTTCACAGAAAAAAGTTTAAAACAAAAAAGGAATAGTATAGTTATAAAACTCAACTTTTCCCATTTTGTTTAAGGCACCTCCTCGCTACATGGTCAGTGTCAATCTTCTTTCTTAATACTCTATTTCACAAACTGTACAATCTTGTATTTCTGTTGGGGTGCATCTGATAGTATGTTTCTGGCAATGAGTAAGATTTTGATGTATTTTTCTGTCTTTATTGGTTACGTCAGCTAAACCGTATGTCATTTTTCAGTCATTCAAGGAATTGCATTCATAAGGCGCTGACATAACTGGAAGACTCCGCCTATGGTTCAATGGACAAGCAGCCAGCCACTCCCACTTCCTGAGCTATATAAGCAGTTCCCCTCAGCCTCCTTCTGAAGCACTTTTTCTTTGCCAACTGGAGGCTCTGTCCATTTGCTCTCTGCAGCTGTCTGCCCCCCCTTCCCGCCTTGCTGCTTCTTTCTGCTGGACTCTGCATTTTGTTCTTCTGCTTCTGGTTTGTATTTTGCCTCCTGCTGTGTGCTTCCTTTTGTTCCTTCCCTGTTTCTTCTGTGTTTGTGTCTTAGTTTTGTTTTCTTTTTGTTTTCTTTTTTGGGGGGGATTTGTTTTCTCAGCTCCTACCATTTGGCTCTTACAGCGTCAGTTACTTGCTTTTAGTTACTCCCATTGCTATTGTAACCAGTACCTGTGTTTTTACACAAACCAGAGCTCCTACCCATGCTACAGGCCTAATTGTTCCCCATGCAATCAAGCCTAATTGTTTTCACCTGAGTCAAGCTCCCTCTGAACCTTTGCTATGCAGCTTAATCATGTTTTCCCTGCTTAATCTACCTCCCCTGTGGTCATAGCTGTTTCCACAGCATTGTGCTTCCATTCTTCCTTCCTTCCATGCTTATAGAACACTACCACTCATAGCTGATGCTATTCCCTGTTTTGTACACTGCTGTTCTACTCTGAGGTCAGCTAAGCTACTGCTAATGCTGTAACCTGGTTTTAATATCTGCATGTGGTTCTTGACCCTTCCATCACTTTCTTCTTTTTCCTACTGCAGGGACTGGGAAGTGTTTGGGGGGTTGTGGCCCCATGTGGCTAATTACTTCTGTTCTAAATCCCACCTCCACCGCCGAAAATCCTCAGAGTATCTGTCACCTTAATTTGGCTTTTTGAATGCCTGGTTGGCTTGCCCCACTATCATTCTGTTGCCCCCACTTACATTCATGTCCCATCATTGTTACTATGTTTTGCAGACCTACGTGCTGGCCTAACTACTTCTACTGCTTACTGACATACGTGCTGGTCCAATTACTGTTACCCTGCCCCACTGCATTCCCTGCCTTACTGAACTATGTCCAGATCCACTTTTGCTCATGCCACCTTTGTGCAATGCTCCCTGCCATTTGCCCTGCAAGTTCTCGGTACTCATGCCCATTCAGCCTCATCAGTCCCTGGGGCATGCCAGCCATTCCATCCTGGTGCAGGTTTTCCCCTGCAGCTGACAGTCTCACTCTGCACCTGAGTCCACAGCTTGAGCATGCAAAGCTTGGAGCAGGGTCCTTCTCACCTGGCCCATGGCTGGAAATGTTCTCACTCCAGGTGGACCTTCAGTCATCAACCATACCGATGGCACCTCAAGTTGTAGAAGTTAAGATTCAGCTATGAAGGGTTAGGGTTGCTTATGGGGGCCCCTTTAGCACCCAGCAATGAGGCACCCAGCTGTTCTCCCCATGACTGCGTCTGGTTCACCTGGTTTGAGAGCAGATCGGTAGGCCAGGTGAGTGCCTCAGCAGTCGTTGCTCTCCTGCTCCTGCCTTGGTTGTCCATTGTTGTAGAGTGGCACTCGCAACCTTCCACGGCATTCCCGTTAGAGGGACTGAGTGAGAGCTTTCCTCCAAATTGGAATATTTTCCACCTCCCTTTAATTGGGTTTCCAAATTGCAGCAGCAGAGCTGTCACTAAATAAAATATCCCAAGCCTGGAAGGAAGGCAACCTAGGCCTTGGATCCCCAGAGATTTTCTCCTCAAAGGGTTTTTTTTTCTCTCCTCCGTGTCTCAGGTCATAACTGTTAGCATAGTGTTCCCTTGTTCCGTAGGCAGAATCCGCTGTTGAATGGAGGGGGATGGTGTCCTTTTTGCCGTTCCCTCTCTCCTTAGGAGATCCCCTCACTCTCTCTTGCAACCCATCAAACCCATGCCATTTTTTTTATTTTATTTTATTTATTTCAGTTTCAGAATTACAACCTTTGAGCTAAACTGGATCTTTTACAAAGGCCCCAAGTCAGTAGAAGAACAGACAAACCAGTACAATTTACATCATAAATCGAGAATCATAAGTCGAGAATGGTCTAGTGGTGTAGAGGAAGTGTGTTTGCCTGCAAAAGCAAGGTTGCTGGGTTCAAACCTACAGAAAAGAGTTGTCATTTCAATGCAAAGAAGTGCAAAATAATGCACCTGGGAAACAAAAACCCAGGGAAGATTACACAATGGGGGAGGTAGTAACAACAAAGGGTTCCTTGCCTTTGGTACCCCTACAGGGTGGTAATTCCTCTGGAATAGATAGCAAACAGCCAAACTCTTAAGTAACACAGTTGCACAAGCATAACACTATACTGTTGCGTAGGCCATTGAATTAATTATATATCATGTTTACTGCATCTCTTCATCTTGCCACAATTTTGAATCTGATTAATGCATAATTTTTTGCATTTTTGCACTATTCTGTGTGGGATTTGAGAATACAGGAGCGTACCAAGTTAGGTGGAAAGTAGGTAACCAGACCTGATGCCCCCCCTCCCCCCGCCGTTCATTTCCAGTTTACATGTTGGCTTTCATACCCATCATTATCTAATGCCACTTTATCCAGCTTCATACGACTCTCAGTTTTGATTTTCTCATATTGTATAAAGACCTATCAGATTATTAATAAACTTAAGTTACTTATTCCTTAGAGTCTTGCTGTCTGTTGTCAGCTTCCATAACCATACTTTTCTGATGCCACTTTACTCAGTCATATGACTTTCAATTTTGATGTTTTCATACTGTATGACTCTACATCTTTTACATAGTATAGCAACCAAGAAATGTCTACTTCAAATGTTTAATTTTTTTTTACTAATGCATATATAAAGCTTTTATTTTTTTCTATAAACCTATCAGATGATTAATAAATGTAAGTTACTTATGCCTTTGAGTTTCTCTCTGCAAATGACCTACACTGCTTTGTTTTACAATTGCAGTAGCTTAACCATTCTAGTAGAATTTTTACTTTTGCTACTGTTCCCCATTTTGTCCTTTTGGATTTCTCTGGCCCTCTACTGATGTTGGGGCTGCCAAGTGGCCCCCTTACTCCAAATGGGAGGGACAGTGAGTGAATGTCTTCACAGTCAATGCCAGTATGGCTCTGTGATCATCTGGAAGGTGTGCACAAATGTGGGTTGATCCATGCCTTTCCTCTGCAGGAGCTAAGGGGCCCATCTCGGTGTTGTGCCCAACCTCCAGTCTGCCTTGCTGTGGGATTTCAGGTCCCAAACATGAACCCAGGTTTTCCAGTTTGCAGTACAATGTTCTGTGAGAGCACCACTGGGTCGAATCAAAAATGCTTACTTCTGATATAGCACAGTTGACCTGTTTTATATTGTTAATTGTATTGGGGAAACCGCAAACGACGTACTTCTTAGGTGCTACATACATAATTTACATCTAAATTTATTCTTAGTCCAGTTAGATCTCTGATGCTTTAAATTGTACCTGGACCCTAACACTAGCCTGAAACTAGGATATAACTGGTCTTCAAATGTAAACCAATAAGAAGAGTCCACAATTTAAACACCAGATGCACAAATACATTTCTTCTGCAGGACACCTTTACAAGAAACAGACTGAATAATGAATGTTGAGGAGCAATTGATATGATTTCTCTTCTAATTCAGAAAGATAAGCTTTGGGATAGGCGTAGAACATCTAAGTCTGTCAGTGTTTAAGAATCCTAATCATTTGGTGTCTGTGCATTCTAAACCATAACAAGCATTAAATTATAATATAAGGTACAAAGACAAACTATGAAAATAATTAATAATCTAAAGAATTTGACATACAGTATGAAGAAAGATTAGCCAAACTGAACCTGTACTCTCTTAAATCCAGGTGACTCAGAGGAGATCTATGCCTTGTGTATGGAGCATTTAATGATAATGAATTATGGGAATGTGTAGGGTTGGTAAGGAAAACAACTAATAGAAGTACTAGATCACACAGCTTTCAACTAAAAAGTGAGACATAAAACAAACAAGAGAAATGGATGGATAAATCAAAGGGTTGTGTCAACATGAAACTCTCTACCCAAATATGTGGGGGGTAGCAAAACAACCGAAGCCTTCAAAAAAATCTCCAGACAATTTCCTGGGAATTACATGCATCAGATATCACCACTGATAAGTGATGAGTTACTTTGGCCAACACCGATGGACTCGGGTACCCTCTATGAAACCTATACATTTGTTCTCAAGTGTCATTCCCCAAGCAAGGCATCATGGGTATGCAAGCCCTGGTGCAAGTCAGGCTGACAAGACTTTGCTAGAACAGACATTCCATTTTAAACAGGTGTTGACACCTGATCCAGTATAGGCTGAGAATGGCAAAGCACAGACATGTGTTTCGTCTGTTTTGGACTCCTCAATGTACCATAGTCATCGTATCAACTGGCCACTACATCAGAACTCAAATGTTGTGTCCATTTGGGACACTCAGAGTAAGCATGCCAGAGAGGCAGTTTTCGGGGAAAGCAGTATATAGGATTAGTAGTAGGATGCAAGGAGAAAACAAATATTCACATAGGTTGTTATTCACAAAGGGCCACCGGTACGTGCAAAAGATGCATAAGTGCGGGTGTGCAGCTGCACACCGTGCAAAATACACGCGATACATGGCATTCATAAACAAGTGCGGAACACCCCCAGGAGGATGGGGCAGGGCAGTCTGAGGTGCACAGCAACGTGCAAGGGTGGGACTGGGACCACGCAGGATACCCGGGACACTCCTTGACCCCACTATAAATGGGCATGCGGAAGCACCACGCTGCACCACTATGCACAGACACACAGAAACCTGATGATGGAGGAGGCGAGACTGGTCATCAGGAATGTGCAACAGAAACTGGCAGAGACCACGGTGCAGGAAGGCAGAGCCACGGGACGTGGCACAGGATGCAGAGGGGGCAAGAGGCTGCGGTTCACCAACTTCACTGGTGCGCAGGTAGCCCTGCTGTTGACAGAGGTCTGCCAGAACTACAACTTGCTGTTCAGCCACCAGGCACTCAGCACACCACCTGAAACAAAGGCCAGGATATGGCTTGACCTGCAGGCGGGCATCAATGCTGCCAGACCGGAGGCACGCACATTGTCCATCATAAAGCACAAGTGGCGTGACCTGTGGATGCAGGTGAAGAGGAAGGTGAGCCGAGCACACTAGGCACAGTGTGCCACCAGCGATGGCCCACCACCCCCAGGACCCACACTCACGCCCATGGAAAAACTGGTGGCGGACACGATACGTGACATCACTATGGACGGGAGCCCGAGGGCCTCGACAGCATGAAGGGTGAGTATCCTGAACATGCACCAGGGGTGACAGCACTGTACAGGAGCATGGACATGACCACTAACAACCCTTGCTCTCCACCCACAGGTCCCAACAATGACGGTGCAGGCGAGGGACCGAGTCGAAGTAGCGGTGGTGCCCCGCTGTGGCCAAGGGAAGTAGATTTGTAGCCACATGGACACAGGATGATGCACTGCACCTGACCACAATGAAAGGGCACTAATCCATGTCCCCCCACACTGGTATGCCTCACAGCCCAGACGCAACACAGGAGGAGCCCATACAGCCAGCTGCACCTGTGGAGGACCAGCAGAGGAGTGCCAAGGGCAGGACAGAGGAATGGCAGCAGGAGGAGGGCGGTGGTGGAGCCACCCCCGCAGATGTCCAGGCCAGCGAGGAGGAGATTCCACTGCAAGACCAGGAGGTGAAGGAGGACCACATGGTGGCCGGGCTGGACAGGAGCTTGAGAACAGCCAGCAGGAAGGTGACAGCGACATGCCCACCCTGGGGCCAGAGGCACATGCTACACCACTGGATGCCTCAGGGTGAGATGGGTGTGCCCCTCTAGTGCCCCCACCTGCATGGCAATAGCGGGCATGCAACAGTGGCTCAGCACTGGCGGCCTACTACCCAGATCTCCTATGGCTGAGCGCAACCGGCTGCGCAGAGGCGGTGCATCGCATGACAGGTGTCCTGGAGGCATCTGTGCATGCACAGGAGTGTCTGGCAGAGGGTGTTGCTGCAGGTGTGTGGGCACAGGTCCGCATGGTCGATGCCATCACTGCAAGTGCGCATGCCCAGGACAGGCTTGCAGACATGGTGGCAGTGGAAGCACACACGCAGGAGCAGATAGCAGATGTGCTCCGTGCCATTGCCACACACCTGGTGGCACATCCACAGCAACTGCCGGCCACTGGCACCGACCGCCGATGCACACCAGGCACAGCTGCATGACCGGGCCCCAGAGGCTGCACTGATGGCACAGGTCGCCATGCACACTGTAACGGGCATAGGCAGCATGGCCATATGATCACACCATGGACAGAGACCCCAGCCTGCCACACAGCCAGCGCCATGCCATGGGGGAGCAGGGGGACTGGCCATGGGCGCAGACATTGTAGGACACCGTGACCACCTGACATGCAGTAACGAGGCCATGCAGAAGGTGGTGACAGGCACCAGCACCAGCACACACTGAGCACACGCCCAGCACACACCCCACATTGGCAGACACCCGGGCACCACCAAGGCACACCACACCATTGTTCACAGTGGCACCACATGGGCCAGTGCTGCAATGGCTTATCAATGGGGGACACATGGCAGGGTAGGAGGAGGATGCTCGCTGGCCACCCATGGCCCACCATGCACACCAACAGACATGGCCAGCAGTGGCAGGGTCGCATGATGGGCATGGCACACTGTGCACTGTATGGCTCAGACTGGTGGTATCATCACCACCCAGTGAGAGCGCTCACCATCCAAATGTGTCATGGGCCACACGATGCCTCATGGCCCATGCCACTATACAGCCTGCTGTGTCCCGTTCCCTGGGTGGCACCCAACCATCATCCCTTGGCAGCACTGGTCCATGTGGTGGTTGCAGTGGTCCCTTGCCTGGTTCCTCAGGACATCCATCCAGTGGCTGCAGCACACTGTGTTGGATGCATATGTTGTGCAGTATGGCACAGGCAGAGAACACTCTGCATGCCATCCCTGGTGCAAGCATTATCATGCCACCTGTGTGGTCCAGGCATTGGAACTGCATCTTCAGGAGGCTGATGGTGCGTTCAACGATGCTGCATGCCCACACATGAGCTGTGTTGTATGCCTCCTCCACATGGTGCCAGGGTACCAGGTATGGGGTCAGAAGCGTCATCCTCAGTGGGTATCCACTGTTACCTGTGGGAAGGGAGGGTACACACATGTTATGCACACAGTACAGCACAGTCCACAAGCATTGCTGCAGATAAAGGGGGACACTCACCCAACAGCCACCCGTATCCCTTGACCTGCTGTTCCAGATGGCGTCGCTGTGCACTATTGTTATAGACGAAGGCATCATGGTATGATCCCGGGTACCATGCCAGGACATTGGTGAAGATGCCCATTGCATCGGACACCACCTGGCAGTTAATGCTGTGGTATCCCTTACGGTTCCAGTATGCCTTCTCGTTCACGCTTGGTGTGAGTATGGGCACATGTGTACAGTCTATGGCACCGACTGTGTTGGACATGTCATATCTGTCCAGGAACACTCCCTTGACAGCCCTGTGTTCCACCGCTGTCATGGGGAACATGATGTGTCACCGTCTGTGGCATACGAGGGCGTTGGCCACCTGGTGCAGCTCTGGAGACAGAGGCCTGGCTCACACCCATCAAGTCCCCTGTCACCCTCTGGAAAGTGCCTGTGGCATAGTATTGCAGTACACACAGCACCTTCATCTCCACTGTCATGGCCTGTTAGCGCCCTGTGCATGGGTGTATGTCGTCCTCCACGAGTGCACAGATGTATCACAGCATTTTGTGGTTGAGCCTGTACCACTGCAGGAAGTCAGTGGCATGGAGGCTTCCTGCAGTGAGATTTGGCCTGAATGCCTGTGGGAGGCACCGGGGCCATCCGCAGTGCTCCTCCATGGCGTCCTCCAGTAGTACTATGTGTAGCAGTGCCCCAGGGCACATCATCTTGCCTCTGCCTGTTCCACTACTCGTGTCCACTCAGTGATGTTGCACGCACACCTGTGTCTCTCCTGTGCATGCTGGGTGGCATGGTGCACATGCCCTATGGGGCGTTGCCTGCTCACATGCTGTGGGCAAGCCGGCCATGGGGGATGCTGTAACAGTAGTGACTGTCATGGCTGCTGCGGCTCCACCAATGCCACTGGGTGAGGCGCCTGTACCACACATCACATGGGACATCTATCAGGATGGGGTTCCGTCTGGGGCCATATGGGAGGTCATCGAACAGAGACAGGTGAGTGGCAGAGTCAGGGACTGTCATGTGTGGGCCTACTGCTTGGGGGGGGCTTCCTGGTGCATGACTGTCACTGACGCTGCCTTTACATTTCCATAGGGGACACGCCAGCATAAGGCCATGTTGGTGCTGGAGCTGCACGAGGCGGGAGTGCAGGGACCGGCTGTGGTGGTAACACCAGGCTGCCGACTATCCCACAACATTCCGCTGAGGTTGGACCAGTGGCAGAGCATGGATGACATGGTGTACAGGGATCACGAGGGGGACCTGTGGGCCATCGTTCCCCTCACAGGTAGGTGTCATATGCATGACTGTGTGTGTGTCCATGTGTATGTGTTGCACCATTGCATTGACACCCTGTCTGCATCAGCGTGTACTGATCCCGGTCCCCTGTGTGTGCTCTTGTCATTGCAGCATTATCATAGGACCCTGAGGTGCCTGGTGCTTGAAGAGCGTGCCTTCACCGATACTATCCTATTCCTTGAGGTGACACCGTCGATGAGCCCGGTGGAGACAACGGAGGACTCATCAGACTGAGCCAAGGTTCAGTCTGCCCACCCGTTGAACTGCCTGTTTTCTGCCCTGTTGTTTTGGAGGTGCCCTGTGCAGGCACTGTGCACCTGTGTTCAATAAAGACCTTTGCCTGTGATGCGCAGTGTGTGGCCTTTTCTTTACCCCGGCACAGTGTGCAGGGGTGGTGCTTGTGTGTGTGTGTGTGTGTGTGTGTGTGTGTGCGTGCGTGCGTGCGTGCGTGCGTGCGTGCGTGTGTGTGTGTGCCGTGTGAGTGGGATGGGTCGTGCTTCTGTTTATGGGTCCTGTAGGGCCTGTTGCATTTGTACTCGGGGGTTGCTGTGCTGGCAGTATAATGCCAGCTGTGATTGGCTGGTGGCATGCACACTGTGCTTGGGCCTGCAATCCAGCCATGGTGGCATGTGCATGTGCCAACTTCCAGGCACATGCCTGGCCATGCACCACATGCCTGGCCATGCACCACATGGCCCGCATTGCAACGTGCCTTGCTGGCTGTGTGCGCTGTCGTAGGCCGTCCACCACTCACGCTGGTACACTGCGCCGGCCAGCCCTGCTTTGTGTGGGGTACATGTGCCTCCTTACAGTTGCTTTCCAGCTGCATACCACCTGCACGGCTCTGTGGTGCACCATTCTGACATACTGTGTGTCGTGAATGAGCATCTGGCACGCTGCGTGTATGGCGTACATGGACATGCCTCCTATGCAGATGCATAGCCTCCCATGAGCATAACTGCTCACTGTGTGGGTGTGCATGTCCCTAAGCATGGTTTGTGCATCCCGCATGGCCATGGCCTACATGGCTTCTGTGTGTCTGTGCTTTAATGGAGGGTGTATGCGTAGTGCGTAGCCTTTGTGAATAGGCCCCATAGTTTGTTTTTTGTGCATCTATCCAAATCATATATTTACTGTCAAGCTTCATTCCCAGAGCAAGGCGTCATGGGTGTGCAAATCATTGTACAATATTTCTTTAATAGGTGGAAAGCCCTGCGGTGTGTAAACGTCAGTACCTGCAGTGCTGACTGTGATTGTGATTGTGATTGTGGCAACTGTCTAGTTTACTAACTCAACAGAAAGGAAACCCACAAAAAATGAGAAACACAAAAATACCCCCTTCTAAATATTCTATCCTTCTGCTATAGGAGACAGTGTACTAGTGGGGCACAGAGACCAGTGCTGCCATTTTAAAAAATAGCTCCACTGAGCTACACAGCAGAGTATTACAGCTCTGGCAGCAAGTAAAGCTTATTTTATACTGAAAGGCTATTAAAATAGTAAATTTTACACTTTTAAAATATAAATTTAGAGGATTGCTGAACTGGAAGTCAGTCAGCCTTTCACGTCCAATCCGTCTCCCTTAAATGATCCACACTTTGCGAGTGAAGGTGACGAGCAAATAGAGGCAAGCGCATCTGCCTACATCTGCCGAGGCAGCCAAACAGCTGGCAAGCCTCCCTTTTAAAAATATCATTTATTGGGTAGGAATATCTAAGACGATCTCCTTACTTTATCTACTGCATATAATAACAAAAAATGGACCCTACCATGGACTGCCTTTACATACTTTGCAGGGAAGGCTCGATTATTATGTGCACAAAATGCTGCATGTACACTCCAATCCCTAACTACAATATACTAGATGCACACACCTGTGGTAAATGTCTAGCACTGACTGCCTTGTCACCAGAATTAAAAAGTGTGCAACAAGAACTGCACGAATCTCAAGAGATTAATAAAACTCAAACCTTTGTAAAAACTGGACTCCTGCACTGAGCATATCACCCTGTACGCCGATGATGCAGTAATCCTTCCCACACACCAGGACCCGAAGAAATTGCAAGAAAATCTCCAACTTGGCTTCTCCTCGGATGAGAATTGGTTCACAAACCACAAACTGATCCTTAATCAAAAAAAAACCAAGGCCATGATCTTCAGCAGCTCCCATAATAAAAATAAGCACTTCCAACTCTCCGTTATCACCAGACAAGGTGCCGCACTGGAACAGGTCAAAAATATTAAATACCTCGGAATCACCCTTGATCCTCACCTCTCCTACACTGCCTACATCGACCATGTCACCAAAGCCGCTAACTCCCGGCTAGGCCTGCCATTCTGTCATAGGAAACACCTGACACCTGAAGCCCTCGCTGTCACTGTCCAGAGCTCCATCATATCCATCATTGATTATGGCATTATCATTTATGGCTCTGCTACAACCACCACCCTCAACAAGGCCTGTCGACTTGTCACTGGCTCCCAACGCTAACTCACACCTGTGACCTCTATTCTCAAACTGGATGGTTGAATCTGCCAATTGAATAAAACATCAAACTTGTATTACTACTAAGAAAATCTTGCTGGGCCTTGCTTTAGTGCTGCGCCTCAGCAGCGAGAATCCACACACTCATCATACCAGGGATCGAAACCTTAGCTTCTGCAAATCCCACATTGCCGCACAACACAAGGCCAAAGATCCTTTGCTTACCGGGCCACTAGTTGGTATAACGGTCTTCCCAGCGACATCTCATCCTCACTATCACTCAGCACTTTTAAGATTTGGCTCTGCCTAACACTCACTGCCTCCAACCTCTGTGACTGTTGTAGCTAAGCATGTCTTTTGGTTCCATAGCTGAAGATGCCCTTTTGGATCCACATCTCCTGCACTTTGCCAGCACCCCCATCTTCACCTCCCTGCTGGCCCATGACAATGCCACCCGGCTGCATTACCTCTATTCTTACCGCCTTCCACCTCTCCTCTCTGTCCCCCCACCTACCTCCCTTTCTCCCATCCACTTAGTCTCCCTGATTTCACCCTCCTCCTTTCCCTTTCCCTTCCCCAAAGTTTCACCTTATTGTTCTTTTTCCTTCACAAGACTATGTGTTGTTGTTTTTTTATTTTATAAACTGATATCTTTGCTTATGTTTGTCTCAATTGTACCAATGATGTGGAACCTTTGTAAAAGAGCCTCAGCTCAAAGGTATTTGTAATCCTAGAACAAATAAACACTTGCAGCAGAAAATTCCCTGACTGCAACATACTCTGTAGACAGGAAAAAGAAAATCAGGGAAGATGACATGCAAAATAATCCCTCCTCTGTAGAAAGAAATTCAAAAGGGGGTAGGGAAGAAACTGAAGGTTTTGATTCAGATACAGAATGATATATGGTCCCAAGTCATACAAAAAATAAACACACAAAATTCAAGAAGGGCAATTCATAAATTATGCACAGAGATTCCTAACTGAAAACCATTTCAGCATGCTAGATACATCTGAACAACTGACCCAACTAAATATCATTGCAAAAGACAAACCAAAACAAAAGAAATAGTAATGGGAGACTCTATCATTCGTTTCACTAAGTCCACTATCTGTAAAACTGACAGAGAAAATACCACAGTAACGTGCCTACCAGGGGCTAAAACTATAGATGCAGAAACCAGAAAAATAAAATTGCTTAAACACACAGGACCTGAACCAACCTTAGTATTACATATTGAAGTAAATGATGTAGGCTACTCGCATGAAAAAGACATATGCCACAATCTAACTGAACTTGGCGTAGTCATAAAGGAGTAAGGGGGGCAGTAGCTATATCTAGCATACTGCCAGTACCAAGGGCATCTATAGAAAAAAAAACACACAATCCAAAGAATAAACATTAGACTGCAAACATAGTATAAAAAGGCAAACACCACCTTCATAAATAATGATGAACTGTTCTGGGATAAGCACTAAGGGCAGGATTCACAAAGCAGTTGCACTTTGGTGCATCTGAGATGCGCCGGGGCAAATGAGATGTGCCGGGGCAAATGAGATGCGCCATGCCCATACAGTGGTATTCGCAGAAGGATGTGCCGCAAGATACACCTTGCGCATTCCCACTGTGAATACCACTGAAGCGCCATGGCGCAGCCTGAGTTGCCCCGGTGCATCCAGGATGTACAGGGGTACCTTGGACCACAAAACAATGAATCATGAGCAAGTCAGCAAGGGACGCAGGAGCAACAGGGGAAGACTGCAGTGGTGTAAAGGTTGCTAGTGAACAGCCCAGCAGGGACTGTGCACAGGGTCAAAAGGCCAGAGAGTGGCTCACCAAAGCAGACGAGGTGCACAGACAGAGCACACATGGTGACACCTGGAAGCACCACAGTAACACACCCAACACAGGGGACCAACAGCCACAGTCACCATGCACAGGGGTGACTGTCAAGGTGTGGTACAGCAGCAGAGGTGCACTGGTTAGCATGGTGGAGGCAGGCATGCATGTCTCAGTGCACAGGAACACAGCAGGGTGGACATGGGAGCTGCAACACAGGATCACACAGGGGGGACAGGCACAATGGCACGCAAGCCGTTGCCGCAGAGGAGGAACATGACCACAGGCACTGTGGAACAGAAGAAGAGCATCACAGCAACAGGGGACCACCAAAACAAAACATCACTTACCACACACAGAACAGGGGCACTGTGCAAGCCAGCACATGTGAAGGCCACCCAACAGGCCATACACAATATTCAGGGCACACACTGTAGCTTGCATGAATGGTGGACATGGCATATGGATGCGCGGTAACACAGGGGCACACATGCAAATGGGAACAAAGGTACTGTGGAATCAAGGAAGCACAACAGGGCACCAGCACAAGATAAAATGAATGATCACAGACACCGTCAACAATATCAAATAATTTAATGAAGAATGTAAAATAAAGTGAACAGCAACTTGACATCAGAATAATTAAGCAATAACAGGGATGGGGGTGGGGGACCTAACAAAGGAACAATAAACAGGGTAACTCAGTAAAGTGTCATTTTGTGGGGGGAACAGGGGAAGAATGCAAGGAAAAGGGATGGTCATGGAGGGTAGGGGACAGTGAACAAAGGGGCTCTATACAAAAGGCACAGTGGCCTACTGTCCATGATGGGGTGCAGCCCTGCATCCACCTTGCCTGCCCCCTGACTGAAGTGCCCGCACAAGCAGGTTTATTGCCCGCAGTAACTGCCCCAGCCTCTGGAAAAGTGGTGCCATGGTCCTCTGTATTGCCTTCCGTAGCTTTATCCCTGCCTGCTGATCAAGAGCCACCCTCTCCCCCTCTGCAACACAGCATGATGCGCACTTTGTGGACCTACAGCACAGTGGGGACACAGACAACAAGAACTCAGTGCCATGGTCCACACCATGTCCCTCCCCACCCCCTAACCACCATGTGAGTGTGATGGAGGCAGCCCCCATGGCAATGGCTGACAGCCTGCCATGCACACCTCATACCAGCAACAGGCTGGCACACAGTGACTGTGCAATGGTACTGAGACAGCACAAGGCCCTCATGTGCATGCAGAGTGATGCATAGAGGGACACGCAACCATGTCCCACACAGCATGTGCAGACACCAACAGGCTGCAGAACCATGCAGGCCCTGTCTGACCACCAGTGGAGCACCACAGTGTGCACATGGCCCTGAGCAGACGCGGACATGGTGGAAGGACACACAGGAGCCATATACACAATGACTATCACACACCACTAAGGCGACACCCCATGTGTGTGCACAACGTGCAGCACATGGACATGCACATGTGACAGGCAATGGCCCACTGTGGGCAGTCCCCCCACCTCCCCGATGAACACACAGCAGATGCACATGCAGTACACTCACCTGCACCCACACAGCCAGACCCTTGGCCTCCTCCACTGGCCCTAGTGTCCCTGACCTCCACCAGCACCGCAGCCCTCCACCTGTGTGCTGGCCCTGCAATGGAAACACAAGCAAAGAGCACTGTGAGGTGACAGTAGGCATATACAAACACCCCCCCAACCAGTGACCCACGGCAACATCACTGGTGTCAGGATGCAGTAATGGACCCACCCCCTCAGTGACCCAATGTAACAGCACCCTGGGCAGCAGGTAGTAACAGACACCACCCCAGACTGTGCTCACTATGTCAGTGTGGATGGATGTGTGCCATGCCACTGTCGACACTGTAACGCACCTGCCACAGTGCCAATTCAACCTCTCTGTTGTGCACCATGATGCACACGTCGAAGCATGGTGTGCATGGCTGCACTACACAAGCATCACCAGCAGGGCATGCCAGACGTATGTGTGTGTGCATGCATATGTGTGTGTGTGTGTGTGTGTGTGTGTGTGCATGCCAGTGCAGACTGCATCCCCCCAGAACTGATTATCTGCCTGCTAGAGTGGATGTAAGTTGTTGGGACTTACCTGGGCATGGCACCGCACCCATGCATGCCTGGTCCTGCAGGCTACAAAGCCGGTCAGGGTCCCTCCACTACAGGTCACACTAGTGGCACCTGCTCTGCTCTCCTGTGCATGACACACCAGTCCTGTGCACCAGACGCTCTGCCACCCTTGCCCACACAGCAGAGTGTGGCTTGTGTAGGTCCTGTGTGCCACAAAAGCTGCCCCTCAAGTGGCATGACCAGTGCCACCAGGTTGGCCAGTTCACCCTCCCCCCAGTTCATGGCTATGGGTCCAGCTGACTGGGCACGTGACATTGTTATATACAGTGCTGTTGTGGCAGGTGTGCTCACACCAAGCTGCAGGACTGCTGTGTCCTATTCGTGCCACATGCACGATAGGCTGTTGAGCAATGGTCCACGGATCACTGCGCAATTGCTTCCAGTTGTGCATCATTGTGCATGCACAGTGCTCACAGTATGGGTGGGAGACCAGCGTCAGGGGTCACACTCAGGTCGTGCATGCGCAGCTCATGCAGAACCACCATATTGTGAATGGCACACTTTGACACTCACAGTGCACTGTGAATGCCACATACTACCATACATGTGTCATGCTCTGCAGTGGCACAATTAATGCAACATCACACCAATGCACCATACCCACGCAATACAAAACATGCTGCACAGATCCAACAGCGCCTGTTGACTGACATGCACTGCTGACAGCAATTGCGCTACTGCTAACAGTGAACAAGATGCACTATGCATGGCATGCTACTGATGATGCATCGTGCATGCACAGGGATGCACCATGCGACTTGTGATAGAGTAAGAAAATGCCCTCAATGTGACCGCGTATGCACGAGAATGCGCCGTAGGGGGATGCGCCTAACACCCCAGTTGCTCATTGCAAATTGAGAAGAGCTGAGGGCAATTATGCAATTCACAGACAATGCTCTCAGATCAGCTCATTGCCAAATTCAGGGGCATCTCACCTGCTTTGCATCTCATTACAGTTGTTTCTAACCTCATTTGCATGTGCTGGGCCATAAATGCTCCTGAATGCACCTCCCCATTCCACAGGTGACTGGCAGGTATTGCAGCCTTGAAGATAGGTCTGTTTACATTCTGCACTGTATAGCCTGTCAGCAACATCAGACAGTGGGGGTTTGAGGGCATCCAGGGGCTGTGAATGTGCTGCTTCCCGCCATGTTGCTGGCACATATCCACAGTTGCCTGAGCTGTGCTGATATCTGCATATTTCCAACCACAGGAACCACAATGTCCAATCAGGACAATGTTGCAGGATGGAGACGTCCTAAATTTACATCAGATGATAACAGGGTGCTGCTGGAGGCCTACTTCCCTAGGCAGAGCATTCTGTCTGGCAAGGGTGGCAGCCGCCAGCACAGGGATGAGGCCTGGGAGGAGGCTGCCTGGGACGTGAATGCCCAAAGCATATACAACCAGACTCCCAAGAAGTGTAGCAAGCACTTCCACAGCAAGAAGCGGAGTGCCAAGGATAAGATGCCCACTACTGAGGCCTCACTGGGCGTGACGGGGTGGGCGGCAGTCAGTGGTGCTCCTCACCCAGAAAGGTGATGAGTGTTTCGGGTGGTGGCTTCCAGACAGGTGGCAGTCCATTGCAGCACTGTGCGTATTCATGTTCCAATAACTGTGCAGGTCTGTGTGTGCATGCCATGGTTGCCTTGACATGCCCCACCTTGGCCCGCTATGTGCCCATGTGTCAGTGTGCACTGCACAGGTCAAAGTACATCCCTGTCCATCCACAGTGTGCTGCTGGCACACATTATGCCACCCCTGTGCAGCACCTGGGGGTGCTGCCATGGGGGTCGGTGAGGGATGATTGCTTGGGATGTTGTACCCACGGGTGGTGAGCATGGGGGCCACCACTCAGTGGTGTGCTGTCCCACACATGTCCCTGAGTGACTGAGCTGGCCACAGTGTATGTCTGCCTACACTGGTGCATAATCATGGCAGTGCTCCCTATGCGTGGCACTCACCTGTGTGGCATGTCAGGTGCACATATGGCACACGTGCATGGCTCCCTGTCCATACCTGTCTGTACACACCATTGACACATGTCACTGACCATGTTTCCCTTCTCTCTTTCAGCTCCGTCATGACTCATGGGTGCTGCAGGATCTGGTGGATTTCCTGACGACCTGGTAGGGGAGGAGGCCAGACCATTACACTGTGCCACAGCCAGGGCTGTGGCAGATCCCGTGCCAGGTATGTCCAACAACACCACAGCCCTGGACACGGTGGAGGATGGTGCAGGGCAATCAAACCTCTGCAGCCAGTGCCATAGCCGGTGGCCATGGTAGCACATGGCTGATCAACCTACTGGGTCTTGCTGAGGAGGACCCTGTGGACAGGGTCGACATTGCGGATGACCTGCTGGTGCTGGCATCCAGAACGGAGGGAGCGTATGATGACAGTGATGTTGACACCACACAGATCTGGGGGGACATGGGCAACATCGGCCTGGCTGAGGCACATGTGCATGCACAACTGGCACCATGCGGAGTTGGCAGTCCTGTGGCCCCATGCACACCCACAGGGCCACCACAACCACCCACGGTGGTGGATGTTGGTGGCCATGTGTCTGGTACTGCTGTGGGACCAGGTACTAACACTGTTCAGTAAGGTGTGGTGGAGCAACAACAGGCAGCAGGGAACCATGATGTAGGCTTCCCTGGGTGTGCAGTGGTTGCCTGTGCCCCATCCCTGCTCATACAGTGGCCTGCTGTGCGGCATCCACCTACAGTGGCTGCAGTGCAGAAGGCCAGAACCCCACTTGCTCATCAGTGCCGCCCCCCCATCACATCTCCACTGATGAGGTGAAAGGCTACATACACCTCCTGCAGGACACCATGGAGGGGCAGACATCCCTCAGGGTGGAGCTGAGGGGCATTCAGACGCAGCTGGTCATGGAGCATGAGTTGTCATCTGCGTGGAATGTCCAGATGCTGGCAGAGGTTCGCCTACTGCGGGTGGGCATGAATGCTGCACTGGAGCAGATGGCACTTGCTCTCGAGGCAGTGAATGCTAACAGTGCACCACGTGGATGCTGGGGTACCAGTCGCAGCCCCAGGAGTGCTTCATGCACCCCCAGGTGTCAGCGTCAGGTGAACCTATTGCTGCTGATACCATCACTATGTCTAGCCATCCCTGACACTCCGGAATCCAAACTGGGTCTCAGAGGTGACTCATCAGCAAGCACCCATTCACAGTCTCAATTTAGTACCCCACCAGGGGTGGTGAACACCCCCCCGAGGCCAGTGGCTCTGACTTAGTGACCACCAGGTGAGGGCATGGCACTCACGTGGCTGTGGTGGCTCCTGCTGATGCCTCTGTAGATTGCTCCCATGGCCCCTATAACCTGCACCTGTTGCAGCCCACATACCAGGCTGACAGTGCCTGGGAAGGTGTGATGTGGCACACACCTGCCCCAGTACAATGCCTGTGTGGGACATTGTGTGGTGCACTGTTCATGGCCGGGGCCACTAGTGTGCTGTGTAGCATGCGCGTGATAAGTGTGGACCTGTGTCTGCTGTACATGTGTGCTGCCAGATGTACACTGATCCATGCCATACCTGACACAGACACCGTGTCTCCCCTGTCCATGTCTGGCCTGCTGTGTGTGTGTCTGTGCATTGCTGTCACCCTTCATGGATCATGGGTGCTCTCAGCGCCTGCTGTGTGGTGGTTACCTGCGTATGTGTATGTCATTCCCAACCCCCACCCGTGGTGTGTGTGTGTGTGTGTGTGTGTGTGTGTGTCT
Organism: Neoceratodus forsteri; assembly: GCA_016271365.2. Classification (NCBI taxonomy): domain Eukaryota; kingdom Metazoa; phylum Chordata; order Ceratodontiformes; family Ceratodontidae; genus Neoceratodus; species Neoceratodus forsteri. Next base: position 273,529,031 of record JADMNL010000024.1, read on the forward strand.
GCTGTGTGTTGCCCACCTGGAAAACTCACCTTTGGTCCCAAAAATGCTCCTCCACTATGATGTCCCTGTGCCACCAGGACCTGGCAATGAGGCATAGGGTCCCTGCATCCATGGGGCAGCTGCCCACCTCCTCCATGATGCCCCTGCTCCACATCCTCCTCCTCCTCCTCCTCCTCCTCCTCCCTAGAAATGCTGCCCTCCTCAGCCTGGACAGCTATTCCATGGTCAATGGCCATGTTGTGCAGCACACAATAGGCCAGGAATATGCCACATGCCTTCTCTGGGCTATATTGTAGGGCACCACCAGACCTATCCAAGCACCTGAAGCACATCTTCAGCATTCTAAAGACATGCTCGATGATGGTGCATGTAGCGATGTGTGCCTTGTTATATCACTTCTCCATCTCTGTGCCAGGATGGCAGTAGGGGGTGAGAAGCCAGGGTCAGAGGGGATACGTTGCATCACCTGTGAGGGGGACAAAGCAATCTATTAGTACCCCACATGCATGTGCATTGTGTACCACAGCCCCCCCATCTATCACTGCACACTGGTGCAGCTACTGCCTGTCCACCTCTGTACCTGTGGCCCACCTCCCAGTGCAACACTATACCACCGTGGTGGGACAGGGCATTTGTGCTCTCACCAATGACTGCAGTGCCCTCTCTGCCCTCATCTGCCCTGCCTCTGACCATGCCCGCATCCAGGGCTGACTGCTCCTATCCAGTCCATTAGTAGCCCTCCATTGCCCTGCGGTTGCCCGTGCCTGGGTGTGTGTGACGCATTCCACCCTGCCACACATGCCTGCTGTTCCACATCATCTCACCTCCCATGCTGCATTGTGCTGCTGCACTGTCCCCCTTTGTGCATGCGCTGTCCTGTCAAGCCCACCTCCACTGTCCTGCATGGGCATGTGCCCTTGCATAGTCCCTGTCACTGCCCCCATACCCATGCACTACCTCCCAACATATGTTGCGCAACAGTGTGCTGTTTGTGGGCATGTATTCCTGCCCCACTCACCTACTAAATGGCTGCTAGGGATATCCCAGTCTCAAAATGGCAGCACAGAACTGACTGGTGTGTACTCCCAGGGTGTGTGGCACAGACATTGCTGATGTGCCCTGTAGCATTGCACACCACCTGGCAGTTTATGGAGTAGACTCCCTTGTGGTTCATGTAAGGCATCGCCTCATCACCAAGTGGTGCACGGATTACCACATGGGTGCAGTCAATGGCCCCTATGATGCCTGGCATGAGTGCCACCCTGTGGAATTTCTGCATTGCTTCTGTCCACTCTGCCTATTTGCTCGGGAATTGAATGAACTCCAAAGTATGTGGAGAAGTGAAGTGAGGAATTGCATGAGGATCCGGGATGTGGACGGCTGGAATATGTCAGTGGTGTCTCCAGCTGGCCTTTGGAAGGTGCCCGTAGTGAGCAGGCACATTGCTGTTGTCACCTTGGTCTCCACAGATATGGCATGACCCCTTCTGGTGGGTGCCTGCATTTCATCATGGCACAGCTCAAAGAGCTGCATTAGAATTGCCCTGTTGAGGCGGTATCGGCCAACTGTGTCTGCCTCTGTCAGTTGTTCAAATGTTATTCTGGCACAATACCACCACAGGGCAGGCTGCCTACAGTGCCTTCCATCACCACATTGTTGGTTTGCCCATCTCCACAACCCCATTAACATGCCTACCATCAGAAATGGTGCACCATCCATTTGGGTGATCTCTCTGGTGCTGCTGCTGGTGATGCTGCTGCTGCTGCTATCCTGCTGGCTGCCTGCTGGGGGCTTGCACTTAAGTCTACTTCTTTTATACTTATCTCCTTAGTGCACATATGGGTGTATGCACTGTGTTTGCGCATTCATTTTACTTTGTGAATGGGGATGCACCATGTATGCAGCTACACGCCCCCTCCAGATGCACGCATATCATTACTTTTGGTTTCTGGTGCATCCTTGGTGGTGTGGCACATCCAGGATGCATTGGGGCATCCCTGCCCTGTGTGAACTGCATCAGTGTGCATCTCTTTTGTGAATCCTGCCCCATCTGTTTTCAAAAGAAGGGCTATGCTTGAACAAATGGGGAGCACAAAACCTAGCAAAAAACATTAAAACTACATTGAATAATCTACATTTAAACCAAGTGATGGGGAGACGAACAACTTTACCCAAAATAATCAGCAAAGCAACAGCTATATATGCAACCAGAAGAGAAACAATAAAAAAAAAGACTAGAGAATAACTGGCTAGTGGTATCCATTAATGCACAAAGTCTAAACAACAAAAAAAGAGGAACTGGAGACATAAATATACCAACGAAAGCCAACTGTAACAGCCATAACTGAACCTTGGTGATCAAAATAACAATTCCTGGCATTTATATTATCTACTGATTTATTACGGGCATCCATGCCTTGTTTGGCTAATATAACATGTATAGGACATTGGTTTCTGGTTGTATTGACAAATGCTCACCTGAGCTGCCTGTATCCAAATCTGTATGTTACAATACTTGACGTGGAACCTTTACAAATGAGCACTTAGCTCAAAGGTTTACTGAAGCACAAATAAAGTAATTAAAAAAAAATTAAACATCTATTCAGGATTATATCTTATAAATACAGAGAAAATAAAACATGGGGAGGAATTGACATCTACGTTAAGGAAGATCTGACATCTATAGACATTTCAAATTTAAGCAAGCCATCACATCATATCACAACACTGAAACAATTTGGGTTAAAAGCCCCAGTAATAGTGTTGAAAACATTGTAAGTGGAAACTGTTACAGACTCCAGATTCTGACAGAACAACCACTGAACAAATTTGTACAGAATTAGGAAAAGCATGTGAAATGGGGGGAAATAATATCATTAGGCGGTCTTAATATGGGGATATAAACTGGGTACACTTGACAACATCAACAACAGCATGCTGACTTTTTACTAACATAACTGAACAGCTAAATCTAACACAGTATGTGAGTGTACCAACCAGAGGCAACATGATATGTGACCTTGTAATGTGTTGCAATAACATTCAAATAAACAACATTCAAGTTGAGGCACCATTAGGAAACATCAAATTTAAACAGCACAATCCACAAAAAATGGAATAACATAGATTTTTCAGTGTCATACAGCAAAAAAGAAAAAATCAAGAATGAACTAAAGAATATAAATTGGGGTGCATTACTTACAAATAAGTCTGTGGAGGAGATATGGCAGACCTTCAAATAAACCATACTGAATATCAGCACTGAGTGTATACCAAAAACAACAAAATAGAATAATCAAGGGTGTAAACCCAGATGGTTAACCAAACATATCAAAAAATTAATAAAAGTAAAAAACAAATCACACAAGGCAAATCAAAAGGTATCCGGTCAAGACCACTTGTGAATAAGAGCATGGTAAAAACTGCCCAAGCAAAAGAGCATATGTGAAAACAGCTAGAGGTAAATTATAGCACAGACACAATAGCGCTATACTTGTAGCTATTTTCTGTGGGGCCCAGTGCACTGTAACATTCTGAATGTGTGCTGACTCAGCATGCAGCCACAGTGGTGTAGCAGATAAAGTGATGGGTTGTGAATGCCTGGAGCAGCTAGTGGCCCTGGGTTTGAGTCTTTCTCCCTCTGTTGCAACTTTTTTGTGGTGGCGTTTTGTGTGTTTCAGAGTTTGTAAATTTATATTATGGGGGATGCGGGGGTCAAAGTCTCCCACATGGGGGTGGGGGATGTAGCCCCCCCATATAAAATTGTGGTAAGATTGTGAATGATTTGAATTCCCCCCTCACTGTGCCCCCCCGACTCTGTCATGGTGAGTGTCCCTCCCCTCAACTTTCTCCTCCCGATTTGCGTCCCCCACCCATTTGTCCTCCCCACTTGCGTCCTCCATCCCTTTCTCCCCCCAACTTACATCCCCCATCCCCAGAGTAGAGAGCCCTGCTCCTTCATACTGTTCTGTGCCTTTTGTCACTCCTTGTCTGGTGGGCTGTGCAAAGCGATGTGGTTGACTGAGCGTTGTAAGTTTCGGTCACTGTTTTTCAGTGCCACTGTATTTCTCAGTGCTCTTTTGCTTGCAGTCAGTTCAACTGCACTATAATTGTTTAGCTGTTTTGACCTAGTTCCATATCAAAAACACAATAATATCAAAAACTGGATTATTTTCAAACAAAACCACAAAAGAACAAAACAAGCAATCAGAAAGGCTTAAACACAAATGGAAATTTATTTGCAAGGACAGCCAAAATGGGAAATAGCAAAGCCTTTTATGATTATATCAATTTGCTGAAAGAGTCAACTTGTAAAATTGGACCAATAACAAAAAACAGTAACACAATTAGATCCCCACTAGAGATGGCAGAAAACTTTAATGAAGATTTTGCTTTGATATATAACCCAATGAACAAACACACTGCGATAGTACAGCTTAGTTCAGCGTCAGACACGGATATGACAATAAATGAGAAAATAATTAATTGAATAAAATTAAAAACTATAAACCTGTCTCTTCCCCAGGACCAGATTTTATTACACCAACAATGCTAAAACTAATGATAAAAATCATCGCACCCACATTAAAAATTATTTATAAAGCACCGATTAAACATGGAGTAACACCAAAAGACTGGAACACTCTGCTGGTAGTACAAATAGAGAAAAAGGTAACCAGCACATATGTAATAACTACTGGCCTATCAGCCTGACATCTATTCCTGGTAAAATACTGCAAAGTATAATCAAAAGTAAAATTGAACAGTCACAAAGCAATCCAGCCCAGAATCAAAATGGTTTTAGGGGAGACAGATCATGCATAAAAATGTGCTTTATTATTATTTTTTTTTTTTTTTATGAACAATTAAGCAGTACCTTGGATAAACAGACACCATAAGATGTAATCTTCTTGGATTACAGAAAGGCATTCGATATGGTCCCACACTGGGTAATCATCTAAAAACTAAAACTTGAAAATATAGATGCCAGGCTAATAAACTGGACAAAATCATGGTTAACAAACAGAACACAAATATAGAATAAAGTATGGGTCGGGGTGTGTAACGAGATTTTATACACACCGAGTGTGGGATGCTACATAAACCCCGAGGCGGCCAGGGCTGTGAAACATCCCTGGCAGGGGTATGTGTAAAATCGAGTTTAATACCCGACCCATTTTATTTTATATAATTGCTGGGTTTGCCTTTTTTGCCTCAGCAATTATATAAAATAAAGAGGTCTGTGTATCCTGCCAGTGTATGCCAAGGTCGGTCCTTTTACTCCGGTGCCAAGATTTTTGTATTTTAAATTGTCCCCCCATTTCTTCAGGTCTTTCTGTGCAGGGTATAATGGGGGAGAAAAGAAGAGGACTTACCGCCGAGTTGTTGTGGCAGTTCGGTTTCGGTAACATGGAAGCGAGGAGTGCTCTAGGCTGGTAGCACTGCTGCGTGAGCATGCGCAGAGGAAGGGAAATTGTGCGCGTGTTTGCCGTTATAAATGCTCCTTTATAACGGCAAATTACGCCACGGTTTCCCTATGGGAAAAAGGCAGAGCCGGTAATTATAGAACAATAATTAACAGTCACATATCTAAACCAGCTCAAGTAACCAGTGGAGTTCCTCAGGGATCCATCCTGGGTCCCATACTGTTTCAGATATTTATAGCTGATATGACTTCAAATCTAATATGCCATTCTACTTTGTATGCAGATGATACCAAACTCAGGGGACCCTGTGGAAATGAGGAACAAAGGTTAATAATCCAAAATGACCTAGATAATATAACAAACTGGGCAAGCATATGGAAAACGCACTTTAATATAGGTAAGTGCAAACAAATGCATTTTGGTAACAAGAACCCCCAAATATACATATAGACTATGCAACATCATACTAGAAGAAGCAGATATAGAAAATGACCTGGAGTAGTGACAAGTAGTTCAGTTGATACTAAAACACAATGCAATGCAGTAACTGCAAAAGCATTCAACACATTGTGAGCAATCAAAAGGAATATTAAATCAAGAGACATTTCAAAGGCAAGCACAAAACTATTTCTACTACCAACATTTAGTGCCATTGTACCACTGGTTAACTTGTCACCTTGTATTAACAATCCAGTGAACTAAGGGTACCGAAGTAGATTTCCACCCTACTTTTATCCTCCCTCCCCATTTTTGGTCCCCTTCTTTCATTTACTTTTTTTTTTTATTTGGTTTCATAGGATTATTACAGATTTTCGTAGTTTAAGCACTTAAACAAGTTTCTGTGTTACCTACTGGATTCATATTTTCCATTTATAATGATTATTAGCCATTTGAGTGCTATAGTGTTAAATACTTATTTCTATTTTCTATATAACCTTAAGTGAATTTCACTGTCAAAATAGACATAAGATTTTAACTTTTTTTTTTTCTGACTGGATACGGGTAATGTGATACTATTTACATAAACTGACGTAGTTACCCCCTTCCGTTTCAGTTATATTACAGATACTTACAGTAGCTGCACATGAGGGGGCAATTGCTTATCAGACTAAGTGTCAGAAAGTTTGAAGTTTCATACTGTTATACTTATCTGAGTATGCTGCTAAACCTTACAAGCTATATTTTATACAGGATCTTGTTAATTTGTTGAGCTTCTTCTCCTTTTGTGTTCATTACAGGTTAGGTAGGTTATGATTAGATATTAATATATGAATATGCAATTTAATACTACACTAAAGCATATAAAAAAATCCTAGTAATAGTACCAGACAGCAAGTGATATACCATCGGTCACCAGTGATAATAGCACAGTTCAAAAGTGATAATAGTATCGTTCAGAGCCTGTAATACTATTGTTTGGTGCTCTGAACGATACTATTATCACTGAAAGTGGAAAGCGCAAGCGTAGCAGTGTTCGATGCCTGGCCATGTTGGGAGTGCCAATCAAACAGCGTGGTCCATCATTGGCAACTTTCCCTCTGTGGGTGGGTGGAAAATTTTTAAAAACATGGCATCTCTCGGTTAACGAGAGTGTATTCTGTCCTCCGGTTTGTTTTGCCCTTTCCCCCAACATGGACATAGCTCATTGATCTTTTGTGCTGCACAGAACCTAACAACAGGTATGACTAAAAAAAAAAGACATTTTCTGTTAGTCTGCTTAGCGAGCGGGAGGGCAAGCGAGTGAGCGGGGGATGGGGGCACGAAGTAAAGACACAAGAGTGAGACAATGCGGCTGTCAGCGATGACCAAACTTTTTCAGCACCTGCCAACTGTCCCTCAGCGAAACACAAAAACTGGATCCATATATTAAAAAAAACAATGAACAGGTTAGTGTCCATTACCGGTGATCCCATCTTGAGGTTCTGGACACAGGAACCTCTCGATGGTATTATTCACCAGTAATGGACACTAACCTGTCCATTATTCTCTTTGTAGTTAGTGGTTAGATTTGGAGCTGATTGTGTGTAACTGTAATAGCACTGTAATACTATACACATATCTTCATAAGAGATTACACCATGTCTTCTAACAACATTTGCATTGCCTTGTGGAATGTTAAAGGCTTAGGATCACCTATTAAAAGAAAGCAAATTCTGAGTTATCTTCAGAAGGATAGAGTGGGTATAGCCCTCCTCCAGGAGACACACCTTCTGTCAGAGGAAGCAGCAAAACTAGTCAGGGCATGGGTGGGGCAAACCGAATACAGCTGTTTCTCATCAAAAAAGAGACACACCTCCATTATGATTCAAAAAGGGGTCTCCTTTTTTAAGAGTAATCATACAGCTGACCCAGAAGGGCACTTTTGGTTTCTGGAGGGTACGTTATACAGAAAAAAAGTGGTCATATGTAATGTATATGCCCCCAATAGAGATCAGAGAAGTTTTTATTAATGAAATTGCTATTCAGTTCAGTTCGTACAATGATTTCAAGATCATTTGTGGGGGAGATTTTAATGAAGTGCTTGACCCATTCCTTGACAGAGCCAGAGCTAGGATCCAACAGCTGATGTCAAGTCCTAGAAAGGGCCATGGTAAATTTAAAGGAAGACCTGGGGTTGATAGATACCTGGAGGACACTTCACTTGGATGGGAGAGACTAGTCTTTCTACTCTAATAGACACTCCTCATATAGTAGAATAGACTACTTGATGGTATCCAAGAGGTTGTGTACGACTTTGTCTGCAGCAGATATTAAAAGTGGTGTGATCTCAGATCACGGCATGGTGACAGCACAACTTATAGTGGACAAGGATTTTAGCAAAGATAGGCATTGGAAGTTTAATACATCTCTTTTGCAAAATAAAGCTTATAGAGAATTTCTCAAGGGGGCTGTATCCGAATATTTTGAGAGCAACGATGATGGGCACATGTCATATACTATTCTATGGGATGCCTTTAAGGCATATCTCAAGGGGAGAATAATATCATTTGCATCTCACAAAAAAGGAATGCACTTAAGGACTAGAGGAGGCAGTATAGCACAGTGGTTTAAGACTCTGAGCTGCAAACCTGGAGACCTGGGTTTGAATCCCACAGCCCCCACTTGCATACTGTGTGATCCTGAGTAAGTCACTTAACTTCCTTGTGCGCCCAGGTCACACCTGTAAATAAGCTTTCAGTTTAGTGTGTCTCTCCTGGTAAAAAAAAAAGAGAAGAAACTTAGAGGGTAGGCTTCATGAGATTATGGTGCTCAAGTATGAAGTTAAGATACTCTCTGCAAAGGCTGAATTTGCTCTGGCTATTACTTAACAGAAATTATGTGAGTCGGTGAGAAATCAGGCAAATTACTTGCTTACAGACTTAAAAAAAGATCTCATCATAATCTGATTGCAGGGATAAGAGATAAACACAGCAGTATTAAAGTGGCAAAATAAAAACTTTAACAAAGTGCTCATAGAATTATATGAAGAACTACAGTATATACTAGCTCAGCCACAGCAGAGTGTGACTTGTCTGATTTCTTGGGTGCCTCAAGTTTAACCCCCTTAGCTGATGAAGATAGAGAGGCTTTAGATAGGCAAATTTCAATTGAAGAAAAATCCCAGATTATTAAGGATTCTCCTAATAATAAGGCCCCAGGACCTGATGGATTACCTGAGGAACTTTACAAGGCAATGAGCCCTCTGATTCCTAAGTATTTGTGTAAAGTGTTTGCCGAAGCATTCCAAGGGGAAAATTTTCCTGAATCTCTCACCAGAGCCTTTATCACTCTAATTCCTAAAAAAAAGGACCCCCTTACCCGTGAGAGTCACAGACCAATATCATTGCTGAATGGAGACTACAAGATCTTGGCAAAGGCCCTGTCCCTTAGAATCCATAACTTTGTAACTAAATGGTAGGTGGGGAACAGGTGTGGTTTGTCCCAGGCAGGTCTGGCATGGAGAATGTTAGGCATCTCCTCAGTGTGATATTCTCAGCTAAGATGGCCAAAAAGCCCTTAACTGTTCTATCTGGAAGCACCAAGTTTGGTCAACAGCAACAAATCCGACCTCCCCCACAGTGATGGCACAATACTGATACAGGTATTGTGCCGCCTTTTTCAATGGTGTTTTCTGTGGGGGGCTGTGCCCCCACACACCCCGGACTTTAGGATTCCAACTCCAGGTCAGAGTTTGTCTGGGGAGGGGATGGAACACTGGGGGAAGGCAAAACACGGAAAAAGGACCATTACTGCGAATGCCGCCATAATGGTCTTTTTTCCAGTTTCGCTGTCGGGTGTCGACAAAAAGGGATGCACTGGTTCTATCTATAGATTTTTTAAAGCTTTTGATCCCCTTGAGTGGGACTATTTATTTAGGGTGCTAGAGGTGTATAATGTAGGGAAGGGCTTCATTCAGTGGACTAAAACCCTTTCTAGTGCTCCCACTGCAGAAGTAATAACAAATGGAAAAATCTCACCCTCGTTTAGACTGTACAGAGGGACAAGACAGGGATGCCTGCTTTCCCCGTATTTGTTTATTCTGGCTCTAGAGCCACTTATTAAACTTATCCAATCAAATCCAAATATTCAGGGCTTCAAAACAAGCCTGGTAACTAATAAGATCTTTGCATATGCAGATGACTTACTATTTACTTTATCGCATTTGGGCAATTTCATCAGGGAACTTAAAACGTTACTTCATCAATTCTCTGGATTCTCTGGCCTATCAGGTAACTGGAAAAAAACACAGGTGTTGCAGGTATTTGATGGGGGTGGAATGGACGGGAGGGATAATCATTTGGAGAAAGACTGCTGGAAGAAGAATTCTCTTCTGTACCTATGGCTGAGAATTCGGAGCAATATTGACACTATAGTGGATATCAGTCTTGACCCCCTGTTGAAGGAAATAAGGATGACCTGGGGAAATGGACCAAACTATCCTTATCCCTTGGGGAGGGGGATTAATTCTGTCAAAATGATGATGGCTCCCAAACTTTTTTACCTATTCCAGAATATCCCATTAGTATTTGGCGCCTCTAAATTTAAGAAGATTACATCTATGATTAGAAGTTTCCTGTGGTGCTCCACAGCACCAAGACTATCCCTTTCAAACTCAGGTCCCATTGGTCCCAAGGAGGCTTCAGACTTCCTAGGTGGAAGACATATCAGCTAACCTTTCTTTTTTAAACAAGCTATATTTTACCTTTTGTCCCATCTATTGATTCTCCTCTTTGGTTTGAGGTGGAATGCCAGCTCTGCAAACCAGGGAAACCATTTGATCTTTTATTCAAAATGAGTCCAAGCTTATGTACATCTAACCCTTGTATTCTCAGCTCTTTAAAAGCAATTAAGTTGCTGTGATCCAAATTATCATTAGACAAATTACCTCCACATCTGGAAGGTTTGTGGTCTAACTCTAATATATAGATGGGGGCAAAGCATTGCAAAATACTGAATGGTACAGATGGAGCATTTCCAATGTGGGTGACTTAACTGATCACGGTTCAAGGGTACTAAAATCTCTCCAGCAGCTCAGTCAAGAACTTAATCTCCCTAAGTTTCATTTTGTGACCTATCTGCAGGTTAGGAAAGCCCTGGTCGATACCATCCTAGGCCTCAATTTGGAGCTACCTAGTGGTGGACAAAACTGGACCCCAATTTGTGGAGTAGCTAGATCCAAGGGTGGCGTATCTAAACTGTACAAGTTAGTGTGCAGTAGCACTGACAGTTCTGTTTACAATGTAAATGCAAAATCTAAATGGGAATCCACTATTGGCTTGAATATCTCCTCAGAAGATTGGGATTCTGCCTGGAGAAATGCTCATCAAGCTTTCAATGAGGTTTGGGGGAAACTATACAGTACAAAATGTTACATCAATATACTATTATTCCCTGAGCAGATTGGAGAAAATGGGTGTCTGCCCTGGGGGTAAATGCTGGAAGTGCAATGAACCTCATGCTGACCTCCTAAACATGTTGTGGAGCTGTCCTCAGGTGTATCAGCTGTGGGAAAAAATTCATAATATCTGTGAGATGGTTACAGAGTCTAAGATCTTGTTGTCTCCTCTGACTTTTGTATTTGTACTTTCCTCACAACTTTCCACTTTGGAAAAAAACAGATTAACTGGATTCTGTCAGCAGCCCTGGCCCTTAAGAGGCTTTTGCTTTCTAAGTGGAAAGAACAGGCTGTGCCCTGTCTGAATGGCAAAATAAAATGTCAATTCTAGCACAAAATGAGAGAATTTGTCACCTCCTGTGCAATCATTCATCTGAGTTTCTTCATACATGGACCCCCTTTTTAGAATTGGTAGTGTGACATCCTGTACGTTTCCTTTATCTGCTTTGTAAGGTTGTGTATTATCATTTTACTGCATTCTATGGCTTTGTCACTCAATCTCATTCCTTGAATTGCTATCTATTAGTCTGATTGAATACGTTACGGTTTATGTAACCTTCTGGAAACCTATTAATGCGTCTCTGCTTTTACTGATGACTTTGTATCCAGTAATCTAATGATCATTATATTGTACTTTGTGTTTTGAAACTAATAAAATATTAATTAAAAAAAATCAAGAGACAGGGAGGTTAGCCTATCACTGCACAGGGCAAATGTACTGCCACACTTTGATTATGCATCTGAAGTTTGGTCCCCATACAAAAGAGGGAAAAAAGTCAAGTGGAAAGGGTGCAGAGAAGGGCAACCAAAACTATCAAAGGACTTAGTGGATTAACATATGAAGAAAGACTTTCAAAATTAAATTTAATGTCTCTAGAAACCAGAAGAAAACATGGCGACTTATTACAAATGTTCAACATTATACACGATGACTACTTGATGTGTGAACTAAATTTACATTTCAAATCCATAGACTGAGGTACAGGAGGCCATCTACTACAATTATCAGGCATCAAGGTTAATACCACCGACAACCCTGTTTTACCCAGTGCATCATAAATCAATGGAGTTCTTTACCTACTGAGGTTATAATTAGTGAAAATAAAGAACAGTTTAAGACAAGATTGGATAACATATGTATGAAAAAAAGACAAACAGCAAATGCATATGCCTAATTACTGGAGCTACACATGGGCTCATGCCTTTACGCTCCTTCATTTTCTAGTATGATTTCTAACATAATGGAGCAATCAATGTTGTTTAATAGGTTTAGTCTTGTAAAACACACATTTCAGTACCCATTCTAAAAATCCCATAATCTTGCTTGCTGTCCCAGGTCACATCTCTAAAAGCTTTGTAGGACAGTAATAAATAATGTATACTATGAGAGGTTTAATGAAACAAAGTGCTTAGAATAGTAAGAAGAAGACAAGTTGGATGGACCAGCAGGGAAGGATTGACCATCCACTTGAACCTAGTCAGAGAAAATCATGTGCATTCACTCACACCAGTGAAACTGAAGATTCAATCAAGCATCCACCAAGCACAAATATAGTTGACTGTGTTCAGTTTTAGTCGTGTAAACGTTGAGGTAGTTTGTCCCACACTTATGTTCCTGCCGTTCACCATCTGATATTTAAATAAAACTGAACACAGCTATATTTGTTGTGTGGTGGATCCTTGGCTGACTCTTCAGTTTCACTGGCATGAATAAGTAAACATGGTTTCTTCTCACCGTATGGACTTTTACTTTACCACCAGCAGCATGGCTCCTGGGAGAGCACCTCTTTCGGTTTCATATCCAACTGGATGCCCAACTCCTCTTGGGAAGAGGGGGTATTTATCCTGCCACCTGACTGCCCCCTGGTGGACCAAGACGTGGGATGCTAGTGTGCAGCTTTCCACAGTTGTATCACCAGGGCACCTATATATTAGGGGTGATAGCATAACTAAACAGTTGCACTGCCCAAGGAAATAAAATCAGGTGGAAACCAGGGTCAGGACTCTGGCATGGTGGAGGAAGTCTACCAACTCCCCTATGTCTCAATGGCCAACACTCCATCTCCATCATCAGTAAATTTGCTGGCCCCAAAAATTTAGACTCTGCAATACCGGTTGAAGCCCATTGCCCCCCCACCCATGTCTCAATGGTCCAACAGTCCATTTCCATCCTTAAAGGACACTGTCAACCTTTTTTGCAACATATTATTTCTAGGTAAAACCCCACATTTTATGATTGCTTATCTTCTCTACAATTCATTGATGTTGCTGGTTGCTTTATCTGCCTCCTTGTTTATTAGATCAGAAATGCATGGGAATGTATAGTTATACACAGTCTTGTTTTGCTCCAAATTGTTTACCTACGCTTACTGCATACTTACTGAACATTAGAAACACCATCAAACAGTGCAGTAACTCGTGATATAATAGTCTCATCTACTCCCACTGCATAAAGAGTAGCTAGATTGTGTTGGGGGTGTTCTTGAGTCCAGGAAAAATGCAGTTGTAGTTGGTCAAGAAATGTAAGCAAATATGTTTTGGTGTGGTAACACCAATATGGTTGACACTCAGTTTTTTTACTTTTTTTTTTTTTTTGTAAAACTTTATTTACCATTTTGCAGAGTACATATCCATTGGTCAACAGAAGTTTAATACTCTAGTTCCATTCATCAAATTAATCACATCAATCTAACCTTACAGAAGTTAGATTGTCATTCTTGTACATTCAGAAGTCCCCAGCCTTCTAAGAATAAGAAGTAACAGGTTTGTGTAACTTATATATCATATACATAACTCCATACACTATACATATTTCCAGAGACTAGGATGTACATGTAAATAAGATCTCCCAAAAAGGTTAGGAATGTATTTAAGGCCCACATGTGGTCCTATCTATCCAAGTAACCAAAATCCATTTCACAGCTTTTGTCCTAGACATGTCTCTTCCCTCCCAGGTACTTAAAACATAGGGAACCAGTTCTGGGTCATGGCTTGTTCTAACTGACCCCACATTTTTTGGTACTTATCCATCTGATTTCTTACATTATATTGGATTCTTTCCATTTTCATACATTCTAAGAGGGAATTCAACCAAACAGCTAACATGGGGATGTCATTAGACATCCAGTACAGTAAAATACATTTAATTGCTACTACCACTCCTAGACTGCGGAGATCCTCATATGGCCTGGTCCAACCTCCATGGCCCACATAAAGTCCCAGGAGACTCTCCACCGGATCCAGCCCCCCTGGGTACCCCAGCACATTTGTCAAGATTTCTATAACCCCACCCCAGAAAGTCTGAATCCTCGGACAACTCCATATCATATGAAAAAAAAGATCCTGAGTGGACACAACATCTGGGACAAAGGTCTGTTGTCTGGGGATCTATTCTATTTGCCAGTTCCGGGGTAAAATATGCTCTAGCAAAAATATTATACTGGATCGTCTGGAGTTTATTATTTACTGAACACTTTAATAATTTTTTTATAATCTGCAACCAGTCCCCCCTTGTCAGTCCATCTGGTAAAAAACCTTTCTCCCATTTTGCCTTTATTGGTCCCATGGGATCCTGACAGGCCCCCATAAGTATTCTATAACAGCTTTGTATGGGTTTAAAATTCTCATCCTCTTTCCACCCTACAAATAATTCCTCTGAGGAGACCGTATCAGCTTCTGACCCCCTAGCCCGCTAGAGCACATTTTCCCCCGAAGCCTAACCCACAAGAAGTAATGGGAAGCATTCAGGTTAAAGTTTCTAACCAGAAAGTTAAAATGGACTGCTTGTTCATCTTGCCACAATTGACCCACTTTATATAAACCCTTTGTTTTCCATATTTTAAGAGTGTTAATATCCCATCTATTTTTAACAGGGTCATCAAGCAGTAAGGCAGAGAGTTCTAGGTCTGGCGAAAGAGATCTAGGATGCCGGAGCATAATATGGGCTTCTTTCCAGGCCGTAAGAGTCGAGTTTGAACAGGGGTTTGGTAATGTGATATATTTACCCGTGTACAGAAATTTAATCATATTAAAATAATAAAGAGAGCCTCTTCCTCCGTCTTCAAACTCCACCCAACCTGGGCATGCTGGTTTCTCCCTTATCAGTTATAGAGTATGGGCCAGTTGTGTAGCGACATAATAGTGCTTGACACTCGGGAGGCCTAACCCCGCTTTATCAATTGGAAGCCATAATATATCTTTTTTAATTCTAGCTCATTTGCCCTGCCAAAGAAGTTGTGTGATGGTGCCCTCTAATGATTTAATGTATTTCTTAGGTATACACGACGAAAGTGTCTGAAAAATATATAGGAATTGTGGCAGAACACTTTAACAAGATTCACCCGCCCCAGTAGGGTAAGAGGTAGAGCCCTCCAGACAATGCATTGTTCTTTTATTTTTTGAATCACTGGAAGGAGATTAGCTTTAGCCATATGGGATGTTTTTGTCATCAATTTTATACCCAGGTACTTAAGTGAGGTAGAAGGAGGGATCTCGCATCTCCCAGGAGAGGTGGTTCCAGATTTCCCATGGGCATCCACTCACATTTGGACCAATTTATCTCATGTCCTGATAATGGACCATGGGGTTTGAAAAATTTTATACAGAATGGGCATTGTCTTGTCTGGATTTTTTAAGAAAAAGCAGACTATCATCTGTAAATAACGAAATCACGTTTTTGTTTCCTTTCCAAATAAGACCCTCAATTTGTTCTTCACTTCTAATTGTCTCAGCCAATGCTTCAATTGTAAGAACATACAGTAGATCGGGGAGAAAGAGGGCACCCTTGTCTAGTTCCTCGGGACAGGGCAAATGGAGTCAATGTTATGTTATTTAAGATTTGAGCTTTAGGCCTCCTATATAATGCCTGGATCCATCCCATAATCCCTTCCCCAAACCCGAACTTGTGCAGAACTGCCATCATAAAAGGGCATTCTACACGATCAAAGGCCTTTTCTCCATCAAGTGCCAAGAGGCTGTCTCCTTTCCCTCCCCTCCATCTATGCATTATTTTTAGGGTTCTTCTTAAGTTATGTCTGGCTTGTCTACCCTTTACTAATCCCCCCTGGTCAATATGAATCAATGTAGGTAGAAATTTTTCCAATCTGGAAGCAATAAGCTTTGCTATCACCTTATAATCCGAATTAAGTAAAGATATTGGGCGGTAAGAGCCACATTTATTGGGATCTTTCCCTGGTTTAGGCAGCACTGTGATTGTAGCTAGTGTTGGGGGGTTCCCCCGTTTCCAAAGCATTCTCTATCATCTGAAACATTAGAGGGCCAATTAGGTCCCACATCACTTTATAGAATTCTTTTGGGATTCCATCAGGCCCAGGTGCCCTACCTCCATTTGCCTTCCAAACTTCCTGTTTTACCTCCTCCAAAGAAATTGGAGAGTCTATGGTTGCCGATTCCTGAGACCCCAGAGATGGCATCTGAATACCATTTAGAAAAAAGGAAACATCACTCCCTACTGGAAATTCCAAGGTATAAAGGGAGGAATAAAATGATTTAAAAGTAGTATTAATTTCTTGTTAGTCATAAGTAATATTCCCTGCTGTATTTTCAATAGAGAGAATTGTTCTATCTGCTCTTTTCCCTTTGATTAGACTAACAAGCCACTTTCCTCCCTTATCACCTTCAAAGTAGTTCTGTGATTTTGTTATTATTAAATTCCGTTCTATTTTTAAAGAGGTCCATTGTGATAGCCACCCCCTCAGGTGTCTTAACTCTCTTGAGGTGCCTAATGAATGATATTTTATATTTGCCCTCTCCAACCTCCCTGTTTCACTCTCCAGTTCCCTCTCCTCCTTGATCGAATTCTTACTACTGAATGTTGCATACGAAATAGTCTCCCATCTTATAAAGGCCTTAAAACAGTCCCATACAATATTAATACCTGTGTCTTCTGGAGGTTAAACTCCAAAAATTCCTCTATTTTACTCCTAATATGTTTAATATATGAGGGATCCTTCAGCAATATGGGGTCCATGCACCACTGAGTTTCTGCTTTTGGCCTTTTGGTATTAAAATAGTTATTTGCAATGGGGCATGATCCGAGACCACCAGGGGACCATATGATGCCTCACTAATACCTCCCAATAGGTCTGGAGGAAGGAACATATAGTCCAATCTAGTGTATAGCCCATGGGCATGGGAGTAGAACGAATATTCCCGCTCCCCTGGATGCATATATCTCCAAGCCTTCTGTAGTGCTCTACCCTGTGTTAGGGCTCTAAGGGCTGCTGAGCTCTTAGGAGGGGGTTCCGTCCTTCCTCTAGAATAGTCCCATTCCTGGTCCAAGTAAGTATTAAAGTCCCTGGCTAAAATTATCTTATCAGGAAAAGGTCCTAGGGTAACCCCTAATCTCGTAAAAAAAATCTGGGCAGTCAAAATTTGGTACATAAATAGAACCCAAAGTAAGCCTCATAGACCCCAGTTCCACCTCAGCCAACACATATCTGCCCTGGGTATGAGAGAGAGTAGAGAGCACTTTATGGGGGATCTCAGGCCGGATCCATATGACCATCCCCCTAGCTTTGGACGTAAAAGGGGACACCAGCAGAGAACCCTCCCAAGAGGCTGCCAGTTTTGTAGCCTCCGCTTTAACCATATGAATTTCCTGCAAAAAAATAATATCCCCTTCATCTTTTTAATAGTTGTCCATATTTTCTTCCGCTTAACCACAGTTTTAAGGCCATTAACATTCCATGTTAAAACATTTAACCGATCCATAAAGTATCCTTGATGTTCTTATACATTTCCTTCTGTGTAACAGGCATAATGGTATATGACTCTGAATGAAAAACAACAGAAACACTGAACAGTCCCAAGATATCACCCTTAACCTCTCAACTGTAACATTATAACCATACAAAAGTCTCTCAATGGGAGAAGACATAACTTTAGAACAGTTACCAACCTTACACTTAACCGCCCTCCCCCACCCCACATTCCATTACTGTACAACCTCTAACTTTCATGGATAGAGCTTTAATCCATCAAAACCATTATTTACCCAGTATTTGGTATTTCAGGGCTCACTAATCTGGAGCCTCTATACCTCTTTCCCTTCCATCCCATAAGTCCTCCCCCCGACTGGGGGGAGAAAATATCCCCATCCTTTGAGATGAGAGGAAGCAAAAAGCAGAGGGGGTGCTTGGAGATGACCCTCAACCTCCCAAAGCTGAAAGGATACCCCGTGGCCAGGACAAACAGGGCTCTCGCCCCCTCTCCGTATCCACTGCCACCCTTCTAGTCCCTCTCTGAGCCATGAGTTTCCTGGGGGGGGAGTGAAACGACCCATTTACAATGCTTCACACAGTTTAAAACCAACATTGCTCCAATGACCACATTTATATTTTAAAAAGAGGTAAGTCAGTATTGTCCAACATTACACCCCCCCAAGCCCTCATACAACCCCCTTTGCCTGCCCTCCAGAGACGGTTCCCATCAACAGTGGCATATTTATGTCCACTCATACCCCCTCCCCCAGTGTATTAGATATTTAAACACCCTCTCTCTCTCTTCCCACCAGCCAGGGGGGTATTTAGAGAAAGAAAAAATAAATTTGTTGGTTCTCTGACCATTTCTTTTTATTATAAAGCTTCCTCAGTTTAATTTACATAAGCAGAACAAAGATTGCTCCTACCACCTCCTGTACTTGATCTGGTTAAGGGGTCTACAATATTCCACACATCTAGACCAGTAGTACTGTATTTATCTTTCATCCCTTAATTCACACATATACTAGGGGCTAATCCCTGGAAAAAAAACTCCATAATAAGCAATGTCCCAGTGTTTCCCAAAGGTCACACAGTGACTTAGGTCCAGTATGAGTCATGGTCCATGTATATTCCACAAGACTTTCACCCCTTATCAATTGGGCCTAATAAAATATAACATAAACAAACTTTCCCGTGTCCAAAAGGCCACATGAACTGTCTGATTTGCTGCGATCTCCCCAGCATTATGCTGATCAAAATAGGCTCCACAATGCAGTACAATTCAACTCTGCATCCCTGCCTTTATAGGCCCCTTCTCAGAGTTACGGGACAAAGGGAGAAAACAAAGCCTTGAACAGTCAGTCGCTAGGAATCCACCAGCTCTGCATTAATCCCAGCTGTAGGTACCATTTTACTCACTTTCTTGTCCTTGTATCGGCAGTAAATTTCTTTAGGGCTCTCTGCGCCTTCTCTCTTCCTCCAAATCCCCCATGAACTGCAGGGCCGCCTCCAACGAGGTGAACGAATGCGGTGGTTTTCCTTGAGGCCTTACAACAAGGCGGGCAGGGTAAATGAGGGAAAACTGACAATTTATGGCATGCAATCTTCTCTTTGCCTCTGCAGATGCCTGTCTCTGTTGCTGCAATTGAAAGGAGTAATCGGGGAAAATACTCACTCGGCTCTGCTGCACCGTTAAGGGACCGTGGGCTCTGGCTCTTTCTTGCACTTTCTGTCAGTACAAGTATCCTAAGAAATTTTACTATCACGTAGCGTGGTCTCTGATCTGGAGCCTGTTTGGCCCCAGGTGATCGATGAGCTCGATGGATCTCCAGCTTTATCTCAGGTGGGAGATTCAGCTCTTGTTTCAACCACTTTTGGATATAACTTGCACAATCTCGACCTTCCACAGATTCAGGCAGGCCCACTATTCTTATATTACAGCGCCTTTCCCTGTTTTCATGATCATCGATGTTTTGTTTCAACTTTTCAGTACTTTCCAGTGCTTTTTGTAAATCAATATGCATTACATTACTAGCGTCTTGCTGGAGAACTCACTCAGGCCTCCATTTCCTCAATCCGCAGCTTGTGAGCATCCACAGTCTCAGATAAAACATTGACGTTTTGTTGAAGATGCTGTAACTGGGATGTTACATTCTCAAATCCTGTTTCCATGTGAGTCCCTAAATCATGTTTTAAGTCTTATATCAGTCTCTTGATTGATCTGTAGTGCTCTGCCATAATTTGTTCTGAGTGCAGTTCCTGCTGAGTAAGCGTGTTTCCAGCAGAGGTCCCAGGCGAGTCCTGTGGATCAGTTAGTCCTGTAGAACAAGATAGACCCTTGTTGGTTAGCTGAGATTTAGATCTGTTAAATTAAATCCTTTTTTTTTTTTGGAAGTTTTGACATTATTAGGCATTTGTCTTCCCTTTAGCTACTATTATTTAGTCAAAGAACCAGTAATTACTACAGGATGGAAGAGATATTCGATGGATTGAACCAGAGCTCAAGATTAAGCCTCCATTCTGCTCTGTAGTTTGGCCAAGCCCCCAGTTTTTTACTTTTTAAATGGAAAAAGGAGTCTGAATCAAACAGTCAGCTATGTCAGCAGTCCCTATAGAATGAGACCAATCATAAAATGTGTTTTTAAAAATAGGGACACTTTGAGGCCAAATGGGATTGACAGTGTCCCCTTAATGACCTTGCTCTTTCTAAAATGCTTCAGCCTCCTGGGTGGGGTTTGAGGACCCCAGTCAGATCCCACTGCTGTGGGGCAAGCTACAGGGCTCAGTCAGGGACACTGACCATGCAGGTATCTTGCTGGAGATGGTCAAGGAACCAGCACAGCAAAAGGAGGATTCACCCTGGCTGCTTTGGAAGTAAAAAGTGAAAAGGATGTATACATAAAGACAAAGTTATGATGCACAAGTTATGAATAAACTTTCATAGGCCAAACAGCTTCCTCCTAGTGTCAGACTGGCCCACCAATACCTGGAATGTCCAGTAGGGCTCCGCCCCAACATCATTTTATATACCACCTATTTTCCAATTTTTTTTCAGATCTTTGTAAGTTAATACAAAATGCAACTAATGCCAGTGTAATAAATTGAAGTGGTATGCTGATATGTGATAATAAAGTGGTGGAACTGCTTCCATCAATCAGACCTCAGCATCTACCGTACCTCTTATCTAGCATCCAGTAGACGCCTCTCCTTTCGCTTCAAATTCCGCCACAGTAATTCTCATCCAACAGTAATGATCATCACTGTGTACAAGAAGTTTATTTATTGAAATGTTTCACCAGGAATATTTCTGAATAAATCTTTCTCTCACAAATAAAAACAAAAGCTTAGTAAAAGCAGGCAATAGCAGTAAAGTCACACACAGACAGATTTTACTACTATTGCCTGCTGTAAAACACATAACAATGCATGTCCCCCACGGCACACAGACCATACCAATCCATACTGAAATGCCAGGGAACAAAATGGATATCCATGTAACTAAACATCCTAACGCAGTTCCACCGCTTTATTATATGTTTATAGGGCTGGTGATGGTTGTTTCTTACGAGATACTGTTATCTCATAATGGTTTGGGCTGACAAAACCACTCAATTTCGCGGTCCTCTCACCCTAGGGGGTACCAGATTTTGGGATGCCAAAAAGAGGACACTTAGTCCCTCCCCGATGAGCCCTTGTGCCAGACCCCGAGTAAATAAATTTCAAGTATCCACCACCTTCACAGCTCATTTACAGCGAGGTCCTGGATAGGAGAGGGTTAAAGAATTATAAAAATAATAATAATACAACAGGATATAGAAGGTACATGAAAAATATTTGGCAGCTGGAAAAGAGGACATGTCCTCGTAAAAAAGGACATATGGTAACCCTATCTCGCCCAATCCAGCATGAGATAACATTCTTATCTATTAAGAAACAGCCACCACTAGCCCTATAAACATATAGTCAACCAAGTCCTGACTTTCCAGGTGGTTCCCCAGTATCCACTTCTTAGGTGGGACCTCTGTACCAACTTTCCAGGTGCCACTGCCCCAGTACCCACTTCTCAGGTGGACTCCATGTGCCCTCTTCCCAGGTTGGCCTCTCACCAGCACCCTCTTTCCAGATGCATCTTAGCACCAGCTATACAAGAGGACTCATGGCTGCATCACAATACTACCCTGCCTCTTCCCTTTCACAAATGCTAGCGGGTAATACAGTTTACCTGTATGGGTCGCTAAACTGTGAAACAGGATGTTCTAGGTTTGAATTCCAACACATCTCTTTTTGCTGTATAGGAATTCACTGACAAAACGATTAGTAGACTCTTACCTTGGCTGACTGCTCCGCCAATTCCCCCGTTCGTTAAAGAAGTACCACTAACAGCTTAATCTGGTTCAATTGCAGCTGGTCAGTTGGTTTGCATCTGCCCCCACCACCACCACACACACACACACACACACACACACACACAAATTAAAATAAGTAGCATTGTGTAGTTTTCCTTGTGAAAAACATATTCTGAAGTGCTCTCCATCCCCTAAGGAGTTCCAGATGTTTCTGACCATTCTCAGCATTTTACTTTCCCTACCGCCCCATATTAGAATAGAGTAATAAAGGTCTGCTTCTGCACAGTATCACAGCAGAGCGCATCGCTGCCATAATGATGGACTGTATTTGCAAGCTGCTGGCACACCAGATGCCAGCTCCTTATTGTCCTCTCACCTGACGTCCTTGTCTGACTCCGCAGCTCTCCCGACGGCCACTTTCTGCTGCCCTGTGATTGGCCAAGGACGCTGGAGGCGGGGTCATTCCCTGCAGTCTGCCCTTAACCCCTTTAAATGCCCGAGGAGCGCTGCTGCTACCGCAGGACAAACAAAACAGTGTGAGGCGCGGGTTTGTAGCCATACCTCACGGTACACACAGCCGCACGCATAGTCATAAATATATATATATACACACACACACAGTCATAAAATACCGTCGCATGTGCACCCGGAGCACGCATGTACGCGGTAAGTGAGCCACATCCATTCTGCTAAACCCTCAGGCGAGTGAGACAGACAGTACAGTGGCTGCTGTAGCGTCTGGCAGAGCTGGAAACAAAAAGGCTACGAGTCGCCGGCTGAAGAAAAAAAATCCCGCCTCTGTGTTGTTGTTGAAGAGGATGCAATGCGAATAGACTACTCTCCGAGAAGGTAAGGGCAACAAAATAACAATGGCTTGGGAAGGCATTCGGGGAAGCCTTTCGGTGTAGCTGCAGAGAGTGCAGAAATAATCCCCGGAGTTGGATGCAGTGCATGGCGAGTGGCATACCTCTCAACCTCCTGCCTCCTAAATCAGATACAAGGCTTAAAAAATCGGGGGCAAAGGACCAAAATCAGGGACACATCTTCAAAATTGGTGATATTCACTCATGAAGCTGGTAGAATAAGGGACTTAGTGTACAATGCATTTTCTAAGGAAGAACAAGTCTGTAACTTGAATGTTTGACATTATTTTATACTTACAACCCTCACTGTTTGGTCACTGAAACATAATTTTTAGGCGAGGCAAAGTAACATTTTGAGACTAAATCAGGGACAGTTCAGAGGTACGGCGAGTGGTGTGTAAAAATGCCGTTTGCAGTGAAATTGTTACTTTGTAAACTGGGATTTTTATATTTTCTGGTTTTGCTTTAAGAGTCCTGTAATAATCCAGACACCTAAGGTAGCAAGATGGCAACATACGTGGCGTAGAATGTCAACGAGACGCTTGTATTCTGTCAAATCATGCACGAATTAGGGCTTGCAATGTTGTTTCTTTAGAACTTGTCTTGTTCGTTATAGAAGGACAAATCAGACTATATTTGCTGCTGTAGTTAGGAGACTGATTTCTGACTAGCGCTTGCCAGTTCAGCTCGCTAGCTCTGTCACATGTGTATTATGACCGTGAGCTCCAGCGCCCGAAGGCTAGCAATCACTGTCCATAACCTGCGGAGAAAGGTCGCCCTCAGACACGTACTTAAATACATTGCTCAATACACTCTTGTATATAAGAAACTACGCGCGTTACTATTGTGGAGGACTAGTAGTAAAAGAAACTACCTGTCGAACAAAGCATTTAATGCGGCTACTCGCTAGCACAGGTATTAGTGAACGGGTTGAGGGATGTTCAAGTGCCGGTCTAAGGAAAAAGCTGATCCCATCGCAATCGCCAGGCAGAGAGACCTGTTCCCACTGCCATCGCCAAAGGTTGAAAATAAATTCAGATGCAAATCGAGAGCTCGAGAGAATGCACCATAATGATTATGTAGTGACAAAATCCTGCACCATACACTTTGATCTGATGACAATTTGTTACTGAGTGCCAGCATTGGTAGTATTGGCCATGTGCCGATATTCATTTCTTGGTGGGTCTTTTTTGTAAGAGAATTCCGGTACGGATGTAAATACAGTCGGTTTAATCAGACCTCAGCGCTGAAATATGTAGAACTGCAGCAGATAATTACACCTGTTTATTCATGATACATACACACATCTCCCCAAGAAAGCTTCTACTTTTGTTGAGATGATTCTAAAAGTAGTTCCACAATGATTATGAAAGCTGAAACATGTATTGTATTAGTGCTGAATACAGAATATGTCCACTGCTCAGTAAGGAAGACCAATGCATATAATATTGGTGTACTAAGTAAACAGTGTTAGAAAATATATCTTGAATCATATGAGAATAATCATCCTCTGACAGACTAAACAGATTCAGAAATAATTTTGTGTACTTAAATGCAGATGTATAGTTCTCTGAATGGTTTGATTTGCCTAATATCCTTGATATACATCTCTTGTGTTGGTCAATAAATTTACTCACAGCATGGTCACAAAATATCCATATTTTTTTCAACATAGTTGGTCCATTGCATAAGAAAAATATATATATATATATATGTGTGTGTGTGTGTTAAACTGAATGTATTTTCCACAACATATTGCATTCCACATACAAAACTAACTGGTAATACACTCTAACCAGATTGTATGTGTGCGTTTTGTGACAAGGTGCCCAAGTGTGATGGTCTGCTGTTGTATCGGGCCTTTGACAAGTCTGTGTGTGT
This sequence comes from Neoceratodus forsteri, assembly GCA_016271365.2. Classification (NCBI taxonomy): domain Eukaryota; kingdom Metazoa; phylum Chordata; order Ceratodontiformes; family Ceratodontidae; genus Neoceratodus; species Neoceratodus forsteri. Next base: position 273,554,144 of record JADMNL010000024.1, read on the forward strand.
GTTTGAGGAGCTTAGTGTAATAAGCTGTAGCTCTATGTCTGTTGGGGATTTGGAGGTTGGGGGCTCAGACTGTTTAATCAACATTTCCCTCTATCATCATGTAATATTAATTACTGGAGAGGAGCTGGAGAGCCAAGTGCTGGGGGGCTTGGTTGCAGTGTGATGTCTTGTGCTGTACTGTAAACTGAAATGAATGTTCTGTACTGCAGTAGTAACCTTGTCAGTGAGAATGGAGATTTCATAGCAGAAAACCTGTCAGATAACGAAAGCTTATCCCAGTCAATAGTGCCCTGTTATGTGTGTGTGTGTATCTATATATATGTATATATCGAACATTTAAAACAGGACACCCTTCACTGGGGTAAGCTTCCATTATCTGACATTTTCCCTGTTAAGAAGAATATATATATATATATATATATATTGTATATCTGTAGTTAGACCAGCAAACAAAACATCTGTGCTGATATAAACTCTATCATGCCCTGCAAGCTACTGAATCTCCCACTGCTGCAGCCCTGCTTTGATGTCAGCTGCAGGGGATTCTGGAATTTGTAGTTACAGAAAATGTCAGCCTGGAAGTCAGCAAAATTAGTCTGAAGCAATCAGTAATTAAAACCGAAAATAATGCATAAGCAACTGTTATGAAGTTTAACACATCCTTAGCTTAAGAGGTTTATGTGGTCATCACTCGCCAAGGGTGTTTAAAAAAACTTAATGAGCATACAGTTGCTTATGTTTTATTTTTTTATAATAACTGCTGCAGGGACATGAGCACAAAATCAAGTTTCCCAATGAGGAAGGTGAAGCATGAGCACTCCAAACGCCATAATAACGGAGTATGATGTCATACCCAGTTATTACGGCATTTGGTTACACTGATAAATCAGTGAGATAAGGGGGTAACCAGTTATTAAAAAATGTTTTTGCACACAAAGTGCACATTGGGACCAGTGTTGACTGTTCCCCTTTAAGGACAGTCAGAGGTAATAAAGAGGAAAGTAAGGTAACAAGAAGAGCAGGGTGTTGAATCAATAAAAGGATGGAGGAGAGAACAAATAGCCAATGTTTTTATTTTTGGGATCTCTCTCACAGCCATATGCACACTCAAAAACCTGAAATCCAGCACACAGAATCATGGTTGCAGTATGCTAACCCTGTGTGCAGCAGGCTGACAGGGCTTTACCAGAACAAAAAACTGTCCCCAGAAACAACAGAATAAATAATGAGAACTTCAGTAAAGTGACTGTAGGGATTGTTGCTTTACAGGGTGAAAACTGGATTTTTTTTGCTGTCTGCTTCCTAAATGTTTTTCTTCAGAGTATCCATGCAGTAATTGTTGCAACTAAGGAAAATTATTCAGTTTTGTTGTGTTACTTATATGGTGGAGCAGCGCAGTGCTGCGCTGAACATGTGAAATGCCTCTGCACAGCTCTGCCCACGTTTACCTTACAGCCAATACATTAGAAGATATATTATTACACAGAGGTAATAAAAAAATATATTTTTTAGGCTGAAAAGTCTAATGGGGGGGTTGTAGTTTGGAGGGTGGGTTGCTGGGAGGACAGACGTTCTTAAGAACGGGCGAAGTGGGGCTGGGGACTAAACAGAGAGAAGTGACTTACCCAGGGTCATACAGTTACTAAGCAGCTGTGGTGGGAATTCATACCTTAACCATTCTGTATTGTTCTCTTGTAAAATAATGAAAATAGTTTTATTCATACACATACAATTTGTTGTCCAGTTATGAGTACACACATCTCATTGGCTGGCCCCAAAGAAGTGCAACAAACTATAAACAAATCTCATTTGTTGCTTGTATGATTGTTGCCCACTTTCTAATTGGTCAGGATGTTTTCCATTTGATATAATGACAGCTCTCGTTCTATGTAGTACAGAAAGTCATCAGCTGGCACAATAGCAATAATTGGTGGTAGAGTGTTGCTCACTGTGGGGTAAACATCTCTCTGTCTGCTAAATAAATGCTTTGACTTCACCTCACCATTTATTTACTTTAAACAACCTTGACCTTATCTCAGTTTTATAATTATGTGGGAGGGCATTTATCACCACAGTAAACAGAAAACAGTCCCTCCGTTGCCTCTGCAAGATACAGTGCAAATCTTTTCATACATCAGGTCAATTTCTTTCCATTTCATGATTATATTTATTCAACTTTAGGGCTGCTATTCTGTGCTAAGCTTAAATGTTATAAACTAGCTTCACATTACAAATATATTTAGATTTAATTGATTTGCAACAAGGCTAAATGTTATTGTTTTTCTGTGGCTTGGGGCTGCTGGCACATTGTAGTCTGGAAAAAAAAAAGTTACCATATATTTTAAGGAATAAACTGTACTACGAACTCCAGTATATGTGTAGTTATCACTTTATATCACTCACAGGGAATCACTGCTGTGCTATGTTAACTGGTTGTACTTGCTGATAACACGTTTTACCAGGTAATGAAACAGAATTGGGTTGGGCTGGTTTCTGGTTGCGACCTGGGGGAGGGAGGGAGGCAGGGGACAGCAGTGGTAGTAAACATAGTGATTCACAGTGAATACAGAATTGTATATTTAGAAATAAAATATGGAGGTAATAAACATAGTGAAGCACAGTAGATATAGATTTTACATTCACAGACAAGACATAAACACAGTTCACAGTGAAATGAACAGCAAGTGATTCAGGTATTGCGAAATGGAGAACCCTTCACATAGAATATGAACAGAGACACATATGAATCAATATATTTTGAATGTACAGAATTTAACTAGTGGGTTACATTTTGCATTAATGTGCCATTCCAGTTTGTGGCCACAGTACTAACGTGGGTATATATATATATATATATGCGCACTGTCTTTATATATGTAGGTTTATGAAATGGCTATGACAAAATAACGCAATCTGACTTGCTGGAACAATGTCTGACATATTATACTAGCTATGTATGTCATCACATGGAGAGCTAATTACCAAGATCAGCCATGTTCAAACACTTGTCCATTTAATCACATCAATAACACACTACAGGGTGTGCTATATAACATATGTCATAATTACATCTCAGTAAATTGAAGTCACTCCTGGTGTGATGATACCCATGACATACTGCAGCCTGTCATCTTTCGCTCTTAGAATACTGTAGAGCAGAACATTTCAGAATGGAATTAAACTGAACAGAACCATCCAGATTATTAATTTTTTTATGCATTTCATAATACAAAAGAATTGTCCAATAACTGTAAATTGTATAATGCAGGACACAATGTTTAATACCACGCCTGTCCAAAATGTTTATTACCATGCCTGTCCAAAAGAAAGTAAACACACCCCAACACCCAGCCCCTTCCATAACGACAACAGACAACGGGGGCTTCACACCCCATAACACAGTTATACAGTATAGCACTCTTAGAACCCTCATGTCACTAGATTTGGGTCCCTAGCTCCATACTTGCAAACAGTCCTGAACTGGGTACCTGCTGAAACAAACCGGGGAATAATTTGGAACAATATGCACAACTTGGTCAAGGTAGATCAGTACTGGTCAATGCAGATTAAAATATTGCAAGATGTATACTACACCCCAGTTAATCTATACAAATGGAGAGTCCCAGACTCCTCCTTCTGTACAAAATGTGATTTTGAACTTGACACTCTCAAGCAGCCATATACTGTGGGAGTGTACCACAGCAAGTCAATTTGGCAGCAAGTTCAGAATGCCTTGGCAGCAGGTTCAAAATGCCTTAGATCATATACTAGGGTTCAAAGACACCTTTACACTAGAGAGATGCCTACTAGGGCTAGAAGTTGAATCCTTCTTGGGGTGCAGAAAAAAACATTTCACCTTTATTGCAGTGGCAGTGAAGAAAATACTGCTCAGGCACAGGCTTGACCAGGAAACCCTAATACTTGCTGAATGGTATCAGGAGGTTTTACAAACCCTATGTGTGCAAAAAATGCTAGCTCCTCTGAGACACTGCTATAACGACTTGAGGGAAAAATAGGAATGCCTCTATGTCTTATTGGGAATAGCGGAAATATGAAATAAGCTGTCTGTAGTGGCAGGAAATGTGAACATTAATTATTAGTTGCTAGAATGTGTACAGTAATCTTAATGAAACATGAATAATGTGTAGTAGGGGGCTGGAAGGTTCCCATTGGAATGGGATTGGTGACTCCCTAATAATTCCAGGATAGGCCAGATGAATCTGGGGGAGGAGAGGCAGGAAGCTTACTCGTGGACCAAGATGCAAAAGGTTTATCTACAAGGGACAAGAAGAATAACAAAATAACCGTTTTCTGCAACACTACAGGACCATAGAATAAACAACACAACAATATGATCAGGACCAATAATTGGTCGAACCAAGGACAGGGGGTTGACTCCTTTTTGTCCAAGTCTTGTTTGTACTTGGCCAAGATGACAAATGGCAGACGAACCAAGCTTGGACTTTGCAATGAGTCTGCTGATCAGCAGGTTGGCATTGACCCCACAAAGCACTTTTGTAAACAGGCCATAACAGGGTGTCCAGAACACAAAGAGGAACACTGCTAGCTGGGCAATGAAGAACTTAGCAATCCTCTGCGGCTCCACGCAAGAAGCTGAAGACTTCTGGTCGGCAGATGGCTCTCTGGATGATCAACAGCAATGACCGCTGGTAGGTCCCCGGCACCCAGACCACCTCTCAACAAGAAGACTGCTGGTGGTACAATCCTCAGGCGGTCTCTATGGAGCAACATGGATGAGTGCACATTTACGGACAGTAGGCAAAATAAGAAAAAGGGCATGCACAAAGTTAACTGTGGTCCCTCACACTTGAGCCAGGGTGGCCCCTGAGCTGATTAGTTTCTGGATACCTGACTAGCAGCTCTCTGTCACTTACCATCGCAGGACTGATGCTGGAACACTGTGGAGGAACTTCAAGGCAGGATAGCAACACTGGAGACAGTTCTGCTGCAGATGGAGGGTAGGCCGGGGACCTTCCTGGGTCAGCATCAGGCTCTGAAGAAGTTGGTTCTGGCAATGAAGGCGAAGCTGGACATCACGTACACAAAGGATACAGTTCAATAACACAGTTTAGGTGGCAAGAAAACAATTCAAATGTTGGCAGACAGTTCAGGTTGCGAGTACACAGTTCAGTCTTTAGGGGGTGCCAGGTAGGCTACAGAACAGTTCAGTTCAGTTGGGGCTCAGGACACATCCACATCGCTCCGTGGGCAACCTAGGGCCATAGGGCTGTTTCCTTCCCAGAGATGCTGCACCTTTTAAAGATCCCTTGTGTCTGGCTGCCTCTGTGGAGCCCAACCGCTTTATTAATAACTACACCTAGGCCTGGGGCTATGGGACTTTCAGCCTGATCCCGCCTCCCTCATGAATACCAATGAGGGCCTGCCATGTGGAGGGCCTTGCCCAGCCAAGCCTTCTCATTAATATGCTTTTTTTTTTTACTTTATTCTTTTGGTAACCAGGTAAGGCCCACTAGACACAAGTGCCAGTTCTCATGGGTGACTGAGGAGCACTGGGGTGGTCAAGTGACTTAACTAGAGTCACACAGCATGCACGTGGAGGCCATGGGACTCGAACCCAGGCCCGCTGGATGCACCAAGCTCATTCACAACTGATGGCTCTAACCCCTAGGCTATACTGCCACCTCTGACAGGCCTGGACCCTCACAGCATGCCTCTCCCTTCTCTTGGGGCTTCTAAGTTGCAGCACCCCTCTCCTTTAATCTGGGGATAAACTGCTATCCAGCTCAGACCAACCTTTTCTGGAGACCCCTCCACTGCAATAAACTAATAATAATAAAAATATCTTAGGGGCTCTTCCCACTCCTGGAGCCTTCTCGTTTATCTTTTTGGGTACTCAGTCCACTGCTCCCTAGTTCCCCATTTTATTTAGGGCTGCAAGGCTCCTCTGGGAGCCCACTATGCCTCCCTTTTTATTTATTGGGCTCTGGGCCTTTAATTTCCATTTTTATTCTTCCCCTTGCTCCTGCACAGTCCCTGGTGCCTGTGGGGCAAGCAGAAAGGATCGGTCACTCGGCCCACACACTACCACAGTCCAAGACTCCAGTGCTGCTGGGGGAGGCAAAAAACCTGGCCATGGAGCCGTGCTCCCACCTGGCTCCTCTCTACAACTGCTGTGGCTGCTGGGGAAGAACTAAAAGGTCTGGGGTACATTTTCCTTCTGAACCAACTTTGTGCTGCAGCTCTTCGGTCTGCTGGTACTTGCGTTTCCCCCTTGCCAGTTCGGGCTCTGCGAAGGGAGGACAGGTTACATCAGGGAGCGGTACTTCAACTGACCAGCCCTGCTGCTGCCACCATGCCCCAGACTGAAGCTGGAGGGGGGTGATGCCGGAAGAGCCATGGGCACAATGCAGATACTTTTCTTTTTCTTTGTCATTGCTCCCCGCGTCCTCCACCCTCCCAACTATGCCACCAACTACCCACTGTAGCCACTCCCCAGCCCTTTTGTAGGGCAGGAGAAGTCCTGGCTTCTGGCCAGGAGATTGGGCACTATGAGCCCTGCAGGGAGGGTCTCCTGCTCACAGTCCCCCCTTCTCAGCCCCAAACGGCCCAAAAAAGAACAAAGGGACAGGCAGAGGTCTGTGGGACTACAAGCAAGGGAGGGGGGATGGAATTGAGGGGAATGAGAAAAAAAAGGAAAATCCCCACATCAGGGAGAGAGTCCCCATTTTGTTGTTGTGCTTCCTAACTTTGGGGCACTACAGTTGTACTAGATGTAATGCAATGGACCTTGAATTGCCGGGGGGGGGGGGGCTGTACTTGTACTGTATTGTCTGTCTGTGTAATGTATATCGTTAACTGTATGTATCAAAAACTTCAATAAAGTTGATTTAAGAAAAGAAGATGCTTGTATATAAAGATCCATTTGGAGACTGATAGTTGATTGACAAAACAGGTCTGCAATGCTTAAGTAAAATACTGTAATTAAATGCTGTCTTCTGTTAGGAGGGGGAAGCTAATGTGTGAAACAGTTGTTAAACATACTGTATGTTGGTATCATTGTGCAGTAGCTCAGTGGTAGCGCTCTTGAATCTGGGCTGCAAGGTTGTAGATTCAGGTCCCACACTGGTGATTAAGCTCAACCCAGTGCTAACACTTGTGGGTCAGTACTGGGGGGGGGGGGGCATGGTGTTTCCCTTTGCATGAGATGTTATACTGGGATCCATTCTGCCCACCACTGGTGGTTGTCTAGGTGAATATAATTGATCCTATGTTTTTTTTGAAACAGCAGGAGATATCCCGGTGTTCTGGACAACATCAAGACACTGTCTTATGAAGCACACATAGAAAAATTTTATCTGATGCCCCTTGGAACTCGAAGAATACTTGGGACTTACTCCTGTGTTACAACATCATGAATAATGATTGCTTACTAAATGAACCTGAATTTTAATTTAAAAACAACTTCAAAGGCACCAGGGGACATCGACCACAGTTAAGACTTAAAAAATTCTATACTAACAAAAGGAAGGCATTCTACACACAAAAGAGTGATTAACCCTTGGAATAAACTCCCATTTGACACAGTAATTAGCAAAGACCATAAACAGTTTAAACAGAAATTAGACAAGCATACCCAAGACTCTTGCACTCTTTTTAACCTCTAAATTCTAAATCCTACCATCTACAACTTCTTTACTTGAAACATATTTGCTGCTTGTGGATTATCCTCAACGTTGTCTAAGTTTGTTTTTTGTATTGCATTGTTTCTGTATTGTATTGTATTACATTGAATTGCACTGTATCATATTGTACTGTCTCCCTTGACTTTGAACCATTGTAAACGAGCCATGGCTCAAAGGTATTAATCCGAAATTGAATAAATTAAATAAATAAAGACGGAAATATTTTAACATAGGAGCACACATGGGCTTACAGCCTTCTTTGCTCCTTATACCTTAGTATGCACCTTTGTATGTAACATTCCCTTTTTCAACAAGACATGTGCCTTAGGTCTATGGATGTGCATAGATGTTGATGTTGGCCGCTTTAATTTCGGTCATGTTTCGCTGTATACAGTTCCTGTTATACTAGTATGTAGCAAATCAGTCTGTAAAGGCAAGGCAGTTTTTTATTTATATAGAGCCATGTTCCCAAAGGTTCAGGGCACATTATAATATAATGCAAAAAACAGAGATAGCCACAAATAGAAATGTCAAACAAAATAACAAATACAGTTAAACATCCAATAAATAATTCATGAAATAATTACTGCACTGGATCACTAACATAGGGTATCAATCTGAAAAGCCTTTAATACATACATTGTTAGTTCCATTTTTTAATGCCTCCACAGAGGTGCAACCACACATTTACTCAGGAAACAAGTTCTAAATGGTAAGGGCAGCAATTGCAAATCCAGAAGCAGAAATGGGGGACAGCGAGCAGATTGGCATCAGTTGAACAGAGAGGATGAACAGAGTCATATATATGTATGTAGGTAGGTAGAAAGGTCACATTAAGATGCACTGTATATACTAACATACTAAAATGCCAGCAGAATAGGTCTAATGGTCTCTCGAGTCTGCTCGATTTTCAGCACCCACACTGAGGGCCAATTTTGGTGTTCCCCCCTTCCCGTTGAGTTATACTGTCCCCAGTCCCAGATGTTCCACCTGTATCGGGCATGGTCAGATTTACCCTCCCCCTGTACCTGTCCCATCCCCTCTTAAACCCGTCCACAGTCTCCACCTCTACCAGCTCCCTGGGCAGTGCATTCCATGGTTCCACCACCCTTTCAGTGAAATAACATCTCCTCCTTTCCCCACTGAGCCTGCCCCCTTCAAGCTTACACCCGTTACCTCTCATTGCCCCACCCTCCTTCCTTTGGAGCACCCTGACTGGGCCTCCCTTATTGATCCCTTTCATGTACTTAAAGACCTCTGTCATGTCCTGCCTGTCCCTCCTCTCCTCCAGGGTGTACATGTCGAGCTCCTTGAGCCTCTCCTCATAGGTCCTCTCCCCCAGGCCCCAAATCATTTTGGTTGCCCTCCTATGAATGAGGCTGTATAAAACCATTTCTATTCTTTTTTAAATGATATCATGCTTTTTTATAACGAGACTATATAATGGGTGACCCAATTTTATGTGTTATTTTAATAATTTAGGCCATTAATTATCACACAGTCATACGTAGACTATAGTTCTGTCTCTTTTTGCTGAGAAGTTACTCAGCATCAAGACGTGATCAAATTAGATTTTTTCTTTCAGATCTACAGTGTAGTGCGTATTGGGAGGGATGTCCCCTGTGATTGGCTGGCCAGGCCATGTAAGTGAATAAGTAAGAACTCAGACGAAGAAAATTTCAGTTTAGATGACTGCTCAGTTTTCCTCAGTGCAGCTGCCAAAGGCAGAAACAAACCCTGCACATTTCAAGTGCAAACTAAATCACAAAAGCAGTCAATAAGGAAGGTGACCTCCTGCCTCCAGTCTCACTCCTTCATCTTTGCTATACTCTCCAAAAGAGGCTTTTTTAATGCTTGGGTCTAGGTATCCAGTTCCTCATGCTTACCAGTGAGGAACGTTGCTACTGGCCCTTTAATTCTGTAATATATTTCCTGAGAAAACTCTCAAAGCTTCATTATATGGTTTGACTTATTAGAAGCATGTGTTTGCCAGCTAGGAAATGTTAGTTCTTCTTATCCTTAAAACAACACACAGTGCAAAGTTTTCAAATTCAGAGTCACTTATTTAATTTCACTTAGTCTGCATGGTCATTCTCACGTTTTACAAAATGTGCTGCTAGCAGGGTGGAATTTTACTAACTTGCAGACTAACTATAAAAGCCTGCCAACTCCTCATAGGTGCGGCAAGGCTTATACACACATGTGAGCTCTGTTCACGGGCAGGGTGGCTCCAGCTGAAGACCAGAGTTAATTACCATACCTGTCTACTGGCCAGAAAAATCACACTAAATCTAATGCCACCAGGAGTCCAGAATCTGCTCACGCGCCATGTAAGTGCCAGGCTGACCAGAAGTATCCACAGCCAAATTTTCAGTGAACCAAGATGCCACACTGCACAGGGTCAACATGCATTCTACTACTGTGCACTACACTGAACCAACGCCCTTCCTTCAGCCATCTCTGATACCACAACCATTGGTGCTTTCGAGATGACAACTGTGACTACGTTGGCCATTCATGATGACCAAAACAACTTTCCTATATTTGGACCACTGTAAACCAGTAGCACTTAGTGTTCCACCTAATCCTAGGGGCACCTACCTTCACAGCACTTCATTGTCCCACCCACCCCGTCTACCCCCTCCCTCTCCTCCACACTGGTGCCATTCCCTCTCTGTCGCTTCCCCATCTGCGGCTCTCCTAGCCCCACTGTTTCCAAACTTCCTTAAGTCCGTTCTTAACCCCTTACGCAGGCATACACTTCACTATGCCACAGCTGTGCCTGTTCTCCACTCTGTTTCTCCCCCTAGTAGGCTTAACTGTCCAATGCAGACACCTTCTCACCAATGCTGTAGCAGTGTCTAAATGTTATACCTTAAGCTAAATGCTATCCCAGTCTTGTAATCCACGTCAGTTTATTGTCTACCTTGCTTGTAATGTACCAGTGCAATTTTGTACTTGCTTGTAATGTAATGCCTTGTATGTAATGCTATATACCTGTTCAATTTCTTCTTGTAACTGATGTGGAACCTACAAATGAGCATCCACTCACAGGTGTTCTCCAAGATATCAATAAATACATTTTAAAAAGATCACTGCCCAAAAGTGCCTGTAAACCTTTTTAACCCTTTACGTCTGTGCAAATCCCTAGACCTTTTGCAAGGGGAATGTGAGTGCTGTGGGCTTTCTCCAGCATGGCGATGGGGGTATATTATGAGTGACCCAGAGGTGTTTCAGTGTGGACCCTGAATGGTCTATACCCCCTGCCACACCTGCCCTCCATCAGGCCCACAAACCCATCTCCCAGGACCTACAGTACACCCCCACTTATGTTCATGGATCTCCTCCCATAATGGGAGCCTCCTAGGGCACAGTCCAAGAGAGACATATTCAGTAGTGTGGGAGTGCTCAGGTAGTTAGCAGAGGGTGCTATCATCCTCCCTCCCCCTTTTTTTATCAGTTTCCCTGAAGCCATCCAAGCTGTGTGGTCAGTTGCAGCTCCCAGGCAGATGACTCTCACACTCTCCTGCCTCACCCATCAGTGTATTTCTTACCACTCATTGTCACTGGTCCTCTGTGACCCTGTGGAAGAGGCCCAAACATATAAATCAATATGAACCCTGTCCGACTACAGAGGTCACTGTAGAAGTAGAGTGACAGTGCCCCCAAGACAATTAGCACTACACTTAGCAGCATATCCGTTTCCTGGCTACCTAATATGCAGGGACCCAGGCTCACTCCCAGGCTTGAGAGGATAATTACCTGTGTGTAGTTTATAGCAGTGAACTAAGTTTTGTATAATTCAGAGTTATTCATTTGAACTGTACTCCGTCACTCCAGTCATCCTTTTGGTGTTATTTGTTGATTCCCAACAATACAGTACAGCAACAAAATCTGTTTTTACAAAACATCAAAATGAACTCAAACTAATGTTGTTAACTGATATTGTTACTTTTAGAAAAACTGGGCTGGATTTTCAAAGGAGAATGCAGGGCTCATGTCAAGCCCTGCATCCAACTCTTTTTTTTTTCCCCAGCTGCACCAAAAGCCTTTGCCGAAACTGCACCCAATTTTAGTAGGTCGGGCGCAGTTGCAAGACGTTACCCAATTTATGGCAGCGTGCGCCAAATATTTGACGCAGGCCCCATAAAAAGGGTAGCTGGGATTGCTGCAAGCTAGACCAGCAAAAAAAGCTGGTCTAGCTTTCGGCAGTTGGCACACAGAACCGAAAATCCTGATCACCAGTCGGGAGAAGGCTGCAAGCTCCATGTGCCAAATGTTTGGTGCACCCAGTGCTTGTGGCATTTGGCAGCATTTGAAAATCTGACCCACTGCATCTAAAAACCTAATAAATAATATTTAGAGTGGGACAGGCATTTTATGGTCAGATTTTTGTTGCAGTTGAGCTATACTAGCAGTTCAGAAACTAATCTGTGCTGTCTTCCAGAAGCTCAATATTTATTTTGTAGTTCTTGAAATTTTAACATTTTCAGCCTTTTTCAAATTTTTTCCAATTATCCATCAGAATCCCAACAGCTGCTGCATACTAAATACACCTACGTCATACAGTATATGCTACCATGGTGTTCTCAAAGAGCCATAAATTGCTACCTTAAGAACAAAGTTGATATTTAAAGATAATTTGTAATCAATCTGAAGGCTGCTTTATGAGTGAAGCTTTTATGCTGTCGTGTAGTGTTCAGACATAACTTAAACACAAAGTACTACATAATGTATGGCAGTTATCAAGTTAGCACAGAGGCAAATGTGAAATTCAGCACTGTTGAAGCTAAAAACAGTGCTCTGCCTAAAATAGCAGCCTTGCTAGCCCAGTAAGCAAGAGACTGTGGTGCAGAGTTTCTGTTACTTTGCACATTTTTGACCTTCTAAATATCAGTGACACTTTTAAATGTAAGCACCAGTTGTTGTTTTTTTACCAAAAAAATATGTAGTATTTATGGTTTACAGTGCTAGCCTGTGTGTGACCCCATTATGGACTGATATCTGCTGTAAATTAGGTTGCACTGTATTTTAAATTTACTAAAACTGCTAATTGTATAATTAGAATCTACTGTCACTGCCGCTAATTATACACAGTGCGTTTGATCACTCCTTATGGGATCATTTGCATTCTCCTTGAAATATCTTTAGAAATAGGACCTCTGTCATAGCGTATGCTTTCCTTTCCACTTGGATAAATAGAAAAAGAGAAACAAAGAATTTGGCGGCAGATAAGGACCGCATGGCCCACCTAGTCTGCCCATGCTCCCTACCTACTGTTACACAGTAGACTTCACTTGATCTCCGGCTTTACCCCCCCCTTTCCTTGCTTCTAAGATTCCCTTATACCTATCCCATGTCTTCTTAAATCCCATTACAGTTTTTGCTCCTACCACCTTCTCAGGGAGGCTGTTCCAGGCATTCACCACCCTTTCTGTGAAGAAGTGTTTCCTTACATTTCCCGTTTCTATCCCTCTCCAGCTTCATCGCATGACCCCTTGTTATTGTGCATCCTTTTCTCTGAAAAAGGCTTCCCACTTGAGCCTTATTTATACCCTTGAGGTATTAGAAAGAACATTATTTATTTATTTATGTATTTAAAAATTGGTAAGTGGGAAAGGAACACTGAGACAGTGCTCATTTCCAGGTGCAACCCGGGGGAAGGGAGAACAATCAAGCAAATAGAATATAATCACAGTATAACATACAAATAAGGTGCAAACAAATGTAGAGGAACATGACAGCGGTGCAAAGTGACAACAGTGGGTGACAGGAATAAAATATACTCTACATGCTGAAATACCCTCGAACAACTGATTTAACATATCAGTGCAATGAGATTAGGAGAAGTAAAACAGACCACTGAGAGGGGGGATGAACTGGGGAAGGGAGGGGAACACATGGCTGGTCAGGGAGGGAGCAGGGAAACACAAGGCCGGTCAGGGAGGGAGCAGGAGAACACATGGCTGGTCGGGGGGAGCAGGGGAACACGTGGCTGGCCGAGGGGGAGCAGGGGAACACATGGCCAGTCGGGGGGGGAGCAGGGGAACACATGGCCGGTCAGGGAGGGAGCAGGGGAACATGGCTGGTCAGGGAGGAGGGGAACACATGGCCAGTCGGGGGGAACAGGGAACACATGGCCAGTCAGGGAGGAACAGGGAAACACATGGCTGGTCAGGAGGGAGCAGGGGAACATGTGGCCGGTCAGGGAGGGAGGGCAGCAGGAACACATGGCCGGTCAGGGAGGGAGCAGGGGAACACGTGGCCAGTCAGGAAGGGAGCAGGGGAACACGTGGCCGGTCAGGGAGGGAGCAGGGGAACACATGGCAAGTCGGGGGGGCAGGGGAACACATGACCGGTCAGGGAGGGAACAAGGAAATACGTGGCTGGTCAGGGAGGGAGCAGGGGAACACATGGTCGGTCAGGGGGAGCAGGGGAACACGTGGCCGGTCAGGGAGGGAGATGGGGAACACGTGGCCAGATAAGGAGGGAGCAGGGGAACACATGGCTGGTCAGGGAGGGAGCAGGGGAACACGTTGCCTGTCAGGGAGGGAGCAGAGGAACACGTGGCCGGCCAGGGATGGAGCAGGGGAACATGTGGCCGGTCAGGGAAGGAGCAGGGGAACACGTGGCCGGTCAGGGAGGGAGCAGGGGAACACGTGGACGGTCAGGGAGGGAGCAGGGGAACACGTGGACGGTCAGGGAGGGAGCAGGGGAACATGTGGCTGGTCAGGGAAGGAGCAGGGGAACACGTGGCCAGTCAGGAAGGGAGCAGGGGAACACGTGGCTGGTCAGGGAGGGAGCAGGAGAACACATGGCCAGTCGGGGGCAGGGGAACACGTGGCCGGATAGGGATGGAGCAGGGGAACACGTGGCTGGTCAGGGAGGGAGCAGGAGAACACGTGGCCAGTCAGGAGGGAGCAGAGGAACACGTGGCTGGCCAGGGAGGGAGCAGAGGAACACGTGGCTGGTCAGGGAGGCAGCAGGGGAACATGTGGCTGGTCAGGAAGGGAGTAGGGGAACACACAGCCGGTCAGGGAGGGAGCAGGGGAACACATGGACAGTCAGGGAAGGAGCAGGGGAACACGTGGCTGGTTAGGGATGGAGCAGGGGAACACGTGGCCGGTCAGGGAGGGAGCAGGGGAACACTTGGCTGGCCAGGGAGGGAGGGAGCAGGGAAACATGTGGCTGGTCAGGGAGGGAGTAGGGTAACACATGGCCGTTCAGGGAGAGAGCAGGGGAACATGTGGCTGGTCAGGGAGGGAGCAGGGGAACACACGGCCGGTCAGGGAGGGAGCAGGGGAACACACGGCCGGTCAGGGAGGGAACAGGGGAACATGTGGCTGGTCAGGGAGGGAGCAGGGGAACACACGGCCAGTCAGGGAGGGAGTAGGGGGACACACAGCCGGTCAGGGATGGAGCAGGGGAACACACGGCTGATGAGGGAGGGAGCGGGGGAACACACGGCCAGTCAGAGAAGGAGCAGGGGAACACACTGCCATCTAGGGAGGGAGAGGGGAACACATGGCTAGTCAGGGAGGGAGTAGGGGAAAACATGGCTAGTCAGGGAGGGAGCAGGGGAACACATGGCTGATCAGGGAGGGAGCAGGGGAACACATGGTCAGTCAGGGAGGGAGCAGAAAGGAGCAGGAGGAGAAGGCAGGAGTTTTAGTTGATGCTTAAGGGAAGTTGGGGAGAGACAGATGGAAGATGGAAGGAGGTTCCAGAAGGAGGGGAGACAGTAGAAGAAGGCTAACTGCCCAGCAGAGGAGTGAGGGTTGGGGAGGGTGAAGGTGCAAGAATCCCTGGGACGAATGGAGTAAGAGGCAGATGGAATGGGAGAGATGAGTGTGAATAGGGATGAGGGCAATACCTCAAACCAGTATTTAGAGATGAAAGATACACAGTGGTGCAGGTGACAGGAGGGAAGAGGGAGGATGGAGACAGAGCAGGTGATGAGAGGGAAGAGGAAGGATGGAGACAGAGCAGGTGACAAGAGGGAAGAGGGAGGACAGAGACAGAGCAGGTGACAAGGGGGAAGAGGGAGGATGGAGACAGAGCAGGTGACAAGAGGGAGGATGGAGACAGAGCAGGTAACAAGAGGGAAGAGGGAGGATGGAGACAGAGCAGGTAACAAGAGGGAAGAGGGAGGATGGAGACAGAGCAGGTAACAAGAGGGAAGAGGGAGGATGGAGACTGAGCAGGTGACAAGAGGGAAGAGGGAGGATGGAGACTGAGCAGGTGACAAGAGGGAAGAGGGAGGATGGAGACAGAGCAGGTGATGAAAGGGAAGAGGGAGGATGGGGAGGAAGGAGCAGAGTATGCAAATGAAGAACTACATAAATAAAAGTGCTCCTTTTTGTTTCCTCAAATATAATTTTTGGAAGTTAGCTCAAAATTTTTGGATGCCTCAAAGATGGCTGCATACTCATGCTAGCCAGCAGAATCAGGTTCAGCCCTTAACTGATGTCAAAGCCTGCAGGGTGCAGAACCCAACACCTAGGAGCTGTATACAGCATGCTTCCATGTGTGACACACAAACCCCATTATTCCTCATGTAGTACAAGAAGAACTGATAAAACAAAGAACTGTCTACAAAGCCACAATTTGTATACCTTCATTGATACATGACAGCATAGTAGTAAACCTTTATATAGGAAAGTTCATGTCAAGTCCTCAAAAATGTTGGGCTCTCTTGTTATTTGTTTTTTTCTTCCTCTCAATTTTTAAGTAGTGCGTTGGAATTTGTGGGCATCTGTATACAACACTTGGAAACATACAGCATTCATATTCAGTGTGTCAGAAAATATATACATTAAAGGGGTATTGTTAGTTTTTCAGGGGCAATAACATGGGATGTATAGGTCCCAATTAGCAGAAATGCAACATGTTTGACATTTTTATATTTACTTACTGTGCTTGAATCTTTATTTTCATTTGGTTGACCCCACCAGCCATTATTTTCCTACAGTCCCCTGCGACCAACCCTCTGATGACATGCCTGATGGGCTAAGCCACTGGGGACTCCCATGTGTCAGTACATATACAGCGCATCTATGTGCTTCTGACACCAGTACTGATCGACCAAGGAAAACGTCTTGTCTGTTTTTTAGCGTGCATTTAACACTTTTGTTTATTGTATTATACCAAAAAGTCATTAATTCAATAGCAAATAATTTTGTCACATTTCTTCATATACTCCTTGGAATTTGTCCACAAGCATTTCTATGCAACCATGATAATTTCATTCTATTATTAATTTACTGTGGGTTTTTTGTTTTTCCTCATTTTCTGCAGTTAGAAGTCAGATCCTGCTGGATACATTGCTGGACTGCTGGTGCAGCTGGTTAAGGAACTCACTAGGCAGACTACCATTCTTGATGTGGTGCTCACCAGCTCAGAAGTGGTAGGAGAAGTGAGAGTACGGAAGCCACTAGGGTCCAGTGACCATAACTCTGTGTGGTTTGACCTGGACTTTGGAACAAGTAAGCCCTCATCAAAGGCTGAAATCCTAGATTTCAGTAGGGCAGACTTCAGTCGAATGAGGGAGCTGGTCTGAGACAAGTTAGTCTGAGTGGAGAATCAGGGACATGGAGGAAAGATGGGGGAATCGAGGGGACCAGTGTTGAGGCAACCAACTCTTGCATGAGAACAGTAATCAAAAGAAACAGGTACAAGAGACCAATAGGGTGCCCTGTAAAGGTCAGGGAAGCAGTGAGAGCCAAAAGGAAGTCCTTCACCAGGTATAATGAAAAAGCAGGGAAGGAAGAATGAGGAGAATACCAAATGAGAGCAAGGGAAACCAAGAGGGCAGTCGGAGGAGCAAAGGCAGACACAGAACTGCATATTGCAAATGGGGTCAAGGGAGAGGGAAAAACAGTTCTTTATACAGTACATATTAGAAAAACAAGAAATATGGGAAGAGGAATTGTTAGGCTAACAGAAGGAGGTAGGGCAGAAAGCAACTGTTTTTTAACAAATACTTCTGCTCTGTGTTCACAATGGAAGACATAGGGCTTCTGCCAGAGAGTGGCATTAAGGCAGCTGTAAGAGTGATCCCTAAAATGAGGCAGCAAGTGTTTACCAGTGAAAAGTTTTGGAAAGGGCTAGCAACCCTAAAGATAGATGAGGCCCCGGGACCAGATGGGATGCACTGAAGGTGCTCAAGTAGTTGGCAGTGGAACTAACTGAACCCATGGTAGGTCTATTTAATAGCACAGCTGAGACAGGGGTAGTTCCAAAAAACTGGAGGGGTAGCGAATGTAGTCCCATTCCATAAGAAGGAACATGGAGAAACCGGGTAACTACAGACCTGTCAGTCTTACGTCTATTGTGAGTAAACTGATGGAGATACTAGTCAAAGAGGACCTCTTGGACTACCTGGAGAGCAGTGGACTCCAGGATAGTAAACAGCATGGCTTTGTGGCAGGGAAGGCTTGTCAGACCAACCTGATGATATTTGACTGGGTAACAAGGATAGCAAATAAGGATCACGCTGTGGATTTACTCTACTTCTATTTCAGCAAGACTTTCAACTCGGTGCCTCACTGAAGGCTACTGTAGATGCTAGAGAATCTGGGTGCAGTGAAGGATATGGCTAGATAGGTAAGAAACTGGTTGAAAGGGAGGCAGCAAAGGATTGTGGTTAACAGAGCTATATTGGAAGAGAGAGACTTCACTAGTGGGGTGCCGTGAGGCTCGGTCCTGGGTCCCACCTTTTTCAATATGTTCATCAGCGACATGGGAGAAGAAATCCAAGGCAAGATTTGTCTCTGCACAGATCACACTAAGCTCTGTGGCAGGGTACACAGCAAGGAGGGGGTTAGAGAGAGATGTGAAGAAACCTGGAAAGGTTAGAGAGGTGGTCAAAGGTTTGGCAGTTGAAATTCAATGCCAGAAAAGTAAGGTGATGCATATAGGAAATAAGAACTCCAGGACAGAGTTCTGGATGGGAGGTAAAGCTGGGCATGACCGCTAAAGAAAGAGACCAAGGAATCATTATCAATGACTCCCTAAAACAAGCCAGTGTTATAAGGCCTACAGTAAGGCAAACAGGATGCTGAGGTGTATAGGAAGGGGTACAGGCAACAGAAGGAAGGAGGTATTGCTACCTCTATATAGATCACTGGTGAGGCCCCACCTGGAGTACTATGCTCAGTTCTGGGGTTCTCACCTAAGGAAAGTTAAGGACAGGCTGGAGACAGAGCAGCATAGGATGGCCAAAATGATTCAGTACCAGCAGGGCACATCTTATGAGGATCAGCTCAAGGCACTGAACATGTACTCGTTGAAAGCCAGATGAGAGGGAGGAGATATGATAGAGACCTTCAAATTCCTGAAAGGCATGAACAAGGTAAATTGCAAGGAACCGTTTTGCATAAGTAGTGGATCAAGAACTTGGGGTACGAGTAGAAACTGACGGGGGGAGGTTTGAGAGGGAAGGAAGAACATTTCATTTTACAAAAGTGTGGTGGAGCCATGGAACAATCTACCAGCTGATGTGGTTGGCACCAAAACTATCAATGGTTTTAAACATGGCTGGGGTGGATCTACGATGCAGCGGTGACAATTTCTTGTTGATGTGACATTTCCTTAACACCACTACATCAAATGCGGTTGGCATGGTGCTGCCGAGTTCAGAGTTCTTGTTTTGCGGTGGGGTTGTGCCCCGTGCAGCCCCCCCCCCCACTTATGATTATCAACTCTGAGACAGAGCTGATTCAGGGATGGGGTGCAGGACCTTAGGAAAGGGCACCGGGGTCCCAGGCGAACTTTACAGCGACATGGCAATGTTGTTGGCATCGACCATGTAACTGTAAAGTGGACAGAGTGAAGGGCTTAGTGGTTGCCCAGGGTGGTAGCAGTAGGGTGGGGACCGTGGGGTGGATAGCGTGGGTTAGAACATTGTATGGACAAATGGACAATAGGTCCTGGATTTGTTAGGGTTTTATGGGCAGACTGGATGGACTAATGGTCTTTTTCTGCCAACGTTTTCTATGTTTCTATATATAAGTTTTTCTGTAGAGCTCAAAATAAAAGTTCTTTTCCTTTTTTGTTGTGGGTGATTCATTAATACAATTAAAAAAATGTATGTGGCTTAATTATTTAGGTTGGAACTCAGTCCTGGGGTTTTGCTGCCATTCATAAACAACTGTAGCTTTACAGGTGTGTTTTCTTTGGGGAGGCTTCAACAGGGACTCTTAAAGGGGAACTAAAGTCAAAATTAACAAACTAATATGTCATGCCGAGTGTTTTGATTTGTAGGTGTAGTCCTAATCTGTCCTTCCCGTTGTTCACTGTAAGGAGTTTTTTCTAAATTAGCTTGCTAGTTGTATGGCCCCTGGGGATCTCCGTGTTCACACTTTTTCTTAGTCCTCTTTTTTTCTACAATGCCTACTGTGCATTTGACAGTGATGCATTTCAGACCATTAATTCAACAAGAGCTGTTTTTTGGCCCAAGACACAGCAGTAGAACTGTGACGTTTAACCAACTCTCCTTGTTCAGGGAGCTCTAATAAAGGCTTCATTTACTGAAGCAAAACAGCTGAGGGATAATTGAATGGGCTATTCTATAAGGAAACATTTGGTGCCAGATATTTAAAAAATTGCCCACACATAAACTTTACACTTCCTGGCAGTTTCATGTGCGCAAGGGCCATTGCACGTAAAATATTCAAAGGCATAGTACTGGCGCAAACAACATTGAACATAGGGCACAATTGCAGTCGCGCAAGGCACTGCCTAGAGTGCAGCGCAAAAATTGCCCAGCAATGAATATAGCAGATGGGCAGTGCAGACTGCCACAGCAGCCCAGCGGTCAAGGGTAGGACACAGGGAACCCCAAAACGGAGCATGCAACTGCATACTAAATAGTAGACTGCGCAGGGACACCGGGAACAGAAGGCAGTGACACCCACGTGGGCACAGCAACAGACGTGTCCCATACAG
Organism: Neoceratodus forsteri; assembly: GCA_016271365.2. NCBI lineage: Eukaryota > Metazoa > Chordata > Ceratodontiformes > Ceratodontidae > Neoceratodus > Neoceratodus forsteri. The sequence continues at coordinate 273,574,756 of JADMNL010000024.1, forward strand.
AGGCCTCCATGGCTAGCAACACAGGAGGGTAGCAGCCTGAATGATGAGCACTGTCCTACTGGCAATGTGCAGGAACAGCCAGGATGTGGGCCGTTCTGAACAAGTGATGTGCAAGGTGACACCTGTTGGATGAAACGTGACAGCCAACAATCAAGCACACCTGCCAGAAGTGGAACCCTGCACAGGTGGTAGTGAATCCATTGACATCTGCAGGACCAACAGGGTAGACCCTGTGGTAGAGGATGGTGATGGACGTACCCCACTTGGGGGGTAGTAGGTGGGCAAGGAGGGCACCATCATCAGTCCACATCAAAATGGTAACACAGCACAACAGATGCAGGATGCAGGAGCATGAGCTATACAAATATATTTACTATAGCATGTTATTACAACAAGAACAAAAAATAAAAACCATTGTAACTATAAGAAACAAGAACTATTTACAGTAAAGAGGAGGAGGCGATAGGGCAAAAGAAAAAATTACTCACCTTAGTAATGTTGTTTCTTCTAATGGAGTCTTGCTATATTCTGACATATGCAGTGAGTCCCAACCTTCAAACTGCTCCGGAGGTGAAAGAGTTAACTTTCCATGCCAGGCATGGAACTTTGAGCACAAGCTCGGTTGAAAACTCTGTCTGTTGTTCTTCAAACTCAAACTGTCAGATCTTTACGAGCAAAACTCACTAAGGTTCTGTGTGGAAGCTGTAAACCTACACTAGCCAACTGGCTACTAAATATAAGAACACATTTTTTGGTCCCAAAACAAAGACTCAAGTCAGGGATCCAAAAAATGAAAAACATAACACCCAAACACCCCAAAAAGGAGGGGTGAAAAAACAAGGTGGGCATCTACTAAGTGCCAACACTGCACTGCCCACCCACATCCCAAAAGCAGAAGTTCTGAGAGGGGCAGGCAGGGGGGGGAGGTCATAATATAGCAAGACTCCATTAGAAGAAACAACATTACTAAGGTGAGTAATTCTTTCTTCAAACAACATGAAGTCTTGCTATATTATGACATATGCAGACTACACAGCAGTACCTCCATGGAGGAGGGGTAGAACATACTTAGAAATAGGCTCTGAAGCACAGCTGTGCCAAACCGAGCATCACTCCTAGCCTGGATGTCCAGGGAGTAATGCTTGGTAAAAGTGTGAACTGTTTTCCAGGTAGCTGCTTGACATATCTCTAGGATAGGGATGTCCCTGGCAGCAGCCAGAGACGCAGCTGTACCTCTGGCAGAGTGAGCCCTCAGGCCTGAGGGAGGAACCTTACCCAGTTTTTCATAGCAAAATTGGATACAAGAGACAATCCACCTGGCAATGGATCTTTTAGTGGCAGGTTTCCTTTTACCAACCTCACCATAAGTGAGGAACAGTTAGAATGTACCGAGGGTCACAGGTTTGACTCCTTCTATGTAGTAACTAAGGGCTCTTTTGACATCTAAACTGTGCAGTCTCCTCTCGCCAGAGGAGGAATGGTCAGTGAAGTACACAGGGAGAGACATAGATTGATTAAGGTGGAAGTCTGAAACCACCTTAGGCAAGAACTTTCTGTTAGTCCTGAGGGCCACCTTATCTCTATGAAAGGAGATAAAATCAGGCTCCACTGACAATGCTTGTAATTCACTTATGCGCCTGGCAGAAGTGATGGCTACAAAACACAGTTTTCCAAGTCAAGTACTTAAGCTCTGCTGAAGACAAGGGCTCAAAAGGGGGTTGCATAAGCTGGGCAATGTAAATATTAAGATCCCAGGCAGGGGCAGGGTCCCTGAATGGAGGGTTGGTGAAGCAACCCCTTGAAAACTGGAGAATACAGGATGAGCTGAAAGAAGAGGTTTACCTGCTGATAAGAAAGCAGACCACGGCTGCCAGGTGCACTTTTAGGTAGCTGGTCTCAGCCCCAAAGTATTCAAATGCACCATATAATCCAGGACTGTGGGTAAGTCAGCAGATTCTGGGAAATATGCTGCCAGAGCACCATATGGAAAATCTCTTCCATTTGGAATTATAAGTAGCCCTGGTGGAAGGCTTCCTAGAAGCCTTCAAGATATCAATACACCTTGGGAGGTGTGGGTCAGCAAACTCTAACTCTTCAAGAGCCAGGCCTTGAGATTGAGAGATTTGAGATTCGGTGCCAAACACTCCCTGAGCACAGGTTAACAGGTTGTGATTCCTGGGAAGACACAGGGAAGGTGGACTGCTAAGGACATAAGGAGTGGGTACCAGGGCTGTCTGGCCCAATCTGGAGCAATCAGGATCATCTTGCAGGGTTGAGATCTGATTTTACTAGCACCTTGAACAGAAGAGGAAGGGGAAAAGCATAGAGAAACTTCCCTTCCCAACTGAGAAGGAAGGCATCCAGAGGGACTGAGCCCAACACTGGGGGCCTGCAGCAAAAAAGGGGAAGTTGGTGATTGTCTGGGGCTGCAAAAAGATCTATCTGCGGGGTGCCCCATCTGGCAAATACTACCTCCAGTACTAGGGGATCCAGTGACCATTCGTGATGGCCCTGGGAAATCCTGCTGAGAGCATCTGCCAGGACATTGTCCTTGCCTGGGAGGTGAACTGCCGTGAGGAGGTGTTCAGGGAATAAGCCAGGGACACAACTTCATTGCTTGATGTGAGTCGTGAACCGAGTGCCTCTTTAACTTGATGTACCACATTGTAGTGGTGTTGTCTGTTCTGACCTGTACAACTTTGTTCTGAACAGATGTGGAAAAAACTTGAAGTGCTAGAAAAACAGCTCTGAGTTCCAACAGATTGATGTGGAGCAGAGATTCCTGAGGGGACCACAATCCCTGGGTAGTGAGGTCGCCCATGTGAGCTCCCCACCCCAAGAGGGATGCATCTGTAGTAAGGATTAAGGAGTGAGGCTGAGGGGTGAAGGGAACCACCTGTCTCAGATTGCTCTGGTCCTGCCACCACTGAAGGGCTTGGATCAGGGTTCGAGTCACTGGGATCAATTTGGTTAGAGGGTCTCTCCTTTGAGACCAAAAGGCTCTCAAATGGAACTGGATGTCCCTCATCTGAAATCTTGCTCCCTGCACTACTGCTGTAGAAGCAGCCATGTGCCCCAGGAGCTGCAGAAAATGCCTTGCTGGTCGAGAGACCTGCAGGGTGAAAGAAGAGGCCAGAGAGACCAGGGTCCTTGCTCTTTCCAGAGGAAGGAAGGCTCTGGCCTCTTTTGTGTTCAGTTCTGCACCTATGAAGGTGAGAAGCTGGATAGGCTCTAGAACTGACTTTGGAAGATTGAGAAGGAAACCTAGAGATGTGAGCAGTTGCTGAGTTACCTGAAGGTGTAGTTTGACTTGGTCTGGAGACTGGCCTACTATGAGCCAGTCGTCGAGGTAAGGAAAGATGGCAATCTTTTGCCTTCTTAAGTGGGCAACTGCTACTGCCAGGCATTTTGTGAATACCCTCGGGGCAGAGGTGAGGCCGAAGGGCATTGCTCTGAACTGGTAATGGCCTGAGGGCAGTTCGAATCTGAGGTACTTTCGATGGGAGCTTCTGATAAGAACATGGAAGTAGGCATCCTTGAGGTCCAGGGACGCTAGCCAGTCCCCTGGCCTTAGAGAGGGTAAAATAATTCCCAGAGTCACCATTTTGAATTTTGGTTTTAAAAGGTGCTTGTTTAGGTATCTGAGATCCAGGATGGGCCGCCATTCTCCTGTCTTTTTTGGGGTAAGGAAGTACCTGGAGTACAACCCTTTGCCCTGGTGTAGGGGTGGAACCCTTTCCACAGCTCTGAGAGCCAGGAGGGTAGAAACTTCTGTTTCTAGAGCAAGTGCTTCTGATGGATTTGCAGGTGGAAAGGACCTGGTTCTCATCTTTGGACATTTTTTGAAGCTGAGAACCAGTCCCTGGCTTACTACTTCCAGGACCCACTTGTCTGATGTTAAAGACTTCCAGCCCTGGACAAAGTAAGCCAGCCTGCCCCCTACAGGTAGTGGAAAATTGGCCCTGGCCACCCCATCAGGGTGCCTGCTTGGCAGGGGCTTTAGGCTGAGGGGTGGAAGCCCCGTCTGCCTCTCCCTCTAAAGAACCCCCTCTGGGCATAAGCTGAAGAGGAGGCCTGGGCTTGGTAAAAAGACCTATGAAAAGGTCTGCCCCTGCCCCTGGAAGGCTGCCTTTGAGGAGTGGCCTGCCTTTCCTTGGCCTGTGCACTCCTATAGATGGTCCTATACTCATCCATTTTCTTCATGTAATTCTCTGTCTGCTCCCGAACAGAGAATTACCCACAACAGGAAAATCCATGGCCTTAGTCTGGGTATCCTGCGACAGACTAGTACATCTGAGCCAAGCCATCCTGCGAAGAGCCACAGATGTAGCCATGACTCTTGATGACACATCATTAGAGTCCACTGCAGCATGAAATTGCACCTTAGATGCCTCAATACCATCAGCAGCCACCTACTCCAGCTCCTTGGCAAGCTGGCCAGGGACCTGCTTTGCTAGAGCCATAATGGTGTCCCATCTGGATTTCTGGTATCTAGCAACATAAGCCATATAATTTGCCTGTCTGAGTCCCAAGGATGCTGCCATGTACTGTTTCTTTGCCATGGCATCAATCCTCCTGGAGTCCTTGTCAGGGGTGTGTGAAGCCAAGGGAATATTTGCCTTGTCACAGGCTGCAGCCTGCACTACCCCAACTTGGCTGCATTGTTGTGTAAGGAACTCCGTATCAGAGCCTGACAATGTGTACCTCTTGTCCATTCTTTTATCCACAGGAGGTATAGTGTGAGGAGTTTTTAGAATTTGTACTGTCCTTTTCCCAAAAGATTTATGCAAAGGGATAGACAGCCTCCTAGACTCTGGGATATCCATCATTTCTACATAGTCAGGCTCCTCTTGATCATCCACAGCTTCCTCCATAGGGAGCTGGAGGGTTTTAGCCACTTTTTTATAAAACATAAAATGAGAGGGGGACTCAGAAAGCCTAGGGGGAGACACTCCTGAAGGTCTGTCTGGGGAGATGTCCGGTTCAATGGGCACATCCAGACTTTCAAATCCACATTCATTCTCCTCATACTCCTCTTCCCACTCCTCCGGTTCATAAAATTCCTCTAAATCATATTCTTGAACCGGTGGAACCGACCGAACCGTACGCTTACCTGATGGTGCCGGTTCGGTCGGAACCGGGGAAAGTGACTGGACAATTTTAATCGCTTTGGCTATTTCTTCAGCGGTTGGAGATGGAAATTTTGGCTCCACACCTGCTGATTTTCTAGTCCTTTTTGCTGGAACCGACTCCTCCGAGTCGGCTCTCCTTTTGCCCGAGGAAGTCTTGCCCTGGTCAGAGGGCACTCCCTCCAGTTCGGTTACAACCGAACCGAGCTGGCCATCCGGGTCAGCGGACTTCTTGGCTTCTCTTTCCCTGAGCCTACCAACTCTCTTATCCAGGGTAGCTGCAGGAAAATGTTTGCAAATCTGGCACTCCGCATTGAGGTGGTCAAACCCCAGACAATAAACACAGGTGGTGTGGGGATCAGCCTTGGCAAAGGCTTCCCCACAAACACTGCAGTGTTGAAACCCAGTGGGCACGGTTTTTCTTTTGGGTTTCTCAGACATAGTGCCAGCCTAACCAAAACTTGCCCGTTTATGGCAATCCGACAAGCAAGACTCGCTTATCGGTTCCCAACCGTGTCACGGGTCGTAGAAAAAACCGTAATGAAATCCGTTTTTTTTAGAACCAATAAGAACCGGGAACCGCACTCTAAAAGACAGATTAATGTATTTACAACAACCTGATCGGTTCAAACTGAACCGATGATACCGGTTACAAGTTCCACACAGAAAGTAAATGTAAAACCTATCTAGTACTTACGATACCACAGACAGAGCTTGAACCGATCGGTTGCGGTTTAAATTCGGTTAAAAAAAAGAAAAATTAATACTTTAACCGACAAAATGAACCGAGCAGAAGGAGAAATCTCCGGAGCGACTGTTCAGTGAGGCGGAGTAAAGAATCTGACAGTTTGAGTTTGAAGAACAACAGACAGAGTTTTCAACCGAGCTCATGCTCAAAGTTCCATGCCTGGCATGAAAAGTTAACTCTTTCACCTCCGGAGCAGTTCGAAGGTTGGGACTCACTGCATATGTCATAATATAGCAAGACTTCATGTTGTTTGAAACACTGTGGGAACAGTGGAAGGTGGGTGTGGGGTGGTGCAGAATGGAATGAGTGGGAACCTAGGGTGCAGTTGGGGTTGGTAACTGGGTGTTGTGTGCCACTTCCTAGGCAGCCACCGCCAGTTGCCCAGCTAAATCCTCTATTACAGCCAGCCATCACATTATCACCTGCTGCTGGCAGACCACCGTGCGAAGCAGGTCGTACCATCCCACTCTCACCTCTGGATGATGGGTATCCACCACAGTCCGACAGTCACCCATGGGGAGAAAGAATATGTTGTAAGTAAGCCATGCAGACACTGTGAACCATGTAGGTTCTGCTAGCACACATAGCCATTGCCCCCTGCAGCACTTCCACCAGCATGGCACATGTGGGATACGGGTGGCACAGATGTGCTGTTGACTGCAGACACACCATGTCACCCAGACATCTGGACATGGGCAGCTACCACACATGTGTGGTAGGGGTACAGGCCAGCCTGGTGAACGAAATGGACCAAAGTCCAAGGGCGCCGTGCACGGGGGGGGGGTTGGGTAGCTGTGTCTTATGTGTATGTGTCCACAATGTGCAGCAAAGGAGGAGTGTGGCAGCACCCCAGGATGGCACAATGCACTGAGGCCAGAAGGAATGACTGGGATTGACTGAAGCCCCCTTCCCACCCATAGTATTGCCATCATGGCATGCTGAGACTAGCCTAGGGACAGCACGTGCCAATGGACCACACAGGCACAGAGCGTGGTGGCATGGCTGCCTAAGTCAGCTATGTGGGCACCGCAGCAGTGGGATGGTGCAGACACATATGTAGGACACGCACATGCAATGGTCAAAATACATTGGCTGCCAAAGGGCGGATGCAGGACAGCCAGCTGGCACACTACAAGGAGTGCCTGTGACCATGGAGGGTAGTGCAATATGCACCACCTGTTGCATGCTAGCTAGGCCAACCTGGGGCACCGCAGTGCAGCACGGCAGGTCAGACAGGCAAATACAGGGCAACACAGCACCAGATGACAGAGTGGGAAGCAGCCAGAAGCAAGCCATGGCAGACTGGGGCACATACCACTGAAGTGGTGTGTGCTGTGACATGGTACTGTATGTTTGCTGCAGCGCCACCAGAGTGGCAGTGCAACCCCAGCAGGTGGTATGGGATGTTGCCCCTGGGCCACTACTGTACCTAACTGTCCCACAGAACAGTGAGGAGTGCCATCAGCACCACGGAAAAGCCCACTGTGTCGCAAGACCGTGTTACCTCCACACAGGGTACACTGTAAGTGGAAGGCAGCAGTCCACGGAATGGAATGACACATACATAAACGCAATTAACAGACATCTGGCAAACCATGAAACACACATGTATACTGGGGCCAGAGCCTGAAGCTAGCTGAGCTGTAGAGATGTCCCACAAGCTGTGCAGCTTGACCTCCAAGTGACATAGTGTTACACATTTGGGGGTAAAAAGGTGGAGAGGTGTAGCAACCACAGCACTTGGGAGGGCCATGAGCAAGCCCTGGAACCTGCAGGAAGTCTGGCCCCAAGGCACGGGTTGCAGCTCCCGCTGAAGTGGTACCTGGCATGGCCAGGTGCCCTGTGTTGATGGGGAACATGTCGGATGTCAGGGCATCACAGCCCATGGGAAGTACAGCCCCAGTCTGGATACCCATATGGCTGTAGGATGGTGGACACACTGGGGTGCGCTACCCAAAGCTTCGGTGCTGTTGTGCAGAGTGCAATGGGACCATGCATAGCATCCAGGGATCCCATGCCATACAAAGGCCTGTCTGGGGCACCTAGGGGCATTATGGGGCATGCCAGATGACACCCAGGGGTGACCCATGGCCAGAGGCACCATCACTACCACCACAGGACATGGTATTAGGGCTGTGCCGGCAAACAGGTGACCCATGGCAGCATATGTGATATTGACAGCGGATATCCATTGATGCTATAGTCACACCCCTGTACAACATGGTAGGTGGCACAGCACATCATGGGGGCACGCGATATGGACATGGTGGATGTAGGCAATATCATCACAGCACACACCTATAGTGTGGCAATGGGTTGAAGAAACAAGACTGCATACCCATCTGATCTCCGCCTCCCACCAGACCTGGAGGGGGCCCTGTCACTGCCCCAGGACTGCTTTCCCCGAGTCCTGCCATCTGTGCACGACTTCTCTGGCCTCGGTCCATCCCTCGGGATGCTCGTTCTGTAGGGTGTGAAAAACAAGTGTGGTCAGAGCCGTACTATACAGCCTTGTACCCTAGCCCCCCCCCGTTCACAAGCTATGCTAATGTGATGGTGACACACAGCCACCAATGCCAGGCACAGACAGTCTACCTGGGTATGGGCCTCATGCGGCACAGGCGCTGCAGGTATCCCATGGGGATGCCACACCCAGCAGTTGTCCGCCCCCCCCCCCCGAGTCAGGCCCCGGTGGCTCAGATGGGGTGCAGCAGCCACTGCACATGAAGGCCGTGGGTTACTGCCATGCAGTGTGTGATGGTGGTGACAGTGCACATCTGACCACACCCGTCACCGGCAGCCTGGCCCTGTGGTGAAGCAGAGTGGTATGCCATTGGGTTGGAGTGTACCCACACCAATGCCCCCAGCAGATGTCACATGGTGAGAGGGGCCCTCTTATTGGCCATAGATATGTCTGTGGCATTGGTGGGTCCCTGCAAGCGGGTGGCCATCCAGCATGGACACATCTGTACATGCAACACTGCAGGGATACATGGTTAGAGTCGTGACACCTCACATGTACCAGATACTAGCAGAGTGCATGTGGGGTTACAGCACTGTCCCCATAGAGCAGTATGGGGATGCAGAACACATCGTAAACCCCAAGAGTTGCACCATGAAACCAGGACCCCTGCGATGCTGACCCGTACCCCACTGGTCCCAGGCCCATACACACACACACATGCCACATATTATACATCACCTACCTGGCTCGGGATGGTGCTGTTCGCTATCATCATCCTGAAAGGCCTCAGGTGGTCCTGGTCACACCAGTCCATGTTGCCATACTGGTGATAACACTGGTCACCAGTGCAGGTGACTCCAGTCCTTGCGGTGAGGCCCTGCCATGGCCCAGACCTCACTCCTGGATATGTCGGTCCCAGCCTGGTCCTCCAGGAGCTGCTTTTCCCTGGCAAACACAAGGTCCACCAGATTGATCAGCTCTGTGTCTGACCACCTCTTGTCCCTCTGTTGGATGGCTCTCCTGCTGGATGATGTCATATTGTCTGTTCACTGCAAGTGCCAATGTCCTGAAGCACATTTTCCCTGAATGTGGATGGGTACGCTGTTTGCACCATGTTATACAGAGGCCGTGCTGCTCAAAATCTGGTTGTGCAGTGCTAAAATGCACAGGCCAACATCAGCGTAGTGATATTGTGCATGCGTGACCTGCGTATAACTTGTGCAACCCCATGCACAGTGGCAGCACTGCACAACAGTGCACATATGCATCGCAGGGTCCATGATGTCACCAGTGCACGTCATGACCTCTCCATAGTTGTGTAACTGGTTTGCACAATTCGACCCATTGGGCACATGCACACACACTTAATGCATTGCACAATGGTCCTGTATTCAGACATGCTACACAAATAAGCTACTTGAGCAGTCAGCAGGCAATTCAGCCACTTTCTATGTTATTTCGGAACCTTCTGCATATATTATTGTAGCTAACTGCATTTGGGCAATTTAAGGGGACGAGTGCATCACCTAGATAAAGTGGAACTGGTCACACACAGCATATTACAAAGCACAGAGGAGTTCTTCACAGCCCCAGATAAGTGTACCATATTCCAGAGACGAACGTAAACATCGGCCATCTTGTGACACACCCTGCATTGGGGACACATATAGGGAACTGGTGGGAGTACTCAGACTGCTACTATGGTGGAGCTGTACTGTACACCGTGGTGTCCAGCCTAGCACAAGTCTGCACCTGTACGTTGGGACTGGACATGGTGGTGGTTGTCATGAACCCACTCCTGGGGGCAGGTCCACTGAGCTCACAGTGCCCACCCTCAAGTGCAATCCATGATTGGGGGAACAGGGATACCCACCTTGTCCTTTCTGAATGCTCACCAAGGTCATGACTGCACCTCTGCCATGAGGATCCAGGGCATCCCTCTAACTCTGGATAAGGGCACAATACCAGTCTCGAGTCTTGTGAGGTTTGCATGGGGTGGAAAGGACATTGCAGTATGCAGGGTCTCGTCGCAGCACCCGTCTCTGTCCCAGCAACATGGGGACACATGGCATGACCCCATCTCCCCCAGACAAAGCAACACAGATGCCTTTGGCTCTGCACTGTGACCATACCTGGCACAGGCCACACAGGACTGTGTCCAGCAGCCATGTTCCTGCCATGCCTCTGTATGGCACATAAGGATGGTGCATAGACAGTGCACACCCATGCAGAGGGTAGTAGGGCAGCATACTGTGACACATGGATGGAGCAGACAAAGTATGCTGGCCTACTACTCCCACCTCTCGCACACCATGTTTGTGCACTGTCTAGGCACCATCCTGCATGGACCATTCTGGTAGAGTGCTCCTGCATGGCCTGTGTGTTGTACTGTCCCATGGAGTGCTCCTGTGTTACACAGCATGTCACAGGATGTGCTGCACCATACCTAGAGGGAGGGAGTGGTGGCTACACTTGCAACACCTCTGCCCACCAGAGGTAATTTCCCCTACACTGTGAGCCACTACTGCCCCTACACACAGCGAGGCTGCCGTCCACACCTGTCTGCCCCCCATGTGAGCAGTGGTGGCAGCTGAGCACCGGATCCCTACTCATCGGCTGCTACTGGAGGGGGTTCGTATGATGTAGGCTGTGTATTCCTGGGTCTTCCTTGCCATGCGGAGGTCACACCTGTCAGGCTACTGTACTATCCCCAGCCTCTCTGACTCCATGTCATTTGCACAGTGTTCCTCTTGGATCGGCAGGCATATTCCATGGGAGAGCACCATGTTGTGTAGCATACAACAGGCCAGGAATATGGCACAGGCATTCTGAGGGGTATACTGTAGGGCACCACCTGAACAGTCCAGGCACTGAAACCACATCTTCCGCTTGACAACGACACACTCTATGATGTTCCATGTGGTGGTGTGTGTTGCATTGTACCTATCCTCTGCCACAGATGAGGGGTGGAGGTCAGGTGTGAGGAGCCAGGGGCACAAGGGATAGGCACTACCCCCCTGTAAATAAAACACACATCTGTTAGCATCTGTTCACAGTGTAACTACCTATGTCCTGACCACAGGGCATGGGCTGTGGCACATCCTGCGCACCTATCCACCCTCTCCTTCTCACAGTGAAGCATGTGTGTCCTTTGCCACATCTGTACACCCCCTATGGTAGGTTTGTTTGGGAGGGTGTTGCATGTACTCACTGACAAGGTGTCCACTGGTTATGTCCCCACCTTCAAACCTTTGGCACAGGATGGAATTATGCTATATGAAGGCATTGTGAGTGCTGCTGGGGTACCATGCCAGGACATTGGTAATGTGCCCTGTTGCATCGCACACTACCTGCCAATTGATGAAGTGGTACCCTTTACTATTGAGGTAGGTGTCCACCCCATCACTAATGGGTGCCCAGATGGCAACATGGGTGCAGTCAGTGGCACTAAGTACTGCTGGTAGGTGCGCAACCTGATATAACTGCTACATTGTTGCTGTATGCTGCACTGCCATGCTGGAGAATATGATGAACTCACCAGTGGGTGGCAGTCGAGCATCTAGAAATTGGGTAGCAGGCATGACGTGGCAGACTGCCAGATGCTAGTGGCATCTTCCACTGATAGCTGGAATGACCCTGTGGCTAGAAGGCACATAGCAGCTGTCACCTTCAGCTCAATTGTTGTGGCATGGCTGTGCTGGGTGGCACTGCACAGCTGCTCATGCAAGAGCTCACACAGCTGCATGAGCATGGCCCTGAGATGCTCAAAGGTGAGTCGTGGCCCGTATCATGTGTGCAGCATAGTGCCTCCGTGACATACAGATGGGCCCAGGGTGGGCAGCTGCCCTCTCCTCTTCCTGCAGGGCCTCCTGCAGCATGTATAGCACATGGGGTTCCCAGACAGCCATTTTGGCTGCTGGTTGCAGTATCTCCACCCACCTCTAGGGTTTGCCCAGAGTAAGTCTGCCTTTTCATAGGCGGTATTTATGCCACGCAAAGTGGCCTGAGCTATCCTTTCCGTGCTGTGAAAATGTGCTTAATATAGTGCTGCATGTGGATTCAGGTCCCTGCCCTTCCCTTTGCCCAGTGCATAGATTGTCTTTTTGCGGGCATGTTATCAGGTTATTTAGCAGGTACGCTTCCCTCCTTTGACTATTGAGCTCAGGCATAAATGTCATGCAAATCGCATGCAGCCTGACCCCTAGAGTCTTCACTAATTATAGCATTTGTGGCCATGAATGATGTACAGTATGTCCTTTTTCATGGTTGATTGTAGTTTGAGAAAATGAAAAACTTTAAAAACAAAGCAGTCACTTCTGCTAGCTAGACCTAGACACATACCTAGGGAACAAAACATTTGAATAAGACAGAGATATTTACTTGAAGCCGGAATATTAGGCTCCAAACTGTAGATTGTTGCTACAGAAGTTATTCTTTGAATCAGTGGTCCTAGGTACATCGCTGTCACATAGGGCAAAAGGCATTGCAGGAAAAATAAGAGCAATAAAACATTTAAATATGGAGATCTCCAGGGGCCATAAAACTAGTAGGCAAATGTAGAAAAAAAAAACTCCTAACCTCCTAATTACAAACAAAGGGAAGAATACATTAGCACTACATGCATTAATGTAAACACTCTCCACGACATATGTTTTTGCAAATTTTGACTTTAGTTTTCCATTAAGTGACTTATTCTAGTCTTATTATTTATAATCAAAGGTAACTGTTATTGTCTTCAGTTCTTAAAAGTGGATAAGTGTTTTTCCTTTTCAGAAGATATAATTAAAGTACAGTATATGAATAATAATTGGCATGAGTCACCTGTATTTCACAGGTGAAGGAGTAATTTATTTATAACTGTCACAAGTCTTGTGTGGCTCATTAGTATTTGAGATGACGTTTGTTTAAATTGAGCGTCATGTAATGTTCTTGAGCCAATAAAATGAGTCTCTGTCTTACTCATGCCATTGATGTAGTAGTGCAGTGAAGGGAGTTGGATCCATTTTCATTGTGATCAGTCCTTCTCCTCTTGCTGTTGAGGTTTCACACTATATCTAATTAAATTCAGTGGTTGAAACTTTTCAGCAGACAGTAAGGACAAACAGTAGGAGGCATGACCAACTGTCTTACATCATGTCCGTTAAAAACAATTTGCCTGTCGGCCCGGTGGCGCTGGGGGCTGAGGTGCTGGTCGCCTTACCTCGCGCTACGCCAGCGACCCATGTTCAGGAACAAGCACGAGCCACCAGGGGTTGGCAGGAGTGGAGAGGGATTGAGAGTCCAAGAGACTGCTGTCCCTCTCTAAGGGGGTATTTCAGTGGTCGGTGCGCATCTGACCCCTGGTGGTGGCTAGGGGCCAGAGCACCAGTGCTGCAAGGAGAAACTAAGTGGGTCAGGCACCAGGAGGAGCGCTTGCAGACACGTGCGTGCTCCCTCCACTGGCATCATTGCACACCCCACTCTCCTGGGAGAACCAAGAAAAAGGTTCCGGGTCGCGCCGGATGAAGAGCCACCCTCCACATGCCCTGACTCGAATGGTGCTCCCCCGACAATCTGGATCCTATTCGAGGTAAGTAGAGTTGGGGGCTCCTCACTGCCCTGCCATGGAGGGGAAACCGTGGGGGATGTCGGGGACAATGGCCTGATCTCAGGTGTGGGGCTGGGAGGATAGCTGAGAAGGCATGCCGACTGGTGGGGACCAGGGAGAAAAAGATACACTAAAATAAAACAAACAGACAAACACAAGAAGACAATTTTTTTGTTTGTCATTGGAGGAAAACCCTGTCACTAGTCCCTATAGAAATCCATTGGATGAAACACTAAGTAAAAACAAAAACGGTAGCTAACCTTTAACCCCATGGCATTGGTTTTCCCTCATGCATGCTTACAATCCAGAGGAGTGGGTATGACAGTACATCAAAGGTTAAAGGACAGCCATGCTTGTTTCTTGCAGAATAAGTTTGGTTTGCAGTGTTAAAGTATATTAAAAATCAAATTGAGCTAAGACTACACAGACCCAAACTGGCAAAGGAAAGGAGTCCATTTGCAATGAAACTGGGTTGGGCCACTTCATTGCACTACTGCTTCAAGCTCTTAAAGTTCATTGTATGCAGGTGGTCTTAAAAATGGAACAGTCAGAACAAAGGGCCTACACTCAAGTGTGGGACTAGTCCCAAAGCGCACTCTGCAAAAACATTTTGATTTACTTACAATCAGTATCAGACTAAGTTTACTTAGTTCTAGGCCAACATTTTATTTTACTACAAATCCCAGAATCCCCTGCAGCTGATATCAGAGCTGTTGGCAGCAGTGGGGGATTCAATAGCCTGCAGTGCATGTTAGAGCTTTTATACTCTCCAGTCAAATGTTTTCCTGGTCTGCTTTCCTCCAGGGGCTAAGTACAGTCCTCTGTGACTGTATGTAGCCCAGGGAGGACAGCAAGACTGGCAAACAAAAGAGCAGAGCTTATGTAAACTCTAACATGCACTACAGGCTATTTAATCTCACACTGCTGCCTGCTGCTCTGATGTCAACTGCAGAGGATTCTGGGATTTGTAGTAAAAGAAAATGCCAGCCTAGAACTAAGCAAAATCAGTCTGATACAATCTACAATACTACAATAAACTGCATGTAAACCAAAATGTTTTTGAACACAAAGTGTGCATTGTGAGCAACCCCACACTTGAGTGTGTGGCCCCTCGACAGTGATCATTCCCCTTTGAGTTTAGTTTATGCGAGAGTCAAAGTAGTCAGTTGCTAAACAGAATATAAACTAAACTGGAGAAAGAGCAGCAGAACATGGCAAAAATCATACTGCTTTGTAGTGCAAAGACTAGACCACTGCGTATACCTTCTCAGAGCTGAAGATGAGTAGCAACCAGAAAAAGAGGAACCACAGACATGGGCTTCCCTGTGTGTTCAGAAGTACTAAGCCCAGCCTGTTTATAAACAGCTGTCTTTTCCTTTTTTCACTAAAAACACTATTATTTGAAGTGGCAGTTCATTGAACATTTGAGCTTTTCAGATAGTACCACTCTATAAAAATAAATCTGAAGTCCACGTTGAGTACCAATTTTCTTATTATTCTTTTGCACAGTACAGTTGTGTAAAACCACTCTAAAGCAGTGATTTAATAATAGTCATCCCTTGCTGGATAAATCCATGATGTATTGCAGTGCTCTTACAACAAATGGAAGGAAAGACAAGTTACGGAGAATGTTCAAAAAAGCTCAGATTATTATTGAAATGAGCTTTACCTGGGAAACATGTTGTTCTGTATGTAGAAAACCTCTTAACACAATGAACTGATGACTTAATTTTGTATTTTGCTACCTCATACTTATACCCATTTCCTTTCATGCCCAGGAACACTTGACGATTAGTGCCTTTAAATAGTGAAAAACTTTATATATATATATATATACATACATACACACACCGCGCACACACACACACACACACACACACACATATATACAGTATATATATATATATCTATATATATGTAGATATATATATATATAATTTTTTTGTGAAATTTTGTTTGCTCCCCTAGGACATCCTTCTAGGCATGCGCTCGGCTGGGCCTCTACTTTCTGCCTGAACCCATCACTTCCAGATTCTTTCCCCGAATAGCCAGGCACCCCCTAGGGCAGGTCCACCCTCCCATGGCAGCCTATCTGACGTTAGGAGGGGCTTACCTGAGCATCAGGCTAGGTGCGGAATCCTCTGGAGCGACGGGCCGGTGTTGGGATGTGGGCCTGCCCCAGGAGCCCCTATCATCTCCACGGAGCTGTAGTGGGGATTTTGTAGCGTTTTTGTCCCCAGGAATGGGACGGTGCAATGACATCACTGCAGCATAATGCTGCAGACATCCGCCGCACTCCTACCATCTACTTCCACCTGGGTATGTGTAGTGCTTCCAGCTTCCACCAGGGGCCTCTATTTCACCAGGCACGCCCTGGATCCCTCCCCAGGAAGAGGAGTGCAGTCCACCGGAGGCTCAATCCTCTCCCTCTCCTGCCGAGCCCCGGCAACCGAGCCCGTTCCTGAACTCGGGTCGCCAGCGTGGTGTGAGGTGAGACATCCAGTGCCTCAGCCCTCAGCGCCACTGGGCCGGAAAACTATATTTCTAAGTGAGAAGCAAAAGGACAGAAACCAGTAGGGGATCTGGAAGATATTAGATCAAAAAGTACAAGAGACTTCATGATAACTTTATTTTTCTGTTGAGGTTTTTATCCACCTTGGCAGGTATGGGTGGCTGCTCAGCCTTGTCCTCATCAGCCACAGCTGTTGGTATCAGGGGACCCTATCCCATGTGGATTGCCCCCCCCTCATGGCAGGACCGGGAAGAGAGGGCTATCCTACCCCCACCCCCAAGAACACAAGTCCAGATTTGTCCCCAGATCCAGAGAGACCGAGCAGGCCATTGGTGTTACAGGCAGGGATTCCTGTAGCCCGTCCTCCATTTTTTTGTCCTTGTTTTTCTCCCCAGGGCTGCACAGACGTGCAGTGAGCACATTGTGTGAGCTCCACCTCTGCGGAGGCCCCCGGTGCTCTGAACATGTGCCTTTCCCACTGTTGTGACTTGAACACACCACCATCTGGATTCCTCCAGATAGCAGTCCAGAGTACGAGATTACCTCCCTGAGGGAGGAGAGCAGTCTCATGGATGCTCAATCCTCCTCTCCTGGCTGATTTCCCGAGTGACCAATGTCTGTTCCTGAACCTGGGTCGCCAGCGTGGGATGAGATAAGGCGCCCACGTCACCTCAGCCCTCTTCACTACTGGGCCAGCTGAAATTTCATGATAACTTCTACATTCCTTAGCCTTGTCTGCCTGACTTCTTGCACCAAGCTTTAAATACCCATAATTCCTTGCTGTGGAATGAGGCTTGAGAGTATGTGTATGGATGGTAGAGAGAATGAACACCCCTATAGTTATTAGTTCTTACTTTCTGTTCTTTAAAATAATTGAAGGTTTTAGGGTGTGTAATTATTGGGTGTTGAGGGTGTGAAAGGGGCCACAGTGCAGCTAGTAATTAAGAGTACATATTTGTGAACCAGAAAGTCTCGGGTCCAAACCCTGCCACAGCCTTTATGTATTTATTTATTTATTGAATGATTGATTGCTTGGAAGAGTTTTACCAGAAAAGGCCTACTGATCCCTAATAGCTTGTTTCCAGAAGTGTCCTGGGGGAAGGGACATAAGTGTGGTTAAGTGTCAAGGACACACTGTGGTTATCTGAATCTAGTAGGGGTTGAACATATGACCTTCTGGTTCCCAAACTGATGCACTGACTCCTAGACCACACTGCCTCCACACTGTTTGACCAGACTTAGACGCCTTTGTGAGTGCTGGGTTTACAGAGTAAAGAGCTGCCTCCAACTAAGCATCGAGACACTGGTAGTAGAATGCTCAACCCTTTCCCTGTTAGACTGCAGGGACATAGTCTACTCTGGAGCCAGCTCCTCCACCCTAGCCAAATGTACTACTCTGTTCAATGGCCTGTACAGATTTGTACTGACCTACCCTCCCCAAACCCAAAACTGCATAGTGTACGATGAGCTAGGCTGGGCCTTACTCCCCTATGAGACAATTGATGCATATCGCCTGATGGGAGCTAAGTATTAGTCAAGCAAATTGCCAAGCTAGCTTTCCAATCTTTTTTCTCTCTCTCATCGAACTCATCTTATTCACTCAGATCAGTGGTAGGCTGCTGTCTCCAAATCTCATATTGCAGGCACAACCTAGGGCAACCCTCCTTCACAGAAATATAGATTTTGATGGCAGATAAGGACCGCTTGGCCCACCTAGTCTGCCCATTTTCCCTACCTGTTTCATATACCACAGATCCTAAATGATCTGCGGCTTACCCTCTCTTTCCTATCACTAGAGTTCCTTTATGTCTGTCCCATGCGTTTTTGAATTCCCTTACTGTTTTTGACTCTACAGCCTCTGCTAGGAGACTGTTCCATGGATCCACCAACCTCTCCGTGAAAAATACTTTCTCAGGTTACCCATAAGTCTACCCCCCATCTTCATATCATGGCCCCTTGTTCTTGAATATCTTTTCTTTGTTTTGAAAGATGATGCTACCATCTTGTACCTTATTTACACCCTTGAGGTACCTAAAAGTCTATCATATCCCACCATTTCTCCTCTCCTCCAGGGAATACATATCGAGATCCTCCAGTCTCCCCATATATGACTTTTGGTGCAGCCCCTGCACCATTTTTGTCGCTCTTCTCTTAAACGCTTCTGCTCTGTCTATGTCCTTCTGGAGATGCAGCCTCCAGAACTGGACACAGTACTCTAGATGAGGTCTCATCAATGTTCTATACAGTGGCATCATCATCTCCTTCCTTCTGCTGGAGATACCTTACTCTATGCACCCAAGCATTCCACTGGCTCTCCTCACTGCCTTCTCACATTGTTTGGAAACCATTAGATCATCAGAGATGATTACTCCCAGGTCCCTTTCCTGTTTGGTGGCTGTCAGTACCTCCCCCCCATCATATACTCCTTCCCTGCATTGCTGTGCCCCAGGTGCATGATCTTGCACTTCTTTGCACTGAATCTTAGCTCCAACACCCTTGACCACTCCTCAAGCTTGCTTAGGTCCCTTCTCATTTTCTCTACCCCTCCTGGAGTGTCAACCCTGTTGCAGATATTCGTGTTGTCTGCAAAGAGACACACCTTTCCTTCTAGCCCCTCAGCAATGTCACTGATAAATACATTAAAGAGGACTAGTTCAAGCACCGATCGCTGCAGGACCCACTGGTCACTCCCCTCTCTTATTATTGAACTCCATTCACCACCACCCTGTGTCCTATCACTTCAGCGAAAGGCTCCCTAACTCCTGGGACAGCCCTGCCAGAGCCACCACTGCACCCACCTTCCACACTCTCCGATATCCTGCCTTCACTGACCTAACTGTTCATTGGGTCCCTCTTCTGAGTAATATGACAGGTGCCTGGAGTGTGCAGCTCCCCCTAGCCTGGGTTCCTCACTCAGGAATGCAGAAATGTAATATACTGTTTGAGACTGGATAGCACAGATATCAAAGATACTTCTTTTTGTCCAAATCAGTGTAAACTGAGCTCAGATTATCTGCACTGTGCACCTGCTTGTACCTTCCCTGCAGGCATGTATTTGCATGTACTGGTACTATGTCTACTGGTTCATTTGTATCTTGTATTATGTAAATGTAATCATGTTATTATACCTTTTATGTACCTGCCTCCTCACTTCCCCAGGTCACAACTGGAAATGAGCCCTGGGCTCTGTGT
This sequence comes from Neoceratodus forsteri, assembly GCA_016271365.2. NCBI lineage: Eukaryota > Metazoa > Chordata > Ceratodontiformes > Ceratodontidae > Neoceratodus > Neoceratodus forsteri. The sequence continues at coordinate 273,594,388 of JADMNL010000024.1, forward strand.
GCTTACTTGGTGAAATATGTTAGTAAAAGGAAGGAAGGGAAGGAGGCAGTGAGTCTGTTGCCGAACCCCTGTCCTTTTTTTTCTGAAAAAGGGTAGGGGTTTGGCAACAGACTCTTTCTTTTAATTTATATAGACCTCTAGTAGTTTAGAATCAGTCATTACACATATTTATATATTTATTTAATGAGTCTCGGATTACCTTTGAGCAATACAACTCATTTACAAAGGCTCCACGTCAGTAATACAAAAAACAAAATAGCACTGAATGTTGCTCAATATAACAGTAGAGTGGCCTAGAAGAGAGGGCGGCCTGGGAGACCTTGTCAAAATCTAGGAGAGAAAGTAATGGGGTGTAAGGTGGGGGATGGGAGAAACAAGAGGGAAATAGAGATGAGTTGCACAGGCGGTGGAGAAGGAAGGAGCGGAGTTGCAAAGGAGGTAATGTGGATAGAGAGATGAGAGGATGGGGAGGTGGAAGGAGGGAAATGGGGTGAGTGCAGAAAGAAGGGGGAGTGCTGGTGAAGTGAGGGGAAGGAGACAAATTAATAATATAAGGAGAAGAGGTGGTGTTTAGTCAGGAGAGGGGGCAGCCTAGCAGGCCTCATCAAAAACCCAAGAGAGAGAGAGTAATATGGGTGGGAGAGAGGTAAGAGAGAGAAATGTAGGGAGAAGGAGGGGAAGAAATTGCAAAAGAGGTGACATGAGATAAGAGAATGGGTGGAGGGTGAAAGAGGGAAGGTGAGGAGGAGCAAGGGAAGAACTAAAAGATACGTGAGCAGAGAAGAAGCAGGGGTGAGGGGTGGAGGGGAAAAGGCTTGCAGGTAGGATCGAAATGAAGTGCCAAGAGTTAGAAGTGAAGAAAGGTATAAGCACAATGATAAAGTAAGCAGAAGGTTGCTAAGGGCAGCAGTCACATATACTGTTTGTTAATAGATGTTGTCGGAGTTTGTGTTTGAAAGGGCCGAGTTTTGACTCAACAGAGATGTCCCTACCCAGGGAGTTGAGCCAGAGGGGGTCTCTGTAAGCAAAAGACCTCTGATGTAAGGTGGTGCAGCATCTGGGAACAGTAAAGACCTGAGTTGCCAAGCTGCAAGTATGTTGGGTACTGTGACAAGGGCCAAGGAGCTGTCGGACCCGAGGGGGTAACAAACCAAGGTGTACCTTCTTGGCAAGTAAGCAGGTTTGGTATTGGATCCGGCTGAATAATTGAAGCCACCTAGTCTGAGCATATAGATCACATGTGTGTGTGAGGCGGGCAGCCCCAGTAAGGAGTCTGCATGCTTTGTTAAGAGCAACAGTGATCCTGTGAAGGGATGTAGCAGAGGCAGAGCTATAAACAACCAGCCCATAATCGATGATGGTAATGACAGAGCTGAAAATTGCTATTCTTAGTGGCTCGGGAGTGAGGCTATGCTTGTGCCTGTGGAGTAGGCCAATCCTTATGTTGACAGCTCGAGCTACGTTATCAATATGTTGCGAGTAGGTGAGTGAGCTATCAACAATGACCCCTAGATAGCTGAAGAAGTGGATCTGTTCAAGTGGGGTGCCAATGCAGTTTGTGATGAACAAGAGTTTGGACTTGCGTTTCTTATGGGCATTGTTGAAAAGTATCACTTTGGTCTTTTTATAGTTTAGCACCAGTTTTTGAGTGCTGAACCACTTTTTCACTTCTGAGAAACTGTGTTAAAGGTTATCCTGGAGGCTTTTAGGGTCAGGGTTACTAGAGTAGATCACGGTATCATCCACGTAAAGCAGAATCTGTTCATGACAGGCCTGTGGGAGGTTATTCAAGTAGATACTGAAGAGAAGGGGCCCCAGTATATATCCCTGAGGCACTCGGGAATGGACTGGCTTCCTTTCGTAGAGGACATTGGTTATCTTGACCTGCTGTGAACGTTCTAAGTAATTTTTGAACCAGCTGACAGCATCAATCGACACCCTCTGCGAGAGATAATTGCCCGGGTAGCAGTGAGTGGTTCACGGTATCAATGGCCTTCATCAGGTCGATAAAGGCGACCCCTACCAGATGGCCTTGGTCGAGTGCATTATGTATGAAACCAGTGAATTCTAACAGTGCAGTGGTAGTACTCTGACCTTTACGAAAGCCATGCTGCTGGGGACATTGGATATTGTATTTGTCCAGGTATTCCACAAGCTGATCTGCAGTTAATACGATTAAGTTATAATCTTTATAATACCAATGGAGTATCATTAAACCCAGAGCTGGTAACAACCTTGGGAGAGTCACAATGTCACACTAAAATTGTTTTAAGGTCCAGTTATGCAGCTAATGGTGATTGGTATTACTATATTCTACTTTAATGACTAAATCTCAAAGGTAAGATGGTCTACAGAATTTGAAAAAGGTATGATGGTCACAGTCCGGTTCTTAGTGGGCAGATGTCCATATCTCTTAAGGATTATCACCGAAGACCAGAGACTGATGGAAGCACCAAGGGAGGTCGACAGTGAAAATGCCGACCTCCCCCACAGCGACGACACAATACCGATGCAGGTATTGTGCCACCTGTTTCAAAAGTGTTTTCTGTGGCCCCCACACCCCCAGGACTTTAGGATTCCAACTCCAGGTTGAAATTGGTCCAGGGAGGGGGCGGAACACTGGGGGAAGGCGAAACACAGAAAAAGGACCATTACCGCGAATGTCGCTGTAATGGTCTTTTTTCCTGTTTCGCCGTCGGGGTGTCGACCTGAAGGGGTGCACCGAGACTGACTGGACATGGGGACAAAGCTATCACCACAAAAGAAACCAACACCCACGAGTGTGGTGGAGCTCACAACAAATCAGTATACTCACACCAGAAAAGAAGCAGCTCCACAACAACACCTTTCCACCTAAAAACAAGCTAGTACCACAGGACTTAGTGAAGTGAAGGCCTTGAGAAAGTGCACTACAGCCAGACTGTTGGCTTTTTTCGTGGTTCTGCATGCTGCTTGTAAGTATGTTTTGTGCATTTTTTGTGCAATGAAATAAGCACTTCAAGTACTGTGGTACTAGTTTGTTTTTAGGTGGAAAGGTGTTATTTTTGAGACGCTTCTTTTCTGTTATGGCGTCAGAGCTACCTATTCATCTGTTAAAGACTGGACTACAGGAAATATCTGAGGCATATTCCTGTGGCAGAATGGAGAACTGTGCACTTGGGCTGGCTGTATCTGCATTGCCTGTCATGCAGATAGAGTTCTGCATTCTTCAATGCTGTCTATGTGAGAGCCTTCGTGAGCACTAAAATCCACTACATGAATTAGAGAATCTATATACAGTATTTTATATATATATATATATATATATATATATAAGAGGAGATATTTGCCTCTCTGGGTGAGTCTACCTAATGAGCTGCGTACTGCAGATTTGTGATGGTGTGGTACTGTACTTAGCCTGTCTGAGGCCTAGGAGAACTACAGTCAAAATTTGCAAAAACATATGTTGCGCAGAGTGTTTTCATTTGTGTATGTAGGCCTTGTGTTTCCTTTTTCTTGTTTGCTGTTAGTTTTTTTTCTCCATGTTTGTATTTTTATTGCCTTTCTTTTTCCTACAATTCCTCATCACATGTGAAAGGGATGCATCCAGAACCACTGACTCGGCGAGTGATAGCTGCAGCAGTGGCAATCTGCTGTTGCTGTACTGAGAGTTCCCTTTGTTGATGATGTACTAGTTAAATGACTAACAATGTCTGTACTTTTGTATACTTTATTTGTGCCTATATGTATTAGTATTGTGTATATTTAATGTATATATTTTCATTATGTGTCCCAAGTCTTCCATGAAAATGGGCATATGTATTCCTCGGAGCTACCCAGTTATCAAATTTTAAATAAAAAAAAAGGAACCTGATGTTTTGGCCTCATTTAAATAATTCTTTCTAATCCAATCTTTCTGATTTCTAGGTATGTGCCTAGAGCCCTGTTTACATGGCGGCATTTGCACCGTAGCGGGTTGCTGCGGTGCAAATGCCGCTGTATGGACACTTACCAGATTGCAGTAAGTTGGTCATTACTCCATTCTCGTAATCCCAGAAAGTCTGGGAACACGTTCTGGAGTGAGCAGTTTAAGCAGCCATGTGGACAGTCTGCACCACTCGCTCCCACATGCCAAGCCCTGTGGGCATCTTTTAGCTGTTTTTAGCCGACCACCGCTTGATTCCCAGCCCCTCTCCAGTGTGTTTTACATCGGCACTGAGAGGGGCTGTGTAGACACAAAAGCCTAGTGTCTTCTTGCATCGGGGCAGCGCTTCAACGCTCCACAGAAGGAGCGAAGTCGGCCATGTAAACACGGCTTAGGCCTAGCCAGTAGGAGTAAATGTTTTGGTTTTAACACTGTTCATTTCATCAAACTACACACAGCTGTAAAAAAACACACAAATCACTACAGGTCATCAGTGCTATAATTAGTGAAGGGACTAGCTGTTTTCTTACAGAATAGACCACTCAGTTATCCCTCAGGTGTTTGCCAGATTGTAAATGTAGCCTTTTTAGTGCTCACTGGATAAGATAAGGCACTTAAAATTAGAGTACTATTGATGTAAAGCTAACACTAACGCAGCACCTGTTGAATTGCCTTTTGAGGACATATGCCTCGTTCATCTGAACAAACTGACTCAACAACGGGCTTTGGAGAAATGGCCATAGCCATGCGTTTATTAATAAACCAATTATCCATATATACATTCGCTTCAGCGTGATATGTGCAGCTAGGTAGCGATGGAAGGAATCTAGCTCATCTTGGAGCAACTAGATCATTGATGGTCAATCCTCCCTCCCAGGGAAGGGCCACCTTACCATCAACCAGGACCCTGTGAGGGCAACAACCTCCGGGGCATGAAGGAGGGCTATATGACTGACTGTGGCTAGCTCCTCCCCCCGTCAGAGGATCCGCCATGCCGCGGATGTTGCCCGAAGAGGGTGCCATCCAGACTCCATCCATCAGGCACACCCTCCTGTCAGCCTCAGGGAGATCTGGCTGGTCAAGATACATGATCCCCTGTTACCCCCTCACACAGCATTCCAAGACTACCAAGCCGCCATTTACAAAGGTACATGACTGCGACACCTACCTGTCTAATCCCTAGCCTACTCTAACTGGAATTGCTCCCACCTTGCTGGAGAAAACAAAAACCCAGTGGGAAAAAACCGGGGCAAGGAGGAATGAGGAGGAATTCCTCCTGTGCAGCACCTCTTAAGGACTTAGCTCCTTCCTGTCCCTGGCTGCAAGCTCCCTCCCCCCTGTGAAACCTATCCCTCACCCCCTTCTGGGCGGTCCTACCTGGGTCCCTATTGTCCATCCAGGTGACCCAGGCCATGCCCCCAGACAAAGCCCCGCCTGCTGCAATACCTTGCAGGCTCCTCCATTATGGTCACACTTCACTGTCACATGGGACAGGAGGCACAGTAGGAAAAGAAAAGCTAGAAAAATGCAAACTTGGAGCTCCCCAGGGGACATGAAACGAATAGACAAATTTAGAAGAAACTTCTAACAGCAGTCAAAGGAAAGAACACATTAGGACTACACCCACAAATCAAAACACTCTTAACAACATACTTGTTTTGTAAATTTTGACTGTAGTTCCCCTTTACCTGGCTACACAGCTGATTACAGAGGAAGACATAAACTCACTATGTGCGGGTATATTTTCCCACAGGGATCCATACTGGGCCCCCTCCTTTTTAGCCTTTTCTTAAACTCCCTCCCTTACCACTGCTCTGAGCAGATCATACTATATGCCGATGATGCTGTTGTATTCTCCACTCACAAAGATCCTGCAACTCTTCAACACAACCTTCATCTTGGTTTCAGTTCTGTAGAGACATGGTTTCTTAATCATAAACTGGTCCTCAATGACAAGAAACCAAATCTATGCTGTTCTGCAGCTCTCATAACCCACACAAGCTACACCACTGGCTATCTCCACCACCCAGGGAACACTCTAGATCAGGTGTGGTCCTTCAAATACTTAGGGATACAGCTTACCCTAATCTCTCCTATGGACTTCATGTAGATAATGCAGCTAGAGCTGCTAATATACGGCTTGGTCTCTCACAAACACAGACCACACCTCACGCCAGAAGCTTTGAAGGTTGCAGTCCTGAGCTCTGTGATCTCTGTAATAGACTATGGTCTCATCATTTATGGCTCGGCTACAACCACAACCCTTAGACGCCTCTCAACTGCCTTAAATAAGGCATGTCGGCTCATCACTGTTGCTCACTGTCTCACCCACACATATGACCTGTACACTCAGACCGGCTGGCTCCAACTATCAAACCGCATAAAGTTTCTCACCTGCTCCATGGCAAAAAAAAATCTACCTAGGCCTTGCACCTTCTGGGGTCTCAACTCTGTTACAACACCAAATTAACAAATGGTGCCTTAGGAGATCCACGCTACAGCTACTGAAAGCCCCACACTGTCACACTTCACAGGGACAATGCTCTTTTGCTTATCAAGCGCCACTCTGGTTCAATGGCCTCAGCCCAACCCTCTCCTCTGCCCCAACAATTGGTATGTTTAAAACTAGGCTCCGGGACTATCTCACTACCAACAGCTCCTGTGACTGCCCAACTTAACCTTGTTTCTCCACTTCCCTTCCTACTCTAGTGGTCCCCCACCCTCCTCACTGGATTCTACCCTCACATCTTGGTATACCCAATGCTGCACTTTTCACCCTCTCCCCACCCTTCCTACATTCCTTCTCCCCCCCTTCACTCTCCCTATGACTCTGGCACTTCTTATCTGTTGTCTGTTTTCTCTGACAAATGCTGCTGGCTGCCTTGTCACAATGCTACCCTTGAATTGTATTAATCTGTATTCTGTTTGCAATGTCCACATTGTTGTAATGTCTGTCTTGATGTTCCCCATAATTTGTATTTCTCTGACGTGGAACCTTTGCAAAAGAGCCAAGGCTCAAAGGTATTTGTAATCCTAGACTTGATAAATAAATAAATAAATTAGCAGCCCTCATGACAGCCCCCATTATATCAGACCCTGAGGATTTAGTGGCTGAACACTGACAAGAAAAAGGGGCATTTGGGAACTTTAAAGAGCTATTGTACACAAACACGAGATCTCATGGTCTGTTGCATTTTCTGTGATCACAATACTTGACTTTCACAGGTTTCTGTTGTTTTGGTATTATTTTTAACAGTTTCCTAATATGTGAGCAGAAACTGTCTGCTCACCACCATTCAGTAGCCCTCACATTTGGAGTGACATAGTGTGAGGAACACTGTCAATCACCTCTCAGTATACCAGCTGCGAAGCTGGTTGCTGCGCACCACAAACTGACGTAACATTTCCTCATGTCAGATGAACAGTTTAGTCACTGTGAACCGGGCTCATTAAGAGTTGCATTGTTGCTCTATTCCAAGTATAATTCTACAAGCATTGTCATTAATTTATGATCTGTTAGTTGCGAAAAAGGTTTTAATTGCAATTTTCTAATCTAAATATGCCTCCCCTTGCCTCATTCCCTCAGTTGCTTCTGTAACAGTTGCTTCTGTAACGTGTACTGAATCATTTGTGGGACAGATTTGTCATTTAGTCCACAAGTGTATTTTTGTTAATCCGTGCTCAGTAACTTGATAAATAATATGCCATGGAGGTGTGCAGTTTATGGCTGCAGCAGTGCTGTACCTGATAATGTTTAACTTCATTTTTTACCCGAGTGATGAGATGGCAAGGTAGAGTTTGTGTTCTCACACTGCTGCATTCCTACTGAGGTCCAAAATTCATCTCTTTTTTTTGTTACTTTTTTTTTATGTCACGAGCAAGCAGGATTCTGTCATACCTGGCACTGCTTCATGCCTGCATTTGCCTGTTCTCAGCCCAAAATAGGGAATCTGGTGACCATGCAGCTGGTTACATAGCCAGAGCTACAGGTAGCAACAGAGACCCATATGTCAATGCACTCATACCTCCCTGCCATGGTGGGTTGCCCTGTAAGCCCTCATTTGATGGGAAACTTCTGCTGCATTAGCTTACCCATTTGTTCATGTATTTCTCTCCCTCCATCTCTCTCTCTCTCTCTCTCTCGTTCCTCTCTTTCTCTCTCGTTCCTCTCTCTTGCTCTGTCTCTGTCATCTATACATGTTGTGTTGCACAAAGTTTAGTCATGAAGTAATTTACTGTGACTAGGGCAAAACTACTCACAGTATTGTAGTCTGGTTGTTAAAGCACAGGCGATATAAAAAAAAAATCTTGCCAGATCCACTGGACTTGGAACTTCGAACGACAGAAAGTGTATGGAAGAGAGAGGGAGCTAGAGAGAGAGAAGAGACATGAAAAAGTGTCGCTATCCATAGCCCCTCGCTATGTAACCAGCAACACAATAGCTAGATGTGCTATTTTGGGATATCTGCAGGAAAAAACAAGCCCAAAGTGGTGTCAGTTGTGACAGGAACCTGCTTGCTTATGAAATAAAAAAACAAAAACAGAAAGGGAGACTTGAATATTTTGATTCTCTGGAGGAGTGCAGCAGTCCAGGGTCCTGTCTCTGAATGGTTAACAATGACATAAGGCAACATCCCTCCCACATTGTCACTTCCGTCTAGGCAGCCGGGAGCACACAACAAATAGTCCAGCCTCATTTGTGGAAGAAGCCTGCCAGCGTGACGATTTTTTAAAAGATCAAAAAAGGTATTTATCTGTGACACATGGGATTACTGTACAAAACTTATTTATGTTCATCTGACTCCGATGTATATGATGTGGCTAAACCATCATAATACAGTAAGGGCAGGATTCACAAAGAAGATGCGCCCAGTGCAACTCGGCTGCCCCGTTACAGGGGAGATGCACTGAGTGCAAATTGGGCGATTCCCAGAAGAGGCACAGGGAGATGCCCCCATCGCAACCCATCTGTGAACAGCACAGGTGTGCCCAGCCCAGGATGCCCCGGAGCATTCCAGGCTGCGCCGGTGCATCCTCCATGTCAGGCTGTGAACCCGTTGGGGCAGGGCATCTCAGGATGCCCTGCGCCCAAAAACATGATTCACAGCCAGGGGCATGCAAATGAGGCCACTAGGCATGCATGGTGCAACGGAGCCATTAGCATGCCATTATAGCCCCATTTGCATTGCACCTGCAGGGCTGCCCCAGCAGAATGTGTCGACCTGTAGCCACCTCTCCTCCCTGGCCCGACCCCAGCCTGAGACATGCCGCTCCCAGCTGTGGTAAAAGTAATGATGCACCCCCCCACCAGCCCCCATCCAATGCCGCTCCCAAAGAGCAGTAAATGGAAAGCAGTCACCCCCCCCAAGCCCCCATAGCATGCCACTCCCGGGGGCAGTAAATGGAAAGCTGTCATGCCCCCAAGCCCCTGTATGATGCCAGATGATGCCATGGAGGATGAGGAGGATGGATGCTTGTAGGCGGGAGGTGTGCTCTCTGACTCCACACCTGCTTCTACATGCCCGGAGAGCATTGAGATCCTTGCCAATAGTTTAAGTAATGTAACAACTTCTTATGCGAGTATAAAGAAGATTGTGACAGGCAATCCAGAACTGAGCGGTGAGTTTGCCAGCAGTGCATCGGATTTTGATTTTACCGATGAGTCCCCCGTATCAGATGAAAATGCTGACCCTGCCTGTACTATGGATTGCAATGCCATATCTGAATCACAGTCTGTATTTCAACAGCAGCTGCCTATGCCTTCAACTTCTCTTGCCGAGTCTTCTTGTAGTAAGTTTCAGCCTGAGCCACAGATGGTAGCTAGATGAAAAGAAGACTTTCATGTTACTTTAGCCTCAGAGAATCCCAGCGCATGGTCCCATGACTCTGCGTTACTTGCTGCAGGCTTGAAAAACGATGAGGCGAGGATTCTTTGCCCCGACTGGATGCCTGGAATGAGTTTGCATGCAACTGCATGGAACCCAGGACAAGGGACTCAGCTTGAGGAAAATGCTACTCCCAATATCTTGCATCCTCTTACATTAACTTCAGCTTCAGCTCCAGGTATGTTGAGGGGTTTGAATATTTCTACTGAGCCAGTAGCTAATTCAGCTATACAAGAGGAGACAGTGGAGGTACTGCTTTACAAACTGATGACATTCATACATATAAATCTACCTTGCCCACTTCTCAGGTACCCCCTGTAAGCAATTCTCCAGATAAAACAGGGGCTCCCCCAACCCCAGTAGAAGAAGGTCAGTCTCCCTAGAACATTACAGCCCCTTCTTGTCGAGGTCCTAAATTTGCAGATCTATTCAAATCTCATCCTGAGGTCTTCCCCAGAAGACATGCAGTACGACTTAGATATGCGTGAGGTTTACAAGACAAACCTGACAGAGTTTATGTTGGAAATACCTGCTTAAAGACTGTATGGAATTCATCCCTTCTGAAGTGTTCACTCTGATCCACATCTTAGGAGAGCAAGATTTTGATATTAGCTTTTCTTCCCTGCAGGACTGGAAAGATGTTGGACCCGTTATGATAAATAAATATTTTCCCCTCTGTGGTCTCCATTTCATGCCATCCCCTTATCAAAACCCTTAATAAAGCAGGTTACGAGAATGTTTTGGAACAAGAATGTTAGTATGACAGATCTTTATCACTGGGTCAGTAGACGCTGTGAGATATTGGAACCACTTGAAGCAATCATAGATTCCGAGTGCTACTGGACTGTGGGATGAAACCTTAAAGTCCACTTAAAGATGGGCCCAACAGGTGTTTGTCATATTCCAAACAGTTCCTTGCTTGGCAGGGAGCAGGGGTCTGCTTCTATGCAGGACAGCCCAAAGCCTACTACAAATGTGGAGACCGTATGCATCTTTCCAGTGTATGTGATAAGTTCAGTTGTGGTTTATGTGGAGGTTTTGGACACAGAGGTTTATGAGCTTCAGGCTGTATGATAGCCATCATTCTCAGACAGCTCTGTCGGTGGGCGGCCGTGGCGGTATGCGGGTGGGTTGAGCTGCTCACCAACAGTGGGACCTTGCTGGGGAGGGGGGAGGTCTGCACCAGCTGACTGCCGTGGAAGGTGGCTTTACCAAGGGTTTGGGTCTGGGAGGGGGGGTTCGTCTTGTCATTCACCACCGCCAGGAGTGGCATCGTACAGGGGCTTGGGGGTGACATCTTTCCATTTACTGCTGCGGAGCAGCATTGTACGTGGGCTGGGGGGGGGTGTCATCTATTCATCTACTGTCGCCGGGAACGGCATTGTACAGGGGTGTGGGGGGTGCATTGTTTCCTTTACTGCTGCCAGGAGCGGCATTGTACAGGGGCTTGGGGCAGGGGGGCACACTGGACTGCGGCAGCCTGCCTGTAGGTGGCCACCTACTTAAGTCTAGATTTTCTAGACTTATCTTTCTGTGACACATCCCCGGACTTGCCCCAGGATTGCACCACAGAATAGGGCTGTGAATGGGGTTGTGCCCAGTATGCATGGGCAAGCCCCCCTCACAGCCCCTCCAGATGCACTGCATAGCATTACTGGCAGTATGCAGTGTATTGGGATGCGCTGGTGCATCGGGGTTGTGCTGGCGCATTGGCACCCTGCCTGAAGTGCCCTTGGGCGCATTTTGGGGATGCCCAGGCGCATCTTGAATGCGCTGGGCACATCCCTCCTGTGAATCCTGCCCTATCTCTTTAAGATTCTCCCCTGCTTCATTTCAGTCTCTGTAATAGCTACTGTATGACCTTCTTACTATCTACTGTAAATGGCAGGCTGGGTCCAGCAGTGGTACGTCTGGGTAGTGATTCTAGTTCTCTGGATACTGAGTGTTTCCTCACAAATAGGAGCTGTGTTGTCAAGTAAATTTAGGCACATAATACAAGAATGTTGTCTTTGGGTGGTGTTGCTCTTATAAAAATGGTAAAAAAAAGTCTTGCAATCTCAAAAGACATTTTCACTCACCCATGTAGTTACAGGGTAATAACTGCATGACTCTGTGGCTGAATTCAACTAGTTACAGTACAACCATTATTTTACCAGTTTTAAAAAGTCTATTAACTGGGTGTCAGAGTTGCTGTCTTGAAGCTTTGCATTTACATAGTGGAGTGTAACTCTAAATATAATGTTGCTTGTGTGGAAGTTTGTTCCCTATTGAGAATGAGATTGGGGAAAAAACTGCTATTCGATAAAATGCTATCTCCTGTCTGTAAAACCCAGCAAACAATGTCTTTTTTTTTTTATATCTATAAACTAAGCAGTTTGAGGTAAATTTTCAATCTGATTTAAAAATGTGTAGGTAAAATAGGTGTTCTGCCTCATTATATCTTACATAAAAACTGTCTAACATGGAAAAAGGTGATTTAAATATAATTCATGTGTTTGTATTTTAGGGAGAGACAGTGACTGCTTTCTGGATTTCTACCACATGCATTTTGAGGCCCTGACACAAGAAACACGATGAGCTTCTCAACAATGGTGTCAAGAGGGGCAATTGATACTCTGGAACATTTGCAGATATTTACAGCCCAAAACCTGGAAAAAGTAGAGATTAACAAATATTATGAAGTGATTAGAGAGCTGGGAAAGGGTACATATGGAAAAGTGGACTTGGTCATCCACAAACAGCAAGGTAAGCAAAGTATCTTGCAAGCTGAACACTCTTGAAACTTGTTAAAGTTTGATTAGAGCTCTGAACTGTGAAATGGAATCGGAGTTAGAAGTCCACCACAGCCACTGACTCATGGTTGGTTCTCATCAGCAAGTCACTTAAGCTCCTTGTGCTTCAATCTCCAACTATAGAATTGGGCAAAACACAAGACCACACACAAAACGAAATATTCATTCTTACCTGGGCTGTTATAGCATACTGTATAATAAAAATATATTTGCATTAGTTTCCCCAAATTCTTTGTTTTCACTTACCTAATTCAACCTAGTTTAAAAAGTATTTGGAAGAAGACTGAGCAAAGAACGATTATGGGGATTGCAGTCATATAACATGATGAAAAAGGAGGAGAACAGAAAGGATTAATGTTTCTAGTTTTGTTAAAATACACTTATTGATTGACTGATTTGTAGTTTTTGACCAGGAAAGGCACACAGTGCTGTTACCACACGTTTTCAGGTGCGTCCTGCGGTGGAGGTTACACGGGCCTGTCCATTAGCATGGGAAATGCTGGTCATGACACTGTGGAAACTCCCCTACTGTTCTTTGATAAGTACCACATCTGAAGGATGGCACCTCAGCAGTCCAGCACCCCAGCACACCCTCATACTACACTACGGTTTTAGTTATACTCTGAGATACTGACAACAATAGAACAGGGATGGCACCTCCTGGAAAATGGAGGGTTACACATGAGCCCTGAAATCGCAAACTGGGACCAGCTCGTGGCTGAACAGATTAGAAAGATGGAAGTGCTTGGCCCCAGGGAAGAAGCAGCACACCATGTTGCCTCCCTAATCCCCACTAGTCAGTCTTTATGTAGTACTGGAGGAAGGAGCATAAGGGGAAAACAGAGAAACTAAGACAGAATAAGGCTTTATATAGAATATTTCAATCACACTATATCAGAAAGGACTATTCGGATCAAAGAATTATGTACTTTTAGTGCAGGGATCATATGCCAATAAATATGGTTGTCATGAAGTATGCAAAAACAGCCATAGGCAATTGTAGAATCTGTCTTATCAAGAAAGTGAATGTTGACCAGGACAGTCGGGGAAATTATCCAACTCTTTCCATAAAGTGCCATAGAGTTTTGAACTTCTATATGGACAGTCACTAGAAACAGGTAGAAGGGACCTCAGTCTAATGTCTCATCCTAAAGATGACACTTTCAGCAGTGTGGTATTGCAATGTTAGCCCAAGTATGACCTCTAGTCCCTGGTGTTGTTCTTTAACCCAGGAACTCCTGGCCCAGAAGCAAGACTTATATTATACCACTGAGTCACCGATACTAACAGCATTCACACATATGGAATTATGAATATAATGGTTGAGATATAGAGGGTCAAAATCAAAAGTGCAAGTGACAGGAAAATCAGAATAAATAGCTAGTAGTGTTGCTTCTGACAGTTATACACAGGGCTGGATTTACATTGACATGGGTTTCATGCACAGCGGCAATCATAGGACCCCCGCCAGTGTTTCATTGATATAGGTTGTGCGGCTGAACCTTTGTTATTTAAGCATGCAGCAACCTTCACCCCAAAATCCTCCATTTAGCGATCTCACCATTGAGCAATCACTACACTTCGTTTCTCTGAGAGCGGATCTCACGCCTCTACACTCCAGTCTGCTGACCTGTAACTGTTTCTAAACTCTGCAATGTATCCATTGAAAATAATTGAATACATTAGAAATAGCCAGGTAATATGTAACATTAAATATTTAACTATCATACGACAATGGGCAATCTATCATCACAACTGATATTTGTACATTAAAAATTATGTTTATCTTTGGGACAGAAAAATCCAAAACTTGAAATTTAAAATATAATCACTGCAGCACTAGACCATAACACAGCAACACATACAGAGGTCGGGGGCTTCATTTAAAACAAAACATTGCATTGTGTTTTATGCCCAAACCAGATGTGTACCTTGTGGCACCTCAGCTGCACTGCGATACTCAAAACGTGGTCAACCAGGTCCACAAAATCAATTTCTTCGCACAAATGGTAGAACTTATCCAGATCTGTTGTTGCCACAAATCTGAATACTGAATACTACTCAAAACAGAATAGCATTGCGCCAAATTAGCCTATAAACACTGAGCTCATATAGATTAGAAACTGCCATAACTGTTTACACACTTCCCTCACCGGAGTGCCACAGCTAACAGATTTTTGCGCTTATTGGAAAAGTACTAGGCAGAAAAACCTCTGGAAGTGTCTCATTCAGGTCAGCGTTAATCCCGAGCTGCACTTCTGAGTGCAAGAGGGAGCACTGTCCTGGGAGAAGGGGGGGGGGCGAACAACTGCTTATTTATTTGTAATTTTTGACCGGGAAAGGCACACTAAGCTGTGATAACTTGTTTACAAGGGTGTTCTGGGGAGGTGGAGGGGGTTACATGAACCTCCTTTATGGATGAGGAATTGTGGCTATGACACTAGGAAACTCCCCTACTCTTCTTTGATAAGTTCCATGGAATATTTAATTTCCACCTGGATAGTGACCAGAGATGGGCAGAAAGAGACCATGGTTTAATGTTTCATCCAGATGATGGCACCTCAGCAACACAGAATCCCCCCCCCTTGCTCTGCACTACAGTGTCAGTTATGGGTATTTCCCCAGTGCCAGGACCCACAACTTTCTGATTTTCCAGCCCCAGAGGTGAGCGTACTACCTGCTTACATAGCTAGTGCCACCTCCTGGCTGGCCAGACAAACTACACAGGAACTATTTTGACCACATTCTCATTGTAAAATGACTTATGTTTCCTTTTTATAAGAGTTCCTCATGAAACTTATAAAAATGTGGTGATGACCCCATTTTATTAGTGCAATAAGACTGTTCAGCGTATGGGTTTCTTTTCATAAACCACAGTTCCAGGTGACTGAAGACAAGCCCCTCCTGCTTCACAATGCACCTGGGCATGTGGTTTATGAAACCTGTCTTTTGTCTTATTGCTTACCAGCAAGGTCCTATATAGCACATCAACCATCTATTTCAAACAAAAACAAAATTCAGACTGAACAAATGCTGTAATATAGGCAGGCAGAGCAGTTAGAAAAATTAATTTGTCTTCAACAATGTCGGATGCAAATCCTCCAGACACTCACCAGTTGTGAGCTCTGACTGTTGCTGCTGCTGCTCCTTCATGTGTACTACTCATGTGAGTGGGGATTGCAGTGTGTGTGTGTGTCCTTTTTTAAAGTTCATTTTTAGTGGTTCACTGGCTGCCTGTTTTGACCTCCTAGTCCTTGCTAAGTCAGTAACTGTCCCTCACCACCCAGGGTTTGTACCAATCCAACTAACTCCCACACATACTCAGAGTTGCCAGTCAGCAACACAGGTAGTACATTATTACCCACTAGGCCCATCAGCCCAACTGCAGAGAGAAGAGACGGTTACTTAGTCCTGAGTCCGACTGCTCCTGCGTCTTGTTGTGCAGTTGTGCTGCTGCAAAGATCATACCTGCTACTTTGTCCTTACCTCCTTAGTGCTCACAGCACTCCTGGGCTCAGGCTGTAGTGTCTGTCAACTGTTGCTTATGACTTAGCTCAGTTCCTCCCTCATCTGCCTACCTTGTTCCTCAGTCAGACTAACTTGGCTGCCCCCATCTGGCCAGTGCTGTCTGAGAGGCCTGATGTGGCCCTGCTGCTTGCTCGCTCTCTCTCTCTCTCTCCCCTGAAACCGAGTGTCAAGTTCACAGATGGGACCACTACTTGTCCTCTGTTCCTCCATATGGATGCTGTTCTTGACTGACTTCATTTCAAATCTCGAGTTGACCAACCACTGGTCCTCCGCTGCCCACGAGGCCCACCATGACTCTTTGAGCTGGTTCCATCTCCTCTCTGTGGCTGCTCCAATCAGTGACAAGTCTGACTGACTCTGAGAAAGAATTCTGATACTGGCCACCACGAGATGACTAGTGAACAGCGTCAAAAATGGAGTAACTGCCTGCCAACAGCAGTCAGTCATCGTGTTGGGTATACACTCAGGCTGTAGCAAATCAGAAGGACAGATTGAAGTGTGGGGAACATGAGAATGCCAATGCAGGCACCCCACCCCACCCCCGCACTCATAGTGAGTCAGACCTTGCAGGCTTGATTTTGGAGAAAGAACCAGAAAAAAAGTATGCTAAAAAGAAAACATGCTCAAGGCCCCCCACCCCAGCAGTTACAGCCCTATGCACAGGCACACTTTGTATCATTATAAATCCGGCCCTGGTAATGCTGATAGGCACAGTGGTTACTGGGGTGTTTAGTAGTTGAATAAAAGGGTCTGCCACAGTTTTAATTGAAAATTAGAAAATTTGAACATTACATTTTGTGTTAAAAACAAACCAACCTTCCTCCCCCTGGCTTCCCCCTAACTCAAAGTGCTATAAAATTGAGTAATATATATTGTCTCTGGCTCCTCTCATGATGTGTTGAGAGGTGGGGGGGTGCAGGAAATGCTTTGTTCTATGTGAAGGCTTAGGGACCCACTGGACCTGTAGATTTATTTTCTATATGCCATAACGACAATAAACACATGTACTGTGGAGCAATTCTTTCTCTGCACGGTATTCATGTTTATTGTCCTTATGGCATGCAAAAAATAAAGATACTGTAGGCCCCACCATAATGGTCCCCTATGCCTTCATATAGAACACAGCACATCTCTGTACCCATCCCCCTTCCCAGACAAGTCATGAAAGGAAGAAAGGCATGGAAACACTATCTCTGCCTCAGTTTTATAGTTCTCAGAGTTAGCGGAAGCTGACTGAGGACATTTTTTTTTAATTAATGTTGCATTCTAGGTGCTGCCCAGTGGCCTAGCAGAAACATATCATACTACGAAGCTGGCAGTCTGGGCTTTGGAATGGACTTGGGAACCCAGAAATGGCTGCAGTCAGGACTGGGGAGTGCTATTGAGTGTAGCACAAGCCACTGTAGGGAGGGAGATGTCCAGGTTTTGGCATCACAGTGACAGCTCATGGTGGGCTAGGGAACCTATGCCATCTTGAGGGGTGGTACTTGTACACACTGTGTGTGATGTATAAGGCCTACACAGGAATGCCTGACAGCTGTTGGCTACCTTCAGCTCTGTCCTCTGTATCTTCTACCTTCAAGAAGGTGGGGGCTAATATTGGTTGGGGCTAGGCTGGACCCATGTGAATATGCAGCCAGATCCAAGAACTGGAGATGGCAGAAAACAAAAAGCTTGAAAGAAAAAAAATGATGTACTCCTTTCAGTCATGACACCCTACCTCAGACCTGACCCAAGAATCTCCAAGCCCAATAACCCCCTTACCTGGTTCTATCATCCTCCACAACTTGCCCACCATGGCAGGGCCTTTGGGGTCTACCCCTCCACAGCATGATCTGGTGTGGGGATCAAGGCAAGGTTCAGTGGACATGGGGCTACAGAGTTCTGGCACTATCATTCAGGTGGGGTCCCTTTTTTGTCCAGGTTCCTCCCCAGACATTGTTGATTGCACTTCAAATGCTCACACATGAAGATGTGTCTACGCAGACTGGTCAACACCCTCCCATTCTTGCTGTAAGGCACCCTGTTACCAGGAGTGAACATGTACCAAACTTCCCTCCCTCCTGAGCAGGGGGTGGCAGCATGTGAGTGGACACATCTCTAGTCACATGTGGTGAACTGAGTCCTAGTAGTGAACCTACATTGCTGACATGGCAAAATAATACTTACGGTATCTGCTGTGATCCTGGGCCAGCCGCAAATTTAGTTTTTCTAACACAAACATTAATGTTGTAAAATTCTATCTTTGTATTAAAACTATTGCAGTTCCATTAATTAGGGTGATCGATACACAGCAGCTACATATATACGAGGTCTTGAACAAATACCTTGTTTTGTATGAATGTAGAAGTAAAGAAAGACAAATATATTTTGTTCAAGCAAGAAGTTTGTGAAGTCCAGCAAAATAAAGAGAACATTACTTGTGCTACCAAAAGAAATGGAGTGAGTGCCAATAGATTGGCCATTAAATAATACAGATGAGGAGTGTGAACGTTTGCTGGGACTACAACTGTAGGCTTCTTCAGGGTCACAGTGGCACATAACGTAGAAGCCAGCTTGCATGGGATTCATCATGATGGTGATTTAGATGCCTGGAACCAAGAAAACGAGAAAGCAAAGAAAGAGAGGAAAATGAAAGGAGGAAAAAAAAATCTGTGTATGACAAATAGAGAATGCACGCACAACCTGCTAAAGGTAACCCACACAGTCTATCTGTGGTCTTAGAGATAGTTCTTAAAAAACAGACACATATTTCCTTTCTACCATAGCTGGCATGATAGATCAATCATATCATATCATATCAAGTCTTTATTTAACCAGGCGTTCATCGTTGAGCAGAAGCTCATTTGCAAGATGGACCTGGGTGGAGCATGAACAATTGTATATACAGGTCAACACAGGTATTTACAAGGCAATACAGATAATACTCTTTACAGAGAGGAAGAAAAAGAAGTTCATATGTACATAGAATTATACAGATATTGTACAGATTACACAGTATTTACATACATAGAAGTGTCTATAGGAAGATAAAGCAGGTTATCTAAGGTTGCAGGAGGAAGTAACGGAAGAAAAAAATAAAAATAAAAATATACACCAGGTAGAGGTGAAGGTAGGGGGGAAGAGAGGGAGGGAAGTAGGCAGAGAAAGGCTAGGAGGGCACGGTGCACAGAAAGGAGTTGGTAAAGCTGGATGCAGAGAAGGTGGATGGAGAAAAGGAGTATGTGGAGCCAGGATTGAATGCTATAAATGCACGGGCATGGTAGGATGTCACAACCCAGGGTAGTGAGCTCCTATCCGAGGTTGGGAAAAGGAAGAATAAGGGGATGGGCCAGGCCTAGTGTTGATAAGACAGGGGATAAGAGAGAACAATTAGGCTGGTGAGGAGCAAGCTGGGGGTCAGTACTTAAAATTGGGTCTAAGGTGGCTATATACCAGTGCAGACACGTACTGGGTCTGAGTGGGTGAAGCAGTTACATACTTCTCTGATTGTACTGAAATAAAGCATCTTGAAAGCATTTATACTGATTAGAGTGCTTAATTTGAGGGTTTTTTGTAGATCGTTCCATAAGGTAGGTAGCACGAAGCTTATGGCTGCCCTGCCGAAGCGGGATTTTGCTTTGGGTACTTTAAGTGTAATAGTTGAGTAACTTCTTAATGCATATTTCCCAATTATACTCAGGGGAAGACAGCAGGAGATATAGTAAGGCAGCTTATTAGAGATGGCTCTATAGGTCCAGAGAGCAGCGTTTCTGTGGCGCCTGAACTTTAGTGATGTCCATCCCACTGCCGCATATAGGTTGTAGTGATGTGTGTCGAAGGGGAGTCCCGTTATAAACCTCAGTGCTGGATGGTAGAGTGTGTCCAGTTTAGCCATGTAAGAGTTGGGGCATTGGCTATAGAGGAAGTCAGCGTAATCAACCAATGATAGGAAAATGGATTGGACCAGTTGTTTCTTGGCATCTCTGGTGATAGAGACCTACAAGTACCTCACTGGGATGAACAGGGTGCATGACGGGGGGGGGCATGTTTGTAAAGGGATACCATTATGTCCTTCTCAAAGTCTTTTGTAACTCTTAATAACAATAAATATTATATTCTTTTTACCTTTCTACCATTCCAAAATCAACCATGTACAACATGGTGTGCTTTATGATTCAGGTACAAAGATGGCATTAAAATTCCTAAGAAAGAAAACAACAAAACTGAAGACCTTTCTGCAGGAGTATAGCATCTCCCTACACCTTTCCGTCTGCCCTTACATCATCGGCATGTTTGGAATTGCATTTGAGACAGACGAGTACTATGTCTTTGCGCAGGAGTATGCAGTCGCCGGAGACCTTTTTGATATCATCCCACCACAGGTATCCTTAACAACTGACAGTATGAGGAGAATATATGTAATGATAAAAAAAAAAGATACAAACTGCAAAAAAGTCGGGCACTCACCAGCCTCTAAAAATTCAAGGGCACAGGTCTCAAATTAAGAACATAGCTTTATTTAAGGCATAAAATGAAGCACAATCTGCCTGACAGCTTTTGGATGAAACAGCATCCTTTATCAAAGCCTTTGATAAAGGATGCTGTTTCATCCAAAACATGTCAGGCAGATTGTGCTTCATTTTATGCCTTAAATAAGGCTATGTTCTTAATCTGAGACCTGTGCCCTTGAATTTTTAGAGATTGGTGAGTGCCCAACTTTTTTGCTGTTTGTATTTATATTTTAGTCTGGAGCACCACTATCCTTGTGCGAACTTTGTTTTGTTAACTGTGTGACTTTTTATGTTATATTAAATGGAACTAGTACCACCCTTACTTGATCACTTTAGAATTGGCTAGTGATTTGCTAACTGGATTGCTAGGTTTGATTAACAAGTATTTTCAGTAAATATGGAACATATACATGTTAAATGGTGATGTTAGAACCCAATATAGAAATCTGTGTTGTAGGTAGGGAAGAAAGGTACTGCAATGTTATAGCTGCCTCATCTGCCCATAAACACAGAGTCTAGCATGAGACAGACTGGTTATTCTGAGATGGACACTTTTGGATTGGGAAAAATCACAGTGGAGTTTATTTTTAAAGCTGTACTTAAAAAAAAAATCCAGAATTTGCTTCATCATTCAGCATGATTCTTATCAGCATGAGCAATTTGTTCTCACCATGCTTGCTACACACTAATACTGATGGTAAGAACTGTGGTGTCATTGCATTTTCCTTCTAAATAAGGATGCCTTTACATCACTTAGGAAAGGTATTTTCTTATTTTTATTTTAATTGACGTTCATTGTTAAACTAAACTTGGCAGTACAGCTACTGTTAATAAAAGTCCAGTTTTACTTAACATCTCGGGAAAGTTCAACAACAGTTTCAGGATCATGCCAATAACCTTTAAAATATTTAATATTGGGAGTGGTACAGATTCTCTTTGACCCTTAGAAGACTGCAGGTGTATATATACATCCAGAATCTATATTTGTTCAAACATTCAGTTCTCAAAGTTAATCCAGGATTAAATATTACATTCTGATTTATAAATTAGAGTACAATGCATTTCATTTCTAAACAGTGATATTAGTGTCAGTTTAGATGTCATGACTGGATTATTGACAAATGCTTTGTATTTCCTTTTCATGAAGGTTGGACTTCCTGAACAAACTGCAAAGTATTGTATCTATCAAGTTGCCTTAGCCCTAGACTACCTTCACAGCAAAAAATTGGTTCACCGGGACATTAAACCTGAAAATATCCTTATTTTTGACAAGGAATGCAGAAAAGTTAAACTCTCGGATTTTGGAATGACTCGTAGGGCTGGTACAGTTGAAAAACCGGTTAGTGGTACCATCCCTTACACTGCCCCAGAGTTATGTGATGCCTCAAGACATGATGGCTTTTGCGTGGATTACAGTATTGATATCTGGGCATTTGGAGTGCTTCTGTTTTGCATGCTGACTGGAAACTTCCCATGGGAGAAAGCCCTACCATCAGACACCTTCTATGATGAATTTGTAAGGTGGCAGGAGTGCAAAAATGTAACAATACCATCGCAGTGGCGCAGATTTACATCTGATGCACTTCGAATGTTTCACAAGCTACTCTATATTGAGCCTAAAAGAAGATGTTCAGTTAAAGAGATCTTTAGATACATGAACAAGAGCTGGATGATAAAGAAGGAGAATGGCAACCATCTTGCAGATATGAGCTCGTCCTCAGAAGAAGATTTAGTAGTACGAACAAAACAGCAAAGCCTATCTCCAGTAATTAGCACAGCTAAGAACAACAATGTGGAACCATCATCCTCTCACTTTTCTACTGTGTCAGTGGTTGGTCCCCTTTCTTCTTCCAGTACCTATGAAAGAGCACCTAAAGAGAACACTGCAAGTCGGATTCTGGTAGCAACACCCATTGAAATTTGTGTCTAGGCATTACAGTTGAGCTGCACTCACCTGTTTTCATTTCTTCATGAGATGTAGGTCGCCTTAGAATTCTACAAAATATGGCATTGTGTCTTTGTGGAGTGTCAGTAACAGACACTGTATCAGTTGCCATGGACTGAGACCTGTAAGTTTTATATCTTGGCACCCAAAGCAAAGTCTTTCCTATCAAGGCTGCTGCTGTTTAAAGAAAATAAAAAGGTTGCTGCCTACAGTGTTACTGGTTAGGCTGTTGGACGTTTGGGTTTAAAGCAATATGTTGACTTGAATATAAAAAAAAACTTTGCTGCAAAAGAAACGATGAACACTGTGCAAGGAGTGGCCTTTCTGTCTGACTTTTCCTCTGACATAAAAATTGGAATATGAGACCTGGATGGGGAAGGCCATTATGCTTTACAACTAAGAGAGAAGGCAAAAAAGTTATTAAGTTTAAATTATAACACCTGCTTCCAAAGAGTGTGTCCTGATGTTGGATACAGTTTCATCAGTAATGTATCTGATGATCTAAGGAATTTGTAGTTCAGTTGTTATTCCTGTGGTAGTGTTAAACTGTGTGTCAAGAATAGTGTAAGTGTTGGTTTCGGAGCAATTGTTACACGTAAGGCAATGTGAGACTGTCCCAAAATTACAGTATCTAATACTGTGTACCTTGATTATTTGTGTAATGGGGTTGTTCATATGTTTTAGTATTTTTTCACATCTCTATTGGTGTTTTCTACAAGCTATGGTAAAATAGTTATTTTTCTGTTTATTTGTTTGGTAATGTCTATCCAAGATAAATGTTTTCATATCCAGATATTGTAGTAACAAACTGTATACCCCGAAACAACAAAAAAAGCATTATAGACAAAGTACATAATGCCATGAATTTAAACTTAGAAAAATCAAAAGTATGAATGATATAAGCTAAGTATGTTGAAATTTTAAACAGAATAACATTATCATTTCAGATGTATTTGCTTATATACAATTTAGATGTTTCCTTTTTGCTTATTAAATATATTTTAACTTTCAGTAAGCTGTGATGAAAATGATAAACATAAGCAAAGAGAGTCCGATTGAATTAGCAGTAATTAGAGAAGGTGTAGAAGAACAACACAAGTCATATAACTATATGTTTATTTGAGAACGTATAAACAACTGAAAATACTCAATCATATTTTTGCTTAAGATAATACATCATTATCTTTAAAAAGGGTGCAAGTAATAACAATTAACTGATTTATTATTGCACTTAACAATTTTACTGTAAACACTCAACATGTGCGGACTTGCAGTCTTAGATCTGGAAGGAGTTGTATTTCAACCCAGTTTCTGGAGTGCTAAGTAAAGGCATCTCCTATGAAAAATAAAGAATAACTAGCATTGCAGCATGTGGCGCTATACCTGACTCAAAAGAAGTTGGTTTGTGATTAGTGCCACAAGCATGCTTGACACACCATTCAAACAATATAAAATGGCATTTTCCTTCATTTGTAGTCTGCGTAACAGACGTTTCAAAGCAGAAGGATCCTTCGGCTTTTGATTGTTTTGAAGGGATCATGGGCATCAATGCTGAGACAGTTTTTTTCTCTGCGTGACGTTAACAGATGCTTCATAAAATGTATCACAATAATCATAATTTTTAAGAGTACGGATTTTACAGGGAACATTATTGAGCACTGTTCGTTAATATGGACCACAGTATAGAACAGTGCGTTACTTGCTTTCCGAAACAATTAACCTAGTTGAGTGTTCCAGAGATAATAAGTAATGCAAATTTGAAAAGTTAGTAGTCAATAAATACAGGCTAGCACACAACATGTAAAAATGGAGTTTACTGTATTACAACTATATTTCAATGTTGTTTTCCTGCTGCTATATACAGTACTGCAGCTGAGAAATTCTTTTGAATATTTATGAAGCATGGGGCAAGATCAAGTGTTTGGTTATGATCAGTTCATCTAACCTTTGGGGGGATTATGAGATACAAGGTGAAGCTTAGTGGCTTATGCCCCTTAGGGTTACCTTTACAAAGGTAACCCAACCCCTGGATTGTCTAAATGCTATTATTAAATTAAAATATTTATATTTTTTAAAATAATGCTTTAATAATTTACATTCTAATTGTTTTATTTATGAGGTTTTCTAGGCATTAACATAACCAATTTGAATGCATGCCATCCAGTCAAAGTGTGTCATGTCAAGCCATTGTTTTCTGATTTTACTTATTTTATTAGTCTGCTGATAAAATGTTTTTACCCAAGATGTTTACATGCAGCTCTACATTTTACTGGTTTACCATTTCATTTTAAATTGTTTTTTATGCTACTGAAACAAGACTGAGACTCTCTTGGTCTTGTATCTAGGTCTCATGTTCCTTTTAAAAGATAATGTACCAGAACAAATGTACAGTAACATTTTTTTCCAGCAGGTAAAGGTAGCCAGAGACCCTTTATGTGTCAATCCCTGGCTTTTGCTAGAAATTGGGGCCTTGGAGCAAATTTTTAACAGAAATGTTCTAATTCTTGTTTATTTAACTATGGAATTAGAAATCACATTAAATGGAAGGCATCTTAGTGTAACCCATTTACCAGGGTTAAGTTTGTGAGGGTCTCTCAGATTTACAAATGCAGTTTATTGCACATTAACAATTATTCTCACAATTCACTTCACTTTTGAAGTAGAATAATGTGGGTTTAAATAATTTATTTTTAGTTACTTCCATTTATACAGGTTTTCATGTCTGATAGTTTAGTATTTTCTAACAGAATATTTTATTTTGTAACTCTGTAAAATAAAATACTAAGTATTGTGAACTACCCCTTACAGAATCTTTGCTAGGTACACAATATGTGTAAAATGTGTTGGTGTATAACACAATTAGATTATAGGCTGTGTAGAGGCACATACAGTGTGAACTTGCGGTAACCAGATCATTATTTTTGCTAAGGATTCTTTAATTTAAAAAAAAAAAAAAAAACTATATATAGGGCTAATCTGAGACATTATTATGTGATGTTTATATGTTCTTAAAAGTTACTGTGTTGTATTTATATACTTTTTTTTTTTAAGTCTGAGCTCTTGATTAAAAGAAGATTTCTATTATCATGAAAGTCATATCTATTTGATTGTTAAAAAAGCAAGTGAAAAATAACTATGTAAGAATCTCTGTCAGTTTCTTCCTCTGTTGCTGTAATTTTTGGCAGTTTTATTTGCAAGGATTAAGGCTGCACTAGGGATTCATTAAGAAAATTGTTATGCTGCAGTTGGGTGCATTGATTAAATACCCAAACTGCCATTTAAGACAAATAAGGATAAAACTGAATTTGATGGAAAAACAAATCTGTGTCTGTATTTTTGCTCATACTTATAGTGCAATTGTCATCACACATAATCAGAACTGTGTTTGTTACATGGTTATATGCATTGCATGCCACTTAAAATACAGAAGGCACAGTTTGCCAAATGTCGCTGTTCCCCTTCAGTTTCAATCAAATACACAAGGTATTAACTTTAATCCAACTTGATGGTCAGCTTCGATCACTGTACTTCAGTCTTCAGCTCAAAACTATGGTTATTTTCACATATACAGCAAAAGTTGTTTTCCAGAAAATATTTCTCTGAAGCCTTTTCTCCAGTTCGTGTCAACATTAACATTCCAAAAATCTCATATTTTCTGCATTGTATTTTTTATAACATTGCTATCGAAACACATAGCCATTTGATATTTGCAGGAAGCATTTTCTTACTTGGAATACTTTGATTTTCTATCCAGCTTTGTAAAATTTATAAACATGTGAAAGAAATGTGATTCAGACAGACTTGTTCCCTCTGATAATGTTGAGTTTATTTACCTTTTTAATGTGAATATCACTGCACTTTATAGTATATATAATGAACTCCCAAACATTAGCAATTCCAACACCCCAAATCATATTGTTGTATATAGAGGTTGCAGTTGGAACCAGCACCTGTTTTAAATGAACACTGTGTGTTGCTTCACTTACAAACACATGGACCATTCAGATTCTTTTTTCAGTGCAAAGTACTTTAAAGTGTAAAATGCAAATAACAAGACATAAGAATCCCCCTCAATGACACACACAGTTCCTAAATGAATCCTTCAGAATGTACTTTGAAGTCCATAAAAGTCCATAAAGTCTATACAAACAACAAGCCATGATGACGGCTGGCCAGTACAACTTCTGCAGGAAGGCTGTGGGTCACTCCCTACTGATGTCGTGGACTTCAAAGCACACTCTGAAGGAATCATTTATGAACTGTGAGGGTCATTGAGTGGATTCTTATGTCTTGTTATTTGCCTTTTGCACTTTAATATAAAATACTTTGCACTGAAAAAAAGAATCTGAATGGTCCATGTGTTTATAAGTGGAGCAACACACAGTGTTCCTTTAAAGCAGGTGTTGGTTCCAACTGCACCCTCTTGTTACCTTATCTTAACCAGGCACTGCTTGTCTCTGGATGCAGTCACAAATGAAACCAACAAAATTGTTGTGTATAACATGATATGAGTAACAATTTAATCAAGAGGTGTTTGTATCACCAAACTCTGCTATCAGCTCTTCGAGTGACCTTTCCAGCTACTCATAGTCCCAGTAATGCATGCAGAATTGGGCATTGCTAGCTGAGTTGTTGGCTCCAAGTGGGCCTGCTGGTGTGGGCAGATGTGAGCTTTGCTGGGCATGATGCTGGCTCCAGGCAGTCCAGCTGCTGTGTGTGAGAATCCATGCTGGGGAGTCCAGAAAGTTTCTTTAGACCATAGAAGCCCCCTTGCAATCTTCAACACAGCCTTTTTTTAAGCAGGCAGAGATCCCTCCACCACAGCAATACCTTTTGCTATTGATAGGCACTATTTAGTACCACTGCCCTTTAGTGGTAGAAAGCAGAATGTTTCTGACGTTTGGTGCTGCAGAAGTGACTCTCCTATATTAAAGGTTGCATTCCTTAAATACCACAGATAAAAACACAGAAGTCTAGCATACATGACCTCTATAAAAGGGTGTCAAGCTCCAAATGAAATTTTGTAAAAAGGCTAAAATGCCATTTCATTTATAGACACATAAGGGGGCAAGGGGAAATTGTGTAACCAGGAGAGACATGATAAGTAAAAGCTTGATTCCGGGTGCAACCTGGGAGCACAAGGAAGTTAAGTGACTTGCTAAGGGTCACACAGTATGCAAGTGGGGGCTACGGGATTTAAACCCAAGTCTCCAGGTTTGCAGCTCAGAGCCTTAAACCACTGCGCTCTACTGACTCCCATATACATAAGTAACATACTCACCCGCCTGACATTTCAAATCATCCTATCCTTTATCAAAGGCCGAAATGCGTCTGGCGGGCAGGTGTGTTACTCATTATGTGTCTGTAAATAAAATGGCATTTTAGCCATTTTACAAAATTTTGTTTGGAGCTTGACATCCTTTTACAGAGGTGGTATGTGCTAGACTTCTGTGTTTTTATTATTGCTTCTTGGTCTTTTAATGCCAAAATACCCAGTGCAAGCCTTATTATGGTTACATTCTTTAAATACCACAGCAGCTCACTTTCCTTTGGATACCTGAGCTTGAAAATGACTTACAATTTGCTTGAATTACATTGTGCAATATATTGCAACACTTACGCCATTAAGTCTAGCCTTTTTGTTCAGCAGTAATAGATGGATAATTGTGGAAAATTATAGAGGTTCAGATTTACTGTACAGTTATCTTTAACAAACCTGATACCTGCATACTGTGCAAAATCCCTGCAGTATGATTGGCTCAGAATCATAGACTCCCTGTGAGGCTACTGGTGAGCTGTTACTGTAATAGATATTTTCTTAAACATATTTTAAGTTTTCAATTTAAATAATTTAAGAGCACATTTTGGTATATTAGTGATAATTGGCTGGTTTGGATTTTACTTGCAGAAATGATAACCCGGCTAGATAACCTGGCTCATAAGTACCTCCTTTTTTTTTTAGCCCTGGTGTTTTATCAGATCAGGGTACCAGTACTTCTCTGTACAACCCCAACAACCTTTACATTATCATACACATATACCTCGGATATGAAAAACCAATCGGCACATTAGACATTCATGGAAAAGGCATTTCATTGTATTTTGCATCTATCGATAGAGAAGACTTTTCTTCTTGCTAATGGTCTCCATGATTAGACATGCAATTCAGGGTCAGATAAAATTCAGTTTGTGAATGTGGGAAGGTAGATGGTGGTTAAGAAAACACTTGCAAATACAAAAGAAGGTGCACCCCTTCTAAGAAGAGGAAAAAGTGCTATTCAAGCAGAATCATTTCAGTCTTGTCCATTATTAGGTCTTTAGAATATACAGATGTTTTAAGGAACTCTATGAATTTGATCAAAAACATTATGCAGATACACTGATCTCTTGTATTGTAATTTTACCATAGAAACCAAAGGAAGATCTACATTAATATAGTGCTTCCCAATTGCAATTAAATCAGTTCATTAAATTCAAAATCTAGGTCTGCCCGGTGGCTCAGTAGTGGGATGTTATACTACCAAGTGGATGACCGGTTCTAGAGTCTGCCTATTTTGGGTTACAGACAACAATTGAAGTAACAGTCTATTTTTGAGATGTGGTCTAACTGACCCTACACATGGACTCTGTAAAGTTGGAGTGCCATGGAGTAGGAGTGCGCTATCTGCAGGGGTATCCATAGATAGTCCACAGTTCCGTAGGGTAGTCTGCCCAAGAGAGGAGCTGAGGGGAAAGAAGCAGGTAGGTGAGCCCAAGTGTACTGATAGAACTATATACATGTAACTATGGTAATAGTAACCTAAGGGTTATTTAAACAAAAGGAGAGACTCTAAGCCAACTGGAATAGTAAAAAAAGGCTAAATTTAGATAGTGTACTTCCACAAATGAGAAATACATGATAACAGGTTGCTGTTGTAAAAAGTGTAACTAAACATATTGACGGTGTAATGTATACATCAATACACAGACATGCAGGGGGCACTAGAGGAGCATATGGGAGGAGTGTAGGGGGATTTGGATGGTGGTAACCCACAGGGTGCTCTGGGAATTTTACCACTATATGAACTGCAGGAGGTTCCATGCTGTGAGCGTGGAACTAGTGGCAGGAAGAACTGAATATGCTACCTGATGGCAATAGTCACTGGGCCGCCTAGGATGCTACTGTCACAGGCACCTGAAAGTCCTATCCAGACCAAATCTGGGGACTGAACAATAGTAGGGGAGAGGAGGGGGAAGAAGGTGGAAGAGTAAAGTCTACAAATCAGGGCTGGGCATAGCTAATGGGTACTTTCTGCTGTTGAATGAGAGGTCCCAGGAAGATCACACAGTGTGGAAAGGGATTAGCACACCCACCAGGCAGGTATCATCGTAGGACAGGGGTATTCCAATGAGGGAGGTGGGCCACAGAAGGATAGGAGAAAGGTGTTAGTGATTTGATAGAGGAATAAGGAGGGAGTTTCTCACACCCGATGGGCAAGAAGAGTTGCGTTGTTAACCTGAGGTTACAGCTAAAAGACTCTGGTCCAGGGTGATGGAACCCACAGGAGAAGGGAGAAGGAAACCATACCTGATCATGCATGAAGGTACATGTGTTCCGAGCTGGAGAAGCATGGAGGAGGTAAAGACAAGCTTCCATGCACTTGGTCAGGTAGTCAAGGAATGGGCAGGGGTGATATCCTTCTCAGAGGTACTACCACACCTGAATGAGAGGGAACAATTTCATCTGTACCTGTTCAATGTGTAGTTAAGAGGGTGGTGCAAGGAGGAGGAGGAGGGATTTCAGTTCCTCATGGACTGGGGCCCAACTTGGAAGAGATGGAGGCAGGTAGGTGCTGGGGAGAAGATTTTTACAGCAAATCCAGGATAAGTTAAACTAGACTGGGGCAGCTCAGATGGGATTAGTAACACAAACACAATTCAAGTGGGCCCTACTGATCTTCTCCCCACCCAAATTAAAAATTGGAATGGTGACTGGAGAGAGGAAGTAATGAGAAAAGGGGGAACAGAATATGGGGGGGGGGCTAAAGTGCGCAAATGCCAGAAGTCTGGGGCACAAACTCTCAAAGTGGATATAGTGGCAGCCACAGAAATATGGGTGACACAAAACCATGACTGGGACATGACCATACCAGGCTATGCATTATTCAGAAGGGGCAGGTAGAATGGAATGGGAGGGAGAGTGGCACTGTGCATAAAGGCGGGAATAGAGGCCACTGAAATTAATTACATAGGCAGGCCCAAGGTATTAGAAATCCATAGAAATCAGGGTGCAGACAACCATGGGAAATGAAAAAAGAATGATCAAAATAGCAGTAATATGCAAACTTCCATCCCAGAACCAGGAGCTGGGCAGAGAATATGGGGAAGTCATCAGGAGGACCGCAAAACTACAGGTGATGGTGCTGTTAGGGGATTTCAACATGCCAGACATGGATTGGGCTACCCCAGTGGTGGCAAGTGCAAGGAATTAGCTCCTGGTGGAGGCATGCCAGGAAGTATTGCTAATACAACTAGTTCAAGCCCCTACAAGGGGAGGGGCTATGCTGGCCTTGACTCCTACCAGTGGGGAAAGGATCCAAATTGAAACAGTCCATGAGCCACTTTGGACATGCAATCATGGGATGGTGTGGACAAAGATCCAATTAGAAACCAGTAAGACACATAGCCAAATGAAGGTATGGGACATCAGAAGAGTAGACTTTGGGAAGATTCAGGAATTATTAAAGGACGGCACAGGGGTAACAGAAGGCTTTGTGGGAGTGGAAAAGAAATAGGAAGCCTTTAAGACAGAGGTGGCAGAAGCTGCGGGATACTGAATTAGGAAGGTAAACAAATGCAGGAAAATGAAGAAATGGCTGTGGTGGTATCCTGTGAAGTCAGCTAGCCAGAAGTTGGTGCCTACCAAAATGGTGACCCACTTGAGGCACAGTAGGACAGGGTGAGCGTGTGAGGAAGAAGGCAGGATGGGGGTTGCTCACACTTACAGCAGCAGGATGTCACTATATGTATACATGCATGGAGGAGCGAGCATGATGGAAGGGTTGGCCTGGTGTGGTTGGCGTGGGGCTGCCGAGCTGGCCCCGTAGCATGGTGGGTGGGTGGCAGCCTGAAGCTGCGAGGGTTCCAGGTTTGGTTCCGGGCACACCTACATTTTTGTGTGCCCAGCCCGAAATGTACTTTTGTCCAGAATTTGCACCCCCTCCAACATGCACCCCCCTGGAGTTAAGAATCCTTTAGTAGAGGGTACTGGGGGTAAAGCCCCCATGGTGGGGTGTGGGGAGCACACACAGCACCCCTGCATTAACATTTAGTTCTAAGTCCCCAGCACCATTTTCCTGTGTGCTGGGGATGTACATCACCGAAATTCAATTTTGGCGATGTACCCTCGCCATAATTACGGTTGCTGTTCAGCAATCTCCATTATGACATAGAACCATTGTGGTTCATGAGAGAGAAAAGAAAGGCATTCAAGAGGTACGAGGTGAGCCAGAAGGATGAGGGAAGAGAATCCAGTATGATGATGAGGAAATTGAAGTCCAGGGCAGAACTGAGAATTGTGTTAGAAGTGAAGCAGAGGAATGAGGCAGTCTTCTGTTATATACTGGAGAGGCTCAAAACTAAGTAGGGAATTGTGAGGCAGAGGCAGGTAGAGAGGTGGGAGGAAGGGGATATGGGTAAGGCAAATAAACTGAACCAATATTTTTGTTGCGTATTTACAAAGGAGGAGGGTCCACTACCGGACTGTGCAGTTAGGCTGTATATGAGGGGAGTGGGACCAATGACACTCACATCACCAATGAAGGGGTTCTAGATGGCCTGAAATCATTAAAAGCAGGCAAATTGATCTGGCTCTGTGGTGCCGTAAAGGGGAATCGCTCTGGCATGCTGGTGACCTGGGTTCACACCCCACATCCAGGACATCAGGAGCAGAGGTAGGCGGGGAGGGTGAAAGAGGGTCCACGTGGACACTCTCCTCCTAGGGAAGGAGGATTGACCTGCACCATCTGTGAGTGGCTCCTGGTGGCAGGTCAGTGGTTGTGCACTTAGCAGCGTGGGTGACCACACACTGCCATGTGTCCTTTCCAGGACACCGCAGATCATGCGGTCACATGGGAGGAAAGGGGAAGTGGGAAAAAAAACATAAAAAGACTGGCTGTTCTGCAGCGCCAGATGATGGCCTCTGGCCTGTTCCCACACATCACCTGACCACCAAGTGCACTGTGAATGTCGCCCCCCCCGACCAGTAACCCCAGTGGTAAGGCGTTTTCTCCTGGAAAGCCACAAGAGAGCCCCCGGCATGGATAAGCCAGAACACGTGGGGATGTTGGAGGTCTCAGGGGAGCTTGAAAATAGATGCGGCAGTGGGGATTGAGTCTGGTGGGCAGCAGTGGCAGATATGGGGAAGTCCGAAGGAGTAGGGCTGTGGGGGCCTGGGAGGAGCAAAAAAAAAAGCAGACAAATCAATGGGTCTGAATGGGAGGCACCAAAGAATAATAAGAGAAATGGTGCAGGTGCTTGCAACACCACTAGCAGAAATCTTTTAACTGGTCTTTAAACACCAGGGTGATCCCGCTGGGATTGGAGTATAGCGAACATTATGCTTCTGTACGAAAGCATTTGTAGGGAGGATCCAAGAAACTATAGACCAATCAGCCTGACATTTATAGTGAGGAAATTATCAGAAGCTATTCTATGAGAAAGGCTGGTAGACTTTATCAAGGTAAACAGTGAACAGGATGGTAGGCAACATGGGTTCATGAGGGGGAAGTCATGCCAGATGAACTTGATCAAATACTTCA
Organism: Neoceratodus forsteri; assembly: GCA_016271365.2. Taxonomy (NCBI): domain Eukaryota; kingdom Metazoa; phylum Chordata; order Ceratodontiformes; family Ceratodontidae; genus Neoceratodus; species Neoceratodus forsteri. The sequence goes on from JADMNL010000024.1 coordinate 273,627,734, forward strand.
ACTAGGTAACAAGGGCTGCTTACAAAGGCAGGTGGTGGAGATACTGTACCTGGACTTCAGGAAGGCCTTTGACTCAGTCCCCCACAGACAGAGCCCCCTAGTGATGTGCGGCACTTTGTCTTGATTTCTGTAGCAGGGCTCCTGTGCTTCTACAGAAGTGTTTACTGATTTCTGTGGCATGATTTATTTATTTCTGTAACAGAATGCAGTCCTGCAGTTGGCTAAAATATGATGTGATGTCATCGAAGACATCATATACCAGCATAGAGAAGGGGCTTCAGCATAAACGAGATGGGGAAGGGAGCCAGGCACTATGGAAACACTGTTTATCTGAATGAAAATTCAGCAAGAACAATGAATTCTGTGTCGCTCAGAACTTGCAAATATAGCAGCACTCACCAGGAATGGAATCCATACAAATTTTTTAAACTAAAGAAACTGTACTGACTGGGAATCTTTGCCTCCAACAGCAATTTTATTGATGCAGCAGAAAATTATCTAAAACCATAGTTATGCAATTCAACATAAAATCCAGGACATGACTGAAAAAAGCTCTAGCCAGATGGTACCAACCATCACCGCAGGTGAGAGAAGGAGACGGTTTGTACCATCTAGCTAGAGGTTTCTTCATTCAACCATGTCCTAGATTTTATGACGAGCTGCATAGCTATGGTTTTAGAAATTTTTTACTGCATTACAGCAATGAAATTGCTATTGGAGGCAAAGATTCTGAGTCAGTGGAATTTCTCAAGTTTGAAAAATGTGTATGGATTCCAGTCCTGGTGAGTGCTGCTATGTTTGCAAGTTCTCAGTCACTTACTTAACAAGGCACCTCCATACTTACACTGCACAACTTTTTTTTCTTACAAAAGTAATTCTGCATCACTATTTATATTCCACAGCATGATGCAACTTCTGCACAAAATTCCATGGCTGCAGAATCGCAGAACCGTAGGAGCTTTACCCACAGGAGATGAGTGCAGGGGGAAGATCTGCCTCTTCCTGGATGACAACAAGATCTGAGGGAGGGATGATAGTGAGGATGGTGTCAGCCCAATGAGGGATGACCTGTAAAGGCATGAATGGTGGCCCAGGATATGGCAGCTGGCATTCAATGCTAAAAAATGTGAAGTAATGCACATTGGGAACAGAAAACTGAAAACGCGATACCTGAAGGGGGATTGGTAATAGAGACCTGAGCTAAGGAAAGGGACTGGAAGAGATACTATTGAAAAAGCTGAAGACTGTCCTCTTGCAGTGTTCCACAATGAGTTCAGCAAAGAAGATGCTTAGGTGCATTGAAAGGGGGGATCAGTGGTAGAAGCAGGGAGCTGATCCTTCCATTCCTTTGTGTATTGTAGGTCCCTGGTTCACCCCCACCTGGAGTACTGTGCAAGGTTCTGGAGCCCACATCTGAGGAAGGTCTGTGATAGGGTGGTGGCTATATAGAGAAAGGTGATCAAAATTGTCCATGGGCTGGGGGGAAAACATAAAGAAAGATTAAAGGACTTCAACATGTACACCTTGGAGATGGGGGCATAGTAGAAATATTCACTAAAATACCAGCAACTTCATCTGGTTCAATTTAAGTTGGTTTGCATCTGTATATCCCCCCTCACACGAGACTGAAAATAGGCAATATTGTCTCGCCATCCTTTCCTGGTAAACAAAAAACTAAACTGTCTCCATGGGATTAACAATGTGAAATGTATTTATTTGGTTTGTTTATTTGAAAATTGGTGACTGGGAAAGGCACATTGAGCCAAGGTTTATTTCCAGGAGCGACCGTGGCAGGGGAAGGAACAAAGGATAAAAATGATGCATAGCACAGAAAAACTGAATGTTGCAAAAAAAGCACAAAGCCAGGGCACACAAAAACAACAGAAAGTGCACAATGAAGGAACAAGTCATGGTCAGGCAGTAGAACATTACAACAAAATGTTTGAGGGACTGTTAAGGTGGGGCAGGAGCAAGGAGGGAGGGAAGGAGTCTCCACTTATATCTGAGGGAGGGAGGGAGGTGAGGTAGAGAAGCAGAGGGAAGAGGAGAACAGGTTCCCAAAATGAGGGGAGATGATGGGTAAATGCCGATTCACCAGCCAAGGTACAGGGACGAGGCAAAGCAAAGGTGCAATAGTCCCTGGAGCGGAGGGAGCAAGAAGCAGAGGGAACAATGGAGAGGAGTGATAAGAGTTAGTAGGAAAGGGACCCCAACCAGAATTTACATATAAAGGAGGCAATGAATTGTTTACCCTAGACACAAACATAAGGGGGAATCCACTAAAGCTGGCTGCAGGTAGGTTCAGGAAGGATGTCCGCCAGTACTTTTTTTTTTCAAACTTGTGTCTCGCTGTGCTTCTGGCAGTGATATCCCTGACTCAGTGCCTCTGCAGCCAACATTGGCATCCTCCAGCAGCTACCCTTTAATCCAGGCCCGTGACTTACCCTTCACGGTGGGCCCCCAGAAGGAAAACCTGAAATCTACCAAGTTCGGACTTGGGGCTGGCTGTGCCATCTTTCGGCACATGGTTGGAGGACTTCACAGTGTGCAGGCTCACAAGGTTTTTCCTTTGTTGGTCCTCCCCCAAGGCACAGTCATGCAATGATGTCAGAGCGCAGGTGTGCATGCTCCCGCACTGCCCTGCAGACGTCCACCATTGCTTTCCCTCTTGCTCTGTGGTCCTAGCTTGGTGTACTCTCGGTCTCCACTGGGTGTCACCCAAGCACCGGGTGCCACCAACCCTCTCCCCCCACCAGAGGTGGAGAGCTGTACCTGGGAAGATCATCCAATTTCCCCCCAGCCATCCCTCTGACGTTCTGGGCTTGTTCATGAACCTGGGTCACTAGCATTGCAAGTAGTAGCACTACCAGCCCAAGTTCACCAGTACTTTTCACAGAAAGTGGTGGATAAGTGGAACAGACTGCCGGAGGAGATACTTTGTGCCAAAACAGGTAGTGAATTTTCTTCCTGCCCCTGAAACTCTTTAAATCCGCTTCCTCAGCTCCACCTCATCTTCTCCAACTTATAGACAGAAGCCTCCTTGCGGTCTTAAAGGGCCAGCACCCTGCCTGCTCAAGCATGATTTTAAGCTCAGCTCAGCAGGTCAAGACAACCCCCTGCAACCACCAATTACATCAGACACAGCTTATGAACACAATCTGTGGAGCACACAAATACTCTGTAACCCTGACCCTCATACTCCTAACATTTCTTAATGATGTAAATGATGTGACATCTCTGGCAGCTTCCCCCAGTGGCCATCCTCCAATACTCCCCTCTATCAGACCAATATCAGGCACTATGCATGGCTTGAATACTTTCATTACCAGCAGTATGTTGAGCCTACCCTCACCCACTAGGCACACAGAAACATAGAAACATAGAATTTGACGGCAGATAAGGACCGCTTGGCCCACCCAGTCTGCCCATTTCCCTACCTGATGGATAAGTTGCAGATCCTAGTTAACCAGCAGCCTACTTCTTCCTACCCCCACCCCCTAGAATTGCCTTATGACTGTCCCATGCATGCTTGAATTCCACCACTGTTTTTGACTCTACAACCTCCTCTGGAAGGCCGTTCCATACATCCACAACCCTCTGTGAAAAATACTTCCTTAAATTACCTCTGAGCCGCCTCTGTCTATCTTCAAATTGTGCCCTTGTTCTTGCACACCTCTTTTGAAAGATGCTACCTCTTGGACTTTGTTGATTCCATGAGGTACTTGAAAGTTTCTATCATGCCCCCCTCCCTCCTTTCCTCAAGGCTATACATATTAAGCTCCTTAAGTCTCTCTTCATATGTCTTCCAGTGCAGACCCTGCACCATTTTAGTTGCCCTCCTCTGGACAGCTTCCATCCTGTCTATGTCTTTGCAGAGATTGGGTCTCCAGAACTGCATGCAGTACTCCAGATGTGGTCTCACCAGCTGTCTGTACAGAGGGATAATAACTTCTTGTTTTCTACTGGTGATGCCTCTCCCTATGCATCCCAGTATTCCCTCAGCCCTCCTTGCTGCCCTCTCACGTTGCTTGCCCACCTTTAGGTCATCTGATATGACTACCCCAGGTCCCTTTCCATTTTGTTGTTGTTAGTATCTCACCCCCCATTGTGTACTCTTCCCTGGGTTTTGTTTCCAGGTGCATTACCTTCACTTCTTAGCACTGAATCTAAGCTGCCATACATTTGACCATTCCTCTAACCTTGCCAAGTCCCTTCTCATCCTTTCCACCCCACCTTGTGCATCAATTCTGTTGCAGATCTTTGTGTCATCTGCAAAGAGACATACTTTTCCTTCCAGTCCCACTGCAATGTCGCTTATAAAGACATTGAAGAGGACCGGTCCTAATACTGAACCCTGCGGTACCCCACTACTAACCCCCCTTTTTTCAGAGTGGACTCCATTTACTATTACTCTCTGTGTCCTATTCTCCAGCCAATTCTTTACCCAGGCTGTCATCTTGGGACCCACTCCCAGGCTGGCTAACTTGTATATTAATCTTTTGTGGGGCTGTGTCAAATGCCTTGCTAAAGTCTAGGTAGGCCATGTCCACAGCCCCTCCTGATCAACTACTTTGGTCACACAGTCAAAGAAATCTATCAGATTTGTCTGGCATGACCTTCCCGCTGTGAATCCATGCTGCCTGGGTCCTGTGCCCTCTAGCCTCTAGATACTCAACAATTCTTTCCTTCAGAAGTGATTCCATCATTTTCCCTACCACCGGTTAAACTAACAGGTCTGTAGTTTCCTGCTTCTGCCTTGCTCCCACTTTTGTGAAGGGGAATCACATCTGCCCTCCTCCAGTCCTCAGGTACCACCCCATCCTCCCATGATTTGTTAAAGGGTAGTCAGTGGTGTCACTAGTTCTACCCTTAGTTCTTTTAGAATTCTGGGATGAATCCCATCAGGCCCCATTTGCTTTGTCCACCTTCAGTTTTAAGAGCTCTTTCAGAACCCTTTCTTCTGTAAATGGGCTGGTATCAACTTCTGTATCCAGAGTGTTTCTACTGTTTGTTTTAGGTACCTCCCTCTTCCTTTGTAAATACTGAGCAAAATATTTGTTTAGTATCTCTGCCTTTTCACAGTCACCCTCTGCCCACCCTCCCTCCCTTTATTAAGCCTCACTATCCTCCCTTGGTCTTCCTTCACCCCTGATGTACCTATAAAGGTTTATCCCCATCTTAACTGATTTGGCTATCTTTTCCTCGGTTTGGGCCTTTGCTGTTCTGACTGCCTTTCCAGCTTCCTTTTGCTTTAACCGATACAGTTCTCTGTCCTGTTCCTTCTGTGATCCCTTGTACTTCCTGAATGCTTTCTTTTTCTTTTGAACCTTCACTGCCACTTCCTTTGAGAACCATAGTGGTTTCTTACCTCGTTTCATTTTGTTTATTTGCTTTACACAAAGGCTTGTTACCTCTGTGATGGCAGTTTTTATTATTCCCCATTGTTCTTCCACCCCTCCTTACTGCCCATTTGCTAGTGCATTCCTTAGGCACTCACCCATTTTGGCAAAGTCAGCTCTCCTAAACTCCAGTACCTTTGTCTTTGTATGGCCATCACCTGTTTCTGCTACTATAATACTTTGCGCCCGCACTAAATCTGATACTAACATTACACTAAGGCTCATTACTCGAAAGCTCACTCAAAAATGTGAGACCTACAGAAAGAAATTCTTAAAACCTCAGATTATTATCCTTCTCCTCCTCTCAGGTAATATTCATCCTAACCCAGGCCCACCCATCATAGGGAATACTAAGGCTTGTGGCACCCTTAAAATCACATCTATCGACATAGGTAGCCTCTTCCCCAAGCTACCTCAGCTCCAGGCCTGGATAGCGTAGCACAAACCCCACATCATATCCATCATGGAAACTTGGCTCTCCCCAAAGATCCCTGATGCCTCGGTTGTCCTGGATGGCTACTCTTTCTTCCATCAAGAATGCCTCTCCAAATGAGGGGGTGGATGCTTGGTATACCTGTGCAATGAAATAAAAGGGCAGGCAATGTCAAACTGTTCCATCTCAAAAGAGACACAACTCTTATCTATCAAACTATCGACCACCAGAAAAAGACAATGGTACTCTCCACAGTCTATATACCACCTGGCAAGCAGGCTAAGGGCATAGAGCAGTTCATCAACCACATGAGTCAGTTTAAACAGAATTGGGAACAGGTAGTTGTGGGTGACTTTAACACCAACTGGTTAGCACAAGAGACAGCAAACATTAATGATCAAATCTCTAGTCTATACCTAACTCAATTAGTTACACAAGCAACCAGGAGGAATTACCACATTGGCTCTAGCTCATTGATTGATTGGCTACTTACCAATTGCCTTGAGCATATATCAGATGTAACAGTCTTACCAGACTCACTAAGTGACTACTCTCCAGTAATGTGTCCCTGGTCTAATAAAGGTATCAAACCACCCTCTGTTACACCTGTAACCGATCACTGAGAAATGGTCAGCTTGACAACTTTAAACAATGCCTCTATAAGTCTGACTGGAGCGTGCTCGACAAATTACCTGACATTTATCAGGCCTTATTACTTTATAACTACCTTCACCAATGCCTGCAATATATATTTGCCCCATTCAAATCAACAAAGGTCAAAGGGGCCATCCCCTCTCCCCGGTGCCTTCCCCCTCGGAGTAGTGGAATCCGCCCAGTGAAGGGATAAGCTGGGATATCCCAGGGATCAGCTGCCATATGAGGATCAGAGGAGGGCTGGGTAAGGACAGCGGGGCTGGAGGGAGCCTGTGGAGCCCAAAGGAGTGGGGGACCAGCGAGCATGGGGGCGGAAACCCCCCCCCAAAAAACAAAGGTCAAAGAGTCACACAAATCCTGGCTCTCTGGGGCCCTTTTGGAGCAAATGACTATCAGGGACAACCTTTGGCACAAGGCTAGGGCTACCGGGAGCCAGTCTGACTATGCTGCATATAAGACGGTTAGGAACAAATACACAAAATTGATTAGGAACACGAAAGCCAATTATTACAAAGACTTGTTAGCCATCAGTCGGGTTTGAGGCAGAGAATTTTAGAACACCATTAAAACACTCACTGGCAGGGACACCAAGGCACATCCTGACCTGATTGTCACCGCATCCGGAATGATACAGGAACCTAAGGATTTGGCAAATGCATTCAATACAGCCTTCTCGTACCTAAGCACTGTCCTCCCTCCTGAATACTTAACAACACAGTGCCCCTCAATATATCAAGAGAGTCCTTGGTAAAACTCAGACTGGAAGTGGCCTCATTGATATGAAGCTGGTTGCTCTCGCTCTTGACGGTATCGCAGTGCCCATCACCAAAATATTTTACTTTTCCTTAAGAATGGCAGTCTTGCCTGAAAAATGGAAAACAGCACTTGTCATGTCTGTCTTTAAAAGCAGGGACAGAGCCCTTTTAGCCAACTATAGACCCATTTCTATCCTTCCCCCTTTATCAAAAGCCCTTGAACGGATAGTATCAGACCAGTTAATGGAATATCTGAATAAATACTCGCTACTTTCTCCACAACAACATGGATTCTGCAAGAACCATAGCACAAGGACTGCTTTCATTGACTTCATCACCTGCTTTTATGATGCCCTTGACAATGGGATGTCAGCGGGGTCCATCTCTGTGGACCTCACAAAAGCCTTTGACACAGTGAACCATCATATCCTGTTAACAAACCTACCGACCCTTGGCCTGTCCCCTGAAACCATTTCCTGGTTCAGCAGCTACCTGTTGCATAGACATCAGTGTGTACGGATCGATGGGACAGTCTCTGACCCAAGGAAAGTGTCAATGGGAGTCCCTCAAGGATCTATTCTCAGCCCTCTGCTATTCAGCCTATTTATAAACTAACTTTCCTCTGTCTGCCCCGCGGAAATGTTACTATATGCAGATGATACAGTTATCTCAGTCCTAGGGAAACAATTGGCAGATATAACCTCAGCACTTCAGGACAGCTTCCTAAAACTAGAGGCATGGTTCACAAAGAACAAACTCCTCCTCAATCATAAAAAGACAAACGTTATGCTATTTTCTTCACCCTATAACAAGAAAAGAAATGGCCCTTTGAATATTATCAGCAATAAAGGTCACACGCTTGAGCAAGTTAACAATTTCAAATATCTGGGTATCTACCTTGATGACACCCTGTCCTTTTCCACCCACATTGACCATGTAGTGAAAACTGCAAATGTCAAACTTGGTATCCTGTTTCGCCATAGACAGGCATTGTCCTTGGAGGCACTGAACCTAGTTACCAGGAGCTCTGTACTGTCAACAATTGACTACAGACTTGTAATCTATAGTGCAGGGTCTGACACAGCCCTGAAAAGAATAAAAACCCTTCTGAACAAGGCTTGCAGACTGATCTTGAGGGCAGATAATTTGACTCACACATGTACCCTTTACTCGGATGCAGGGTGGCTACCGCTACATCTGAGGGTAAAGTATCAGGCCTGCCTAACTGGTAAAAAGGCCCTGCTATACCACTCCTCTGCATCCATGGTAGACATTTTCCAGTGGGACCTATCTGCTAAGTCTGCAAGAAATGCTGCTAAAGGTGTACTCCTCATCCCTTTTAGACAAACCTTGTTTTTCCAGCGAACACTGTCCTACCGAAGGCCTCAGTACCTTAATGACCTCCCGGTCTCCCTCCTTAACTGTGAGAAATTAGGACCAATCAAAAGAGAACCCCATGTCCTTTTAATGGGGGAAACTCAGTGTGCTTGCCTTTCATGAGGCACTCTGGCCCACATCCATCCCCTACGCCATTCACTCCCAAATCCCTTCTACCTACTCCCTTCTCCTTACCATTACCCCTCAGTCCCACAGACAATGCCTTTACAGGCTGCTAACCTACTACTACCTGGCATTTCTGAATTAAATCGCCCCAGCTATATACCTCCTTAATCCTCTACTCCCACCCTCACTTCTTCCCAGACAAAGCCTTCGCAGGCTGTTTTTCTTCTGCTGCTCTGCACTTTTTCAATAAATCCTCCTTATTCTATACCTCCTTAATCCTCCTCTTCTTCCTCCCCACCCTCACATCCCCGTTTATGATATTTGTAAAAAACTTGCACTTTTGTAACTATTTGTCTTTCTACAAAATGTATGACCGCCATTTGTCTCTACTTGTTTGTAACCAATAGTCTTGTCCTATGTAAACCATGACTTGGAACCTTTGTAAATGAGATCCCCAGCTCAAAGATGTTAATCCAAAACTGAAGTAAATAAATAACATGGGGGGGAGCAGACAGAAGGGTCTGATAAGGGTAGTAGGGGGGTTACTGGAGAGTGGAAAAGGGCAGAAATGGTCCCTAGGGTCACCAAACAAGTAACAGGTAGGATTGTACAGACTGGATGGCCCAGTAGGCTTTTGCAGCAATCACGTTCTAAGTTTCTGTGTTTATGTTTCATGCTGCATACCAAGATCTCTGCATTTCAGTGGCAGGGAGGGATGGAACTGCTGTCTGAGATAATGCTCCCTATGCCATGGAGGAGGTAGCACATTGCCTCATTCTGCAAGCTAACCCTATGGAACAGCAAGGACATTTATTTATTTGCTTTTGTTAACCGGGTAAGCACACTAGACAGCCAAGTGCCTATTTTCAGGTGCGACCCGGGAGATTACAAGGTACATATATGAACATCAGGCAAATACAAGTGGAGGATTACATTACATAGAATTAGCACAACAGGGATTTTACAAGCATCAGATTTCATCAGGCAAATAGTAGTGAAGAGTTAATATAAAGTGACCAGAACACAGGGACATTGTAAGGCAACAATACCAAAAACAGGTATTACAATACAGTATTAAACACTGCAGTCAGTAGCAAGAAGTGCAGTGTGAATTTATCGCTCCAGGCAGCAAGTTGTAAGGCTAGCAGTTAGAATAAGGAGGAGTCACAGTTGGGATAGAGTGGGCCCAGTGCGAGAGAAAGGAGTGCACAGTTATAGTGCTCACCCTGTTTTGCCGGTGGGTCTAAATGGTCCATTTTTATATATGCTATGAGAACAGGAGGAGTATGAGCATATTACTTATCACCACCTCCAGCAGTTGGGATGCTGTGGCGTACGCATATCAGAACAGGGAGAGGACACGGGGAACACACTTGCTTCAGTGACTGGCGGGACTGTGTAAACATCAGGTGTTGAGACCAATAATAAAAAAGAATAGGGCCTCCTTCTCCTCTGAGCAGCTCTGCCTGCACTGTTACCTCAACTCAAGCCTGGATTCCACTTGGCAGCAACCATTACACATCCACTGCCATCCAATAGGTAGGCCTGTAGTGTAGAGCAAAGGGGTGAGCCACAGATTACCTTGCCTGGTCAGAGCTCGGGTGATCAGAAGATGGGAGGCAAAATGGTATGCAGGACCAGCATCCCAGGAAGGAACTACAGTAGGTGGGGGACAGATAAAAAAATCAAACTGAAAAACTAAAAATCCAACAGAAGAAACACAACTGAGATATTTCAGTAACTTATGGTATGAACCTATCCAAATTTAATAGTTGTCATCTGTGTAATATTACCCTAGATGCCAACCATTACAGAGCTGTGGCAATCCATTAACTGATCACTCAGAAACTGTAATTTCAAGGAACATATAATGCAATAGAGAATGTTTATCTCAAAACTGAAGCAGTAGTGAAGCCTAGCAGCACCAGCTGGTACTGCACTGTCCTTCCATGTGGGTAACATGGTACTGGATCTTGGTCCTGAGTTACCTGCTTTAGATCAGTGGAGGTAAGAATGTGATACAGTGGTATTGTGCTCTGACCCTGGGGTTAGGGGGAGCTGTCCAGTCCACCCTTGCAGCATCTCCTATGGTATGGAGTTAGATGTCCTTGACGGTGTTGGCGACCATATGTCTATGGTCATCCCGCATGATGAGTACTAAAAGATCCTGCACACTTCAAGGCTCATGACTGCCTTTTGGCCCTGCTTTGTGGCCTCACAACATTGGAGTCACAGTCCTGAAGTTGACTTGGGGGGGGGGGGGACAACTCATGCTGTAAGTGGTCCTGCCACAGGGGCAACCCACAGGAGTATGAGGCTGAACAGGGCCTGGTCTGATGTCCTGTGCAATAGGAGCTGCACTAAAGTGGTAGCTGGAAGAGCATTGCTAAATGGAAGCAGAAATGTAAGAGTGGAGGCTGACAGGGAAGAAGCATGCTAAAAAAAAGTTAAAAATAATGCAGCAAATGTTTGTTCAGGAGGTATCTGGTTTTTGCTTAATTGTAGGTGATCTGCATTCTGATCCTCATGTCATGAGGTCAGTTCAAGTTAATGCCTTGAGTATTTTCCCTGCTCTAGGCTGGTGGTGTTCAGAGAGTAATGCAGAGGTATCACTTGCAGACTCTGAGGAAAAGGAGTAAGCCCTTGCTTTATTTATTTATTTATTGAAGATATCTCATAACGTACCTTTGAGTCAAAGACTCCTTTACAAAGGTTCCATGTCATTATATACAGAGACTTTAGATACAATGGCAACAAATAAGACACACTAGTTACAAAGAAGCCTGTACATTAGCAAAAGTGGTTACAGAAAGTTGCAAAAACAGTTACAGAGTAAAGCTACCAACAGTCCCTATTTTCCCAGGACAGTCCCTATTTTAGGCAGCATGTCCCAGTGTCCCCACAAGTTTTGCAAAATGTCACTTTTTTCCTGGATTTTGCTTACTTGTCCCAGTTTTGTCCCTTTTTTTTTTGTTGTCTGGTAATCCGTGAGTGACAGTTATTTCAGCATCACTGTGGTGCTGCTTGAGCTGGACAAGTCTGCAACTACAACCCCTGAGCCTATGTTGAACCGCAAGTATGTCAGTGGGAATATGTTCCTTCCTGTTAGGTTAGACTGGGTAGTAGTGCAGACAAGTGCATGTGGACGTCTGCCTGCCAGCAGCTGAAAGGGACTCCAGACAGAAGAGACTGGCAGCAGTGAACTAAGGTACCTGAACCTGATTAGCTGCAGGGAAGTGTGTGAAAACAATCTGGTGTGGTGGTGGGAGTCACTGACTTAAGTGAAGCTTGCTCAGCAAATGAGGTGAGTGTAAGCAGGTTGGATGGGACTGTCAGAAGGAGCAATACATGCAGCTCAAATGTCTGAACACAATTTAATGCAGGTTTGCTTCTAATGAACTTTCTGTACGTCATGATTTGGAACTTGCTGCAGCAGAATGATGTATTGTTTTAATCTGGATGTTTGCTACTGGTGTTACTGTGGGGTGGCATGGCCAGAGCAAGCAATAGAATTTAATTGACTGTGTGCAGCGTTGCCCATGAGAGTGACATTGGGGGCATGGTCAGGATGGACCCTGTCCTAGTTTGAGGCCTCGGAAAGTTGGTAGCTTTATTACAGAGTAAAGACGGTAATCAGTTAACAGGGTACATACACTGCAGGACGGTGGCACCAGCCATGCCCTGGTCTTTATTTAGTAGTCTAGGCTGGACTGGGAGTGTCCATTGTCCAAATATAAGCACGGCTCTTCTGCTGCAATAATGCATTCTGTGAGGAGTCATATGGTCTTGTGTGCCTTGGAGAACCACACTGTGTCTGTCTCCCCCCCAAAGCCAGACATAGCATCAGTTGGAAATGTGATTCTGTGGAGGGGTAGGGCCTTACATGGGACAAAATGTCTGGTTCTTGGCATCATAACTCTCCACTAACACTGAAGGTGTATTTAAATCTCAGTTTCAGAACTGAATGCTGATAGAACTTACTCAAGTTATTGAACACTTAAAATAGAAACAGAAGAAAAGAGGTGGGAACTTTAAATTTTAAACAAAATATGATCCTCTCACTGCATGGCCGCCCATAAATATATTAGAATCAGCTTAGTATTTTCAACCTGTGTGATGAAAGATGAAAAACTGTCAAGTGAGAGAACAAGCTTAAATGAGGACTGTAGGGCAAATCCTAGCAGATTTGCTTCCACTTGTGCAGATGGATGTTCCAACATGGATTCTGTGTGGGCTACTTTATCAATGGTTCCATGTCATAACTGAAGATTATGACAGCAAAGATTAAACAGTGACCAACACATGAGCAAGTGCTAATCACTGAAAACAAAATCGGCAATTAGCACTACACCGACTACAATAAGAGCACCGATAGGACACCACACCCTATACGAGAGCTATATACACATACATTTTATGTGGGTGCTATCCTCCTCCCCTTTGGAGGACCTCTGAGGTCATGCACAGCTTCACCCCCCCATCCAATATTCTGTCCTTGGGTTCTTATTCCCTATATGCTTCGCCTTGCACTTTTTGGCATTGAATTTCAACTGGCAAATCTTTGATCACCTCTCTAGCTTTTGCAAGTCTCTCTCTGAATTTCCCTGTCCACCTCCTTGCTGTCTACCCTGCCACAGAGCTTAGTTTCATCTGCAGAGAGACACATGTTACCCTGGAGTCCTGCTCCCATGTCACTACTGAACATATTGAAAAGGAGTGGACCAATGGCCAACCTTTGTGACACCCCACTTGTGACCTCCCTCTCTTCTGATTTAACTCCATTAACCACAACCCTCTGCTGTCTCCCTTCCAACTAGTTTCTTGCCCATCTGAGTCTTTCGCTGTAACCAGATCCTCTAGCTTCTTCAACAACCCTGTGAGGCACTGTGTCAAAAGCCTTGCTGAAATCAAAGTAGAGTAAATCTACAGCATGGTCCTTATCCACTACCCTTGACACCCAGTCAAAGAATACTATCAGGTGGTTTGACAAGTACAATATTTTAATGCACCTTTTTTGATACACTTTACTCAACTGCACAGCGGCATGAGCCCCAATACCTTCTGGGATCAGTAGATGATAATACTGAAATTACCAATGAAGAAATTCAAAAAGCAAATCAGTTAAGGCCCTGGCCCTGATAAGATTCCAGCAGATGGTAAATTCATATTGGTGATTTCTTTTGCTGTCCCATCACTTTACTAAAATTCTCAAAATTAATTTTATTACCATGTCCTGGAAAAAAATCACAGTAATAGTTCTAATTTTGAAAAACAATGGTTCTCCAAAAGATCCCCTTACATACAGGTCAATTAGCCTGCTCAACAGCATGCAGAAAACTTTCTGAAGCAAAATATTTGATAAACGGAATACCTGGCTTACAGAAAATCAAATTTTATCAAAAGCTCAGTTTGGTTTTCAACAGGCAAGATCCACTTTCGAGTGTTGCTTCATCCTGTACCATCTGATGGAAATATACACTGACATTGAAAATGTTTCTTTATACATAAAATGTTTCTTTATATATAGCATTTATAGACTTCTCACAGGCCTTTGACTCAGGTAGCTGGCTGCTTCCTTAGCAAAAGATAGGCAGAACTGTGGTTCCTGACCATGAGTTGGCAATTATTGTTAACCTGTACCCCCAAACATGACAGGAACACAGGTTAGATACTGTATTGATGTTACTCTTTCCAGGAATGTGTTGACAAATATTGGAGTAAAGATGGGTTCCTTCTAGTTCCCTCTTTATTTAACATTTATATGAATCCCATCCTTGAAGAAAGTAATAAGTCTGTTTTCCACAAATGACAAAGCTGCGGTTCACTAGCTTATGCAGATGACACATTTCTTTTATCAACCTCAAATGTGCGCATACAAAGGAATTTAACACATTCTGAAACTCATAAAACATGGAAACTAAAAATAAATAGCACCAAATACCAAACTATGGTTGCAGGAAAAGACTCAAGTAAATCACAATGGTATCTAAATGGCTGTAGTCTTATAAAAGAAAAGCTTTGTGACTGCCTAGACAACCCTCGCACTTTTTCTATTCCAAATTCTCCCCCATCTGGGACAAAAATGCCCCATTCAGGAAATCCAGTCAGAACTTCCCATCACCCCTGGTTTACCCCTGAAATCATTGACTTGTGCAAGTCCTGAGACCTCACATGGGCCCACTACAAATGATCCCACTCCTCTTCTGACCTTACCTCTTGCAGGGCTCTGAGAAACAAATGTATGAAGTCTGTCTGGGCCGCGAAATCACACTACTTCAAGGCCAACCTCCAGAATAACCTTAAATCCCCTGCTAAATTCTGGAAGGTTATCCACTCCCTTTTTAATCCCCTTGCCCAATCCACCCTCCCCAATCCTCGTGGTTAATGGTTTACCTGTGTCTGATCCTACCTCGGTTACAGCTTACTTCAATGAGTTCTTCACAACCTGTGCTGTCCCTACTTTTCTCACTCTAGGCTCCTCTCCTTCCACTCCTGCTCCCTTCCAACCATCAACTGGCTCCCATTTCTCCCCCAGTCACCATTCAGGAAACTCTGCTTGCCATATCCTCTCTCAATCCATCAAAGTCCAGCCCTGGCAGTGTAGACCACAAGCTCTTCCAGCTCTTGGCTCCTGCCATTGCAGCTCCCCTTACTCACCTGATTAATCTCTCCTTCTCCTGGAAGTTGGCCAAAGTTATTCCACTTCACAAACACATGACGCCTCCTCCCATGGCAACTTCCATCCCATCTCCTTCCTCCCCTCCCTCTCTAAGCTGCAAAAGAAACCAATCCATTCTAGATTCATCAACTTCCTATCATCCTCCAACTTCCTCTCACCTTTCCAGTCTGGGTTCCGGAAGCACCACTCCACTGCCTCCTCACTGGTACTTGTCACTGATGCAGTCTTCACCGGGATGGTAAGGAGCACATCACAGCCGCTGTAGTCATCGATCTGGCCAAAGCCTTTGATTCAGTGTCCCACTCATTCCTCCTAGATAAGTTGAGCTCTGCTGGCCTCTCAGCTCCCACTGTTGCTTGGTTCTGCTCCTATACCTAACAGGCTGACAACTGGAGCAAGTTGGAGGTACCCTGCAACCTCCCCTTCCTATCCATACTGGGGTCCCACAGGGCTCCATCCTGGGTCCTGTCACAAACCCCTTCCTATCCATACTGGAGTCCCACAGGGCTCCATCCTGGGTCCTGTCCTTTTCTTCATTTTCCTGAATGATCTCCCCTGTGCCTGTGCCAACTTGCACATACACATGTATGCAGATGACACAGTAATTTTCACCTCCAGTCCCTCCACTGCAGCTGTGGAAGATCTGCTCCAGCAGGACTTCAGTGATGTTCTGCACTGGTTCCAATCTAACCAACTCAGAGCGAACACTAAAAGAACAGTGTCCATGACCTTTGGTACCAGTCAAAAGCTGGCCAGATGCTCTTCTCCTCCTGTTTTCACCACTCTGGATGGCACTCCTCTTGAGTCAGTTCAGACATTCAAGTACCTTGCTGTGTGGCTAGACAGCAAGTTTGACTTCTTAGTCCATATTGATGCCATCCATAGAAAACTCCATCCCAAGCTTTGTGCAGTGTATTGCAAAAAAAGACTGTTTATCTCTGCATGTCTGCAAGGAGCCTGTTACCAGAATGGTTCTCCCTGTCTTTGACTATTTGAATGTGGTCTATGATACTGCCCCTTCCACTTTCCTCACCAGACTGAACACATTCTGCAACTCCTTCTGCCACTTCGCTGCAAACTCTCCGCTCCTGCACACACCACTGTTTATTGTATTCATCCCTATCCATCTTCCCTCTGTCCTCACATCACTAGGCTGTCACTGTACCTCCTTCATGTCCAAATACTGCTTTAGTTCCTGTTCCTCGTACCTCTGCTGTTTCCTCTTCCAACTTCCCCTTGCTTCCTGTTCCCTTCATTCAAGGGACCATTGCACTTTCACCACTCCTCACCCCAACTGCACTGCTGGGCAGTCTGCCTTCTCATATCAATTTCCCTAACTCTGGAATCAACTCCCCTCCTCCATCTGTCTCTCCCCTTCCCTTCCTCAGGCTCTCTCAAGCACCAGTTGAAATTCCAACCCCTTCCCACTTGTTCCTATCATCCCTCCTCCTGACTCCCCCCAGGTCAAGCCTTAACCACTCTGCTAAATAACCAGTTGGTTCACACTTGAGCCTTGTGGGCCAAAATGTGCCATTCACAGAGTCACTTCTGTATGTGCAGTTGTTAGGTGCTCTTTGAGCTGTACCCCACTATATATCTCTGCTTATTAAAGGGACACTGCCCACCCCTTTAGGCCTCAAGCTGTCTCTAGTTAAAAAAACAAACAAACATATTTTATACTTATTTGCATTTTGTAGAATGTGCTGAGGTGGCTGATAATTTGATTCTGATTCCTTTGTTCTTTTTAAAAGTGAAAAACAGACTGCCCACCATACCGGTGTTACCACACCAAAATATGTTTGTTTATATTTCTTAATCAACTCCCACTGCATCTTTCCTGTACTTGGGAACAACCCCAAAACAGTCTCACCACTCAAGATGTAGTGGGAGGAGACTATTGCATCATGAGTGGCTGCATTGCTTTGCGGTTGTTCCTAATGTCCAGGAAGTGAGCAATACGAATGCATCAATGATTTGAAACCCAACAAGGTTAGGTGTAATTGTAGAATTACCATGCATTTCACTGCTACTAAGAAAGAAGGCAGATTAAACCACCAGCAACACCATTTTTTCAACAAGCAATAATATGCTGCAAAAAGGGTTGGCAGTGTCCCTTTAAGGTTTTGTATTTTTTTTACTAAGTTTGTACACATCTTTTATTTAATGTTGTTCCACAGTTTATACTCATATGTATTGCGTTACTGTTTTTCCTTTGCTCCCCATCCCTGGGTCGCACTTGGAAAAGAACTTCAGCTCAGTGTGCCTCTCCCGGTTACCAGAATTTAAAATAAATAAATAAATAATAAATATCTGGGCATTAAATTCTCAAGAAATATAAAATGGAATCAGCATTTTTTTTTTTTATATATTTACAAAATATGACTAAATAGTCTATTGGAACAATTAACCACATCACTCAGCAATGTGGTGGTCATTATATTAAGCCTGCACTTCAGGTCATAAATGACAAGATTAAAACATCTATACGAGTGCAATATTTGGAGATTTTTAGAGCTTGACCCTATAGAAAGAATCAGGTACAATTCACATACATCTGTCATATGAGTCCTTAAATCAAATGCCATTGTATTGGTTAGATCCATCTGAGCTAGGCCAGCTCCCAATCACATGTAATGTTGACTTCAGGATATGCAGATATTGCTTTTCAAAGATTTCCTTTACTCCTAGTAAATATCTTCAGTACTCATTAATGGAAAAAAGCTATTATCTAGAAGTAAATTTTAAGACCCCATGGCAACATAATTTATTTAGCTTAATAAAACTGGTATGGGTTATTTGTGCCACTTCCCCACATTTGATTCTTTTAATTTGATTTTTTAAGATACACCAAAGAATTTTGGATCAAGCGGTGCAGAGTCAGCTGATGATGGTTTCAAAATAAAAATCAAGCAAGTGGATGGCCATCATCAAAACATGACTTAAAAGTTAGCATACTATTAATTTTGCACATACCCCAATAGTGCAAAGCATCATGGGAAGCATATGCAGCTGCCCATGAATTAATTTGGACTGGCTCAACTCTAAGCAGAATT
This sequence comes from Neoceratodus forsteri, assembly GCA_016271365.2. Classification (NCBI taxonomy): domain Eukaryota; kingdom Metazoa; phylum Chordata; order Ceratodontiformes; family Ceratodontidae; genus Neoceratodus; species Neoceratodus forsteri. Next base: position 273,646,210 of record JADMNL010000024.1, read on the forward strand.
GCATGGTGCCAAAAGGCCTCACAATACAATCAACAAAGGCTGAGAACAGCAGACACAGACACATGTTTCGTCTTTATTTGGACTCATCAGTGTGCCATATCTGTATCTCAGCCCAGGGAGAGGTAGCCAGCTACCCTACAGGGGATCTTATTGGTTTGTGTCATGGGCAGCCCAAAATAGAGAAGAGAACTGCAAAAGAACCCCAGAGCAAATGCACTGGGGCAAGGATTATCCTGGAGGAAAGTGGCCATACAGGGTGGCTGGCTACGTCTCCCTGGGCTGAGATACAGACATGGCACACTGATGAGTCCAAATGCGGATGAAACGTGTCTGTGTCTGCTGTTCTCAGCCTTTGCTGATTGTATTGTGAGGCCTTCTGGCGCCATGCAATTCTACTTAATGTTGAGCCAGTTCAAATTACTTCATGGGCATCTGCATATGCTTCCCATGATGCATTTTATTATTGGGGTATGTGCAATTTGTTTTTTCTTTAAAATTTGGCTGTATGGCCAATATCCTCTGGGATAACCCTTTCCCCAGTGCATTTGCTCTGAGGTTCTTTTGTAATTCTCCTCTCTCTATTTTGGGCTGCCAATGACCAAACCAATAAGATCTCCTGTAGGGTGGCTAGCTACCTCTCCCTGGGCTGAGATACAGATATGGCACAATAATGAGTCCAAATGAGGACGAAACATGTGTCTGTGTCTGCTGTTTTCAGCCTTTGCTGATTGTATTGTGAGGACTTCTGACACCATGAAATTCTGCTTAAAGTTGAGCCTGTCCAAATTAATTAACAGGCATCTGCATATGCTTCCCATGATGCTTTGCATTATTGGGGTATGTGCAGTTTGTGTTTTCTCTGAAATTTGGCTGTATGGCTAATATCCTCTGGGATAACCCTTTCCCCAGTGCATTTGCTCTGGGGTTCTTTTGTAGTTATCTAATTTTGCCACTGAATCCACAAGGCAGAAGACTGATAATTTATTGAGCTGAGCTTTATCATAGCACATTTTTAAAAGCACAGTATTCCAAAAATGAAGCTCTCTTTTGACATTGCGCTTATGAATCAAATTTGGAAGATCATTTGTTATGTGTCTTATTTGTCCTTTACTCAATAATAAATGAGCTATCTATCTTGTGCCTTATCTAGCCAGTACGTTTGAGCCAAGGATGAAATTATTACAAAGAACAATTAATTCAAAGTCAAGAACAACCATTTGCATTTTAGTAGCCTACACTGGAGCAATAAAAAAGACTTCTTGGGCCTTGCTTATACTTTCATTTAACTATTTGGATCTATGATTTTAACATTTGTTTTATAATATTAGAAATGCTGTGAACGTTGGAGAGAGGAAGAAGACGTGCATCTGATTTCTAAGCTGCAGACCTTATGTGGGAACCCTTGCCTGGATGTTTGCACTAGAATTCAGATGAAATGGGGGACAGAAGCTGGTAGCACCATAACAGAGCAAGGATGAAGGAATTGCTAGGAGTTCGCAGGTAACACCACAACGTCCAACTCAGAGCACAAGTGGAAGGTTTTAAGTAGATTTTTCATGACCCTAATTATAACCTCCCACTTTGGCCCTTTGTATGCAGATACGTATTGGAGACAGCGTAATCAGCAGGCCCATCATACCCATGTCATTTGGAGCTGCCCCAGATTAGAACAGTTTTGGGACCTGTTAGGGGAAGCCATTAAACATGTATTAGAGATACTCCCCTGCAGACCCAGCATTGTGTTTGGGGCTTGCCTCCAGTACAGGCCAGGCAAAAAAAAAAATGTCTGTTTCTATAATGCAAAATGGCTGCAGTCAACACCCCTTACTGTTAACCAATGGCTTGACATCCGAATGGATGACCACCAAGATTAGGAATTCAGTAGAAAAGATGAAATCCTAACAGAAGCCATTTTGTAACTATATTGAATCCACAAGAAGGGATGGGGTCTTGGAGTTAATAACACAGTTAATGGGTATCTAATCAAGTAAATACATCACAACATGTTTCTTCCTGTCTCCAATATGCAAGTTGTTTTTAATCGGCGACCAAATGTCATGGTAGCAGGTGTATTTACAGGATCAATGGGTTGTTTATTTATTGTTTTTCCTGTTTGTATTTTGTGTACTTCTTGACATGTATTCTGGTTGTACTGTTCTGTGATTCTCAAGTTTAAAATTTGAATAAAATTATATTGCTGAAAAAGAAATGCTGTTTCACTCTTTTACTGGAATGATTTGTATTTTGTAATGACAAATATGCTTGACAAATAAACTTAAAAAATGAAGTAATTAAGCAGCTAAGTGACCGAAACAAAATTATATTTTTTAGATGACAACCACTTATGATGTTAGGATTATAAATATAGTCACATGCATATTGTTATGGTGTGAAAACTCAGAAAGGAAGTTGAGCAGTTCTGATGCATTAAGAATCTCTTCAGATATATCAGGGAAAAGAGGAAGAGCAAGGATCAAATCATCAGGATCAGGAAAAGCAGTGGGTGGGTAGATAAGGGGGCTGAGATGGCTGAAGTACTTAACTAGTACTTCTGCTCAGTATTCACAAAGGAGAGAGATGGGCCCATACCTGAAGGGAAAGGAGGGGTGGGAGGTGGGGGTGAGACAATCATGGATGGGGAAATCACAGTGGAAAGGGTGCTGGAGGGCCTTCGGTCCCTGAGGGTGGACAAGGCATCTGGGCCAGACGGAGTTCATCCCAGGGTGCTGAGGAAGCTGGCAGAGGTCCTGGCAGGGCCATTGGCAGACCTATTCAACACCTCTCTAAATATGGGGTGTGTGCCCTGGGATTGGTGGGAGGCGCACATGGTATCTCTCCAAAAGAGTGGACCCAAGGATGAGCCAGGGAACTATAGACCGGTGAGCCTTATCTCAATTGTAGAAAAACTGATGGAGACTATCCTCAAAGAAAAGTTGGTACAATTTCTTGAGGATAATGATCTACAGGATGACAGGCAGCACGGGTTTGTCTCTGGCAGATCCAGCCAGACAAACCTGGTGGACTTTTATGACTGGGTCACGAGGGCACTGGACAGGAGCCGTGCAGTGGATGTAATCTACCTGGATTTTAGCAAAGCCTTCAATTCAGTGCTTCACAGGAGGTTGACCAGCAAGTTGAAGGGTCTGGGAGTAGGAAGGAAGCTAGTCAGATGGGTTGAAAACTGGCTGTGGGATAGACAGCAGAAGGTAGTGGTGGGGGGGTGAGGCATCAGAACCCAGGGCAGTGACAAAGGGTGTCCCACAGGGCTCGGTACTGGGACCAGTCCTGTTTAACATTTTCATCACAGACATAGCAGTAGGGATCAAGAATAAGATCAGTCTCTTCGCAGACAACACCAAGATCTGTGCTGAGATGGATGGGGGTGAGGGGGGCAAAATACTTCAGGAGGGTTTGGCAAAACTGGAGGAATGGTCACACACCTGGCAGCTTGGGTTCAATGCCAAGAAATGCAAAGTGATGCATTTAGGAGCCAGGAACCCAGAATACAGTTACTGGTTGGGGCACGTCCAATTATCCACATCCAAGGAGGAGAAGGATCTGGGAGTGCTTGTCATTGGGGTAATTAACCACTTGGCACAATGCAGGAAGGCAGAGCAAGGCAAACAGAATGCTGGGGTGCATAGCAAGGGGGATTACGTCTAGAAGTAGTGAGGTCATATTACCCCTTTACAGGTCCCTGGTGAGGCTGCACTTAGACTACTGCATACAGTTCTGGTGCCCATACTTAAAAAGGGACATCAAACTGCTGGAGGCAATGCAGCGCAGAGCAACAAAGATGATCCTGGGGGTTGGGGATAGACTTTACGAAGAAAGACTAAGAGAGCTCAATATGTATACCTTGGAGAATAGAAGAGAGAGAAGGGATATGATTGAGACCTTCAAGTACCTGAAGGGGATGAACAGAGTGGGCAACAGTTGTGTGGTCACTCTTAACAGTAGAAGGGAAACCAGATGGCGCACTCTGAAATTGGAGTGGGGGCAGATTCAGGAAGGAAATGAAGAGACACTATTTCAATGAAACGGTGGTGGCAGGGTGGAACGCGCTGCCAGAAGAAGACGTGTCATTGCAGACAGTGGGGAGCTTCAAGAGGGAGTGGGACAGACTCAAAGGGGGGAGTACAACCCAGGAGGGGGAGGATGGAAAGTGAGGATGTGGGCGACAGCTGCAGTCTAATGGACTGATGTGCTGCACACTCGAGCAGACTTGAAAGACCATAACGCCTATTTCTGCTGGCAAATTTGTATGGTCGCTAATCTGAGACCATTCCTGCTATCATGAATGTGCTGGTTGGAAGCATTTAAATAAACTATTGAATCAATGTGACCAAAATGTTTTTAAAGAGGGAGTTTGGCCAAAAGTACTACATTGCAGAATTAGAATAAGCATAACCCAAAATAAGCATCATACCAAAAACTGGATTGCTAAGTGAATTTGTTTAAAGAGTGGCTCTGGCCAAAAGTGATACATTGCAGAATTAAAATCAGCATATCTGAAGTAAGCCTCATACCAAAACTTAGATCTCTAAGTTACTTAATTTAAAAGGTGCAAGCCATTTTGTAACCCTGATTTCACTCCCTGTTCAAAAAAGCCAGGGTCATTGAAGCGCTACTGATGATGTCATAACCAGAACTCACAACATAGTCCTCCCTGTCAGCAACCTTATAGAACTTATTTCTCCAAAGTTTAAGAAACTCTAGTTGTAGTAATTATTTGAAATATAAAAAATGACACAGGACTGCATGCAGAATGCATACATGTCCAGAATGTTCAGATGCATGGTATTGTATTTAGAATGGGGTAGGAGCTGGTTTTGGAATGCAGCACTGGAAGAAGCCATATAATATCAAGGTGGTGCACAGTTTCAGGATGTTAAGGGAACATAATCTCAGAATGTGGCCAGAATATGTAATCTCAACATGTGGTGGGGACACTCAGAATGTGACAGAGCCACACACACCAAGGAATTTGGCAGGGACTAACAATTTCAGAATACAGTGGGGCTGCACGTTGTCGGAATGTGACAGAATACACCATTTTATTCTTATATTGCTTGTCTCTGCCATATGCCAAAATTGCACCTACCTACAACATTTAAAAAGTATACATCCAATCCCTACCACATTTCAATATTGCACATCCCTGCCACAATTTATTACACCACTGCATTCTAAATTTCAGTGTCCCTGCCACATTCCAAAATTGTGTGTGCCTTCTACTTTCTGAGACTGTGTCATTGTTGTCTTCCACAGTTGCAACCTGGTGGTATTCTGACTGGAATCTCATCCCTGCAGTATTCTAAAAATTGAACACAATCTTTGCATTTTAAAGCCATGTTTGCTATTACATTCCAACCCCCCATCAAATTCTTAAGTGCCTTGCATCTACACATTATGGAAGTGCATGTCCTGTACCCTCCAAGTGTCAACTTTCCTTTTTCAAATGTTTACTAAAACTGCAGTTTTATGTAATGTGGGAGAAATAAACCCTTTAAGGTAGCATTCAGGGAGGACTAGGCTGTGTATTGTGGTTATGACATCATCAGTAGCTCTCACTGAAAGTGTTTTTTTTTCCATAATATATTTTTATTAGTTATTAGATATAAACATAAAAGGCAGTGTAATAACAGAAATGTTCCACTCCATTAATTCATTTCAAATGAGCAGACAGTATCTAATGTAAAATTGAATAAGTATGCATCTATATACTGAATTAATTAGCAAACACAGTAAGTGATTGGCAGGGTATCCATAAAACCATACTAACAGAGTCTAATTATTTAGATTATCCAAACCTATGGAGTTTTTATTTTATTAATTTATTTATTTATTTACTGCTAGGATTACAAATACCTTTGAACCAGAGGTTCATTTACAAAAGTTCTGCGTCAGCATGAAATATAGACAAACGCAGAGTACAAATGAAAGAAAAATCCATACCATAAAGAAATCATTATCATAATACACTGACAGTAAATATAGCAAATACAGTTGGTTCGGGTTGCATAGGACAGGGATACAGAAAACATAGGCAAAAAATTGACATCATTATTCATTAACTGTAGATACAATTGGTTCAGGTAGCAATAGCATAATACCAGACTACAGAGTGTACATATTCCAGGAGATGTACCACAGGGTGGGAGGTGGGGAGCAGAATAGCATAGGGTTAGAATGAACACCATGGAAGGTGTGCAGTGTAGAAAGGGAACAAGGTGGAGAAAAATGTAATCAAAATTATGACATTGTCGCAAAGTGCTAAACCGCAGAAGTGCCGGGGCTCGAGGAGAAGGGGAAAGGGGGAGGGGTTCGGGAGAGACCAAGGTAATATAAGGAGGGAAGCAGGTGGTATGTCACAGGGAGGAGGAGGTAAGGAGGAGAGGGGGGAGTGAAGGGATGTGGAAAGGGGAGGAGGGTAGCAGGAGAAATGAAAACAATGTGAGGGACAGGAGGTGGGGTCCTGGTGGTTTAAGGAAGGAGGGGGAGAGAGGTGAGGGTCAGAGGGTGAGGTCCTGGTTGTTTAAGGAGTTAGAGGGAGAGAGGTGGGCAGGAGGGGTGAGAAGTGAATTAGGTGGCAGCAGGGGCCTGCAGAAAGAATGGGTGACCCGCAGACCCTAGAGGGTGCAGTTGCACTTGCTGAGATTAGTGAGATGATGGCACAGTTTGTGCTTGTATGGGCCAAGTTTGTTCTCATCTGAGACTTCAGGAGGGAGACCATTCATTAGTGTTGGGGCCCTGCTATAGAAGGCATGCTGAGCCTGGGAGGTACTGCAGAATGGAACAAGAGACATAAGTTTGAGCATACTACGTGTAAAGCGTATGTTATGTGTAGATTGTATGAAGGCATACATTACAGGAAGGGTGAGGCAAAGGCAGATTTTCTTTCCCAGGAGGCAGGTCTGATAGGCTAATCTACCATCAAGATTAAGTCAGTTAGAGTGTTTGTATAGATCACAGGTATGTGTACACTTTCCTGCTCCTGTGACAAGTCTGCAGCACTTATTAAGGGTGATCCTGATTCTTTTTAGGGTGGCGTCTAAGACAGCCCCATAGAAAATTAGCCCATAATCAATTATGGACAGGATAGATCTAGTTACTGCAGTGCGCATGGCTTCTTTGGTCAGACAATGGCGATGGCGGTAGAGGACCCCAGTTCTTGAGTTAATGGTTTTGGAGATGTGGTGGACATGCGATCTGTAAGAAAATGTGGAGTCAAGGGTAATGCCAAGATATTTAAACTCATGCACTTGGTCGAGTGGTAGTTATTGTTTGTTGTAGAGGGTAAGGCTGGCCATTCTAAATTTGCTGTGGGAGTTATAAAACAACAAGGCCTTGGTTTCTTTATAGTTCATCAGCAGTTTATGCTGATCAAACCAAGATTCTGCATGACTGAAGTTCTTCTGGAGATCTTGAGAGAGTGGGGCAGGGTCAGTATGGGTAGAAAAGAGCACTGCGTCATCTGCATAAAGTATTATTTTATTTTCACAGACTGCAGGAAGGTTATTTATTTTTTATTTATTTATGACTAGGATTACAAATACCTTTGAGCCAAGGCTCTTTTACAAAGGTCCCACGTAATGCGAAGCAGTTTGAGCCTCTACTTGCTAATCTTACCCTGACTCAGCTTATCCAGGAACCAACCAGACGGTCGGCAAATGGATCCTCCAGCTCCCTACTGGACTGGATCCTGTCCAACCACCCAGACAGGATCTCTTCAGCTGGAACCTTATCAGATTCTATCTCTGACCATTCCCCGGTCTTCTGTGTGTGGAAAATTCCCTCCCCCAAAATTCCTCACAAAATCATGCATATCAGAAACTTCTCCAGGTTTGACCCTGAGGAGTTCCAGGAGGACCTAAGGCTTACTGACTGGTCTGGGGTGCTAGGAGACACTGACCCCTCAGTGGCAGCCTCCCACTTTCTTGCCACCTTTGGGGCCCTGCAACACAAGCATGCTCTGAAGGTCATCCGTAGGGTGAGGGGGTCTGCTACCCTTTGGCTGCATGGCAATCTCCTGGCCCAAATGTGGGCTAGAGACAAGTGCTGGGCCCACTTCAAAAGTTCCTGTGATCTCACAACTTTCCAACAATACAGACACCTCAGAAACAAGTGTAAAAAGGCCACCAGGGTTGCAAAAAGTGACTTCTGCAAGTCCGCCCTACTCAGCTCCGCCAGTGACCCCAGGCGGTTCTGGAGAAATATAAAAACCCTTGTCAGCGGGTCCTCCCATCTGGGGGTATCTGACATGATTATCAATGGGGTCTCCTGTAACAAGTCCCACACTATCGCCAAATCCCTAAATTCACACTTCTCAGACCTATCGGCCTTCACTGCACTCTTCCCGTCTGGTGAGTGTACATCCTCCCTCCCTCCCCCATCTACTCGGCGGGAGGATCACCCCCCTCGACAAATGTTTTACCTCGGGGCTGTGACAGTCTTGGACATGCAGAGGCATCTCACCGGCCCCTCCCAGTACTCCAGCCCCAGCCGAGATAACCTGGAGCCAAAGCTTCTAAAGCTTGGTGCTTCCCACATTGCCTCCCCAGTAGCTCACATCTTTAACCTATCCCTTGCATGGGGGTCCATTCCTGATATCTGGAAGGAGGTGAGAATAGTCCCTGTCCTGAAGCAGGGCAATCCCAAAATACCGGACAACTATCGTCCGATTGCTATTCTTTCATCCCTTAGCAAACTCTTCGAAAAGGTTGTGGCTGAGCAGCTCTCAGAGTATATACAGCTCCATGAGCTGCTATCTCCGTCCCAGCATGGCTTTCACAAGGGGCATAGCACCACCACAGCCTTGGTCTCTGTCACATCAAGCATCAGAACAGCCATGGACCAGGGCAAACTCTCTGGAGCCATATTTATTGACCTGCCCAAAGCCTTCGACCTTGTCGATCACGCGTTGCTTTGCTCACAGTTGTGGTCACTTGGCCTCTCCTCCCCCGCCATGAAATGGCTTACGGGCTACCTGCATGAAGAACACAGCGGACCAGCTTCAAAAAAAGTCCTCTCTGAGCCCTTACTGATGACCTCAGGTGTCCCCCAGGGTTCGGTACTGGCCCCCTCTTCTCCTTCTTTATTAATCAACTACCAATGGTGGCAACCAATTGCAGTACCACCCTATACGCAGATGACCTGATTATAATGGTCCACTCCCGGGATACTGCTACTCTTAACCAGCGCATGTCTGAGGACTTTAACAATGTCCTGGCCTGGGTTACTAATCATAAGCTGGTCTTGAATCTGAAAAAAACACAGGCTATGCTATTTGGCTCAGTAGCCAAAATCAAAGCCTTGTCAGCCCCGCTGGGTATTACCAGTCCAGATGGATCCTCCCTCCCAGTAGTGAACTCTGTCAAATACCTTGTCGTCACACTTGACCTCCAACTTGACATGGGGAGTCACATCTTAAATGTCTGCAGGGCAGTGAACTGTAAGCTGGGCCTGGCCTACAGGGCCAAATACAACCTCACACCTGCTGCCAGACTTGCCCTTGTGAGAGGTGTACTTCTTCCCTCCCTTAGCTATGGTCTGCACCAATTTGCTCGCTCCTCTAAGACTCACCTCACTCGGTGGCACATGACATATAACAACATCTGTCATTTTGCCCTGGCTGCCCCACCCATCACTGCGAGCTATACGAAAAACTCTGCTGGCTCTCTCCAGTCAGGTACCTGGACTTCGCGGTAGGATGCCTCACGGGTAAAGTGATTAGAACTGGCACCCCCCCGGGGGCAGGCCCAGCTTCTACCACCAGCTGACATCTCTCCCTACCCTCTTAGGTCCCAGGCTTCGGGGACGCTCAAAGTCCCCTCCACCCGAACCTTCATGGGAGATAGGGACTTTGCCGTATGCGCACCCAGACTCTGGAACCCTTCCCTGAGTATGTTCGCTCAGCCCCCTCCCATCAGAGTTTTCGAAAATTCCTGTGGGGCTTCTTGAAACAAGCCTCATCGTGTGACTGCCCCAAGCCTCCTTAGTGCAACGTCACCTGACAACCTGACCCAAGCTGCCTCTTACAGGTGCTGCCTGAAACACTTTGCTTGTTCCCACGATTCTATGACTTACCTGGGTACTAGACTGAGGACACAATTGTCTACATTCACATACTCTGGTCGTGCCTTAATTTATATGTCTTTAACGTGTTTATGACTTGTTATAATTGTCTGCGACCAATTTACCCTGGTGGTGCCTTAACTATAATGTTATAAGCTGTATTAAGACTTACTACTCCCTTGGATAATGTTACCCACTGTACTCCTATACGTTGTTGTGCTGTCATGATGTACTTGCATTTTTCTCTGTACCATTCTGTATCCCTATGTTGTATTCTCCCAGGTCATTCCTGAAAATAGGCATAATGCTTGTCTAGTGTACTTACCCAGTCAACAAAAGCTAAATAAATAAATAAATTTACAGCACAATACAGAGAATAAGGACATAAAATGTTAAGAGTGGAAGTAAAGCAATACTGTAGTCAGAATTAGCTGTACTTGAGTGAGAATAGCATAGAGGAAGACCAGGGTAGAAAACAGGATTGAAGAGAGATGGGAGAGGGGTACTCAAGGGGAGGGGGGACACAAAAGGAGGTAGGAACAGCCAGAGGCATTGTCAGCTTCACAGAGGTAGAAGCAGCCAGTGGCATTGACAACATAAGAGGGGGAAGTACTAGCAGAGGGAAGAGGAGGGGGAGATATGGCAATGGGGGAGGGAAGTGGGAGAAAAAGGGAAGAATAAGATAATAAGTGTTAGAAAGGAGGAGCATGGAGAGGCTTGGTGAATGGTAGGTAGGGCTGATTATATGTAGCAGTCACAGGAGCCAGAGGCAGTGAGATGAAGGCGGAGCCGGGATTTGAACGAGCCAAGCTTGGGAGTGGAGGAGATGTCAGGGTTGTTAATGAAGAGGCTGAATAATAGCAGGCAAAGGATGGATCCCTGGGTTAACTTAAACAATGAGTTTCAGTCTAGGATTTCCAGACCAAGCTTCAGAAATGGGGCCCGTATCTTTTGGAACGTTTCATTCTTATCAATTATGGCATATCTAATTCTTTCATTGTTAGCCTGTATAGACATTTGTTCATGCCATTCACTAAGACAGGGGGTGTGATTCGACTGCCAATTTCTTAAGAGTGGCTTTTTTTAAACAGGCAGTGAAATTAGTGTTACAAAATGATTTGTAACTTTTAAACAAAGTAACTTAGATGTCTTATTTTTGGCATGAGGGGATATGCTGATCTAAATTCTGAATTCACTGATGCCAGAAATTTTGGGAGGACTCCAGTTCCCATAAACACGCCTATCTACAGGACACGCACCAGTGAAAGGAGTGCTTTACTTGGTGAGGACTATTGCCTTAATCCATAGTAATTATTTATACTATATGGTGAAGGAGAATACTATGGTTGCAGTCATTCAATTATTACCTAACATCTCCTATCTTGGTTGCATAACCCCCGCAAGAACACACACACACACACACACACACACACACACACACACACACACACACACACTATATACTAATCTGCCTGCATCATGGCTGTGCTTGTGAGTGCCTGTCCATGTTATCAGTCTATGTCTGGAGTGGCATTCTGTTTTAAAGGGAAACTAAAGCAAATTTTACAAATATGGTGTGCAGGGTGTTTTTGATTTGTAGGGGTAGCCCTAGTGTGCCCTTCCCTTTGTTTGTTGTAAGAAGTTTTTTTTATTTGTCTGCTAGTTGTATGGCCCATGGGGATCTCCATGGTTACATTTTTCATGTTTCTTCTTATTCCTACAATGCCTCTTGTCCCATATGATAGTCATGCATCAGGACCATTTAATCAACAAGAGTTGTTGTTTTATCACATGTACAGCAATAGAGCTGTGATTTTAAGTAACTTTCCTTTTCCAGGGAGCACTAACGAAAGCTATATTTACAGATGACTAACACCCAAATGGTAATTGAGTGCACTTTTCTGTAAGGAAACAGCTAGAGTCTTTACCAATTATAGCATCGGTGACTTGGGGTGATTTGTGTGCTTTTTTATGGTTGTGCATACATTGGTGACGTGAAAAGCTTGAAAAACAAATCATTCACTCCTCCTGGCTAGACCTAGACACATACCTAGAAAACAGAAAGTTTGGATTAGAAAGATTTATTTAATTGAAGTCAGAATATTAGGATCTTAACAGCAGATTTCTGCTGCAGCAGTTATTAGTCTCTGAATCAATTGTCCTGGGCGCATCACTGTAACATGGAACAGAAGGCATCGTAGGAACAAGAAGACCCATATAAAGTGCAAACATGGAGATCCCGGGACTATAAAATGAGCAGGCACATTTTAAAGAAATCCTTACAGCAAACAAAGGAAAGGGCACGCTAGGACTGCAACTACAAATCTGAACACTCCGCACAACATATTTTTTGTCAATTTTAACTTTAGTTTCCCTTTAATAATGTTTGTAAAAAATGGTGGAGGCTACATAGAGAGTCTTCAACCCTAGCAGCATTTTGGAAATCATCTGTGGTTCCATAACATATTTGTCCACTGATTGCGTGCAGGACTGTATGAACAAAAGAGGGCACTCTGTTAGGAAAGACACCAGTAATATGTTCTCATGTTTTGGTAGTCATAGTAACCAACTTGAGTTTTACTCTTGTAGGTTCCTGTGGCAACTGAAATACTCAAACATGCTACACTGTTGTTACTCATGGACCACCATTAGCTGTCATTGTTACATGAGTATACATTGCAATATAAACAACATTATTTTATATAGTATCTTTCCTAAAGACTGTTGCTCAAGTAAGCAATAAGACATGATGGGATGTGCATTAGACAGTTGCAACACATGGCTAGGGGGCTTAGTGAGGCATAAGGCTGTAGGCCGAGTACAGTCAGCCTCCTAGCTGTGTGTTAGAACTGTCTAACACACATCCCCAGAGTAGCTTATTGTGCTTATGAAATGGGGCTGTGTATTCTACATGGGGTTTCTAGTTTTAGTTGTGTATTAGACACTTCTAATGCATGACTAACAAACAATCAGATTGCTTGAAATCCTTTGCCCATTTTATAAAATGTTTTACAGGAGTGTGAAAAAGGGTTCCATGTCATAATAGTAATCGCAAAATAGCGAGTGCTATTATGGTGAGTGTATTTTGCCCAAAAGCATATCGGTGATATACACATACCAGTGACCCAACAGCTAGCAACAACACTACGTGTTTTTGTGGGGGGGGCTGTGCTCCCCCCATGCCCACCCTCGCGGGGGGGGTTGCCCCCTGCACCTCCCCAACTGTAGATTCCTAACTCCGGGGTATGTTGAGAAGGGTGACACCCTGTTGTGGCACAAAAAATAAAGGCAACCACCGGCAGCGGCAAAATATTGTCTCCCTGTCCCCAGTCCTGAACCCAGTACCTTCTGTGCCAGAGTTACCCACCCTCACCACCACACCACACGGCTAGCTCAGCTGCAGTAGGCTCACCACTCCCCTACAAACCCCTTCCCTATCCCTCCCCTTTCTCTTGCTATCACCCCCTTCCAGTTGCCCTTCCTTATGCTCGCTTTCATGTATGGTCACTACCATTGCAGGGTAGCCCATGGGGACAGCACTGAATATGAGTCACCGTTTTGACGGTGACTCATATTTAGTTGCTATACTCACTGGATACCATGAAAATGAAATTGACTGTATGATACATACAATAGTCTAATAAAATGATACAAAAAAAAAATAATGCATTACAATATAAGGTTATACACAAGAACAAAAAGATACCTAAGAACAGTTGGCTTTTGATCAGCTACAAAGTAGTGCTAAAGAGTTTAGTCAAAGAAGGCAACAGTATGTACAGATCTGGAGCCATACTCAAGGGAGAAAAAGGAAGTGTCGAGATGAGAGCTTATCAGCACAAAAAGTCAAAGAAGTGAAGAGAAACAAGAGGAAACAGGAAAGCTGTTCCAGATCAAAACAGCTGTAAAGGAGGCTTGGCCTCCAGCAGGGGTAAAGTTGTAGGGTGGGATAGATAGATAGCCTGGAACTAGAGGAACAGAGGGAACAATGAGGGGAGTAGATGGAGACATCATTGATGATGTAAGGAGGAGCAAGGCCATGGTGAATTTTGCAGACAAGAAAGGCAGATTAAATTGAATCCTGAAGATAACGGGGAATCAGGCAGCCCTCAAGTTAAATCAAAAGTCTTAGCTCACTTTTGGTCGGGGGCAACCAATATCATGGTTGGTCCTGGTAGCTGCAGAGATTTTTATGGTGAATTTCCCTCCAAAAATTGCCAGGAGTTCACCACCCACCACCAACAGATACAAAAGGGGTGTTTAGATTGATTAGAGCAGAGCTGAGGCTTTATGGATACTCAAAACCCTATCTTTCTTTATTGGCCCACTGATATCTGTATCCAGCTTACAAAGCAAACCCCACAAACTTGGCAGTACTACTTACATTTCAGTTAATTGGAGAAACCAGTGTGATCCAATGTTAACTGTACAGGACTGTGAGCCAGGAGATTATGGGTTAAAAGTCCATCAGAGCTGTTTAGCGTGTAACCTTAAGAAAGTCCCTTACCACTGTGCATCTTTCCTCCATCCTCCCAGCTGCAAAACTGGGCAGAAGCAGGAGTCTGCTGTAAATTAGATGTTGATCAGCTGCATTTTTCTGTCTAAATGCATTTAAAAGAAACTGTAAAAATTAGTATTGTATAAAGAATAATACATGTGTAGGTGCGTATAACCAGCATTTTCAACACACCTGAGGTGCAGGATGCTACAGAAACCCTGAGAGCAAAGCTGGAAGTGTTTACAAAAGCATCACACACTGAGGGTGTACATGCACACACCTACCCATGTTTTGTTTTTATAACTGTCCAGAATTTTTTGATAATATATGGGTTGCACAGACAAAGTGAGTCTGTATTTAAGTACCACTGTAAAGTATAATCCTCATTGCTGGTTTACTGTAGGTCAAAAGAGGAATGTCAATACCATTTTTTTTTTTGTATCAAAAATATAAGTCCTTAGTATAGAGAGATGTAGGATAAATTGTTCAGTTAGGATCACACGTTTCTTAGGGACTGCGAATGATACCAATTGCAGGTTACAGAAAATGATGTTACTTGGTGCAGTCTTTGGGAAATAACTGCCATCCTCTCTAGACAGAGATCAACTACCCATCTCTATATTGAGGATATAGTGAAACCACTTTACTCTCTCAGTATAATAACCACTTTAGGTAAGGTATACAACAAACAAACAAGCACACACATACTCCCACAGTTAAATTCTTGTAGCTCATTCCAACATCTAGAGGTATGCAGAGGTGATCAGATTTGACACTGTCTAATGTATAATACTTTTGTAAACTAAATTGTTTTCATATTGTGGGATTCTCATATGGAGTCTAGTGGTCTGACTCACCTTTGTCTACACACGGGAGACTCTGTTGTCTCTATCAACTATTATGGTTGTATAAAGTCTTCCTGAGCAGTGCTTCATTCAAAACCCCACTAATCCCACCAGTAATTCAGAATTTCAGTACCTTTCAAGTGTTTCATATTTAACAGTCAAGGACGTATTCTCCATATTGGAAACCTCTGTCTAAACTGAAACAATTTCCTCGCCACTGGATTGAAGGGGTGGAACAACTCAAACTATGACAATCATTGTAGTGCCTGGAGACCGTGCAGGTTTCTTTATCCCCACACATTTTACATGTCTGAACAGTTTCCTTATAAAGTACCTGAAATGTTCCAAGCAGCTCACCTTAGTTGTACATTTGAGCCCTCTGTGAATGAGCTTCATCCCACTCGACATAGAAGCTAAATAGTTGCCAGTGATCACGGACCATTGCATTGTATTTTGTACTTATGTACGTCATAAAAATGACAAGTTCTTAGCCAAAATCACATCCACATCCCATTCCAACAGTCCACTCAGGAATCCTCAGTCTTGGCATATGTTTCGTTATTCTCAAGAGTATTTCTATCATGAGGGTCGGATTTACCACAAACCCTTGCCACAGGTACTTTAAAAGTGAGGCTTGGAACACAAAATAAGTGATTGGTAGCCAGCACAGGAAGTGATATCACTTCCTGTGTTGACTGCCAGTCACTTCCCTTTTTGTGTTCTAAGCCTTACCTTCAAAGTGCTTATGACTAGGGTCAGTGGTTTTGCAACAGACCCGGGTGCTGTTTTGAAGGACATTTCTTTCAAATGGCAGTTGCAATAGAATTCCCTGCAAAGCTATCTTTACGCTGGACATTTCAGGCATTAACAGTAATGTAGCAGTCTCAGTTTTGGTGTGCACAAAATGAGATGTGATTCATGGAATTTGGGGATAAAAAAATATAATTTTCCAAAATCCTGTACCTTAAAAATAGACAGTTTGAACGGCTAGAAAGTACAGAAAGGGAGAGCCATATGCATATAGTTTTATCCCAAAATACTTTACAACATATCTCCTATTAAAGCAAATAATAAGTAACCTTGTATTTGTTAAGTACCCATTCCCTGGGACAGGGTGCTGTAAACAGTTCAAAGAACAAACAAATGCTTAAAACATACATCTTATTAAAATCCAATTCTTAACCTTATAATAATTTAAAATAAGTCAGATAGTAGAACAATCAAATAAAATAACTAGAACAAAATAAATAAAATCAGATAGCAGCCAATGTGTCAGAGGTCCTAACTATAACCCAAAGTCCTCCCTACAACAGGTGAGACTTCAGGACCCTCATAATGGCCTCCAATGAGTGGGGCCTTCCTCTTGGAGCTTGGCAGTGAGTTCCACAGGGCTGGGCCAGCAATCCCAAGGGCCCAATCACCAGATGATTTAAGCCTGGCCCTGGGAACCACTAGGAGGCCCACCTTGGAGTAGCAGAGACTGTATTCGCTATGGTACAGATTCAGGCAGTCATTCAGATAGCCTGGGCCCATTCAGTATAGGGCTTTATAGGTCATTATAAGTCTAATTAATTATTAATGATCTGAACTAGCTCACTGATTGGCTGCCATGCCGATCTGAAATCTTTTAGAAATGACCAGCATGGCAGCAGCACTCTGCTCACGCATTGTAAGTCGACAGCAGCGGCGCATAATCAAAACCGTTTTCTGCGCACAAAAAAAAAAAATCATTATTGTGATTAGACTTGTAATCACAATAATGACCTCAGAGCCTGTCATTTCCTTTCACTTAGTCACCTGCTGGTTGGGGGTGGCCCTCAACTGCACTTCTGGCCACCCTTCCCCACAGCCGCTCATTAATCTCTAGAAAATGACTGGCTCTTCCGTCATTATTCCTTAAGTAAAATGACCTTAAAGGTGATTCATCACCTCACCAGCAGCCAGCGCAGGCCATGCAGGACTGGGGTCATGTGACAGAACATCAGAAGGCCCATCAGCAACCTGACTGCTGCATTCTGCACCAGCTGCAGGTGACATTGGACCCCTCCACTAATCCTGACGTAAACAGAATTATAGTAGCTGAGTCTGGAAGTCACAAAAGCATGTACTAGGGATGACAAGTCATCAGACAGGATCAAGGCTTCAATCCATGCGATGTTCCTGAGATAGTAAAAGCTACTCTGGTCTACAGACGGCACCTGAGCCTCAAGTGTCAGTCTGTCATCCAGAATAACCTGCAGATTCCAGGCACCAGGTCAGTCACTTCTCCTGCTGCCTCTGCACCCTGCTATTGATCAGGCTTAATCACCAAAACCTTCATCTTGTCCAGGTTGAGTCTCAGCCACCTAGAGGACATCCAGTTCTGGATCTCGAGTAGTAACAAATTTAGTACCTCAACTGCATCAGGCCTCTCAGGTGCAAATGACAAATTCAGCTGGCTATCATCTGTATAATAGTGAAACCCCAGACTGTAGCACCTAATGATCTCCCCCAAGGGCAGCATGTATGCCGGAATAACATGGGTGAGAGGATCAAACCCTGGGGACCACAGGACAGGGGCTTTGAGAGTAAGAAGAAATTCCATATCACCACCCTCTGCATCCTGTCTGTAAGAAAGGACTCAAACCAGCTGATGACAGTACCAGAAAGGCCACAGATCTCCCTTAGGTGATCCAACAACACTTCATGGTCTACAGTGTCTAATACTGAGGAGAGATTGATAAGAATGAGAATTGACTGTTCTCCTCTATCTCTCACCTTGAGGAAGTCATCTGCACCCTGACCAATGCAGTCTCCATACTGTACCTAGACCTGAATTCTGACTGGAGAGGCACATAGATGTCAATGGTAGTGAGATGTGCCTTGAGCTGCAGTCCCACTATCTTCTCAATAACCTTTCCCAGAATGGGAAGGTTAGAGATAGGTCTAAAATTCTCAAAGCAATCCAGATCCAAAGATGGTTTCTTCAGCAGGGGTTTCACGAGTGCCTCTTTCTAAGCACTAGGGAAAGACCCCTCCAAGAGAGAGCACCGGACTATCTCAGAGAACTCCAGACCTAGAGACCCCACATAGCCCATTAGGAGACACAGCAGACCTGGCTCCAGTTCACAACAAGTGGTCTACAACTTTGATATTACCTCACAGACCTCTTCCACCCCTACCTTCCGAAACTCGCTCCAGACAGGAGTGCTCCTATTGACAACCAGCTCTCCTCTACAGACCACAACAGCCCAGTTGGGGCAATACCAGACCTGATAGAAGACACTGAAAGAACTGATCAAACTCTGTGCCTTGCACATGAAACTGCCCTTGTTGGTTGTTGACAGGTAGGATGAAGCAACCTGTCCATTGTCCAAAAGATCTAAGCCGGTGTGTTCCTTACTAAAGCAATCTCCCTGGACAGGAATGTTACCTTCTTATGAGAGATTGCTCTTTCATACTCAGAGTAGTGAGTTCTCAAAGTCAGCTTGTCCTCATCAGTCCTGGATTTCTGCCAACAATGCTCTCAGACGCATGGTTCTCATCTTCCTGAGCTCCATCAAACCATGGGGATCTCAAGCAAGAAGACCTGGGTTGTATATGCACTGGTGCAACAAGATCAAGAGCCAAGGTGACAGCCCTGTTATGGGCCATCACTGCCTCTCCTGATCCTGTCTTACAAGCAACCATCACACCCAAGAGGTCCCTTACTGTCTGAAGTCCTACTGGGGACAGCCCTTTTAAAGGGTAGTAGTGGATCACCTCCACAGAGTAAGGACTACCAGGGGCCCTGAATGAGAATGATACATGCAGTGATCCAACCAGATGACTTGATCAGTCTCAAGGTCATCAACTTCAGACCCAATTGAGAATACTAAGACCAAGGCATGACCATGTTGGTGGGTCATAAAAGTAACTATGAGTGAGGCCCAGAAAATCCATTACCTGGAGGAAGTCTTGCCCAAACCATGAGATTTCATTGTCGATTCAAGCACTGAAATCACCCAGAACCAACCATCTGGAGTCCACAGCTTCCTGCAGAAATTCCCTCTCATGCCCTGGAGGCCAGTATACAGTACAAGAAGGACCCCCACATGCAGCCACGCATTCATACAATGAAGAAGAACTCACTGAGTGAACAGAAAAGTTCTGGCTGGATCTAAAACAGGTAGGCACACCCCCACACCTGTGATCCTTTCTCAAGCAGTGAATGATATAGAATTCAGCTGGGATAGATGCCTCCAAAACTGGGCTGGTGTCCTCACTCAGCCAAGTCTCCATGGTGCAAGCCAGACTGATCAAGGAAATCAATTCCACTATAATTGCAGTCTTGTTCCTGATCGATCTGGTATTGCAAAGCACTACCCAAAGGGGATGGGCAGAGGCTGCCAGCCTAACTACTACCTGCCCACTCAATCTGGTGGGAGCCCTGGGTAGTGGAACCAAACACATCTGGCCTCACCCTGGGTCCTATTTCATCCCAGGATGCCTCCTGGTCTTCATCAACCCAGCAATGCCCTCCATTAGTACCACCCCACACCTTGCCACCTACCATCCTGCTTCTTTGTGATTCCCACATACCTACAGTGCCTAAAGGCCACCGCTGGCAAGGGATGGCGGTGGTCTTTAGAGGGGCAGAGGTCCAGTAGCTAGAATGGAGGGTAACGAAGCCTGGGGGGGCCACGATCCACATACAAAAATGTGCAGCTAGGCTGGTCCAGTGTCACATATACTATTCTACCGGCTGCTCCAACCACACCTCAAATGATACCCTACTCTTGTATAAACTCAGACCAAGCTTAAATCCAAACGATCCTCCCCTCACTCACCCCAAGTCCTAAACACACATCTGAACCTTCACTCTGTTCTAATACAATATTTTAACTATCCACAACAAACCTACCAACCAGCCACTAACCTAACCATTCAACCACCAACCCTCTACACCAATTTTCCCTTCCTCTCACAATAACACAAACAAATGACCAATAATACATATCAATAAATCTGAAGGAGAATCCAAATACTGTGCAAAAAAGTCACGATGCGGTATTTAGTAATGTCAGTTTGTAGCTTTCATATGTCGAGTCAGGCTCTACTGCCACCAGAGTAAGTTCAGTTTATTTAAGCCAGATGAAAAACCTTGCCTCCCCCAGCAGCTCTCTCACCACTACACTTTGAAGATTTAAAGGTGATAGGAAATGCAATAGTTTTTACACCTCTAGATGCCCTCCTGTCCCTGTAGTGTCTACCCAATATTTTGATATGTTTCTGACCTTATTTGTTAAATCAATAAGCTCATTTTATGGCATTTTAACTACCCTGAATCCTTCTTTTCTCAGCAGCTGCTGATTGCTCTTTTCATACTACCTGAACATTCTCTGACATCACTAACACCTCTCCAGGCCATTCAGAAGAACAGCACGGAGAAGGAGTTGTTGATGTCATTGAATGTCGTAGAAATGGAGAAAAGAAAGAGCAGTAGCTGGTGAGTGGATTGGAACTCTATGTAGAGTTGAGGGCTCCCCAAAGCTAGATTATTTATTCATCAAAAATTGGTCAAAGCATATCAGAATACATAACTGGCATGGAAAGGAAGACAGAAGAGCAGTTAATGATGTAAAAATAATTTCCTATCTCCTTTAAGTCAGTAACAGGAGAGAAGGAAAACTGAAAATCACCAGGTGTTCTCACTGCCTCTCCGTTCAATCGGCATGGGCAGGAGACCAATTCAACTGTTCTAGTCCTTTTACTTTTCCTGTGTGGTCAGGAAGTCCAAGGAGTAAGTAAGTATGTCATTAAGGTTTTATTTCATAAGCACCTTGTCCCTTGGGCTCAAGACACTGTACAGAATACAGGCAAATGAAATAGAATTATAATTGAATTAAAAACATAAAACAACATCATTTCAATGTGCTTACGCAACTGGATATGATATGATAATGCTTGTGTAACTTGAGTAACTTGAATTTAATGTGGCTTTCCACCTCTCTATCTGTGGGCTATACCTCCTGCAGGGGTACGACGCATGAACTTAGTGAGGGTTCCCTCACAGGTGCCAGAAATGAATGAGTCAGCTAAAAGTAGGTTAGGAAGAAGCCCATGGGTAAGAGAGACTAGCCACTGGAGGAGGAGGGGTGGATGGTGGGCAACGAAAACAAATCCTGAGGGCGTCCAGGAAAAGTGACATATTTAAGCTCAATGGGGGAACTGACGTTGTTGCTCTACCCATTGAACCTCGGGCTTAAAGCCCTCCCATTCGATGTGCTTATGCAACTGGATATGATACGATAATGCTTGTGTAACTCGAGTAACTTGAATTTTATGTGGCTTTCCGCCTCTCTATCCGTGGGATATACCTCCTGGAGGGGTACAACGCAAGGAACCCTAGTGAGGGCCCCCCCACACAGGTGCCGGAAATGAATGAGTCAGCTAAAGGTAGGTTAGGAAGAAGCCCAAAAAGAATACCTGAATTGTCAAGCATCGAAGAGAGAAGTGATTAATGAATCCTGTGAGAAGGGCTAACTTCCCAAGGAGAGAGGGGAAAGCCGGGCCACCATCTGCCTCCTCCAACAGCGGAACATAACTAGCTAAGAAGAAAATCACTAATTCTAACTAATATTATGATCATTGGCAAGGAGGAGAGGAAAAAAACCCTTTGAGGAGGAAACCTCTGGGGCTCCAAGGCCTAGGTCGCCTTCCCTCCAGGCTGACAACGTTTGAATTGAGGATGTATATTTTTAGAAAGAAAGGGTTCAGTAACTAGAGGGATACGAGTAGTGAGGATGATGGTGGAATATGGAAGATCCCTAAAAGAAAACACAGATCAAGGATGGAACATGAGGCTGTGTGCGGATAGAATGCGAACATGAGGCACGATTAATGCTGATAGTGATGATCACTGCAAGCGGTCGACGGGTCGATGAATTAGCAGAAGATCTAAGATGCGTATGATTGATTAAGTGAGGCGAGGAAGTAGAAATTGAGGATGGTGAGGCATGAACGATTAGATCCTGATGTTGTGGTCAATGAGTAGCATCAGAGTCAATGATGGAATGCTCAAAGGAATGATAAACTAGATACACCTTGTTGGAACTAAGGAGGGTATGCTCGAGTAGTCAATGTAAGGTATTAGAACTAGAAGCAAGGATAGGAAAGAGTAAGTCCATTTATGAGTCAGAGCACCAAGGGGTATCTGGATGTGCTCACGAGGATATTTCAGATGAGTCAATGAGGAGACCAATAATATTGTAGACTAGCTTGAGGGAGCAATGCGTTTGATAGAGTTATGCAAGTGAGCAGGCACTGAGGTTGAAGAGGCATTTTTGATTATGCAATGTGGACGATTAGACCCTGAATGATTAGATCCTGAGGTTGTAGTCGATAAGGTAGAATGGTATTAATTGATTGCAATGTTAGAGTAAGTGATGTAAGTGGATGAGCTGTAAAGTAATGCTGAAGGAAGATGACTGGATTCATGAACTCGATATGCCTGGAGTTATGAACTCTAGGCATTCAGTAGGATGGCCGTAGCTGATAGGTAGCATAGGAGTTATGATAGGTATGCCCAAAAAGAATGCCGAGAGCAGGCCAAGAGTGGAGAGAAGCCTGGACAGCTGGAAGTGAACTGGAAGAGGGGGAGATGGAAAGAAACAAAATGAAACTGGCACGTAAGAAGCACACCAATGAGGAATCTTGAAAAGAGGTAGATTCTGAGGCCAAGAAGGAAGATCAGGAATCGGAGGCAACTCGGTTGAAGTGATCGAGAATCAAAACTGGACAAGGTAGGAAGAGGACTGAGCAGAATTGAATGAAGAATGACGACGAGTAAAGAGAAGAACGGAGGGAAGCCTATGAGGGCAGAATTCTGGAGAGTAGGCACGGAACTGGAAGAAGAGGAGACGAGAATGAACAGGAACAGAACCTGAACGAAGGTATCAGGCACCACGGAGTGAGATGAATGAAGATGCTCCTGAAAAGGAGACTGACGCCGAGGCCAAGAAGGCGCATCAGGAACCAGATGATCTGCAAACCAGAGGGCAAGCACAGGATGGCGATCGAGGGGAGGCAAATCAGACAAAAGACGAGGAGAAGGGAAGCCAAGAGTGGAAAGAATCCATGACGGTCTGGACGAGAAGAAGCGCTAGGCTGAGCAAGGGAAATACATGGATGAGGTATGATGAGTGAAGGACACCATGAAGGCAGATACTGGAGAGCGAGGTATGAAAGAACGAAGGACAATAGGGAGGGCAAAAGGGTAGCACAGGACCCAGCTGGAACGGGAGGAGAACTGCACGGGGTGAGTCGGATTAGGCCACATGTGATACAGGACAGGCATAGCCATACTGAGCAAGGGAACAGCATGGACTTGGCAGCAAACGAAGGCAAGGCATACCGAGAGAGGGAATGAATGAGAAGAGCAGGTCAAGGCCAGGCATCATGGAACTGAGGGGTTAAGGAGAAGAAGAATCACCTGACAAAGGGGTCAACTATGGATGACATCGAGCAAATAGGCTGCCGAAGGAGGAAGGCACTGCAAGGGGGCAGGAGGGCGAGCTGAATGAGGTGGCACGTATGCCCAGGAGATCGAAGGTTGGATGGAGTCAGACAGGGAAGACCAGAGGATATGAATGGCAAAGGAAATTAATAGATATGTCATAGCATGATGAGATAGAAACCATGACTGGATTGAAACCAGGATGGATGAATTTGCAGAAAGAGCCCAGGGGAGGGAGCAGAACGAGGGATGCTGAACCAGGAGTAGGTGATGGGGAAAGTGAGGTAAGAAAAACTAATCTCAGAGTCAATGGAAATAGATGAGCATGGGACAACCAAAATGATTGGTGGTGGAGGGAACGAGAGCCATACAAAACACCGGAGATATACAAGTAATCAAACCTAGTAAAGAGATGGGTGAGGAGAAACACGGTTGAAAAAGGTTGGAATACTACAAGAAAGAGACAGGAAGCATACATGCCTGGTGAAGCTGGCAGATGCAAGCAGAACTATGGGGCATATCCTCAGAGCTGGGGGGGGGAGATAATAGGAAAACATCAGAAAGCACAAGGTGTGCAGAAGGCAATAATCAGCATGTGAAGTGGTCTACAAGGGAGAGACGGAAAACAAAGAAGGGTGAGACTTGCAGGGCAGAATTAGACAGGCTCCCAAGGGAGACTGGTACTGAGGGTAACACGGAAGGATGCAGCTGGCAGCTTTCAGATTCTAGCATTGCAGGAAGATGAAGTAGCCAAAGATGAAGGAATTAGGGGCCGCATCCGAAAGCTGGCAAGCTGTGCAGCCAGAAAGATCTGAGAGGCGGCTGTGGTGGAAGATCTCAAGGATGTGGAACTGTTGGGTCCAGGAGTAGGCATGCTGGCACACTGGGAGGTTGCAGAGCTGTGTGGAGGCAGAGGAGCCGAGACTGCAGCCGCCGCCAGTTGGGGCGGTGTGAAACTAGAAGCAGGGAGCAGAAGATCGATTGAACAGTTGAGTAAGATGAAGAAGTAGACACTGAGGCCAATAAGGCATGAATGGGTGATATGAACGAGGAGATCCGGATGTGGGGTGAGGAGACAACAGAGGATTCGATGGGGTGATGCAAGTAATGAGGCTATTCGAAATTAGATATACTTCGAGGCCAAGAAGGCATGTCTGGGACCAGAGGGTATTTGAACTAAGGGGGAAGATATGCTTGATAAAGCAATGTAACCACGCAGACTTCTCGAAATGAGGCAGAACTGGAAAT
The DNA here is from genome assembly GCA_016271365.2 of Neoceratodus forsteri. Taxonomy (NCBI): domain Eukaryota; kingdom Metazoa; phylum Chordata; order Ceratodontiformes; family Ceratodontidae; genus Neoceratodus; species Neoceratodus forsteri. Next base: position 273,671,354 of record JADMNL010000024.1, read on the forward strand.
TAATGGAGTGATGAGATGAAGTAGGTTCCTCGAAATGAGGTAGATTCGGAAATAAATGCGAAGGAAACTGGAATGATGGTGGATAACCTCCAGCCAACCCATAGCAAGGGGCGATGGACGGGAAGGCATGGCCAGCAATGGAGACAGAGTTGAATCAAGGTGACTGACACTGCAGGCTAGAGGGAGGTGGCCAAGGCATATTGACGGAGTGATTGAAAGAGATGAGTGGTTGAGGTGAAATACAGTAGAATGCGAACAAATCGGACGAGAAGGAGTGAAACCATGACTGGAAAAATCCATGACAGCCGAAGACAGAATGTATCGGGGAAGGGAGGCTCGATGAGATAAGAAATGGGTAATGAGGATCGGAACCAGGAACCTAAGATTGGAAAGGACGTAGGACAGTAGGGATTGAATTGGATGAGCAGGTTGTGGCAAGGTATAGGTGGTATGGAAGGAGATCCGCAGGAAGGATATGATTCATGAGAGGTCATGATAGGTATGCTAAAGAGATTTCTGGATCTCAGGCCATACTGAAGCAGCTGGAGATGGCTCAATGGTGAGAGGGGTAAAATTGTAGTAAACAGAGGTGGTGTGATGATGAGGAATGATAATGGAGTGAAGCCATGATCAGAATGAAGCTGTGATGGCTGGCACGAGGAAGGTAAATAGGAGCAGGCAAGGTACGATGAGGGAAGGAAGCCCAGAAGGCCAGAACGGGTAAGGATTACGAAACCAGACAGAAAACTAGGCAGGAATTGCCTGAAGATGATCTTTTGTGGGCAGACAGTGCCACCTGCTGGTCGTTAGGAGAACCTGTGCATGACAGAGCAAGAATACCCCAGGTCTAGGCTAGACTGCAATGTAGCAGATTGATATAGAAAACGTCCTTCCAGGAACAGCATGCCCTGGGAGGCAGTGGAAGTGCAGGATAAACCCCTCAAAAAACAACACGCACACAAAAAAAACAAAATCTTATTTAATGTGCTTGCAAAATGCGGCAGGTGAAGGAGGCTGCAAAGCAGTGCAAGGACACCTCGGACCAGTCCATACCACAGTGTGTGGGGATCTAGAACAGGCGGAACTTCCACAGTGGAAGAAAGCAAACCCTAGATGCACTGACAAAGCTGGACTGGCAAGGCCAGACAGAAGCCACAGGATTACCCCCGACAGTCACATACATCACAGGAATCCCCCCAGCATAGTAAAAGTCTGAGAGCTTACCCCGTTGTAGGACACCACCAGCCCTCCAGCAATCGAGTAGGTGAAAGTAGAACCCCGGCAGGTGCAGAGTCGAACAAGCCAAAGAAACATCCAGTAGACACCCAGGCCAGGGCCAGATCAACGGCCATAGTAGAAACGAAATGACCAGTCCCGTAGCCAGGAGATAGACACATCAGAAGAAGTCGGAAACCAGCCCGGGACTCATATAAACTAGTATGGAAACAGCCATAGCCGTGTCCAAAGTCCCAAAACCGACTGTACTGCCATCGAGGCAGGATAGTGTGCACCGAACCACACGCATGCAGCAAAGGGAGGAGGAACCATTGGGGTGCAGAGCAGCTCTCCAGTCCTGGATAACATAGGGAAGGTCACGGGCAACTCGAAGGCACTGCCCATCCCACGACAACTCCTTAACGTGCCGAATGATAGCCAAATGTGGTGCGTAGCTAGGAAAAAAGCAGAATGCCAACTATGCAAGTTAGGTAGAAGGAATGATAGCTGTGGGAGCGTGGTAGACACTAAGAGGGTGATGAACTCCAGCCAAAGGTAAGCAACGTGAGCGATTATAGGGGGGGGCGAGGAGGGCCACAGCTAGTGGGGAATGAAAGCAAGCAGGAGGGCAAAAGGGAAGGAGGAGGAGGAGGAGGTCTGCACGGGCTAGAAGCCGAGGGGAGGGCAGAGAAGATGGTGAAGCCAGGATGCGCGAGAGCGGGAACCCGGAAGTGAGAGGATGAACTGAGCAGCAGCTCCTAATAGCAGACGGGCAGAAATTCTGAGGGGAAAAATGATGGGAATGGGCACCAGGATCAGGGGCAGATGTGAAGGAGAGCAGACAGGGAATGGGAAAATAGATGCAATGCACCCAGGGTGGCGTATGCCCTATGCAGAGTGAGCAACACAAGGAGCTACCCCAGGACAGCCAAATGGGAGAGGCGGGGGGGGGGGCGACTAAAATTCCAGAGGTAAAGGGACAGAAAGGCAAGATAGTGGGAGAGCAGCAGGAAAAATGGCTGACTAGGCCTTCCGGTGCAACGAAAACGAATCCTGAGGGCGTCCAGGAAAAGTGATGTATTTAAGCTCAATGGGGGGAGTGATGTTGTTGCTCCATCCATTGAACCTCGAGCTTAAAGCCCTCCCATAAATATAATAACAATAACAAGGAAGATTACTGAATCCCAAAAGCTTCTCTAAAAATATTCGCCTTCAGACTACATTTGAAAACTTTCACTGAGGGGGCCACCCTCAAGGACCTTGGAAGCGAGTTCCACAGGACCGGTGTCGCCACCTCAAAGGCACAATCACCTGAGATTTAGAGCCAGGCCCTGGGAACCGCTAGAAGAACCTCCTCACCAGAGTGGAGAGAGCACAAGAAGTGAGCAGGAGTCAGGAGGTCATGCAGATAGCCTGGATCCGTGCTTTATAGGGACTTATAGGTAAGTAAGCCCATCTTGAAGGAGATCCTCCACCTCACCGGCAGCCTGTGCAGATCATGAAGGGCTAGGATCACATGACAGGACCATGGGAGGCCTGTCAGCAACCTGTCTGCTGTGTTCTGCACCAACTGCAAGTGATGTAGGTCCCCTTCACTGTCTCCAAGATATCGAGCATTGCAGTAGTCAAGTCAGGATGCCACAAAAGCATGCACTAGTGATGGCAGATCATCTGAGGGGATGAAGGCTTTAATCCAGGCAGTGTTCCTAAGATGCTAAAAAACATTCTGAACAATTGACACCTGAGCCTCGAATGTCAATCTGCTGTCTAGGATTCTGCCCATATTTTTCACCTTCGTGGATACCTAAAGAGGTACTGTACCAAGTATTTAGCCTGTTCCAGCCCATGTAGCATCCGACTCCTCTGGTGACCAGGTTCAATCACTAGCATCTCTATCATACCTGGGTTGAGCCTCAACCAGCTGGAGGACATCCAGTCCTAGAACTCAGCCAGACATTTATTTAGTACCGCCACTGCGTCACGTGTCCCAGGAGCAAAAGATGTATACAGTTGGGTATCATCTGCATAACAGTGAAACGCAACACTGTAACATGCAATGATCTCACCCAGGGGCAGCATGTACACTGTGAACAACATGGGAGAGAGAGAGAGAGAGAGAGAGAGAGAGAGAACCAAACCTTGGGGAACTTCACAAAGCAGGGGCTTTCAGAGGGAAACAGCCATAAGCTAATCATTATCCACAATGCCATAGCACACCGTGGCAGTCGTCAGAAAAGTTCAGATCTTCATCCTGCTAACAGCAGGATCCCAAGGGGACCCATAGGCTACCCCGGCTCTCAGTTCACCCCTCACCCGACTCTGGATTGAACAACACCCGTCTTTCCACAGACCAGCCCAAGTACACCAATACTCCCTTCTCAGACCGGCCTCTGCTGTTTAAAACTTACCACTTTGCAACTTTCTTCCAGGTTCAAAAACCATGGCACATCCTACACCAGACAAAAGTCCTCCTTGTCTCTGCTGATGTAACCAGATGCTGCAGACCCAGTGGTAAATTCACAGTTAATTATAAATTATAAAATGTAAAAGGGTTTTTAAAACAAATGCTGGCATCCCAACTATTAAGCACAGTAGAGGGTACTAACTTAAAAACAAAAAATCTACCTCCTATAGCTACCTCACCTTCCAACCCTAACTATTCATTATAATTCATAAATTAGTTATTCTAACTATTTAGGGGTCAGGAGGCCCCTCCTACAATATATTGTACGTTTTCTGTAATCCACTGAAAATACTGAAGAAAAACTGATCTGGCACAGTATCATATGTTGCACTTGCAATACCCTGATCCCAAAATAGTTTGTACGGCAACTTACAGAATGGCATTTGTTAAACAGAGGATCAGTTTTCATTGAGGATTTTTTCTTTCTGTTTCTCCAGCGCTAATTAATTTTTATGTTTGTTTGCATGCATGTGCAAGAAACATATTGGGGCAGTTTGCTGCAGTAGCGAGTTGTGGAGGCACGGCAGTGTTGTTGCCAATGCCAGCAGCCCATTTTGGGGCTGGTCTGTGTGGCATCAATAGAGGATCATGCTGTCCATCACAGCAGTAGTGTAGCTTGCCACCAACTTGAAAGAAACTCACCACTGCCAACAGGGAGTGCCCCATCATTAACAATCGGCTGTTTTTGCGGGGCAGTCCCTGACTGCAGCAGTGAATTAGAGCTGCATTGTCTGGTGTCCCATTTCAAACAAACATGGCAGTGGCTTCTCCATCAGTCTCTCACAGTTCCCACAGAAGCCGATGGACAGCCACCGCCTCTCACAATCCCCATTAAAGCAGACGGAGACGCCCAATCCCCCTGTTGGCATTCCCCCTCCCCAGTTCATTTGCCAAGGGGGTAGCCCAGTCCCCGTTGGCATGATGCCCCCATCTGTTGTGAGCTGAGGGAGTACCCAATCCCCCTCGACTCATGCGCCCACCCCAACACTCTGCCGACAGGGGTGCCCAATCCTTGTCGGTTTCAGACCCACCCAAGAAACACTCAGGTGGCATGCTGGGAACCCACCCCAGTGTGCTAAAGTACCTGCAAAAACAGAAAACTTTCCCACGTTGTTGTTTTTTTTTCCCTTTCCTGTAAAAAAAAAAAAACAGTCTCTTGTTGAGTCTGGTGCCCCTTCCCCAACCCGCACACACCCTCTGTGCACCCCACCTCCCCACACACACCTTCCTCACCCCATACTTACCTCCAGAGCCTGGTGCAACAATCTTCAGTGAACCGGGAACACGTCTGCACTCTTCAAAGCTGACCGCGAACTGAAGAATTGCCAGTAAGCTGTATAACAGCATAAATGTTTTTTTTTTTTTTTTTTTTTTTTTTTTAAACTTATGTGAATATCTCAGCCATTTTTCTGGCTTTTTGCACAAAATTTTCAACATGGGGTTCTTGGGGCCCCATCTCATGAATTCAGTGACTGTCATCTAGTTATTCAGTCCCGAAAGGTGATTGTGCGGTCACTGTGTGTAATCACCTTTTGGGACCAGTTAACAAAAGAACAGTGTCACTGTTCATGAGGTGGACTCTCAAAAAGCTTATGCTGCAAATTTGGTGAAAAAATTCCAAACAAGCATTTGTCAATGCCGAATGTTTGCTTGCTGGCATTGGCAGTGGTAGTGTAGAAGTTACAGAGCTGCATAATAGGAATAGCAGTGAAGTATTGAACTGAAGCCAACCCCACCACCACCCTGCAGAGAGTGACAGGCATTGGGGTGTGCCTTTGGGTCATCAGGCATAACGGCCATGCCATTTCACCACACCCCACCCTGCAGACACTGACAAGTGTCACGGTGTGCCTTGGGGTCTTTGGCCCTTATGCGCATCCCATTCCATCAGGAAATACAGTGAGATGGGTACAGTATAGGAGAATGGGGTGAACTTTGGGGCCGAAGAGTCCAAGGCATACCTCCATGCCTCTCACTGGCTGCAGGGTGTGGAATGGTATGAGCATTACAGGCAAGAATCCCAAGTCACACCCCTGATGCCTGTCATTCTCTACAGGGTTGGGCGTTATGGTTGGAAACCCTAATACCTCAGGCATTCGTTGGTATTTTCACTCCAAATGTTCAACATGGTTTTTTTGTGACTCACCTCATGAACAGTGGCAATATCAGTTTGTTAGCCGAAGCTGCTTATGCACAGCGTATCACGCATTTAGCACTCACAGGTGCAAAAACATTCCAACAGGATGTAAAAATGACAGCTGTACTGTTCATGGGGAGGTGTAAAAATGGCAATGTTGCAAATCTGCAGTAAAAATATTAAAAAACTGGTGAAGTCACGGCGGCATAGAAACTATGCAACGACACCCGTAATGTAATTAGTTTGGGGATTTTTACAGCAGATTGTCAACACAGGCATTTTGGGACCTCTGATCATGAACAGTGTCACTGTGATTTTCTTTATCTGTCCCAACAATGATTTCCCAGTGACCACACATCTCTGCGCTGAAAGTGTGAAAACACATTTCGCCACTCGCTAGAAAATGACAGCTGTACTGTTCATAAGGAAGTGTGGAAAATGCCACTGGTGAAAATCTGGACTGAAAATATTACAAAGTCATGAACTTACAAGGGTGCGTGGAAACTGCTCATTGCTCACTCGTAACACAGTCATTTTATGGACTTTTGTCACTAAATTTTCAACATAGCCATTTTAAGACCTCTGCTCATGAACAGTGTAACTGTGATTTTCTTAATCTGTCCCAAACATTGCTTTCGCACACCGACTGTACCATTGTGCGCTACATGTGCGAAAACACATTTTGGGTGACATGTGAAAAATGGCAGCTGTACTGTTCATAAGGAAATGTAATAAAATGGCAATGTTGAAAATCTGGAGGAAAATATTGAAAATTCAGAACTTACGAAGGCATAGGAACCGCGCGAATTCATCGCCAGAAACAGTCATTTTTGTGATTTTTTTCACCAAATTTCAACATAGCCATTTTTAAGACCTCTGCTCATGAACAGTGTCACTATGATTTTCTTAATGTGTCCCATACATTGATTTCAAGACACCAACTGCGCCATTGTGCGCTACATGGGTGGAAACACGTTTTGGGTGAGATGTGAAAAATGACAGCTATACTGCTCATAAGAAGGTGTGGTAAAATGGCAATGTTGAAAATCTGGAGTGAAAATATTGAAAATTCGCGAACTTACAAGCCTGCGTAGGAACTGCGCAACACACGCTCGCAAAACAGTCACTTTTTGGAATTTTTCCACCAAATTTTCAAAATAGGCTTCTTGAGAGCCCACCTTATGAACTTTGGCAGTGTCATTTCATTAATTGGTCCCAAAAGGTGATTTCGTGCAGTGACTGTGAAATCACCCTTCGGGCCTAAATAACACCATGGCAGTGACAGCATTCATGAGAACGGGTCCCAAAAACCCCATGTTGAAAATTTGGTGCAAAAATTCCAAAAAATGCCTGAGATATGCAGCAAAGTTGAAAAAACCCTATCTATCCCATTATACAGCTTACCAGCATTTCCTCAGTTCGCGGTCAGCTTTGAAGAATGCAGACGTGTTCCTGGTCCACTGATGATCGTCGCGCCGAGCTCCGGAGGTAAGTATGGGGTGAGGGGGTGGTGTGGGGAGGCAGGGTGCACAGTGGGTGGGTGCGGGTTGTGGGGGAGGGTGGGGAGACTGCGAGGGGCGTTTTCTTCTTTACAGGGCTTTTGGACTACAGCGGGACGTTTGCCACGCTGGGGTGGGCTCCAGCATGGCAGCTGGAAATGGTGTTTGGGGGTCTGAGCTGACAGGGATTGGGCACCCCTTTGGCTAGAATACATTTTGCCACGCTGGGGTGGCTCCAGCGTGGCACCTGATGCTTGGGGGAACAATGGAGCCAACGGGGATTGGGCACCCCGTCAGGCTATACATAGCCACGCTTGGGTGGGCATCCAGCGTGGCATTTGGAAGCTTTTGGGAGGTGGAGCACAGCACAGCCGACGGGGGATTGGGCACCCCCATTGGCTATACAGTGTGTGCGTGTGGGGGGGGGGCCGAGCACGCAGCATGTGTGCATGTGAGTGTGTGTGTGTGTGTGTGTAGGGGGAGCATGCATGAGCAGGCAATATCTGATCACTGCTCACTGAAGCGTAGCTCCCCCTTTCAACTGTATGCCACTGCATTTTGGAGCTGTCATAGACAGCTCGGCAGGCATTAGAGAGCTGTGGCCGTGCCTGCAAACACACTGACTGAACTGGAAGAGGGCTGCCACACCTCTGAAAACTCGGATGATGGTACTATGTTTCTTGCACATGCGTGCAAGCAAACATAAAAATGACTGTGTTACGAGCATGCTTTGCGCAGTTTCCACACACACTCATAACTTCATGAATTTGTAATATTTTCACTCCAGATTTTCAACACTGGCATTTTTTCACACCTCCTTATGAACACTACAGCTGTCATTTTTCACATCCTGGCCGAAATGTGTTTTCACACTTCCGGCCCAGAATAGCGCGGTCACTGTGGAAAATCAGTGTTTGGGACAGATTAAGAAAATCACAGTGAAACGGTTCATGAGCAGAGGTCCTAAAATGCCTATGTTGAAAATCTGGTGACAAAAGTCCATAAAATGACTATGTTACAAGCGTGCATTGCGCAGTTTCCACGCATACTCGTAACTTTAAAAATGTGTAATATTTCCTCTCAAAATTTTCAACATTGTCCATTTTGCACACCTCTTTATGAACAGTACAACTGCCATTTTTCACATCCTGCCCGAAATGTGTTTTTGCACATCTGGCGCACAATGGCATGGACGCTCCGGGAAGTCAATGTACGGGACAGATTAAGAAAATCATAGTGACAGTGTTCATGAGCAGAGGTCACAAAATGCCTATGTTGAAAATTTGGTGAAATAATTCCACTAAATGACCGTGTTACGAGCTTGCGTTGCACGGTTTCCATGTACGCTTAGAAGTTCGAGCATTTTTAATATTTTCACTCCAGATTTTCAACATTGCCATCTCTTCACACCTCCCTTTGAATGGTACAGCTGTCATTCTTCACATCCTGCCCGATCTGTGTTTTCACACATCTGGCGTAGAATGATATGGACGCTGAGGGAAATCAAAGTTCAGGACACATTAACAAAATCACAGTGCCACTGTTCATGAGCAGAGACCCCAAATGCTTTCATGAAGTGGGGGTCACAAAAAGGCCATGTTGAAAATTTGTAGTGCAAATACCAACAAACGCCCAGGTTGTTAGGATTTCTAACCATAATGTCCCACCTTGCACAGACTGACAGGCATCAGGGGTGTGCCTTTGGATTGCCAACTGTAATGCTCACGCCATCCCACCCCCACCCTGAAGCCAGTGACAAGCATCGAGGTGTGCCTTGGACTCTTCGGCCCCAGAGTTCACCCCATTCTCCTGTACTGCACCCATTTCAGCGTATGTCCTAATGAAATGGGGTGATTGTGAAGCCGAACACCCTAAGGTACACCTCAACACTTGTCGGTGTCTACAGGATAGGGTGAGGTAAAACTGATGTAAGCGTCATGGGTGACGACACAAAGGCACACCCCAATGCCTGTCCATCTCTGCAGGGTGGAAGTGGGGTTGGTGTGAGTTCAATACTTCACTGCCATTCCTATACTGCATCTGTCTAACTCCTGCACTTCCAATGCTAATATCAGGAAGCAGACATCTGGCATTGACAAATGCTTGTTGCTTTTTATTTTCTCTGGACAGGAGCTTTGGAAAGTAGCTATCATTGTTACTCCGTGGTCAACCAGCAGGGGGACCTTCAGCACCGGGTAGCCTACTTACTAAATTCCTGGAACTGAGCACAGTCCAGCTGGCAAGGGGTGGGAAACTTGAGTCAAGACATGATCTCAGGTCTGTTAGGTAACAGTGGCACTGGACCAGCCTAGCTGCACATTTTTCTCAGACTTGCAGTCTGCAAGTCACAGCCTAAGGAAGTATTATGACTTTGCATGTGTTGCCAGTGATGGATTGCAGCTGGAGGAAATGCCTAATTCATTAGTTGGAAGTTAATGGCATAAGTCTTTTTTCTTCATATTTATTTTTCCTGTCCTTATTTGGTGGACTAAGCCCTTCTTCTGCCAGATCCCAAGCCCCTAGACCCACACCAGCTTGAATGGTCTGCACTGGCCCCTGCTACCTACTGTTAATTTCCTTCATGTTCCTGGCTTACCACTGTAGTTGAAGCAAATCAGGCCAGAACATTTCTAACCAGAGAAAGGAGAGAACAGGTGAGCTAAAGATTTGGAAGCCATGAGTGAGCAGGGAGAACATGGTATCATAATTTGCCTATGTGTCACTGTCATTGTCTTCCTGTTTTTATCACCCTGTCACCCCTACAAGGGCTTGGCCAAAAATGGCGGTCATTTAAGTGGTACAAAACCATACAGTATAAATGCCTTGTGCTGTACAACACTCCTGGGCATGTAGTTAACACATAACAACCCACACCATGTCATAGAAACATAGACAACGACAGCAGAAAAAGATCACAGGTTCATCCAGTCTGCCTGGAGTTCCCTATCTGCCCCAGGACCTATTATCCATGTGGGGTTTTATCCACCCCGGTAATGTCTTATTGCTTATAAACAAAAGTTAGATCTAATAATGCATCTGGACTAGAGGTTTTGTTACATACACATTGGGTGACCCCCATCTCTCCTCAGTTCCCTAATGGAGATTGTACTGGAGGGACTCTCTTCTTCGGGAACAAGGAGATTATACCAGCACCTCAGATATTAGGCAGATGCAGGTACCGGTAATAGCAGACATGGAAAATCCAAAGGTAGAAGCAGCTGCCATATCCCCCACGGCTAATATGGGGAAGGAGTGTGGGTCAGCATGGCCTAAGGGAAGAGATGCTCTTGAAGAGCCACTGTTACGGTAAGTATGTAACTGTTCTATCTTCTTTGAGGATATCTTTTCCCTTAGGCTGCACCTTTGGAACAAGTCCCAAGCAGGAGCTCTTCCAACCAGCGTAAAAAACACAGTTGGCATCAGAAGAACTCAGTTACACAGTGTTCCAAATGAATGTGATTGTCAACCATTCTGCTCTTTACAAATAAAAATGTATGCACGAAGCACTGTTTCTTGCCTCTTACAGTTTACTTCTAAGTCAGGCTCATTCAGGAACTGAAGTGATGATGCCCTGCTTGTGACATCACAGCCTCTGATGATGGAAGTAACAATGATGTCTAAAGCAGGACATTATGGGTCCAATTCTTGAATATGTTAGACTGCCACAAGCCCCGGGTGCACTGAGCACACAGCGCATGGGGCTTGCGGCAGTCCGTGGCCGGCAATTGGGATTCTCCATCCCGTGTGCCACATGCCGTGAGTTGAATCATCTTTTCCTGGTCTAACTTCACAGACCTTTTTACAGGGTTTGCACCAAATATTTGGTGCGAGCTACCGTAAAGAGTGTAAAGTGCTGTAAATGCACATGACCTAGGAGAATAAGGCACACCATGCGGCAATGAGTTTGAGGCAGTGCAGGGTTTGACGCAGTGCTTTTGCAAGCCCTGTGTCACCCTTTGAGAATCAAGCCCAATGACTTTAGTTCCAAAGTAAGCTTGCACTGTAGATGAACTTTAATGAATAGAGCTACAGGTTTTATGTAAATATCCTTAACAATGTAGAATGGTGTGGCTTAAAGTTTAGTTTTTGGGGATGTCACTTTTTTTTGGCAACCATGTAAGGCCCACTAGGCACAAGTGCCTGTTGTCATAGGAGCCCCAGGAGCACTGGGGAGGTCACGTGACTTGTTCAGTCACACAGTATACAAATGGAGGGTGTGGGAATCAAATCCTGGTTAGCTGGATATACCAAGCTCATTCACAGCTCATTACTCTAAACTCTAGGTTATATTCTGGGGATGCTAACTATGATTTCTTTTGTTTGTGTCTGGACCCCCAATTTAAAAAGAGTAAAGATCCCCCCCTTCCCCGTGTCCTCACCAGTATTTCCCTTTTGGTATTTAATATAGAGAATAATGTATGGGTAGGGATATGTAATGAGATTTTATACACACCCGAGGTGTGTGATGCTACATAAACCCCAACAGTGAAGCTTGTGGGATTTATTAAAACACCACACACCATGGGTGTGTGTAACTCTAATTTTACAGCCCCTACACATACTTTATTTTTAATTTACTGACTTTGTTACTGACTTACTGGCTCCATTTTCCAGAACTCATGCATATACGGTGCTGTCGTGGTGCTGAGTGCTCAATCCTTCCTGTTTACCAGCCCCATTGCCTGTTCTGGAGCTAGGAAAGACCTTTTTCTGCACCCAGTGGCACTTCTCAAAGTCCAAATAATGCAGTGGGTGGCTTTTTCAGTGTGTCAGTGGTTTTGGCAATCGGTGGTTTTATAGAGCACCCTGGTGCTACTCTACTTTGCTTGACAGCTGTAAGCTGTCTTGCGCTCACCAATATAACCTGGTGGTCATAACAGCGGATTACGCCATGGTTATCCATGTGTAATGGCACTAAGTCAGTACTGCTGACACAATATAACGCACAGGGCCTTGTGAATGAGGCGGTGACTTCATCAAGTGAAGCTGGGAGTTAAATAAATCACATGACTGAAGGCCAAGTGACTTATACCTTCAACTTTTCAAGATGAAAATACCGCAGTGTGGTTCTCAGGTGCCACTGCTCTATTTAGTATATTAAATAGTTTGTGAGGTTTGCAGACACTACTGAGTGCAGGAGTGAGTTGTCATTCATAGTTCATTCTGTTATTCATGGGTGTGATGTGCTATATAATACAATTGCCCTTGGTTGTAGGCGGGACACTGTTGAGCCCCTAAATGCTATTTTGGCTGTTTGCATACAGCTGCTTTACCACAAGTGTCTAACTACTACTAGTGTCTAACTAGTGTCTAACTAAAGGTTTTGTATTAGGGTTTGAGATATATTCTTTTATGAAAAGCAGTATATTTTCAGATCTATCCTATATGCTATTTATTAGGAGTTTCATCTTAAGTAAGTAATAAACCATAACAGGATATGTATTATAGGACTTTAATGTATGCCCCAGGGGTGTAGTAAGGCACGAGGCCGAAGGACGAGTGTCCTTACACCCCTGGGAAGTGCATTAAACTCGTATGATGCACACCGTTATTACACTTATAAAATGGCTCTAAATAGATTTTTGGGAAGAAAATTAGCTTGGCCCTGCTTTTATAGAGATTTAATGCATAATGAGGTGACATTTCTTATTTATTTCTGTTTGGGATTAAACACCTTTGAGTCAAGGACTTGTTTTCAAAGGTTCCAAGTCAGTGTTGCACATACAAATACAATAAAACAAGGTATACAGACAAGACATTGAGACATTTACATAGGTAAGTAAAACAAAATATAGTTGAGGCTAATATACGTCATATACAGAGGCAGTGATATAATACTGAGACTTAAATATAACAAAATAGTCAGTAATTTAACAGGAAAGAGGGGCTAGTATGGAAGGTTGACAAGGCTAAAGAATGGAATTAGTTATATAGTGGGTCAAATTAGGATGGCTAGGGGTAGGGTGGTCAGCCAGAAATGGCATCGTTAAAGGTGAGAAGGGGCGGTAGAGTAGGGTTGTCAGCCAAAAGTGGACATCATCTGATGAGTGAGGGGTGGAGGAGGGGGGATGTGTTGTGAAGCAGTATGATGTGGGAGGATGAGGTCTTGTCCCATTAGCGTAGGCAGGTACATGTCATTTTAGTGCCAAGAAAGGACCTGAGCCCAGATTTGAAAGTACTGATCTTGGGCGTGGCAGTGAGGTAAGCAGGGAGCTCATTGTACCATTTCAGTCCTTGGTACAGTATGGAATTCTGGTCAAGCTTCGTCCTTTTGAAGGGGATCACCCACTTGCCAGTAGCTCCACTTCCAGTTGATTTTCTCTCAGCCAATTAAATTTCTAGATTTTTTCTTGTCATGTTATAAACAGATTTGAGTATTGATTCTATACAGCAATCTGCTCAGGGACTGTGTAATCAAATATTTCCCCCAAATCTCTTTAAAAGCAGAAAGAAAATAAAATCTACTCTCTGTCTGCAGCTTGACATGAGGATACTTGTCATAACCCACATAGGCAGAAACTCATTAGAAAACTAACATGCACTCATGCCCATAGGGAACCATAGGTAGATAACAACTGGGGTTAAGAATAATGGCACACAGAGAAATAAATTGCAAACACATGCTTTTATTGCAATAAGCATCCAAAACCCACAGTACTGACCAGCACAGATGCAAACTCCCCCAAGGAAGGCCTCATGGAAAGTAATATGTAGGGGGGGCCTTTGCATCCATGCCGATTGGAGCTCTGCATTTTGTGGGTGCTTATTTGCAATAAAGCATTTAGATTTGCCATCTATTTTTCTGAGCGCACTGGCTTTTCTTTGTTTATTCTTAACTGCACAGACAGGAAAGCCTGTCTATAAGTGTTTTCCACTGTATACCTCCACCTGTAACTATTGAGAATCTCTGAAACCGTTATTCAGTCCGAAATTCCCCATGGACTTTATTTCAAACCTCACCATATTCACTCCTCTCTGAGCAGAATACTAAAACAAAAAGTCAATACCTGGAGAATATATCTCACTTCTCAACTGGAAATATTTCAGCTGTTTCAGGATTAGATCAATAACTGTCTTCCATACCCTCCCATATTGCTTGCCCTGACAAGGTTTCATGGAAGGACACTTCGGTAATCTATTTATTGTTTCTCCCATAAAGAATAAGTACCTATTCAGTGCAGGAAGCTCATCTCAGCAGCATTATTCATGCTCATATTTAAAATTGATGATGCTGTTACTTTGCTGGTTGTCAGAAGAAATTGGGAAGGCTGATGAGTAAGTGAGAAAAAGGAAACGCTAATGAACTCACTATTTTGGGGTATGGGGTATGAGAACACAGAATAAAAAAATATGATCCTGTAAGAGAAATTTGTGAATGAGTTGTGAATGAGTTGCCTGGCTGTTTCATGAGATAATCACATTTCATTTCCATTGAATCTGAAAAGAATCAGTTGGCTTCCTAAGAGCAAGCGAATTTAATCCAGATTATAAATGCAGCAAGCTACCCAGAGTTGTCCACTGTAACTGCTGCTCACTGACGTATGTTGTTAAAAGGAGACTTTAATACATATAGAATAGTGGATGGGTGACCATCCACAACAAGGCTGTGTTTCCATCTCGGGTGTTGATGACATCGTAGAGACCTCGGGAACAAAGCTCGAGAGGTCTCCATGATGTCATCAACACCCGAGATGGAAACACAGCCTTAGTTGTAGATGGTCACCCATCCACTGTTTTCTATAGTATATGGTTCCCCAGATCATTAGAAGACAAAACAACCTTCTATTTCACAAGGTTTCATACCTTGGACTTACAAATTACACCATGGTCCCGCTTGGTCTTGGCAGCTCAGTCGGTTTGGTGTGATCCCGCTCCGCTCCCAACCCTATGAGGATTCTTGGCAGCAGTTATCCATTCCTGACCCTACAAACACATTCTCAGTGGCAGTTATTTAAAAAAAACAAAAAAACAGACAAATTCCTACAGCTTGGAAACACAGAACGGACTACAGCAGTCCATGTCCAAACTGGACCGGTGAAGTGCTAGCTAAGCAGCGCTGCCATGTTTTCTTCATCTCTTTTCTGTGGGCACTGTTTCCTCCAGTCAGGTGGCAGGACAAGGCTAAAAAGCTGTTGTACCATCGATGTGATGTCAGAAAGATGGTACAAACACTTTTTTGATCTTTGAACTGTCCTACAACAAGGTTTAGAAAGCCACAATAAGCCCTAACCATATATTACAATACAATAAAATATAGTACAGCACAGTGCAGTACAGCACAATGCAAAGCAGTACAGTACAGAACAGTACAGTACAGTACACTATAGTACAGTACAGTGCAGTGCAGCACAGCATAATGCAATGCAATGCAGTACAGTACAGTATCATACAGTACAGCACAGCACAGTACAGTACAGTGCAGTACAGCAGCAGTGAAGTACAGTGCAATACAGTGCAGTGCAGCACAGTGCAGCACAGTGTGGCACAGTGCGGCGAAGTGAAGTGCAGTACAGTACAGTGCAGTACAGTGCCGTGCAGTACAACATGGCACAGTACAATACAGTGCAGCACAGTGAGGTACACTGCAGTATAGTACAGTATGGTACAGTACAGTGCAGTACAGCACAGTGAAGTACAGTATAGTGCAGTGCAGTTCAGTACAGTACAGTACAATGTGGTGAAGTACAGCACAGCACAGTACAGTGCAATGCAATATAATATAGTATAGTACAATACAATACAGTACAGTGCAATGCAATGCAGTACAGTGCATTACAGTACAGTACAGTACAACACAACGCAACGCAATATAATACAATACAATACAATACAATACAATACAGTACAGAACAGTACAATACAATACAATACAATGCAATGAAATTAAATACAATAGAAAGTACAATACTAGTAAATCTGATTGACCTCTGTTTCTACAAAGGCTACATTCTGCAAAAAAGTTTGAGTTTGTATTACTCTAATATAATAGCAACAAAACAGTGAACATAATTGCATATTAATTTGCCTTAGAATTAGTTGTTTGTTGGTTTTTTTTACTCTTTTTTTATCCCCACCACCTTATCTAATCTCAGCTCTCCACTCAGTCAGAGCCTTCAATGCCTCAAGGATGCCAATCTACCCGACTCAGGGTCTGCCCCTAGAGTGTTTCAACTGAACTCCCCTACATCCTTGATGGCCCAGTTGCTCCCGGTAGGAAAGAGTCCCCTTACCTCTTCCTCTGAATGTTCAGGGAGAGGGCTTGCACATCGGAGTCTGCCCTGATGTTGTCGGTGGTGGTGGCACTCATGCTTCTGGAGAGGTCGTCACCTAGGAGAGGTGAAGGATTTTTCCTCCTCCGATCCCTCTGTTACCCAACCCCCTGAGACACTGGCGCATAGGACATAAGTCCAGAGAGTCAATATGCTGACTCACACTCCTCTCAAGTGCCTAACAGCGTCCCTCTTCCCTGGCTCCGGTAAGTGGAGCAGCCATGCCCCTCGAGAGCTGGTGCACCCACCGGCTCTCTTAGGACATCAGGAGCTTTATAGCACCCCGGTATCCCACCCCAAGGGAGGAGAACATCCTTTGGGATGTTCCATCCTCCCTCCCTCCCCTGACTGACCCCCAGTGACCCAAGTCCATTCCCGAACCCAGGTCGCCGGCGTAACGCGAGGTGTGGTGTCCAGCGCCTCAACCCACAGCACCACCGGGCTGGCCCTAGAATTAGTTGTTTTTTAAGCCAGGTGTTACAAATGAAATCACTCAAGTAGGTACGCTCTCAGTGCTTAGCAAGCTATCTGATTCTTTGATAAGCAAACAGTATCTATAAGGCGGGCCTGGTGGCGTGGAGGGCTGAGGTGCTGTGTGCCTCACCCTCTGCCACACTGGTGACTCGGGTTCTGGAACGGACCAGGGTCACTCGAGGTCCAGCCAGGGGAAGGAGGATCGAGTACCCATTGAAACCTCTCCTCCTTTGTGGAGGGGTACAGTGTGCACCGCTGCTTGACTGCCACCCAGTGGAGGCTAGGCAGCACAGCATGTGGCCGCATCTCAGAGGGCCAGGTACAGGTGTACAAGTATGTGCAGGTTCTGCACGCTACACACCCATGCCAATGCATGCACGCTGACCTCAGGAAGGGACAGAGAAATGGGAAAGTCTGGGAGTTGTGCAACAGGAAGCCTCTTCTGCCTGCCTCAGGCTTCACCATCAACCCAGGACTCCGCCGTGAACAGGATCCAGACTCTGAAGGTTAGGGAGGATAGCCTTCTGTCTCTCAGCCCCACCACAAAGGGGAGGAAACCATGGGGAATCTGAAAAGGTGAGCCCTGATTGAGATGGTGATTGGTCGAAGAGGTGGCTGGGGGCTTAAGAGCCAGCCAGCACCCCAGGAATGAAAAGAAACAGTTCTAAGAAAAAAAAAAAAAACAGTATCTATTGCAATATATTTATTTATTAAAATATTTTTTACCTAGCCAGCCTACTGGCACAGTGGTAGCACTACCACTTGCGATGCTGTCGACCCAGGTTCGGGAATGAGCTCGGGAGATGGAGGGCCAGCGGGGAGGCTTGAGCATCCAGGGACCACCGCTTCTCTGGGAGGGAGGGGGGTCAAGGTCAATGCCATTACCTCTGGCAGAGGCCGGAGACACAGCAAGCATGTGCACTATTTAAAGGGGTTGGGGCATGACGGATGTCGACGGTTATGCCTTGACATCTGGGAGCATGTCATGCCCCCAGAACAAGGGAAAATGGCTGTCGGAGTGCCGGGGAGACAGAGCGCTGGTGTAGCACTCACAACTCCTGCCTGCCTGTCCTGCCATTGGGTGCCTGACAAAACATGAAGGACCTTGGGGTGAAGGGTCCTACCTCGCACCCACCTGGAGGGTATAGCCATGGCTTCATGGGGGTTCACCCACAGGATTAGGTAGGTGAGGAGAAGTGGGACTGACACCAGTGGCAACTACTGAGGAAGCGGGGGTCCCAAAAAAATATGCTGTGTGTATATATTTTTTTTTTTGTACCAGAAAAAAGGCCTACTGAGCTGTATAATTTTTTCCAGAAGTGTCCTGGGAAAGGGTACAAAGGGAAGGGCAAGATAATTCAACAAGAAAACAAAGCATTTAAAATCATTGAGCAACTGGAGATCGTAGTTCAATGTTGTGTGAATAGTGCAAACAATGCAATACATGCCACTGGTAAAGAGGAGCCAAAAATGAAAAAAACAGAAGCATGACATGGGGGGTGAGGGTTGAGGCCAAAAGCATTAGGCAGTAGCATAGCAAATTCCCAGGCGGCCTGGGTGCAAGGGTATGTTATAGGCCCCCCAGTTTTGAATAAACATTAAAATGACGATTTGGGCCCCTCAAACCTCATGGGCCCAGGTACAACTGCACCCCCGCACCCTTGTAGCTACGCCCCTGGCATTAGGCACAAGAACATACTTGGGGGCCTGAAGTAGTGCCTTCAAGGAGTACAGTGAGGGTGCAGATCAGATAGGAGGAGGAAGGTTGGACCAAAGTTGGAGAAGTCTAGGCAAGAAAGCATTTCTCCAAAAACACCACGATCAGAGTTCAAGGGAGGAACCCACACACAAGGCAGCTAGCCCACTCCATTCACCACAGCAACAACAACGTGGAGCTCACCTACCAGTGTTTATAGAAAATAAGTTTGCAAGCAGCTTTGTTTAAGACACAGGTGCAGGTTTGTTTCTCAACTGTACAATAATTGGTGTAGCAGCAGCAGTGGTTTCTCAGCAGAAGAGAGCATACAGAAGTATATAACAGTTCTCAACCAGCAATAAGCTTCTAAATTGCATTTTTGCAGCCATCTTTCAAAGTTCAGCCACTGCAAGTCCCAGGTTCATGTCTGAACTTGGGTTATCAGCTCCACAGAGCAGCTGGGATCAGTGTGCTGCCATGGCAACAATAACATGGGCCTCACTTGCTGATGTTTAAATAGAAGACTGCAAGTAGCTTGTTTAAGGTGCAGGTGATGGTTTATTTTTCAGAAGTGCAATTACTGTTGTAGCAGCAGCAGACGGCATACATAAGCATACACCTGTTCTACACCAGCAAGCAGCTTTTAATTACTTCAGTGCAGAGCAGTGATTTCCAAATACAAAATTTAAAGGGACACTGCTAGCTTTTCAGTGCGATTTCTTGTCATCTGTGGCCAATGTGCCTCTAGGCACAGACTTGTCAAACTAAGTTAGTTATTTTACCTTGTAAACTATTCATTTATTATCATGATTGGAATGAGCAGTCCGTGTAAATTCTGCTTCTGGAAGCATATGTCCTCCATGAACATACATCTCTAAAGGTGCCTCATTAACCCAGTAAACTCATGCATACAGCTTTCCAAATTTTTCATGTCTATTCAGCAAACTATGTTGTCCAATACAGAATGTGAAGCTGAATCAGAGGATGTCATTTTGTAAGCAAAATGAGCACTGGCAGTGCTAATAAGTTTGAAAAATGAAGCCAAGATCATGCGCATGCACATTAGTGCTCAGGGTTAGTGTGGATAGTACACTGCTGTGTTAAATATTTTATAAATTAAAATCTGTTTTGTTTTCATCCTACGACTGAGCTCCAGTTATTGGACATGTCCTGCTAGTGAGCTGAACTTGTATCACTACAGTCTGAAGGTGTGTGATGGTCCCTGCAGCACCTTCTGAGCTATCTGATTGTCTTGAAAAAGTTCCTGTATAGCGTGCCTAGCTTAGAGAGGGGTATAGTCAAGGCCACTGGAATTCTGCGTTTCTGTGGTTGTGAAATTTGCCGCAGAATTTGCACCATGCCACAGAATATATATAGTGCTGCAGAATTCATTGCTTTTGGAGAATTTTCATATAAATATACTGATTTTCCATACTGTCAGGCTTTCTTTCCCATCTCATTTATCCTGAAGCCCCTCCTCTATGCTCAGCATATGACGTCATCAGTGACATCACATCATAGTTAGCCAATGACAGGACTGCGTTCTGCCAGAGAAGTGAATAAATCATGCTGCAGAAATCAGAAAATGCTGCCGCAGAAGCCAAGGAGACCTGCCGCAGAAATCAGAAAATTCTGCCGCAGAACACCCGGGGCCCTGGGTATAGTATGGGTGTGGTTGATATGGGCTGAGAAGTCAAGGTGAATGTCAAGCCAAACACCTAGATACTTAAAGAGGCTACAGCCTCTAGTTGAATGCCATTCTGGGTTGTGAACATAGGAGGTGACTGGACACCAGCCAGATGCTGTCTGGTGCCAAGGGCCATGGGGAAAATCTTATTGATGTTTAGAATGAGTTGGTTATTGCACAACCAGAGCTGAGTTTTATTAAAGTCACGCTGAAGCTAGGCCACCAACACTGAGGCAGAGGGGCCAAATATAAAAAGGACCACATCATCTGTGTACAGGTATATGTTGGAGGATGTAATGGCCTAAGGTAGGTCATTCAGAAAAAAACTGAGAACAGGATAGGGGCCAAAGACAGACCCTTGTTGGACCCAGGACTCCATGAGGGAGAGGGCAACCCCTAATGAGACAGAGTCCTCGCACACAGGCATGAAAAGAACCAGTTGACCACTAGGGCAGATAGACCAGCACCAGCAAGGTTGTCCAGCAAGATGGAGGGTGGGTGATTGTGTCAAATGTCTTTGCAAGGTCAACAAAGATAGCAGAAGAGGCAAAGCTCTGGTTCATCCTTTTGAAGATGAACTCAGTGAGACATAATAGGGAGGTAATGAGGGAGCGTGATTTGTGAACATCATACTTGTAGAGAGTGCAGACAATGGTAGTGCTTTGCTGATCAGACAGGGTTGGCAACAATAGCAACCCATACAGTGAGCAGTGGAGGCTTGTCTTCATTCTCAGAAGATACTGAGTATAGGATAGACCTACAGTGGCACTGTATAGTGCCATAGGAGGAGGGAGATCAAGGGTGAAAATTTCAGGGGGCAGAAAACCTGCATGGCTGCTTACATGACAGTCCCCTGGTACTCTTAGACTATCATCAATCAGTGGTGAAGCTGGGGATGGCCTCACAGTGGTAGGGAACCCTAACCTGCCCTGAGCCCATATGGCAGAACACAGTGCCAGGTAGGGGAAAAAAATATCACCCCCCCCCCAAATGCTCAGCAACAGTGTAAAACGTAGAGCTCAAGGGTATGGATTTTACAAGGGGTTCACAATCTCCAAGTCCCCCCCCAAAAAACTGCAGCAAGCAACCTTTTGAACTTCCATCAAAGTGCTGACATAAGTAGACAATGAATGATACTATTTACATCATTCAGTCACTTGTGGAAAACCCACAAGTGGCTGTGCAGGGGGAAATGTTCTACAAACTGGCAATATAATGAGTCTGACTATCATTCAGGCCATCTGAAATCTGTCAGAGGTCTCGAATAAGAGAAGGTGACTTAATTTATAACTCAGTCCTTGTCCTCAGATTCTTACCAAAATCTTAAATAAAACAAATAAACAAATATGTGAACGACTGCTCTTTTTGTCTATGTATAAAATACATCCAGTTATTCATAGTTCTTTCGCTATGATATTTCCTTATTAACTAAACTCATGTGTTTAAGTTTATTTTATCTGAACTGCTTGAATTCATATTCTAAGCCTTACCTTAACATATTACTTGCTATTTGTCTGCACCCTGTACCTATAATTATCTATCTGCTCTTAGTTTCTGCAGCCTGTATTCTCATTTTGATGAAGTCATGTATTATGTAATATTGAAGTGTAAATACCTATTTTGTGATCTGTTATATTATGTTAGTATCATATTTGCACCTTATCTTTGTTTGTTCTTCAATTGCTGTGTGTCAATTTTTGCTACTGTAATCTGTCTTTCCTGTGTTATTGAACTGTTCTGTATTTTTTTGTGGCACTCCTGGGTCGACCCTGAAAAAGGGACTGCAGTTGTCTCAGTGGACTTACCCAGTTACCAAAACTCAAATAAATAAATAAGCCAGGGGGGTTCAACCTTTTTGTGTGCACGGACCCCCAGAGCAAAGGTCAGTAGTAACAAGGACCCCCTACCTGCAACCATACCTCTCAACCTTATGCCACTGAAATGAGGGACATGGACATTTTTGAACACTCGAAATTAGGGACAATGAGGGAGACATGCCCTCAGAGTGAGGGACATATCCTCAAACATGGAGATACAAGCTCAGAACACTGTGAAAACCATAGTGTTTACTTGTACAAAGTTTATTTTGGATTTAGTATTTTAGAATATTAAGAGTTTCTGCTTTAAAGTCTGAATTTACAGCACATTCTTTGTGTGGGCAGCACCTTTTCCATGAGGGACGGATGAGGGACAGAGCAATTTTAAGGGGCAAATTGAGAGATGTCCCTCGTAATGAGGGACACTTGAAAAGTATGCCTACAATGGCACACAAAGGGTGCGGGGGAGGAGTTAAGTTTATTTCACAAATAACTATGGGGGTATGGAGTTTGAGCACAGAATTTCTGGCCAGAGACCAGATTTGAATCCCATATTCACTATGTGACACTGTTTTTACAGCTTCATATGTAACAACTTTTCTGCTCACTCCAAGGACCCCCCATGCCTTGTTCAGGGACCCACAGGAGGCCCAGGACCCCCTGGTTGAAAAACCCCATTCTAAGCATTATGTTCTCTGTATGAATTACTCCTTGTAAGTGTTTTATCACAGTGCCTGATAAAGAAGCCTCTGTAGCTTCAAAAACTTAAATAATATGTTTATGTCAGTCAAATAAAAGGTACTGCTGCCTACTTGTTTTCTTTCTGCATCAGTCCTCTCTATTGTGTTGACTCAGCTTTTTAGAATTACAGCCATTCACATCACATTTTTCTTATAGAAAAATTATATTCTCATATCCTGTAAATTTTATCTGCTTTCATGTCAACAGACAACTCGTTTTGTGTATCTGTTAGATATACATGTGCGTGCTTTCATTTATTTTTGCTGTTCATACTATTTCCCATAACTATTCTAAGGGTCTCCATTTTCTGTTTGTTGAAATCTCATTGTCCCAGAGAGTTGCATTAGCATATGAGAACATGATGTGTCAACACCCTTTAGAATCCACAGTATGCCTGTCTGCTTAATTAGAGGAGAACAAAACAGGTTGCAACAAGATGTGAATTATAGCATTTACCTTCAGTTAGCCTTGCAAACTGTTTGAGTTGTAATGAAGGGGTTTTCCATTTAAACTGCATTCAATTTGTGTGTTTCTAGAGTGTTTTTCAAGATAGTAATCCCCAGCACTCAGCACTTACAATCAGTCTTTGCACCCCTAGCACCTTACCTGTCATATTCCCTCGACAAGGCCCCTGGCTGCACTGTCTCCACCCTTGCCCACCTCCCCGTATCTCCTCCTGCCCCACCCCAACCACCTCCCATACTCCCCTACCCCTGCACCTCTTCCCGATATCCCACCCTCACTTCCCCCACCACCCACCCTCCTTCCCTTGTCTTGCCTCATAGCTCAAGTCTTTGTACTGGTTATTACATGTCTGTAAGTCAATGACTATATGTTTGTAACTAAAAATGATGACTGTTGCACATGCTGATGTGGAACCTTTGTAAAAGAGCTTCAGCTCAAAGATATTGTAATCCTAGATTGAAATAAATAAAAATAAATAAATAAATAGTTGTACTGTCAGCAGAGAAATACATGGTATAAATGGGTGATGTGACATCATGTTCTTATTTGCTAATGCAGCTCTTGTGGACAATGAGATTTCAACAACCATAAAATGGAGAACTCCAGGACAGGTACAGGGGACTAGCACGGACAGTGAAAACAAACTAAAGCAAACCTGTATATCCCCAACAGCTACAGGAACAGAGTTGTCTGTTGACATGGAAACAAATAAAATTGACAATAAATGAGGGTGTAGTACTCCTTTAACTGCTGTTTCCTGTTTTTGCAATGGACTCATGAAAACAAGTGCAGCAACCATCCTAAGAAGAAGCCCAAAAAGATTTGGGATCATTGGGGATCAGGACTTTTCCAAAAGTTTTGGTGACTTTCAGTTAACACCAATAAAATAACTATTTTCTGTTTACAAAATACCATTAGGTGTGCAGTGTAATATGAGTTCTGTTTCTAATGAGATCCTGCATGAGTACCTTATCTATAGAGAAAAGTGCTGATATTCAGGAAATCCAAAATTACCATCTTCTCAGTGCATATTGCATAATAGCTGTGCTAGGATGGTATCCCCCAAGTTGGATACTGTTGAATGCTAACAGATTTATTGCATTTCAGATGCCACTTAGTAGTGATGGTATCCGACAATGGATCCTATTGTCTTCAATCCCATTTATGGATCTGAGAGGATTCATGGATATGATCCTATCTGTGGGATCCGATGGTCAGATCCCCAACTTTCCAACCTGTGGATCCAATGTGTCCATTGGATATATAGCTTTTACTGTGTGTGGATAGACAGGAAGTGGCTGCCTGCACTTCCTGTTTGCTCTGGTGCTTCGTCATGGCAGTTAGAATTGCCTGGCAAACTGTGCAGACAGAATTAGCTTCTCTCAGGTAAAAGTACTGTAGTGTGTAAAAAAATAGTTTCTCAGAGTTTGGCATGCTTTTCTCACTAGATGGGTTACTGTGCACTGTTGCTGTTGTCCCTTCATTTCTAAATGGTGGTGAGTGTGTCACATGTTTTTTTTCTGGGTGTTGGTTAGTGAGGGGGATAATGAGCCACAGCAGCCAGCACAAGGTGGGTGGTTTTTAGTTTTGAAGCTATCTAATGGATAAATATTTTTTTGCCATTTTTTTTGAGTATTTCTACTACTGGTAATACTAGTTTAGAATTTATAGCGTGCCACATTTTTCTGCTATTAATCTGTATTTGTGACTTTTTCATCAGTATTTTTCTTGCACATTATTTTCTGCCTTCGCACAGTTTATTTAATCTGTTTATTCGATCATCAAACAGTACATAATTTGTGTAATAATTATTGGCTTCTGTCCTGTCCTTGATAGTGTGTTTATGAAAATTAATCATGTCTGGCAGTAGAAAGAAGCATGTTGCTGAGGTTCCCAGTAGGAGGGGAATATTTGCCAAGGCCAGTCAGGTGCATCTGGCAGGGGTGCCAGTGAAAGTGCTTCTGTTAGCAAGAAATGGACAAAGAAGACCATCACTGGTTTAGTTAATAGCTCAAGTAAGGTGGCCTGTCAGTGCAGCGGTAGCGTTACTGCTCGAAAAGCTGGTGACCCAAGTTTAGGAATGCGCTCAGGTAGTCAGGGCTGGCTGGCAGAGGATTCAGCATCCCAGGAGATGCTCTTTTCCACCTGGAGGGAGAGCAGCCTACTCTGCTGCTTTACTGCCACCTGCATGACTGCCGGTGGCAGTACAGTCAGGAGTTGCTCGTGGGAAGGAAAGATGTCGATGAGAGCCATGCCATACACGCTAGGGTGAGCATGCACTGCACCATTGCTGCCAATGTCCTTAGGGAAGGGATGTGAAGAAGAAAGACAGCTGCCTGCAGGCCCTGCACCTGGTTACTCAGGTGCCACCTCCACACATACTGGACCCATTCTGCAGCAGAGAGTGAGGAGGGTCTCTGCCACCCCTGCCAGAGGGAGTCAAGAGCTTTGGAGGTGCCAGGGTCATGGGGTTGGAGCAGCTGAAGCTACCTATAGGTTGATAGAGGAGTTTCTGGCAATCACAAGGGAAGAAAGAGACTTGGGCATCATCATCACAGATGATATGAAATCATCCAAGCAGACCACTAAAGCAGTCGGTAAGGCTAGAGAGATGTTGGGGTGTATTAGTAGGGGTATCACAAGTTGTAAAAGGGAGGTAATAATCCCTCTTTACAAGACACAGGTTAGGCCCCATCTGGAGTATTGTGTGCAGCACTGGAGGCCGCACCTTCACAAGGACTTTAACAAAATGGAGGCAGTTCAGAGAAGGGCAACCAAAATGTTAAAGGGACTGCATCAGAAAACATATGAGGACAGATTAGCGGAGCTCAATATGTATATCCTAGAGCAAAGGAGGGAGAGAGGTGATATGATCAAAACATTCAAACATTTTAAGGGCAAAATTGGCTGGAGAATAGGACACAGAGAGTAATAGTAAATGGAGTCCACTCAGAAGAAAGGAGGGTTACTAGTGGGGTACCGCAGGGTTCAGTATTAGGACGGTCCTCTTCAATGTCTTTATAAGTGACATTGTGGAAGGACTGGAAGGAAAGTATGTCTCTTTGCAGATGACACTAAGATCTGCAACACAGTTGATGCACAGGGTGGGATGGAAAGGATGAGAAGGACTTGGCAAGGTTAGAGGAATGGTCAAATGTATGGCAGCTTAGATTCAATGCTAAGAAGTGCAAGGTAATGCACCTGGGAAACAAAACCAGGGAAGAGTACACAATGGGGTGAGATACTAACAACAACAAAATGGAAAGGACCTGGGGTAGTCATATCAGATGACCTAAAGGTGGGCAAGCAATGTGAGAGGGCAGCAAGGAGGGCTGGGGGTTACTGGGATGCATAGGAGAGGCATCACCAGTAGAAAACAGGAAGTTATTATCCTCTGTATAGACAGCTGGTGAGACCCCATCTGGAGTACTGTGTGCAGTTCTGGAGACCCAATCTCTGCAAAGACATAGACAGGATGGAAGCTGTCCAGAGGAGGCAACTAAAATGGTGCAGGGTCTGCACCGAAGACATATGAAGAGAGACTTAAGGAGCTTAATATGTATAGCCTCGAGGAAAGGAGGGGGACATGATAGAAACTTTCAAGTACCTCAAGGGAATCAACAAAGTCCAAGAGGGTAGCATCTTTCAAAAAAGAGGTGTGCAAGAACAAGAGGCACAATTTGAAGATGGGAGTGGCTCAGGGTAATTTGAAGTATTTTTTCACAGAGAGGGTTGTGGATGCATGGAACAGCCTTCTGGAGGAGGTTGTGGAGTCAAAATCAGTGGTGGAATTCAAGCATGCATGGGACAGTCATAAGGCAATTCTAGGGGGTGGGGGTAAGAAGAAGTAGGCTGCTGGTTAACTAGGATCTGCAGCTTATCCAGTAGGTAGGGAAATGGGCAGACTGGGAGGGCCAAGCGGTCCTTATCTGCCATCAAATTCTATGTTTCTATGTTTCTATTAACAAGGTGAAAGAGTCTAACATGTTTCAGTATAAGAAAAATAGCAGGACAAGAGGACACAGTATGAGATTAGAGGGGGTCTGATTAAGGGGTAATGTGAGGAGGTTCTGTTTCACAGAAAGGATGGTGGATGCATGGAATGGCCTAACTCAGGAAGTGGTAGATATGAATACAGTGCAGGGCTTCAAACAGGCATGGGATAGGCATAAGGGAGCAATATGATGAGTATGAATAGATAGGCCATTGACAGAGTAAAGGCCTATGGAACATTCATAAGGTAGAAAAAATGAGCAGACGGGATGGGCCTTGTGGTTCTTATCTGCTGCCAGCTCCTGTGTTTTTATGTTTCTATAGGGTCCGACTGGTGCTGCAGGGGGCATAAGCATCCCTGAGGAAGTCTCATTTGTAAGGTGAAGTGCTGGGTGGCCATTTGTTTCCCTCTGTGCCTTATATTTGTCTGCCATTTGGTCTGCATTAAAGGTACGCCCAGTATATTATTTATCCATTTTTAATGGTAAATTTTCAATAAATTAGTAAGACTTATTGGTTAAATGTAATGTTTCTCTAGTCTGTGATCATTTTCATCAAGTGCCCAGAACAGTGTAAAACAAACATTTGTCAATGCCAGATGTTCACTACTGGTACTGCTGTTGCATCAAGTCTTGCTTGTACACATTTTTACTATATATTTACCCAGGATAGAGCAGATGACATGCACTATCTCATCTTCAGTGATGTGCTGTTTTGACACACTGTTAGAGTAATTACCCAGGATAGGGCAGCTGAATATTCTAGTTTTAAATGGGCTCCTACATTTTGACCCCAAATGTCCAACAGTATTTTTATGACCTGACACTATGATTAGGTCATGATTAGAGGCCATTTATCAGCGTGGGGACAAGTGACAAGCTGAGTCCCCCAAGCATCGGTTCTGGGACCAACCCTATTTAATATTCTAGTTTCATCCTGCAGACACACAGAACTGCATGGATAAGCAAATACATTGATGATTGTAAATTGGAGCTATAGTGACTGATCCCAAATCTGGAAAGGAATTCCAAGAAAATATTGATCATCTTAACAATTGAGTGAAACAAAATAATACGAAGTTTAATGAGAATAAGTGTAAAGTCATGCACTTGGGCCAAATAATCTGAAGTTCTCATATACCCTCAATGGTCATTGTCTTCAAACCCCAAAAGATGAGAAAGACCTGGGCGTGCTTGTAACTGATAAGTTAACCTTTGATATACATAACAAATTTACTGTTCAAAAAGGTAATAGGATACTAGGTTGCTTAATGAGATCTACTAAGAGTAGGGAGCCAGAGGTTGTTGTTCCCCTCTGCTCTAGTTTGGCGAGACCTCATCTAGAGTATGTTCACAGTTTTGTGCACCACAAAACATTAGGGAAAAAAAACTTGTTGAGAAAGTGCGGAGGAAAGCTACTGAAAAGATTAAAAACATGCAGCACCTTAGCTACTCTGGAAGGCTAAATAAATTGGACCTTTACTCTATGGAATATAGAACTAGGGGAGGCCTCTGTCTGGCATAAAAAGCTCTTAAGGATCATGTACTTATGGAAACAATAGGGTTAGTTAACTATAATACAAAGACAGAAACTAGTTCACATAGTAATAAACTAATTGGCAAGATAAATAAAACAGTCAGGAGAGGCAAGTGGTTTACTCAGAGAATAGTTAGTATCTGGAATACTTTACAAAAACAAATAGTGGAGAGTAACAATATACTTACTTTTAAAAATAGACTAGATGCTTACATGGGTTCCAAAAAATATGAGTACTATCTCTAAGGATCTGAGGTGTCAAGTTCCTAATAGGTGATAGGTGTAAACCTCCTCAACTTGTAAACAACCTATGAACCTATGAAGTCAGGTGGAGTTTTTAAAATCCCATCTGAAAGGTAATTTTGCTGTGCAACTGTGGAAACAAGTCTCGGAGGAGCTCTGAAAAATGACACCTGCTATGTTCAGGAGGTGTGGTAACCCAAGGGATATGTTGAACGTTGGGAGCCAAAAGCCCCAAAAAATAAAGTTATGGGTAAATGTTGGAACAATTAATTTCTTCATAACTTAGTTTTTCACATTTTTAACCCCAAATTTGCATCATGATCTTTTTATGACTATTCCTTTTGAGCATTACAGGTGTCATTTATAGAACAATGGCTGAAATGTCATTTTGTGCCACAAGTGTTAAAACACATTTTGAGTAGGATTTGAGAAATGACAGCTGTCACATTTATAAGGTGGTGTGAAAAAATGTGTATGTTGAAAAGTTGAGGTCAAAATATTGGAAATTACCACGGTTAATGAGTGTGCATTGAAAAATTGCAACATAGACTCATAACTTTGTTGTTTTCTTGTATTTTTACCCTGATTTTCAACATAGCCTTCTTATGACCCCACATATCCTTCTTATGAGCCCAACTCATGAACAAGGGTGAAGAAAATTTTCAAATCCTGCCCAAAAGGTGGTTTTGCACCACAAGTGCTAAAAACATTTTGGGCAGGATTTGAAAAATGACAGCCATCACGTTCATGAGGTGCTGTGAAGAAATGGCTATTTTGAAAAGTTGGGGTCAAAATATTGAAAATTGCCAAAGTTACAAGCCTGCATTTTTAAATTTCAATGTAGGCTCATAACTTTGTTGTTTTTCAATATTGTTCGACTCCTGCCCAAAAGGTGATTTTGCACAGCGATCACAAAATCTCCTTTTGGGACAGATTTGCCTAATTTCACTGCCATTGTTCATGCGGTGGGGTCCCTAAAACGGCATGTTGAAAATTTGGGGCAAAAAATATTCAGAAATGACCACATTATGCCACTAAGTTAAAAACTCTATTGAAATGCATTGAACCACATACCTGGGTTCCTCAGTTTGAGGTCCGGTGTTGAAGAGTGAAGATGTGTCTGTCGTCCAGACAGGATTATGGCATTGGGCCCCTGGTTGGTAAGCAAGGACTTGGAAGGTGTGGGATGGTGGGTGCTCAGTCAAGTGAGGGGACTAACAATGGCAGCAACAGATATCAATGGAGATATATATATATATATATTTATAAAATGGCAGGAAAACATCTAGAAATCTCATTGGCCAAGAGAGATCAGCTGACCATACATTAAATCTCTATATATGCACAGTCATCCTGGTCCTAAACCACATCACACAATGAGCAAATCAGTCCTCCTACAACCAGAACTATCTTCCATCAAACTCCCTACAACCAGAACTGATCTTCCACCACAAACATGGCTGCTACCTTTACACTGTAGAAACCTTCAACTGTGTCCTAAAAATAAAACTACCTCAAATATAAAATAAAACAAATTAATTAAATGTTGTTTACCAGATCATCACACTCTCCTTACACGCATAAACAAATCAGAAACATTAAGTATTGTTTATTGTTTTCATTACAAGTATTTCTTTGCTAACAGTGACCCCCCATCTTTACCTGCTCATCAGGGAAATCTCTTATGCTTGCCCTGACAGTTAGAAAATTGAGTCTCTGGCTCTAAAACAGGCCTTTGTTGTGTGTGTACAGTATGTTAGTAGAGGAACATTGAGCTAGTAGAACTGAGCAGAATTTTGAATACCTGTATTCCATGGTAAACATTTCATGATAAGCATTCCATTTCTTGAATGTGGGGAAACACAGATAAAAAAAAACAGAATGAAGAAAGTAAGCAATAATACTTTATAAACAAAGAGAAAAGGTGGTAAAGTGACTCACCCTGCTGTTTATCTTTTAGGACAGAGCGAGTAGTTCATGATGCTGTCAGGATACCCAAAGTCAGATTACTCACGGTTGTACACTAAAAGGCAACTTCAATGTCCTGGATCAAAGTCAGGGGATTGTCCCTTGGATCCATTCTGCAGTCCTTCTCATCTCACTGGGAATGAGAAGAAAATCAGGAACTCCTGCTAGACAGTTTCCACCACTTCTACAAGGCAGGCAGATGGTTCTCAGCACTAGGGTGAGAAAATAGGCTCTTCTCAGAGCCCACACCGCAGCTCTTCACTCCTCCAACTGCTCACTCTGATCTCCAACCAACAATTAACTGAAGGTTCTAAAACTCCCCACTCACAGCTAGCTACCATGGCTTATGCTGCTGCGACAGTTCTAAATGACATCACCTCTCTTCTCTCAGCTGAGACCAAGTAAACAGAGAGGGAGCAGGTGAAAATCTATTTAACTATTCACCAGCTGCCTTCCTTACCTAGCACTGACACTGATGGGATTCCAGTAACCCCAGGGGACCGGGGTTTATATATATATATATATATATATATATATATATATATATATGTATATTGCAAAATACTTCATCAATGCACTAGATACGGTTAAAGGAACAAAAGTAAGGAAATGTGACACCCCAACCCCATCCTACAGGCAGCAACAGGAAAAAAAACATTATGGTTTCACCTCTCTTGCCACTTCATAAATCAGGCATGGAGCATGCCTTGAGGTTGTCAGCCCTAACACTGACCTCATTCCATCAATAAATAAGCTGAGATGAGTACAGTATGTACGAATGGAGTGAGTGTTAGGGCCGACAGTTGTGCAGGACACAACACTAGTGAAAAAAGGTGCTGGCCAAACAGGCCAGCAGATAACTGGCATGAATTCATTTTTGGTGACCTTGGGCTACCAGACCACTGCTAAAGTTGACCCCTTATGAATCTTTCTGGAAGGACTAGTAAAACATATTATAAAATGGCAAGAAAAAATCTAGAAATCTCATTGGCCAAGAGAGATCAGCTGACCATACATTAAATCTCTATATATGCACAGTCATCCTGGTCCTAAACCACATAACACAATGAGCAAATCAGTCCTCCTACAGCTAGAACTATCTTCCACCAATCTCCCTAAAACCAGAACTGATCTTCCACCACAAACATGGCTGCTACCTTTACACTGTAGAAACCTTTAACTGGGCCCTAAAAATAAAACTACCTCAAATATAAAATAAAACAAATTAATTAAATGTTGTTTACCAGATCATCACACTCTCCTTACACGCATAAACAAATCAGAAACATTAAGTATTGTTTATTGTTTTCATTACAAGTATTACTTTGCTAACAGTGACCCCCCCCCCATCTTTACCTGCTCATCAGGGAAATCTCTTCTGCTTGCCCTGACAGTTAGAAAATTGAGTCTCTGGCTCTAAAACAGGCCTTTGTTGTGTGTGTACAGTATGTTAGTAGAAGAACATTGAGCTAGTAGAACTGAGCAGAATTTTGAATACCTGTATTCCATGGTAAACATTTCATGATAAGCATTCCATTTCTTGAATGTGGGGAAACAGAGATAAAAAAAAAACAGAATGAAGAAAGTAAGCAATAATACTTTATAAACAAAGAGAAAAGGTGGTAAAGTGACTCACCCTGCTGTTTATCTTTTAGGACAGAGCGAGTAGTTCATGATGCTGTCAGGATACCCAAAGTCAGATTACTCACGGTTGTACACTAAAAGGCAACTTCAATGTCCTGGATCAAAGTCAGGGGATTGTCCCTTGATCCATTCTGCAGTCCTTCTCATCTCACTGGGAATGAGAAGAAAATCAGGAACTCCTGCTAGACAGTTTCCACCACTTCTACAAGGCAGGCAGATGGTTCTCAGCACTAGGGTGAGAAAATAGGCTCTTCTCAGAGCCCACACCGCAGCTCTTCACTCCTCCAACTGCTCACTCTGATCTCCAACCAACAATTAACTGAAGGTTCTAAAACTCCCCACTTACAGCTAGCTACCATGGCTTATGCTGCTGCGACAGTTCTAAATGACATCACCTCTCTTCTCTCAGCTGAGACCAAGTAAACAGAGAGGGAGCAGGTGAAAATCTATTTAACTATTCACCAGCTGCCTTCCTTACCTAGCACTGACACTGATGGGATTCCAGTAACCCCAGGGGACCGGGGTTTTATATATATATATATATATATATATATATATATATATATATATTGCAAAATACTTCATCAATGCACTAGATAAGATTAAAGGAACAAAAGTAAGGAAATGTGACACCCCAACCCCATCCTACAGGCAGCAACAGGAAAAAAACATTATGGTTTCACCTCTCTTGCCACTTCATAAATCAGGCATGGAGCATGCCCTGAGGTTGTCAGCCCTAACACTGACCTCATTCCATCAATAAATAAGCTGAGATGAGTACAGTATGTACGAATGGAGTGAGTGTTAGGGCCGACAGTTGTGCAGGACACAACACTAGTAAAAAAAGGTGCTGGCCAAACAGGCCAGCAGATAACTGGCATGAATTCATTTTTGGTGACCTTGGGCTACCAAACCACTGCTAAAGTTGACCCCTTATGAATCTTTCTGGAAGGACTAGTAAAACATATTATAAAATGGCAAGAAAAAATCTAGAAATCTCATTGGCCAAGAAAGATCAGTTGACCATACATTAAATCTCTATATATGCACAGTCATCCTGGTCCTAAACCACATAACACAATGAGCAAATCAGTCCTCCTACAGCTAGAACTATCTTCCACCAATCTCCCTAAAACCAGAACTGATCTTCCACCACAAACATGGCTGCTACCTTTACACTGTAGAAACCTTTAACTGGGCCCTAAAAATAAAACTACCTTAAATATAAAATAAAACAAATTAATTAAATGTAGTTTACCAGATCATCGCACTCTACTTACACACATAAACAAATCATAAACATTAAGTATTGTTTATTGCTTTCATTACAACTCTTTCTTTGCTAACAGTGAAAAATCCCCATTCTATCTTTACCTGCTCATCATGGAAATCTCTTCTGCTTTACCTGACAGTGAGATAATTGAGTCTCTGGCTCTAAAACAGGCCTTTGCTGTCTGTGTGTACAGTATGTTAGTAGAGGAACATTCTGCTAGTAGAACTGAGCAGAATTTTGAATCCCTGTATTCCATGGTAAACATTCCATGATACACATTCCATTTCTTGAATGTGGGGAAACACAGAATGAAGAAAGTAAGCAATAATACTATATAAATAAAGAGAAAATGTGGTAAATTACTCACCCTGCTGTTTAGCTTTTAGGATAGAGCAAGCAGTTTGTGATGCTGTCAGTGAGTGTGGCAGTTTTGAACCATGCTCATGCTTGTAGCACCGAGGAACTGAGAAGCCTCTGTTATGGCTTCCTTTTAGTTTTTTCTATAGAGTGAGGAGAATGAAATAAAGTAAGAGGGCTATGTGTCATTCTTAGAATGAGGAAAACAGCATTTAATTGTGAATTGTTATGGCTGGCAGGGGAATATGAAGCTTAAGTGGGTGGGGAGGCACACACTGTATAACATTACTTTAATCTAGCACCAATAGGCAGAAGGACTATTTTATACTAAAAGTACAGATTCACTTACATTTTTACCTATTTAAAAATGTGTTTCAAAATAAAAAAAATGACTGCTTCTAAAGATAAAAGGCCATTTTATAAGCGCAATAAGACACTCTGAGGTTGTGCATTACGGTGTGATAACCGCATTCCTAGGGTCGACCGGCACTCGGCCTTCGGCCTAACTACACCCCTATGAGTGCGGTTATCACACCGTAATGCACACCACTTCATGTCTTATTGCTTACATATAAACCTTGCTCCTCATAATAATACACTTTATTAAGCATTAACAAGTCATGTTTGTTTGCAAAATGGTAAATCTGACAACCATAATCCAATGGAGGGGAAAAAGATAAAAAAACATTTTTTTGTCGGTTTCAGCAGACAGACAGTGTTTTATGTCATCTCAGTACTGTGACAGGGTTGAATAAGGCCATGTCCCATTTGTTATGCAGAAGGAGTTAAATGCAAGGATTTGTTCTATCCTCTCCTTTTCTCTTTTGTCTGCCTGGTTGTGCAACTAAATGTTCTTGTGAGACCTAGAAACTGATCACTCTGATTCTTCGCCTCTCGCTATCGCTCTGCCATCACTTGCTGTTTCTGTCTTTTCTCCACCATTGCGTATCTGCGGTTATAAAAATATATGTGGATCTTTGTGTGAAACTGTAAGTAATACTGGGATCTCTTGGTGTGAAAATGTATATAGTTATATTGTTGAAATGATTGCAAAAAGCCATTTGGAACTCAAGGGGTTAAACTTGCCATGCAGCACAAACTTTTGCAGAGCTGTCAGCAGGGGACCAGCTTGGGACATTGTTCTATTTGTTGCACCTGCAATGAAACTGAGAAGAATATTTTGAGAAGAACAGGATATTTCTTAACGAGTCCCCAGACAAAGACTTACGAAAAAAAGCAGCAATACTTTTGCTAGAGAGTGAGAGACAGAGACTGAAACTTGGAATTAGAGATACTCTCAGATGAAGGACTTTGTTTTCTCTGTTTGTACTGCCTTTGTAAATAGTTATACTAAACCATTTTTTTTATTTTACTGTTATTGGTAATAATAAAACACTACTTGCAAATTTTATAACTGCTCCTGATTTTCCTATGCTTCCTGACCTGTGCCGCAATGACAGGTGGTGTCAGTCTAAGTGGCATTTATGCCGTGCATACTCCATGGCAGGAGTTTTATGTGTAGGTACTAGACCTGGTACCAGGGAAGCATAGCAGAAAGGTATGGATTCTGCAGCAGCAAGTCCAGGAGCCATTACCAAAAAAATGGCAACCAAACAACACAGACAGAAGTCCAAGCTGAGACTGTACAGCCAGCACCAGTGATGGAAAAAGAACAGGCAGCGACAGAACCTGAAAGCCTGACTACTTTTTTCAAATGGTGGGCTATACAACAAAACAAGACAGAGAAACAGAGAAGAGAGGAGATGCAACAGAGAGAATAAGAGAGTCAGTGTTTAGAGGCACAGAGAAGAGAAGAGAAGAGAAGAGAAGAGAAGAGAAGAGAAGAGATGAGATGCAGTGACAGGAGCAGTGATGACTGGATGCCTTGCAAGCGATCAAAGCTGGAGGATCTGGCACAGGTCCAGCAGAGCAACAACATACAAAGTTGCGTCTCTTGAATGATATTGAAGCATACCTAACAACTTTTCATAGGGTTGCCACAGCCTGCCAATGGCCAAAGCAGCCATGGGCAATCAGGCTGGTACCTTACCTGACAGGTAAAGCCCAACTTGCCTACAACAATATGGAAACTGCACAGTCAGAAAACTATGTGCTGGTGAAAAGAGAAACCCTGAAAAGGTATGACATCTCAGGAGAGACCTACAGGCAAAGTACTTAACAGATGTCAAGGTGGGAGATGACTGTGAAATGACTAATTGATTCAGGAAGCAGACAGACTCTAGTACATGTTGAAGTGCTGGGAAAACACTGTGCAAAAGGACCAGGTACTGGTGTCATTGGCATCCATGGGGACACTCAATACTATCCCACCACCCAAGTGCCACCAGCAGTGTCAGTGGCTCAGTAGGTAGCACACTCGTCTCTGAGGCTGGGAGATCAGAGGGCTGTGGGTTCAGTTCCCACATCTGGCACTTGGGTTAATATCCCAGTACTGACACTTTAATGCAGCATGAGAGGGGTGCTGCATTTCTGAGGTGCCGTCTTTCAGATGAGACATTAAACCGAGGTCCCATCTGCCTGGATTGGTGGTAGTTCAGGTGGATGTTAAAGATCCCATTGCACTTATCGAAAAGAGTAGGGGAATTTCCCCGGTGTCCTGGCCAAATTTCCCTCATTCACTAAAAATATCACCAACAGCTTAATCTGGTTCAAGGTCAGTTGCCATTCATCTGTATCCCTCTCCTCCCCTGGGTCGTGCCTGAAAATAGGCAGGATTTGTCTAGTGCACTTACCCGGTCAACAAAAGCTAAATAAATAAGTGACTCTGACTATTAAGGGTGTGTTGTGCCAAATGAAAGTTGGGGTAGTACCTAAGTTACCTGTACCTGTGATTATTGGAAATGACTTTCCAGGATTTAATGTGTTAATCACAGAGGGAGCAAAACCTGCTGTTTCAGCAACTGTGATTACAAGAGCACAGGCAAAGAAAATCTCGGATAGTAGGGACACTTTTTCTTTCAGTGATTTTGATTCAGACTGGTTTGAGCTTAACTCAAGGGAGGCAGTATAGCGCAGTGGTTTAAAGCTCTGAGCTGCAAATCTGGTGACATCCAGCAGACCAGACCTGGGTTTGAATCCCACAGCTTCCACTTACATACTGTGTGACCCTGAGCAAGTCATTCAACTTCCCTGTGCTCCCAGGATGCTCCTGTAAAAAAGCTTTCAGCTTAGTATGCTACTCCTGGTTAAACAGCTAAAAAAAATAAATAAATAAATAACTCCAAGATCCAGAAGTCCAGGAAAGAAATAAGACACCTGGAAAAACAGTGGCAACAAAAGACTGATGGACATAAGGGGTTAACATATGAAAATGCTGAAACTAAACTGATAACTGATCGTGATTTTGTTTCAGAGCAAGCTAACAATGTTTCTCTCCAGGCTTATTTTAAGCAGCTGGGGGTGAAACCAAAACAGGGTGAACCTATGTTTAAAAAATGTAATGGGCTACTGTACAGAGTTTGGGTTAAACCTCTGACACAGGACCAGATAAAACAATTAGTTATCCCACAAAAGAATAGATCTGAATTGTTACAGATAGCACATGATAGTCCTATGGCTGGTCACTCAGGGAGGGAGTGCACCCTTGCCAGACTGCTGTACAGATATTAACATCCTGGAATTCATGAAGACATTGCTACATATTGCAATTCTTGTGCTAAATGTCAGAAAGTAGTCCCAGCCACTGAAAAAGACAAGGTGCCCCTGGTGCCCCTACCCTTGATAGATGTGCCTTTTGAGAGAATTGCAATGGATGTGATTGGCCCCTTAGACAAAAATAAAAAGGGATAGCAATTCATTCTTGTAGTATGTGACTATGCTACCAAATACCCTGGGGCAGTTCCTGTGTGTATGGTTACAGCCCCAAAGGTGGCAGCACAGCTTGCCAAAACTTTCAGTAGAGTGGGCATACCTAAAGAGATTACTACTGATCAGGGTAGTAATTTTGGTGCTTCATTACTGAAGGAGCTGTACTGACTACTAGGTATCACTGCCATAAGAACCTCCCCTTATCACCCTCACACAGGCGGTCTTGTTGAGTATTTTAATCAAACCCTAAAACACATGCTAAAAAGGTTTGTGAAAGAGGAAGGGAAAGACTGGGACAAATACTTTCCTTGCCTGTTTTTTACTTTCAGAGACGTGTCACAGGCATCAACAGGTTTTTTCACTGTTTGAAATGTCATGTGGTAGACAACCTAGATGGCCACTAGATGTATTAAAAGAAACATGGGAAGATAACCCCCATCAGAAACAATCTATTATATCTTATGTGTGCCCTGAGAAAGAGGCTGGCAAAATATGTTGAAATGGCCCATAATAATCAGGAAGAGGCTCAAAACCAGCAGAAGGCGTATTATGACAGTGGAGCAAAAGAAAAAGTTTTTGAGCCAGGTGAAAAGGTCTTAGTATTGTTACCCACTACAGAAAATAAGCTGTTAATGAAGTGCCAAGGGCCTTATAAAGTGTTTAGATGTAGTGGCATAGTTAACTATGAAATTGAGACCTCTGATAGGAAAAATCTTATCAAGATATATCACTCTAACCTCCTGAAGAAATAGGTTGAAAAAACACCAAAGGCTGCTTTGCTAGTTTTGCCAGAAACTGATAAAGAAGATGTTGATAGAGGCCTAGACATTCAGAGCAGTTGAACATGGAGCAACTGAGTTGTGCTGGCACAACTCCGGACTTGCACCACCAAGCAATATTCAAAGAGAGCAGCTGCACAGCACAAGTACCATTGCACCATGTCACAAATATAATGTATGCAGCGCAAGTTTAGAGGGCGTTCCCATGAATATTCAGTGCAATGGGATATTCAACCGTAAAGCCATGGCGCATGTCCGGAGCAAACCCAAGATGCTCTGGTCAGACTTGTTCCTATAAAAATATGGCTCAAACACACAGACAGCAGATGCGCAACCCCGTGCCCAGAGAGAGAGAGAGAGAGAGAGAGGTGGCAAGAGAGAGGGAGAGAGAGAGAGAGAGAGACACACACACACAAACAGTGAAACAGAGAGACATAGAGGCTGACAGACAGACAGGCACCCAGCCACCCCAGGGGACAGACACACAGATAGAGGGATGGAGAGTGCCCCATTCCTAATGGAGGCAGTAATGAGGGCTGTGAGGAGGCAGGAGGAACACCAACATGGCCAACGAAGGGCCCGGCAGTGGTATGCCTGACACAGGTGGTACCGTGCCTGTATCACATTCAAGAACTATAGTGACACCGAGATCGTGTGCTGGTACCACCTGAACAGGGCCATTCTGAGGCAGCTCTGCGAGATGTGCAGTGAGGAGATGCAAGCACCCACCAGACATAGTCATGCCATGTCTGTGGAGAGTAAGGTGACCGCTGTCATGTGCTTGCTCACCACGGGCACCTTCCAATGACCAAAAGGGGACACCACGAGTATCACCCAGTTGGCCACATTCTACCGGCGACCATTGTCCCCAGCAGAGGAGAGGTACAATGAGGCACACGCCAGCACACGCAATATCATTGAGCATATCTTTGGTATGCTAAAGGCACTATTCCATTGCCTAGACAAGTCAGGCGATGCCCTACAATACAGCCCCTCCAAAGCCGGTGGCCTATTCCTGGCCTGCTGCATACTGCACAACATGGTCATTGACTGTGGGGATAGCTGTCAAGGCTGATGAGGGCAACAGTAGTGGGGACAATGGTGACAATGGGCCAGAGGGAGGTGGGCAGCCACCCCCTGGGTGAAGGGACCCCTGCCTAGTACAGTTGGCACGTTGCCAGCATGACACAATCGCCCAGGAGCACTTTGGCGAATGCAGGTAAGTGCAGTGACACACATGCATGAGGCACACAGACCACCACACCACACAAAGGCAGAGACATGCACAGTGGGATGCATGCAAGGAATGGGGTGCACAGCAGGGATGGCAGAGGCACTGGCACACAGCTGCACACACACACACACGCAGCACAGGCATGTGCAGACACACACACACACACACGGGCAGTGGAACAAGGCATGGAGCAGAAGCATGACACCCGGTGTACAGGCACAACCGGTGTGGGCCTGCCTTTATCACTCCCATGCCACACATCCCAGCTGCCCGGGAAGCACACATGGGAGGCATGTGGCATAACACACATGTGCACCACCACATGCATGCCGCACCAACACCACACATGTGCACACTGGGCAGCCGTAGTAGACAGCAGGTCAGAGCAGCATACACCTCAGGCCAACCACGTGGTCCCTTGGCCACCATGGCCACATGTGTGGCCACACCAAGGCCAATCGACAGACGCAGGCTGTGCATCGGCCATGTGTGGTGTGTCAGATGCCCCCCCAGGGGTAGATGTGCAGGACCGTGACCGTATCCTCGCAGGGGTATGTAGGTGGCCAAACAGGCTAGCCCTGTGCATGCCTGGGATGCTGACATAAGAGCCTGGTGTCCACTGGGATGGAGTCACCAGTTGCCGGGACTGTGGGGTGGACTGCGCACTGCAGGGTGTCCTCTGCACACAGCCGAGCCCAGTGGCAGCCAGAGACACAAAGCCAGCCACAATGGCACCCGGCGATGCTATCCATAGCTGCAGTTGTGGCCTCCTGCATGTGGCGCAGCCCATCCAGGATCTGCACAGTGCCCCTGTCCTACTGCTCTGCCAGCTGGCACACCTCCAACCGTAGTGTCCGCACCCCAGTGGCTAGCAGCACCTATTGCTCAATGGATGCTCATAGTAACCGGGTGTGTTCAGCCAGCCACTCGGCATCCTGCACCTCCTGGCTTGGACACTAATCAGCTGTGGGTGAACTGCCACGCTGCCCAGTCCCGCTCTAGTGGACACTGCACAGTGGGCCAGATGGGGGGGTAAGGGTACAGCAGGCACACCGGTGGCAGGACCCGTGTCCTGCTGCCCAGTGACACCCGCATCCTGCCACTGCCACCTGTCTGTCTGCTGAGTGGTGCCCTGTGCCAGCACAGCTGCAACAGTGCCACCACCCACACTGGGAACAGTAGTGGTGGAACACACCGCTGCATCTGCAGGGATGGGAGGTGGCTCTACAGCCGCAGGCACAGTGCTGGGCCCTGATGACACTTGTGAGGTAGGCAGGGGTGACTTCTCCACAATGTCCCCCATGCTGTCCAGGATCAGGATGATGTCATCATCAGAGCCAGACCCCACCCCAAGCTGAGTCTCTGTGCACAGCACTTCCAGGCTGGCACCCTGAAGGAACTCATCCAGGGCCTCACCCGGCCCCAGGCTAAGGATGTCCACCAGCACCATGGTGCTCAGCCACGGCCAGTCTGGGCCACAGATGCCAGTGGACATTGAGGGTCCATCCACAGTACCCGTGGATGCAGCCACTGCCCCATCCTCTGCACGGAGGCATGATGGTGCTGCAAGAGAAGATGAGATGGTCAGTGGTGCATTAGCCCTCATGTGCCCCCCCAGGTACACGCTGCTAATACCATTGGCCAGTGGTGTGCTATGTACCGTGGTGAGCACACACGCATGTGGCAAGTGAAACAGCGGCATGCACACTGGCATGCCCTGGCACACATCTGTCAGGACACTGTGTGTGTGTGAGTACCATACCTACCATGCAGTGATGGGCTGCCACCCATCTGGAATCCCCCTCTGGGCACACCCTCCACTGCAGTGCAGTGGATGGTGGCCACAGCTAGCTCCTCCATGGCCATCAGTGTGGGTGTGGTTGACGGCCCTCCACCAGTGGCACTGCGGGATGTTCATATGGCTGCCACCTTCTCCTTAATATGCTGCTTTTCTGTCCCAACCTTCTTCCGGCACTCCTGTGCAGAACGTTGGTGTCTGCTGTGCTGGTTCATGTAGGCCACCACCTCATCCCATCCAACTGACCTGTCATGTGGTGTGCTCAAGGATCCGCTCATCAGGGGCTCCCTGTCAAGGTAGGCCTCAAACAGGGCATTTGTTTCTCCCTTAGTGAAGTTTGGTCTGTGCTTACATGTAGGCCCACGGTCCTCACCCTCCTAATGTCCTGACATGTTGCCACCTGTGAACAGTGACAGCACAGTGTGTCAGTGCCAGCATGGCCCGAGGCAATCCCCTATTGCAGTGCTGATGCATGGTTATGCATCCCTGCACCAGCATCCACTTACCTAGAAAGGTTGCAATACCAGTCTGTGGCTGGTGCTGTTTGCTGGTGCTTATAAGATGCATCACATGCAAATGGGCTTGTGCACAACGGTAATGATATGCTAATGTGCCCTACTGCACCGCACATTGACTGATGAGGTCATTTGCATATGGTGGCTGAATATCATGATCTTGCACTGTGCTCAACAGTGTTGCACCGGAGCAACCCCATGGTGCATGTCCCGTGCATGCACGGTTACTCAGTGCACATGTGCACATTCCATCACACATGCCTATCACGTGCCTGGCATGACATGCGCGATACAGTGTTATTGCACAAGCGTCACTGGAGTTGCATCGCGCATGTCCATGTGAACTGTCACTGGCCTCAATTGTGCATATGCGCGATGCGGCATGTGGTGCATCTCCGGCACATGCGCGACACTGCACCCTGTTTGATAAACCTGATACTTTGATACATACCTGTGTCTGTGTTTGATCTGCGGTGGTGTGGAGCCATGCTGCAGCTGTTGATTCCTTGTTCATGGGGTCACTGCCTGTGCAGGACAGATCACTGGCACCACCCACATGGGGACTGTGGGGTCTGTGTAGGGTGTACCACTGTGTCCCATGGTCTTGGTGTGTGTACCTGGGTGCACACAGGTCGGGTGTGTCGGTATCTGGACATGGTGGGTTGCTGCACCATTGTGTGCGGCCATAGAGGTGGGGGTGACATGCACGGGGTCCAGATCCCCTTGGCGGCATGGCCCCCCCGGGGTCATTTGG
Organism: Neoceratodus forsteri; assembly: GCA_016271365.2. Classification (NCBI taxonomy): domain Eukaryota; kingdom Metazoa; phylum Chordata; order Ceratodontiformes; family Ceratodontidae; genus Neoceratodus; species Neoceratodus forsteri. The sequence goes on from JADMNL010000024.1 coordinate 273,714,740, forward strand.
CTCACACCACCCATGGATGCACTGTCCTGCACATTGGGGGGTTGTCTGCCTGTGGCATACTGCAGTGGTGTATCGACTATGGTCGTGAGGGGTGGGTACCAAGACCTGGGTGCCACTGTGCCAGGGACCTGTGGGTTGCTGCACCTGTGGGTGGATGGTGTCCATGGCCATCATGTTGCAGGGCTGCGTGGGGTGTGGTGTCCATTGCAGGTGGGTTGGGCACACCATCCCTTGTTCTCCACTGCCGGCCCAGCCATGTTCGCCTGTGGGGTGGTGTTCTGGGGACCACTCCTGTACATGGGGCATATGTGGGCTGGTGGGGTGCATGGTGAGGCACCTGGGTGAGTGACCAGGCTCCAATGCTCACATGCAGGTGTTGATTGGGTAGGCATGGTCCATGGCCACTGGTCCACGGTCAGGCTGTGAGGCTTGTGTCCCGGGCATGTCACGGTCCAGTGTGGTTGGGCATGGTTACATGGACCAGCTAGATATGGCCATGGGGATGCAGGTTGTCCAGGGTCCTGTACTATTGGTCATGCTGGCTGGTTGTGGTGCTCCTGTTGTGTGTGTCCCTGCACCACCAGGGTGGTGGGTGGCTGGTTAGGTATCCCACAGTGTTGTTGTGGGGTCACGTACATTGCCTTGTGGGTGCATCTGTCAGTCACATGTGGATGGGATTGGGTGGTGCTGCAGGTATCCACGGGTCCAGTGGGTTGTTCCATGTGTGTGGCCCTTTGGCTGCCCACCCTTGGCAGCCCTGCTGTGCCTGGCGGGCCCTGCCAGCCGACATGTCTGTGGTGCCATCTGTTTGTGTTGCTACCCCTGTTCTGCTGGGCATGGCCCTTGTCCTGGCTGTTCTCCCACAGCCCCATGGGCCTACTGACCCTGCGGTCACTGGGCATGTGCGCCGTGCCTCTGCCGTGTGTGTCCCAGTGCAGCCTGTGTCCTGGTGCAGCCTGTGGTTACACATGCGCATCATGCTCCTGTCTGCCAGGGCTGTTGTCTTCTAGTGGTGCTACTTATGTCCACCATGGCCAGTGCTGTAGTGCCTCTTACCAGTACTTCGGATGACCTGTGTGGCACTGTGTGGCACATGGCTCACCTGCTACCAGGTTCATCCTCCTTGTGTTTGGCCTGTCCACTGGCACCATGCCCTATGCTCAGTGTGTGCCTGCCCGATGGGTGTCTGCAGCTTGACACTGCTGTTGGCATGGCTGTCATGTCCCGGTTGCGGACCAGTGCTTATCCCATGCTGGGTGGGCTGGGGTTGTCTGTGCACCATCCCGCAGTGCACTTTGTTCCCTGCAGATGACTGCATCTGTGTCCAGGGTGTGTTCTGGGTAGGGGTCCTGTGCCCCTTACCCTGTGATGCCTTAGTTCTGTGTCCCTTTTGCCTGTTGCTCCTGCCCTGCTTACAGGTTTGTGCTCAGGTCTACTCCTCGCATCCTTGGTTGTGCCAGTGCATCCTTGGTTGCGCCATGGTGCATCTCTTAGCCATATTCAGCCACACCGTGCTGCAGCTTTTCAGGTGGTGCATCTTCTGAATATGGCTCTGGGTGTGCCATGGCGCACTTGACTTGTGCAGCGCTGGTCTTGCGCCAGGGGCTGGTGCATTTCTGAATATCCAGCCTATTGAGTATGACAGAGTGGAACAAACTGTAACTGCTGATGCTGTAAAGGTGAAAGTTTCCTTACCCTCCAAACAAACACAGAAATTTGTAACTTGCAAAAGGCATTTAACAGTACTTTTATCACAGTGCCAAGCGGAGCAAAAGGGGTTGAGCATGTAGTGACAGGGAATTCTCACCCTATCAAATAAAAGACATACAGATTACCAGGTTGTTAAGGGCTGACGTGGTTGGGTCGCATGCCAGTGCTCAATGGAGAAAGCCACAAGAGTGTGAGCTCCATATTTCCTTCCATTAATTTTGATTTATTTTAGCCCATTTGCTTTGTTAATTAAAAGTTACGGACTTCTGATCGAAAATTCTAATATACGGCACCTGAATAATAACTTCATAAAGTTTTTCTACCTAAAGAGTATTCATTTCTTGTCAGCATCGCTATACAGGTAAAATTATTACAGTAATGATGTCTTCAGGGAGGACCCACTCCCCACTCTCACCAGGCTGTTTAAATCTCAGAGACTCTGAAAACAGAGATTATTTGGATGGATCTGGTCAGTTTGCTACAAAAAATGACATTTCACAGATCAAAGAAATACTGTCTGAAATAATATCTGGCCAAATTGAAGTTAAAAATTCTACTATCTCACTGGCTAAACAACAAAAGGAAATGTTTAATCTTGTTAGCAAAAATTATAGGAAAATATCAGATTTAACATCAGCTGTCTCACATTTAGAGCAACTTACTATTAAGCAATCCGATCAGATCTACCATTTGACATAAAAAGTAGACGACCTTGAGAATAGAGGCCGTCGGAACAACATAAGAATATTGGGTGTACCAGAAGGGGCAGAAGGGGAAAATATGATCTTGTTTCTTAAAACCTTTTTACCTGAAATCCTAAAATTCCAATGGCATAGCCCTTTAGAAATTGAGGGAGCACACAGTTCTGTTGGCCCAAAACCTGTTAACCAGAGACCCAGACCAATAATTGCTCATTTGCTTAGGTTCTCAATTAAAGAAGAAATTATGAGACTGGCAAGGAAAAAAGATCACTCAAGTGGAAGGGGGGAAATATTCTGATTTTTCAAGACTTCTCTAGTGAGGTGGTCAACAGAAGAAAATAATTCACAGAGGCTAAACAATGCTTGGGAGAGCTGGGTTTGAGATATTATTTTTTCAGATACCCTGCCTCTCTCATTATTCAAGATCAGGGGGTTAAAAACTGTAAATGTGATTCAACTAACAAGGCATGGCAGTTCATTCAAAAATATAGAGATTCTCACTGCAGGAACTTGACAGGCCTGAAAACAAACCTCCAATTTTTAAAACCTACACAAGCTCTCTCAGAACACAATTCCTATCGTTCTGAAACTCGCACTGTACAGAACTCTGCTCGATCATGTGAGGCTTTGCAAAGGAATCCTAGAATACTCTCTCCTCAAACCTCAACACCACAATTTTTTTCTGAAGTGATCATTTCAAATTCAGACCATACCTGGGAATCTGAGATCGAGAGAAGTACCCAACCACATGCTAAACAGTCATACATTCCTAAATTAGTTTCCACAGCAAGGAATCCAAAGAAAGGGGGTGAAGTAAAGAAAACAGCTGTTCATCTTCTACCAGATCATCTCCAGATCTTTCGTGTGAAAGGGAAATGGATGCAGCAGAGGCCGGTGCCACTAATATTTCTTCTCCACGCATTAGTTTGAATGGAAGGGGGCCTGATTTATCTTGGTTAAAGGGTAACATATGAAGTAATATGAATGGACCACTTCCTGGTTCTCACTCGTTCTATCGAAGAGTCTAATTCTAAACATGGAAAATTTCCTATTAAGGTAGGATTCAATGAACTTCTGATTTTCTCAGTAACCCTACCAAAGATAACAAGAGACTACTGAGATCGCTTTACCTACGAGCTCGTCATAGTTTTAGTAATTTTGTATAATCACAGAGTACAGTGATTTAGCATAATGGCAACTTTAGGACTACTGTTTTGATTACTGGCAAATAATGATTACAAATAAAATAGGCACAGATATCTGGACTTGGTTAAAATGTTTGTGCTCTTACTTTTTATTTCTCTACATTTACCAGTCATGCTGGCTGCTATTGCTGTCTTTAAAACATATGTCTTTCAGATTGGTATTTCCTCTATAACTGTTGCTCCAGCTATTTCTAAATTGCTATATCTCATTTTTACTTCCTCCTCTGATATGTGTTTTCTTTTCATTTATTTCCCTATTTTTTTTCCTGATTGCTGATGCTGTTCCCTACTACTATATCTTCCCTTCCTTTCTTTTCCTGGTGAATCCTAACCAATATCATTGCGATTTATGCCAGTTAATAGAGCACAGACGGCTGGTTACAATCTGTGACATATTGCCTGATTTCCACTGAAAAGGCACATATACATTGGAAAAAAAATAATTAAATGTCAGAGATTGTTAACTGAGAATGTCCTGTATATGCTCAAATGTGAGAATATTTGCCTTAGAATGGATGGCTATGCACAGATAATATAGCTCTTTGATGGTTACTTTCTTTGAGACTTTAAGCTTTCTTTTTAGTTCCCACTTTACAACAATTTGTCTATTTATGTTACTTTACTCTACTCTATGTCTCGTGTATATTCTTGTATTCTAGATCTCTTGAATATTTTATTATTGAGTCCTGGCATTCATTTGCTGGGTCATTTATCTAAAATGCAGTTAATCCAAATGGTAGGTCCAGTGGTTATATTATTTCCTTTTGGGCTTTGAATACTACAACTGGAAGGAAAAAGACTCTCTCTTGTGCTCCTTTCTGTGGCGTATGTCAGTAGAACCTTGGACAATTGTCTGGTGGACATTAACTGACTTTACAGTAATCAACAACCTACTGTGCTAACTCCATTTAACTTTATCCAATAGCAGATTTTGATTATCTTGTTTAATATCAGAACACCCAAATATTAGTTTGCATTGTACTTACTTAAGAGGTTTTTGCCTTTAATATAGAAATTCAGTTATTTTTATTTTTATTTTCCAGTCTGAAATACGTTTTAGTTTATTATTTTTTCAGAGGTTTTAATGGTTTAAGAACAAAGCCTTATATTATCACTTCATGGAATGTGAATGGTCTAGGAACCCTTATTAAAAGGAAAAAAATACTGATGTACCTTAACAAGAAGAAAGTGAATATTGCTTTTATACAAGAAACTCATCTAGATGATAAAGAATCTGCTAAGTTATGCAGATCTTGGATTGCAATGGCAGAGTATAGCACATTTAACTGCAAAAAAAGAGGCACTGATATTCTGATTAGAAAAGGTATTAATTTTGTGAAAGAAAATCATTTTGCAGACACTGAAGGAAGGTTTCAATTTCTTCTGGGTACACTAGATGGTGTTAAAGTTACGTTAGTTAACATTTATGTCCCTAATTCAGGATAAAATATGTTTTTTGGAAAAATCTCTACAGCTTTGTCTAATTATTTAGAATACCAAATCATAATGGGTGGTGATTTTAATGAGGTTATGGATCCTATTGTAGATAAAAGAGGTTCTAAAACCCCTGTGATCAATACTAAATCTCGTTTGGCCTTCCATAAACTAATTCAAGATCTTTCTTTATTTGATGTATGGAGGATGGTAAATCCAAAAGCTAAGTATTTTACATTCCTTTCTAATAGACACCTTATGTACAGTAGAATCGATCATCTATTTGTCTCTTATGAACTTTTAAACTCAGTACTCGATGCCAAAATAGACTCTATCACAGTTTCAGATCACACTTTGGTAGACATAACACTGATCATAGGGGAAGGTAAACCAAAAGAATTTAGATGGAGACTTAATATATCTCTTGTTAAGGATGAAAAATTCATTGAATGGATAACAATTGAAAGTGAAGATTATTTTCGATATAATGATAATGGCAAAGTCTCAAAGGCCTGTCTATGGGAGGCTTATAAAGCTTTTATTAAAGGCAGAATAATACGTTTTTCTGCAGGGAGGAAAAAAGAGAAAACTAAAACCTTAAAAGAAAAACAACAGATTCTGACTACTTTAGAAACAGAACTTGAAAAAACAAACTCTTGTCATTTACCATTGTTACATAAGATAGAAATGGTCAAATATGAAATTAATTGCATACTCTCTGCTCAAGCTGAATATGCTTTACTTAGGATTAAACAAAATTACTGGGAAATGGGAGATAAGGCTGGGAAATTACTTGCACATAAACTTAAAAAACCAAATAGTCAGAACATTATTCCAGGAATACAGGACCATATGGGGAAAACTTCTAATAATAATAATAAAGATATCAACAGGCTAATTCAAGAGTTCTACATGAAATTATATGAGCATAAGGAAATAAATACTCTGGATGTATATTCATTTTTAAACTAATGACAAAATTCTGTATTAAATCAGAAACATTCTGAACAGCTAAACAAAGAAATCTCATTAGAAGAGATAGTTATGTCAATCAATACCCTGCCCAGTAATAAAACTCCAGGTTTGGATGGTCTCCCAAGTGAATTTTATAAGCTGTTAAATTCTAAGATATCCCCACATTTACTCAATATGTATCAAGAATCCTGGGGATATAATTATCTACCCCTACTCTCACACAATCCCTGGTTACTTTAATTCTTAATGCTAGTTATCGACCATTTCTCTAATGAATGCAGATTACAAAATATTAGCTAAGACTCTAGCACTTTGTATTCAGAAAGTTATGGATTTGATTATAGGAAAAGAACAGGTGGGTTTTATGCAGGGAAGATCTGCAGCAGATAGTGTTAGGAGACTATTACATACAATCTGGTTTGCTAACAAATTCAAGGAGCCATATATGGTGTTATCTCTTGATCTATTTAAGGCCTTTGATTCCTTGTCCTGGGAGTATATGTTTAAAGCTCTTGATTACTATAAGTGTGGTGGAAACTTTACTACTTGGGTGTCATTACTATATAAAAATTCTACAGCTCAAATCATTACTAATGGACTCATGACTGACGCTATTTCTTTAGCTTGCGGCACTAGACAGAGTTGTCCCTTATCACCTTTCTTATTTATTTTAGCCATAGAACCCCTGATTAGAACAATAGATAAGGTTCCATTTAAAACTACTCTATTACATAAATACAGACTATCTGTGAAAAATTTTAAAAATTCTATTAAATTGGCAAAAAATCAGCTAGAATTTAAACTAGCTCACACAAAAGACTGTCACAAATCTCTTTTTTCCTATATAAATAGTAAAAAAGGTGTATCAAGGACCATTTGTCCCATTATAACCAATGGCTCTTCTCTACCTGATATAGAAACCTCGAATCTCTTTAATAAGTACTTTTGTTCTGTCTTCTCTCAAAAATCACCTATTAGTACATTTAAAGTTCACCACGTAGATTATCATAGGTTCTATCCAACTGACATTATACAGGCTATCAAAAAACTAAAACAAAATACTAGTCCGGGCCCAGACGGTATTCATCCATGGTTTCTGATCGAAATCTCTATAAATATTTCTATACCTTAGTCAATTATCTTCAACAAATCCTTACAAGAAAGCATTGTACCAAATACAAAATCACACATGCCCACACAATGCAAAGCATTATGGGCTGCATATGCAAATCACCACAGAATGTTATGCTGGTCCAACTTTAAGCAGAAATGCATGGTGCTGAAAGGCCTCTCACACAGTTTGCAAAGGGTACTAACAGATGAACGCCAAATGATTGGCTTTCAGCAATAGTTACTCCTATATTTAAAAAAGGCAATAGAGGTTCTGTGCAAAATTATCATCCAATTAGCCTGACCTCAGTGGCTGGTAAATTAATGGAACGAGTGATGAAGTCTCTAATAGATAAAGATTGTAAAAAATTAGGAATTTATGATTCAAATCAGCATGGGTTTACTCCCAAGTATTCCTGCAACACCAATCTGATATCTTTTTACAATAACATAAGTACTCTACTAGATGTGGGTATCCCTACTGATGTAATTCTTTTGGACTTTAGTAGAGCTTTCGACAAAGTCTCACATGAAAAACTCATGACCAAGATGCACTATCTAGGTTTGTCACCTGATATTGTCAACTAGACTTTAAACTGGTTGACAAATCATTCTCAGAGAGTCAGAATTAATGATATCTTGTCTGATTCGGGTAGTGTGACAAGTGGTGTACCACAGGGGTCGGTCTTGGGACCAACATTGTTTAATCTCTTTATCAGTGATTTACAAACAGGGCCAAATAACTTCATGGTTAAATTTGCAGACGATACTAAATTGGGGGGCAAGGTTAATAATCAAGAAAATATTTCTGCATTAAAGAAGGATTTGGAAAAATTAACACTTTGGGCAAATGAAAATCATATGCAGTTTCATCAAGACAAATGTTTAGTAGTGCATTTCAGTGTAAATAATCCAAAAACGATATATTGTATAAATGGACTACCACTTCACTCATCAAATTATGAAAAAGATTTAGGGATATATGTTAATAATAAACTTACATCAAATGATCACTGTGTTAGAACTGCTTGGATGACCAACAGACTTTTGAGGCAAATAAAATGCACTTTTGTTAATCGCACTGAACAATGCCTTATTCCATTGTATAGGGCATACATTAGACAGTATCTAGACTATGGCTCCACTTTCTGGAATCCAAACCAAAAAAAAGACATAGCAATTCTTGAACAGGTTCAAAGGAGAGTAACTAGAATGATTCCAAGATTAACAAACTTGGATCATCAGAACATATTAAAAGCTACTGGTCTCTTCTCTCTTCAAACTAGAAGATCAAGAGGTGATATGCTTATGGTTTTTAATTTAATAAATTCACCAGATCTAATGGAAAAATGTGGTCTAACACTCTCCAAAAGGAGACATGTTCCAAAACTGCATAATAAACAGCTTGAAGTAAAAACTTATAAAACCAGCAAAAGGGGAAACTTTTTTCCAATAAGAGCATCCATTGTATGGAACACCTTGCCACAAGAATTGGTAGAGGCAACTAGTGCCACTGTCTTTATAAACAAATTAGATGTTTGGTTGAGGGATAATAGATAAATAATGTCCCACATAGTATGGGGAACAATCTCGATGGGCTCTGGCCTTCTTCTGTTCTTTCATACCAAGTAATAATACAAGTATCTCTGGGATTATGGTCAACACCCAAACACAGAAAACGTACGCTTTTGCTGATGATTTACTTCTAACTTTGACAAAACCTGTCCAATCCTATAAGGCACTTCTATTCTTTGGAAATCTTTCAGGGTTACAGGTTAATTGGGATAAATCACAAATAATATGTCCAAACCCCTCTCCCTACATCAGACAGAACCTAGCGGAAATTTTTTATAATGGATGGGTCAACGATCAAATAACATATTTGGGCCTCCAAATATCCAACAATTTAGGAGCTTTGATTAAACTTAATTATCTACCTTTATTTCGAGATATTGAATCAGATCTAAGTAGGTGGGGTAATTTATACCTATCCTTATGGGCCAAAGTAAATTTGATTAAAATGATTATTGCCCCCAAATTATTTTATTTATTTCAGACTATCCCTTTTCTGTTGGATAGAAATTTGTTAAAGAAACTAAATACAAATATAAGGGAATTTCTTTGGAATAATAAACCCCCAAGACTCTGTATGAAAAAATTATGTGCTCCCTATACTCTAGGAGGCTTGGCATTACCACATTGGAAATGGTATCAATGGGCTTTTATTTTTAAGCAAATAGCAAATCATTGGAATTATCAATCAGTAACTGATTTGCATAGCCCCTTATGGCTACACCTATAAACTGCTATATTAAACCCTTATAGAATTACTGATTTTTTATTTGTACCTATCCCTTTTACTATAAAAGATAAACCTTGTTTAAATAACTCTATTAGAGTGCTTAAAAAGATGTGTCATGCAATTAAACCATCCAATTTACAATTAAAACAAATGCCTCTATGGTCTAACTCATTAATTACTAAAAAAAGAGTCCTTGAGACCCAATAAATTATGGTCCCAGATAGGAATTAATAGACTGGGTGATATTCTCTCTAATGAATCCTCCATTCTGATGTCATTCAAGGAAATACGAGACTTGTATAGATTGTCTAATTTCCTTTTTCCTTTTTATCTTCATCTAACAAAGTTACTTAAGGATAATATACTTAGAGATGATTACTCAATCCCTGATAGCAAGGAATGGGACCAATTAGCTAAAATAGCACCCCTAAAGAAAGGAGCTAGCTTTATTTACAAATCACTTAATAATTGTTTTCTGTCATCATCTCTAACTTATTCAGCCAAACAGAAATGGGAATCTGAACTCAATATATCTATCTCCAATTCTGATTGGGATGAGGCCTGGGATATTGCTCATAGAGGTACTGTGGACACTGAAGGTAAGCTGATCCAATTTAAAATTCTGCATCATTTTTACCTGTCTCCCCTTAAACTTGCAAAAATGGGTTTAAATCAAAGTGACAAGTGTTGGAAATGTCAATCCCCTAAAGCTGATTTAACCCATATGTTTTGGTTATGTCTTAGAATAGCTCCACTTTGGAAAGAAATTATAAAATTGTGTAAAAATGCTTTACAGATTACTTTGGTTCCCTCACCACTGACTTTCACTCTTGGCATTTTTCCTGAAGATTATCCGATCACTTTCCACCAAAAACGTTGGCTTACAGTAGTGTCAGTTTGCACCAAAAAACTGATCTTAAAATACTGGAAAAACCCTATCCCCCTCCCCCCACTATGATGGAATGGATAAACTTGATGGATTTCACTGCCAACAATGAAATAATCACTTATGCTCTTAGGCCCAGATATTCAGACTGTGCCAGGCTGTGGTGCAAACCTGGGCACAGCACAACTAGGCTGCACAGGGGCATTGACAGGGTGATATTCAATGGAGCTGCACCATGGCACAGCACCTACTGAATATTACACCCTGGCCACCCGCAGTGCGCATGGCGCAGTGGCACTGCACCAACACAAGTGGCCAGAGTGGAGCAGGGGGATGTGCTAGTGAAAGTTCCGTTGTGCTAGGTGCAACAACCATGATATTCAAAAGCGCACATGCAAATGGGGCCATAATGTGTGCAAGGTGCAAATAGGGCCATTTACATGTCATTATGGTCCCATTTGCATGCAGGTGCACCGATCCCTGGCGACTTGCGCCTAGCGCACTGCCAGGCAACAGCCGTTGGAGACTGATGCCCCCTGCACATCGTGGCAATGTGCCCCACTGCCCGATCGCAGGCATATGTAGAATAAAATAATTGTCCAATATCCCTGGTGGTCCAGTGGACTGCTCGCAGCCCGATCATGGGCATCTGTTAAAAATTATAATTGTCCTATATCCCTGGTGGTCCAGTGGACCGCTCATAGCCCAATCATGGGCATATGTAGAATATAAAAATGTCCAATACCCCTGGTGGTCCAGTGGACCGCTCGCAGCCCAATCGCAGGCATCTGTTGAAAATTATAATCGTCCTATATCCCTGGTGGTCCAGTGGACCACTCACAGCCTGATCGCTGGTAGAATTACATTTCAAATACCCCTCCTACATCCCTGGTGGTCCAGTGGACTGTGTCCAGCCTGATCACAGGTGTCAGTGATGCAATATCAGACACCAAGCCATCCCTGGTGGACCAGCAGTACCCCTCTCCCCACCCGCCCACTGAGCCCCACCACCCCGCTCCCCCCGGTCGGCGGAGGTTGGCAGCTCCCCCACCCATGCAGCCCCACCACCCGCCTACTGACCTGATGGAGGGCAGCCTACTGGTCCACGCTGTGGACCAATGGGTGTGCAGCCTGTACTGCTGATACAGTCCAGAATTGTGATTCAATTCTGGACTATGTATATGGTACGAGCTGTATACCCATTGGCCCATGCTGTGGACCAATGGGCATACAGCCCTACTGTACGGTGTCAGTCAGCAGGTGGTGGGGCGGCATGTGGGTGGGGAGCTGCCGCCCACTGCTGACTGGGGGTAGTGGGGTGGTGGGGCTCAGTGGGCAGGTGGGGAGGGGGGTACCGCTGGACCACCAGGGATGGCTTGGTGTCTGATAATGTATCACTGACACCCACAATCAGGCTGGATGTGGTCCACTGGACCACTAGGGATGTAGGAGGGGTATTTGAAATGTACTCCTGCCCGCGATCAGTCTGCGAGTGGTCCACTGGACCACCAGGGATATAGGATGATTATAATTTTTAACAGATACCCATGATCGGGCTGCAAGCAGTCCACTGGACCACCAGGGATATTGGACTATTACTTTTACAACTTCTGCCCATGATCAGGCTGCAAGTGGTCCACTGGACTACCAGGGATATGGGACTATCCTTTGCCTATGTATGCCCATGATCGGGCATGGGGGGCGCCACCACGAAGGTGCAGCCAGAGCTCAGGTGGCCACCCACAGGTGGCAGCTGCCGTGTTGTGCCCAGCAATATGGCAGCTCACCTGTGGGTGGCCAGCTGCTGCTACTTTTTTTTTGGCTCACCTGTGTGCAGCGCAGGTAGGGGCGGCCGGGCTCAGCACATCCCGGCAGAATATCGGGATGCGGCGTATGCATGGGTACGCCCCCCCTTCCTGTGCTGCATACATTACTGATGCGCTCCAGCGCATCGGGATTTGTGCCAGGCTCAATCCCCATTTGAATATCGCACCAAGGCACATCAGTGGGTTGTGCATGGTGCAACTGTGTTGCGCCATGTGCAACCCTTCTGAATATTAGGGCCTTAGAAACAAATTGAATACTTTCCTAGACATCTGGGGTCCCTTTTTTGTACAAATCTGAAACACCATTAATGTCTAAATAGTGTGTTAATTAAAATGAAAATAAGTTATGAAGTACATAATATGTTATTAATTTGAGAGATTTTATATTACTTCTTTAATTCAAGTTCATTGTGATTAATTATATATTAGTTAATAAGTAATACTACTAAATTATATTTTATCTACAATGTTTTTATTATAGTTAATGTATTTCCCTGAAAAATGGAAATGTCTTAATTATTTGACGATGAGTTATTGTAAGTGTTTATTCTGTCAAGACAATAACATTTTTATTATGGAAAAAAGGGGCTGATGTGGTTAAGGAAATACAAAAAAATGAAAGAATCTGGTATCATAGAAGAGTCAAGAAGTGCTTGGTCATCACCAGTGGTGACTGTAAATAAAAAAGAAGAGTGTGCAAGAATCTGCCTTGATTTTAGGAAACGTAATCAAGTATCTGAATTTGACAGTTATCCTATGCCCAGGATAGATGATTTGGTGGATAGATTGGTGAATACCAAGTACATCAGTACCCTCGATCTCACCAAGGGTTACTGGCAGATCCCCCTAGCTAAAGAATCCAGAGACAAAACTGCATTTGCCAAGCCTATTATATTCTGTCAGTTCACCACCTTGCCATTTTATTTACATGGCACACCCACTACATTCCAGCAGTACATGGAATTTTATCCCCTCACACTGATTATTGTGCTATGTACCTAGATGATGTTGTGATGTACAGTCCAGACTGGAAAAGCCACCTGGAACACCTACGAGAAGTTATTCAGTCTATCAAAAAGGCAGGTCTGACCATTAATCCTACCAAATGTGCATTGGGCATGCAGAAAACCAGATACAGTATTTGGGCTATGTTTTTGGACATGGAGAAGTAAAGATAGAAACTATAGCTAACAGCCCTGTCCCAGAAACAAAGAAATATTCAGGTCATTTTTAGGGTTGGCTGGTTACTATCGGAGATTTGTTCCCAACTTTGCCCAGTTAGCTACTCCTCTCACTGAACTCACAAAGAAATGGTTTCTGAATACTGTGAAATGGACTCCAGAGTGTGCTGAAGCTTTTTGGGCCATCAAGGCTGCATTATGTTCAGCCCCTGTTCTACAAAGCCCAGACTTTGAGAAACAATTTTTGTTACAGGCAGATGCATCAGAGGTAGGTCTAGGTGCAGTCGAGTCAAAATATAGACGGGAAGGAACATCCCATTCCATATATCAGTAGGAAGCTGCACGACAGAGAGAAGAGGTACTCCACCATTGAAAAGGAATGCATTGCAGCACAGTGGGCCATGGAGTTCCTTACATTTTATTTGCTAGGAGCTGACTTTTTACTTATAACAGATCCCAATTCTCTCTGTTGGCTTAACCAAATGAAGAATAAAAATTCCAGAATTACAAGGTAGTACCTGGTGCTACAGCCTTTTAAATTTAACGTGATGCACAAATCTGGAAAAGAGAATGTCAATGCTGATTTCCTATCAAGATATGGATCAGTTCAGGAGGTTGAAAAATGTGTGAGTTTAAACTTCTCTGTTTGCTATACTGTATGGCACTGAATTGTAAAGGTTATAAGCAAATGTTAGCAAAGAAGTAAAATAAAGTTTTGGAAACCTGTTTTTTTAAAACAGGTTCCCTCTTAAAGAGGGGGGTATGTGATAGGGTTCAATAAGGCCCTGTCCCCTTTGTTATGCAGAAAGAGTTAATGTAAGGATCTGTTCTATCCTATCCTTTTCTCTCTCTTGTCTGTCTGGTTCCACAACCAAATGTTCTCATGAGACCTAGGAACTGATCACTCTGACAGTCTTGCTATTCTCAGCCTCTCGCTATCTCTCTGCCTTCATTTGCTGTTGCTGTCTTTTTACTCCTCTTGCGTATCTGCAGTTCTAAAAATATCTGTGAATCTTTGTGTGAAACTGTAAGGGATACTGAGATCCCTTGGTGTAAAAATATATATATTGTTAAAATAATTGCAAAAAGCTATTGGGAACTCAGGGGGTTAAACTTGCCATGCAGCACAAACTTTTGCACAGCTGTCAGCAGGGTGCCAGCTTGGGACATTGTTCTATTTGTTGCACCTTCAAGGAAACTGATAAGAGCATTTTGAGGAAAACAGGATGTTTCTTAACGAGTTCCTAGGCAAAGACTTATAAAAAGAGCAGCAATGCTTTTGCTAGAAAGTGAGAGACAGAGACTGAAACTTGGAATTAGAGATACTCTCAGATGACAGACTTTATTTTCTCTGTTTGTACTGCCTTTGTAAATAGTTATACTAAACCATTTTTTAATTTTTTATTTCACCGTTACTGATAATAATAAAATGCTACTTGCGAATTTTATGACTGCTCCTGGTTTTCCTATGATTCCTGACCTATGTCTTGATGACAAGGACCCACTAGTTTTTGAAATACCTTAGGACACAATTTATTTTTTATTTATTTCTTTATTTCTGATCTCGGATTAACCATTTGAGCTCGGAACTCTTTACATAGGTCCCACGTTAGTACATTTAGAACAAGTAGGTAATTATACAGAGGATTCAGACAAACAAGGCAATAGAATAATAATGAGAACATTTAGATACATTTGGTATTTAAACAAAGGAATGCAAAAAATACAGCAAAAACTAAAACTGGAATAGGTAAACACAGACAGATACATACAGGAACACACTAAATAACTGTGCCCAACAGGGAGCCTGTTATTTGTCAGCAACACAAGGGGGTTAGCGCATAGAAGTGCTGGAGACACGGGGTGGAGGGTTGAGCCCCAAGTGCAGGGTGTCCAAGAGAGCGCAAGAGAGAGAGAGAGAGAGAGAGAGAGGCCTGTTTGGCAGAATTTGCTTATGTACAAGTTAAATATCAGTTCTTGATCTACCCATGTTGCTAAATAACTGTAGGATGATACATGTTCTAAACTTGAAGCATCTTAAAGCTTTCATAACAAACTCCAGGTAACTTGGTCTTTGTAACAGGGCTGATGACCCAAATAACATGAATTTCATTTCATTTTTTATACTTGTAGGCTGATGAGCATAAATGCCCATATTCACCAGCGACAAGTTGATAAATAAATTGTAGCAATGTAGACTATTAAAACTAGCAAACATTCATTACGTGCAATACCTTACTGGTACATCATTTACACATCGTGAATATTTGCAAATATTCCTTTTGTGTAACCAGTCCTTAAGTATAAATTTGAACATGAAAATAGTGGTACAGTTTACAATTGCAAGGGTAAGTAAATTATTTATTTATTTATTTATTTATTTATTCATTCAAGTCTCAGATTACAGACCTTTGAGCTGGGAGCTCATTTGCAAAGTTTCCACGTCAAATGGTAAGCAATCAATAGGTACATACAGGTTACACACAAGGGTTACATAACAAGTTTCATTGGTGGTACAAACGTGAATATGAGATTCAGGCAAACACTTGGTACATACAGGTTGTCATCATAGTTACACAACAAGTTACATAGTTGGTTCAAGCATGATAATGAGATTCAGACTTGGCTTTGGGTTGTAAATGGTTATACAGAAAATCAAGGAAGATTGTTTTGCTACACAGGAGGCGGAAGGACCTCCAGTGGAAGATAATAGGCAATGGGGTGGGGGGAGTGGGGACCAGGCAGGACCGATGCCCACTGTCAAGGTGAGGTAATTGGGGGTAGTAGGGGGAGAGGAAAGTTTAGGACCAGAGTAGAGGGGATGAAGCAGGTGCAAGGGAGTGGAGATAGGGATAGGAGTATGGAGGAGAAGGGGTTAAGGAGAAGAGGGGGATAATGGAGGAGAGGGGGGATTATGGAAGAGAGGGGGATTGAGGAGGAGAGGAGGGATGATGGCAGACAGGCGAAGGTGGATAAGAGAGACAGGGGGAGGACAGAGTAGTAGGTAGGCATCTGGGGTAGGTAACGGCATCTAACTGGACAGAGATAAGTGCAGGGGGCACATAAGTAGGTAAGAAGTGCAGGAGATGACCAAGCAGGCCCTTGATGGAATACTGGAAACTGGATTTATAAAGGGCAGGCGCACCTCATGTGGCTAGTAAGGTGGGTGAGGAGTATCGACTTGAAAGGCCCTATTCTGGATTCAGCAATTAGCCCACTTGGAAAGGAGTTTAGCAGGCATTATGAAACATGGGAGCTTTGTACAGTATTGATCTTTGACTAGATGACTTTCTGAAAAAACAATATAAGGCATTCTACTTTGAGATCTAGGGCTCCATTCTCAAAGCTCCTGGCATGGCACAAGGGGCTTGCACCACAAAGAATGGCACAAAGTGCCCCTTGCACCAAAAGAGGAGCTGGGAGTGATTCTCAATGGCAGCATGAGTTAACCACAGGCTGCCTGCCCCAGACAATGCTTGTGCCCCTGTGCTCCCAGTAATGGGCAGTGACATGGCACTAGGGAGCTTGCGGCAGACACAGGCTGCCATATCCCCTAATACAGGATTCTCATAACTTTCCCAGAGGGCAAAATTCTAAGTACCTTTAGACCAGCTAGGGCTAGTCTAAGAGCACATAGAAACATCTCCCCTGGGAGAGTTGCCCTGTCTGAGGCAATGTGCCATGGTCCCCCCTCCCCAGCCCCAATGTGGCCGGTAGTCATAATGCAGAAATAACCCCATCCTGGCAGTCTAGTGCCCCCCCGGCCCAATCCCCAGTGCCACTGATGTTTTAATACTTTATAT
The DNA here is from genome assembly GCA_016271365.2 of Neoceratodus forsteri. Classification (NCBI taxonomy): domain Eukaryota; kingdom Metazoa; phylum Chordata; order Ceratodontiformes; family Ceratodontidae; genus Neoceratodus; species Neoceratodus forsteri. Next base: position 273,731,873 of record JADMNL010000024.1, read on the forward strand.
ATTCCATCATCCCTGGTGGTCTAGCGGCTCCCTGCCCTAATCCCCGATACCGCCGGTGTTGTGATAAGTTATCTATTCTCCAATCCCTGGTGGTCTAGTGGCCTGTCCTGATACCAGATGCCACCAGTGTTGAAACAATTTATATATTTTCCAATCCCTGGTGGTCTAGCGGCCCCCCACCCCAATCCCTGATGCAGCTCATGATTGAAATTATACATAATTATTCCCTACCTTGGTGGTCTAGTGGACCCCCACCCCAGCAGGTAGTGCCCACCATCAAGCTCCCCCATCCTAAACCCTGAGCCAGCAACTGGCACAGACCTCCTCTCACCACCACGGCAGGCTGCCGACAGACCTGTCAGTGAGCACATACTGAATAATACAGTACGTGCTCACTGATTGACAGACCACCAGGGTAGGGGAAAATTATGTATAATTTCAATCACGGGTGACATCGGGGATTGGGGGGTTGCTAGACTACCAGGGATTGTGGAATATATAAATTATTACAACACCAGTGGCATTGGGGATTGGGGCAAGGGACCACTATACCACCAGGGATTGGGGAATATATAATTTATTACAACACCGGCAGCACTGGGGATTGGGACGGGGGGCCACTATACCACCAGGGATTGGAGAATATATAATTTATTACAACACTGGTAGCATCAGGGATTGGGACAGGGGGGCCACTATACCACCAGGGACTGGGGAATATATAACTTATTACAACACCGGCAGCATCAGGGATTGGGATGGGGGGCCACTATACCACCAGGGATTGGGGAATATATAACTTATTACAACACTGGCAGCATCACGGATTGGGATGGGGAGCCATTATACCACCAGGAATTGGGGAATATATAATTTATTACAACACCGGCAGCATCAGGGATTGGAACAGAGGGCCACCATACCACCAGGGATTGGGGAATATATAATTTATTACAACACTGGCAGCATCAGGATTGAGGCGGGGGGACCAGTAGACCACTAGGCCACCAGGGATTGGGGAATATATAAATTATTAAAACACCGACAGCATCGGGGATCAGGGCAGGAAGTGGGTTTAATTCTATGACTCGGGGATGGGTGATGCTTGCCATTGTTGCAGGAGCTTGCGGCAAATGCCTCCCATGCGCTAGGAGTTTGTCACACAGGAGAGGTTGCCACACATGTGGGAACTTAGGTGCCAGGACTCCTCCTGTACCAGAATCTGCTGCAGGGTCCCTGGTGCACTGGCTTCAGCGCAAGCTGCTGTTTGCCCCAGCTTGTGCCAATTGAAGCCCCTTTTGAGAATTATGCCACTAGTATTACGTGCATTATTACTCCTGCTAAACAAACCAGAGACAGAGTGAGGAAGATGATCCAAATTATTATTTTGCAAAACAATGGCCAAACATGAAATACATCTATCCTCTAAAGGTAGGCACCCTGTAATAACACAAAGGACACAATGATGGGTTGATTGGACACAGTGATTGGGTTGATCTAGATTGGTTAGTAATAAACCAGCAGACATTACTGTAAGCAACTCTTAACTTAGACAGTGTACGAACATACAAAATTTGCCAGCAGATAAAGGCCTAGTGGTCTATCAAGTCTGCTCAAATGTGCAGCTAACATCCCTTATTCTGTAGCTGCCCCTCCCTTGACCCGCCCTCTTGCCCTGTCCCAACCCCTTTTGAAGCAGCCCACTGTTCTACTGGATACCACTTCCACCAGTAATGCATTCCACCCAGCTACCACCCTCTCCATAAAAAAGTGTCTCCTCATCTTCCTCCTGAACCTTCCTTCCTCCAGTCTAATATCATGATCCCGGGTGTCCCTCCCCTTCCTTACTTTGAACAGCCCCTCCGTACATGTCTTGTTTATTCCTTTCATGTATTTGAAGGTTTCAATCATATCTCCCCTGTCCCTCCTCTCCTCCAGCAACTCCCTCAGCCTCCTCTTATATGGTAAGTCCCCCAGTCCTTGGATCATCTTTGTTGCCCTGTGCTGCACCCCCTGCAGTAACTTAATGTCCCTCTTCAGATACAGGTGCCAGTACTGCACACAGTACTCCAGGTGCAGTCTAACTAATGATCTATACAGTGGCAGAATCACCTCCCCCCACTCCTCAAGGATGTACTCCTTGCAATGCAACCCAGCATTTTGTTGGCCTTTGCTGCTGCCTTCCTACATTGTGCCGAGTTGTTCATTGGCCCCGTAATGAGCACCCCCATATCCTTCTCCTCTGTCTCGGCTAGCTGCACTCCCTCCAGCTAGTAACTCCTTGGGTTTTTTCACCCCAAAATGCAGCACCTTGCATTTTTTGGCATTGAACCCCAGTTGCCAGGTGTCTGACCAGGTTTCCAGCTTTGCCAGATCATCCTGCAACCCCTGCCATTCCCCTAGATCATTCACCACCGCTCCCATCTTGGTGTCATCAGCAAACAGACTGGTCTTGCTCTTGATGCCCAATGAGATGTCTGCAATGAATATCCCAAACAACACTGGCCCCAGCACCGCACCCTGCAGAACATGGCTCATCACTGCCCTTGGGAATGAGAGCTCCCCACCCAACAACACCCTCTGTTGCCTTCTCTGAAGCCAATTCCCTACCCATCTCACCAGCTTTGCACCTTCCCCTGTGCTTTCTAACTTACTTCCCTGCCTCCTATGTGGCACTGAGTCAAATGCCTCACTGAAGTCCAGGCACAGGACTTCCACTGCGTGGCACCCATCCAATTGCATAGTTACCCAGTCATAGAACTCCACCAGGTTGGTTTGGTAGGATCTGCCACTTATGAAGCCATGCTGTCTGCTGTCCTGTAGCCTTTTGGCCTCCAGGAGGGCCACCAGCCTCTCCTTCAGAATAGTCTCCATCAGCTTACCCACGATGGATGTGAGGCTCACCAGTCTGTAGTTCACCGGTTCATCCTTGGGGCCGCTCTTGTGGAGGGGCATCACATGAGCCATCCTCCAATCCTGAGGTACACACCCTGAGTGTAGTGAGGCACTGAATAGGTCTGCCAAAGGTCCCGCCAGGACCTCTGCCAGCTCCTTCAGTACCCTGGAGTGGATACTATCTGGGCCTGGCTCCTTGTCCATCCTCAGTGCCCTCAAACTCTCCAGAACCCTTCCCTCCATGATTTCCAAGTCCGTCGCCCCCACCCCCTCCATTCCTGCCCTCCTCCCTCCCTTGGTATCACCCCCACTTCTCCTTAGTAAATACCAAGCAGAAGTAATCATTTAGAGCTTCTGCCTTATCACCCATTTCCACTCCCTCCATCTTAATCCTTACTATATGGTCCTTACAGCTTCTTTTCTCCCAGATGTACCTGAAGAAGTCCTTCTCCCCCTTCTTAATGCCCTGCACCAGCCTGAGCTCCTTAGATGCCTTGGCTGCCCTTACTGCCCTTGTCACCTCTTTCAATTCCTTCAGGTACTCCTCCCTGTCCTCCCCCTTCCTATTTTCTTGTACCTTCTAAAGGCAGCTCTTTCCCTCCTTATCTTTTCCATGACCTCCTTGCTCACCTAGCTAGGTTTCTTTGCCCTAGCCTTCTTGCTCGGGGGCCTTGCTGCAGGTTCTGGTTGCCTCCACTATCCCTCACTTTATGAGCTCCCACCTCTGGTTAGTGCCCATACTTTGGTAGGTTGAATTGTGGCAAGGTACCCTTTTACCACGTCCCCATCCTCCCAAAGTCAGCCCTCCTGAAGTGCAGCACCCTCGTGCCGCATTCCACGCCTTCCTTATCCATATGTAATGTGCACTCTCACTGGCTGCTGAGTAAACCAGTAGTCCATAGTCTGTCACTGAAAGTAAGAGACTATGAGATACCAGCTTTCCAGATTCAGGGATTAAATATTTCTCAGTCCTAAACAGCAGGCCTAATCTTTGGTGTAGTATCTTAAAGTTATATTTATGTGTACACCCAAGTACTTAAAACCATCAGTCTTTTTCTATTGGGTCACCTCTGAGGTCAAAAACAGAAGCATGGATTCTTCTATCATCTGAGGACAAGAAAATATCATAAGCATAGTCTTTTTAGAATTCAGAATTTTTTTTAAGCTAGTAGCCAGGTCTAAAATGATTTAAAGTTGGTTTGTACTCTATTCACTGCTTCTTTAACATTCAAATCAGAGCTAAGGATGACTGCATAATCTATGTACAAAATAACCTTAGATTGTTTACAAGACTAAGGCATTATATTTAGAAAGGAGAAAAGCAGAGCATCCCAAATAGAGCCCTGTGGGATTGCACAGCTGATGAAAAGAGAGCAAGAGAAGTAGCTTGAAATTAATGTGTTATGAGATCTCCTGGTGAGGTAGTTCAAAAACCATTTTGTGGTGTCCTGAGAGAAATTACACTTAGTTAGAGACCTTACTGACAATTCATGATCTGTAAGATCAAAACCCTTGGTGAAGTCCACAAAAATAGCCTCAGCATGGTGCCACTTGTCAATTGCATAATGCATGTGAACCTCATCAAGGCTGTCTCAGTATTATGGGAGGCATGAAACCTACGTTGAGCACTTGTAATAATATTGTCTTTGTTCAAATGGGTAGTGACCTGATCAAAATTAATCCTTTCAAGAATTTTAGATAATGGTGCCAAATGAGAAATGGGATGAAAATTGGAAACTGCCTCCTTACATCCAGCCTTGTTTATGGCTGTAATTTGTAAAACTAGTTTTCTTTGTATTTGTAATTAATTTATAATCAAATTGTTTTCCAGTAATTACTGTTGCAGATTATTACAATTAAACTGCGACTCAGACCAGGTTTCCACTGGGTCAGATGCCACAGTAAGAAGCACCATATCATCCGCATACATTTGAACACTAGAGTAGGTGGCAATTTGGAAAAAGGCATCAATGAAAATAACAAATAGTAGGGGCTGCAAAATGGATCCTTGAGGGCACTCCCTTTTTTCCTATATCTACTTTAATAATTAAAACCATCTACGCAGACCAGCTGTGTATGATCTTGCAAATAAGAATTTATGTAGGATAACGTTTCACCACTGACTCTTATGTTTCACATTTTTCATAGTAGTAAATAATGATATACTGTGTCAAACGCCTTTGTTAGATCCACACACTGCCCCTACACACTAATTATTCAACAGGGCCCAGGATACATTGTTCATGAAATCCAACAAAATCATTCTGTTGAGCTGGTCTAAAGCCAGACTGCTGAAGGGATAGCAGATCATTAGTAGATACGGTGGATATGAATATAGTAATTTATGTATTTAGTTCTCCACAGGTTTGGAAATCAAAGCGAGTACAGTAATTGGCATGTAATTATTAAGTCTATGGAAGGAAGAGTCAAGTAGTGCTGTGCCACAGCTAAAGACATCAGTGAGTAAATTTAACTTTACTCACGGTAATTGTTAACTATATTTGGATCCCCCATAAAAAACAGTGATTTTTGCCACTTTCCACATTGAGAGAAAATCCCATCACACAAACTCAAGTTGAGTAACTTTGTTAAGGGGTGGTCAATTACTTTAGCAGCCTCTCTTAGCAGTCTTGCCTCAAGGCTTTCTAAATCATCAAATCACAGATTTATTTTCTTGAAGATTCTTAAGATTTTTCGAAATATCCCTAGTTTACCCTAAACGTAAATTGAGATATATTTCATTCCTCCAGTAAAATGTAAATATCACTTTTGTGAATCATCACTTTAACTCAAAAGTAGTTCCTTGCCTAGGCAAAGACAAATGCATAAAATAAGAATTTAAAGAATCTGCTGTTTATTTGGGATCAGTCAAAATTTCTTCATTTGAATTTCCAGAATTCAAGGTACTGAAAGACATTAGAGTTTCCAACTGTTTTAATGTCTTTTAAGATTCCCTTGGGTTTCTGGCCTGTTTATATTTAAATTTGTTATTGGTAACCGTTGCCCTTTTTATCATACTTTCATATTTAATTCTTAAAAATCTAAAAAAGACCAATCAATATCCCATTTGAGTTTTAGACCTGCTTCCATGCTCTGTCCATTATTCTTAAAATTTTAGGATTATTTATCTGTGAGAAATTTGCAATTTTTACTTTTCTTCTATGAATTGCTAGATGTACAGTATATTACAAACTCTCAGGAGTTCACTAGTAAAATAGGTAACACCCTCAATTACTGTTATTCAGAATGGTTCCATGTGAAATGAGTGATTTAAAAATAGTGATTGACAAATGAGCATGTGTATGACGCTGAATTCAATAGTGGCTACGTGTACTACAGCAGATACATTAAGAATGACGGTCCTAAACAGTCTCTATGGGAGCAATATATACTAATATTTTTATGCAGGGGGCTATGCTCCCTGCACCCCCCATTATAAATATAATCAACTACGGGGGGCTGACACTGGGGTACCAGGGAAAATTCAGGAGGGGCTATTCAGGGGGTCACAATCAGGAGGCCAGGGGAGTGTAGAGCACAAATTTGAGAGGTCAGGGAATGCAAAAAATATAAGTACCCAAACAACAGAACAAAACATTATTCCCACCCACACAGCTAGCTCCGAACCCAGGTCCTCCTGCACTACTACCACAACACCAAATAGCCATCTGGGAACTGTCTGGCCAAACAACCCACCATATCTTCATTTACAATACCTCTGTATCACATTCACTGTATTTTTGCCATCACGGTTCTTGTACCCTCACAGTCGCTTTTACCGCTTGCTATTCTTTCACACATGCTGTCATGACAGGTGCTCAAACTGAGTTGCTCAATTTGACTCGTCCATATCACGGGATACCATTTAGAATTATGTCAATGCAATCCTATCTAATTCTTAGCTCACCTGATAAAAAAGGCATACTTGTCAAATTTTGAATAGTGTCTCTGCTTTAGAAGGAAAAAAGTGGAAATGCTGCTGTAGATTATAGTTTAAAAGGGAACAGTCAGCACCAAAGGCCCCACACTCAAGTATGGGGCTGGTCTTGATTTACAATCTGTGTGCAAAAACATTTTGGTTTACAGTACTTACTGTTTACTGTGGTATAGTAGATTGTATCAGAGTAATTTTGTTTACTTCTAGGCTGGCATCTTCTGTTACTACAAATCCCAGAATCTCCTGCAGCTGACACCAGAACAGTAGGCAGCAGTGAGAGATTCAACAGTTTGCAGTGCATGTTAGAGTTTATACCAAGCTCTAATCTTTTGTTTGCTGGTCTTGCTAGCCTCCTTTGGCTAAGTACAGTCACAGAGGACTATACTTAGCCCCTGGAGAAAAGCACGTCTTCTTTTCTCTGCTGGCACTCCAATGACCCAGGTTCATTCTTGAACCGGGGTGCCAACATTGCAAGTAATGGTACAGACATCACACCAGTGGTCCAGCTGTCTCCTGTTGATCAAAATTTCAGTTCAGGTTTTCTGTTGAGATCCCAACTCTCCTGCATTCATCTCCCTCACTTGTTTCAATCCTTTATGAACCCTCAATAACCCTCTTGTAGAGACTGTATTCCTCCACTTTTGTGTTCCAGCACATGTCTTCATTCCACTAAGCTGCTGTGAGTCTTGTTACATCATAGCTTACTTCATGAAGTCCACCCTCCAACTCATAAATCTTGTTAGCCATGCTCACATTCACTGTCATGCAGTGAAGGGTTAGGTTTCTCCCCCTCCCTGCTTTAGGCTTCTCAGTGCTGACTTTTTAAATTGTATCCCCTTACCTCTCTGGGGCATGGGTTGTCTTCTACACCTACCAATACCACTGCTGTCCTAGTTCAGTGCCTCTCCCACCACTCTCTCTATCTTGTATGTCTGCACCCCCGTCCCCCACTCCTTCAGAGTTCAAGTGAGTCCACAGTGTATGCACTTTTTGTGCCAAGATGCCATTCAATATGCATGGAACCTAAACCTTTGCTCCTTCTTATGGTCACTCATTCTAGTGCCTAATCTCCTACTGCTTCACTGATCCTGTTCTTGGCATCAGTAGTATCTCACGCAGTTCTTCTTTTGAGGTCCCACTTCTAATGCCCGTGTCCAGATCTCTAAACCTATGCTGCAGGACCTGTAGTTTGCCTCCGAATATGTAATTGGTACTAACCTATAACATGAAGATTGGTTTCTATTCCCCCTTCGGCACAAGCCTGTCTACCATTGATGTGATATCTGCAACCCATGCACCAGGTAGGCAAGTGACTAATCAATCCTTACTGCTTTGATGTCCCAGCATTCTACTCACCTTGATGATTTATCAAACAATTGAGTCCCCTATCACTACTACCTTCCTGCTACCATTTACTGTTTCTTTCCATGGACCCTCCTGAACTGTGGTAGCCCCTACACTTAAGTTCCCAGCAGTAGCTGCCTCAACCTTGCAGTCACCCTCCACCTTCACAGTCCATGGATGGTACTGGTTTTGGTTTTCCACAAGTGGTGGCCCTTTTCTCACCTCGGGATCCCATCCCTATCCCTGTTTACCTTAATCCTCTTTGTCTGGGCATGTCTTTCTGGTCCCATTCCCCTTTGACCCAGCCCATGACTCTCCCACCTCCTGGCACATTGCTAGTTGTTATACAAACATGCTGACTCTGAACTCATGAGCTGTATCCTGTAACCAACCAGCAGCAATGGCACAACTGTCCATGGCCATAGCCATGAACATAGTAATTCCTCAACTGCTGCAATGAACTGGGTGCACTGCCATGGTCCCAAATACCATAATTCCCACTCAACCTTGTTGAGAAACAATTCCTGCCCCACTGGCCCACCAAGCCAACTCCTAATTGCCTCATACCCACTCACTGTTCGGAACTGTTTGCTGCCAGTTCACTCTGTGTCTGGCTTTATGAAAGTTTGTACATCTGCACTGTGTTCAAAGCAACAAGTTTCAGCCCTAGGCTTAATCCATAACTACTCTGTAGACACTTGACCATTCACCCTTAGAATTAAGTTGAATTGCTTGGGTTACCAACTTTAAAATTCATCACCTGACCCCTAATATTAATTTAGACCTTTTCCTACACCTGTGTTACATTATTTAACTGGGTCCCTAAAGTATATTATCCCTCGCCCTTTTCTGGTCCTATTTAAACAGTTACTCTTGTCCTCAGTTTACATACGCTGCTTGCTTTCTTTAGGATACTTCACAACTCTGTTTTGTCTATGCATCTTTCTGCAGAGTTGTGTTTTCTAGCACCAAGTTTTCCCCCATGTAGTCTTCTAGTCCAAGTCCCTTGCTGGAAAAGCCTATTATATCCTGTTTAAGGGGCTTTACTAAACCCTAGCCCCACCTTCAGTTCAAGTTGATTGACAGGAAAACGCCATTGAGCAGGCTCATTTACAAGGAGGTCCTGGGAGGACAAGTATTTATAGAAATTTAAAATACAGAGCAACAGTGATAGTGCAAAAGGGCAATGGAAGATACAGCATGATTATATACAGTAATATTTACATAGGAAAATATATACAGTATTATCTACAGGGTGTATTCACATATGCATGTACCTAAACACCCCCCCTCTATACACATTTACAGGTAAGTAATTACATAAACACAGACACATATGTACTTGCAAGTTAAGTCTTTCATAAACATAAGAACAGTGTCCCGGGCACCTGTATAGGAACAGTCATGGGCCTTTGGGAGCAATACCTCTACAAAGGAGAGGCAACCTGTACAGTATGCATTCCTGGTGTACCACGGAGTATGAGCGGGAATTTACAGAGGTGGATAATAGAATGGTGAGTTGCAAGATCGAGCCACGCTGGGGTAGGCGAGGGGGTGTAGGTGAGAGTGTGTTAATTTGGAGTGCTGGGAACTGGAGGATAATGGGGGACACTGGGAGTGGAGTGTGGCATGAGATGGGTACCAATAAGGGGGCAGGAGTACTCAGATTAGTATCATGTGCAGTACTCTCTGGTTAGTCAGAGATCAGCTGTGATAAATGTGCAAGTTAGTAGCAGAGGGAGTGAAGAGAGGAGGGGGGCACTGGAAAAGGTGTGAGATGGTATGGGATGGGTTAGCCCAGATAGGAGAGGGAGGTACACCGATTAGTGGCACGTACAGCAATCCCTAAGCTTGTGTGTGATCAGCTTCCTGAAGCCGTCTAAGGGTATTAATATTTGTAGCCTGAGGTATAGCTGGTATTTGTTCCAGGTGAGGGGAAGGGCATGCCTTATGGCCATTTCCCTGAACCGGGACCATGCACGGAGAATTTCTAATGTAAAGAAGTTATTGCTACGTAACAAATATGTACTGGTTGTTTGATGAAAGAGAGTAACAATATGGGGGGAAGCTTTGCCAGGAGAGTGCTATAGAATGAGGTGAGGGAGTGAAGGAGTTGTCTAGTTGAGAGTGATGTCCAGCCCACACCAGCATAGAGCTCACAGCGGTGGGTGCATCTGTTTGCATTGGAAATGAACCGGATAGCCCTGCGGTAGAGCATGTCCAGTTGATGGAGCAGGGAGTTCAAGCATTGGCTATAGACAATGTCCCCATAGTCTAGAAGAGGTATGAAGGTTGTCTGAACTAGGTGTATTTTGGAATCAGCGAGAAATAGGTTTTTATTCCTGAAGAAGAACCCAATGCGCTATCGTAGTTTTTTCGTAGGTGAGGAAATGTGTGCAGCGAAAGTGAGGTGTTGGTTGAGATCACACCTAAGATATTTAACGTTTGTGACAATGTCAAGGTCATCACTGAGGACTGTTCTTATTGGGGGCAAGGAAGTTATTTTGTTTGCGGCCAAAGTAAGGTGGCTAGAATAGAAGTACATGACTTTTTTTTTTTTTTTGCATTAAGGAGAGTCTTGATTGCATCAGATTAAGTTGAAGGAGATTTAATTCAGACTAAAGGTCTGCTTGCACTTTGATTGTAGAGGGTCTAGAGATGTAAATCACTATGCCGTCTGCGAACAGATGGATTCTAGCATTAGTGAGGTTATTTCCAACATCGTTGATATATAGCATAAAAAGCAGAGGGCCAAGGATTGAGCCTTGTGGGACCCCCCTTTTGATAGGTAGTAGTGGGGAGAGAACCATCCGCTTTCACCTGCTGGAGCCTGTCAGTTAGGTAGTTGTTGACCCATAGGAGTGTAGGTCTGGTGATGCCATGGCAGTGTACGGTATCGATAAGTAAAGCGTGGTCAACAGTGTCGAAGGCTTCGCTGAGATCAAGAAAAACTGTGCCTGTCACTTGTTTTTTATTCATAGCAAGGAACCAGTCATTGGTGACAGAGGCTAGTGCAGAAGTGGTGCTGTGCGGTGGTCTGAAGCCTGATTGGGTAGGATTAATTTGGTCCGTTTGTCCAAGATTGCTCCATAGCTGGGCATTCACAAGTCTTTCAAGGAGTTTGGGGAGGAGGGGAAGGGTGGAAATGGGGCGGTAGTTGTTTAGGTCCGTGGGATCACCAGATTTGAATAGTGGAAGGACATGTGCTATCTTCTAAGCTTTAGGGACATTACCAGTGTGCATAAAGTGATTAAACAAATGTAGGAGTGGGGCTACTAAGTATTGAATTCCGGATTTAATGAAGAATGGGCCAATGCTGTCAGTGCCAGCTCCTTTGCTTATATTTAGTTGGAGTATGAGGTCCTCCACTTCTTTGAACTGGAACGGGGAGAAGAAGAAGTTGTGACTGGAGGGTGTTGCGAGGGGTCTTGGGACATTGGAAGTGAGTGGCACTGCTTTTGAGGTATCAAAGGCCATGCCTGCAGTGGCAAAATGTTCACTGAAGTTGGTCAGGATGTCAGACTTATGAGATATGAGGCACCCTTTAACTGTTACTTTGTTGGGTAGGGAAGAAGATAATTTATTACCCTCTGCTGAATTAATGATTTGTCAGAATTTGGCTGAATTATCCTTGGTGGATTCAAAGGATGATAGATAGTAGTTGGCTTTTGTTGATCTGGTTTTTTGTTGTGCAGTCATTCCAACAGGCTCTGAAGACGGCCCAATCTGTTGGAAGCTTATTACATCTGACTATTGACCAGAGGCAGTCCCTGAGATTTAGTGTAGCTTTTAGTTCTGGATTGAACCATGGGCACGAGAACTTCTGGACTTTACATTTGATCAAGGGTGCATGTCTATCTATGATGTTGCAGAGTGCATTATTGAAGATGGATGCTGCAGAATCAATGCACGATGCCAGGTAGAAGTCCATCCAATCTATACATCTTAGGTCTGAGAGGTACTGTGTGAGATTAAATTTATGGAAACTTCTTGTCCAGTTGAATTTAGGTGGGGTCTTGTGTGGTGGTTGCCCTCTAATGCAAGCCATGGTGCAGTGATCACTTAAGTCATTGTGGAATGCTGCAGAGTGGGTGAACCTGTGAGGTCTATTGGTGAGTATTAGATCTATCAGTGAACCAGTAGCTGGTGTTTTGGGATTGGGGTGTGTAATTTCAGAGATCAGTTGTGTGAAGCTGGTCTCATCGAAAAATTCTTTTAGTAGTGTGCAGTTTTTGAGCCAATCCAAATTTAGGTCTCCCATCATGATGATTTCATTATACTGAGTGTCTGTGATGGTGCGCAGGTATTTCAGAAATTGCATGCCCCCTGAGGGTGGCTTGTAGCAACCAACTATGGTCAGAGTTTCAATGGGGGAAGTGTGAGGTCCAGTGTTAATGCTTCAAATTCATTTGGTATGCTGGTCGGAGTGAGTTGGTTACTGTGAATTTATCCTTAATATAGATGGCTACGCCCCCACCCCTGGATGGTCTGTCACTGCAAAAGAGGTTACAGGGGTTGATGGCTATCATAGTGTCAGTAGTGGGTTTATTTAACTATGTTTTTTTTTTAACTTCTGATATTTTATTCTTGTCCATCTCATTTTTACATTCAGTTCCAACATACATCTTTTAAAGACATGTATACATTAAATCCAATCCATTTTTATTCATTCCCTACTCTTTTTTATCCTCTATCAATCTACCTCTTTTATTTTATGCAAACTAATCAGTTCTCAGTTCCAGCAGTAGAGTTCATTTATGGATACACTTTATTATGCTCGAGGCTTTTAGTTGGTAGTTTCAGTTTTTTATAATGTGGTCCGTACAGATGTCCCAGTCTAGTGTTCAAATTCATTTCAGTTCCTCCTCTTGATGTTGTCACTTCTCTCCTGGGAACTTTGCTTTCTCAAACCACTGCTTTTCTTATTAATATGTGAATATTTTGTTTAACCTTTCTGATCACAAAGAAAAAAAAACCCTCTTTTGTTTCCCCCCCTTTTCCCTCCCCTTAAAAGGAGAAGAAATAAAAAAAGGGGGAAACAAAAAAACCCCAACAACTCTTTTACTTCATATCAATGCACTGTAATTTATGTTACAATCTTATATTGAAAGTGCTTTTGTATACATACCGATACTGGTACATATATTTATCTTTATGTGAGTGTCTTCATCCCTGTTTCCCCCACAAACTCTCCTATCTCCATAAGCTGTTATCCTCCAGTTAATCACCTCTCTCTTCTTATTTGTTCCCTTTCTTTTAACTCTCCTCTGCACTTCCCATATCCTCTTCCCTTCTTATGCTCCTGTCTCCTTTCCTCCTCCCTTCATCTAAACCCTCTTTCCAGCAATACCAAGGTCTCCAGATTTCTAGAAATCTATCTTTTCTTAGCTGGATAGTGTATGTTATGTTCTCTAGTCTTTCCATTTCCTCACTTTGGAGATCCATAACTGGAGAGCTGGAAGTTCTTGCTGTAACAAGACTTGGATTTGCCAGTACATTTTTAGTCTGACTAGCCGCAGTATCTAAACAACTCCACCTTTCTCCTTTTTGTGTAGAGAGGAGGTTGGCATTCCTAGGACTAGATCTTGAAACGTGTGTGAAATTATCACTCCTCCCATTTGCATCATAACTCCCTGGACTTGAGACCAAAATCTCTGTATTTTTACACATCCCCAGAAAATATGGTAATGAGTACTCTGTGTCTCCCCACATACCCGCCAACATGCCGAAGATGCTTGAGGATTAAAGTGTTTGGTAATCATTGGGGTACGAAAGTAGCGGGTTAAGATTTTCCAATTAAATTCTCACCATGTTATGGCTGAAATTACCTGCCATCCTCTCTGTAAGCGACACTCCCAGTATCCCTTCTGTATTGTCCCTTGTACTTCCATTTCCCACCTCTTTCCGATATCTTCTAACCCAGGAGTTTCCTTTTTTTTCCATAAGTATCTTATACAGGATGGAAAGGTAAGGCAACTTGTCTTTAATTCTTCTGGAGTCCCACCAAAATTGCTCCAGGGGGGTCAGTTCTCTATTGATTTTTTGAAGATTATCTCCAGAATTAATAAAGTGTCGAATCTGAAGATATCTATAAAAATCTTCCTTACATAGGGCAAAACGTTCCTTCAGTGTGGCTTATGGCAGGCATAGGTCTCCCTCTACTAATTGTTTGAAAGTAGTAAGACCCTTTTGTTCCCAGTAGACATATCCCTGATCTAATCTTGGGGGCACAAAGTTGGACGTATGTCTGATCAAGGACAAGGGACCCAAAGTGTTCAGGGTATTTGTTTTTTTCCTAAGTTTAAGAAGAACATACACAGATTGTTTTACCCAAGGATTAGAGATTAGCCACCAATTATGTGGGTCAATTCGGCAGGTTGGGTAAGTCCATATTTTACTGTTAGGAACCGATTCATTTTCAATACAGTACCACCCCGATTCAGCCCATTGTTTAGCCCACGTAATTAACTGAGCCCCCTGTGCGGCCAGGTAATAATGGTACATATGTGGTAGGCCTAAGCCTCCTTTCTCCCTTGGCTTCATCAAAGTACCCAGAGCTATCCTTGGTCATGCCCCCCCATATAAATTTAGATATTTCTTTTGTAATTTGGGTCCAGAACTGGGATGGTATTTGGATAGGAAGTGTCTGAAATAAAAATAATAGCCCGGGTAATACATTCATTTTAATGATCTGTATTTTACCATACAGGGAGTGAGGTAGGAGTTTCCATCTGGCAAAGTTGGATCTAAGGGTCTGGAGCAACTTTAAGAAATTGTTGCAATACAGTTTAGACGTATCCACAGACAGCTGTATTCTTAGGTATTTAAATGTATTTTTTTTGGCCCAGGTGAACGGGAACATTTCTCGTAACTGCTTATTAAGGGTGCCACTCACCACCACCCCCTCCGATTTAGTAAGTTAACTTTATAGCCCGCCAGGGTGCCAAACTCTTCCAATGCTGTTAACAGATGGGGTAAGGAGTCCTGTGGCTCTCTAAAAAAGAAAAGATAATCATCTGCATAAAGTGCTGCTTTGTGTTCCACTTCCCCTGCCCAAATGCCCTTAATATGTGGGTTGTCCCGTATCCAAATTACCAACGGCTCCAGGGTCAAGGCAAATAATAATGGTGATGGGGGCATCCCTGCCTAGTGCCTCTCATGAGAGGCAGACAATTCGAAAGCATACCGTTCACCCTGACTCTAGCCTCGGGTTTATAGTACAGTGCAGCAATGGCCAAAACAAACTGCTCTCCTAGCCCAAACCTTGACAGGATGGATGACATGAAGTGCCAATTCACCCTGTCAAAGGCCTTCTCCGCATCCATGCTGATTGCTAACTGTAGAGCCGTTGAACTTCTTTGGGCTGTGAATATATTCAAGAGATGCTGTATGTTATCTTGCAAATATCTTCCTGAAATAAATCCTGTCTGGTCTGAGTGGACCAAACTGGAGATACAACTTTGCAATCTATCTGCTAAGATGCCTGTAAAAATGTTTAAATCCACTGGCAACAAAGATATGGGGTGATACGAACTACATAACTCTGGGTTTTTGCCTGGTTTTGGGATTACTGATATCTGGGCCAGATTCCATGATGGTGACACTGGGTCCCCCTCTATCAGTATCTCATTGCAGGCTGCTAATAGGAGGCCCACCATCTGGGTCTTAAATTCTTTATAAAACCCGGCTCCAAATCCATCTAGCCCTGGTGCCTTACCGTTCTTTAGCTTTTTTATTTTGTTCATGATTTCTTGGGTAGTGATTGGGGTGTTCAGCTCCTTCCTCATTGCTTCTGGCAATGTAGGTATTTTAAGGCCATTCAAAAAGGTTTCTACTGCCTCCTTATGCCCTGGAAAATTATCCGCCCTATGTAAGTTTGCATAATATTTTTCAAATCTCTGCACTATTTCCGCTGGGCAGGTAGTGGTCTGTTCCTTGTTTTCCCCCTTTCCTGTCTGAGTTGCCATGCTAAAAGTCTCCCGGCTCTGTTACCATGTTCATAATATTTCTGTCTAGAGTATCGTAGTTGCCCTTCAATTTGGGTTTCTAATATCTTGTTTAACTCACGTTTGGCCTTATCTAATTTTTGCTTGACTATAGAGTCTTGGTTTACCTGGTGGGTAGATTCGAGCTGTTAGATTTTTTGTTCCAGCTGTGCCCTCTGCTGCATTCTCTCTCTTTTG
The DNA here is from genome assembly GCA_016271365.2 of Neoceratodus forsteri. Taxonomy (NCBI): domain Eukaryota; kingdom Metazoa; phylum Chordata; order Ceratodontiformes; family Ceratodontidae; genus Neoceratodus; species Neoceratodus forsteri. The sequence goes on from JADMNL010000024.1 coordinate 273,748,232, forward strand.
ACTTTAAAGGCGTACTTTATTATCTCCCCCCAAGACTGCATTTGAGGGCATCCCATCTCATTCCCTCCTTCGTGTCCCCTTTCGGATTTTCTAGCATAAATTGCTGTATTTTGTTCTTTATTAACTCTTTAAAATCTTCTCTGGTAAGGAGGCTCACATTGAGTCTCCAGCTAGATTGTGTCACTATTGGGGCCATTGAGACATGAAGGGAGACTGTGGCATGGTCCGAGATCACTATTGATCCTATGCAGCACTGTTCTATTTTATGCACCCAATTCGTGAAAATTAGGAAAAAAATCTATCCTAGAATAGGCCCTATGTCTAGGGGAGTAATAAGTATAGTCTCGCTCTCTGGGATGCAAGAACCTCCAACACTCTGTCAGCCCTAGTTCTTGGCCCAATCTACTGACTAATTTCCTGGTTCTTGTTGTCCCTCCTGGGGTTTTCCCAGATCTAACTACTCCCAGATTAATGACTTCATTGAAGTCTCCTCCAATGATTACCATAATCTGTGTATCCGTAACTGCTTCTTTTATTACTGTCTCTAGGAATGCCAACTGTGGAACCTCTTGGTTAGTGCATATATGTTTAATAGATGCAATCTTGACCTCTATAGTTTCCTTGTATCTGGATAAATCTTCCTTCTGTATCTGTCCTAACCTTTAAAATTTTTAGTGGGACATCTCTTTTTATTAAGATTGCGACTCCCCTACGGTGCGGGTTGCCATTATAGTGTGACGCATGTACACTTCCTACCCATGCCCTTCTCAATTTCAAATGCTCTTGGGCTGTCAGCTGTGTTTCCTGGAGGAAGGCTATTGTGGCTCCTCGTCTGTTTAAGTCTTGTAATATTTTAGCCCGTTTCACCGGGTTGTTAATCCCCCCTCACATTTAAGGAAACTATCTTTAAGTCAGACATTTTCTTTCCCTTGTGTTAGGTATGGCCTACTAATATAGTTCCAAGGATGGGGACACACTTCCAAAGTATAATTTGTATTCAATCTATGCATTGTTTCCAACATATAACATAGAACCATTAAATCAACAAACTATTATAATTCAACTCTAAACCAGTAACTTGTAACTCCTTGATCAACCTCCTTGACTTCAAGATGTAGCTGCCCTCTTAGCCACCCTCTACAATTCCCTGTTGTTAGATGCGTGGTTGGATGACCCCAACACTGTGGGCCTTCCACCTGGCTATGGGTCACTAATAGCCCCTTAACCAGAAGAGCAGGTCTTAAGCACCTTCACTAAGTGATCCAGGCACTTTGTGAGCTATATATCAAGCCCCAAAATGAGAGAAGGAACTCCCCTGTCATGGAAAAGTCACCTCCCCAACGTAACTAATGTACCTGGTTGACCTTTTAACCCCTTTCCCTCCCTCCTGCCATTAGTTTAATGATCCAGTTTTATTTCCTCTTTGATCCCTCTCTCGCTCGAGACCCCTCCCTCGTATCCCTCTTCCCTTCCTTCATAGTCCCCTGTTCTAAGTAATAAAGTACCCCTCAAACTATTCTTTATCCTCTCAGTCTTAAATGCCCCTCAGGCTCTCTTGTTGTTTGTTATGTTTTCTCCTTGATTGTTTCCTATGCCATCCAATTCTTTCAATGTCTATTCATAATTCTTATTATTCTCCTGTAGTTTCGTCCCCACAACTATTTTTCTCCCATTCTGTGGGCCCCTCCTCCCCCCTTCCTACCCTTTCATACCCCCACCCTATCTCCCATAACCTTCCAGTTTAGTGCTTTAACATTTTGTGATGTCAAATCTGTTGTTACCCTGTAACCTTCAGGGTATTACCCCCCACCAATCTTATTCTGATCCCCGCAGCTTCATTGCTCCAGTTGTACTCGAGCTTAAGGATCTACTAATGATCTTGTTGTTCTCCACCTTTTATATGCAAAGAGAAGGGTGAGAACCCCCCCCTTCCCTTTCATTTCATTTATTGCCTTCGGATCCATCCCCCACTTTACCCGCTTCAGCGGGTGTTACTTTAACTCTCTGCAGCAATTATTTTGCCAATCCCTTATGTTCACTCACAACTGGGCATCTGCCCAATGTTCTCTGTCCCTCAGGTCGCTAATTCCATGGTCGAAATCCTTTGCTCTGAAGCCTCTTCCAGTTCTTCATTCTGTTCTCCTTCTTGTGCAGGACCTGCGACGTTTAATTCTCCTCATGCTATCAGTGAGTCCCACATAGCCGAAGTCCCTGAGTGGTCATGCAGCTCTTTTCTTTTCATTCCCCCTTGTTGCCAGGCCCTTTCTAGCAAGCACTCCCTCTGCTGTGCTGCCCCTTCTGGGATCTGTATCCCCATCGAAGTCAGGAACTTTTGTGCAGCCTGTATATCTGTAAATCACTTTACATTGTTCTCATTAATCACTTTTAGTCTGGCAGGGTATTCAATAACTGCTTTAACCCCCTTTTGTTGCGGTTGGCACACTATAAGTAATAATTTCCTATGATGAATCAGTAACTGGGGGGAGTAGTCCTGCTCGAAGTATAAACGAGTGTCCCCAAAAACAATCTCTTTTTTGGACCAAGCCATCCTCAGGATCTCTTCCTTTATGTGATAATCCAGGAATGCCATTACCAGGGACCTAGGTCTAGCTTTTGGGTCCCGTGGCTTAGGTATCAGCAAACGATGAGCACGGATGATGTTTAATGGCTTTTCAGCTGGCCAGCCCAAAATTTCTTGCAGAAATGATTCCATAAATTGTGGCACTGGACTAGTTTCTGTCCCCTCCAGTAATCCGTGAATTCGGATATTATTTCTTCTATTCCGATTTTCGAGCTCATCTAATCTCGCCTCCAGTGACAGCCCTCTCTTGTGCAGGTCTAGCAAAGCAGCATTATGCACATCTGTAGTTGCTGTATATTCACTCAGTGTCCTCTCAATTTGTTCCACTTTCTGTGCAGTAAGTTCTATTTTCTCTCGATCCTCATTCGCTTTAGCTTCCAATCTCTCCAAAGTAGTGTTCATTTTTTGCAAAGTATCGCATAATTGTTTAGAGGTTATTGTGTAGTCATGTTCCTCCATCTCCTCTATTTCAGTCCCCTGCTTTGGCGATATAGGTAGTGCATAGGCCGAGGCCTGTTGGGCAAAGTCCAACAACGTTTTGTGCTGTTTTAACTGCTGTGCCCCTGATTTCTCTTTATTTTATGCCTGGATGACATCGTAGCTGTAATTGCTGCAGGTTTCATGGCCGGATGGTTCTGATATCCTTCTGATTGTGGCTGTTCTTATTCACAGCAGGCGGGAGTGTCTGGATCAGGCAGCCATTCAGTCAGTGCACTCACCAGAAGTCCTCCATTTAACCGTGTTTCGGACAGTACCAAGACATCAGGATCAGTGTGGGAGATCCAGGTTTGTACTAGATCTAGTTTCCTTAGGAGGCTACAGACGTTAATGTGTAGGCACTTAATCCCTTTAAGGGATGCAAAAGTGGTGGGTGATGGTATTGACTGAGTTGGGCTTGGGTTTAATTCGATGCTCCTCGAGCAAATTAGCACCAAGAAAAGTATGGTCATGAACCATCTGCATAATATATTTGTTTTGTATGCTTTTGAGCACCAGCAAGTGGTGTGGGTATGTTGTGGTTTAAGAGCACAGTGTTTCTGGAAGGAAGGAAAAAAGGCACAGAAGAGCACTGAAGACTGGATGAGTCGGGGATGTAAGGTGACAAGTGATATGGCCAGTTGAATGGTGGTAAGGTTCCATAGTGGATTTGGTGAGAAGGAGTGGGGTGGCTGGGATGATAAAGTAGTGGGGTATTGCATGGGTGACATTGTATTCAGGACCCACGTAGGGCCAGAGGATAAGAAGTTCCTGTCTAAGGGTAGCATGGAGTGGGGAGAGTGGCAGGTAAATGAGAGCAGTGAGCATAGCAACAGCAGCCCTGTTAATGGAGACATATTTGGGCTGAGATACGATTTGCAAAAAAATATGTTGGTCATTGTGTTGAACAATTTGTGGCAGAGGGAGCAAAAGATTTTGTTTACCACTTTAATCCTTGTGACCAGATTGGGTGTCCTCTGTTAGCTGGGGATCATGGTGCAGCTAAGAGGGGTTTGGTGGGATTGGCTTTGTTGGAGATTGGCATATAGAGCTTGGAGATAAGGATTGATTGTGACCAATAGTAAAGGCGAGGAGGGTGGGAGGAGCTGAAGTGTATTTAACGAAGGCCAGGGGAGGGGGTAGGTGGGAGGGCCAAAATGTAAACCTTCCGCTTGTCAGGGGAGCCAATGGGCAGAAGCCACAGCCAAGCCCCCAGAAAAGCAAAGGGACCCGGGTAGCCAGTAAGGACTAGCACCTGGGAGATAGCAGCCAATGGCTGGCAAGGAGCAAAAAACCGCCAATTGCAGTCAGGGCTGCAAATTCTGATTCCAGTACCTTTCTCCTGGAGCTTGTCGGTGATATGCTTGGGGGGAGTGCAGCCGGTCCTGGATGTTGGCTGCGCCACTGCCGGTGGGTGGCTTTACCCAGTTGGGGCATCTGCAAAAGGAGAAAAGAACAGGGGGTTTAGTTGAGGAATTAATAGTCACTGACAGGTGGAGATTAGCTTAAACGGTGGGTGGGTTCAGTAGGCAACTCAGAGGGATTAGTGATTAGAGGAGTGGGCTAGCTGGGGGTGCAGACAATCCTTGGGGGGGGTCACCTAGGTTTTGGCAACAAGCAGACAAAGGAATGGGTAGTAGGGGCTGAGGTAAAATGGTATATTCCCCAAAAAAACAAGCACAGTTTGTTATCAATTACTAGGGATTAAAAGGAACAAAAACAACAAATACAAACATTTGAGTATTTAGCAATTAGTTCCACAGATAAAATGAGCAGCAAACTATTACAGTTTCACCCAGTTAGCTAACCAGGGTAACCAGACCAAGACAGTAGGATTTAAACATTGCCTGGCGGTAAATTACTTTAAAAATTTAAACCTTCCACTTGTCAGGGGAGCCAGTGAGCAGAAGCCAAAGCCAAGCCCCAGAAAAGCAAAGGGACCTGGGCAGCCAATAAGGGCTAGTGCCTGGGAAATAGCAGCCAATGGCTGGCAAGGAGCAAAAGAGTCCTCCAATCACAGTCAGGCCTATGAATCAGATTCCAGTACCTTTCTCCTGGAGCTTGTCAGTGGTATGCTTGGGGAGAGTACAGCTGGCCCTGAATGTTGGCCACGCCACTGCCAGTGGATGGCTTTGCCCATTTGGGGCATCTTTCTCCTGGGGCTTGTCAGCAGTATGCTTGGAGTGAGTGCAGCCGGCCCTCGATGTTGGCCACGCTGCTGCTGGTGGACAGCTTTTCCCAGTTGGGGTATCTTTCTCCTGGAGCTTGTCAGTGGTATGCTTGAGGGGAGTGCAGCCAGCCCTGGATGTTGGCTGCACTGCTGCCAGTGGATGGTTTCACCCAGTTGGGGCATCTTTCTCCTGAAGCTTGTTGTTGGTATGCTTGAGGGGAGTGCAGCCAGCCCTGGCTGTTGGCCACGCCACTGCCGGTGGACAGCTTCGCTCGATTGGGGCATCTGCAAAAGTTAACAACTTGTAGAAATTAGCTCCCTTAGCACAATAGCCCTTGATTAAAACAATTTGTTTCACCTTCTCTAGCTATTCCTATTAAAACCCTCCCTGCTGTCACACCAATCTGTGCAATTCTCCTATGTCTTCTACTGGCCTCCCCATGTGTATCCATCCTTCTTGCTGTGCCCTCTGGGTGTGGTAATCAAAGAGAGAATGCTTCAGTCTGAAACTCTTGGTACTCAGAGGAGAGGAGGGGACAGCACTGTTGGTGGAGTACAAGACTCACTAAAGGGAAAACTGTGTGACAAATGTTGCTAACCCTCCCTGAAGGCAGTGTTCATCTGTCGGGCTGTGTTATGCTTCATACTGACCTGACTGGGACTCTGTGTTCAGGGCATGTACATGGTTTCCGTTATAGTGAATGGGCATGCTTGCCACTAGACTGTCAGACCAGTCCCCTGAGTTGGACATTTTTAATTACAGTATGAATTTTTGCTCCTGTTGAGAAAAATTGACTATATTTGCTAATTTGCAATAGTATCCACTTTTTGTGGGCACTAACACTTTCCATCAGTAGGTGAATACAATAAGTATTATTCTGTGACTTGCTACTTGGAGCTGTTTTTTGGTTTCCCATTTTGAGTGCCACGGTACTTTGATTTTGTTCTGTGTACAGGTGGGGGGGCAGCAGGCAACCCTACCGACATGCACCAGCCTTGCACCATGCTAATTATGGGTCCAGCTCCAGTGTATGCAAGTACATAGTTAACACATATCTTTTTCCAATGTGATCCTATTAAGATGATGGCATCAAGCTGGCATATGGGAGATGCCAGCCCTTGAATCCAACACCAGGATTAGTTGGGGGCCAAGCACATCATGAAGGAGAGGTGGTCAGTTCCCAGTGTAGAAGGAACAGAGGGAGGGCACAGGCCACCGGCCATTTTACACACCCTGCCAACTAATCAAAATATGGCACTGACATCAACTTTGAAGGTAGTGCTCTTCCACCTCTCTCAGGAAGGGAACAGTTGCTGTGATCCAGATTGTCATGGTGAGGAGCAGGGGAGAAAGAGGTTAAAGGATTGGATGCAAAACACAAGATAGCAGTCAGAGGGTTTACACTTTATGTTAAGTGTCACTTAACTACACTGTAGTTACAGTGTAACTACACTGTAACTCCATTGCAATTGCCATGTAATTGCATGTAACTATAGTGTAATTACCCTATTGCATGCAATTAATGATTAGTTACATTGAAACAGATACTTAAAATGTAACCAAAGCCTGTTATGCTCACACATAAATTACACACTCATTCGCATTCATGCATGTGGACATGTGTAGATGAGTGTTACTGTGAAATAAAGAAATAATACATAATTCCAGCTGGATACTTTTTTAAGAGTATTTTGTAACCTAAATCAATGGCAACATGATAGTGTTCCTGACCCTGATCTTAGCATCAGTCTGAAGCTGAAGTTTATCTCAGGTTTGCACCAGTGTTCCTTGTATATCAAACTGCAATTTCCCCATTGACGTATATAGAATTGGCTGCCCTCTACATTGCATGCTAGAAAATGAGACTGTCAGCACTACATGATGTTGCTATGGAAACCAGTAGGTTATTAGCAGTTTGCCATAGCAACATAATTAAGTGTGGCAGAAGTTATTTCCCAGTATGCAATGCAGTCTAGACAGGTGGTAATGAAATGGCAGCAAAATGGAGTTAATTGTCTTTATTGAAGGTAGATCTCGTAGACTGCAGTGGTGAACATTATTATACTAATAAGCAAATTGCCACAGTGGTGATACAGTGACAGCCTGCCTTTTGAGAGTTAAGATTGATTATATAGGCATGCATGAGAGCAAAAACTGCAAGCATATATTTCATATTCATTTTGTTTTGCAAGTGAATGTACGACAAGAAATCAGTATGGAATATAAACAGCCAAGTGTGCCAGAGTTATACTTTCATACACTGGCACTATTAACAGTATTAAATGGAAAACTGCAACATTATTCAAGCCAGGGAGTGTACAAATGTCCAGGGCAATGGAGGACAGTGAATACTGAGGATGAGCCAAATCACATGCACCCCTCAAGGCCAAAAGGAGGAATCCAGGTCCATATAGCAGAGTACCTGACAACACTGCTCCTCAAATCTCACTTGTGTGTTATTCAATGTAGATGCCAAATGCTCTATCCTGTAAATATTTACTACCAGTGTATACCACATCTCCCTAGTGGGAGCAGTACTAGTTAACCACGGTTGAGTTATCAACTTTTTAGCTATTACAATTACAGTCTGTAGCAATCAAAATGTCTTGCCTATCATTTTATGTTTGGGAGGATGGGATAGCAAGTAATACTAAAGAAGGGGCTAACCAGGTCTGTAAGGCCAAACATATTGGTTAGGTCACTTTGTAGCACCTGCCAATAAGGGCACAATACAGGGCATCACCAGAACACGTGGGCCTGATCAGCCAAAAGGGGATTCACAACCCCTCCAACACTTGTTCTTCTCAGGAAAAGCTGACCCTGCATTTCCAAGAGAATTCTCAGAAGTGTGGGGCAAAAGTTACCTTAGAGGCCCGAAGTGCAAATTTCAGCCATGTGTCCAGTGTAGGATTAGCGAATAATTCTTCATTCCATCTTTGCTATATGAGGGCTGTGGACTCCCTACTGAGGTCCAGTAACTCTCTATATAACTTGGCAATTAAATGCTGCCAGCCTTCTCCCTGTTGTTTTCCAATTATTATACCCTGCAGGAGACCTAATTTTTAGGACGTCTAGATTCCAGTATGTATGTATTTATAATATAAGAGCAGAGCTGCAAATATCTAAAATAAATCCATAGCTGGGAGAGAATATTTTTGTTATAAGCCTGCGGATGGAGAAAAGCTCCATGAGTATCCAGAATTTGATACAGGTAAGACAGGCCTAATCTCTGCCACCATCAGAGGGAAGTGTCCAGTTTAATTAAGGGACAGTCATGGAGATACAGCAAGGTAAGCACCTATACACTAAAGGCCACAAGGACCGTGATCTGTAATACCTTATATCATTCCTGGAGGATCACCACTGTCTAATACAAAAAAATTGAAAAGGGCAAATAACCAGCGAGTTCAACAAATACGTATTTTCCAACTAGATGGACATAATTCAAAGTAAAGTCTATACATTTCCAATGAGAGTTGTGGGCCCTCAAGGTCCAGAGACTTATGGTTCAAAGGTGAGCTACAATGGCAGAACAATAGAGACTGGGGAGATTAATCTCACCCCTCCCTTTTGGCAGCTGTAAAACAGTTTACTTGATTCTGGGATCACACACACACACACACTCCTTATAAAGCAAGAAAAAGATTTGTCCCAGGATTGAAAATACATGTAATTTGGCATAATAAGCAGGGTTTGCAGATAAAATAATCTAGGAATTATATTTTGTCTGACCACCTCTATTCGGTTTAGGAAACCAAATAATAGTTGGGACCACTTCTGGAGATCATCCTAGATAATATTGGTGATTGCTTCATACTTTAATAGTTAAGTGGTCCAGATTTTTATTCAGTTGTATTCTCAAATATTTTAATGCAGTTTAGGACATCTAAAGTGGAACCTAGCTACGAGAGACTGAGATGGATGAAAGAAAGCAGCACTGCAATGAAATTGGTCAGAAAATGTGATCCTACAGTTTTTACACTATAAAACATTCTAGACATCTTCCAGTTTTATTTGGTGATACAGTTCTCTAATTCCACCAAAATCTGAGTATTTTAGAAATATTTTGTTGTTTTTTTTTAAATAAAAAGAAGATGGCTGCCACATTTTACACAGAAATGGCACTGTAGACCTAGCAAGGGTTAGGACTGTAAAACTAAAGACTGACTCATGGTGTACAGCATATGAGGTACCTAGACAACTATATGTGATAGGTATGCTAATATTTTTCTTAGTTGTAACTGTAACTAGCTTTTTGGAAAAACATTCTTTGTTACTCTGCTACTTTAAATGGGAGAATTTCTGTTTTTGTAGTATTCAGGTGGAATCCCGCAAAGTATTCATAGGACGCTAAGATGTCCCACTCCTTAGGCAGTAATTTCTCAGGAGAAAGACGTGTGAGTAGAATGCTGTCTGTGAATAGTGCTTTTTTGCATCCCCACCGCCCCCACCGGGAGCCCCTCAACTGCTTCATCCTGCCTGATAGCTGCAGCCATAAGCTTCATATCCTGAGCAATTTAATATTGTGTAACCACCTCCCACCAGCCCCCCCCCCCTTGTTTAACTAGCAGGGCTGCTCCTCTCACCACATGGCGCCCAAGAGAGGGATGGGGGTGTACACAACAGTTTACAGTACATCTACTTCTGAGCCTGTCATACGCAGACAGGCAAAGCAAGTGTGGCAACTACCTGCCTCATACCTGGTGGGACCATTTACCATGGCCATCAACCTAGGTCCCTGGGAGAAAACGTTTGCCCACAATTATGCTAGGTTTGCATTTCTGGCCAGAGGCACCCAAGTAAATCCAGACACAGTGGAAGCAATAACAGTACTGTACAAACCAGGCTGGGATTCTAGAGTGTGGCTTTTATTCACATACACAGAGAATAGTCACAAAGCGAAGATGGGCCCCCACAGGGCTACTCCACTGGTAATGCAGATTACTGAGGTACAGAGCACACACAGTGAACCCTCAGGTTCTGACTTGAACAGCGAACACTCTGGTTCTGAATTACACAGTGAACTCTCTGGTTCTGAATTAGGAGATTGGCACACACGGCCAGTTACTGGTACTCTTCCCTTGACTAGACACACACGGCCAGTACTAAAAGACTTTCTCATATTTCATGAGGAATACTGGTGGTACACACGACCACCAAAGAGCACATCTAGGCTCACAGAAAAACCAACCCACGTCTGGGTAGCTATTTCCATCAGACACTGGCCAAATCACTGAATGAAAATTGAACTGGTGCCCAAACTGAACCCGGAGAGGTAAACTGGTTACTCGAGATGGGGGGGGTGGGGTCTCCCACCTTTTGCTTCCAAGATTATACTCGGCCATTCATCTGGTTAATAACACCCTCACAGAAAACCTGTAGATGCTATCTTGAAATGTTTTTCACACTTAACATACTACATGACTAAAAGTTCTATACTTGGACAGTCTCTCTCTAGACTCCAATGTAGGCAGACACTTTTAAAAACAAAAACAGCCTAGGTGACAGGGTTCCTTTGTCAGAGAAAAATTCATTAAGGAATGCATGTGTCCCTCCTGGACCGAGCACAAAAGTACTCACAGTTTCTGAAGTTGTCACAGGCAGCTTCACTAGACAGACTGGGTGAGGGGATTGCCCCTGAACCCTGAAGATCACCCCCATCCCTCCTGGGATGGGGCAAAGGAAACCCCACTCGGAACAGATTCAACCACTTCAATCTCTGTCTTCTATGTTCTTCTTCTGGGGTGAGAACAAACTACACAAAACACAGTGGTAACTCTCTGTCAGAGCTAAAACTGAGGGGCTGCTGCAGGTGGCAGCCTCCTCCTGGAACTCCACTCTACAGACCAAACGAACATTCTAAAGCTATCTCCCTTGCAGCTAGCTCGAGTGTGGCTTATGCTGCTGTGACAGTTCCATGATTACATCATCCCTCCAGCTCAGCTGAGGCTGACAAAAAGAGTGTGATAGTGTGAAATCCATTTACCTGGCATTTCACAAGCTGCCTTCCCTGCCTGCCACTGGTTCTAATGGGATTCTAGTAACCCCTGGGAACAAGGGGGTTACAATTGTGCACTTTCACTTTAGCAGTTTAAAATATCAACATGATGGCTATCATATTCTTCGCACTGTGCACATGAACAGTCCTAAGGTTCAAGGCCCAAGAACTGAGATTATGTAATGCATCAACAAAACTGTAAGCCCCTCCCATATTAAAGAATTAGTAATACTGTATTATGGTGTAAGGTAATTGTTTTGAGCAGACTATTAATGGCAATTATGAAATGGGTAGAAAGAATGCTGGCTTCTGATTGGCCAAGAGGCTATAGTGCCCCAGAGTTGGGGGTACAACAAAAAAAAATCAAATAAAGAGATGTGCCCAGCCTGTAAAGGTGCCTCAGAAATTCCCAGATGCCCAGTTTCAGATGCAATCACCATACCTGTTCCCAATTCCTGTCTAAGTATTGTAAGTAGTTAAAAAAATAATGAAAAAGTTAGCCCTTTATGCCAGCTTTAGCAAATGGAATGCTATGCTAAGCATATAGAATGCCAGGCTAAGCAGATGGAATGCCCACTGTGTGGCACCTGCCCTGTGTTCCAGAACCAGAACCCACAGTGTTAAAGTTAAAGAAAATATTGATCAGTTGAGAGAAAATCATGGTGACTGTGGAGGAGAGAGGATACAGAAAGTGAGGATGGACAAGAAGAGCTTGACAGGAGGGCTGAAGCTGTCCCTGAGGACTTTCCTGTGTGCCCCTCTGCCTCCATCACTGAAGACAGCTACCTGTATGCATTGTTTGGTCTGCGGTGTTGTCGGACACCAGGAGAGACATCCTGTTGTTTCCCCAAAAGGGTTTAGTGCCCCGTTTTGTTATTTTTTATTTTAAAGTAAAGTTTTCGGTCCCCTGAAAGTGACATTAGCAGTGCCACATCCTCCAATGCAGATAAGAGCCACTCAGCAGCGCAATACACCTTGCAAGGTCCCCAGTCGTCCGGCGAGTGCCTGCCCAAAATCCCTCCCACTTCCAGTGAACCTCCCTCCTCTCTTCCACAGCAGCTATACCCCGAGCCGAGGCGGTGAGTAAGAGTCAGCATAGGGAAGCGTGCTTGCCGCCAGGACTTTTGTTTCTTTAAAAAAAAGGAATTGTATTTAGTGATCTGGTGCTATCACAAGGGACAGGGCAGCCCAGGGCCTGAGGACTCATCAGTATTAATTTATTCTGGGTATTGCGATGCCCATAGGGAGTGGCCAGGGGAAGGGGTTGAATTATTGAAATAAGTGGTGGAGCTGAGGCGGAGCGGCCTAGTGACAGACAGCAAGGCCCAGCAGCAGTTTATTTAAAGGGACCCAGAGCAAGAGGGTGGCCCAGGACTTAAAGGGGCCTAGCCAAGAAAGGCCCTGGGATCTTAAAGGGGCTTATTCAAAGGGGCCCAGAGCAAAAGGGTAGCCCAGGTCTTAAAGGGGCCACAGTGAGGACCAGTGTATTTAAAGGGGCAAGTTAGGCCCACTGCTATTTAAAGGGGCAAGTCAGGCCCACTGCTATTTAAAGGGACAAGTCAGGCCCACTGCTATTTAAAGGGGCAAGTTATACCTACTGCTATTTAAAGGGGTGAGTTAGGCCCACTACTACTTAAAAGGGTGAGTTAGGTCTACTGCTAGCCATTTAGACCCCCAGGTGTTACAGGGGCCCAGCAGCATCAGTGACCCCAGATGTTAAGGGAGTCTAACTAGTCACACAGAACCTCAGTGACAGGAAGAACCTTAAGTATTGTTTTGTTGCCAGCGTTTCAGCCTCAGAGAGTACTCTAATCAGTCTTCAGCAAGTTTCCAGAGTCACTCCACCAACGTGTATCCAGATCAATCTTCCTCAGTTCTTCAGAAATCATCTCTCAGGATATTTCTGAAGCAGCCAACAGCGACTTCCTGAAGAACTGTGCCGCAGTCATCTCAGTTCGCAACATCCTGTTTATTTTCCTCTCTCCAGTTCCCAGTTTATGGCCTGGCCCAGTGCAAAGTTTGCCATCCATTTTCTTCTTTTGTCATCCACACCAAAGTGCCGTCCAGATCTTCGATTTCAGTACCCTGCATCATTGTCCTGTTTCTTATTTTACATCAGTCCTTGGCTCATCCGGCCTTGGTGCCCAGAATCCTCCTGTTCTCTCACATTTCACAGACCTCCTTCTTCCCATATCTTCTTCGTGTCCCAGCAGTCCAGAAGCAGACTGTGGCTAGGTGTTCAGCATCTTCTTTGTTTTCCACCAGTCTAGAAGCGGGCTGTGGCTGGAGGTTCTGCATCTTCTTCGCATCCCAGCAGTCCAGAAGCAGGCTGTGACCAATTGTTCAGTATCTTCTTCTTCTCCCAGCAGCCCAGAAGTGGACTGTGGCCGGGTCTGTTGTGTTTCAATTTTGGCGGCCCTCAGTTAGTTTTGAACCGAGGAAATCTTTGCATTGTTCTGAAATTCTGGCAACCCTAGAGAGGTGGGGTGTGGCCAAGAACTCATGGCCTGCTCAAAATCCTCTCTGCGTTTCCTTAGGTTTTTAATTCATTCCAGCCAGTCAGCCAAGTGTTCCTCTTGTGTTTCATATCGCACAACCCAGTTTCTTCTCAACAACAGAGAAAACTCAACTGTGCACGAACTGCCTTTTATGACATATGTAGAGTCTTGAAGTGACATGCTATAGAGTTCCATAGAGTGGGGTGCTCCAGGTAATAGGCCCTAGGTAGAGGTGCACCTCAGGGTAGTACTGGATACTGTATAGTGTTTTGATGATCATAATAGAGAGAACTCTCATAAAGCGGAGCTGTTACAGTCGATTATTGAAAGTGTGCACAGTCACCCTCATACAGGGTATAAAGGATAGAACGCTCTTAAAGAAGAGTTGCTACAGTCATTTGATTTAGAGTTCTCCTCATACAGGAGAGTAGGGATAAGAGTTCCCTGTGACCGTGTTCCCTTTCCCCATTTGTTTGAATAAAATCCTGTCAAGTATTTGGAATCTATTTCTGACTCATGTTGCCTCTCTTTGTCAGGTGCCAACATCCACCTCCTTGGGACCTGTGTTAATAATTTGTGTGCAAGTTACTGGTGTCATCACAACACAATTGCTTTATTTGCTCTTTTATATTTCTGTGGAGATTCAGCGCACGTTAACATCCATTTTACCACTATCAGGGTACCACACCTCACTTTCAGCTGGGCCATTATCCTATCACAAACGCCCAGCTGAAAGTAGCTCAACAAAAATAAGTTAAAAAATACATGCAATTTACTAAAAAGGGCCCATTTCATAATCACAATAAGGCACTCCAGGAGTGCATTCTGGTGGGCTATTGATCCTTCTCAGGTAGTGGAAGCATTTGGCTTCACCTCATGCTTTAACCCACCTGAGGTGAGCCGGTATCCCACCATAACACCCCCCCCCCCATCATGCCTTATTGCTTAAATATTATGTTATTTATTTAAAAAACTACATAGGGGATATGCAATTGACTGACACAAAATATGCACTTTGTCTTCATGGGTGAAGGGGCAGGACAATAACTCACAAGTGGTGCAACCATGACTGAGTTATAAAAGTCCTACCCCGATACAACTGAAGATACACTACATATTTTGAATTGGACCACTGCATACTTGATTTCTACAATATCAGTTTATTAGTTATAACTTTTAAATCGGCTGTTTGAAGATGTAATTGTTTCTGTTTGAGTTTAACTACTGACTTACAGTGCAGTGCCGTGGTATTGTGAAGTTTGTTAATATGTACCCTGGCACCACTCATTGCAGGACAAGTTTCATGTGTGTTCACTGTGTGTGAGAACAGCAAGTGAAGCTGAGCACACTGTTCTGACATGTGATGAATGCAGGTGAAACAGGTGGGGAAAACAGGCAGACTACGTCGGCCAAGCGGTCCTTATCTGCCGTCAAATTCTATGTTTCTATAAATCCTTCTTGTCCTGCAATAAGTGATATATCAACAAATTATAGTTTGGAACTGTTTTTTTTAAATTCGTATTTTTTTTATAAAAACAGATGTGCTTTTCCATCAGGCAAATGACTGTTGCCATGGCCCTGTGCGTGAAGCGTTCTTATCAGAATAAGAGTCTCACATGCAAACATAAAATGTGCTGTGATTGGCCGAGTGCATCACATGATGCTTCCTTGATCTAAATGTAATCTCCATCATCAAAGCTGCTCCTCAATTGGCTCAGTAAGTATTGTGAGCTGCCCAACAGGGCAAGATATTATCAGTGACATACCCAAGTCAAATATAACATGATGTCTTGTGAGTTGAATATAAGTCATCACTTTCATTCTTGTTATTATATCTCCACTGGTGTTATGTAAATTAAGACAGGATTCACGGATGAAGCTCAGGAAGCTAGGAATTCCAAAGTTGGGGTTCTTGGGTTAATAACCTCATCTGTACTTGTCCGACCAATTTCTACAGGTATGCTTGCTTTACCAAACCATAGACCTATCTATGAATCCCTATTACCTTGCTTGAAAAGAACAGAGAAAATACACAGTTTGGATTATTGATCTGTGAATGCCTAATTGTGTATTTCCTAACTATCTGGGTTTTGTCCAAGAATCCCAATGCTATTTTTATGAATCTTTTTGCAATGAATTTCCACGATGAGACAGCAGAGAAAAGCACTTGATCAGGTCAGGGGCACTTTGCGAGCACTAAAGTTGCCACATCAACTATTAATCCCAATTGAATTTAAGATTACCTGGAATGGACAGATCTACCTGTTTAACGGACCAAGGGAAGCTGAGAAGCTGGTCCAGCATATAGAGAAGGAGATGGCAACTGTTGTTGTAGTAGATGCAGATTGGGACATGAATGTTGAAACTGAGTAAATTAGTTTATTGTGCTCTTCTGCCATTTCTGTACTGCGAGTATTGTTCTGAGGGGCTCCTTGTAACTTTTCCAGCTCGTATACTGAGTTCTTCATTACAGAATTGCAAGGTTACTTTTTTTAATTTAAAAAATGTCTTTGGGACATGAAGTAGTACTCCAGAATTACAAAATATTTTCCCACCATCCTCAACCCACGAACTGCCGAGTGGGATCTGTCAATTGCTATATCATGCTTACAGTTCTTCTCTTTTGCTGGGGCATCTTGGGTCTGGGTTTTCCTTTTATTCTCTGAAAATGTATTTAACATTTGTCTTACAGCTTGATAATTAAGATAGTCGCCTCCATGTCGTACCCTTGTGGTGGAGTAATGGTGCGATTCTGGAGCTAACGCAGTTTTGGTTTGGCCAATGAGATTAACCAACACAACATCCGAATGTAGGCAGTCCCACAACTGATACATAATTTTTATGTACCCCACAATTCTCATAAATATGTGCTGTAAATACTGGTCGCCTACTACACTGTTACCAGCCTACCTAGAGATAGTTCAATCTGAGTGGAGTTTATAATGGGGGGGGCGGCGGGGCTCACAGCAGTACTGTCGGTTATGATACCCTGAAAATTTGTTGTTTTCTTTTTATTGTATCAGCTGCTCTACTGCAACAAAGATTAATCATTATCTTATGTTTATTAACTAGTTATGAATGAAGCAACATGGTATACCGGCTTAAGAAGACCTCAAAATGTAACTCTGAATGCATATTTAGAGGTTAAAGGGGCACCTGGTGGTTTGCAATTTAATAAACAGCCTGTGTTTGGGTTAGAACAGACCCATTTTTTAAGTAATTGGCAGACCCATTGCTTTGATTATAGTGCTGCTCTGATTAACATTATTCTAAAGACACTGAAGAACAGGAACAGGAGGGTAAAGAGCTTATTTTAGCAAAGGAGAGACAAGTTTCAGGTTTTCAGAATCACTTTGAATACTGTGATTACAGAAAAGGTTGGAACAGACTGTTAAGAATTATGATGTCAGAATCAAAAGAATTAAAAAGAAAAAATTTGAGAGGGAAAGCAGAGATTATTTAGAGGGGAGAATCTTTGATTGGGGCAAAAAAAGCAGATCAGCTAATACAGGTTATATGCTTAAAAAACCCATAGCTTCATTATGTTGACACATATACGAGTGGATCTGAGTCCGAATCTGATAGCATGGACAATGTGGTGGAGAATGGCCAAATAAATAGTCAGTCTTTTTCAGTAAGGAGGGGGGAGGATGTAATATCCCTCCCCCAAACCAACAAGCACTTACCAGAGAGATCTGGATGGGAGAAATGTAATACAAAAAACACCCCAGGTTCAAGTCCCAATACAGGGACAGGGATCACAAATGCAAGTTATACAAGGCAGTACAATGAATCATTATCCCAACCTCCCAGAGGTCCCCCTGCCCCAGCGGACCCTGAGTCGGAGTCCACAGCTGGTACATTTCAAGGAAAATGGAGGAAGACAAGACAAGGGTCTGGGGGAAGGGGGAGGAAGGGGAAGAAGAGGATTCAGGGGCAGACTAAACTGGGAACACCCCACATGGAAAACAACCTATCACAACTCGAAGAGACATTGGTGTATCTTTATTTATTTAATTAATTTATTTAATTAGTATTTCAGAAAGACCTTTGAGCGTGAGCTCTTTTTACAAAGGTTCCAGGTCAGGGTGGACAATCAGACAATACACGTATTCAGTGGTTACAGAGGGCTGATCATTAGGCATTAAACAGTGATTACATGAGAATTAGACAAATAGGAGAAAAACAGAGCAGTTGTAATAGAATATTAAGCTATTTCTAACTGGTTGCCCTAAGTAGCACACCCCTGGAAACCTCCAAATCCATTGATAGACTATAGCAGAGTAACTGCATAGGGTTTAACGCTATCCCAGATGGCGAGCGGCTGGGTTACAGTGAAACAAGGGGGATTGGGTTTGAACCTACCACAGAGAGTGAGAGGTGGGGGGATAGTGAAAGGGGGAGGCTGTGATGTGGGGGGAAGCAGCTCCACAGGGCTTTGTCAAGTAGGGTGTGTGTGGAGGGGGTGTTAGGAAGGGGCAGCACCAAGAGTGTTTAAAGAGGACTGATAGCTTACTTAAGCCCTTGGCTAGGCTGGAATGGAGGCAGGGTTCTCTAAGTAGCCCTGCTGGGTGTTACCTTGAGGATAGGCCTGTCTATCAAGTGGGGCCTGAGAAGCAGGTGCATTTTGAGCTAGGCATTAGGTGCTGTTTGAGGCCTGTTTTGAACTGAGACAGGCTGTTGTTTGTTTGTAATTTCATTGGGAGTTCATTTATCCAGAGGGGGGCCCGATAGGAGAAAGCGTGCTGCCCTAGTGAGGTTCGGCAGAATGGTATGGACAGTGCTCCATTCTTCCTCCCTCTGGTGATGTGTGATGAGAGAGAAGCCTCGAGCAGCTTTCCTTTGTATAACATCAAATTATGAACTTTCACCGGCTGAGGAAAATGTGCTGCAGAAGGGACTCAATTATGTTCCAACCACCAATTTAAATGAATTTGATGTGATGATAGACCTCCACAAATTTGCACTCAGATTGAACCTTAAGGTCATGTTTTTCAAAGAGGGGGAATACCAATAACAATGAAATGGCTGAATCTGGGACTGAGAGAGTACCAGAAGATGATATCTATTTGGGTCCCATTGCTGGCCAACAAGTTGAACAAATGCGACATAAACTAAAGAAATCATCCACATTCATACCCCCTAACAATCCTGCGGTCTCTGCATTTCACAAAGTGTGTGAACGGGACATTTTAGAATTTTTGGCACAAGGTGAATGCACCAGATTTAACAACTGCAGCAACACTGAATGAGAAACATTACGAAGTCTGGCACAGAATGACACCATCGAGCTGCAAACCTGGAGACCTGGGTTTGAATCACACAGCACCCACTTGCATACTGTGTGACCCTGAGCAAGCCACTTAACTTTCTTGTGCTCCCAGGTTGCAACTGTAAACAAGTTTCAGCTTCGTGTGTCTCTCCTGGTTAAAAAAAAAAAGTTAAGTATGAGGCAGAAATTCTTAGTCAACTGTCAAATACTGAATTTTATTACAAATTGTCTAGAGATATGACTGCCGATTTTAAAAGTGACATTGATGGGTAGCTATATGAGGTTCTAATGGATGGCATTATTGACAAGCAGACTTTTTGGTAGTGGAAAACCCAGTGAGAGAAATGATTTATGGACTACCAAAGATTCATAAGAGCCTCACTAACCCGCCTGCTCACCCAGTTGTGGCTAGTATCGGCTCGGTAACAGAGTCACTGGCACAGTTGATAGATGAGCACATTAAAATGATAATGCCTCTCTAGCCAGTAAATGTGAGACATACAACTCAGATTTTGCTTGAACTGGAAACACTATAGGGGGAAGAAAATGATATATTAGTCACATTAGATTATGTGCTCTGTATACGAACATCCCACATGGGGATGGGGTGGAGGCTTCAAGAACTGCCATTTATAATCAGACCAACCACACAACTGCCTTTGTGGAATTTTTATTGACTTTGACACAGAAAGTGCTGCATTTTAACATGTTCATTTTCAAGAAACAGTTCTATCTGAAGATCAAGGGGACAGCGACGGGGGCCTCCTTCGCACCACTGATCTTGGCGTCCTTCCCCCAAACTTCATTGACAACTCAACTTGGCACTGCCTCAATAATAAAATCAATCTCCACAGTAATACCCCCCCGTTCTACTTTAAGAGGTATCCATGTCTGAAGATAAAAGATAACAAAGTGCTAAGCAAAGCCAGTTTCAGCAGCGGTACCCTTGACCTCAAACGCCTCTCTCTTTCCCTTGATGTTGTCCTACAACCTCTCACTAAACTTCTGAATGTCTCACTTTCTCATAAACAATTCCCCCAGCTCTGGAAATCTGTAGTGGTCACACCCGTTCATAAAAGTGGTGACAGGTCTCTTCTCTCTAACTACCACCCCATCTCTATCCTCCCGCCACTCTCCAAGGTGTTGGAACTAATTGTAGCTGACCAGTTGTCTGAACATCTCAACACATATAACTTACTCTGCCCACAAAAATATGGCTTTAGAAAAGCCAATAGTACTACCACCGCTTGGATTCTTCACCAGCCATATTCATAAAGTGATTGACACTGGCCACCCATTGGTGCGTGGTGTTCATTGATTTGACCAAGGCCTTTGACACCGTGAACCACCAGCTCCTGCTTTACTCACTCTCATCCCTTGGACAACCTAATGATGTAACCAAATTGTTTGAAAGCTACCTCTCAGCAAGGAGCCAAAAAGTCAAAATCGTTGACTCTCTCTCAAGTGCCCTTCCTGTCCGTTCTAGTGTACCCTAGGGTTCCATCCTTGGCCCTCTACTTTTCAGCCTTTTCATCAATACTCTTCCTGCAGCTTGCAATAATAACTTAATACTCTATGCCAATGATGCAGTCCTCTTTTCCTCCCATACTGACCCTGTCTCGCTGTCCAAGGTGCTACAGATGAACTTCAGCCTAGTTGAAACCTGGCTTCACCAACATAAAATATTGATGAATTACAAAAAAAAAAAACAAAGTCCATGCTATTCCATAGCTCTCACAGCAAATACAGACCCATAAACATTACCATACATAATGAGCTTCAACAGCCACTTGAGCAAGTGCAGGAGTTTAAATACCTTGGTATTACCCTTGATTGTATAATGTCTTTCAGCTCACATGTTCAACACATCTCAAAATCAGTCAACTCAAGAATTGGGGTCCTCTACCGCCACCGTCGCTGTCTTACCAAAGAAGCTATGCGAGCAGCCATAACACCTTAGTCCTACTCATCATTGATTATGGGCTTGTCTTCTATGGGGCTGCCATTGATACCACCCTAAAATGAGTCAGGACAGCCCTTAACAAATGCTGTAGACTTCTCACTGGCGCAGGGAAGCATACGCATACCTGTGATCTCTACAAGCAATCCAACTGGCTTAATCTAAATAGTAGACTTGCCTACCAGACCTGCCTACTGGCTAAGAAAATTTGTCTTAACCTCACACCCACTGCAACTCATGCCTTAATGTTGCCTGCAGTCACTGCACATTTTACACGCAGTTCCCTCATACCAATATTTATCGTTTCATTCTGCTGTACCAACCAGGCTCAATGTGCTTTCCACACCAGGGCCCCACTGCTACTAAATAACCTTCCCCTGAAATTGCAGCTGAAAACATGCTTGGCCCATTCAAATGTAAACTCCACCAGCACCTCACTGACCTCAGTCGTTGTGACTGCTCTGCCTTGGCTTACAGCTTTGTTTCACCTCTCCCTTCCCTTCTCTCCTCCCTTGCTACCCTCCCCACCTCTCTCTCTCTCTCTCTGCCCCTCCATTCCCTGCTACTCCCCCTCTCTCTCTCTCTCCCCCACCCCCAAACATTCTACCCCCTCACCTCCCACCTACCATTCCACCCCCCTCCTCCTCTCCTCCTGTCTCCTCCCTATCACCCTATCTCTTGTTGCTCCACCCCAGACCACCTAGCACTTATCCTTCTGTCCTTGCACTTACGATAATGTCAAATCCTTGACTGCCTACCCCTTATCCCACCCCTTCCCCTCTTATTGCCCACCCCTTGCTTCATTTACGTCACCCCTTTTCATTTGTATCTGTGTTTTGCTATATATACGCCCATATTGTTAATTGCGCATTGTTATTTGCCACTGACTGTTTGCTACTGTGTTAGTCTATACACATGTACTGTCTTTTGCTACTAAGTTAACCTCCTGACCTGTATTGTATCTTACCACGGCTTGCTGCTAAGTTAACCTCCTGACCTTGTATTGTATCTTACCACTGTTTTGCTTGCACCCATTGCTGATGCGGAACCTTTGTAAAAGAACCCTTGGTTCAAAGGTATTTGTAATCCTAGTAATTAATAAATAAAATAAATAAATTATGCCAATACTTATTTGGCACAATGGGAAAAAGAACAGGTATTATCTGGCCTCAACCCTTACAGACAACATTTATACTGTTACAAGCATTTTATTGATGGTATATTTTTGGTGTGGAGGGGGGCTCCCATCTGCTCGCCCCGATTTTGCTTCTTATTTAGAATCCACCAATGAGAACCTTAGGTTCACCAAAAACGGAGAATGTAAACCAAACAGAATTTTTGGATTTGACCATTGCAAAAAATTGGGAAGAGGGTGTAGTTACAGAACTGTATAGGAAAGAGACCTCAAGGAATGCTTTACTATCTTTTAACAGCTGCCACCCAAGGCATTTTGGTGGAAAGCATTCCTAAAGGACAGTTTTTAAGACTAAAAAGAAATACTAGTAACCCAGATAGTTATGCCAGGAGTATTGAGGTCATTTCACAGAGGTTGTGTGCCAGGGACTACAATTATGATTGTGTACAGAAAGCAAAAAATGTTGCTGATAACTTAGATAGAAAAGAAATACTGGGAAAAAACTAAAAGAACAATAACCACAAATGATACTTTTGTGAATTTCATTTCAGAATATACCCCACAGAGTTATAAAATCAGGGACATTTTGATCAAGAACTGGGGCCTGCTAAAATTAGAACCAAAGTTAATAAATGTGACCCAGAAGCCACACGAATGGTTTGCAAGAGGGGACTGAACATTGGTAATATGGTAACCAGAAGCCTATATATCGAACCCAAAGAGACTTGGTTTACCTGGAGGTACCTTCAAGTGCAACAATTGCTCATATTGCAAACATTTGAACACAGGTGCTGTTTGTAAACATCCCATTTCTGGTGTGGAGTATAAGAACAGATAGTTTATCATTTGCTCCACAATACATGTAGTTTACTTGGCAAGCTGCAAATGTAAAGACTTTTATGTGGGTAAAACAAAAATATCTCTAAAATATAGAATAATGGAACATTTGAGTAGTGTCAGTAAACAGGACAAAACTAATGCTCTTGCCTTGCATGTGATGTTAAAAAGCAAAGATCATGAATTTACATTCCAGGGACTGGAAAAACGTTTATATGAACATTTGTGGTGGTGATATGGACAACAAACTTTTACAATCTGAGAGTAGGTGGCAGTTTGTATTAAGAGCTCATGGACAAAAAGGTCTGAATGCTAGTGTCAGCCTTAAACCATTTCTGAAATATACATAGATGAGAGAGATAGTCTTTAGATTAGGGAAATGATTTGTAATGACTGGTGTAGATACATAACAAGAGCAATAATAGAACATCAGATTAGGATGAATGATATGTTTCTGGCATATTGATCTGCATGAATTGTTTAACATATTTTTATAGCTATATTTTTGGAACTTTTTTTGTGATGTCCCTATATATATATATATATATATATGAGCTAACCTTTTTATTATGGGACCACTGCTGTGGTTCCATTTATTCTCTCCTGAACCAGCCATATATTTATTAATTATTATGTGTGCTTTTTAGATATAAGCATTTTTTAGATAAAAGTATTTTGGTACTATGTGCACTTTAGCATTGTAAGTGTACACAGAGTTGATTTTTTTTGATTGGTGTATTTGTGATTTGCACAGTTTAGTACATATAGGTCACGTATAAGGTGCTGTGTGATGAAATTTTTCATTAACAATTGTATATAGCACAGTGTGCTCTTTGATGTGTTTGTACTGCTTTAAGAGCTTCCTTTTTTTAAACAGCATCTTCCTTGTTACATGGCCCCGCCTTGAAAAAGTGTAAGTGAAACATAGAAACATAGAAGCTGACGGCAGATAAGGACCACAAGGCCCATCCAGTCTGCCCATTTATCTTTCTACCTTATAAATGTGCCATCGGCCTTTGCTCTGTCAATGGCCTTTCTATTCATACTCATCTGTATTGCTCCCTTATGCCTATCCCATGCCTGTTTGAAGCCCTGCACTGTATTCATATCCATCACTTCCTGAGGTAGGCCATTCCATGCATCCACCACCCTTTCTGTGAAAAAAGAACTTCCTCACATTACCCCTTAATTGGCTTCCCTCTAATCTCATGCTGTGTCCTCTTGTCCTGCTAGTTTTCTTATATTGAAACATGTTAGACTTTTTCACCTTGTTAATGCCTTTAAGGTGTTTGAATGTTTCGATCATATCACCTCTCTCCCTCCTTTGCTCTAGGGTATACATATTGAGCTCTGTTAATCTGTCCTCATATGTTTTCTGATGCAGTCCCTGCACCATTTTGGTTGCCCTTCTCTGGACTGCCTCAGTTTGGTTAATGTCCTTGCGAAGGTGTGGCCTCCAGTACTGCACGCAGTACTCCAGATGGGGTCTAACCAGTGTCTTGTAAAGAAGGATTATTACCTCCCTCTTCTGACTTGTGATACCCCTACTAATACACCCTAACATTCCCCTAGCCTTGCCTACTGCTTTAGTGGTCTGCTTGGATGATTTCAGGTCACCGGTGATGATGATGCCCAAGTCTCTTTCTTCCCTTGAGACTGCCAGCAATTGCCCTCCCAGCCAATAGGTGGCTTCAGGGTTTCTCTTCCCTATATGCATGATCTTGCACTTCTTTGCATTAAACCCCAGTTGCCACTCTTCCAACCATTTTGCTAGTTTATCCAGATCTCTTCTTATTCTTCCCGCCCCATCTGGATCATCTACTCTGTTGCAAAGCTTGGTGTCATCTGAAAACAGACAAACCTTACCCTCCAGTCCATCTGCAATGTCACTGATGAATATATTGAAGAGGACTGGCCCCAGGACTGATCCCTGAGGTACCCCACTTGGGACCTGCATCTCTTCTGACTGCATACCATTTACCACCACTCTCTGTTTTCTGCCCGCCAACCAGTTTGCCACCCAGTTGACCAACTTCTGACCCACCCCTAGCCTATACAGCTTATTAATCAATCTTCTATGTGGAACAGTATCGAAAACTTTGCTGAAGTCAAGGTAGGTGACATCAGCTGCTCCCCCTTGGTCCACCACTCTGGTTACCCAGTCAAAGAAATATTTGAGATTAGTTTGACAGGACCTTCCTTTTGTAAACCCATGCTGTCTTGGATCCTGTGCTCCTATGGATTCCAGGTGTTGTATTATCCTTTCCTTAAGGAGTGCCTCCATAATCTTGCCCACTACTGAGGTAAGACTGACTGGTCTGTAGTTCCCTGCCTCCTCCCTGCTACCACTCTTGTGGAGCGGGATCACATGAGCCCTTCTCCAGTCTTCTGGGACCTCTCCTGTGCTCAGAGACTCACTAAACAGTTCTGATAATGGCTCTGCTAGTTCCACCCTTAGCTCCTTTAGTACCCTGGGATGTATGTTATCAGGTCCCATTGCCTTGTCCATCCTGAGCTTATCAAGTTCTTGTAGGACCCTTTCTTTTGTGAAGGGACTAGTGCTCATCTCCCTTCCCCCTGTGTCCATGGTGCTGAGCTATGGGCCCTGCCCTGCTTTCTCTTCAGTAAATACTGAGCAGAAGTATCTATTTAGGATAGATGCTTTTACATGGTCCTCCTCCTCACATGCTCCCTTATCTCCTTTGATCTTAGCAATACCTCCTCTGGACTTTCTCCTTTCACTAATGTATCTATAGAAAGTCTTGTCAACTTTCTTTACTGTTGGTGCTAGTGTTTCCTCAGTTTGGGCATTTGCCTGCCTTACTGCCTTCCCTGCTTCCTTTAGGGAAGTTTGGTATGCCTCTTTATCTTCATCCCGCTGTGTTCCCTTATATTTCCTGAAGGCCAGCCTTTTGGCTCTGAACTGTTCTGCTACTGTTTTTGAGAACCAAAGTGGTTTCCTTCTTCTTTTGCACTTCCTTTTCTCTCTAACACAATGGGATGTCACTTCAAGTATTGCATCCTTAATGCTTGCCCACTTTGCCTGTACCCCCTCATCTGTATTTATTTTTGTCTGGGCTAACTTAACTCTGTCGGCCATCTTATCAAAGTCAGCTCCTCTGAAGTCCCATAGTTTTGCCTTGGAATGGGATGATTTTGTTCTAGTGACCAAATTGAACCATACCATGTGATGGTCACTGGCTCCCAGGTGACCTTCTACCTGGAGATCTGTGATCCTTTCCCTGTTAGTCAACACTAGATCTAGGATAGCCCTGTCTCTTGTGGGTTGTTGTACCAGTTGTTTGAGGCCCTCCCCCTTCCAGGGAATCCACCATGTGTCTAGTTCTGGTAGATGTTCCTGCTGATATTGACCAATCTGTATCTGGCATGTTGAAGTTGAAGTGCCACGAGAAATGTTGGTGTGAGGGGGTGCTGCTGTCCTTTGTCAGTTTTTCATCAAATAAAGTGATTTTGTAACTTGACCTAGCATAGGAGGTCTTCGTTAACCGGTATACCATGTTGCTCCGCTCTCCAAAAATATGCTATTTACTACACTTGTAGTGGCACTGGGTAGTGTTTTGGGAAGCTGCCTTTCTTGTTGTGCTTAGTTATGAATGAAGTTAACTTTTGCCTCTTCCTCAGGATACTATGTCCCTACCAGAATAACAAGTGTGCATTACACATGTGGGTTACATGGGGACATACGGCAGGATGGAGAGGAGGTGTATATTTTGGAATTTTCAAAACTCTATCAAGTTCTGCACTGTCTTTGGCCATAGGAAGATATGCAATGTTCTGTGGCATTGCATACTTTCCCCTATTGTTGTAATGTCTGGAGAGGTGTCTGCCACTATATGCCTTTGTAACTGAGGAGCTGATCTGTAATCAATTAATGTATCTTATTGAAGAATTTTATTTTAGGTTTAGCTTGCAAAATTCATAAATTTCTTTCCTGCTCCCTTGCTTCTGTGCCTGCCTCCTGGACGCACGCCACCGTCATACCCCTTCCTAAAGGTGGCAACTCCTCCAGCCCTGGCAACTACTGCCCTGTCTCGTTACTTAAAGAGCACATCATGCTGTCTGAACTTTCTGCCTTCTTTGATTCTTCTTCTTTTTTCATCTCCTTCAAGTCTGGCTTCTGTAAACCCCACTCTACACACCTCCTCCCTTCTCTGGATTACTGACTCCATACTCCCAAGCGTGGATCAGGGCCTCTTCTCCTCCGCATCTTTGTTGATTTGGCCAAAGCCTTCGACACTGTTGACTACCCATTCCTTCTTCACAAGCTCAGGTCAGTGGGGCTGTCCGACTCTGCAACAAACTGGTTCCACTCCTTCCTCCAGGGTAGATCACAATCTGTCAGGATTGGTGAGTTCCCCCCCCTTCTATTAGCACTGATGTCTCCCAAGGTTCTGTCCTTGTCCCATTACTCTTCTCTGTCTTTCTAATTGACCTCCCTTCTGCTTGCTCATCTGCACTCTTCCATATGCAAGCAGATGACACAGTCATATTTGCCTCTGGTTCCTCCCCCACTGAGCTGATGGCCAGGTTTCAACTGTATTTCAGCAGCATCCAGCACTGGATCCTGTCTAATCTGCTCTCCTTAAATGCCAAGAAAATGGTCTCTATGACCTTTGTCACTAAGTAGAAGCTTTCTAGACTTACCTCCCTCTCCTCCTTCCACATCTTAGACGGGGCCACTATCAATGATGTCCCCTCATTCAAGTACCCGGGAGTCTGGCTTGACCAGCACCTCGACTATTTGGAGCATGTGAAGGCAATCCACAAAAAAAATCCACCCTAAGCTTGGTGTGTTATACAAGAAAAAGGCTGCATCCCTTTTCCTGCCACTGAGCTATTATCCAAAAAATGATCCTACCCCTTCTTGACTATCGTGACATCATCTACAGTGCTGCACCAAAGACTACCCTAGCCAGACTGGTCCTCTCTTTCACTCCTTCTGCTGCTTTGCTTAGGACTGTCTCCCCCACACTCTCCACTGCTCCTTATAGTCTTCCCTCTCCTTCCCTTCCTTTGAAGCTAGATGCCTCACTCATTGTGCCTCCTTTATCTTGAAATTTCAGCTGTCCTCCTTCCCCTCCTACCTTACCTCTCTCATCACCTTTCCTCCACCTTCCTCTTACTTCCTTCATAACTCTAGCTCTCGATCCTTCACACTCCCTTCATGTAAATCCCTCACTGGCCAGGCAGCGTAGTCCTACCACTTCCCAACTTTGGAAGTTTCTCCCACTAACCATTTGCTCCTCCTCTTCCCACCACTCTCTCTCCTCTCCTCTCGTCTCCACAACTTTACTGTTCAATCCTGTAATAGCACCTGATTCATCTGCCTCTTCATTTCCAATTACCCCCCTCTTTTTCACACTCCCTCTTCCCCTCCTTCTCTTCCTTCCCCTCACGGAACAGCCTAGTCCTATGTTGCCTCCACAGTTTGAAGTATTGTTCCTGAACCCACTGGGAAGATCCCAGCTTGTTCCTTGTATAATATGCACAATTGCTTATTGCATGTAGTGCCTCTGTATATTTTTCCTATTATAATTGCTTAGCCCTGGTACTGTAAATTGTTATTCTTTTTATACTTTTTGTTTTCTTGCATCCCTCCTCCCCCTTCCCCAGGACACATCTGAAAATGGGTTGTTACCAGCTTAGTATGTCTTTCCTGCTGAAACATTTGAAAAATAAAAAAATAAGTCTTTTTTTAAAGCACCTACAGGAAGGTAACTACTATTACCTTGTTAATTTTTATAATTTAATGTTTTGTAATTTTGGCTGCAGAACCTTTAAAAAACAACATCAAAAACATCCTTGGCTGCACATGACACAAGTGAGCAAAAACTGCAGTTTTGTAAGGAAGTTACAAGTGAATGTTAACTAAGAAAGCACAGCTTTATTCTCATAATGATAAAAAAAGCTAGATCTTTGTGCTGCAGAGTGGGCGGTGGGGGGGACTGCTATGGCCCATCTGCAAGTCGGGTTTGCACTCTGTGCCTGGGATGTCAGGAGGGGATGCTGGCAGGTAGTGGGGCAAAGAGTACAACTGGATGATGTCCTGCATAAGTGAGGAAGCTTCAAAGCAACTGCTTGTCCAGCAAGGGAAGGTCTTACGGTAGTGCCACTGACACTGCGGGTGATCAAGTGACATCTGGCACACTCCCCCAGGGCAATTGTGAGGGAATGATGGGGAACAATCCCTCACTAGAGTAGAGTGAGGAACAGTGTCAACAGTCATCAACTTCCAGCAGATGCACAAACCTGCCATCCACGTGTGCCACTAAGCCACCACTAGATCAGTATCACTGCCTGTGACTATGCAGCAGCCATGCAAAAATGGAGAAACCCACCCCACAGGAACAAGATATGGGGTTTGGAGATGTTGTCAGTGATTGTATTAGACTGGCACTGGCATGAAGTAGTGGAGGGTTCCATGTGATAATAGCGATTGCTGAATGGCGAGCGCTATTACGGCGAGTGCATTATCACCAAAAAGCAATTTGGCGATATGCACTTGCAGGCGACCAGGCACACACAGTACTGGAAGTGTGTGTGCCGGAGGGGCTTTGCCTCCCACAGCACCCTAATTATGGATTCTCAACTCCAGGAGGGTGCATGTCAGGGAGGGGCACAGCCCAGATTAAAAAAAAATTAAGCCCCACAGCCACGGGAACAAGCAAACCTTTCTCAACCCCGAACCTGGAACCTGCTCCATCGGAGCCAGCCTCCCTACCCACCACACCACATGGCTGGCTCAGTGGAGCTGGCACACTAGAGGATAATAACCCTCTTCCCTATCCCTTCCCTTCCCCTTTCTATATTTCCCTTTCCGTCGCCATCCCCTCCTCGCAGTCACAGTTCTGGAAATTACAATCGCTACGATAATAGCACTTCATATGGGTCACCATTTTGATGGTCGCTCATATGCTAAAGTGCTATTATCATGGGATACCATAGTGAAGATCCAGGGTGAGTAGAAGCTGGATGACAACCTGGGGAATGGAGTGCGAAATGAGAATCATTACAAAAATAGGTGTCCAATGATATCAGACAGATAGAAATCCATTAAACATTCCACTGAACATTAGACATTCACCAACTGTTGATTAAATGTTTCATAAACTTTACTGGTCACCACTGAGCCTGACACAGTGGCAAAAGCAGCACTTAGTTTTAGTTCTTCATCTATTCATCACTGCTCTGCATTAAACCAATCCCCTCTAGGAAGCATAAATGCCATTAGCAATCTCGTCTTTTATGAAGGTTTTGGTGGGAGTCAGGAGTTTCCTTGTCTCCAAATCTTGACATCTTTCCATTATTAAGTCAAAATACTTCTCAGGTCTCACATTGTTTAAGTCTATATTTTGAATGACATTGTTGGGACATTAATATTATGTTTTATTGGTAAATTACTTTTTATTTAAAAAAATGCAGCCATTCTTGTCTTCCAGGCCTGCAAAATTAGGTATTACCTAATTTTCCTTCTCTTGGGAGTCAGATATAGCCTATCCCCTTTTTATGAAGATTTTTTTTAATCTTATTTTGAAACTCAACTTCCAAGGTATAGTTAAGCCCTGACAATAACTAAGAAACATTATGCAAACAAAAAGGTAAGATAGGATATGAAATAAATTGCTAATAAATAAAAGAGACTTCTTACTGTATTAGCCATTTGCAGTGTTGGCCGTGGCTCCTGTCTGGGATCTTGGTAGTGAATTTAGCTGCTACTGTACTCATTACAAAGATAAAGTAAAACGGGAGGATTTGGGGGTTATCTGAGGAAAAATGTAAGTGTTAATTAAAAACAAAGAAAGATTACATAAAGATGTTTCCTTTCGTAAGATTGACTAATCATTGCTCACCTTTTTCTTTATACAGTATTCTGAAAACCCTCATGGGGCTGGCCAAATTTATTTACTTATATTTATTTATTAAATTTTTGTGACCGGGTAAGCCCACTGAGCCCTGGAGGTCCCTTTTTCAGGGGCAACCCGGGTGTTACATAACACAAGAGACCAATACAGCATTAGTTTGAGTTACAGGAATCACAGCAACACAGTTAGGATGGCAAAGCAGATGCATAACAGTACACAAGAAACAGAACAGGTTAATCAACCATGAGTTACAGGAATAACCCAATGACCTGGGGCTGGCCCATTGACCTAACAGCAAGCATGTGTGTTTATTATGTAGGGGTCCTGGGTTTGATCCCCAGTCTCTTTGACTCCCATTTGATTGACAAATTAATATAGTCCTCGGTGGAAGCATGAAGTCCCTGCTGAGGGAAAGAGAGAGGGGAACTGGCTGCACCGTGTATCTGCCCTTGCAGGAAATATACCAACTGCATTATTCTGTGTTCTCACTCTCGCAAGTTTGACACAGTGCATTTGCTTAGCTAAATACTGCCTATGGTACAATAGCAATTACAGGAAATAGAGAACTAATATTGGGGTGATCTTGGCAAAGGCCCCAACTGCAAAGGGGAGTGGAGAGTTGAGGTGCTGTACATCCAACCCCACCCCCCACTGAGGAAACTCAAGAGTGACTCAGTCCCTCCACCCCTGAACTCTTTCTTTTATTTATTTATTTTTTGTCTTTATGCCCCTTCCTCTCTGGCATGTCCCTTTCCACTGGCTCCTCCCCAGTCCCCTCAGTTGCCTTCCCTTGAATACTTATCCTTGTCTCCTCAACCCCATGGTTAGCACCCCATGGTGGGGTAATTCTGGCTCCCCTTAAGACCCTTAGGACTCCATGCACCATGAAGACGTGTACCAGCAATCTTACTTGGTAGAGGCACTTCTTATACATTTCTGCTGCCGAATACAGAACACTCGCTCCCCTGGCTAGAGGCAGCTAAGTCGAACAGTCTGGCTTACATTTTGGAGTGTGTCCACTCCATCATCAGAGCTCGGCAAATACGCAGAGTAAAAAGTGTATAAAAGTATGGCATACCAGTTTATAATCCGACATTGGATCTTAGGCAACTGAGCCAGAAGAAAAGTGGGAATCTACTGTGTTCTTGTATAACTGGAACCACAGACTTGGGACTCAATGGCAAATAGGTTTTGTTTACAAATATTTGCACAAGTATTGTTTATGCTAAGTTTGACTACACTGTGAGTTGCTGTTTTGCACAAAGCATTGATGTTTGAACTGTCAGTTGTCGTTTTGTTTGGTATATTTTTCTCTATTTACATTGAATGAAAGTGAATAAAGGTCAGCAGCAGTATCGCAACTTTGTTCTCAAAAAGTGTGCAGCTAAATTCATCCACTGGATGGCCTATGTGAGTGAACCCTGACCTTGTATCCAGCATCTTTGAGTATGTAAGGGACAGTAAACCTTGTCCACCGAGCTGAGCAGTCTCGAGCAGTTCTTCACAAAAATGGTTTTATCTGTCTAAGACTTGAAATGAGATGATCAGCAAAAGGTTACTTTGCTTTTCAAAAATATCCCTTTCTAATATTTTGTCAGAGTATTACAAATCCAGATAAAGCAGAATCTAGAATACTCTGTCCCTTTTAATCAGCTAGATTCTATCTCTCATGCTCTCCTTCCCTCCCTCGCTCTCCCTCTCCCTCCCTCTTCCTCTCTGTTGCTGTCTCGATCCTTCCTCCCTCTCCCTCTCCCTCTCTCTCTCCCTCTCCTCTCCTCTCCCTCTCCTCTCTCTCTCCCTCTCTCCCTCCTCCTCTCTCTCCCTCCCTCCCCCCCCTCCCTCTCCCTCTCCCTCTCCTCCCTCCCTCTCCCTCTCCCTCTCCTCTCCTCTCTCCCTCTCTCTCTCCCTCTCTCTCTCTCTCTCCTCTCCTCTCCCTCTCTCCTCCTCTCTCTCCCTCCCTCTCCTCTCCCTCTCCTCTCTCTCTCTCTCTCTATCTCTCCTCTCTCCTCTCCTCTCCTCTCCCTCTCTCTCTCCCTCTCTCTCTTCCTCTCCCTCTCCTCTCTCCCTCTCCTCTCTCCCTCTCTCTCTCCCTCTCCTCTCTCCTCTCTCTCTCTCTCTCCCTCTCCCTCTCTCTCTATCTCTCCCTCTCCTCTCTCCTCTCTCTCTCTCTCTCTCTCTCTCTCTATCTCTCCTCTCTCTCTCTCTCTCTCCTCTCCCTCTCTCTATCTCTCCCTCTCCTCTCTCCCTCTCTCTCTATCTCTCCCTCTCTCTGTCTCCTCTCTCCCTCTCCTCTCCCTCTCCCTCCTCTCTCTGTTGCTGTCTCTATCCACCTCTCCTCTCCCTCTCTACCTCTCTCTCTCTGTTGCTGTCTCTATCCCTTCCTCTCCTCTCCCTCTCCTATCTCTCTCCTCTCTCTCTCTCTCTGTTGCTGTCTCTATCCCTTCTCTCCTCTCTCTCCTGCCTCTCCTCTCTCTGTTGCTGTCTCTATCCCCCTCTCTCCTCTCCTCCCTCTCTCTCTCTGTTGCTGTCTCTATCCCTTCCTTCTCCCTCTCTCCCTATCTCTCCTCCTCTCCTCTCCCTCTCCTTCCCTCTCTCTCTCTGTTTCTGTCTCTATCCTTTTCCTCTCCCTCCTCTCTCTCTCTCTCTCTCCTCTCCCTCTCCCTCTCCCTCTCTCTCTGTTGCTATCTCTATCCCCTTCCTCCCTCTCTCTCTCCCTCTCTCTCTCCTCTCCTCTCTCTCCCTATCTCTCTCCCTATCTCCTCTCTCTCCCCTCTCTCTCTCCTCTCCCTCTCCCTCTCCTCTCCTCTCTCTCTCCCTCTCCCCTCTCCCTCTCTCTCTCTCTGTTGCTATCTCTATCCTCCTCTCCCTCTCTCTCCCTATCTCTCTCCCTCTCCCTCTCCCTATCTCTCTCCCTCTCTCTCTCTCTCTCTCCCACTCCCTCTCCTCTCTCTCTCCCTATCTCTCTCTCTCTATCTCTCTCTCTCTCTCTCCCACTCCTCTCCTCTCTCTCTCTCTCCCTATCTCTCTCCTCTCCTCTCCCTCTCTCTCTCTCCTCTCTCTCTCTCCTCTCTCTCTCTCTCTCTGTTGCTGTCTCTATCCCCCTTCCTCTTGCTCCTTGTTGTGAGTTTTTGGTTTACATTCACTGTTGCTTGGGTCTGAGCCTGCCAATCTGATACTGCCCCAGTCAGCTAGGCTGAATGATCTGCTGTATGGAAAGCATAAACTATAGCTTTTGAATCATCTCATTTTGTGCAGTGTTAATGCTCAAGGCTTAAGAGCTTTATGGTTTGTATAACAGAGAGCTTCCCAGTATACTGTACAAAGGACACACTGATGTGGATTTATTATCTTTAGCCTCAGTGTTAATGCTGACGGGAGTTCTTCCAGATAATGGACATGTCATGGTACTCACATTCGTAGCTCTTTAAGTGGATTTCTGCTTGATAAAAAGAAATGCTCAAGGATGGGAGAATACTTCTGCGAACAGATTTACAAGGAAGATACCTTTATCAGTTTCCAAGGTAACATACAGTTGAAAGAGAAATAGCACAAAAAGACTTATTTAGGAAAATTCCAGTAAGTTATCTTCTTTGTATGGTAACAAGAGTTTGCCAGAACATTGTCAATTTAATTTCACCTAGAAATTACATTTGCATATTTACATTTTCATCAAACTGTATTTATACACACGGATATATGCATTCTTTCAAATGTAGCCCTGTTATGATGGTGGACAGTTATGTTTACATATTCAGAAAAATGCTCATTTATATTCCTGCAGAAACACAAAACAACAATTACAAGTAACTGAATAGTAGATTTAAGAAGGCCACTGTTAAATAGAAGGGTTTCACCTGACAAAAAAATCTTGGTATAGTAAATTAAAGAAAGTGATCACTAATTCCCTGCTAACTCTAGAAACATTCTCGTGCTAATTCACATTTGTCAGTAAACAGCTTTCTAGCTCTCGCTTGACAAATCAGATCAGTTTTGTACTCATGTGACATGATGAAATGGGCACCTTACTGAGTAAACTATACAGTTTTTATGTCTCCTTGTACATACACTCAGTATGCAGCAAGTATTTTATTACAATGAACCACATTTCGGAGGTGTGTCACTGTTGGGTCCAATGCAATTCAAGCTGCACTGGGCTCAGCAGTGACAGACCAATGACCATGCAAGCTGCGCACGACACTGGTCAGTGTTTTCTGGGTGGAAACTTCATGTACTGTAGTTGAATGGACTACAGCATTCCTATGACAGAACACTTCAGTCCTTTCATTTGCATGAAGCCACCTGACAAGCAGTTGAGTGGCATCTCAGATGATTAGAGATCTCCTACCCCCACCCTCAGTTGCTGGCTTCCTGCTGCAATGCCTTTCAGTCTATCTCCGTCACCTTGAAGTCTGCGTTCTGCTGTTCCTGGTTCACTTCCCTGTGACCGACTGTGGTTTATGTGCTAATTGAACACTGCTGCCTGGCTTACTGTGCCCCAAATAAAATCATCCAAAAGCTCCTGCTCGGCAGCCCTGTGATACTACATGTACCCCCATCCCGCTCACTCC
Organism: Neoceratodus forsteri; assembly: GCA_016271365.2. NCBI lineage: Eukaryota > Metazoa > Chordata > Ceratodontiformes > Ceratodontidae > Neoceratodus > Neoceratodus forsteri. The sequence continues at coordinate 273,783,612 of JADMNL010000024.1, forward strand.
CTCGGTGTGGTATCTCACCCTCCGTCCCCCCATACCGACTGCTGCCCCATGGTACAAGTTAACCCCCCTCCTGCTCACTCCCTCTGTGTGCTATCCTGCCCACCATTTCCCAATCTCAATTGCTCGACACCCTCCAGGCATACTACTGCCTCTGCCATACATGTAAGTCTCCCTCCTGCTTGCTCCCTCTGTGTGCTATCCCACCCTCTATTCCCCAGTCTCAGCAGCCCCAGAGAGCCTGACACACTCCAGCACAAAACAGCCCCCACTATACACATAAGCCTACTTCTGGCTCACTCCCTCTGTATGCTATCCCACCCTCTGTTCCCCAGTTTCAGCAACCCCCGACAGCCCGACATCCCCTTCCAGCACAAAACAGCCCCGGCCACACACGTAAACCTCTTGCTCAATTGCTCTATGTGCTATCTCACCCCTCCATTCCCCAATCTAAACAACTTCGTACAGCCTGACACCCCCTCCTAGCACAAAGCTGCCCCCACCATAACAAAAACCTCCCGCCTCTTTGCTTCTTCTGTGTGCTATCCGGCCCTCCGTTCCTCAATTTTGGCAGCCCCAGACAGTCTGACACCCCTTCAAAGCACAAAACAACTCCCACCATGCATTTAAGCCTCCCTTCCTCCCACTCGATCCCTCTGTGTGCTACCACATCCTCTGTTCCCCAATCTCAGCAACCCCAGACAGCCCTTCAACCCCTCCCAGCACAAAACAGCCCCCAATGTACACACAAACTCAGTCCCAGTCACTCCCGCTGTGTGTTATCCTGCCCTCCTTTCCCCAATCACGGTAGCCTTGAACAGCCTGCCACCCCCTCCCAGCACAAAACAGCCCCCACCATACCCGTATACAAAGGAGTGAGGTTACCATTACTGGAAGGTTACAGTAGTGTTCCTAGGGGAGGTGGGCTCAGAGTCAGTAATAATGTACTGTACTTCATGTGTTTCATTTACTGCTGGCTGGGCATATGGTGCAGCTTAGCGTAGTAGCTGTGCTAAGTAGTGAGTTTGTTGAATTAAGTTCTTTGAACAAGCTGCTTTTAGTGCTTGCTGTTTCAGCAAGATGGATATTTGGTATGCCAGAACCCGTGTAGACCTTTGAGTGCACAGCAGTATGGGCGAAGAAATACAGTCTATTGCTTCCAAGAAGCTGATCTGTTTGAAGTGAGGAGAAACCTGGAATCATTCTGGCGGTTGTAGTTGCCAATTGTCAGGAACTGATTCCCAACCCTACTAATGATATGATACAATTCTGTTACATGGTTGACCCATATTACCTGCTGTTTTCAATTAAATCAGAAATGTTGCAATTCATACCCTTGTAGAAGAACACCACCTCATCCAGACCACACACACACACACACACACACAAGGCTAAGCCCCCAGGAAATAGACATTTGCTAATCTGTAATTTTTTTCCACACCTAATTTTACTTTTTGGTCATCAGAGCTCTGTAAATGCCCTCTCTCATCTCACAGCGCTGCCGTGCACTTCCGCCACTCACTGTATGAATATGTGCTCAGTCAACCCTGAGATAAATCAGAAGAGAATATTTGCATACAGTGAACATCAGAACCATGCTTTTGGGCTGTAAGATGGCGGGAGGCTGCATGTCTCTGTTTACATTCATTGAACTCTGCAAGACTTAAAAAAAGAATTAGGTATAGAAAACATTTTTCATATTGCAAAAAGCCTCATCGGGGCCTTTCCTCTTAGGGGAGGGCTCTAGGGACTATGTGGTGTTCTTTTTTAATCAGTTCACACTGTGATTCATACACAACAAGGACAGACTGCACCCGGTTCCACCGGAAAAAGCACAGACATTCAAAATTATTTCAAAGCTTTAATGCTTAAATAAAGTGCTGTGCCAAGTGTGGCTACAACCACCACTCACCCCAGCGCTTCGGGAACTAAGCCTTCATCAGGGGGCATGACAGGCAAGGAGAATGCAAACATTTAAATACACTAAAGCCAATAACAATTGTGACGTAATCCAGGTGAGCAACATTTAAAGTGCATCAACTAATAAAGTGTCAAAATACATATGCATAACAAAACAAATGTATAAAAATGTTGAACTTTGTATCAACCGTTCCTAGGATAAAGAGTAATAGTTTTAGTTATCTCATTTTACATTGTACATCTTTTCTAGTATAATAAAAGTCCGAATTTGAACAATGGAATAGATAGATGCTCTAGTCTCCCAAGTCTCAAGGATCCAAGTTTGGGGAAAAGAGAGGTAAAAGGAGGATAAAAGGTGATCTGCTCCAAGCAGCAATCTGCCCACTGTTCCTGCTATTATTCATGAGTGTGACATCACATCCATGAATAATGGTGTAAATGGTTAATAATAACATGCACCTGCACTCAGTATTCCAAGGGTCTTAAAACTCTACAAACCATGTAATATAACTAAATAAATCATGGGTGCCTGAGAACAATTTGGTGATACTTGCATGTTTGTAAAGCTGGGGGTATAAGCCATGAGGCAGATGATAAAATAACCCCTTTGTTGTTCAGATACAACCAAGCATTATGTTTGGTTTGAAATAATGCTAAATACAGAGAACTAAGTACAGCTATAGTATTTTTTGCTTTTGCTGTGCACTTATGCAGACCAAGGGGTGCTGCAACAAACTATATATGCCAAAGGGAATTTGGGGGTACAAATTTTATTTTCCCTGACCGCAATGCATACTTGAATGACAGGCATTACATCAATTGCTGGTTGTAGCATGCTGGGTTTTGGTATTGGCACACCAGGCTTCTACAGTAGCATGCAGCTTGCTAAATGGGCATGCCAGGTATGTATTGGTATGTTGGGTTCCCCAGATAGCCTGTCAGAAGTTGCTTCAGGAGGATACTGGTATCTCCACAGCACTTGTCTGTGCACCCAGTGGCTTCTTGGTGATATTGGTGCAACGCAAGTCAGATCGTGTCACTGGGATTTCTAAAACAAAATCTTCTGTGCGATATTGAAGATTTATTTGTGGTATCATGCCATTTCCTCCAAGGGGCATGCTGGTCCTCTGTGTTGTATGTCAGTTTCAGGGAGGAACAAATTGAGTAGCCAGGTGGCCAATGGCCAAATTAGTTTGGCTACCAGATTTTGGAAGTTACTAGTGTAACCCCAGCCCGGTATGCCATTTGTATCTGACAGCTCTACCAGGTGGGCTGGGTTCAGGGAGGAATATGTCACTGGGCACATAGGCTAGGTTTGGCTTCTCTGCACAGGGGCACCCAAGTAACTCCGAACACCTGAAGCAATAACTGTAATGTCCAATACCAGAAGTGGGATTCTAAAGTGTGGCTTTTATTCACATTCAAACAGGATAAACAAAGCATAGATGGACCCCCACAGGGCTACACTCCTGGTAATGCAGATTAAAAGAGACCAGAACACTTCCTCATCACTTTAGCCCTCAGGCTTCACAACACACTGGGCACACAGCCCGGACTTGTACGCTGCTTTGGGTTACACAGCCTGAACCTGTACACTGTTCTGGGTATTCCCTGGCTCGGCTCCCTTGCCAGCCACTTGGACACCTTCCATATATCATGGAAACATTTTCTGGTGGCTCCCTAAACCACCTAAGAGCACCTTGGCTCCATCAGGGAATCTCCCTCTTAATCCCATGTCTGGGTACTTTCCTCAGACACTGGCCAAGTACTTGAGGGAAAGCAACAGGTGTCTCAGAGCAAATCTGTAGAGGTGAATTTGGTTACTACTGATGGGGGTCTACCACCTCTCGCTCCCACAATTCATACCCGGCCATTTCTCTGGACTGTAAACACCTCATCCTTTAACACTTTGCTGTGTAGATTCTTACTAAATGTATTTCACATTCAATCCACTTGTCTTGCTTCTCATTTGTGCTGGACTTGAACATACTTAAAATAAGTGGCATTGTCCATTACTCTAGACCCCCCACAGGTTAAGCAGTCCATTCCCCACATTCTTTCTTTCCATTTGTGCTGGACTTGAACATACTTATAAGTGGCTTTGTCCATTACTCTAGACCCCCATGGAGTTAAGCAGTCCAATCCCCACATCTTCCAACTGTACTTGGCTGTCTTTTCCTGACCCCACAGTAACAGTCCCTTTAGTTTCATTCTGTTACGGTGAAAAAAACACTTGGCCCTTTTTCAGAGTGAACTCACCCTTTGGTTGCAGGTGCCCCACAGGCGTTTGCTCTTCAAGGAATCTTCCTTTCAGAGCTTCTGGTGCCTCAGCACAACTCAAACAGGCAGCTTTTTTCCCTTAGCCGGACCCAGGGGGTTGCCCCTGGAAAACAGGCAGACACCTTCCCCATCCCCACAGGGATGGGGCTCTGAACCATTGAGAGCGGTCTCCACCACTTCAATTACCAGTTCCTGTGTTCCTCTTCAAGTGGAAACACACACCTTAACAAAAGTAGCTCTGAAACAGAGCTTAAAGCTCTGAGAGCCTGCACACACTCTGCTGCACTACAGTCTCTCACTCAGGCTACACACAGACTGGCTTCAAATTCCCCAGCGTTCTACTCTAACCTCCAACTGTAACATTCCAGTGTGGCTTACGCAACTGCGACAGTTCTAAAATGATGTCATCCCTCAGTCTCAGTTGAGACTGAGAACAGAGTAAGACAGTGTGAAATCCATTTAACTGGAGTTTCACAAGCTGCCTTCCCCGCCTACCACTATGTCTTACTGGGATTCTAGTAAACCCGGATAACAGGGGGGTTACACTAGCAAACTGGCTACCTGCCTACAAAGTGATTTCTGAGCCCTTAAAAATATTGATTTGGCTACCATATTTTCACAGCTAGTGGCCAAACTGATCACCACCTTACAAACTGATTTTTTCCTCCCTGATCAGTTGTCTCATTATAATGATGCTGTACACGTCCATGTTCTGAGCAAAATACCAATGCTCTATGGTAAATGACAGATAATTTTGGAACTTAAACCACATGGCACATTACATGCTATTAAGCCCCGTCTTCTCATGTGACCCACTACACACACACACACACACACACACACACACACACACCTCTCCATTTGATCATATATTCCCATCCTTTCACACATGCCACCCATTACACATTCTCCATTACACATCACTCATTTTAGCCTGCCTACACTTATATTCATGCTACTGTCTTAATCAACATTACACAGGCTGCTCACTATAACCCTTTTATACCTTCTCTCTGACACTTTAACTCTCAGTACACCCTTAAATTCAGATTGTTTAACCCCATGGTGGGCTGTTTCAAAACTCATTTTCAGCCACTCCTAACAAATACAGTACCGAGTAAAAATACAATACAACAACATGGGCTAATGTCAAACATTGACACTGTAGTGCAACATGTTTTAAGGCTTCGTCCTTTGGATGAGATGTTAAACCAAGGACCCCAGTCTCCATCTTTGGTTGTGGTCCTGGTGAAAGGTAATGATCCAATAGCGTTCATTGTAAGAACAGGAGATTCCCCTGGTGTCCTGGCCAGCATTCCGCTATCAATAAAACAGGTCCATGTTAACCACCCCAGGAGAATGGACCTGGAAACAAGCTGTCGTACCTCAAGTGTAGCAGAACAGTGAAACCACCCCCAGCTAAGTGTAGTGCATGGGGCAAACCCAGTTATGAGCCAAATCCAAAATACCCCACACTTACTTCACTCACAGACAAAACTCATAAAATACTTTCAGTCAGACAGATAAAAATATTACTAAGACTTACCTATATTGAAAATGAAAATTATCTAAGGGCATATTATCAAGTATCAAAGGGTAAAGTACCCACATGGGTCTGAAACAGCACTGGGAGGTTTTTGTGGCCACTACCAGGGCTCAAGCATCTGCTTATATGATTTGCACTACTTGATATGCACTTTCAGTACGTGTAAATCTTAATAAAATATTTGTTACCTTTTAATTGAAAGCATTTTATAAGTTTTGTTAGGATGTGATAGCTCAAGTGGACTTCTTCTGGTCAGACGTTATACACAAATAACATAGAAACTGAAACTGATGGCAGATAAGGACCGCAACGCCCATCCAGTCTGCCCATTTTTTCCACCTTATGAATGTGCCATAGGCCTTTACTCTGTCAATGGTCTTTTTATTCATACTCACCTGTATTGTTCACTTGTGCCTATCCTATACCTGTTTGAAGCCCTGCACTGTATTCATATCGACCAGTTCCTGAGGTAGGCCATTCGATGCATCCACCACCCTTTCTGTGAAAAAAGAACTTCCTCACATTACTCCTTAATCCTTGGATGTCAGCGTGGCTCAGTTGGTAGCACATCCGCCTCTGGACCAGAAGGTTGTGGGTTCTCATCCCACACCGGGATTGGACTTGCACCTAAAAATCGCTGGCATCCGAGTGCAGTATTGGGGGGGTGCTGTACTGGTGGGATGTGCCGCCCTTCGGATGAGATGTTAAACCGAGGTCCCTTCTGCCCATCCTGGTGTTGTCCTGGTGGGTGTCCAGGTGGAAGTAAAGAACCCAGGCACTCTTCGCAAAGAGTAGGAACATTCTGTGTCCTGGCCAACATTCCCCTTCCCATAAAACCGGTTCATGCAATTATCCAGGCTGTGTGTGTGGGTGATGATGTGCAATATGGCCGCCACCACACATTCAGTCACTTCACTACCAGTCTAGCATTGCTTGTAAAGCACTTTGGATGTATGAAAAGCGCTATATAAATGCTGATTCTTCTTAATCGGCCTCCCTCTAATCTCATGCTGTGTCCTCTTGTCCTGTTAATATTCTTATATTGAAACATGTTAGACTCTTTCACCTTGTTAATGCCCTCAAGATGTTTGAATGTTTCGATCATATCACCTCTATCCCTCCTTTGCTCTAGGGTATACATATTGAGCTCCATTAATCTGTCCTCATATGTTTTCTGATACAGTTCCTGCACCATTTTGGTTGCCCTTCAATGGACTGCCTCCATTTTGTTAATATTCTTGTGCAGGTGCGGCCTCCAGTACTGCACACAGTACTCCAGATGGGGCCTAACCAGTGTCTTGTAAAGAAGGATTATTACCTCCCTCTTACTTTATTTATTTATTTTTATTTATTTATTTATTGAAATATTCAGAAAGACCTTTGAGTCAGCGGCTCATTTACAAAGGTTCCACGTCATACATAAAAGGATACATGGACAGAATTTGGAATACAGATTACAGTACAATTACAAATAATAGTCAGTGAGGTTACATAGTTGTGCAGTGGTTGGAAAACAGCCAGTTTCATTTCTTAGTACAGCCATAATAGTTACAGAGGTTCTGTAGAGGCTGATGGTCATAGGGTTTCATAGTTACAATTTGATACGGGGAGTCCGACAATAGTTAGTTTGATAGCTGCATATGTCAATCAGGTGTCAAGGGCAGTCACATTGACTAGAGGCATGAAGGTATTTCTGTAGCTTGGATTTATAAGGGACAAGCTTTAATTCATTTGCTATATGACTTGGGAGGGCGTTAGTCCAGGAGGGGGCCCTGTAAGTGAAGGTTCGCTGGAATTGGGAAGTCCGGCCATGAGGTACCCTTAGCAGCTGCTTGTTTGAGCTGCGGGTTGTTTTGACTGGGGGAGTTTGGCAGATGATTTGGTTTAGGGTAGGTGGGGTGAGGTCTAGTAGTACCTTTTTGGTCATAAGGCAGGTGTGGTACCTGATTCTGCTATATAGGTTTAGCCAGCTTGTGCTGCTGTAAAGGGAGCAGGAGTGTATAAAATGATCACACCCAAGGATGAGATGGCAGGCTTTATTTAAAACGAGTCGGGGTCTGCTTAGGGTGGTGGATGGAGCGGCACTGTAGATTAGGATACCGTAGTCTATCAGGGAGAGGATCGAGGAGTTTATGATAAGTTGTAATGCTTCAGGGGTGATGCAGTGTTTGTACCAGTATAGTACCCCTAGTCTGGAGCTAAGGGCTGTTGATAGGTGTAGGATATGTTGATTAAAGCTGAGGGCGGGGTCTAGAGTGATTCCTAAATATTTAAAGCTGCTTACTTGTTCTAATGGGGTCTGATTGGCAGTGAGGAATTGGGGGCAGAGGTTCTTGAGTGGGTTCTGGGGGCGGGCGAAGAGCATAACTTTTGTCTTATTGTAGTTGATAATAAGACGTTGGATGGTGAGCCACTCTTCGACTTCACGGAACGAGTGTTGGAGAGTTTGGTGGAGCTTGGGGGGTGATGGGTCAGAGACGAACAAGACCGCATCATCTCTGTATAGGAGTAGATTTCTGGGGCATGATGCTGGGAGGGAGTTGAGGTATAGGCTGAAAAGTAGGGGGCCAAGTATGGAGCCCTGTGGGACACCGGAGCAGATAGGGAGGCGGGGGGGGGAGGACAGGGCCTACCTTGACTATCTGCATTCTATCAGAGAGATAGCTGGTGAACCAGTTTAGGGGGTCACTGGAGAAGCCTGTGAAAGCCAGGGTGTTAAAGCAAGAGGGCATGGTTTACGGTATCGAATGCCTTAGGTAGGTCCACAAAGATGGTACCTGAGAGGTGGCCGTGGTCCAGGGCTGAGTGGACATTTGAGGTAAATTCAAGGAGGGTGGTGGTGGTACTGTGGCCCTTACGGAAACCGTGCTGCTTACGACTTGTGATACCCCTACTAATACACCCCAACATCCCTCTTGCCTTACCTACTGCTTTAGTGGTCTGCTTGGATGATTTCAAGTCATCTGTGATGATGATGCCCAAGTCTCTTTCTTCCCTTGTGATTGCCAGCAACTCCCCTCCCAACCTATAGGTAGCTTCAGGGTTTCTCTTCCCTATGTACATGATCTTGCATTTCTTTGCGTTAAGCCCCAGTTGCCACCCTTCAGACCATTTCGCCAGTGTTTCCAGATCTCTTCTCATTCTGCCCACCCTATCCGAATCATTTACTGTACTCTGTTGCAGATCTTGGTGTCATCTGAAAACAGGCAAACCTTACCCTCCAGTCCATCTGCAATATCACTGATGAAGATATTGAAGAGGACTGGCCCCAGGACTGATCCCTAAGGTACCCTACTTGTGACTTGCATCTCTTCTGACTGTATACTGTTTACCACCAATCTCTGTTTTCTGCCCGTCAACCAGTTTGCCACCCAGTTGACCAACTTCTGACTCACCCTGAGCCTGCCCAGCTTATTAATCAATCTTCTATGTGGAACAGTATCGATAGCTTTGCTGAAGTCAAGGTAGGTAACATCAACTGCACCCCCTTGGTCCACCACTCTGTTTGCCCAGTCAAAGAAATCTATGAGATTAGTTTGACAGGACTTTCCTTTTTGTAAACCCATGCTATCTTGGATTCTGTGCTCCTATGGATTCCAGGTGTTGCACTACCCTTTCCTTCTTTTTTAACATGTCATGATTTTTCTATCCTGATCGGAGCGGTCCCTCACCGACCCCTGGCCACCAGCCCCTGCACACCTGGAGTTGGTCTTGGCATGCAAATTTATATGCCCCATTGCACACTCTGGCCTATGGCTGCATCTCCCCCTAGGAACCTGCAGCAACGGAGCTGTCGAAGACGCCTCTGGACTGCAGGATCACAGGGCTGACCATCAGCTGCCAAGGTCGCTCCACCAATTTTCCACCAGTATTGTGTTCCCCTGAGGAGCTGGTCATGCAATGGCATCGCACCAGTGTGCAGACATCCTGCCACACTCTTCCCCTCGAGTATGCTTCTGTCCAAGTGCTCCTAGCCTCCGCTAGGTGTCACTGCAGCGCAGTGCATGGCCCTCACCCACCCCAAAGGAAGGAAAGCAGTCACAGGACATTCAATCCTTCCTTCCTTCCCCTGCCAGCCCCTGGTGGCCTGAGTCCATTCCCGAACCCTGGTTGCTGGCGTGGCGCGAGGTGTGATGTCCAGCGCCTCAACCCTCAGCTCCACCAAGCTGGCTGCACTACCCTTTCCTTAACAAGTGCCTCCATAATCTTGCCCACTACTGAGGAAAGACTGAGTAGTCTGTAGTTCCCTGCCTCCTCCCTGCTACCACTCTTGTGGAGCGGGATCACATGAGCCCTTCTCCAGTTTTCTGGGACCTCTTCTGTGCTCAGAGACTCACTAAACAGATCTGATAATGGCTCTGCTAGGTACACCCTTAGCTCCTTTAGTACCCTAGGATGTATGCCATGAGGTCCCATTGCATTGTCCACCCTGAGCTTAGCGAGCTCTTGTAGGACCCTTTCCTTTGTGAAGGGACTTGTGCACACCTCCCTCCTCCCATGTCCATGGTGCTGAGCTGTTGGCCGTGCCCTACCTTCTCCTCAGTAAATACTTAGCAGAAGTATCTATTTAGGATAGATGCTTTACCTTGGTCCTCCTCCACACATTCCCCCTTATCCCCTTTGATCTTAGCAATACCTCCTCTGGACTTTCTCCTTTCACTAATGTATCTATAGAAAATCTTGTCCCCTTGTTTTACTGTTCACACTAGTGTTTCCTCAGTTTGGGCCCTTGCCTGCCTTACTGCCTTCCCTGCTTCCTTTAGGGAAGTTTGGAATGCCTCCCTATCTTCGTCCTGCTGCGTTTCCTTATATTTCCTGAATGCCAACCTTTTGGCTCTGACCTTTTCTGCTACTGTTTTTGAGAACCAAAGTGGTTTCCTCCTTCTTTTGCTCTTGCTTTTCTCCCTAATTCAATGGGATGGGTAGCTCTCCCCCACAACACCATCAATACAGTCTACCCTAACAGGCCCGGTGGCGCTGAGGGGTGAGGCACTGGACACCACACCTCACGCCACTGGTGACCCGGGTTGAGGAATGGACTGGAGTTGTTGGGGATCGGCGGGGGGGAGGGAGGAGATCAAGCATCCAGAGGAGTGATCTTCCCTCCCTGGGTGGGTATTGGGGTACGCCTCACTCCCCAGTGGCCCCTGATGGAGATCGGGGACCCTGCAGGAAGTGATGCCACAACAGCATTGGGGGCAGAGCGACGGTGGACATCTGCATGGAGGTGCGCTGATGCCATTGCACATCCACGCTCCAAGGAGGCAAGCAACAAAGCCAAAAACCCTGAAGGACCACGAAGGTGACAGAGACCCCAGGGACTGGTGCCCACATCCCAACGTTGGACCAGCCCTCTACCGGCCCCAACTCAGGACTGCTCCTCTAATTCTAGACAGGCTGCCAGGTAGGTGAGGCAGGCCCTCCTCCAGAGGGTGATCTGGGGGCCTGGCCTGAGCAAGTCCATGGGTTATGGGCGTGGGCCTCCGGGGAGGGTGGTTTCAGGCTGGGAGTAGAGGTGTCAGTTGAGAGGGTACTCCTGAGAAATGCCCTAGTCCACCGGAGCAGAAAAATAGTTCACAAAAAAAAAAAATACAGTCTACCCTACCGACGTACTGTATTGTGTATTAAAGGAATAATGCACGACAGGGTGTGTGTCATGCTGGGATAACGCCATGCCTGGGTGGGGTTGGGCATGAGGCCGCAGGCCGAGTGCATCCAATGCCCCAGGCGTGGCATTATCCCAAACGACACACACCCTGGAGTGCATTATTCCTATTATACAATGGCTTGTTGTTATATATAAAATAGAAAAATAATTTTATAGAATATTTTTGTTTCTGAAGAGAAGATGCAAAAAAGAGAGCGATGGCATCCTGGTGCTGGGCATCATCCAAATGGGTTCACAGTGCTGAAACTAGACCTGTGGTGTCGTGCTGGGATAACGGCATGGGTCCAGCCCAAACTGACCAATCATAGACCAGGATTCTTTCTTGCCATTGTATAATATAGATTGAGGGAGTGCTCCTGACCTATCAGAGCACTCTTTTTGTCTGCATGTGAGACATTCTTATTCTGTGACAAGTGTCTCACACACAACTGCCCTGGAAATGGCATGTTTGGGGTGCATTTTTTTAAAATTTTCATTTTTTATTGATTGATCTCAGTCAATAATACATTGCTGCAGTCACTGAGGTGACTCTTACGGTTGAAAGAGTGGTCTCACGTCTTAAGGGTATCAAAACTGCTCACCTTAGGTTTGTGGTTCTCATACCCCAAGAATGCGTGCCACCATGCTTACAACTGTAATAATTGTCTCACCAGCAATATTAACATACATTTTAGCACCTGTATTTACCATTCTGCCTCTCACACTCATATATATACACACACATACAAATTGCATTGTTGCTGCAGTTACTCTACTGCAGAATTCTGCAGTGCAATGCTTCATATTGGTGGTATATATATACAATATATATATATATATATATATATATATACATATATATATAATTCTGCAGTGCTACACTTCATACTGGTGGGTGTGTATATATATATATATATATATATATATATATATATATATATGTATACCCAAATTGTATTGTTGCTGCAGTAACTCTACTGCAGAATTCTGCAGTGCTATGCGTCAAGTAGATGATAGAAGGCTTCCTTAGGATGGCAGAAAAAAGGGAGATATTGTTGATAGGGGACCTGAATATGCCAGATGTCAACTGAAGCACCTTTGCTGCAGCCACATCCAAGAACAGGGTCATTCTTGATGCCCTACAGGGGGCATGCCTCAGACAGCTAGTGTTGGAACCCACTCGGGAGGGAGCAATCTTACACCTGGTACTCTCAAACGGGGATGGAGAGAGGATCTCAGATGTAGAAGTGGATAGCCATCTGGGAACAAGTGACCACCAAACAGTGTGGTTCACAATAAACACAGCCGCAGAGTCAAGCCATACAAAAGTGAGAGTATTGGACTTTTGGAGGGCTAACTTTGTCTAAATGGGAGAGTGCCTGAGAAAAGCACTAGCAGCCAGGCAAGAAGGAGGGGTGGAGTAAAAATGGGGAAAGATCAAAACTGCCATCACAGAGGCAACAAGCCTTTGTGTGAAGCAAATAAATCAAAATGAAAGAAAAAACACTATGATTCTCAAAAGAGGTGGCAGGGAACGTTAGGGAGAAAAAGCTAGCATTTAGGAAGTATAAGGAAACACAAAAGGAGCAGGACAGAGAACTGTACCAGCTAAAGCAGAAGGAAGCGGGGAAGGCAGTCAAAATAGCAAAGGCCCAAACTGAGGAAAAGATAGCCAACTCAGTTAAGAAGGGGGATAAAACCTTTTATAGGTACATTACAGAGCAAAGAAAGACCAAGGGAGGGATAGTAAGGCTTAATAAAGGGGAGGGAGGGAGGGTGGTGGACAGAGAGGGACAGTGATAAAGCAGGGATACTGAACGAATACTTCTGCCCAGTATTCACAAAAGAAGAGGGGGAGGTACCTAAATAAATCAATAGAAGCACTCTGGATAGGGGGGTCAATACCAGTCCTAGGTAGGTAAAAGTTTATTTCTATACAGGTAATACATGTCATTTGGACAATAGTCCCGTTTACAAGACAGACCTGCGTGGTCCATATCTAAAGAACAAGCTATAATTATAACATCAAGCTAGAATTTGCCATAAAAAAAAAAATACAAACTTCCAATATGACATATACATGAATACATTAACATGAAATATAAATGTTACTAACATAGCAACAAAATAGCAAGTAAAAAAGGTACTCTCTTCAAACCTTTGTAAAGTACAGGGCTTATCAAACTTTACGGCTCATAAAAATAGTAGTCAATTACAAATATGGGCCTTCAGATCTTTTATAGTGTGAACAAATGTGGAATGATTTACAATTTCCCTTACATCAAAGGAAAGAGAGTTCCACATAATAGCAGCTTGATGAATTAGGGTCCTATCCCCATGTTTGTTTCGTGATTTTTCCATAATGATCTTATTCAGATGTACTGACCTAGTTAATACCCTTTTTGCTTTTTGTGTGTTGATCCACTGGAAACAGCAATTTTGAAATTGGATAATTAAGGCAAGAATATTTCATTTTATGAATTAGAGTTAACCATTGAAGGATATAATTAGTGTCCAAAGGCAACCAATTTAATTTACTTAACAATAGACAATAGTGAGTATGATAGTTCCCCTTAAGTACATATCTAGCCACTCGGAAATACATTTTATCCAACCTGGCAAAGAGTGTTTTGCTGGCTATTCTATATATCAATTCACCATATCTCAGCACTGGAATAATTTAACTGTTCGTCTAACTTCTTCCTGTCTATTAATGTTAAACATTATGTGGGTCTCCTTAAGGCCCCCACACTTTTAACTTTTTTTTACTAAGGCCGTGATATGTTGAGAAAAAGACATCTGCTCATCAAAAGTCACTCCCAAATAATTATAATCCATGACCTCTCCCAATTTAGTTAGGTTAATTGGCTTGAATGTTCAAAAGGATTGCGCCATGCGCAATAGGGTTCTTCAAGCGCAGATCCAGCACTATTCTGCGATATTCAGAGGGAGGCAGTTCCATCCCAAAAGCCTGCCAGCAAACAATAAGCGCAATGATAATGAATATGCACAACTGAAGGAGACCATGCATAAATAGCGCAGTCGATGTTCAACAACATGCCATCGCAATAGGGAGCAAGCAGGATTCGGCGATAGGAAATGAGCCAAAATTAAAGGAACAAGGAGAGGTGCAGAACACACAGGAAGGCATGAGGCTGAACCATAGCTGCACAAAGAGGGCAGGAGGGACACAGGTCAGGCCAGGGAAAGGGCACCCTGAACAGAGAGGCACAGGGAAGGTGTGAGGAGACACAGCCAGTGCAGAAGAGGGAAGTGCCACACAGCACAGAGGCCACCACATTTAGGTGTTCCCGGTGCAGGGAAAGTAGCAGCCAGGACAGCGGGGGGGAACACAGAAACAGCTGTCAGAGGGGTGAACACAAGCCAGGGACATGGCCAGTGCCACCATCCAGATGGAGGCAGTAATGAGGGGGGTGAGAAGGTGGGCAGCAGGGGGGTGTGGCCGTGGAAGGGCTCGTCGGTGGTATGCCCCCAACAGGCAGTACCAAGCCTGCACCAGCTTCGAGCTGTACAGTGATACTGAGATCGTGGGCCAGTACCGCCTGAATCGGGCCATTTTGAGGCAGCTCTGTGAGCTGTGCAGTGATGTGATGCAAGCACCCACACGATGGAGCCATGCTCTGTCAGTGGAGACTAAAGTGACAGCTTGCATGTGCTTGCTCACCACCGGTACCTTCCAGAGACCAACAGGGGACACCACAGGCATAACTCAGTCAGCCGTGTCACGCCACCTCACCCAATTCCTCAGTGCACTGCTGCCACATGCTGCGGAGTACATCCATTTCCTCAGCACACCAGCAGAGCACACAGCAAACATGCAGGAGTTCCACAGGGTAGCATGTATGCCTGGCATGCTAGGGGCAATAGACTGCACCCATGTGGCCATCCACAACCACCTGGCCCGGGGGCGCATATATTATCGGAGGGTGCTGGCATCAACTGCCAGGTGGTGTGCGATGCCAGGGGGCACATAATCAATGTCTGTGCCACGCACCCTGGGGGAGCACACAATGCCTTCATCTGGCACCAGTCGGCACTGTACCACAGATTCGAGAGTGGGGACATCCCCACTGGCCACTTAGTGGGTGAGTATGCAAGCCACATGGACAAACTTAGGGCTTGGGAGGGGCATGGTCAGAGGTGACATGGGTAGTGGCCTACATGGCCTGGGGCAGGTTGATGCTGATCATCAAACTAACCTCCACCCTCTACACACAGGTGACAGTGGATACCCACTCTGTCCCTGGCTGCTCACACCATACTGGCAGCCTGTGACTCCATCGCAGCAATGCTACAATGAGGCACATGCCACCATACGTAATGTCATCGAGCGGGTGTTCGGTATGCTGACGGCACGTTTCCATTGCCTGGACACCTCCAGCAGTGCCCTACAGTACAGCCCCTCAAAGGCCTGAGGGCTATTCCTGGCCTGTTGCATCCTGCACAACATGGCCAACAGAATGTGGGATAGCCTTACAGGTCAAAGAGAGGACAGCGATGGGGCGATGAGGATGCCGGTGACAATGGTGATGGGCAGCTCTCCCTTGGGCAATGGGACCCTGACTGCTCCAGCTGGCACAGCTGCACTGGGACACCATCACGGAGGAGCACTTCAGCCAACCCAGGTAAGTCATGGGGGCCATGTGCACACCAGTGGCAAAGGCACAACCCACAAACACGCATGGACACACACCACGGGTGCATGCTATCAAGGGAAGTGGCCGGGCATGGAACCACACACACCGCCAGGGATGGGCGAGGTCTAACATGGCACGTGGTCAGACACACACACACACACACACACACACAACTCACCAGACATGCACAAAGGGTAGGAGGCACGCCGACCCAGAACGCCACCCCTAGCCACACACATGTCCACAGACCACCACGCCCACTGCCTATCATTGTGTATGTGTCAGACACTGGGCACCATTACACAGTGGCATACAGCGCAATGCAGGTATCATCATGCACACGTAACAGCGGACAGCAGCTGTGAGGGTGTGCAGATGGACTGTGTGTGTGCATGCAGGGCCGGGTACCCACCCGTACATTGCCCACTGAATGACACAATGCACACAGGGCAGCATCAGACAGTAGCCGCGCTGAGAGACAGGTCAGTCACGCGCCACAGTGCCACGGCCACCATGGATGCGTGGGCAACCCCAACGAGACCCGCCAGCAGTGACAGGCTGACCACTGACCTCATGGGGTGGCATCGATGGTCCCCCAGGGGTTCCACTGCATGAATGCAACCGTGCTCGCGCAGGGTCCTGCAGCATACTGAACATGCCTCGCCAGGCATGCTCGGGATGCCCATAGCTGAACCGGTGTTGACAAGGATGGTGTCACATGATGCCGGGAACGGGGGTGGACATTGCACTGCGCGGTGTCTGCGACGCATGGGCAAATAGCTGGGTGCCCACTGTGGCCATGGCAGCTGTGATTGTCTGTGTCAGCCTGTCAATGGCAGCGGTCACATCCTCCCGCATCCGGTCCATCCCTTCCAGGAGCACAGCAGTGTCTCTGCTATGACGCTCCTCTGCCTGGCACAGAGCCGCACTCAGTGCATCCACCACCATCACAAGCTGCATCTGCTGATTGACTGATGCTTGCAGTATGCGGGTGTGCTCATCCAAGAGGTCATCTGCCTGATTGGCATGCTGTCCCTCAGGGTGTTCGCGGCCCTGATGCTCATCACCCCTTGAGGTGGGTGCTGCACACCAGGCCCAGGCCTGGGCATGTCTCAGGTGGTGCATTGGCGCGCCCCTGACACTGTACCCCATGTCCATTGGCCGACTGCTGATGCTGCCTCCGCTGCCACCCCCAGGGCTCAATAGTGCCGCCGCAGTGGCCACAACAGTCCACGCTCCTGTACACACACCAGTGCTGCCCCACCGGTGCTGACAGGCACAGGCTGGGACTGTGACCTGAGCCTCCACGTCCAGCACCACCCACAGCCATGGCCACTATGTAACCTGCTGTGTGGCCATCCTGTGTACCACGTCACTGCCCATGGCGGTAGCGGCATCATCATTGGTGATGGATCCGGCACCAGCCCATGTCTCAGCATGCTGGCATCTGTGGATGCTGGCACGCTGCTCCACCAACATCAGTCTGGACATCCAGGCGGGCCCACTGTCGCCCTGAGCCACGTATTCCTGTAGAGGTGGATGGGCCCTCCTCCGTCTCCTTGTGACCAGCCTCAGTGGAGAAGTCCACCACCGCTGACCTATGCAGATGCTCAGGAGCTGTAAGAGAAAACAAAGTTGCATTACTGCATGTGACCTACCCTGTCCCCCCAATAGACAGACCATGACCTACCATGCAGTGACGGGCTACCACCCATCTGGAATCCACCACCCGGAACACCCTCAATGGCACAACGCTGCATGCTGCCAGCATCCCGCTCCTCCTGTGGGGTCAGGCGTAGCACCTCCGGCTGTTCCCCACTTGTCGTAGACCGTGCTGTCCTGATGGCAGCCACCTTCTCCTTAATCCTCCACCTGTCTGTGCTCATCTTCTTGCACTCCTACAAGGGCGCTGGTGGTTGCCATGCAGGTTTACAGCACGTGCCACCTCCTCCCATGCAGCAGCATGGGCCTGTGGTGTTCCCTGGCGTCTGCTGAGAAGCGGCTCCTGGTCTAGGTAGGCCTCGAACAGGGCATCCATCTCAGCCTTAGTGAAATTTGGCCTCTTCCTCCACAACACGCTCGGTCATGATTCAGTCTGTGAGAATGACAGGTGTTACCTGTGACTGTGCAGACCCATGCATGTGCCAAAATTCCACAGTACACTCCCCAAACAGCATACAACTCACCACAATAGACTGCAGTAACGATTATGGCCAGTGCAGCCCAGTGTCGCACTTTATAGCACAACCCATGCCAAATGAGGCGGTATCTTTAGGTGGATGCAAATGCAGTGACTGCGCCATTGAATGGCTGATTAGCTGATTTGCATATACTGGCTGAATATCGCGCTGTTGCGCTTTGCGCATTTGTGTTGAACGTACTGAGCCAAGGGTGAAGTTCTGTGACATGCGCAGTACACACCTAACTGCGCATGCCCAGGTTGATGACACAGGTGCCTGCTGTGCTGCTGATGTGTTGTGCACGAGCCAATGCAGGGCATGGCCACCATTGTGCCGTGGTACACAGCGCTGTTCACCTAATGGGCGCTGTGGCACTGGGGTGTCGTAGGTGCACTGGGGCAACAGCGCTGTAGCTGCTACGGTGGCATACAGGCACCAATCGCCTTGCTGCATTGGACCCAATCGCTACGTGGCTCCGTGTGGCGCCAGAGACCCTTGACCATGGCCCGACCTTTGCCCCCTAGGCACCATGTGTCAGGCATGGGTACACCACTATCGTGTTGTTCAGTGACAGCGTGATAGGGAATGGCAGCGCTGTACTGCACAGCATCTGCACGTGGCAGGACCGCGCTGTAGAGCACCATTTTGCTTGCCCCAGGCAGCAGAGATGGCGCGGAAGCATGCTATGGTTTGAGCCAGATGGGGCTCGCTAACCTGGTGGTGGCAATAGTTGAGCCCATGCTGGGGCTTTGTTTGGAAGGCACCTCTGGGCAGGGCCAGGGTGTGGTCTGGCAGGAGGTGGCGATGCCTGGAGGCCACCGGTGCATGGCGGACGGTGAACAGTGCCGCCACCGTTATGAGGACCTGAGGCACAGGCCGGATCTGCCCGCCTGCCTGGGGCTCCGTGCAGGAGGGCAGGTGCCATAGCTTGCAGGTGCAACATCCATACACTTTTGGTGTCCATACGGGTATCACGTTGCATTGTCCGGCACATGGGGGGCCGTTCGGTGTTGGCCATGGTGGTGGTATCCGGGTGTGGGGAGGTGGATGGGTATGGCTGAGATGACACACATGGAGGAGACTGCTACGGATTGTACTGGTGTTCCTCTCTCCATGTTTGCACCTCAGGGACCAGAAAGACGGCGGCACAACAGGAGGGGCGCCATGGTGGAAGCAGAGGGACAGGATGGGTGATGGTGGTCTGTGTGCGTGAACCAGCCTGTTGATGGTGAGTGCCCATCCATGATTACTGTGCATGCTGTATAACTGGGTGGGCAGTGGGGCATGGCCACCATCCATTGACACCACTGCCATGCACGCAACTTGTTACAGTCAGCACTGTTCAGTGGCACTGCATGTCTGGGAGTGCATCAATGGTGGTCCTTGCGTGCACCAGGCTCATGGCTGTGGCACTGCCTTCACACCGCATAGCCAAGTCACTGTATGGCCATGGTGGTGCTGTGCAGGACATGGGCGGTGGGTCTGTGCAGTGGTCCACATGGCTGTGGCTGCCTGGGTGGGCAGGTCTTGTGGACACAGTCACTGTGGATGGTTGCACACCATCATGGGGTCTGTCACATGGCTGTATGGGTGGGCTGCAGGAGGATGGACAGTCACACCTATTGACTCTGTTCCCTGGTCCTAGGTGGCTGGCAACTCCTGCAGATACAGCAGGATATTCAAGAGCTGCTGCAGGTGGTGAGGGAGACATTGGAGCTCCTGCGGCGCATACACCACCACTGGGTCAGGAGGAGGAGGAAGAGGAGCTCACATCAGCACCAGGAAGAGGAGGACCAGGGTGGACATTGATGTCCCCATGCAGCAACTACCACCTTCCCCTTTGACCCCACCCTCACACCTTCTTCCCTCTCCATGTCACCCCTGCCCTTACCCCTTTACACCTGTTCATGTGGCCCTCCTACCCTCTTGTATATAATTGTAAATAGTTTTACCTGACATCTTTTTAATATATACATTTTGTTATAACAACTGTGGTGGTCTCTGATTTGCAGTGGGCTACAGGTGCTCAGCTGCAGTGGTGTGCATGGCGTCAGGGGTGGTGCACGCATGGGCGTGTGTGTGTGTGCAGAGGTGAACCACCTATGGTGTGGGCAGGGGGATCAGTCACTGTCTGTGGTTTGTGTGTTGTACTCTATGCACTGGATGCCTGTGTATAGTGGTCCACGGGGCCTGCACTGTGTGCATGGCACCCCTGTCAGACCATCCATGGCCTGTGCAGCTGACACCCTTGCATGTCTGTGATATGCACGGTGTGCTAGTGGTGGCTGTCCATGCTGGATAACAACTGTACCCGGCACAATGCCAGGTTGCCTTCCATCACCTGTATGGTGCACGTCTGCCTCCGGTGGCACTGTGGCCTCCGCTGTTGTTGTCCCCCATCCATGCTGTCACTTGTGTCTGTTGCAGGGGATGTGCTCCAGTGTCTGTCACTTGTGCTCTGGCAACATGCTGGTGGCATACAGCTTCATGGTGCCTGTGCAGGGTGGCTGGCACACCTGTGCAATGTAGGGGTGCTGGCCATGTGTACACGTCAGCCTTGGCCACATGCCAGTGGCTTGGTTGACCCACTACTGTGTCCCTGTGTTGGTGTGCCCATTGGGTATGGGTGGGTGTTTGTCCATGCACTGTGTTGCATCCTGTGTGGTGCATGCCTCCATGCTACACTGTGCGTGTCTGTACTGGCTGTTGTGGCCAGTGCTGGGATGGAATGTGTCCTTGGGAGGGTGTGCAGGGTGCTGTACCACTGGAGGTGGGGTCCGGTGCATGCCCTGTCACATGTGGGGTACCTCGTGTGCTGATGCATGGTTGGTCTCTCAGCTGTACCTTGGGGGGGACGTGTAGGGCGGCACTGTGTATGCATCTGTTGCATCACTGTCTGCTGCCACCCACTGCAGGGTGCCCATGGTGGGGCTGCCTTGCTTGGCTCCATGGTGCACAGGGTTGCATTGTCACAGTGGGAGTGGTGGCATGCATGGGGTGTCCTGCACTGTTGGACGCTACTCCTGGGCAGGGTGTATGGGGATCATGGTGCAGGTTGTGCTCTGCATTGGTGGGATGGTGTGGTACGGGGTGGTCGGCCCTCCTTGTGTGCTGGTCATAGCTTGCCAGAGGGTGTGCTGGAGCACCATGGCCTGGCTGTGGGTTGGTTGCTGGTATCCATGGGTCAGTGTTTATTCCAGCTCTTCCCCGGTTGTGCAGTGCATGGAGTGTGGGGGACAGTGTCTGTTCTGCTGTGTGTTCCTCTGCCCATCTGTGGCATGGGCGCTGGGCTCCTGCATCCCTGGTTGTGCTGTTGCATTGCTACCCTGCTGCAGGGAGCATCCCTGGTTGCACTATGGCGCATCTGGACTGCTCAGCTGAACATCCCTTGTTGCGCTATGGCACATCAGATATGCTCAGCTTCACCTCCCTAGTTGCGCTATGGTGCAGGTGGTGCGATATTCAGTCGTCGGCCGTAGGCACACCTTGGCCTGCACAGTTTTTGAATATCGTGCTTCTTGCACATGGGCGCAGTGGACTTGCGCTTGCTCCTACTGTTGTGCACTTTTTGGGCACAGTTTGAATATCTGGGCTGTTGTATAAATTTGTAATTTAGGGGAAGTATCGTTTTTTTTTTTAATAAGAATTTCATGCATTTCGTTTTCTTTCAGTCTTTTCAGAGAAGAAAGGGTTCTGAAATAACTCCTAAAACTGAATGTGGACACAGCAATGGGGCCTCACAGGATTCGCCCCAGAATTCTAAAAGAACTAAGAGGAGAACTAGTAACACCACTGACTACCCTTTTTAAAAATCATGGGAGGATTGTGTGGTACCTATGGACTGGAGGAGGGCAGATGTGATTCCCCTTCACAAAAGTGGGTGCAAAGCAGAAGCAGGAAACCACAGACCTGCTAGCTTGACCTCAGTGGTAGGAAAAATTATGGAATCGTTTCTGAAAGAAAGAATTATTAAGTACCTAGATGCCAGCGGGGCACAGAACCCAAGGCAGCATGGATTCACAGTGGGAAGGTCATGTGAGGTGAACTTAATAGATTTCTTTGACTGGGTGACCAAAGTAGTAGACCAGGGAGGGGCTGTGGACATGGCCTACCTAGACTTTATCAAGGCATCTGACACAGTCCCACACAAAAGATTAATAAACAAATTAGCCAGCCTGAGAGTGGGTCCCAGGGTGGTAGCCTGGGTAAAAAAATTGACTGGACAACAGGACACATGGGTAATAGTAAACAGAGTCCACTCCAGAGAAAGGGGGGTTACTAGTGGGGTACCGCAGGGTTCAGTATTGGGGCCGGTCCTTTTTAATGTCTTTATAAGTGACATTGCAGAGGGACTGGAAGGAAAAGTATGTCTCTTTGCAGATAACACAAAGATCTGCAACAGGGTTGATACACAAGAGGGAGTAGAAAGGATGAGAAGGGGACTTGGCAAGGTAGGAGGAATGGTGAAAAGTATGGCAGCTTAGATTCAATGCAAAGAAGTGCAAAGTAATGCACCTGGGAAACAAATCCTCACGGGAAGAGTACACAATAGGGGAATATTAATAACAACAAAAATGGAAAGGGACCTGGGGATAGTCATATCAAATGACCTAAAGGTAAGCAAACAATGTGAGAAGACAGTAAGGAGGGCTGGGGGGATACTTGGATGCACAGAGAGAGAGAGAGAGAGAGAGAGAGAGAGAGGCATCAACAGAAGAAAACAGGAAGTTATTATCCCCCTGTACAGACAGTTGGTGAGACCCCATCTGGAGTACTGTGTGCAGTTCTGGAGACCCCATCTCTGCAAGGACATAGACAGAATGGAGGCAGTCCAGAGGAGGTCATGTAAAATGGTGCAGGGTCTGCACCAGAAGACATATGAAGAAAGACTAAAGGAGCTTAATATGTATACCCTTGAGGAAAGGAGGGAGAAGGAAGACATGATAGAAACTTTTAAGTACCTCAAGGGAATCAGCAAAGTCCAAGAGGGCAGCATCTTTCAGAAAAAGAGGTGTGCAAGAACAAGGGGACATAATTTGAAGATAGAGGGGGGAAGGCTCAGGGACAGTGTGAGGAAGTATTTTTTCACAGAGAGGGTGGTGGATGCATGGAGCCGCCTTCTTGAGGAGGTCATGGGGTCAAAAACAGCGGAGGAGCTCAAGAATGCATGGGACCGAAATAAGGCAGTAGTGGAAGGTAGGAAGAAGTAGGCTGTTGGTTTACTAGGATCAGCACCTTATCCAATAGGTAGTGAAATGGGCAGACTAGGTGGGCCAAGCAGTCCTTATCTGATGTCAAAGTCTATGTTTCTATCCCAGTGGGACTATATATAAATAATATCTATATATATATATATATATGTAATAGATATACCACTCTTGGGTGTCTTGGTCGCTCTGATATATGCACGCCTTGGTGTGCGTTGGCCAGCCTGCAGGCGAAGGCAGTCGTTCCTGGCGTCGTGTATCAGGCGCGGGCGCCCTTTTGCAAATGTATATCTATCTTATAAAATAGCCCCATGTTGTGATGAAATAGTTCTACATGGAGATGATAAATAGCTCAGAATAGGCTGTTTAATTTGAATTATTTTTAATGAATAAACATTTAACTGGATAACAGTGTAAGTGAATACAATAGTTGAACATTCAGAATAGGCTGTTTAAACAGTTGAACATTAATAGTACTGTCACTTTAAGAGTGGTTCATTTTGGGAAGAAAACGTGTGTTGAACTGTGGCAGGAAGTGCTTAATGCTTTACAGTGCCAAGAAGTGCTGAACTTTAACGTGGGAGTTGAGGCTCATTTTCTTTTCAGTGCCTTGTGTTTCTTTTATGTTTTGTAGCGCTTTTCTGGCTCTGTGAGGATGACGGTTGGAGGGCGGCTGCGGTTTGGGGCTACAGTTATTTCTCACGCAGCTTCGGGTGAATTTTGTATGGAAGTGCTGTTGATCGTCTTCGGTATCTGTGGGAAGTCTTCTGGTCATGTTTGGAGTCTGTGTTATTCTGGATCGGGTGAGTTTGTTTGTCCTCTGGTGCTCTATGGGACCTGGCCAGTATGTATGTCGGAGGCAGTGTTTCGTTGTGGAAAAAGGCGGGCTGCTGCTCCATGATAGTGTACAGAGAGGGCTCTGCGGTGGTTCGGCTGCTGTTCGGTTGGGAATGTCGGTTTTGGGGCAAAGCTGTGGTTACTCACGTCTCCTCGCTCCATTCTACATAGACTCTGCAGATTGTTTACTGAAATTAAGAGAAACTCACAGCAGGAGAACACTTTTATCTTTTAAACAGAAAACGAGTTACTTTCAACTCGTGACAGCTGTCACTTCCTGCAATGCGTCAGCTCGGTCACGCTATAGTTCAGGAAGGAAAAGTGAAAGTGCTGAAGGATCGGACAACTCTGTGTAGAAAGGAGATTTTTAACAGAAAGTGAGGTAGGAAGTAAGGGAACTGTAGTTTGTCTTGTTTTTCTACACAGTTAGGTTTGTGTTAAATGGCTTGCATTATATTGTTTTGTAGAATTTAGGTGGTGACACAGTGTGCAGTACTAAAAGTTAGTGGCTCTGCAGTAAGAGTGTGAAAATGGCAGGCAGAATTTGCTTTTTAGATGATAGTTTATTTAAAAGGAGTGGTGGGATCAAGTACATCAGGTTGTACAGTGTGGGATTACTAGTCATATATTTAGTTATGCCTTGGTGGGTGTCGTGTGTGTGTGTGTGTGTGTGTGTGTGTGTGTGTGTGTATGTGGGTGCTTAACTGCATTAGGTGTGGGAGTGATCTCAGTGCTGGTGAGGAGGTTTTGAGGCTGGAAAGCAGTTTAGGCGTGCGGTCGTGCTGGGGGCGTGTGGTCATTGGGAAATAATGCCGGTCATGTGATGCATTCTGTCCAATCATGTTAGTGGAATTTCTATGATTTTACCACCTTATTTATAAATATATATACACATATATATATATATATATATATATATATATATATATATATATATATATATATATATATATATATATACACACACACACACACACACACACACACACACACACCCGTGCTCGAAACACTGAATTAGAGCCCTGACATGCCACTACTGGCATGCCACTGGGAAGAACAGGTATGACCCTTCTAGAGTATAAGTAAGCAGGAGATCTAGTGCAGCATTTCACAAACTCAGAGCTATCTGCACTACAATAGTTGCATTGGTAGGCCACTAGAGGGAGCTGCATTACTCTGGGAGCACTGACACAATGTGGAAGGACCAGCATGCCACTGGAACTTCTAGGCTCAACTGCACCCAAACCAGGCATGATGAAATTTCGGACCAGCATGCCACATGCTGGAAATTGTTAAAGTCCACATTCCAGAATCACAGCTTGGCAAGGTACAATAAAGAGGGAGCCCAGAAGTATAGGCTGGCCCTGTTAGGATGATCTAGTACATCAGCATGGCTCCTAAGTGGCACAATAGTACTTAATCAGTTGCAATGTGACAACAACACAGCAGAGCCGGAAAAATGACAAGTTATTGCATGCCAAGCCAATGGTATTCAAGGATGGTCCATGTAAGGGAATGGTCATATGCAATTTAAGAGGGAGAGACCATGGTTCCATGATTAGTCCAATGAAGCCAGTACTGCAAACAACGCGACTCAGTCTCCACAGGTAGTAAGTAGAATTTATTTCAAAAAACTATTCATGGCCACCTAATTCTTAGCATTTTACTGCTCCACAACTTAATCATGAGAGGTGGTTCTTCATATATGACTCACGGAAATTATGTTGTTCCTCAGACACTCTATAAGACCATTATAGTATATTTTTCTGAACAATATGGGGTAACGTTGTCTCTTGTCCACATAGAGTAGTCGGCTTGTTAAATTGGTGCTTATTAAATTCTGTGATGCATGTTCTCTTTTTGACAGTTTCTGGTACCTGACATCACTGCTGTCTGCATATCACTTGTGGAGATTGAGTCACATTCTTTGCACGGGCTCATTTCTTATTGTGCTGTGAGGTCCATAATGATTGTATTTTTATACTTAAATAAAAGCTTTTCAAAGTATCATCATCATCAGCAGCAGTTTTGTTCCTGTTCTGAGGAGTTATTGGTCCTCTCAGAGGTAGTGACTGTTTTGGGCTTATGAGCACCACATCATATTGAGTGGCCCTGATCACAGAAAACATTGTTGTATTGGTGTTTGTTGAATTCTGTGATGTTTTTATGCACTTGTTCGCCAGTTTCTGACATGTGACATCACTGCTGTCTGCATACTACTTGTGGAGATTGAGTCACATTTTTATGTTTGCATGCACAGCAAACATTTTGTTACACAGAACCACTTTTCAGAGGTGTGTCACTCTGGGGTCCAATGCAGCTCAAGCTGCTGTGGACCTGGCCAATGACCAAGTACTCTGATCATGACCTAAGTCACTGCTTGCTGGAAGGAAACTCTTCATAGTTCAAAGGACCTACGTGCTGCTATGACAGAGTGCGTCAATTCTTTCATCTGCATGAAGTCCCCAAGCAAGCAGCTGAGCAGCATCTCAGATGCTCTGAACTCTACTACCCTCTCCCTCTGTTGCTGGCTTACTGCTGCATTACCTTCCAGTTCATCTCCTTCGCCTTGAAGTCTACGTGCTGCTGCTCCTGGTTCACACCCTGGTGATTCACCACAGTTTGTGTGCTGATTGAAGACTGCTACCTGGCTTGCTGCACACCAAATAAAAGCATCTGAAAGCTCCTACTCAGCAGCCCTGCGGCACACATACTCCCCTGCTCACTCCCTCTGCATGCTTTCCCACCCTCTGTTTTCCAGTTCTAGCTGCCCCACAGTAGAAATAAACCCTCCTCCTGCTTGCTCCCTCTGTGTGCTATCTCACCTTCCATTCCCCAATCTCAGTAACCCCAGGCAGCCTGACACTACCTCTTAGCACAAAACAGCACCTAGCATACATGTAAATGTCCTTCCCATTCACTCCCTCTGTGTGCTATCCCCCACATTCTGTTCCCCAGTCTCAGCAGCCCTGGACAGCCCAACACCTCCTCCCAGCACAAAACAGACCTCACCGTACATGTAAACTTCCCTCCTGCTCACTCTCACTGTGTGCTATCCCGCATTCTGTTCCCCAGTCTCAGCAGCCCTGGACAGCCCAACACCTCCACCCAGCACAAAACAGCCCTCACCATACATGTAAACTTCCCTCCCACTCACTCCTTCTATGTGCTATCCTGCATTCTGTTCCCCAGTCTCAGCAGTCCCGGACAGCCCAACACCTCCTCCCTGCACAAAACAGACCTCATTGTACATGTAAACTTCCCTCCCGTTCACTCCCACTGTGTGCGATCCCACTGTCCATTCCCCAATCTTGGCTACCCAAGACAGTCCAGTGCAGTCAGCACAAAACAACCCCACCATACACCTAAACCTCCCTCCTGCTTACTCCCTCTGTGTACTATCCTACTCACCGTTCTACAGTCTAGACAGCCCCAGACAGAGTGATAACCCCCCCCACCACAAAACACCCTGACACCTCACTTAGAGTGCAAGGAAAGCTGGATACCCCCTTCCAGCCTGAGGACAGCCCGATACCCCCTCCCAGCTCAAAGACAGCCTGATACACACCTCAGAGCACTAGGACACACTGACACCCTCTCCCAGCTCGAGGGCACACAAACACCCCCAGCCCTATGCTGCTTCCCAGTGCTATTACAGCCTGACACCCTTTCCAGCATTAGGAATTCTAGGAACTACCCTATTGTGCACAGGTGAGGGCAACCTGGGAGTCAGGACTCTCATCTATCACAATAACCGGTCATTATAACCAACTCCTCCCCATTGGGCCACATCTACTCATCTTGTTTTCCTTGGAACAAGCTTAGGTGGCATGGCTGTTCAGTGCTGGTTTGAGTCGGCTGTCCAGGTAAGTGTGAAGGGATGGGGATGTGCAAAAGGTACAATGGGTGCATTGCAGATTGGGGGTAGAGGTTGGAGGTGTGTGCAGGTTTAACATTGTGCTGCTGTACTACAAGGAGATCTGAGAGAGTGACTTACTCTAGCCATGTCTCACCACTAGTCTGTGGTTTATATAAGAGCTGTCTTATCTATTCACATTTGCATTCATTTTGCACTCATACACTGGGGAATGCTGTTACTATAAGGAGACAAGTGCTGAATTTAAAGAGTCTATGTCTCCTTACTAATCTATGGCTTACATACCATGAGACTGTTTTCCTTTTGCACTGCTTCAGCCCAATGTACATAAGCAATGCCCCCAACCTGGCATTCCTATCCTATAGAAAGGCACTCCTCCCCCAAATGGGGTTACCACCTTCTAAGAACCCAAATCGGGACATTTTACACTGAAACATGATATTTTTCCCAGTACAATATATAACCCCAACCAATGCAACAGACTTCTTTTACCTAAACAATCATAATTAATATTGTGTTTTCATTTTTTTAAGTTTTTCATATTCTTTCCTAACATTCTGAGGTATTTATTTAAGGTATTGAAGTTTTATGTAACTTCTACAAGAAAGTAGGAAAATATTTTCTTTAGTTAAAAAATAGGATATTTTGCATTTTCCTTTTCCTTAACCAAGTTAGACAAAACTTACTACCGTGTGGCTAGATACATATTAAAGGGGAACTTTCGGACTCATCATTGTTTATTGCTGAATAAAGTAGATTGGTTGCCTTTGGATGTAAATTATCAGTGCCATTGGCTAACCTTAATTCACAAAATGAAATATTTATCAGTGAAACATCCAATTTCGTTAATATTGTTTCCAATGAAATGTAATCAAAAACCGCTGTTGACTAGATCAGTTCCTACAAATAAAATAGTTGTAGGAAAATTTCAAAATAAATATGGGGACAGGTCTTTGCTATATCAAGCTTCTTGTTTCTGGAATCATCTCCCTGTTGATGTGAGAGAAATCACAAGTTACTCCTTATTCACTCAAACTATAAAGGAGCTACTGTATATACTCATATATGTGAGTGCTGAATAATTCTAGATGTGTCTTTAAAATTTGTTATGATTTTCTTTTATAATTTTAAGGATGTATTTTAGTATATTATTGTTTGTATTCATTTTTGTTTAAATGTGGAACTTTACTATATGTACTTGCATAGGATTACACAGGTCTGTCTTGTAAACTGGATTATGTCCAAATGACATGTATTACCTGTATAAAAATAAATTTTTACCTTTTTACCTTTACCTTTTCTTTTTTTTGGCAGTACACATCCCCCCAAACCAGAACTGTTCTGATAAAAATCAGGTCAGGTGGTAGCTGTACCACCGGCACAGTGCAAGGCATCCACTTGCGATGCCGACATCCCAGGTTCGGAACTGACTGGAGTCAGAGGGCGCCGGCAGAAAAGGATTGAGGTCCGAGTGACTGCCTCCTTCTCGGGGGGGGGGAGTGTTCAGCCTATTAGCGACCCCTGGCAGAGGCTGGGGATCTATGAAAAAAGGCCGGTGCCTAGTTATGTGAGAGGTATGACAGACATCGATGTCATTGCACGTTCTTTCTCCAAGGGCATTACAGCATCAATACAAATCTGGCCCCCAGGCATGACACCCTGCTCTGCCGCCATTTCCATTGCCACTGTTGTCCATGGGGGGGTCCTGCTCCTGTGGCCCTGCCCTGGGTGGGTTAGCCAGGGCTTGCTACCAGTGTTCATTTGGGGGAGTGCCCACCTGGCAGCCCCACAGAGAGGGGGGTAAGCCTGGACACTGTGGGACGGTGTGTAGAGCAGGGGTTGAGCTCCAGTCTGGAATTGGAGTCTGGACACAAAATAAAAATCAAGTCAGGTGGTAGCCCTACACCACCACCACCACTCTGGAAAAGTTAGAATGGCTACAGTTCGCTGATGGGCCTTGAGTATTGTGAATATTGATTTGTGTGTGTGTGTGTGTGTGCATGTATCAACTTACAAACTGGTTTAAATGACTGGAACACAAGTGTGGAGCACCACGTGGCATTGGAAGGAACATCCTGGCTAGCTGGGGTGTGTCCAGGGCCACTCTGTTTCAATATTGCATTTGTACAGTTAATTTAGTGCACTTTTATTATTTTTGGGTGTACATTTTACAAGGAACACTGCTAGTTCCAGTTTCAAAAATAGCCAATTCAGTTTGGTCATGTCTTAATGAATTGTTTTCAGGTGTTCCCCTGACTGTGTGCAAATCAGGAATGCTCTACAGTAAAATATGTCACTAAATTATTGTTTCAGGGAGAGGTACAAAAATTGAAACCAAGTGCCCCCCCCCCCACTACAGTGCACAACAAACATTGTATTTTGCATGAACAATTGCCACATAGTTGGTGGTTTTGCATTACAAATTAGTGACAATGCTAACTTTAGAGTAAAATTTAAAAAAATACCCAAGTCTTTTTCCCCCAATGGCCAATTACTCTTTAACACTACAACTCTGTCAAAATGGGCACTGTGAAGCTATGGCTTGGGGTGTGTGTGCAACAGTCCTCTAAAAATATCCAGTAACATCTAAACATAATATATTGAAGAAATCTCCAATCTGCTAGTGAAATGACAAATTGTGTGAACGAGTACTTGTATTAGCCGAAAGGAGGTCCCCAATGAAAGTGAGATACTGCGTCTCAGCAGGTGTGTATTAGGAAAATTAATTGTAAAACATGGGTAAAACCAGGACCTAATAAAAACAAGATACTGCATCTGAGGTGGGCTACCCTGAGCAAAATCAATGTAAATGACCAGACACCATGGGCTCAATTTTCAAAGCCCCCAATTGCTGCAAGCCCCAGGTGCACTGAAGATATGGTGCATGGCACTTGCGGCAGTCACCCGGCCGGCAATCAAGAGTTTCAACCTGTGCTCCAGCAGCTGCAAGTTAGACTAACTTTTTCTGGTCTAGCTTGTGGCATTCCTGGGGGCTGTTTTTACAGAGCTTGCGCCAGATATTTGGCGCAAGCTGCCATAAAACGTGGAAACTGTTGCAATTACGCTCGAGATTTGAGAATCGGGAACAGTTGCAGCAAAGGGGGTTGGTGCACTGCCAGAACCCATGATGCAGGACTTGGGGCAAGCCCTGAGCCACACTTTGAAAACTGAGCCTCATTAATTTAATAAAATGTGATCTGATCATCTTTTAATGTGGCAATATTGGTATTTCTTGATCTCAGGTCCACTGTCAAGATACCAGGGTAGTAAGTACATGCAATCTGTTCAGTAACTTGAATTGCACAGGACAGTTCTCTCAGTCTATCCTGTAACTACAGACTACATGGTTCAGCATCGTTGAGTACCTTCAGTATTTTGATTTAATGTTTTTGCATCAAATTTTCAACATGACCTTTTTGTTAACACACCACAGGAACCAGGTTGGTGACATTTTTCAAATCCCCCCAAAGCGTGTTTTCACACTCACTCTGTGAAATCACATTTTGGATGGGATTTTAAAATTCCACCTGTCTTGATAGTACAGTGGGGGTAATAAGAAGAGTATGTTGAAAAGTTGGGGTCAAAAATCTCAAAAAACAACAAAGTTGTGAAGAAACATTGAAATTCTTTAACGTTTATTCAAAACTTAACTGTTTTCCCATATTTTGAACATAGCCCTTTTTTGCCCCACTTTATGAACCAGGTAGCCAAAATTTTTCAAATCCTCCCAAAAATGTTTTGCAGTCGTTCTATAAAATCTCGCATCGATGGGATTTAAAAAGTTCCACCTGTCTTGAGCATAAGGTAGGGTAATAATTCACTAAAATACCACCAACAGCTTAATCTGGTTCAAAGTCAGTTGGCATTCATCTGTATCCCCTCTCCCAGGTCGTGCCTGAAAATAGGCAGAATTTATCTAGTGCACTTACTCAGTCAACAAAAACTAAATAAAATAAAAATAAATACAAAATAAAAACATTATGTTGAACATTTGGGGCCAAAATCTCAAAAAATTGCATACTTACCAATTTATTTTTGGTTTTTTGAACCCACATTTTCAACATACTCATGCTTTTCTACCCCATCTAATGAACATGGCAGGTGTCATTATCAAATCCCCCTCCAAAATCTGTCTCTCCGTCATTCCACAAACCAACATCTCGGGTCGCATTTCATAAATGACACCTGTCATGCTCATGTGTTGGGTTGATAAAAACTACCATTTTGAAAATTCAGGGTCACAGTTTAAGAAAACAACAATGTTATTATGTGAACATCTTCATTTTCCAATCATGATAATTTCACTATTATAACATGCTTTATTCATTTGTTACTTTTACCTTCTGCACTATCAATAATATCTACACTGCAAATACAAGCAAGCAAACATTCGGCATTGACAAATGCTTGTTTGTAAGAGCAGGGAAGATAAATAAGGCATGCAGACATAGGAATGTGGGAAATGGGTGGTAGATTGCAAAGGGAACAAAACGTAGGCAATAACTGAAAATAGTCACTACCAACAAGGGGATAGCACAGAAACATAGAAACTGACGGCAGATAAGGACCACTAGGCCCATCTAGTCTGCCTGTAACCCTACTTTTATTACCGGTCACTGACCCTACTTGGTCATCGGCTTTAGCCTCTCCTTTCCACTTCTAGGGTTCCCTTATGCCTGTTCAGTGCATGTTTAAATCCCCCCACTGTGCTTGCTCCCACCACCTCCCGTGCCAGACTATTCCATGTATCCACCAAGTTTTCCATGAAAAAAAACTTCCTCACATTTCCCATTATCCTATACCCCCAGTCTCATATCATGCCCCCTCATTCTTGTACTTTTTCTGTACTGAAAGATGTTACCCCCTTGCACCTTGTTTACTCCTTTAAGATACTTGAAGGTTTCTTTCATGTCTTCCTGCTCCCTCCTTTCCTCCAGTGAACACATATCGAGGCATTTTAATCTTTCCTCAGATGTCTTCTGGCACAAGCCCTGCACCAACTTAGTCAATCTTCTCTGAATTGCCACCACCCTGTCTATATCCTTGCGAAGATGTGGTCTCCAGAACTGTACACAGTACTCCAGATGAGGTCTCACCAGTGTTCTATATAGTGAAATCACCACCTCCCTCCTTCTGCTAGTGATAACCCTACCTATGCACCCCAACATGATAATGGCCCTCCCTATAGCCTTTGTACACTGCTTGGCCACCTTTAGGTAATCTGAAATGATAACCCCCAGATCCCTTTCTTCCCTGGTGACTGTAAGCAACTCCCCCATCCTGTAGCTCTCTCCAGGGTTTCTGCATACCAGGTGCATGATTTTGTACTTCTTCACATTTAATCTCAGTTGCCACACCTCAGACCATTTTTCCAGCTTTCCTATGTCCCTCCTCATTTTCTCCACCCCATCAGGTGTGTCAACCCTGTTGCAGATATTAGTGTCATCTGCAAACAGGCAAACCTTCCCTTCCCTTCCAGCCCTTCTGCAATGTCATTAATGAAGACATTAAAGAGGACTGGCCCCAGGATTGATCCTTTAGATACCTAACTGGTCACCTCCCCCCTCTCCCCAGACTGGATCCCATTTACCACCACCCTCTGCTTCCTGTGCATTAACCAGTTTCTAACCCAGTTCACCACCTTGTGGCCAATGCCCAGGCTACCTATCTTGTTAACCAGCCTTTTGTGTGGGACAGTGCGAAAGCCTTGCTGAAATCAAGGTAGGTGACATCCACAGCTCCTCCCTGATTCATCTTCTTCATTACCCAATCAAAAAATCTATCATGTTTGTTTGACATGACCTTCCTGCTGTGAATCCATGCTGCCTTGGATCCTGAGCTCCATTGGATTCCAAGTGTTCCACTATCCTTTCCTTAAGCAGTGACTCCATAATCTTACCCACTACTGAGGTTAAGCTGACCAGCCTATAGTTTCGTGCCTCCTCCCTGCAATCACTTTTGAAAAGAGGGACAACATGTGCCCTCCTCCAGTCCTCTGGCACCACTCTTGTGTTGAGCGACTCACCGAACAAGGCTGCCAGTGGTACTGCTAGCTCCATTTGTAGTTCCTTTAATATCCTGGGATGAATGCCATCTGGTCCCATTGCCTTGTCCACCTTCAGTTTTGTGAACTCCTCATGGGCTCTCTCCTCTGTAAATGGACTGGTGTCCACCTCCTTTCCCCCTTTGTATCTGATGCCCAGCTGTGGTCCCTGTCCCTCCCCTTCTTCAGTGAATACTGAACTGAAGAATTTATTCAATATTTCTGCCTTTTCCAGATCTCCCTCTACACCCTCCCCCTTCATCCCCTTTGAGCCTTACAATCCCCCCTTGGACTTTCTTCCTTCACTGATGTACCTATAGAATGTCTTGTCCCCTTTCTTCACCATCTTTCTTCATCAACAGGTCGCTTGAGATAGGGAGGATACCTAGGGATTGGCGTGAGGTGCATGTGGTGCCAATCCATAAAGGGGGGGGTCAAGGGAAGTACCTGGTAACTATGGACCCATCAGTTTGACCTCACTGGTGGGAAAATTAATGGAGAGTATACTGAAGGAATGATTGGGGGTATTCTTGGAGGAGGACAGAGGGCTGGGTAGTCGACAACATGGGTTTGTGCCAGGTAGATCATGTCAAACCAACTCTTGTGGAGTTCTATGAATGGGTAACATTGGAACTGGACAGGGGGAAGCCAGTGGATGTACTGTTCTTGGACTTCAGCAAGGCGTTTGACTCAGTCCCCCACAATGGACTGGTGGAGAAACTGACGGGCTTGGGACTGGGCCCATTGATGGTCAGGTGGATAGGAAACTGGCTAGCTGGACTCACATGGACAGCAGTGGTCAGTAGGGAGCTCTCAAACCCCAGAGAGGTCGGTAGTGGGGTACCACAGGGCTCGGTCCTGGGTCTGATCCTGTTTAATGCATACATATCTGACATCAGGGTGGGCATGGGTTGTGAGATGAGTCTCTTCGCTGGTGACTCCAAGAAAGGAGCAATAGTTGAGGGGGAAGAGGGGAGGTTGGCCCTGCAAAGGGACTTGGACAACCTGGAAAGGTGGGCTTACACATGGAAATTAAATTTCAATACCACCAAGTGCAAGGTGTTACATCTTAGGTGAGGAAACCCCAAACATAGGTACACCCTGGGAGGGGAAGTGCTGGAGGCCTCATCTGGGGGTCCAGGTGGATGCATGTATGAATAGCTCTGAGCAGTGCAGGAGAGTGGCTTGCGAAGCAAACAGGATGTTGGGATGCATTGTAAGGGGATCGCCTCTAGGAGCAGGGAAGTGATTTTGCCGCTGTACAATGGACTGCTTAAACCACACCTCGAGTACTGTGTACAGTACTGGAGACCGCACCTGAAGAGGGACATACAGCTCCTGGAGAGAGTACAGAGGAGGGCTACCAGGATAATTTGAGGCCTGGGGTAGTTAATGTATGAGGACAGACTTGAGGAGCTCAGCCTGTTTTCATTGGAGGAGAGGAGACGAGAGACAGGGGGGACATGATCAAGGTCTTCAAGTATTTCAAGGGAATATATAGGGTAAACACGGAGGGGATCTTTAGACTAAAGAAGGGAGGTATCACCAGAGGGCATGGTTTGAAGTTGGAAGGTGGAAGGATGGGGGGGGGGAGAGGAGGAGGTTTTTCGCTGAGAAGGTGGTGGATCCTTGGAATGCGCTGCCTAGCAAGCTGGTCCAGATTTCCATGGTGGAGGGCTTCACGAGAGGGTGGGACAGATACAGAAAGGGGAATGTATTGGACCACAAGGAGGGGGAGGGCCTCGGTTCCCAACATGGGATCTGAGGTTCGAGCAGACTCGATAGACCGGAAGGCCTAATCTGCTGGCAATTAGTATGTTAGTATCTGTTCTAGTCTTTCCTCTGTTTGCGCCTTCGCGCTCCTAACCACCTTTTCTGCTTCCTTCAGACAATTTAGGTACATCACCCTGTCCTCTTCCTTCTGTGTCTCCTTATGCTTTCTGAAACCCAACCTTTTGGCCCTTACTTTCCCTGCTACATTTTTTAAGAACCATAGTGGTTTCCTCCTTCTCTTACCTTTGTTTGTCATCCTGATGCATTGTTTTGTCGCCTCCACTATGGCTCCTTTTAGGTGTGCCCACTGTTCCTCAACCCCCCTCCCTCCTCTCCAGGGCTTCTTTGATACACCTCCCCATCCCTAGCAAAGTCTGCCCTCCTGAAATCTAAGGCCTTAACCTTTACCTTTGTGTGGTTTGGTTGCATCCCTGCACCCATGCTAAACCTCACTATGTGGTGGTCGCTGGATCCCAGGTGACCTTCTACCTG
Source organism: Neoceratodus forsteri (assembly GCA_016271365.2). NCBI lineage: Eukaryota > Metazoa > Chordata > Ceratodontiformes > Ceratodontidae > Neoceratodus > Neoceratodus forsteri. The sequence continues at coordinate 273,820,069 of JADMNL010000024.1, forward strand.
GACTTCTGTGATTCTGTCTCCATTGGTCAATAACAGGTCTAGAATCACCCTGTCCCTGGTGGGTTCTAGCAGTAGCCTCCAGTCACCACAAACAATCTGTTTACCCAGTGGCTAGAATGTTCTTTTTTCAGCACCCAGACGTCCTCTCCAGCTGTTTGCAAAGGACCAGAAACAAGAGGGGAAAAAAAGCCTCTTGTTACAAATCAGCCCCTGTAAATCAACGTGTAGGAAACACCAAGACACCATGAATTCCCATTTAGTTAAATAATCAGCTCCCTATAAAGGAAACTGAAACACACTCTTGTTGAAACTAAACCCCCTTTTAGCTTAAAAATCAGCTCCTTGTAAATGAAACAGAAACAAACTCCCATTTAAATAAAAAAATTAGCTCTGTGTAACAGAACAGAAACAAACAGTATTCCCCTTCCCTCTTACTCCAAACAACTATTGAAGTTACCCAAAGCAAAAAAGAATACATCAGCAGCAATACTTCCCTGCCCTTTCTGTCTCTTCCTTCTCCTTTGCCCCCTGATACACTTAGGCAGCCAGTACATTCGCTCTGCCCTGAGCTGCAAGCCAGCTGGCGGAAACATTTGATTGACATGCAATTGCTGACTCAGAATTTACAGTTTATTTTCAAGTGTGAGGGAACAAGACCATAACTTACACATGATGGAGCCATTTACTTTAAATGTGACTGGCTTTTCCCCATCCATCTGTGACTTTACCCTGGGTGGCATCATTTACAATATGTTACAAAATCAGTCTCTTGCATTCCTGTCCTCCTTCCTTCTACCATCACATAGTAGCTATTCATGGAGATCTAGTGACCATGGGTACTCTGTTAGAATAATGCTACATGAATAGTGCCAGTATACAGAGCACTAATTCATGTAGTGCTAGCACAGACAGTGAGAGGGGATATACAATGCATTCAGTAAGTGTTTCCCTGGTCACTGTCTGTGGTGCTTGTGGCACACAAGGGTACCAGGATCCAGGAGGCTGGCCAAGCTGCTCCCATGTAGTGGAGGGCTGGGATATCGAGCAGCTCAGCCAGTGACATTGGAGACGAGGGTTATAATCCTGGTCTCCTTCCATTTTGGCACAATAGGGACTTGTATTTTTTTACATGGGGTCATGGAAACAGTATTCCACGGCCCCACAAATTTTAACTATCCCTGATCCATTCCCCTTTGGAGTGAGAATCCTAAAGTAGGGAGATGCGGGGGGGGGGGGCGCAGCTCCCCGCAAAAAACAAAATGATGCTATTATTTTAAGAAGTAGTCAGTTGTAACTTTTTATTTCTGAAGTATTTTTTCTTTTTCCTTTTGCTCATTAGAAAGTCTTCTATGTGATAATATTGTGCTGGATGTGTGAACAGCTCTTAACCTGGCAGCTGACATATCTATCTCTAGTCTCCCAACTACGTCATCAGCATTGTGATTGCACTGACAGTGACATCGTAGGTGACTGACCTGACAGCCACTGAGTGGCTGTTACTAAGCAGCAGTGATGTCACAGTCAGTGAGGTCACAATGTTGAGTGTAACATGGCAATTAATTTTTCTAAAAAACAGAGAACTGTAATTGGTGTAAAGACTACATGTGACACACAATTCAGTGTGCATTAATCCCTAAGATATGCCAGCAGATGCAATTCTAAAATTCACCACATAGTCATCCAGCAATGTTATTTCCCACCCACCCACCGGTTGACACTCTTGCTGTCGCTGCAAAATTTGTCTCGCAGTTGCATAGAACTCTCAAGTATAAAATGTTTAACGTTGTTACTTTAAGTGGTAGTTTCAAAAAGTAACGTAGAAAATAGCCTACATGTGAATCGGAAAAGGAAAATTACAAGAGAGTAAGTAGTATATGCTAATCAGGCACAGTTAGCCCAGAAAGCATTACATTCTTGCTCGACATGTAAAAGAATGATAAACAAATGTGTTAGAAAGAGAAATGTTATCTGTTCTGAACCAGAATTGACAGAGCAACATAGGTTGACTATTTTCACTGTTAGTTAAAAAAACGTTTGTGGCAGTCACAGCATTAATGCACACCTCATCTTTCCGATGTTACTTGATTTCTTAAAGTGCAAAACAAATGTTGATAAAACGTAAACAAATGTTAAAGTAATTTTTTAGAAAGAGAAATGTTATCTGTTCTGAACCGGAATTGACAGACTAAGATAGGTTGAATATTTTTAGTGTAAGTTATAAAAAAAACGTTTCTGGCAGTCACAGCATTAATGCACACCTCGTCTTAAAGTGCAAAACAAATGCTGATAAAAACGTTTTAGAGCTAACACTGTTACTGATTTTTTCCTGACAACTACAGATACAAACTTGCAACATTCCCCATGTTATAAGCGCATTAATCCCCTCAAAAGGAGACATTTCTTAGGAATTAATGCATAGTTGGGTGGTGGGAGCACTCAGCCTTCAGCCTTGTGCACCCCACTTCCCCCAACCATGCATTAATTCCTAGGAAATGCCTCCTTTCTTGGGGATTAATGCTTACATATATAATGGAGGGAACAGAGCTAGATATGTCAGCTTCCAGACAGAGTTGGAATAACATTTATTGTTCATAACTACTGCTGCATTGCTCTATGAATTTATTGATGTTATTGTACAGCCTTATCAAGGGTCATCTCCCTCAATGTGCCTGAAAATAGGCATTTGCTTTGTCTAGTGAACTTGCCTGGAAAATAAATAAATACATGCATAAATAAGTAAATAGATGTGTTATTTAAGTCCTGCCACACAGTATAGCGCAGTGGTTTAAGGCTCTGAGCTGCTAATCTGGTGACATCCAGCAGACCTGACCTGGGTTTGAATCCCACAGCTTCCACTTGCATACTGTGTAACCCTGAGCAAGTCACTTAACTTTCCTGTGCTCCCAGGTCGCTCCTGTAAAAAAGCTTTCAGCTTAGTGTGCTACTCCTGGTTAAACAACTAAAAAAAAAAAACAAGTGATGATAAACTGTATATTTTGAGTCAGACCATTGACTATTCAATTTATAAGATGTTAGTATATTAGTTAAAACATTTTTATTTGCTGTTTTTTGAAGTTTAAGGTATCCCTATTTTGATATAAGCTTCGCACTAAGCAATTTTGATGTCCTTAGTGTTGTGTGAAAGCTGGTCTCTGACTGGTTTGATACTCCACTGTGATGATACTAACCTTCAAGATATCAATTATGACAACACTTACAGCAACACATTTTCAGTATCTTGCTGCTAGTGTTGTCATTAGACAAGAGATCACTTTTATCTTGTCATTTTTACCCCACTCCTGTTATAAATAGAATAATAAATAGGGGACTGTGTATTACAAGTTTATAATACCATCAAGAACCCCGAGATGGTATTATAGCTGAGTAATCAAAGTCCCTTAGCTGTTATTTTTTTCTGTAATATATGGATCCAAGATGTATATCATACATATGTTGATTGAGGCTGCACCACTGACTGTGGAGACTTGTGTGGCACACAGCTGTATAACACACACTAAGAAACAACAATGCGAGAGTGGCAAGCTGAGGTGGGTTCAGGATAACTGCACCATCAGAAGCACTTATTAACACACATCATGCAGTGTGGTCGGATTGGTCCAGTCACTAGATGGGAGAATTGGGTCAAGTCAGATCAGTGTGATCTGGAGTGAGAGGAGGAGGAGGATCTCTCTCATCCTACTGCCTGCAAACACTGGGTAGGGTAAGACCACAGCAGCCAGGGTGAAAAAAGTAATGAGAAAGGCAGGGCATTGGGCAGGCAGCAGGTAGGGTGGGCATACTGTCAGCACAGACTGCACCAGGGTGACTCGGAGGGGGGGGGGACTGAATAAGTTGGGCAGGCCAGTCCACCTGGGCAAGTGAGAGTCTGACTGAGGAGACATATTGCAGCTGTCATCCTGTCAGCAAATTGTACAAGAGCAGAGGCAGAGCCATTTTTGAGGCATTTCTCAAATTTCTCCTCAGCAGTGAGTCAGCTTTTACTATACGTGACAGTTACAATAAAAGCCATCTCCCACTCAGCACAAGGAATTTGGCGGCTCACGCTGTTTTCTTGCTCTCATAACACTACTGTTCAGAGCTCAGAATGATAGTATTATGGGCTCTTAATGACAGTATTACGGGACTTCAATGATGGTAGTACAGGATTTTTAGCATTGTATTACTGGATATTTTTGGGATGATTTTCCATCCTATTATTTTCAATATCCATATATTACATACCCATTATATATTTGATATATACCACATTATTGTTAATGTTTCATTATTGTTTACCTTGTTTTAGCTTGAAACTGCCTTTTTCCATTTCAAACTGTGTATCTGATCCATTGTTCTCAGTGTTCCATTTTCAGATTCTAAGTGGAAATAACATGTTCTAAGTGTAATAAAATGAGTTCTAAGTGAAAATGAATATTTATCTTATTATAAAATAATTTATTTACCCAATTTATTCACCACTGGTGTGATTATACAGTATATCTATAGCTATATCAATATTTATATCTATAGCTAAACAGATAGATAGATAGACAGACAGACAGACATAGAAATATGGGCTATGCAATGGGCTGTCTCAAAATATGCAATTTATCTTCAAGTGTGAGGGGCATGAACACAGCTCACCAGTGGCAGAGCTATGAATGAGTTATAGAAGTCCTTTCTACTCACAAGTGATAATAAATTGTCTATTTTGAATCAGGTTGTTGTATAGCTGATATATACAACAGTAGTTTAAAAGTTACAGCTTTTAAATCTGATGTTTGTTTGAAGATTGATTTTAACTGCTTGCTCCAGTTTGGACTAGGCATTGTGATGCCATCCACATTATTAAAGCTGCTGTCTAATTGGTTCAGTATTCCACTATGATGGCAGTAACTTAAAAAAATATCTATTGTGACAACAGTAACAGCAACATAGTTTTGATATGTTGCTGTTACTGATGTCACTAACCAAGATATCATCTTTATATCATCATGTTTAACTCCCCTCATGTTGCATGTAAATATATATATTTATATATCTATATTATAGGGGCACGGCCGAGCCCCTATAGTTAGGGTTAAATCTTCACTTCTATGTTAAACAGAACATTTTGTGCTTTTATAACTTCACAACCGTTTGAGCGATTGGCATGAAAGTTGGCATGCACCATCAGGGACCAAAGATCTCTTGATGTGGCAAGTTGCATTCCAGTCAGATGTACGGTAGAGAGATACAGACTGCCAAAAACGTGTAAATTACATCTTTTTGTCAAATTCTTTGTCACCATGTTGTGCAAAAACTGTGGAATTTTGATCTGAAATTTTCAGGTATGTAGGTCTTGGGTCACAGTGGTGCCCTTTGAAGGTTTAGTGAAAAAATATTAGTCCATTCCAAAGTTATTACATTTTTAAGTTTCCCATATTTTCCTATGGGAAAAGTTAGATGTCAGGCAAGAAATGGGATTCTTGATCACAAATAGATAATCCTGAGTCACAAATGGCTAATACTGAGCTGCAAATGGGAAATCCTTTTTCGTTCTGCCGCCGTCTTGTTTTCAGTTAGTGGTGGCAACAAATTTAAATTACTTGAAAAATACAGGGGTTACTGATACAACAATACTTGTCTTCAGGTAATCGGGAGCCCTGGAATATGATTATGTGGTTACTTTTGCAGTATTTTGTTAAGAAATGTTTTTTTTATTTTTGTTAATTTTTTTATGCAGAGTGCAAGAAAGCTATGCAATGAAAAAAGATCCTTGTTCTCAAGTTGCATAAAAGGATTTCCTTTTACCACAAATTGTGGCAAAGGGATCTTGAAAAAGGTTCCTTTATCATGAATTTGTGGGAAAGCATTTGCCTGGTAGTCTAGTGGTCCCTCCCCGCTTCTGTGGTGTCTGATGCCCATCCTTGTATTATATATTATATTTCCTGGTAGACTAGTGGTCCCCTTCCTCTCTCCTGATGTCCAAGAGCCCTTCCCATGAAAATAAATGCATTTGTTTGTACTGTACTACTCCCTCCCCCAACCCCTGGAGTCCAATCGACCTCCCAGTATAATGTACAATTTCTCTGGTAGTCCAGTGGTTCCTCCCCAATCGCTGTCCCCATGAAAAAATATATATGTACCAAAACTGTACTGCTCCATTCCCCTTCCTGGTGTTCGATCACCCTCGTCATAGAATAAACATTTTCCTTGGTAGTTTAGTGGTCCCTCCTCCCACCCCAATGTCCAATCGCCCTCCTGATGAAAATAAATATGTTTGTACTGTACTATTCCCTCCCTCTCCCCCACTGTCTGATCAACCTCCTGGTATAATGTATAATTTCCCTATAGTCTATTGGTCCTTCCTCCTCCTCGATCTTTGATCGTTGTCCCCGTGAAAAAATATATAGGTATCAGTATTGTACTGCTCCATCCCCCCCTCTCCCAGTGTGTAGTTGGCCTCCTCATAGAATGAACATTTTCCCTGGTAGTCTAGTGGTCCCTCCACCCACCCCTGATGTCCAATTACCATCCCCGTAGAAATTTCTTTTATGGTAATCTAGTGGACCCTCCCTGTTCATGATCACCATCCCATTAAAACCTTCCCCATCTGTGGAGGTCTAGTGGACTCCCCACCCTATCAGGTCATTACCCACCACCCCGCCCTCCCATACCTACTCTTTGGTCAGGTGGTGGCACAGCCCCTCTCTCACCTCAACAGCTGCCCACAGACTGAGCTATGAATGAGCGTGTGATTATGAGTTAGCAGCTTAAATTCTGCAATGTTTACTCATACCTGGGCATTTTTTCACATTTGTACACCAAATTGTCAGCATAGCCTTCTTATTACTCCATCTCATAAACCTGGTAGTGAAAATTTTCAAATCCAAATCGAAATGTCATTCTGTGGCATAGAAAACATCATTCTGTGCCACAGGTGTGAAAACAAATTTTCACCAGGATCTGAAAAATGACAGCTGTTGTGTTCATGCAGTGGTGTGAAAAAATGGCTATGTTGAAAAGTTGGGGTCAAAATATTTAAAAGTATCAAAGTTACAAACAAGTGTAGTAAAATTTCAGTGTATGCGCATAACTTTGCCATTCTTACTTACATATTTTGAACCCAAATTTTCAACATAACCTTCTAATGACCCAACCTCATGAACAATATTGGTGAAAATGTTCAAATCCTGCCTGAATGGCGATTTCACCAAGTGACTGCGAAATCATGTTTTGGGCTTGATTTGCATAATTACACCACCATTGGTCATGAGGTTGGGTCCCAAAAAGGCCATGTTGAAATTTTGGGGTCAAAATATGCAAAAATGACAAAGTTATGCAACAGAGTTCAAACCCCCATTGAAATACATTTAACCGCACTTACCTTAGTTTCTCATATTGCAATCAGCAGTTCCAGCAACAAGACGTGTCTTCAATTGGAGAGTGACTCTTCACCCTGTGACCTGTTCAGGTGAGTGAGGATGTGCGGGGGTGTACTGGGGTGGGGGGTGGTAGGTGCTGAGTAGGAGGTGGGGCGAGGGGATCAGATCAGTGTGGGCCCATTTTCTTTTTGCAGGTTTTTAAAAAAAAATATTGAAGAATGGTTTTCTTTATTTCAGACTAGGACAGTGATTGGAGGGTGGGGCTGCCACTAGACACCAAGGAAAGACAAAAACATTATAGGAATGGTGATCAGAGGGTGGGGGTGCCACTAGACACCAGGAAAAGAAAAACATATTATGGGGATGGTGACCACAGGGTGGGGATGCCACTAAACACCAGAGAAAACAAACATATTACAGGGATGATGTTCGGAGGGTGGGGGGTGCCACTATACACCAGGGAAAGACAAACATACTGTAGTATTATGGGGACAGTGATTGGAGGGTGGGTGGCTTCCACTAGACACCAGGGAAAGACAAATACATTATGGGGATGGCAATCAGAGGGTTGGAGATGCCACTAGACACCAAGGAATGACAAATAAATTATTGGGATGGCAATCAGAGGGTAGGGAGTGCCACTAGACACCAGGGAAAGACAAATACATTACAGGGGCAGCAATCAGAGTGTGCAGGGTGCCACTAAACACCAGGGAAACAGTAAATAAATATGGGGATGGTGATCAGAGGGTGGGGGTGCCACTAGACACTATGGCAACATTACATACTAAAGGGATAGCATTGGGGGGGCATCACTATTCACCAGGGAAACTGCAGCTCACTGCTTTCATTGCAGCCTACAGCATAAGTTCCAGCTGCAGAAGTCAAGAAAGTCTCACTGTTCTTATACAGAGAACATGGGTGAATGGCTCCTCTCATTAAGCTGGGCAACCTGGATTTTGGGTGCCCAGAAAAGGTATTTCTGGCAACTTAACAAACACCAGAATCTAGCTAAACTGGTCACGTTTAACCAGGTTCTTTTTTTTTTATACTTGCTTTATTATAGTTTACAGTTTCCAAGCACATCCCATTGTACATACATTTTACATAGTTAATACATCTTTAGGTAGGATGACAAGCTAAAAATCCATAAACAAACTATGTCTCATCATTCTTCTCTTAGTATTATAGTATTAAAAGATCTGGGTATATCTTTCTTTTTCACTAGTAACCATTAACAGTAACTAATTATCAGGTTATTACTTAACATAACTCTCTATCATCCTCACAGTCTCACAAAAGCACCAGATTTTTATGGGAACCCCCCTCCATATGGTCAAGTTTTCCCTCCATCCGTAACCACTGTTCCTCTCTTGCTCCCTCCAGACTTGTTTCATTACTTCTGCTCATTATTTTAGGGTCATGATTTTCGGTCCCATCTTTCTATTAGGTCTGCCATTCTTTCTTTCCCTCATATAGAAGCCATCTTGTCCATCTATTTTGGTATTCCTGGTTTAGTTGCCTGAGAGAAAAGGTGATTTTCTCCATATCCATTATAGTTTCTATTAATTTGGCCCATTCCCTCAGATCTGGACTGCCTCTCTCTCTCTCACCACCTCTTGGTAATAGATTTCAAAGCTGCAATTACAAGTATTAACCACAGATACCTTGCCTCTCTTCCTTTTATTTCTTGTGGGACAATACCCCAAACCATATGTTCAGGTCCCAGAGGTGTTTGGACCTCAAAAATTCTAGAAATGTGTCGCCTGATACCCTCCCAGAATGAGACAATCTCCGGGCAAGCCCAGAAGATATATGCCTGAGATGCATTACCCTCTCCTCATTGCCTCCAACACTCTGAGCTTATCCCCGGGATAGAATGACCCAGCTGTACAGGAATCAGGAAGAACTGGGTCCTCACCTTCCAACCGAATTCCTTCCACAATGGGGAGGATGTGGTACCCCAAGTGCTCCCCCACACCTGGGACCATTGTCGGTCTGTAATAGAGATGTTCATGCCCCTCTCCCATCTTTCCTTGATATACTGTGAGGAGGTACTAAGGTCATTCAAAAAATTTCTATATAACATAGTGATCACGTGTTTAGCATTGGTTGCACTCCAAATCTGCTGGAAAGGTAGATCCGCCCCCGATCCCTCACCCCATTTCCTTTACCCAACTGATCATTTATATAGTCCCTTAACTGGTAATATCTTAATCTATCTTGTGGGGCTATACCAAATTTTAACTGTATCATCTCAAAGGACATCAGGGAGGATCCATGAAAAAGTTGAATGGTGTAAGGTCTGCAGAGCTCCATGGGGCAACATCCTGCAGCCAGTGGTGACTTTCAGCATTCTCCTCTGAACCCACAGATGCTTCTTGGAGGTGGCAGTTTGATGTGTGCACATTGGAGGATGTGCTTACGTTCCCCACCATGGAGCATCCCCACCCGGAACTATTGACAAGTCATACTGGCATCTGCCATACTGATCATGATGACCACCATCTTCTGTTTGTATTTTTTTAAACATTTGACCCTAGCTGAATGGGACTCATCAAGCTAGAGTCTGGTATTTGATTTTTAAAATTAGGGCTAGAAATACCTTTTCCGAGCACATAGGGTTTTTTGGAAAACCCTCTGATATGCCTGAAAAATTGAATTCTTGGGTTGCACATTAACTGAGACACAAGAATTTTCCATGCACATGGAAAAATGGAATTCTTGTCTCACACATTAAGTGAGACTCAAGAATTGTATGAGCGTATTGAAAAATGGAATTCTTGGGTTGTATATTGAGACTAAAAAATTTCCATGCATGCTGAAAAATGGAATTCTTGGGTTGCCGAGGGAACTCTCAGTTTGCACAATAAGTGGGACCCAAGAATTTTCAGTGCACACCAAAACACGGAATTCTTGGGTCACACATTAAGTAAGACCCAGTCATTTTCTGTGCACACCAAAAAATGGAATTCTTGGGTCATGCATTAAGTGAGACCCAGGAATTTTCTGTGACCACCAAAAAAGTGAATTCTCAGGTAGCACATTTTTTCAGATCATGATGCCTGCAATCTTGGCTTTTTTTTTTCAAACTAAAAAACATTGAAAATACCTAAAAATGATGCACGGTATTTAAAAAAAACTTGAACATTGCTAAATGGGACCCATTCAGCTAGATTCTGGTATTTGTTTGTTTTTAAATTAGGGTAAGAAATACCTTTTCTGGGCACCCAGGGTTTTTGGATAACCCTCTAATATGACCCAAACAGTTTGGGGTTGTGAGACTGTTTTGCGGTAACTCCAAGAATTTTCAGTGCACACCAAAAAATGGAATTCTTGGGTCACACATTAAGTGAGACCCAAGTGTTTTCTGTGTGCACAAAAAATTGGAATTCTTGGGTCGCACATTAACTGACAGCCAAACATTTCCCATGAACACCGAAAAATAGAATTCTTGTGTCGCACATTAAGTGAGATCCAAGAATTTTCTGTGAGCACTGAAAAACAGAATCCTTGGGTTGCATATTGAGACCCACGAATTTTCCATGCTCACCAAAAAAATGAATTCTTGGGTCGTGCATGGAATTTTCAGGTCACACATTAAGTGAGACCCAAGACTTTTCTGTGCATAATGAAAAATAGAATTCTTGGGTTCGTCACACATTAAGACAGATCCAAGAATTTTCTGTATACACCAAAAAAAGGAATTCTTGGGTTGCATGTTAAGTGAGACCCAATAACTTTCCAGGCACACAGAAACATTGAATTCTTGGATTGTACATTAATTGAGACCCAAGAATTTTCTGTGCATAATGAAAAATTGAATTCTTGGGTTTGTTACACAGTAAGTCAGATCCAAGAATTTTCTGAACACACCAAAAATAGGAATTCTTGGGTTGCACTTTAAGTAAGATCCAATAACTTTCCCCAGGCACACAGAAAAATGGAATTCTTGGATCGTACATTAATTGAGACCCAAGCATTTTCAGTTGTACCAAAAAATGCAATTCTTGAGTGGCACATTAATTGAGACCTTAGAATTTTCCATGTGCACCAACAAATTGAATTCTTGTGTTGCACATTGAGTCAGACCCAAGAACTTTCTGTATGCACCAAACAAAATGTAATTTTTGGGTAGCATATTTAGTGAGACCCAAGAATTTTCCATGCACACTAAAAGATGGAATTCTTGGGTCACACACAGAATTCTCTGGTGCATATTAAATGGGACTAAAGAATTTTCAGAGCACACTGAAAAAGTGAATCCTTAGGTCATACAGTAAATGAGACCCAGTAATGTTCTGTGCACACCAAAAAATTGAATTCTTGGGTTGGACATTAAGTTAGACTTCAAAATGTTACATGTACATCAAAATATGAAATTCTTGGGTTGCACATTAAGTAAAACCTGAAAATTTTCCATACACACTGAAAAATTGAATTCTTGGGTTGCACATTAAGTGGGACCCAAGAACTTTCAGTGCACACTGAAAACCAAATTTCTTGGATAGCACATTAAGTGAGACCCAAGAACTTTCTATGAGCATGGAAAAATGGAATTGTTGTCTCACACATTAAGTCAGATCCAGGAATTTTCTGTGTGCACCGAAAAACTGACTTCTTGGGTCACCTCATTAAGTGTGATCCAAAAAGTTTCCATTCACCCTGAAAAAATTAGTTCTCAGGTTGCACATTAAGTGGGACCCAAGACTTTTTAGTGCGCACTGAAAAGTATAATTCTTGAGTCACACATTAAATGAAACCCAAGAAGTTTTTGTGCACACTGAAAAATTAATTCTTATGTTGCACATGGAATTCTTGGGTTGCACATTAACAGGAGGCCAAGAATTTTCAGTGTGCATCAAAAAGCAGAATTCTTGGATCATACATTAAGTAAGACCTCAAAATTTCCATGCATACCAAAAAATGGAATTCTCAGGTTGCACATGTTTTGGATCATGATGGCCACAATCTTTTTTTTTTTTTTTTATCAAACTAGAAAAACATGGAAAATACCTAAAAATGATATATTTAAAAAAACCAACAAACACCTGAATCTAACTAAACAGGAACCCTTTAGCTAGATTCTGATGTTTGCTTCTTAAAATTAGAGCCAGAAATACCTTTCTGGGCATCCAGAGTTTTTGGATAACCCTTGGATACGACCCAAAAAATGTTTTGGTCATGGATCATGAGACTGTTTTGTGTTCATACCAAGAATATTCAGTGTACACTGAAAAATGGAATTCTTGGTTCGCACATTAAGTGAGACCCAATAATTTTCTGTGCACACCAACAAATGGAATTCTTGGGTCGCGCATTAATTGAGAGCCAAGAATTTTCATTGCACAACAAAAAATGGAATTATTGTGTCACACATGAAGAGTGATCCAAGAATTTTCTATGGTCACTGAAAAATCAAATTCTTGGGTCACACATAAAGTGAGATCCAAGAATTTTCTATGTTCAGCAAAAAATAGAATTCCTGAGTCACATATGAAATTCTTGGGTCACACATTAAATGGGACTCAAGCATTTTCAGTACACACTGAAAAATTGCATTCTTGGGTCATACATTAAGTGAGACCCAAGAATTTTCTGTATGCACCAAAAAATAAAATTTTCTTTGCGCCCCCAAAAAGGAAATACTTGGATTGCACATTAAGTGGGACTGAAGAACTTCCCATGCACAATGAAAAATGGAATTCTGAGGCAGCACATTAAGTGCACATTCAAGACTTGAAAATTAGTTGTTTTGTGTCCCACACAGTTTTACTCATAACTTGGATGTTTTACAATATTTTAGTCTCAAATTTTGAATATACTGTTTACATGACCCTATCTTATGAACAGGGATGGTGGGAATGGTTAAATACAGGTCAAATATGATGTTGCAGTGTCTTTGTGAAGACTCCTTTTGGGCTAGATTTAACACATTCTACGGACCAAGTTCATGACATGGCTCATGCTTTTTCATTTACAGCACCAACCCTGTGGAATTCTCTACCTCATCAGTTAAGAGAATGCCTGACCATCAGTAGTTTTAAAACTATTTTGAAAACTAATTTATTTTCCTTGGCTTTTCTGGACTAATTTTAAATAACTTATTCTGCTGCTTGCTTTTTAAATCTTATGCTTATGTTGTGCACAGCATCTTGGTTTCAAAAGCACTTTATAAATAAAGTGTTGATTGATTGATTGATCAATATGTCAAAAAAAAAATAGTTATGAATAAAGATTGTGTGATGGCCAGCCTCTAGCCCAGTGGTCAGTGTGTTGTAATCCTGTGCTGGTGAGCTGAGTTCAGAGGTGAGCTCAGTGAGCCAGCTGAATAGACTGAGGTTGGAGGGGTGGTGCTGCCATACAGCACCACCCCCAGCCTTGGTGGGGCAGTGTAGTGTTGGCTACATGAACAAAAAAAATAACCATATAGTCAAAAGATGTCTACTCTTGGCATATGGCCCAGAGAGCCCTGCATCTCTGTACTGGTAGCTGCACAGACACTCAGGGCCCAGAGGGCACTGCACTTCCACAGCCAGATGGAATCTTGGCCCTGTGCATTTGCATCTGTAGCCACATAGAAGTGCAGGGCCCAAAGGCCACTGCCCTTCTGAAGCCCCCAGACAGCCTCATGAATCCTTTGCATCCATGCCACACTAAAGATGGACTTCTCTCTTGTCTCAGGGCCATTATCACAAATAGAAAGGAAATTTATTGCAAAAAACTGCAAGTAGAGGCCAGTGCTTCTGCATACTGAAGTGAATAGCTATATCTTAATGAACACATGTGTACCTGCAGCTGCAGTCTTTATGTCTGCTGCAATAAAAATGTAATAAGTTTCTCAAAAAGGAAGGAAATTTATTGCAGAATAACTGTTTTAGTGCAGCAGTTATGGTTCAACTTAATGCCACAAAAGGAGGGAAATGTGGTGTTAGGGTTTCCAACCCTAACCCCCCCATCAGTAAAAATACACAACCATACAAACAACCACAGTCAGCCATCATCTGGTAATGCAAACAATGTACAACTGTTTCCAGATGACACAAAGGGCATCCATAATCATGGTCCAGTGCTTCTGTAGCAATGGAAACACGTGCACACATCAGCACATACACACCCACTTCTGGCTGCAGATACAGTACAAATCCACAATACTGATCTCACAACATTTATCTTCTGCTACAATTGATACACATGCACACTTCAACAAATACACTTGTAGCTGCAGATACAAATCCATGACACTACACTATTTCTGCATGTAGAACCAGTGCTACTGCACCAACAGATGCAAATCCTTGATTCCCAAACTACATGGTCCAGATATTCCAAAGGGTTGCACATGATGCAACAGTGTTGCACCATGTGCAACCCACTGATGCGCCCCGGCATGATATTCAAAAGGAAAAAGTGCGCGGCACAAATCCCAATGCGCTGGAGTGCATCAGTAATGTATGCAGGCACAGGTAGGGGGGGTGTGCCCATGCATAACCTGCACAGCCCGATATTCAGCCCGGGATGTGCAGAGCCATGCATGTGCAGCCCCTACCTGTGCCAGCACAAAGTTAAGCCAAAAAAGAACAACTAATGACCACCCACAGGTGAGCAATGGCCGCTGCCGAGGCAACCGCGGCGGCTGCCACTGTCTGGGTAATCCTGATTCGGCTGCACCTGGCTACCCCATATGCCAATCGCGGGCATTTGTAAAATAAGATGTAGTCCAATATCCCTGGTGGTCTAGTGGACCACTTTCTGCCCGATCGCGGGCATCTGTTTTGGTAAAAATAAACCCCCATCCAATATCCCTTGGGGTCCAGTGGACCGCACTCTGCCCGATCGCGGGCATCTGTAGTAATATAAACCCCCTCATCCAATATCTCTGGTGGTCCAGTGGACCACACTCTGCCCGATCGCGGGCATCTGTAGTAATATAAACCCCCCCGTCCAATATCCCTGGTGGTCCAGTGGACCGCACTCTTCCCGATCGCAGGCATCTGTTTTAATAAAAGAACCCCCCCGTCCAATATCCCTGGTGGTCTAGTGTGCCCCTCCCCACCCACCCCTGGGCCCCACCACCCTGCTCCCACCCGTCAGCCGTGGAACCAATGGACGTGCAGCCCTACTGAGCTGTCAGTCAGTGGGCAGCAGGTGGCAGGCAGCTGGAGTGCTGCCATCGCCCGGCTGACCGGGGAGCGGGTGGTGGGGCTCAGTGGGTGGGTGGGGAGGGGGTACCACTAGACCACCAGGGATATTGGATGGGGGTTTATATTACTACAGATGCCCGCAATCGGGCAGAGTGTGGTCCACTGGACCACCAGGGATATTGGATGGGGGGATTTCTTTTATTAAAACAGATGCCTGCTATCAGGCAGAGTGCGGTCCACTGGACCACCAGGGATATTGGACGTTTTTTTTTTATTACAACAGATGCCCGTGATCGGGCAGAGTGCAGTCCACTGGACCACCAGGGATATTGGATGTTTTTTTTTTTTATTACAACAGATGCCCGCGATCGGGCAGAAAGCAGTCCACTGGACCATCAGGGATATTGGATGTTTTTTTTTTTTTATTAACACAGATGCCCGCGATTGGGCACATAGCGGTCCACTGGACCACCAGGGATATAGGGCGGTTTCTATTTTACACAGATGCCCGCAATCGGCTGCAGGGGCATCAGTCCCCAATGGCTGCTGCCTGGCAGGGCGCAGCGCAGTCGTCGGGGATCGGCGCACCTGCATGCAAATGGGGCCATACTGACATGCAAATGGCCCCATGTGCACCTTGCATAAATGATGGCCCCATTTGCATGTCAACTTTTGAATATCGCGGGTGCTGTGCATGGCGCAATGGAACTTGCGCTAGGGCATTTCCATGCTCCACTCAGGCCACTTGTGCTGGCGCAGTGCCACTGTGCCATGCACAGTGGGGGTGGCCAGAGTGCGATATTCAAAGCTACTGAGCCATGTCACAGCTCCTTTGAATATCGCTTAGTCCACGCCCCTGCGCAGCTCAGTTGAACTGTGCCCAAGCTTGTGCCACAGCCTGGGCGCAGTTTGAATATCTGGGCCCATGAGTATTTTATCTGGAGGCCTGCACTTCTGCAGCCAGATATAGAAATCTAAGATACCCAATTAGCAGAGTACTTCTGTCTGCAGAAGCACAAGCCCCTGTGTAGCCTGCAATTCTGTAGACACCAATAAAATTGCATAGTGGGTAGGGGTGGATCCAAGATGGCAATCCAAAGATAGGCTGCTACAGGAGGGGAGTACCTCAGATTCATGAATCTAATACTGAACCATGGAGATTGCCTATCAAATTAATTATTTTTTATTATGGAACTATTCTACTGTTTTTGTGCATTAAACAGCCTCCAAAAAGTAAGCACTTTTGATTTCATTGACATTACTTATATGCACAAAAATGGCGAATTGCCCTAAAAATATTAAACAGATAAAGGCTTACTTTAGGGGTTCAGGTGGAGGACGGTCCGGATCAATGCCAGGAGCATGGGCAGTAAAATACCAGAGCTCCAGGCAATGCTAGTGGAGGGAGCAGTAGACATGGTGGCAATTACTGAGACATGGGCCACCCAGAGGCATGATTGGGACCTAAATGTAGAGGGCTACACAATGTTTAGAAAGGATAGGGGAGTGGGAAGGGGGGGTTGCATTGATAGTCAAAAGAAAGACATAGTGGTCTGTGGAATTGAGGAGGCGGGGGATGTGGAGGCGATGTGGTAACCCGCAAACAAGGGGGGGGTAAAAGATTGAAAATAGGGGTGGTGTACAGACCCTATGCAATGGAAGCGGACCTGGAGGATGAATTGGCTGAGAACATTAGAGGTCACTGTGGCCTTGGAAAGGGCAGGGTTGTGGTCATGGGTGACCTGAACATGCCAGGGGCAAACTGGGGCACTATGACATCCTCGATGGCCAGTTAACAGAAATTGATGGAAGTCTTTCAGTATGCTTTCTCAGTCCAGCATGTGGGGGAGCCTACCAGGGAGGACCGGATACTGGATGTTGTCCTAGCAGACAATGACCAGATAAGGGGCCTGGAGGTGAACAGTCCACTGGTAGGCAGTGACCATGCCATGGTCTGGTTTCTTATGCACCTAGGGGGAGAAGAAAATCACACTAAGACAGTGGTAATATATTTCAGGGGATGGACTTTAAGGGCATGGGAAGGATTCTTGGGCAGTGCTTGGAGGACATAAGGCCAGATATGGATGCTGGTTGCTTGTGAGAGACCATTAAGAAGGGGGTGCAGGAGGCTACAAGGGCCTGCGCAAAGGTAAGGTGCAAGCAATTTAGGGTCAGAAAGCCGTGTTGGTGGACCGGAGGTGCAGGAGGTGGTGAGGGAAAAAAAGGTTGCCTGCATGCGCTTAAAATGCTCAAGAGGGGTAAGGAAGAGGGGAGAATATGAGTTACTGCCCAGGATGGTCACCAGGGTGGTAAGGGGGCCAAGGCGAGGAAGGAGCAAAACCTGGCCAGGGATCCATGGGGGGGGGTTCTATAGATACATAAGGGAGAAAAGAAAAACAAGGGCATAGATCAGCAGGATTAGGACTGGGGAGAATTGGGTGCAGGAAGTTGGGGAACAAGCAGAGGTACTAAATGAGTACTTTGCCTTAGTCTTTACTGAGAGAGGCGGGGGATCCTTCCATCCTGATGGGAGGGAAGGGGAGCCTACAGAACTGGGAGGTCAGTTAGAGACTGAAGGACTGGAAGAGGCTAGGGCAGGGGATGGGCCAAATCTAGAGGGGGAGGGGTGGGTGCATGAGGAGGAGGGAGGGGAGGGTGAAATCACAGTGGATAGGGTGAGAGAGGCCCTCCGGTCACTAGAGACTGAGAAGGCACCGGGGCTAGATGGGCTGCATCCAAGGGTACTGAAGGAACTAGTGGATGTGTTGGCAGCTCCATTGGCCTCGCTCTTCAACATCTCTCTGAGGACAGGGTGGGTGCTTCAAGATTGGAAAGTGGCTCATGTGGTATCTATCCACAAAGGGGGTCCAGAGAGGAGATGGGGAATTATAGGCCTGTTAGCCTAACATCTGTGGTAGGTAAGGTTATGGAGGGCATTATGAAGGAGAGGCTTGGGGGCAGCTGGAAAGGTTAGGGCACCTGGATTCCAGGGAGGTCATGCCAGACCAACCTGGTGGAATTTTATGACTGGGTGATGGGTGCCCTGGACCGACATAGGCCGGTGGACATCCTCTATCTGGATTTCAGTAAGGTGCTTGATTCGGTACCCCATAATGGCCTGCTAACAAAGCTGGGGGGAAGGGGAGGGGAAGTTGCTCAGTTGGGTGGAAAATTGGCTTATGGGGCTAATACAGAGAGTGGTGGTTGGAGGGATAGTCTCCACCCCCAGAGGGGTCACCAGTGGGGTCCCCCAGGGTTCGGTCCTGGGGCCACTCCTGTTCAATTCCTATGTCTTGGACATAGGGAGAGGTGTTAGGAGTAGGCTGAGTCTCTTTGTGGATGACTCAAAACTGGGAGCACTGGTGGACGGGGAGGAGGGGAAGGGTGAGAGGCCCTCCATGGTGATCTGGATACCCTGGGAGGGTGGTCAAGGAAGTGGGGATTGAAGTTCAATGCAGGGAAATGTAGGGTGTTGCATCTGGTGGTCAGAAACTTGGGCCATGCAAACACCCGGGAAGGGTCCACTGCAAGCCACATTGGGCAAGAGGGACCTAGGGGTAGTGGTAGACAGCAAAATGAATAATACTGAGAATTGTCAAAGAGCTGCAGCAAAAGCAAACAGGCTACTGGGCTGCATAACCAGGGGAATTACCTCCAGGAAGAGAGAGGTGATCCTCCCTCTGTATAATGCCCTGGTTAGGCTGCATCTTGAGTACTGTGTGCAGTTCTGGAGACCCCACCTTAAGAAAGACATAGCACTGCTGGAGAGGTCCAGAGGAGGGTGATCAGGATGATTCAGGGCATGGAGGGTAGGCCCTATGAGGAGAGACTGGAAGAACTCAAGCTGTACACATTGGAAGAGAGGAGGGACGGAGGGACATGATAGAGGTCTTCAAGTATGTAAAGGAGATTAATAAGGACAGAGCCAAGGAGGTGTTCAGGCTTAAGAAGGAGGGAACTACCACGGGACACGAGTGGAAGCTGGAGGGGGGGAAGTACAGGGGGGAGCACAGGAGACACTACTTCACTGAGAGGGTGGTGGAACCATGGAATGCACTGCCCAGGAGTCTGGTGGAAGAGAACACAGTGGAAGGATTCAAGAAGGGTTGGGACAGGTACGGGGGATACTGAAGCCGGAGAAGACACCTCTGAGTTTGGGGAAGGAGGAGGAGCAAGCTTCCAGTAGGGGTCTGGCTTCCAAGCAGACACGATAGACCATGAGGTCTATTCTGCTGGCTTTTACTATGTTACTGTACAAAGCCAGAAGGGGGTTAGTACTAAATGACTATCTACCAGGAAGACTCAGAGTGTTCCCAGCTCACCCAATACAGTTCTTCATTTAAGTAATCCCTTGGATGTTGTATTGAGGCCACAAAATAAAGGGAGAGGACGGGCATTAGATGCCCACAAAGATGGGAGCAGAAGTAGAATTATGGCAGGGATTGTGGGGTCCTCCTTTCTGCTCAAGAATAGCTCACAGCCGGTAGCACTAAACACTTTGATAATAGCAGAGGATGTAGTGCTGCAGGAGGGCTTGAATACAAATGAACTGACAGAGACTCTAGCTAAAGCTGTAGAATCAGAGCTTAATGAAACCTCCCAAGCAATGAATGAGAACACAGAGGAGGTAGAGGATCAGCAGCGCTCTTAAGGAGAGCAAAGTGAAGTGGGAGAAATGGATGGCTTTTCTATAAGTAAAGAGGTGAGTCCTAGCTTGAATACCCAAGAGGAAATAAATCTGCGACATCACAGCAAGTTCAAGAAAATGCCAGCAGCGCAGATAGCGCTGTGCAGAATGCCTCTGCAGAATTAATACAAGCTCAAAATTCTGAACAAAGTTTCTATTTAAACAAAAACTTTTTAAAGAGAAACTAAAGAATGGGTCCAAATCTATGGATATGTCAGTGGTTGTATTTCAAACCACAAAGACTGATGTGGAAAAATCTCATGTCAATATTAACCATAGTAATGCAGAGAATGACAATGAGATAAGACAAAATATGATATCTACAGGGGCAGTTATGGGGAACTCGGGAGAGCTCTTCCCAAAGTCAGGTATCCACCTCAGACAGGGCAGAAAGTGAAACCCTACTGACCCCCAGTGGTACTTAGCATGCATTACAAGAAGGTAAGTGGAGGCGCACAGAATTGACAGAAACAATTTATTTGATACAAGGAGCAAAACAAAAAGACAAACAAATACATAGCAAAAACCAAAAAAAAGGAAAAAGAGGGTAATACAGAAGATTTTCTTAGGGATCTATTGGAAGTAGTTAGATCTGGCTTTGTGACATTCAAAATAAAATAGCAGATGTACAAAATGAAATTAAATGCATAAAGGGAGAAGTACAAGTTTTAAACAATAGAATGTCTCATTTTGAAGAAAGACTTTCAAGCATAGAGGATGGAATCCCAGAAATTAAAAGATCTGGGAGTACCAAAAGGGGAACTAACAAAACGACAAGAAAAACTATTGAACTTGGAGTGGCAGTCTTGAAGAGATAATTTGAGTTACCTGAAGAGGTTGAAAAATCAGATATGATGATTTTTTTGTGAAAAATAGTTGACAGAACTACTGGGAAGGAGATACCCAGAAGAAAAGTAAAGTTAGAAAGGGCACATAAATCCCAAATCAGACAAAACTAAAATTGTAAACACCCCAGAGTGGTCTATGTTAAATTGCATAGGTACCCAGATGAGAAAAGGTATAACATGAAGTAAAAAAGAAGAAGCCCCTGCTCTTTGAGAATAACCAGACTTTAATATTTCCAGATATAGGGCCTGAAATTCAAAGGAAAAGAAGTATATATAAAGATAATAAAAAATGTTTATGGGACAAACAGATATCATTCTCCCATCTGGCTCCTACTACCTTAAGGATTGTATATACAGTATGGGGAGAGCAAAAACTGTGGAACCTTCAAAAGAAGCTGGGAAATACGTATGCCAAGTTCTGAATTTAGGATCAGACTCTCTGAAAAAATTAATAGGAGCAGGAGGGGATCCTCCTAGAACTAAGGCTCAACCAATTCAATTATATATATATATATTTATATATATATGTATGTATGTATGTATGTGTGTGTTAGTGTATGTATGACACATGATCACATATGGGAAATAGAAAGAGAGAAAGCAAGGTAGGCAAGTGAAAAAATCATAATTAAGAAAAAAACAGAAATAAGAAATGATAAAATGTATAGGTGCTCACACAAGTGGAGGAGATTGTTTAACCAAGAAAGGCACAGTAGGCTGAAGCATGTTTCCAGGTGCAGCCTGGAAGCACAAGGAAGTTAAGTGACTTGCTTAGGGTCACACAGTATGCAAGTGGGAGCTGTGAGATTCAAACCCAGGTCTCCAGGTTTGCAGCTTACAGCCATAAACCACAGTATTATACTGACCATTCAAAACAGTAGCACTAGAGAAGTAAGGCTCCATTTTGTAGTATTTGAGGGGTGTTAAGGTCTATGAGAGGACAGACTGTTATCAGCTTGGGGAGGGACAGAGGATGTAAAGGCAGGAACACAGTAAGGGGTAAAGGGAAGTCAGTAAATAGCTCCAGGGAGCTCAAATGTAACCTTAAGGATGGGGATAATTGCTTATTTCTTTTACTAAATGAATGTAATGGTAGAAAAGAGAAAAGATACTCAAAACCAAATGGTGACTCATTATTTGAAGTATTATAGGTACGATAAGTGTCCGGTTATAACAATAAGAGGCTCTTACATTATAAGAGCACGTTATGGGGACTATCTTGGACTTACAGTCCAGGGTGGCAGTTGCCGCCGGATTGTCAGGGTGGCCATAGCAGTGGAAAAAGTAGGCAGCCATTGTCCCAGGTTCTTCAGGGTAGCCGTTGCCACCAGATCGTGAGGGCGGCTGTAACCACAAAAAGAGGAAGCGGCCGTTGCTGCAGGTTCTCCAGGGTGGCCATTGCCGCCGGATCGTCAGGGCGGCCATAGCCACGGAAAGTGGATCAGCAGTAAATTGAGGCAGACAATCCTGGTGCAGGGTGCCAAAATTCAACTGTATTATGATATAAAAACAGAGTCCAGAACTAACTATCTTGGGACTATCTTGGACTTCCAAAAAGCCCATCCTCCTGCCCTCCACCTCTACTTCTTAAATCCTCATAAATCAATCAATCAATCAATCAAATTCTTAATTTATCCAGGTTAACACCATTGAGCAAGTTCATTTACAAGGTGGACCTGCATTACACAAGTCAAGTAACAATGCATTTATATACAGACAAATAGACAGTAGATGCAAGAGTACAACAGTACAGGTAGGCCTGCAATAGACAGGATAAGTAAAACTACATTTGGGTTCAGGTAAAAGACAGTCGGTAAGGGTATACATAACAATAGGGTAGCAAGTCAGTAAAAATTTATACCAGAAACGACATACATGGTTTAGTATTCCTGTAAGGTAAAGGCATTATAGTCCAGCAAAGAGATTAGTTGAAGTGGATGCTACAAGCGAAAAGACATACATAGTCAGTTTAAAAAGACCCAGGCATATCAAGGGGGAGACATGGGTTGGGAGAAGTGGGCAGCCAGTCGGGGGGGGGGTCTGGAACCGGGATAACACTAGGAGCGAAGGAATGAGATGCTGTGGGTATACAAGGAATAGGTGGGTGAGAAAGGGTGAGATTTAGGGCAGTAGATAAGTAGGTGGCTCAGGGACAAGTTATGCACTGATACAAGAAGGAAGGAGGATGGGAAAAGCAGGGAGGATGTGGAAGGTGGGGTGTAAGTAAGCTAGGATCATTGGAAGCAGTTGCAGGCTTCTGTAATATATTTTGAGTATACGGTCTTAAACACAGTAATACTAACAGGAGTCCTCAGTTTCCATGATTTCTGTAGCACATTCCAGAGCTAGGATCAATGGAAGCAGCTGCAGGCTTCTGTAATGTATTTTGAGTATAAGGACTTAAACACAGTAATACTAACAGAAGTCCTCAATTTCAGTGATTTCTGTAGCACATTCCAGAGTGACGGTATACCGAATCCTATGGCAGCTCTCCCAAAATGTATTAGGGCTTTGGGCACTTTCAGAGAAATCAGTGAACAGCTTCTTAGGGCATAGGTTCCAGGCATATTGAGAGTCAGGCATTCAACAATGTACTGCGGAAGTTTGCCAGTGATAGCTCTGTATGTCCAGAAAGCTGCATTTTTATTTTGTCTGTAGTGTAGGGAGGTCCAACCTACGGCCGCATATAAAGAGCAGTGATGGGTGGAGAAGGGGAGACCAGTGATGAAGCGCAGGGCTCTGTGGTAAAGTATGTCCAATTTACCAAGGTGTGAAGTAGCACATTGGCTGTATATAAAGTTGGCGTA
Organism: Neoceratodus forsteri; assembly: GCA_016271365.2. Classification (NCBI taxonomy): domain Eukaryota; kingdom Metazoa; phylum Chordata; order Ceratodontiformes; family Ceratodontidae; genus Neoceratodus; species Neoceratodus forsteri. Next base: position 273,843,922 of record JADMNL010000024.1, read on the forward strand.
ATCAATTAGGGAAAGGAACGTAGACTGAACTAGCTGTCTCTTGGCCTCTGTAGTTAGTAGGCAGTTTAACCTGAAGAAAAGACCTAGTCTCTGCCTCAGTTTTTTTAACAAATCCTCCAGGTGGTCTGCAAAGGAGAATTTGAAGTCTAGCCAGACCCCAGGTATTTGAATTTCGGCACAAATTCCAGGGTTTCTCCTAGGAGGGTGGTGATGGAGGGGTAGAGCAGGGTAGGCTGCATGGTTAATAGGTGAAAATAGCATTGCCTTTGTCTTTTTGGCATTAAGTAGCAATTTTTTACTAAGGAGCTGGTATTGAAGTATGTTGAAGTCAACTTGCAGGTTGGTACAGGCAGTTTCAGGAGTTGTACGGCTTAGGTAGATCACTGTATCATCTGTGAACAGATGAAGTTTCACCTCATTGATGCCTGAGTCTATATTGTTGATGTAGATGGCAAATAGGAGTGGCCCCAGGATGGATCGCGGGACGCCTCTTTAACATATTTGAGGGGAGAGTTCACTGCCTGACCTGTTGGTGCTATCAGAAAGGTAGTTGTGGAACCAACGCAAGGAGGTAGAATCTAGACCAATAGCTCTTAATGAGGAAAGAAGGAGGCTGTGGTCGACAGTGTCGAAGGCCTTACTTAGGTCTAGAAAAATGTTGCAGGCAAATTTTTGTTCTCTAGCTCGCACTGCCAGTCATTTGTCACCTTGGCCAGGGCTGTGATTGTACTATGTTCAGTTCTGAAACCAGATTGCATTGGGTTTAGCAGGTTAGTATCATCTATGAAAAATTTCAGCTGGGCATTCATGATTTTTCCAGAAGTTTTGATAGCACCGGGAGAAGAGAGATGGGCCTGTAGTTGTTTAGATCACAGGGGTCTCTGCATTTAAACAACGGAATAACATGTGCAGTCTTCCACAGTTTGGGGAGGGTCCCTTGTGAAAGGGACAAGTTAAATAGATGCATAATAGGTACGGCCAAAACATGATAGGCAATCTTTAGGTAGTATGGATCGAAGTTGTCAGCCCCAGCACTTTTTCTGGTGTCCAAGTGGAGGAGGAGATCTTCGACCTCTTTTAGTGAGGCAGGAGAGAATGAAAAGACTGCATCTGAGGGACTAGATTCTGAAGGTTACGTGGTATGCTGGGAGCATAGGTTGCGTGCAGGTGAGTTATCAAAAGCTAGCCCTGCAGTAGCAAAGTGATTGTTCAAGGCTTGTAGTATCTCTTTATTGTTGTTGATAGTTACATTGTCAGAAATAATTTTTGAGGGGAGAGTGTTTCCTGTGGTATTACCAGAAAGTTCTTTTATTGTGGACCAGAACTTGGTAGGACAGTTGAGGCAATTGTCGAGTTCAGATGATAGAAGTTGGACTTGGTTCCCCGAATTAGCTTTGTACAGTGGTTTCTGGCTGTTCTGAAAAGATGCCAGTCTTCGCTTTTGGGATTTGCGTGCTAGCTTCCAGAGCTTGTCTCTTTTAGTAGCTGCCTTGATGTTGCTGTAAACCAACGGCACTTTCTAGCCTTTATGCGGCTTTTGACTAAGGGTGCGTGGGTGTTAAGAGTGCTGGATACAATTTCGTGGAAAATGGCATATGCTGTTTCTACTGATTTGGCTAAATAAAAGGTCTGCCAAAGCAGGGAGACTTTCAGGTCATTGATATATGCAAGTGGGTCAAAATTCTGTTTTGATCTTTTGGTATAGAACTTTGCTGAGGCTGTTGGTTTAGGGACTGCTCTTATGCCAGCAATAAAGCAATGGTCACTAACATTGGCAGAAAAGATCCCAGCATGGGAGAAGAAAGGAGTTTGCTTACTAGAAGTACATTTAATAGTGTACTTTTTGTAGGGTTTTTCTTATTGATATGAGTAGGTTCATTAATAAGTAGAGTGAGCCCATGAGAGTCACAGAAGGATTTAAGTGGACGAGATGCGCTTGACAGCCAGTCGTAGTTAAGGTTCCCTAGTATAACTGTTTTCATTGTGTCGGTACTCATAGTAGATGATAGGTGGGACAGGAGCTGTGACCCCAAGGATGGGGGTCTATAACATGCTATGACATGAAGGGCCATTGATGTAGATATTTCAATTTTTAAGGACAGGCATTCAAAGGCATTGGCAATTGATGTAGTGTCAACTGTAGCGACCGTAAACTTGTCCGTAACATAGATGGCTACACCACCACCTCTGGTTAGTCTATCGGCTCTGAATAACAGATAGTTGGGGATATTGACCTCTTTGTCTGGTGTGGATGGACAAAGCCAGGATTCAGATATGACAAGTACAACCGGCTCCGTGTGGATAGCCCAAGCCTGTATTGAGGTGAGTTTCTTTAATAGGTTACACACATTAACATGCCTAAAGCTGATACCTTTATACTTCATGACTTCAGATGGTGAAGAAATTGCTTGTATAGGACCAGGGTTAAGTTTAACATAACCTGAGCATAGCAAGAGGAGGAGTACAACTTTCCTCAGGGCAATAAGTGGTAATTTGGAAGAACTAAACCTTCTTTGGCTAGTGGAAGTATTGGCATAGGAATGCAAGGACCTATTCTTTATACTGTTCAGTCCTAGTGATACACATGCTAAGACCCTAGCCGTATGACACCGGTAGATGCAGGTACTGGGCCGAATAGGTAACATTCCTTGGGTAGGTAACGAATGCCGGTGGCTGTCTGAGAGGGAGACTCAGCTGAAAGTGGGTCATGACAACTTGGGGGCATAGCATGAGTTGTATAGGGACTCCATGAGTAGACATTCTTGCGATAGGGGATATGAGTCCTCTTTGGGGTAAATTCCATCTGGCGTGTACCCTAATAAGGGTAGGGTACACAAGGTGGTAAATAGGTAGAGCCAGATTGCAAGTTCCATGGTTAAAGTCTGGGGGTCAGAAAGAGAAGCAGTTGTAAGGGCTTAATCTGGGCAGGGTATCACCAGGTAAGGCTACGCACCACGGGGTCTGAAAATGGATATAGGTGCCGATACCACTTGAAGGGAGCAAGGAGATGTTTCTATGGCACAGCGACTAGAGATAGTTATGAGAAGTCGTAAACCTGATCTAAGAAGTATCACCAGCTAAGGCTACACACCACAGGGTCAGCAAAGGGATGTAGGTGCTGAAACCACTTGTAGGGAGCAAGGAGAATTTACTATGACACAGCGACTAGGGACAGTAATAAAAAGTCACAAATCTAGTCTGAGATGAGTGGTAGAGAAGACTGCGGTGGGTTAGTTAGGCTGGGACACTTGAACCTGTAGCAGCAGCCCAAATTTTATATGTCTGTGGACGTCCTAGGGAGGCAGGGAGGATAGATTTGTAGGAAAGCCAATGGCAGGAGAGCGGGCAAGGAGGTCTATATAATAATGGTCAGGAGGGGATGGGTGTGTGGTGGGTGAAATTGTGGTGCCTGCACCTCTCTGGGTCTGGAGTCCAAGCAAGTGGTCTCAAGCGGTGGCCTCGGAAGCGCTGACCGCCCAGTGGCTGTGGTTCTTGCGGCGGATGAGCTGGGAGCCTTGGAGGGTTCTCGGCTGAAGGGGAAGAGAAAGCGAAGCCAATTAATACTGGTCCCAGATGATGGTCGAGCTACTCAGTGATAAAACTAATTTACAAATGAAAGGGGTCGATTTCCTTGGTACGCTGAAGTCTGGGCGGCAGTTACAGAGGCAAAGGAAAGGGCTGTTTCACTTAATCAATCTAGCAAGAGCAGTTTTCAAGTATCACAGCTTTTTTTAGGCAGTTTACAGGCAGATTCTAACAAAATAGGCATACATTAGCAAGCATAAGTAAAAAAGCGCCTTTTTAGCTCAGAGACAGAGAAAAGATAAGAAGGGTGAAGGACCAATCGGAGCAAATAGGAGAAAGCGCTCACCCCAATTGGTTTGCAGCTGCCGTACCTCTCTGGGTCTGGAGTCCCGAGCAAGAGGTCTTGGGTGTAAGCTTGAAGCGCCGATCGCCCGTGGTCATGGGGTTCTTACAAGGCGGATGAGCTGAGCCCTGGAGGGTTCTCAGCGGAAGTAGTGGGAAAGAATTAGCATGGTCAGCCTTATGAACATCAGAAGGGATTGGAAAGCTTTAGAGAGGGAGGAGCAGGGAGGCAAAGAGAAGAAACTGAGCAAAGAATATCTGATCACTACAAGCATAACTTGATATGAGCAAACTGGTGAGACAATATAGTGTCGAATTTTTGGGCTAAGATGGAAAAAAGGGCAGTAGGTGGAAAACTTGAACAAACTGTGTATTTCGTCTGGTATTCAGACATTGTTGGTACTGCTTTTATGGGTGGTCATTCAGGGGAAATTGCATTGTGATCAGGGTGTTGGGGGAGTAAAGAAAAAAATCAAGGACTACAAATGAAGGAACAGTAGGAAGTACTGGAAAGCAATGACATCTACGTAATAATCTATTATATAGTGATGTGTGTTCCTTGTGTTAGCATAAGTATAAGGTGTTCAAGGGTGGATGGTGTTCTGAGTTTCTTGAGTTTCGCATACAGTATAAGGTGTTTATTCTAGGGTACTGTGGATGCTTAAAGTATGGGGAAATCGTAAAAGGTACTGTGGATTCTATGATGCTGAGAACAGGGGAATCGCTCAAGGGTCAGTGATCTATAATCACTTATTTTTCTATATCATATGCGCACAAAACCAAAGGAAAATGGGCCTGGATTCTATAGTAATGTGATTGGGGGAATCAATTGAAGACCTGTGATTTAAATCATATATTTTGGTATTGTATCAGAACAAAACCTAACAGTAGAAATCCTTAAATAGGTACAATTGAGGGGAGATCTGTCTGTGCTAGGCCTTAGGGAAAATGGAGGGGCAGCCAAATTGGAAGGGCCGATGAACCAGAGTGGAGGCAGGTCAGGGGCATGGTCCACAGGCTGCAAGGACATGGAGCATCTTTGGAAGGGTGGTAGGGTGCACTGGTTGTGGGTCAGCCATGATACTAGCTATAGCATGGAAGAAGAGGGGCTGCATGGTATGTAGGCAACTCTCACAAGGGAGGAGGTGTGAGGAAGTGAGATAGACGCTAGGATGGGCAAGGGAGGGGTAGGGTGGAGGACAGGAGGGGATCCGCTGAGGGGGTAAGTTGGGGGTAGAAGAATGAGCAAATGGGAAGTTGTAGGGGGACAAGGAGCAAATACAGCAATAGACAGGGGAAGATGGGATGGGGACTGGAAGAAATCAAAGGAGTACGCAAGCAGGGATGGAGGGGTTGAGGAGGGCACAAGGGGAGTTTCAGGGTTCTCAGGTAGAGGCAACAAGAGTCACAAGAAGGACCAGGGGGAATGGCAGGAGATAAGATTTAAAGGTCCAAATCCTGCGCAGAAGGAAGAGATAAGAAAGCAGGGGGAGGAGCCCCAGTCAGAGGGATCCAGACAGTAGGCATAGAGCTGAAAAAGAGATTTGCACCACTACTTAGGAGTTACAGGAGACACAAACGTGAAAGATGGTTCAGTAGAAAGGGACAAAGGGGACACCCCTTTGGGAAAGAACCTAGAGTGTAGCAAACATAAAGATAAGGGCACAAGGGTGAACACATCCCAGAAAGGGCTAACCTTCCAGGAGGGGAGGCAGTGAGCTCAGGTTTAGAGGGGCTAAGACAAGACAGGAATGGAGAAGCAACCAGATCACTGGGAAATTCAATCAAGGCATGGGAAATGACAGGGCAAAGGGGAGGGATAGAGCTTGCAGATAGTGGGGGCAGAGGTGGGTGGTTTAGCAGAAAACACCTGTGGGGGGGCATGGTGCATGTGGAGCGCAGGGGGAGATCAGTATTCAGGGAGATGTGATAGGTAAAGGGGAAAGTGAGGAAAGAGTAACAAATGGGATGCAAGGGAATGGGAGATGGATAGAAGAGAAATACATGTAGAAGGTAAAGGAGAGCAGGGTCTTACTTGTTAGGGACCCAATAATAGAAGGAATCCGATGGGGGGGGGCAGGGGGTTGAGTGCCTGCCAGGTATGATGGCAACAGAGGTAATTCACTATATTCCCTCAAGGAGGAAACATCAGGATGGGAAAACACATCTGATGTTCCACCTGGGAACAAAGGATCTGGTGGGAAATAGCCTGTTGGAGGTGCAGGCAAGATTTAGAGCACTTGCTAGATACTGCAGCAGTCTGGAATTCCAATCTGTGGCTTTTTCGGAGGTGTTGCCCATTCCAAAGGCAAGTACTGAAAGCAGGCTGAGGACTAAGGAGTTTAATGAATGGCTGACAGGATGGTGCACACAGATGGGGTATGGGTTAGTAGGGGACTGGGGAACAACGTGGGGGGATGAGAGCCTATTTGCCCCAGATAGACTTCACCTGAATAGGGAGGTGCAGCAGTGCTGAAGAGCAAGTTATGAGAGTTCATAGAAGAAACATATAAGTTAAACTAAATCGGGGTTGGAAAAAATCCACACCACAAAACAGGAGAAGACAGGAGAAATGGGGCTACCAGCCTCCTCAGGATAGAGACAGAATGTTGGGCAAGATAGTGTCAATTGAAAGGGGGAGGATGGGGGGAACTTGGTGGAAGGGCTTAGCAGCGAACGCCAGGAGCCTAGGGAACAAAATGGTGGACTTGGAGGCCATCATGGGGGACAAAGGGCTGGATATAGTAGCAATGAGTGAGACTTGGTGGACAGAATATTATACCTGGGAGATGTCTATCCCCAGCTACAGACTGTTTAGAAGAGACAGGGAGGGCAAGTTGGGGGGAGTTGCTTTATACATCAGGGACGACATAAGAGTAACCGAGGAACAAGAGGAGGATGGCGAGACTGAGCTACTGTGGGTAACACTAGACAGGAGGACTGGAGAATCCTTGCGACTGGGGGTGGTATACAGACCACCTATGTAGGGGGAGGAGGGGGACAGACAGCTAATTCAGGCAGTCATGAGAATGGCCCTAAAAGAAGAACTACTACTAGTAGTAGGACCTAAATCTCCCAGATATAGACTGGGGAATCCCAGATGCAGTATCGACTAGGAGCAGGGAGATACTAGCTGCACTGCAGGGGGTATTTTTACAACAGCTAGTCAGGGAGCCAACTAGGGGAACAACCTGCTGGACGTGGGCCTAACAAATGGGGAGAGTGTGGAGGAAGTGCAGGTGGGTGAAGTTTTGGGCACCATCGATCACAGAACTGTAAGGTTCGGGGCTAGGGCAGGGAGGGAGACAAATCGAACCAGTACTACACTCATGGACTTCAGACACACAGATTTCGACAGGATGAAAAGAATAGCAAGGCCAGGCAACCCAGATCAGAACAGCCATCTACTGGCTTCAAGACAGCTACAAAGTGAAATGGAAGTCCTTAGAAATGGTGAAGGAGGGGCTCGAGCAGATAAATAAGCATCTTTTAGCTCACCCTAGAACACTCCAGTCTGGAGAGGATCTCAATCCCTTTACAGAAACGATAATTAACTGTTGATACGAAGTACTGGAAGATAAGCGGCTCTCCCATTGGAGACCGCTCGTATACTCAATCCCATTCCTGCTAAGCTTTATACCCACTCAAATGGACTTGGGATACCGTAGATGGGAGCATAAGGGCCTGCACCTAATATGGCAGATGTTGGAAAGGGGAGTGGTAACCCCCTTTTCAGAGCTAACCAAGAGATACAATTTATCCAATCAGGACAGGTTTAGATATTTTCAAGTCCAGCATTTAATAGAGACACTACCTGCATATGGCTGGTTAGACCCCCCACGTGAGATTTTATCCCTACTTAAGACAGCCGTTCAGGACCAGATGCCCTTGGAGCACTTAATCTCAAAATATATACAGCTTTAATAGCCTACTCGACCCCGCCAAATAGCAGAATGAGACTCTCCTGGGAAAAAGATATAGGGACACAAATTCCAGATCATCTCTGGGACAGGCATACAGAACATATTAGATGGGGCTTGAGAGCTACCCAGTGCAAGGAATTTAGCTGGAAAATAACAGTGCGATACTTTAGAACCCCTCTCATCGAAGCGAAATTTCAAAAGGGCCGTCTACCGGAATGCTGGAAGGGTTGTGGTACCTCCCCAGCTGCACTGTTCCACATAATGTGGGACTGTCCAAAATTATCCTCTTTCCTATCACAATTTGAGCAAGCCTTACAACACATCTTCTCACCAGAGATTAAGGTGAGCCACTTTCTACTTCTATTCTCGGACTATCCTGAGGGCTGTAGAGACACACAAAGCAGAATTCTACTTAAACTGGCGATTCTTGCAACCCAAAAAGCCATAACTAGAAAGTGGCTTTCTCCGAACCAAATACGATTGGTCCAATGGCAGGAGATAATGATCCAGATTTACCAAATGGAACGCAATACGGCCCTTTTGAACAAAACTTTAAACACTTTTGAATTAATTTGGAGGAGATGGGTTATTTATATAATGCCTCTGAGACCGGATTTTATCCCTTAAAACAAAAAGTTATAAGCCAATTAACTGAATTATTACCATTGAGAATGTCACTGTGGTTACTTGTTGTCATGCACTCTTTCTTACTACCTTATTTTAAATGTTTGATAATTTTTCTCATTATCTGAACAAACATGTAACAAATAATATGAATATCTATAATATCGAAAGTCTTCTAATGTATTGCTCTACATAACTGATTCTAAGAATGTGCAACTTATGTGTATAAAGTTATGTCTGTGAGTCATGTACTGTAGATTGAGAAAACTTAAACTAAATAAAGTTTAAAAAAGAAGAAAAGGATAGCAAGGGAAGCAATGGAGGAAATGGAGAATACATGGGTAGTGGAGGAGTTATGGCAATCTATTAAAGGAGTGCTACTGAAAGCCACAGAAATGTGCATAAAAAAGATTAAGAAGAGCAGAAGGAGGAGGAGACCGGTTTACAAAGGAGGAAGCAGGGGCAGTCAGGGAAAGGAGGAAGGCTTTCAGAAAATTTAAGGGGACACTCAGCGAGGAAGATAGGGAGGCTTATAGGGAAAAGAGGAGACTGGCAAGGCAGAAGACAAGGAGGGCAAAAACAGATAATGAGAAGAAAATAGCTAAAAAAGCCAAAAGGGGGACAACATTTATTTTTCAGATATTTCGGGGAGATGAGGAGGGCAAGGCAAGGGATTGCTAGGCTGAGGAGGAAGGGAGGGATAAAATTGGAAGGGGATTGTGAAAAAGCAGAGGTATTGAATAAGTACTTTTGCTCAATATTTATGGAGGAGGAAAAGAGTAGTGGACCTGAGCTAAAGGTGAAGGGGAGGGAGGGAGGGCAAAGGGGTGAATCAGAGCTCTTTCACTGTGGAGAGGATTAGGGAAGAACTAGAAAGATTGAGGGTGGAAAAGGCAATGGGGCCAGATGGGTTACACTCCAGGGTGATCAGGGAATTGAAGGAGGAGTTGACCGCCCCATTAACAAGGCTATTCAGCCAGCCTGGTGGTGCTGAGGGTTGAGGAGCTGGACGCCACACCTCGCGCACGCCTGTGACCTGGGTTCAGGAATGACCTCGGGCCACCAGAGGTCAGCAGGGGCAGGAGAGGATCAAGCATCCATAGGACTGCTCTTCTGGAGGTGGGGGGGATGCAGTCTGCCACAACTTGGGCAACGTCTGTCGATAGATAGGGGTGGCACATTGTGGAAACCAAAATAAGGGGGTATGGGAGCTTTGGTGGACATCCTGTGGGATGGTACGGAAGTGTGCCCATCACATGCTGGATGTCATTGCATGTCCAAGCTCCCAGAGACCAAGAAAAATGTGAAAAGCCCTGGCACCTGGGTAGGCAAAGGCCTGCCTATCCAACTCACCCACGCTCACAGTTGGACTTTCCCATCCAGTCTCCAAGTCCTACATCCCCCCAGCGGCAACTGGACTCTTCAGATAGAGCGCCAGCAGCAGTTACGGTGGCCCTTACCCGGGGGGGGGGGCTCCAGATCCGGGTAATCTGTCACCATGGAGCAACTAAGATGATGTCAGAAGTAAGGAGTGGGAGGTCTCAGACCAAGCGGGACTGTGGGTTGGACTCAGGCAGTGCTGGAGAAAGACCTAAGGAACTAGTGATAGGAGGAGTAAAAAGAATATACAAAAAACACCAAGGCTATTCAACTTGTCCCTAGATACGGAGAGGGTGCCAGAGGACTGGAAGAGGGCAGGTGTGGTGCCTTTGCACAAGGGAGAAAGTAGGGGAGGTGACAGAGAACTATCAACCTGTCAGCCTCACCTCAGTGGTGGGGAAGGTAATGGAGGCTCTAATCAAGGAGAGGGTTGTGGACTATGTGGAGGAGAGTGGCTTGCAGGACAGCAGACAACATGGTTTCACGAAGGGAAGGTCATGCCAGATGAACCTGACTGAGTTCTTCGATTGGGTGACTCAGGTGATCAACCAGGGAGGGACAGTGGATGTGTCCTATCTGGACTTCAGTAAAGCCTTCGACACTGTCCCTCACAGAAGGCTGGTGAGCAAGCTGGAAAGTCTAGGGGTGGGTGGAAAAATAACAAGGTGGGTGGAGGCCTGGTTAGCAGGAAGAACCCAGAGGGTAGTGCTAAACAGGGTGTACTCCAGGATGAGGGGGGTGAGGAGTGGAATGCCCAGGGGTCAGTTTTGGGACCTCTCCTTTTTAACATTTACATCAGCGATATAGCACAGGGTCTGAGGGGGAGGGTGTGCCTATTTGCTAACAATATAAAGGTCTGCAATAGGGTGGACTACCCTGGGGGGCGGAGGATATGTGGCAGGACGTGAAGATGCTCGAGGAGTGGTCAGAGATGTGGCAGCTGAAATTTAATGCCAAAAAATGCACTGTGATGCACATGGGAAGTAGAAACACAAGAGCAGGATACACCCTAGGAGGGGAGGCAATCAAAGTAACAGAACAGGAGAGGGATCTGGGGATCATAGGCTCACCCAATCTTAAGGTAGAAAACCAATGTAGCTGAGCGGTGGGTAAGTCCAATGGAATGTTGGCATGCATCAGCAGGGGCATTACTAGTAGAAGGAAGGAAGGAGGTAATAATGCCCCTCTACAAAGCCATGGTGATGCCGCATCTAGAGTACGGTGTCCAGTTCTGGAGACCACACCTCTGCAAGGACATAGATGGGATGGAGAGGGTTCAGAGAAGGGCAACCAAGATGGAGCAGGATATGCAAGGGAAGACATGCGAGCAGAGGTGTAGGTAGCTGGATCTGTACATGCTGGAGACTAGAAGGAAAAGGGGAGACATGATTGAAACTTTTAAATATGTGATGGGGCTCAAAAAAGTAAGGGAAGGGTGTTTACATAAGAAAAAGGAGGGGACCAGAACTAGAGGGCATAACCTGACGCTGCAGGGAAAAATATATAGAGGCAATGTGAGAGGTGATTCTTCACAGAGAGGGTGGTGGAGCCCTGGAACAGACTACCAGAAAAAGTGGTGGGGGCTGAATCGGTGGAGGGATTCAATATGGCATCGGACAGACATGGGGCTGAGTAGCAGGAGGGCAGGGGCTGGTGGGGGGAGGTGTAAGGGGGAAATAGGGCACTCTAGATGGGCCAGTGTGATTCTGTTCTGCCATCAAGCTTCTATGATTATTGAGGGTGAGTACCTGACTTGCTTAATATTAACATTATAAAAACATAGAAATCTGTTGGCAGAAAAGGACCCACCAGCCCATACAGTCTGCCCCTTTCTCCCTCCCCATAGATGTCTCTTATTCCTCCTCCCTTACTCCCGTCTTTTGCTCCCCCTTCCCCAGTATAGCTTCCAGTTCCCTTTATCAATTCCATTTTTTTAGCCCTCCGCTTCTTGCTTAAACTCATGTGATTATCCCATGCCTTCTTGAACTCCCCCACTGATTTTACCCCCACTCCCCACCCCTTCCGTCTGCATATTCCAGGGACCCACCACCTTCTCAGTAAAGTAGTGCCCTCTCACATTTCCTTTGACTTTACCACCCTCTAACTTTAAACTGTGTCCCCTAGTTTTTAGGTTTTCTTTCTCCCTGAATATACTCCCTTCCCTTCTCTTGCTTATTCCCTTCAGATATTTAAATGTTTCAATCATATCTCCCCTCTCCCTCCTTGTTTCCAGTGGATACAGGTCAAGCTCCTCCATCCTTTCCTCATATGTCCTCCCATGCGTGCCCTGCACCATTTTGGCAACCCTTCTTTGGATCCTTTCCACCTTATGTATGTCCCCTTGTAAGCGCAGTCTCCAAAACTGTACCCTATACTCCAGGTGTGGGTGAACCATGGACCTGTATAGAGGCATGATCACCTCCCTTCTTCTACTTGTAATATCCCGCCCTATGCCAGCATTCTGTTTGCCTTTCCAACCATCTTGTTGCACTGGTTTGCCACCTTTATGTTATCTGATATGATAATCCCCAGATCCCTTTTCTGCTCTGTTACCAAAAACCTCCTCCCCTCCCAGTGTGTAAGTGGCCCCTGGATTCTTGTGCCCTATGTGCTTCATTTTGCATTTCTTTGCATTAAAATTCAGTCGCCATCTCTCTGACCACCCCTCCAGCTTTATCAGATCATCTTTCATTTTCTACACACACACACACACCCCCAGTGTGTCCAGCCTATTGCAGATCTTTGTGTCATCCGTAAATAGGCACACCTTCCCATTTAGACCTTCCATAATATCACCAATGTAAATGTTAAACAGCATCAATCCCAATGCTGACCCCTGAGGTACCCCACTTGTCACCCCCTCCTTCCTGGAGTGAACCCCATTTACAACCACCCTTTGAACTCTGCCTTCAAGCCAGTTTTCCACCCAGTTTGTTAATTTTCTCCCTACCCCTAAACTGCTCAACTTGTTCACCAGTCTCTTGTGAGGGATAGTGTCGAAGGCCTTACAGAAGACCAGATAAGCCACGTCCACTGCCCCTCCCTGATCACACACCCCCATCACCCAGTCAGAGAATTTGATTAGGTTCATCCGACATGACCTGCCCTCCATGAACCCATGCTGGCTGTTGTCCTGCAATCCACCCTCTGTCAGGTACTGTACTAATCTTTCTTTTATGAGTGCCTCCATCAGCTTACCCACCACTGAGGTAAGACTGACTGGTCAATAGTTACTCGGCTCCTCCTTTCCTCCGCTCTTGTGCAATGGCACCATGTCTGCCTTTTTCCAGACCTCTGGAACTGTCCCACTGTCCCATAACATGTTAATCAGCCTCATTCCATCAACTTCTCCCTAATCTCTCGGAGTACCCTGGGATGCAGTGCATCTGGACCCATAGCCTTGTCCACCCTTAATTTATCCAGCTCCATCAATACCCTGCTCTCCTTGAAAGGGCTAGGGTCCACCTCTCTATCCTCCATTCCCCTTTCCCTCACCTCCGGTCCCTTCCCCTCTTTTTCAAATCGTGAAAACTGAGCTAAAGTACCTGTTTAGCAAAGCTCCTTTTTCTTCATCCCTCTCTATCAGAGCTCCCCCTTCCCTCTTAGTCTCACCATACCCTGTTTGCTCTTTCTTCTCTCACTGATATATCATGCTAGATTACAATATATTGACTTGGAATATTAGTGGTGTTAATATTTCATTAAAAGAAAAAGAATCATTAACTATAATAAAAAACATAACACAGACTGCTTGATGCTGCGAGAAACCCACCTAAGTGAGTTAGAATTTGGGAAGTTTTGTAAACTATGTGGTGGAACTGCAATCTACTAAGGATTAGGTGGTAAATCAAAAGGAACCACAATTATTTTTTCAACGTAATAAATGTGAAATTATTAACTTCAGCTGTAGGCAATCGTAACAGATACAGTATGTTATTGCATAAGTGAACTTAACTAGTGTTATTATAAACTTTGCTAGTTTATATGGATCAAATGAAGACTCCCCAGACTTCTTTACAAAGATTTTTCACCTGTCCTTCTCAGTTTCTACAACCATACATTATAGGAGGAGATTTCAACACAGTGTTAAATCTGAACCTGGAAAGATCAGGTTCCCACTCAGCCTTGTGAAAAGCTACTAAAGTTATTCTAAATAGTATGGAAGTGCTAGGAATTGTAGATATATGGAGATATAATACAAAAAAGGAACATCAATATTCTCATTTTTCAAACCGCCAGAACACGTATTCTAGAATTAGTTGAATTTTGGGGTTCTTTAGTATACTACAAGATATAGAAAACATAACATATGATGGTATGAACTTATTTGATCACTCTGAACTAAAATGTACTTTAAAACTACATCAAACAAGCATTTGTCAATGCCGAATGTTGCTTGCTTGTATGTGCTGTGTAGGTATTTGGAAGTCAGTGGAGTGCAAATATTGAAAATTTGCAAACTTACGAGCGTGCGTAGGAACTGCGCAACGCACGCTCATGAAACAGTCATTTTTAGGAAGTTTGTGACCATATTTTCAACATAGTCATTTTAAGACCTCTGCTCATGAACAGTGTCACTGCGATTTTCTTAATGTGTCCCATACATTGATTTTGCACACCGACTGAGCCATTGTGCGCCACATGGGCGGAAACACATTTTGGACGAGATGTGAAAAATGACAGCTGTACTGCTCATAAGGAGGTGTGGTAAAATGGCAATGTTGGAAATCTGGAGTGAAAATATTGAAAATTCGCAAACTTACGAGTGTGCGTAGGAAGTGCGCAACGCAGGCTCGTAAAACAGTAATTTTTAGGAATTTTGTCACCAAATTTTCAATATAGCTATTTCAAGACCTCTGCTCATGAACAGTTTCACTGTGATTTTCTTAATGTGTCCCATACAGTGATTTCGCACACCAACTGCGCCATTGTGCGCTACATGGGTGGAAACACATTTTGGGCGAGATGTGAAAAATGACAGCTGTACTGCTCATAAGGAGGTGTGGTAAAATGACAATGTTGAAAATCTGGAGTGAAAATATTGAAAATTCGCGAACTTACAAGCGTGCGTAGGAACTGCACAACGCACGCTCGTAAAACAGTCATTTTTAGGAATTTTTCCACCACATTTTCAACATAGGCTTTTTGAGAGCCCACCTTATGTATACTGGCAGTGTCGTTTCATTAATCAGTGCAGAAAGGTGATTTCGCTCAGTGACTGCGAAATCACCCTTCGGGCCTGAGTAACGCCATGACAGTGCAAGAATTCATGAGGAGGGGTCCCAAAAACCCCATGTTGAAAATTTGGTGCAAAAATTCCAAAAAATGCCTGAGATATGCAATAAAGTTGAAAAACCCTATCTATCCCATTATACAGCTTACCGGCATTTCCTCAGTTCGCGGTCGGCTTTGAAGAGTGCAGACGTGTTCCCGGTCCACCGGAGATCGTTGCGCCGGACTCCGGAGGTAAGTATGGGGTGAGGGGTGTGGGGAGGCAGGGTGCACAGTGGGTGAGTGCGGGTTGTGGGAGGGGCAGGGAGACTGCGAGGGACCGTTTTTTTCTTTACAGGGTTTTTTTGGTTTTAAAAGACGACGCGGGACGTTTGCCATGCTGGGGTGGGCTCCCAGCGTGGCAGCTGGAAAAACTGTTTGGGGGGCTAGAGCTGACGGGGGATTGGGCACTCCCGTCGGCCATAACAAGCTTTGCCATGCTGGGGTAGGCTCCCAGCATGGCACCATGTACTCGGGGGACAGTGGAGCCGATGGGATTGGGCACCCCGTCGGCTATCGATCAGTTGCCATGCTGGGGTGGGCACCCAGCATGGCATGTGCTAACTCTGTTTGGGAGCGAGCACGCCGGGCGGGGATTGGGCACCCCTGTCGGCTATACAGTGTTGGGGGGGCGAGCACAGCAGTATGTGTGTGTGTATGTGTAGGGGGAGCGCGCATGAGTAGGCGATATCTTATCACTGCTCACTGAAGCGTAGTTCCCCCTTTCAACTGTACTCCACTGCATTTTGGAGCTGTCATAGACAGCTCCAGCAGGCATTGGAGAACTGGGGCAGCACCTGCAAACACACTGACTGAATTGGAAGAGGGCTGCCACACCTCCGAAAACTCGGATGATGGCACTATGTTTCTTGCACATACGTGCAAGCTACATAAAAGGTAAATATAAAAGATGGACTATGGACTTACTGCTTTATAAAAATCAAGATTTTGTAGAACATCTGAAAAAAGAATTTAGGGTACATTTAAAATATAATTGGAATGATGAAGCCTCTTTAAATAATATATGAGAGATTATGAAAGCTGTTATGAGAGGGGTGATAATTAAATATGCATGTAAAATTAATACAGAAAGGAGGGGAAACTTTGATAAATTAGAAAAAGAGATAAAAAGGGCAGAAATGAGACAAATTCACTCCAAACAAGAAGCTGATGTATAAGCCTTGCCTAACTTAAAACAAGAATATAATAATATGATGGACTTAAACATGGAAATATTAATTTTAAGAACTAGAGCAAAGTATTATGCCCAGGATGATAAACCAGGGAAAATTCTGTCTTACCAACTGCAGAAGGAGAAAACCAAAAGAATGGTTAAAGAAATAGAAATTATTCCTGCTCCGTGGCGTCAAGTGATGGGTGTTCGCTCGATATGCTGGCTACCCAGATTCATACCCCGAGCCCAGTCATCAGGAGCAGAGACCAGCAGGGAGGGAGTTTAGAGCATCTTGTGGATGCTTCCCTTCCAGGGGGGTGAGTCTGTACTGGTCCGCTCTTAGGCAGCACCTGGTGGTGGTTTGCAGTTGACGTTCTTGGTGGTGTGTGGCATCGACAGTTGAATGCTCCCACCCCCAGGATGATGCCACGGCTGGACCGATATGTGGTAGGTTGGTGGGTCGAGGAAGAAAAGGGAAAATACCCACTCAGCCAACCTGAAGATGGCGGCTGGTTCCCCCACTCACCGCGTAGCCCAGAAGTGTCTGAGCTGATCCATGCTATGCGCACCCTGCATCGAAAGAATGCATATGGGCAAACTCTCCCCTCCAGTTTCCTGCCCTTGGCCCCCCCAATGAAGGGATACGTCAGATCAACCGGGCCACAGTACTGGGAATGACAAGGATGGCGATGGGGGCATTAGGTGGGCTTGGGAAGTCCCAGTTGGCCCAAAGGAGACACTGGCTAAGGGAGCAGGGAGCATAAAGAATCAAAGCAAAAAAAAAATGAATAAATAGAAAATTATGGCATTTTTGCAAAGAATCCAGACAATATACACTGTGGGTGGGATATTCAGAAATGCACCAGAGGCAAGCGCAGTAGCGGCGCAGCGCAATTACACTGTGCCAGTGAGCACCAAACACGATATTCAAAGGTTGCGCACAACAGCAAGTGCCAGCACAACATGGCTGAATATCACATGGGATGCACCATAGCACAACCAGGGCTGCACCAGAGAGCAAACCAGCAAGTGCCATAGTGCAACCAGGGCTGTGCAAGGGGCAGAGGCGCATGGGCCAGGACACAGGACAACAGTCACAGCTGGGAGCATGCCACCAGAGCGGGACAGACCACCACCAGGGTGCAGAGGATGCCAGGAGGGAGGCATGGTGGCTGCAGGCCCCTGACCACATGTACCACAGTGGTGCACAGAGGCAGTGTGGCAACAATGTCCACTGGCAAACAGCCGCCGGCAACACCCACAGGAAGGCACGGGACACGCCACCTGGACCACAGCTGGCAACACACATGCCAACAGCACACAACACACATGCCACACAACACAAACAGAGTGCACACATACACCCCAGGGCACATATCCACCAGCCACTGGGCACAGACCACCAGGCACAATCCCCAATCAACCACAGATGTACCACTCGGCCACCATGCACACCGCTGCAGCATGGCTCCACACGCCAGCTGCAAAGCAGACACAGACACAGATGGCTAGCAATAGAAAAGTGTATTAAAACCAAGCAACAATAAACTATGTACAGAACAACAAACAACAGGTACAGGGAGAAGGGAATGGGGAAGCCACAAAAAAAATGGTAGGCCAGGGAACGGAGGCAGGGGGACAGGGACATGGCTGGGTAAGGGTACAAGGGAGGGAAAGGGAGGGGGGACAGGGAAGAGAAGGGGCTGCAGGCCAACAGGCCCTAAGGGTGTCCATGCCCTACCGGTGCTTGGTGCGCCATCTTCTCTGCGGCCTGCACAGGGCCTGCCATATCAATCGCGCCACCTGGAGCATGGCCATGGTGACTTGCAGTATCCGCCGCAGAAGCCTGGTGTTAACAATATCCTGTCGGACACCTAGGACAAAGGAGGGGACATAGTATGAGTGCATGTCCATACAGTCATAGTCCACCCACTGTGCACAGCGGACAGCAGTGACATGTGCTCCTGAGATGGCACACAGCCTCCCGCAGCGTGTGTGCCCACACGAGCCACCATCCCAACTATCCACAGCCACGCAGAGCACTGCACACCATCACCACCCACGTGCCGCACACCACAACCATGGTGGCCAGGCAACAGGGCTAAGCGGTGGGATGGAAGTGGCACGGCCGGAATCCGGGTGCACCCACAGCCCTCCTGCAGCAGCCACACACATGTGCGATAGCCACGGCATGGTGCAATGGACCCCACCAGTGGTGCACAGCTGGAATGGCCATGTGCACAGGGGACTGTGGCCCACACCCTCCCTTCGCAACATTAAACCCTGAAAGAGTGCCTACCTGCTTGCTGCTGTGCAACCTGCACCTGTCCGGTGGCACTGCCCATGCGGCCTGCAACCTGTGCCTGTGCCCCTTCGTTGGCCTGCCCTCGTCCACCTGCAGTGCCACCCATCATTGCATGGCACCTATCCTCAGGGCTTAGTAGGGAGACATTGAGAAGGACACATCAGTACCTGGCAACACCCCATGCGCCCCCTCCTCCAGCACAGCATGCCCCCTGGCCCTGCGCAGCAGTGGTGCGGTGACACAGCACACCCATGGTGCACTGCCATGGCCAACAGAGCATGCAGCCACAGCCCCCCCTCGCAGCATGGTGTGACACCCTGCTGGCCCCCACAGAACACTGGAATGGCACAGACGGACGTAGTGCACTCACCTGGACATGGCACGGCACCCCTCTGGACGCGTGCCAGCAGTGCCCGTAGCCTGTCAGAATCCCTCCTCCGCAGGTCTCCATAGTGGTGGTGGCACTGCTCCCCACTGCGCTGTGCCCCAGTGGGCTCTTCCAGCCCCTCAGCCACCTCCTGCCACACTTCTGTTCGTGGCCGATCCAGGGGCACCTGGCCATACAGACATCCCACATGTGGCTCCACCAGGGCCACAAGGTTCACAAGTTCTACCTGGGACCAGTTGGGTGTCCTTGCAGTACTACAGCATGGCATGCTCAATCCTGCAATTGTACAACCAAAATAGCGCCCAGTAGCACACGAGTCACATGTGCTGTGGGTACGTGACTCGCTTGGTGATGCGCTGTCATTTCCTATCGCGCATCCACAGTGCTGCGCGATAGAGTTGGGGCAGCACTGGCACATGCCGCAGGGCACCCAGAGGGTCAAAGGGCACTCGTGGGGTCATAGGTTGGCATGCGCACTGTGCGTGACAGCGCGATAGGGCACGCCATGCATGGTGCGCAATAAGGGCATGTGGGCCCCAGGGTCCATGGGCCAATCGCACACGGGCACCATAGGGTATATAGCGCATGAGCACCACATGCCCAATAGTGGCAGAGTGCTGTACTGCATATAGTGCAGTGTGCGTAGGATGTGCCACCAATGTACGTGACGGCAGTGCCCGCATGTGCACTGTCAGGCCTACTGCGCACGTCATACAGTTGCGCTATGGCTTGTGCTTGCACAACACCACTGCACTATGTGCAACTTCATGATATTCAGTCGGAATATGCAGATGGGCTGATCAGCATATCCGCAGCGCATCAGAGGCACTTGCATCTCATTTCAGTTGCGCATCCCCTCATTTGCATGTGATGCACTATAAATGTGCCATGGGACTGCACAGGCACCAGACCAGTATTGCATCCTTCAGAGGTGAGCCACCAGGCTGTGGGCCTGTCGGGACAGTGGATTGGGAGGGTGTTGTGTGTTGCAGCCATCACTGACCACATGTTCATACCCACAGGAATAAGCATGATGGAACAGGAGGAGGTTGAGGAGAGTGGGCCTACATGGAAGCTCAGACCCAACTTCACAAGGGTAGAGAGCGATGCCCTATTCGATGCCTACCTGGACCATGAGCCTCTCCTGAGTGGCTCAACAGGCAACCCGCAGGCCCGGGTGACAGCATGGGAGGGTGTGGCCAGGGCTGTGAACCAGCAGGGCAGCCATCAGAGGACATCGCAAAAGTGCAAAAAGAAGGTAGGCACAGACTGGAGGAGGATTAAGGAGAAGGTGGCCGCCATCCGGGCCATATGTGCTGCCACGGGTGGTGGACAGCCTGATGTGCCACAGCTGACACCGCGGGAGAAGTTGGTGGGGGTGTCCATGCGGTGCAGTGCCACCAAGGGTGTGCCCGGTGGAGGATTCCAGATGGGGGGCAGCCCATCACTGCATGGTGGGCACAGCAGTGCCTGGGGAAGGGGGGCAGGGAGGCAGGGGTGTGTGCCAGCGGCTCTAACGCGACTGTGTTCCTTTTCAGCTCCAGAGCACCAGCATGCAGCAGCAGGGGCGGGGGTGACCACCATGGGGGTGGTCCTGGACCTGGAGGACCGTCCATCCACCTCCACCAGTGTCTGGGGTCCGGACCACAGAGAGTCCAACCCCACTGTCCAACCAAATGCCTGTGGCATGGTTTCAGACAAGGCTCTGGCTGTGTTTCAGTATGACGCCAGCCATGGCGTCCAGTATGCAGAGACACAGATCGAGGCGGGGTCTGGGACTGATGACGATGACATGACTGTTATCCTGGATAGTGGTGTTGCCATTCAGGGGGAGGCATCCATACCACACACCCGCCACAGCAGCGCATATGGTGCCTTGGTGGCGGTTGTCCGCCCACCGGCCACCATGCCCAGTGAGGCTGTGGACATCAACGATGCAGCGCAGTATGAAGGGGGTGGTGGTGGTGGTGATGCAGCTGCCCCGGGGCCGTTCCATGCACAGTGGCCAGAGGGGCAGCAGCGGCAGCAGGATGAGGTCGATGGGGGGCCAGGTGCAGTGGCCGCTGACGTTGCATCACAGACTGATCAGCCCCAAGGGGCCCTGCTGTGCAGCCCCCACCAGCGTGGGGGGCTGTGCTGCAGGGTCACGCAACTCCTGTGGGTCAGCACAATGCCCATGCCCCCCAGGGCACCGACCCCTTGACCGAGTACACCCATCTGCTATGGGCCTCCATGGAGCAGCAGGTGCTGGTCGTGGCAGGGGTGCGTGCACTCCGCACAGATCTGCACCAGTCCGCAGGGCGGTGTGACCAGGACTATGAGCAGCTCCTGGCTGAGATCACACGCATGCAGGAGGACATGACCACAACCCTGGATTGGCTTACCACTGCGGTCACAGCTGGCCTAGCACCACTGGCCACCCTGGTGCATGGCCATTCACTGCAGACCCTGCAGAGTGCTTTCACCACCCCTCGGTCATGGCATCGTGTGACCCCCTCAGTGTCAACACTGGGATCCATTGTGGGCATTCCGGGCAAGCCTGGAGCGGGCATGTTCGGAAGCCTGCCATCCCTTGTGAGGGATGGGTCACATTCCCGCAGTGACACACCTGGGGGACCATCAGAGACACCCCCTGTGGCTGTCACACAGCCTGCATCTGCTGGACGGTCTTGGCGGGGCCGTCCATGTGTCTGCAGCGGCCGTGTGACTGCACGGCGGTCCTGATCTGCCACCCTCCCCATCCTCTGTCTGCCACTACTCTGTGTGCACATTGGTGTGGCATGTGCATGTGCATTCCAAGGACATGTCATCCATGGTCCACACCACACACCCACCTTGTGCACATCCACCCAGTCGCTGGCCACTGTGACATGTGCATGATGATGCCAACATGACATCAGCCGCTACTGTGCACTGGTGTGCAGCGTCTGACACATGCCCATTGGTGGCCTCTGGGTGTGCGCATGTGGGTGCCCATGTGCATGTGCATGTGTGTGCGGGGGGGTGTGGGTGGAGTCTATAGTGCTGCACAGGGTGCTTCCATGGAGTCCAGTCCCATGTCCGTCCACGCTTCCCTCCAGCCGTGTCTGTCATGGGGCCTGGCCTTGCATGCCTGTGTACTGTGCCATGGTCCCTGGGACATGCGTGTGGTCATGTTCACCTACCTGCATGCACCGTAGTGCTCCTCTGCAATTGTGTCCCAGTGCTGCTGGGCCATCCTGTTCAGCCAGGGTTCCTGTCACCTGGGGGGGGGCTGCCCACCACCACCTGGCCCAGCGGCTACGTCGTCCCCACTGCTGTTCCCCTCTTTGACCTCGACAGCCATCCCACAGTCAGTGGCCATGTTGTGTAGCATACAGCAGGCCAGGAATAGGCCACAGGCCTTTGAGGGGCTGTACTTTAGGACACCCCAGACCTGTCCAGGCAATGGAACTGGGCCTTCAGCAGCCCAAACACACGCTCAATGATGTTCTGTGTGCTGGCGTGTGCCTCATTGTATCGCACCTGTGCTGGGGTCAACGGGCGCCAGTATGGGGTGAGCAGCCAGGGCCGGAGTGGGTATCCGCTGTCACCTGTGTGTTGATATGTGTGGTTAGCATGGTGGTCTGTGTAGCTGCCCCCCCGCCTTCCCAGCCACACCCTCTGATGCCCCTGGCCTAGCATCCCCCCACGCCCTGCCCTGTTGTGCCAGGCTGCCCACTCCAGATGCATACTCACCTTCTAGGTGGCTGGTGGGGATGTCCCCATTCTCAAACCTGTGGCACAGTGCTGACTGGTGCCAGATGAAGGCATTGTGTGCTCCACCAGGATGTGTGGCACAGATATTGATTATGCGTCCCCTGGCATTGCAACCCACCTGGCAGTTGACACTGGGGTAGCCCTTCTTGTTGATGTAGGCTACCCCCTCTGGCCCAGGTAGTGTGCGGATGCCTACGTGGGTGCAGTCGTTGGCCCCTAGCATGCTAGGCATATGTGCCACCCTGTAGAACTCCTGCATGTTCTCTGTATGCTCTGCCTGTGTGATGGGGAATTGGATGTATTCTGCAGCATGTGGCAGCAGTGCATTGAGGAATTGTGTGAGGAGCCATGATGCAGCCGACTGGGTTATGCCTGTGGTGTCCCCTGTTGGTCTCTGTAAGGTTCCCGTGGTGAGCAGGCACATGACGGCCGTGACCTTGGTCTCCACCGACAGGGCATGGCTCCGTCTTGTGGGTGCCTGCGTCTCATCACTGCACAGCTCACAGAGCTGCCTCAGAATTGCCCAGTTCAGGTGGCACCGGCCCACAATCTCGGTGTCACTGTACTGTTCAAAGGTGGTGCCGGCACTGTACCACCTGTTCAAGGCATACCACCGACGGGCCCTTCCACGGCCGTGCTGCTCTGCCTCCTCACATCCCTCATTACTGCCTCCATCTGGAAGATGGCACTGACCATGGCCTGGAATGTCCTGCCCCCCCAGAAGGTTGTCTACCCTGGCACCCCCGGGTGTGTGCTGCTGCATGTGCCCTTGCACTGGGCGCACACCTGTGTTGGGGGTCCCTGCTGGCAGGCTGTTGGCTGTGGCCTGTGCCTCCCACCCATCTGGGTACTTTCACTGCCACTCCTATGACCGGGCTCGCAGGCTCACACTGCAGTTGCTGCCCCCAGTGCTGTCTCACACACACACACACACACACACACACACACACACACATGCTCACACACGCAGGCGCATTCAGGGTCACATGCCCTGTCCCATACTCTGTGGCACTTCCTGCCTCTGTCTTGCACCCCTCCTGCTGTCCTGCCTGGCCAATGTCTCTCTCTCTCTCTCTCCTGCTCCCCTGTGGTGCAAGCCTCCATCCCTTGCTTGCTCCCTCTTTTTATGGGCTCAAGTTTGCTCCACGCATGTCCCTTTTGCTCTGCACTTGCGCCGTCAGCTTGCTGTTGAATATCGCACTTCACAACATTCATGGCTACGCCCCCTGCACTTGTGTATGTATGCATTCATTAGGGTTGCGCATTGGTGCACTGAGATTTGTGCTCCCACTGAATATCGCTCTTTGGAGCATTTCCGCACTTGTGCAGGTGCATCTCAGTTGTGCCATGCGCAACTGCTTTGAATATCCCACCCTTGGAATTTAACAACTACTACTCGAATCGCAACATGACAGCAGAACAGCAGAAAAGAGATTTTGAACAACTAAGATTAGGTAGCCCTATGGTTACAAGAAAAAAAAGTATTACATGCAAAAATAATAGAAACAAAGGTGAAAGAAGCTATCAAAAAAATCAGAAAGGGGAAAACACCTGGCACGGACAGGATTCCTATAGAATTCTATCAGATATTAGGAACTGAAATCATACCCTTTATGACAAAACTTTTTATCTTATTTATAAAACAAGGCACCTTACCTAACTAATTTAAAGAAGCTTTCATAATAGTCTTACCTAATGAAGGAAAGAAAAAACTATGTGCTTCATATCACCCGATCTCTTTGGCAAATACTGATTTTAAAATATTTACAAACATCCTGGCATCTAGGTTTGAAAATATTTTGCCCTCTGTAATAAAGGATGGTCAAACTGATTTGGGGAAATACAGGAAACGCATTAACAATATTTGAAATCCCATAAATGTTATTGTAAATAATAAGGATACAGACACTATAGTATTATCATTGGACACAAAAAGTCTTTCAACAGGGTTGAGTGGGGCTATCTTTTCCATGTAATGCACATGGCAAATTTGGGGAATCATTTCATAAAATTGGGTAAAATTACTAGGTTAGGTTTGTTTGATACAAGAAGACGTTAGCCCATCGTGAGTGTCTCCCACAACTTTGTGGGTGGATTAGTAGGTGCCTGTTGACCATTCCATATGTTTATCGAGTTGCACCTTAAATGCTGCAAAATCATTAACATGTATTATATGCCATGGCAACTTGTTCCAAGCTTTTGCAACCCTATTTATAAAACAGTAGTCCCCATTGATGGTATTTGCCCTTGGAACCACAAGTTGTTGACTGTGGCTCCTTGTATTCGCTACTCGGTCAGCAAACCGAAAGGCGTACTGTAAAAAGTATTTTGAAGAGTTGAAGTAAATCACCCCTATATCACCTATTTTCAAGACTCACCCAACCAGTCTTGATCAATCTCTCTTGCTATGACAAATGCCTAATGTTGGGAATAATCTCAGAGCTCTATGCTGGATTTGTTTTAAAAGATTAATATCGTGTTTAAAATGGGGGTTTCAAAATGGTGAGCAGAAATCAAGGTGCAGCCTGATGGAAGTCTGATATAATGGTATAATACATTGTGCACTTCTGTTCACAAAGGACCTTCTGATGTTGTTAAGTAGCATATTTGCAGTTTGTGTAATCTTTTTACAGTGGTCTGAAGCTGTTAAGTTACTATTAATGATTGCCCCAAAGTCCCATTCCTTATCCACTGATTTTAAGGGTATATTGTTAAAAAGATATTTATAGTTGGGATTATTCCTTCCTAGAAGAATTACTACACATTTATCTATATGTAACCCCCCTGTTACCCGGGGTTACAAGAATCCCAGTAAGACCTAGTGGTAGGCAGGGAAGGCAGCTTCTGAAACTCCAGTTAAATGGATTTCATACTGTCCAATTCTGTTCTCAGTCTCAGCTGAGACTGAGGGATGGCATCATTTTAGAACTGTCACAGCTGCATAAGTCACACTGGAATGTTGCAGTTGAAAGTTAGAGTAGAACGTTGGGGAATTTGAAGTTAGTTCAGTAGAGTCTGTTGCAGTCTGTAGTAGAGGAAAGAGGTGCTCTGCTGTAAGCAGGTCCTCAGAGCTCTAAGCTCTGTCAAAGAGCTATTTTTTTATAGGTGTATGTTCTCACCTGAAGAGGAACACAAGAAGAGCTCAGTGGTGGGGGGAAGGGATGGGGGGGAAGGAATCAGCCTTCTTCCAGGGGCAATGCCCCTGGTCCGGCTAGGGAGAAAAAGAAGCTGCCTGAGTTAAGTTTGTGCTGAGGCACCAGAAGTTCTGGACAAGGTTTCTTTGAAGAGAAAACTCCTGTGGGGCACCTGCAACCAAGGGGTGAGTTCGCTCTGCTAAAGGGACAATGTGTTTTCACCTGAAACAAGATGAAACTAAAGTGACTGTTACTATGGGGTCAGGAAAAGATAGCCAAGTACAGTTTGGAAGATGTGGGGATTGGACTGCTTAACTCTGTGGGGGGTCTAGAGTAATAGACATAGCCACTTATTAAGTATGTTCAAGTTCAGCACAAATGGGATGTAAAGACAGTAGATTGAATGAGAATACATTTAAAGAGAATCTACACAGCAAAGTGTTTTCAAGGATGAGGTGTTATAGTCCAGAGAAATGGCCAGGTATGAATTATGGGAGCAAGAGGTGGGAGACCTCCCATCAGTAGTAACCAAATTCATCTCTAAGGGTTTGCTTTGGGACACCTGTTGCTTTCTCTCAGGTACTTGGCCAGTGCCTGAGGAAAGTATCCAGACGTGGGATTGATGAGGAAGATTCCCTGATGGAGCCAGAAGTGCTCATAGGTGGTTTAGGGAGCCACCAGTAAATGTTCCATGCTATATGGAAAGTGTCCAAAGGGCTGGCATGATAGCCGAGCCATGGAAGGAAGGTAGTCCAAGTGGCTGGCAAGGGAGCTGAGCCAGGGAAACCCAGAGCGGAGTACAAGTTTGGGCTGTGTGCCCAGTGTGTTTCAAAGCCTGAGGGCTAAAGTGAAAGTGAATGTATTCTGATCTCCATAAATCTGCATTACCAGGAGTGTAGCCCCGTGGGGGTCCATCTATGCTTTGTTATTCAGATTGGATGTGAATAAAAGCCACACTTTAGAATCCCACTTCTGGTATTGGACATTACAGTTATTGCTTCCTGTGTCCAGAGTTACTTGGGTGCCCCTGCTGCAGAGTAGCCAAACCTAGCCAACGTGCCGAGTGACATATTTCTCCCCGAACCCAGCTCACCAGGTAGAGCTGTCAAGATGGAAATGGAATACCTGGGTGGGGGTTACATGTGTTAAAGGACATTTTGTTGCTAATGGTCCACTGTTTGATGGTTTTAAGATCTGTAGCTAATGCTATGTGTTTCTTAAATGTATCTACTTCATCTCCAACCTCGGTGTCATCAACAAATTTAGTGATGTAATTTCAAATGCTATGACTTAGATCACTGATATATATATATATATATATATATATATATATATATATATATATATATATATATATATGTATATTAAATAGTGTAGGCCCCAAGACCAAGACCAACCCCTGGGGGACCCCACTGCTTACTGTCCCAGAAGTAGAGAGTTGTCCATCAATTCTGACCCTTTGAATTCTGATAGTCAGCAAGTTTTGGATCCATTTAACCAGACTATGGCTAAAGCCAATTCTCCTAAGCTTATCAGTCAGTTCCTGATGAGGCATCTTGTCAAATGCTTTTCCAAAGTCAAGCAGTAAGACATTGATTGCTATCTCAGCGTGCCCCTACCTTATTATAAAAAATGATCAGGTTCATGGTACAGGCATGTCCTACAGTGAACCCATGCTGATGTCTATCTTTAAAAACCTAGAGTGACTAACTCATCACTGATTTTGTTTTTAACAAGGCGTTCCATAGTTTTACTGAGGACAGATGTAAGACTAATAAAACAGTAATCTGAGACCAACCTTCTTGATCCTTTCTTAAATAAGGGGACCACCACTGAGTTTTCCAGTCTGAGGGAACCTCCCCTGTGGACACTGATTTATTAAACAATAAGGAAATAGGTGTCAGAAGACTAGATTATAGTTTGACTATTAACTTGGGATTTATGTTGTCTGGACCTGGAGATGAATTAACATTAATTTGTTTAACAGCTATCTAGGGAGAAGGTAATAGTATTTAATGCTTCGTTATTAGAAATGTGATGGGAATTACTTTGTGGGTTATAACCTGAACAAGACTACTTTTTAAAAATGTTAGTCAACTCATAATTATTTGAGATTGTGTTATTGTTGTCTACAATAAGATTTATATCACTAGGGGTTTCCTTTTACTGTTTACATATCAGGGGTGTAGCCAGAAATTTCCAGTTTGTACACAACCTCCAACAGTTACACCCCCCAATAAAAAATGTACACTTACTCTCCAAATGGTACCCCCTTCCAAACAAGTCTCACACTGTAACCATGTCTACCCTCCCTGTGGCGAGATGCCTTTGTAAATGAGTCCCTGACTCAAAGGTTGTAAATCCAACTTTCTAAATAAACAAGTCAGATTGTCATCAGATGAATCTTCTAATCTCTAAAGTGGTTATACATGTATCTGTTTCCTAAACAGCAGATGTTTGAACAGAGGCACTCCTCAGTGGCCTACACTAACCCAAATACTACAGATTAGAATGAAAATGTTAACAGAATGGCATATGGTTTGTGACAGACACTCAAGAAAACTGTACACAAATGTGTACATTGAGTATGCCTGTCTACACCCTTGTACATATGTATGGAAGGCCTTCCTGTTATCACTGGTGTGGGCTATCTTGAATTCAATTTAGTATTTGTCTACACAAAATTGTTTCTTTAAGTTTCTTAATTCATCTTTGTTACTGTATTGTAATTCTCAGTAATATTGTTAGGTTTTTTTTGCAAAATTTTATAAGCTCTTTCTTTAGACCTAATCAGTTTTTTTAACTGATTTAGTGAGCCAAAGTGGTATCCTCCCTTTGTTATTATATTTTGTTATTTTTGGGACATGTTTAGATTCTAGATTTATGCAATAGGCGTGGACCCAAAAGCCATGTGATGACTCCATTTATTTCCACATATGTGTGATAAATTTTAGAACCAAAAATTCATCACACATATGTATGATGAAAACAACCTGTCAATCAATACCCACCACCATCCAGCTGGTATGCCTAGCTTTTACATACACAGTAGTATTAACAATATTCAAATGAGAATAACTTTATCATGAAAAATGATAACATGGTACTGTGAGTGCAAAAGCTGTTCATCACAAAAATATTTACAAAGTGAGTGGTGTTTCATTTACAGATACAGTGCCTTTTAGATTTTTTTGATAATTAACCAAAAAAAAAGCAGAAAATTCTTTTTTTTTTCTGACAGAAATGTTAATTACTTTAAAGCAAAAAATGCTACCATGGTAATGTGAGCATGAAGTTTGTCCAGCACAACAATATCCACAAAAGGAGTGGTGTTTCATTTACAAATACCTTTCAGTTTTTTTATAATTAGCAAAAAACAGCAGACATTTTTAATTTTTGCAGTTTTTCTACAAACAAATTCAAATAACTTTAAAACAAAAAAATGATAGCATGGTACTTTAAGCACAAAAGTGTTCAGCACAAAAATATCTACAAAATGAGGGATGTTTCATTTACAGATACCTTTTAGAGATTTTATAATCAGTAAAAATAGCAGAATATTCATTGTTTATTCAGTTTTTTGATGAACAAGTGCCCCAAAAAAAAAAAATAAAACAGCAAAAACAAAAGATGTGTGCATCAAACCTTTTCGTAATGTACTGGCCATAATGTAAAGTTGGAGAATCCATAGCAACTGCTTAGCAACCACCATGCTAAGTGGAGCTACACTGGGAAAACCACAAAATGTCCATGTAAGTTTACATTAAAAATTAAATAAACAATTTGAAACAAAACTCATTGCACTGTCCTAAAGGATCCCTATTGCATAAATGGAATATGTAACAGAGACCTTGTGGAATACATGATTTATTTTCACTCTAGCTGTTTGATCTTAGGCACATCACTCATGGTTTGCGCCACTCGTGAGGTTACCCAAGCTCAAACAGCTCTTGCAAAAATAAATTCACGTATTACACAGATCCTTGTTATGTATCCCTTATGTAATATATTATTTTTTAAAACAGACCAGGTTACCTCAACTGAAGTATTGTTCATTTGTTGTTCCCAATTTATTTTGGTGACACTCTTCCTAAGCTTTTGGAAATCTGCATTGTTGTAGTTATTAATAGTTGGGGACCTATTTAATTTTTAAATAAATGAATTTATGGAGAAATTAACTACCTTATGGTTGCTCCCCCCATGGGACAGTTAATAGTTATCTTAGATCATTTGGGCAGGATTCTCAAAGGACTTGCACATGGCGCATCTTGGATGCCCTGGCACAAATGAGATGCGCTGAGCACAAACAGTGGGATTCACAGAAGACGTGCCAGGGGGATGCTCCTGGCACTCCCCATCTGTGAATACCACTGTTGTGCCCAGCCCGGGATGTGCCAGCACAGCTCTCTGGTCAGACTGGCTACACAATGGGGCAGCACATCTCACAGCCATGGACATGCAAATGGGCCATTAGGCACGCAAGACACAATGGAGGCATTTGCATGTCATTATGGCTCCATTTGCATGTGCCTAGCAGGGTTACACCTGGTAGAATGCATCAGGCCCCCTGCAAGGGCTGTGTGCTGTACGTGCATCCAGGAGTGCCTAGGCAGGCAACCAGCACCCACCCCCTCCCCACCTGTATCCCTGTAAGACTGCCGCTGCCTGCTGTGAAAATGTAGAAAAAGCAGAACCCCCCACACATCCCCATAAGACTGCCACTGCCTGCAGCCAAAATGTAGAAAAAGCAGAACTCACCCTCCCCAACCCGACCTGAATGCACCAGTGACTGCCTCCAAAAGCCCCTCCCAGCTGAGCAGACCTCCTACCCCCACCCACTCAGGCACCCCCAATCCACACCACACACCCCTGTCCCAGCATTGTCCCATAGCAGGCAGCTCAACCCACCCTCATGCCACCACAGCTGCCCACTGACAGAGCTGTCTCTGAATGACAGCTACGGTACAACTGATCATTCACAATATTGTGTATAACAGCTTACAGTACACACTGCAAGCCCATTAATTGACACAGTCCACCAATGGACTTACAGTTGTACAGTAGCTGTCATTCACAGACAGCTCTGTCAGCAGGCAGCCATGGCAGTATGAGGGTGGGTTGAGCTGCCTGCCGACAGTGGGGCTTTGCTGGGATGGGGTGAAGGTGTATTGAGGATGCCTGAGTGGGTGGGTGGGGGTGGGAGTTCTGCTGGGCTACCAGGGGGCTTTTGGAGGCAGTCACCAGTGCATCTGAGTTGGGGTGGGAAGGGGG
Organism: Neoceratodus forsteri; assembly: GCA_016271365.2. Lineage (NCBI taxonomy): Eukaryota > Metazoa > Chordata > Ceratodontiformes > Ceratodontidae > Neoceratodus > Neoceratodus forsteri. The sequence continues at coordinate 273,874,997 of JADMNL010000024.1, forward strand.
TTTCTGCTTTTTCTATATTTTCACTGCAGGCAGTGGAAGTCTTACGGGGATGCGGGGAGTTGGGGTTCTGCTTTTTCTACATTTTCACTACAGGCAGAGGTAGTCTTACGGGGATGTGGGCAGGGAGGGGGGTTCTGCTTCTTCTACATTTTTGCCGCAGGCAGTGGCAGTTTTACAGGGATGTGGGCAGGGGGGCACACTGGACTGCTAGAGTGGGAAGGCTGCCATGCTGCTGTCTGCAGTATGGCAGCCTGCCTGTGGGTGACAATCCACATAAGTCTACTTGGAGTAGACTTATCTTTGGGAGGTGCACCTTCGGTCTTGCCCCAAGGATGCACCTCCAGGTTGGGCTGTGAATGGGGCTGCACACCGTATGCATGGGCACACCCCCTGCACAACCCCTCCAAATGCACTGCATATCATTTTGGGTGGTGTGCGGCACATCTACAATGCACTGGTGCATTGGGGATGCACTGAGTATCGGCCCCCTGCCAAAATCACACCAATGCTCAAGTCGGGGATGCGCCGGCACATCTCAAATGCACTGGGTGCATCCCTTTTGAGAATCCTGCCCTATATGTTTAATGTTGGTGAGGATTAAATCTAGGATGTTTTTGTCCCTAGTAGGAGTTAATAATTAATTGGGCTAGACCAACAGAAACCACTCCATCCACAAATAAAATTTTACTTTGATTGGAACCAGTTAATAATTCCCAATTTATTCCCAGGAAGTTGAAATCTCTTACTACAATAGAATCTCCCATATCACTAGCCAGTATATTTTCATCTATAAGTGCTTCATTGTAGCCTGAAGATGAATTTGGAGGTCTATAGCAATTACTCAATATTTTTTTTGGTTTGTTAAGATATGGATGCATTTCTACCAAGATACTTGCAAGTGAGTCCCCTGGAGAGTTTAAGGGAGAAAATTGGTGTCACTCAATGATGTTTTTGATGTAGAGGCAAACACCACCACCACTTATATAAATTCTGTTTCTATGAAAAAGCCTATAACCAGGAATCCCTGTGTGCCATTCACTTGGGTCATCCCAGCTCATCTGTAACTGCAGCTACATCGATTTTGTCCTTCAACAATATAGCCTCAAGCTCAGAGACCTTGGTTAAAATCAAACTTCTTGCATTTGTGACTAGTATGTTACAACCACCTTTATTTATTGTATGATGACTACAACAATCTACATAGATGTGATGTGAACCTAAGTCCCCCACTGAAGTTAGTTAAAAGTTTAAGTAATGAATGAATGGATATGCTTATCAAAAATAAACTTTCCTCTTTTACTGAGGTGGAGCCCATCCCAGCAGTAGAGATTATAATCACTTTCAAAAACCTCCCAGTGGGTCAAGCAAGTCTGACCATTATGGAGCATCCATTTCTGGAACCACTCATTTATTTCCTTTCTTTTTCTTTTTTTTGACATAATCAGCCCTTGGTACAGGCAAAATCTCTGATAAACATACAGTACATTATTTGGCTTTAAGTTTGTTGCATAGATCTATGTAATCACTCTTTGTGCTTTCAGTGCTAAATGTATTAATATTATTAGTACCAACATGCACTATGACCAAAGGGTTAATCCCAGAATCAAGTAAGATGTCATCCAACATGTTGATAATGTCGACAATGCATGCACCTCTAACGGTGGAGCAAGTCCTGTTGGACTTAACCTGCCAACAGACCATCCTGTCTACGTATTTAATTGGTGAGTCGCCTAGTACATAGATCTGTCTAGGAAGAATATCCTTGGAACTGACAGTTTGAGCAAGGGGGGGGCACAGTTGTACTATGACTTGCAACAGTAGATAGGGAATATTCAGCTACTTGATCCATAGTGTTTAAAGGAAAAGGTATGGAATTATAATCCGTTAATTCCTGGATATTAGATGTGGTTGCAGCTTCAACATCCATTTCTACCAGACATGTATTAGAACTAGAATTAATTTGATGTAATAGAAACAAGAATAGTAGTTGTGATTTGTTCATTGGAATCCTTATCATGACTTGAAGGATTTTATGTTTTCTTAGCATTCGTACTGTTAATATCACCCAATATGGAAAAGCGATTACATAATGGTAAATTGAAGTCCATGGCCCTATGGCTCTTTTTCTGTCTATGTCTGGTTTTTACTGTGGTCCAGTCAACATTGCCAGAAATATCTTCAAACAATTCTTGTTCTCTATCCCTTTTTTTATTTGTTGTAGAGCAAGTGAGTGAGTGCAGTTATCAAAGGTTGTGCTACAGACCCAAACGTAAGATGCCTAGGTGTGGGAGGATTACTATGACTCACATTTGCCACAGTTGCATCTTCTATAGATAGGATTATCTGATACATTTCTCTTTGATTAAGGTCAATAGAATCTAATTTGGGCCTAAGGGAGCTGATTTCAAGTCCTAGTTTTTTAATGAGTAGGCATTTGTTACAGATAAATGGTTCCTAAACGTAGCCATCATCACAAAGTAAATACATTGAACTGGAACCACATTTTAAACCCAATCTTCATCCAGCATCTTAATTATGTCTACCATTATTGCCTTGAAAATAAAGAAAAAGAAAGATAGAAAAGAGATTTTTTTTAAATAACTACTAAAGAATTTACAACAAAACCGCTGATGAGTGCAAACACAGATAAGCAAATAGACCGCTTTACAAACTAGTAATGCAACTGAGAGGCCTACCTATACTACTTATTCAGGCTGCAAGCAAACACAGATAAATATAAAGCACTTACAGTAATGGGGCCTTATACCCTTGTTACCCACCAGACATGCCTGACACGTGTCAATGCGCGTGTCTCAGCACCCGTCTCCACACATGACTACATGCGTGCTCCACACAAGTCTGCCCCACTTGCTATGGGACTCACTTTATAAGCAGCATGAGCAAGAAGTCACCCGCAGTCATGTGACACCACTCGGCTAACTAACTGCACTGAAAAATTAATTATAATAGCCAACAGCACCCTTATATCGGTGCTAATACTAAAAGGCACGTCTGATGGGTGCCACAGATAAAAACAGAGCAGTTCCTGACAGTGGTAGTTCATAGGGGCTCACCTACAGACTACAGAAATCCTCCCCTTCCTTATTAGTCACTGATATTGATGCTGGTATACCCAGCCAAACTACTGCTCACTAAAACTGCATAAATAGTCAAAATACACAATGTTGCAGCTTCTTGCTCTGTCACTCAGTTTTCAGCTGACACACAAAGAGGCAGTAAATATCAATTTAATACAGACAAATCCATGCACCTCAGTTATAACTAATAAAGAATGCTCCCAAAGGTTTACACTCTCAATAGGAACAAAACAAGGTTGTTCTCTCTCACCATTACTTTTTGCTTTAGCAATAGAACCACTGGCTGATCAAATTAGAGACAGTCCAGATATTAAGGGGTTAAAGGCAGGAGAAAGACAACTGAAAGTTCCACTTCACACAGATATCTTACCTTATACTGCAAACCCAGAGACAGCTATACTGAAACTTACAGATTTAATTTCACTTTTTGAACGTATATCAGGTTATAAGGCATTTGTTCTGCCTCTTCTCCTGCCTCCTTAAAGTCTCTTTTTTATGACTTTTGTTCTCCTACCTGCAACTGTCTATGACCCGCTCCTCTTCTTATTCCCTTTCTCCATATACATAAGATTGTGCTTTATTTTCTACTTGCATTCATTTATTAATTTGCCTCTATTTATATTTATGCTTCATGTATTACTATATTATGGTAATTGACTTCTTATTTTCATCAGTTTATTGTTTAGCTAGCTCCTTCTCCCCTTTTCCCCTAGAACACATCTGGAAACTAATTGTTCTCAGCTCAGTATGTCTTTCCTGCTTAAACTTTTAAATCAATCAATAAATAAATAAAATAAGGTAAACTGGACAAAATCAGAATTACCAGAACTGAACCCACTAAATGCAAACAGGATATAGAGTATGGCATTTTGAAAAGTTCCAGACTTAAATATTTAGGTGTAAATCTATCTTGTAATATTGACCATATGATTGATAACATAAATCTACTGATAGTTAAGATTAAAAAAGATTTAGAAAAATGGGAACACTTACCATTGGCTCTAATATGAAGTAAGTAAGTTTAGTTTATTGAGCAGCTTAACAAGAAATTGCCATTACAAAAATATGATATCATAAAAAGACAAATACAAACATACAGGACTAGCTTTACATTAGCAGCATACATGAGTATGTATAACATATTGCACAGACCAGATTCATTTTTCTAAGTACATATGATGGGCATCCCAACTGTCGGCTAATGGTTGCCAACCAAGTTACTACTGGCCTTCTTTATGCTAGTGCATAGCTGAGGCTTCAACAAGAGCACATGAGTCCACAAACAGCTGTTACAATAACTTAGTTAATAAAAATAAATATAAAAATAAATAAAAAAAATAAATAAATAAATAAAATAAATAAAATAATAGTTTATAGTCCACAATTATTCTAGCCGTTCTGCATCATTAAAATGTGCTATGTGCTAAAACAGAGGAAAGAGTAAAGATTGCAAACAGTTAAGGGGCCAGAAATAAGACATGATTGGAGTGGTGCAGTGCAGTGGCTGTGGAGCAGCAGTCTTCCGGGAGATGTTCTGGAGGATGCAGTATTGTCCCATCTGCAGGCACCTCTCTGGGCTGAGGGAGGAGGTTGCTCATCTCCAGGCTGAGTTGGCCAGGATTTGTGGGACCTCCTCTTCCATCCAGGAACCACCAGTGCCACTGCCGTTGCCTCAGAGGTTGCCAAGAAAGAAGCGGTTGGACCACAGTGGGCTCAGGGAGGGTGAGGGTGGTGGAACAGAGGCACATCCTCCAGTTGTACCTCTCCACAATTCCTATGCCATTCTGGCAAAGTGTGGTTCCTCTATGGAGGCACCTACAGTGGAGACCAAGGAGGATGCTGGAACCTCCACAAGGACAAAGGAGACCCACAGGAGGGTGGCAGGGGACCCTGCAGGAAGAAACAACTCCTGGTGGGGACTCCATTGTGAGGAAGGTAGAACTGGGCAAGGAAGGGAGAGGAGGTAAGGTGCCTGCCTGGCGCCATGGCTTGGAGGGACAGGGAGCGAATCCTCAGGATTGCTAGAGCAGCTGCACAGGGGAGGGAGCTGAATGTCATTGTCCACCTAGGGACAAGTGACCTGGCTAAGAAAGGGATTAGAGAAGTGCAGGAAGAGTTTGTGGAATTGGGGAGGGGCCTTAGTCAAGTAGCACGCACGGTAACCTTCTCGGAAGTGCTACCCATCTATGGCGTAGGAGAGGCTAAGGTGTTCCATTACCATGGATTCAATCAGTGGTTGAAAACTGGTGTGGAGCTCAGGATTTGGCTTCATTGGGGGACTGGGGTCCACCTGGGTGATGCAAGCCTATACTGGCATGATGGGCTGCATCTGTCCGGGAGGAACCAGAATCCTAGGTGATAGGTTTAAATGCTTCATTGGCAAGCTTTTAAACTAGCCAAGGGAGGCACTGGAAAGGAGCAGGAAAATCCTAGCCCCCCCAAACAATCACGGTAGTAAGTGTGGCAAACACCAACATGGAGGTGTCGATAGGGAGAAGAGCAGTGGTAAATGGAGAAAGTGACAAAGGCAAGAAGGACAGGGATGGGGCAAAGGGGTAAGGCCATCAGGAAATGGAGGGTAATGAGTACCAATGCCGTAGTCTGGGCAACAAGCTCCCTGAGCTGGTGGCCTTAATGGAAGAGGGATGCCTGGATATCGTAGCAGTCACAGAAACATGGTACACAGAGAACCATGACTGGGATGTTAACATACCAGGGTACATAACCTACAGGAGAGACAGGCAGGGGAGAAGAGGGGGAGGAGTAGCTCTCTATGTAAAGGAAGGGATAAAAGCAACTGAACAAAAGAGTAAACAGGGAGGAGAGGAGGCACTGTAGGTCACCTTGGAGACTGGAAAGGGCACCACAATCTGCACAGGGGTTGTGTACAGACCCCCATGTCAGGGGGAAGGAATGGACAAGGATATGATGGAAGGCATTCTTAGAATGGCAGAGAAAGGGGAGATACTGTTGATGGGAGACCTGAATATGCCAGATGTTAACTGGAGCACATTTGCTGCAGCCACATCAAACAAGGCCATTCTTGATGCCTACAGGTGGCAGGCATTAGACAGCTAGTTTGGAACCCACTCGTGAGGGAGCAATCTTAGACCTCGTACTCTCAAATGGGGACAGTGAGAGGATCTCAGATCTGAAGTGGGTTGCCATCTGGGGACAAGTGACCATCAAACAGTGTGGTTCACGTTAAACTCAGCTACAGAGTCAAACCATACAAAAGTGAGGGTACTGGACTTTAGGAGGGCTGACTTTGGAAGATGGGAGAGTGCCTCAGAAAAGCACTAGCAAACAGGCTAGAAGGAGGTGTGGAGCAACAGGGGAATTATAAAACTGCCATCACAGAGGCAACAAGCCTTTGTGTGAAGCAAATAAACAAATCAAAGCGAAAGAAAAAGCCACTATGGTTCTCAAGAGAGGTGGCTGTGAAAGTCAGGAAGAAAAGATAGCATTCCGAAGTATAAGGAAACACAGAAGGAGCAGGACAGAGAGCTGTACCAGTTAAGGCAGAAAGAAGCAGGGAGGGAAGTCAGAATAGCAAAGGCCCAAACTGAGGAAAAGATAGCCAACTCAGTTAAGAAGGGGATAAAACCTTTATAGGTACATCAGCAGTGTAGAAAGACAAAGGGAGGGATAGTGAGGCTGAATAGAATGAACGGTGGGTGGGCAGAGGGGGACAGTGAAAAAGCAGGAATACTGAACGAATATTTCTGCTCAGTATTCAAGAAAGAGGAGGGGGAAGTGCCTAATCCAATTAACAGAAGCACTCTTGATAGGGGGGTCGATCCCAGTCCTTTCACAGAAGAAAGGGTTCTGCAAGAACTCCTAAAACTGAAGGTGGACAAAGCAATGGGTCCTGATGGAATTCACCCCAGAATTCTAAAAGAATTAAGGAAGGAACTAGTGAAACCACTGGCTACTCTTTTTAATAAATCATGGGAGGATGGTATGGTACCCGAGGACTGGAGGAAGGCGGATGTGATTCCCCTTCACAAAAGTGGGACCAAGACAGAGGCAGGAAACTACAGACCTGTCAGTCTGACCTCTGTGGTAGGGAAAGTGATGGAGTCACTTCTGAAGGAAAGAATAGTTGAGTACCTAGAGGTCAGTGGAGCACAGGATCCAAGGCAGCATGGGTTCACAGTGGGAAGGTCATGTCAGACGAACCTAATAGATTTCTTTGACTGGGTGACCAAAGTAGTAGACCAGGGAGGGGCTGTGGACATGGCCTACCTAGACTTTAGCAAGGCATTTGACACAGTCCACAAAAGATTATTAGTCAGATTAACCAGCCTGGGAGTGGGTCCCAGGGTGGTAGCCTGGGTAAAACATTGGCTGGACAACAGGACACAGAAGGTAATTGTAAATGGAGTCCACTCTGAAGAAAGGGCGGTTACTAGTGGGGTACTGCAAGGTTCAGTATTGGGTCCAGTCCTTTTTAATGTCTTCATCAGTGACATTGCAGAGGGACTGGAAGGAAAAGTATGCCTTTTTGCAGATGACACAAAGATCTGCAACAGGGTTGATACACAAGGAGGTGTGGAAAGGATGAAAAGGGACTTGGCAAGGTTGAAGAATGGTCAGACATATGGCAGCTAGGATTCAATGCAAAAAAGTGCAAAATAATGCACCTGGGAAACAAGAACCCAAGGGAAGAATACACAATGGGTGGGGAGGTAGTAACAACAACAAAACAGGAAAGTGACCTGGGGGTAATCATATCAGATGACCTTAAGGTTAGCAAGCAATGTGAGAAGGCAGTAGGGAGGGCCGGGGGTATACTGGGATGTATAGGGAGAGGCATCAGCAGCAGAAAACAGGAAGTTGTTATCCCTCTGTACAGACAGTTGGTGAGACCCCATCTGGAATACTGTGTCCAGTTCTGGAGACCCCATCTCCGCAAGGACATAGACAGGATAGAGGCAGTCCAGAGGAGGGCAACTAAAATAGTGCAGGGTCTGCAAGAGAAGCCGTATGAGGAGAGACTAAAGGAGCTTAATATGTATACCCTTGAGGAAAGAAGGGAGAGGGGACATGATAGAAACTTTCAAGTACCTCAAGGAATCAACAAAGTCCAAGAGGGTAGCATCTTTCAGAAAAAGAGACTTGCAAGAACAAGGGGACACAATTTAAAGATAGAAGGAGGGCGGTTCAGGGGCAATGTGAGGAAGTATTATTTCACAGAGAGGGTAGTGGATGCATGGAACAGCCTTCCTGAGGAAGTTGTGGGGTCTAAAACTGTGGGAGAATTTAAGAATGCATGGGACAGACATAAGGCAATTCTTGTGGGGGGCAGGAAGATATAGGCTGTTGGTTAACTAGGATCTGCGGCCTATCCTGTAGGTAGGGAAATGGGCAGACTAGATGGGCCTAGCGGTCCTTATCTGCCGTCAAAGTCTATGTTTCTATGTTTCTATGCGCCTGGTTCTTATTTTAGTTATTTCTGTCAGGAAAAAGTGCAAGTTTATTTAGAGTATTGACATTTTCAGAACCGAAAATTAGATCCAGAAGAAATCTGGATGGTACAAGTATTGATCCAGCTATCTCATTTAAGTACTTTTCTCTAGATTTACTGTACCAGGGACATCTCAAAATATGAAGAGTAAAAATAATTAAAATGAAAGTTCTTCCCAGGTTGTTGTATATTTTTAAAGCATTACCAATGTTGATCTCTCATAAGAAATTTAAAGACTTAGAGAAACTTATAAACTTACTCAGCTATATACATGTCCTTTGTGCCCGAATAGGATGGAGCCATCTCGGTTTTTAACAACTGCTTCTCTGAGATCCAGGACTGGATGAGTGCCAACTGGCTGCAGTTAAATCCAGATAAACTGAGGTGTTGGTGGTGGACCCTGGTCGTCAGGGTATGAGATTATCAGTGGAACAGCCCTCTGAGCTTTGGCTCGAGGGCATCCAACTGCCAACCTCTGACTGGGTGCGGAATCTGGGCATTATTTTTGATGATGGTTAAATCTTAGGTGTCGACCATTGTCAAGACCTCTTTTTACCATATGAGGAATATCGCCCTAATAAAACATCTGGTCCCACCCGACAACCTTCCAACTCTGGTCCAAGGCTTTTGTGACCTCCTGCCTTGACTACTGCAATGCCCTTTACCTAGGGCTTTTGGGGGTTGATATCCACCACCTGTAGCTGGTGCAGAATGTGGCAGCCAGGCTGCTGACTGGCCTCTCAAGAGCTTGTCATATCACACCTGTGCTCCGTGGACTGCACTGACTGCCAGTTCAGTGGCGGATCACCTTCAAGGTCAGGTTATTGACCTATAATGCCCTACATGATAAGGGACCCCACTACTTGCTAGATCTCTTCTGCCCCTACTGCCCCCTCCACCCACTCCACTCCTTTCGATGAGGGATTGCTAGACATTCCCAGGGTTCAACTTAAGACCTCGGGGGCCCATTCTTTTGCTTTTGCGGCCCCTACCCTGTGGAATTCTTTACCTCATCTGGTGAGAGAGTGCCTGACTGTCCAGAACTTTAAGATCACTCTAAAAATATACTTGTTTCCTGACTATTCTTGATCTTCTGACTGCTTAAAGGCTTTGTATAGACTTTCGGTATTCCCTATTGCATAAACGAAATATGCAATGGGAGACAATTAGATACATGCTTCATCTACAGTCATGCAGTTTGCCCTCGGCCACCTCATTCATGGCTTACACCAATTGGGAGGTTACTCAAGGTCAAATTGCACTCATATAGATACATAATGTTTCTAACTTATATATATAGTTGCCCAGCCACTTCTATGTTAAACCCAAACTTTTGCACTTTAATAACTTTGCCACCGTACAGCGGAGTTGCCTGAAATTTTGCATGCTTGGTGGAACACTATAGATCTCTGGATCTGGCAAGTTGCGTTATGGTAGGATGAGAAGTTGCAGAGCTGCAAAGCCCCAAAATGCATCTAAACAGGGGGATTGCATGTTTTTGTGCACGGGGCTACAGCCCAAACAATTTGTCCATCTGTTCTGAAATCCTCAGAGAAGATGCTGGCTGGGTCATTGATGTGCTGTTTGAAGATTTGGTGAAAAAATATTAAACCGTTCAAAAGTTATTCAAATTTTAAAGTTTAACATTGAAGTCAATGGGAACAAAATATATGTGCCTTTCGAAAGCACCTGTTACTGTTGTGAAAACACATTTTAATGTTGCAAATCCACTCAGTAGTGTCATGCTAATGCCATCTTGTTTCAGTTAGTGGTGAAGAAAAATGTCTGTAATTCAAATTCTACTGTCCCTAGGTAAACACTGACAGTTGTGTTTATCTAAACGGGGCCTGAGGAACACAATGGTGCCATCAGTTTTTTCTAGGACCCCCTAGAAATACCTTTTTTAAAATCGGGTTACCCATAGTGTCACAAATCACGACTGTATATTTGCGACACTTTCGCAAATCATGACACTGTCACATCTGTACTGTTGCAATTTGTGACACTACTGCACCACAAAATACCATTTCTTTGCCACACCACTGCACCCAAACGGTTAGGGCTTTTTGGCTGAAATTTGCAGGGTGGCAAGCCCTGGGTCCACAGATGTGCCTTTTGGTAGTTTGGTAAAAAATATTTTAAATGGTTACAAAGTTACAGTGCTCTGAAGTTGAGAAATTTCCCATAGGCTAACACTGCAGTACCCATAGTGTCTTTCGGCGTTCGTATCTCAAAAACGATTCGAGATACATATTTTTTGCTACCCATAGCTTAGTCCACCTTAGCTTGTGTGGAGGTTTCTAAATCATGATTACAACTGCAGTGGAATTTTTTTCATAGTTGCTACGGTTACTGAGATATTGCCAAATAAGTGTTATGAGGGTTTCTTTTCAGTACTGTGGGGCTACTGTATGGCTCCATACTTATGTGTAAGTGGGAGCATAGAGCCATGAGAGCCCTGCGCTCCCACATGTACTACCATTATGCAAACAATGGGCAATGTGAAGGAAGCACAGGACCCAGAGGGCCTGCGCTCCCACAAACACATACTAGTTACCAGTTACATTACACATTCTCAAAAAGAAGGGAAATTTATTGCAAAAAAAACTTCATTAGTGCATCAATTAGGGTTGATAGCACAGCAACAAAGTATAGAAATGTGATGTTAGGATTACTCCCCATCATCCCTCCCACATACCCTCCAAACAACAACAGATGTTGGGGTGTGCCATGGGGTCATCAGGCCTAACTCACACTCCATTCTCCTATACTGTAACATGTCAGCCTGCTTACACATGGAATGGGGTGAAAGTTGGGCCTGACGACCTCATGGCACACTCCGACATCTGCTGGTGTGTAGAGGATGGGGGGTTGGGGTGGTAAGGGGGGTAACCCTAACATCACATTTCCATACTTTTGTTGCTGTGCTATCAACCCTAACTGATGCATTAACAAAGTTTTTTGCAGTATATATATATATATATATAAATATATATATATATATATATATATATACATACATACATACATACTGTATTTATATTTATGTATATGTAGACAGACAGTCAGATAGATAGACAGACAAACATAATAGCACTCAACAAAGCATCTGCTCATGCTGAAATACATGGATGCCATGGATGTGTTGTGATGCACAAGGTGGAGGTGAGTGCCTTCAACAGCTCAAGAAGTCTGTATATTTCAGCATGACTGGACGCCTTGCAGGGTGTCGTGGTGCTTATAAAAGAGCCCTACATGTTAAAAAATAATGAATAATTAGCTGCAAGAGCCAAACTGTCCAATTATGCAGAAATAATCAGACACCATGTGACAGGTCTCAGGGAATCAGACTGCAGGATTTTGCAAGAAGGTCCATACAATATTTTTTTTTGGGGGACTTGTCCTTTAATCGAGCCACCAAAGTGTTATTCTGGTAATTTCCATTGAGGTGTATGCCAATAGAAAATATATTTTAATTGTTATTTGTTTTAGGATATAATTATTTGGCTAAAGTTAATTTACGGTGGTACCCCAAGCAGGCAAGACAGTGGAGCAGATAATACAGATCAAGCATTTGTCTGTAATTTAATAATCACATACTATATAATAATAGTAAATGCACTTGTTTACCATGCAGGGTTTGATTCCAGTGATCTAGGATCCAATTCAGTTGACAGGAGGCTAGAACATAGTCTGCAATGATGCACTCAGTCTGAAGAAAGGGGTGGTACCTGCCAAAGTTCAGAGACCACTGGAAATTTGCTACAGCCTCTCTGCCTCCCACCTGACATTTACAGCAGATGTCTGTCTCTACAAGACCTGAGTGAAGACAGACATAGGCTGTGGACCACTACTAGCATTTGTAAACCAGACCTTGAAGCGAAATGAGTGGTTCCAGGAAAAAGGGATGGATGCTAAAGAGGGAGGCTAATTTCAATGAGAAATGAGAGATAAATACAGAGCAGGAAAATTATAATAATGAACTGCATTACCTTTGATGGCTTGCAATATACATTGTTTTAAAAAAATATTTATGTTAATATAAATTAGCTGTGCCTTTGTGGGTGGCGAGAGATAAAATGTGCTGCACTGATATGTTGTGATTGACATTTAACACTGAACAATAGGAAAAGTCAAGAATCCAAAGTGCAGTAAATAAAAGCCGTAATTCAGGACAAAGGAAAGCTGAAATAAACCTTCTATCCCTTTAACTTGCGGGCAGTACAATATAAGGCATACATTACAGAAGGTACAACAATATGGCTTTTGTCATTTTAAATATTCAGAAGAACAACTCCACTCTCTCTTTCTCTGAGGTAGATGACTGCTTTCATACACCTGCCAGGCTCTTGCCCCAAATATTGTATTCCAGAAGCACTTCACATCCTGGAAGCAGAGATAAGACATTGACCAACTCCTGTTCCCATAGCAACCTCGTACAACGTGAATGCTAACTAACCTTGTCAGTCTGTCAGCTGAAGTAAAAACTCAAAGCAGAACTAGAGCAAATTCATTATAGTAGTAAACAAACACTGAGGTACAGAGATATAGTTGCTGAAAAGTGACCTATGTACATGCAGTCTTCATGCATAGATAACAGAATGCTGAAGTGTTTTATACAGAGACACATCAATCTCTACATGCTCTTACATGGAGTAAATTCCTTGCATGGAAACACTTTGATTTGGACATCCCCCAATTCTGACACTATAGATAAATACACACATATATATATATATTGGAGGCAAAAAACTCCGTTTAATGCATTAGTTAAGGTTGTTCCACAGCAACAAAAGTGAGGAAATTCGCTGTTAGGGTTGAAAACCCTAACTCGAATCACCCCCAGCACCACACACACACAGACACACACACACATTCAAGTATGTGGGAGGACCAAGTCAACACAACCAATGACAGACATCCAGCAGCAGGTGACAGAAATAACAAACAATTGTCTAAATGTACTACGAGACATCCCCACCCACCTGACCAGGTATTGCATGCTCAGTGGAGATCAACAGCAAAACTGAGGCCATGTACACCAAACGTACACATCCCTGATTGCAGCTGCACACAACGTACCACACTTAGTAGTTGCATGGCCTTACCTACCGATGCCCCACACCACACCACACCACTTGTAGTGGGCCACCTGAGCAATAGAGTTAAGCAAAACCAAGGAGTTGTACAGGTATAATATCTCTGATTATAACAAGGGTTTGAGAAATGCAGCTTTCTAATTGACTGTAAACATTGTAACAGCCTTATGTTTAGTTTTTATTAACATACATGTAGAGCCTAACCATATGATGAACATGGTTTAATGTTGTTTAAAAACAGTTTATTATGATAGCAATAATCACTCCCAGGTATTATGTTAATGGTCAGTTTATCACTGTCTAGCGACATGTGGCACTCGGATATGCCTCATTCAACATTAAACCCCTACAGGGTGATTAACAGACCATTTAACATAACTGTTGGTCATGCCTTATTGCTTAATTGTCTTTATGAGTAGATACTCTCCTCTGCTAGGCACTGCAGCAGCTTTGCAACACAGTGTCCCACCCAGTTACACCATACACTGTCTAGTTGCTGGAGAATGGCTGTGAATATGAACTCATGAAGATGAACAGTGTAACTAGATCATTACAGTCATGAAACCCTAGTGTGATTATAACTGACAGACTCAGTGATAGAGGATAACCCCTGCTGTCCTAGTACATTTACCCCATTATGAGTTAAATCAATACTAAAAGACATTCTGTTTATATCTACACCATACCTACTTTATTCCTGTTGTAGCAGAATTAACATAGTTATCACTTTGATAGCATCAGTGACAGAAGTGTGGCAAACCCAAACAGTAGGCATACAGCCTGAGTATGAAACAACTGTTAAAAAAATCACACTGTGTCCATAAGTGGCATAAATCACTCATTGCAACAATAGCAAATGTATTACTATTTGAATAAGTTAGTCATCACAGATGCAATGAGATTGTCTTTATCAGGTACAACATACTCAGTAAGTGCCTACAGGAAAATCTATCCTATATACATGTCCAGTACAGGTACATCATTGTTGGCTCAGTAGTGCTATGATATTAGAAGTTGCTTGGCCTGATCCATGCAATACAATCTTTCTTACAAAGAATACTTACTGCATCTTTAATATTGAAACACACTGAAGGTCTATGTATGTACATCAGCAGTACACCTTCATCAGTAAGAATGCATGTGATACTGGCAGTACCAATTTCACAGCGTTGAACAGGCAATGCTTTTCCATACGTTTACATCAGCCTCTCTATGTTGAGTAAACCATTGCAGTAAATGTACTACTATGTAAATCACCTACTAAATGTATCACTATTTTTATTTTGAGCATGCTAGTGTCTTGTAGTTATTTATTTATTTATTTATGTATTTATTTATTTATTGAAGTAATCAGTTTTACAACCTTTGAGTCAGAGACTCGTTTACAAAGGTACCTTGTCATGTGGGTGGGGGAGACAACAATAAGTGCAGTTATAGACAGAGGTTACATACAGGTGAGATACATACATACGTTGAGTTACACGATCATTATATACACACAAGTTATTATATACACACAAGTTATTACAGCTGCAGTTGCTACAGTTGCCCAGTCGTCCATGGAACCCAGAGGACTTGAGGGGCTGTTTGAGACAGGGTTGTGTTCCATTACAGGCAACAGACAGTTAATTTATGTGCTTCTCTTAATTAATGTATACTCAGTAGTGTTAAAACCTTTCTACAACTGTCATCATGCACCTTCAGCATTTATATTGAATAACGGCACAGTACCAGTTGTGGTGTGGTGTGGGGCATCGGTAGGTAAGGCCATGCAACTACTAAGTGTGGTACGTTGTGTGCAGTTGCAATCAGGGATGTGTACATTTGGTGTACATGGCCTCAGTTTTGCTGTTGATCTCCACTGAGCATGCAGTACCTGGTCAGGTGGGTAGGGATGTCTCGTAGTACATTTAGACAATTGTTTGTTATTTCTGTCACCTGCTGCTGGGTGTCTGTCATTGGTTGTGTTGACTTGGTCCTCCCCCATACTTGAATGTGCGTGTGTGTCTGTGTGTGTGTGGTGCTGGGGGGGTTGAATTCGGAGTTAGGGTTTTTAACCCTAACAGCAAATTTCCTCACTTTTGTCGCTGTGGAACAACCCTAACTAATGCATTAAACAGAGTTTTTTGCCTCTAATTTCCCTTTTTTTTGAGAATGATATTGAGAAATAGTGAATGTAAGGGCCCCGCGCACCCGCCACATGATGTCTTGTGGCATAGTAACAGGAGCAGCAATGCAAACAGAAATGCTAACAGTGGCACACATGGTAACACAAGCGCGAATGATAACAGAAAGGGTAACGCACATGGTGGCGTAGACGTCAACGGTAAGTAAAACGGGTACGGAACCGCAAGCAGAAAGGGAAACAGTAACAGTAATGTAAGCGCACAGGCTGGTTTTCCCCAAAACCTGCATTGAGAAAGACAGTGAGTACAAATAATGTATGCAAAATAATGAGTATCGGCGCAGAAAATGAGATCTTGGAATACTAAATACATTATATCTCAGGAACCGTATGACGTAGAAAAAAAATTTAAAAGTCATATTATTTACAACTGTCCTGGCTAATTTGGATCTTAGCCCCATTAGGGGGCTAAGAAATTTTCTGACGAAAAGTCCATATCTCACACCGGTTCCAAGATACGCCGTAATGTTATCCTATGGGAAAAAAAGAAAAGTTCAGAGCGCCATAACTTTGCCTCCCTGTAATGTTTTTTCACCAAACCACTGAAAGGCACATCTGTGCGCTGTTGGCTGTCTTCCTTCCAAATTTCAGGAAAAAAGACCAAACCGTTATTTTGCAGCAGGGATCCAAAGGATTTCTGTTATGCGTTGGGTGCCGTAATGTTATCCTATGGGAAAAAATGTCAACTTTGGAGTGCCGTAACTTTGCTGCCGTGTGATATTTTTTCACCAAACTACTGAAAGGCACATCTGTGGGCTGTTGGCTGTCTTCCTTCCAAATTTCAGGAAAAAATACCAAACCGTTATTTTGCAGCAGGGTGCCAAAGATTTTGTAATGCGTCATGCCATAATGTTATCCTATGGGAAAACTGAAATTTGAGTGCTGTAGCTTGCTGCTGTGTAATATTTTTTCAATACAAAACTGAAAGGCACATCTGTGAGATGTCAGCTCCGTTCCCTTCAAATTTCAGCTCAAAACTCCCAATGGTTCTTTTGCAGCGCAGTGCCAAAAATTGCTGTCATTTTCCCACAGACTAGAAAACTACTGTTGCAATTTGCGAAAGCTTTCACAAAAATATGCGATACTTTCGTGAGCACGAAAGTAATTTGTGAAAGTACTTTTTCCAGAAATTTGAAAAACATATTTCTGGGGTGTTTTACCACAAAATAAAGACATGGCAAGCATCCTCAGGGCCCGACTAGGTGAATACAAAAAAAATAGGTTGCTAGAGGGTCCCAAATTTAAGTGCCAACCATTTTTCTGATCACCAACTGAAAACAAAATGGCAGATTTGCGAAAGTAACAGGCCCATTTGCGAAAGTAAAAATGCATTTGCGAAAGTGTTGAACTTTTTGTTAACTTTTCCCATTGACTTATAATGGGAAACTGTTTTTTGAATAACTTTTGAACCATTTAATATTTTTTCATGAAATCTTCGAAAGGCACATCAGGGACCCTGGCTGCACGTTCCCTGAAGATTTCGGGCCGGTCATGCAAACCGTACGACCTGTAGGCGCGACCACAGAATTCCAGAAAAGCATAAACGCGCGCACAGATCACACTTAATAACTCCGCAGCCGTATATCTGACCAGTACAAAACTTGGCAGATCCCAAGGCCTATGGTTCTTGATCATAAATTCCAAATTTCAGGCAAATCTATCAAGCAGTTGCAAAGTTATTAAGGTGCAAAGTTTTGGGGTTTAACATAGAAATGGCTCCTCAACCCTAACTATGGTAGCACTACCGTGCTACCATAATATATATATATACATACACACACACACATATATAGAAAGAGAGAGAGAAATTTTGATTCTTGGTAAAAAAAAAAAAGTCGTTAATGCATCAGTTAGGTTTCCAGCAACAAAAGTTTGGAAATGTAGTGTTAGGGTTTCTAACTCTAACACCCCACCTCCACTGTGCAGGCAGCAACAGGAGTGGGAGGTGTACCTTGGGGTTGTCAATCCTAACACTCACCCCATTCCATGTGTAAGTAAGCTGAGAAGGGTACAGTACAGGAGAATGGGGTGAGCGTGTACCCATCTCAGTTTACTTACACATGGAATGGGGCGAGCATTAGAGTTAACAAGAATTTCCTTACTTTTTGAGAAAGTATAATCATAGCCTTCTTTGCTTGTGGGAGTGCAGGGCCCCATCCCTCCATAGATGCGTACTGAATATTATTCAAATGAGGTCCTAATCAATTGACCTATCCTCATTACATGCTGATCTGCTTTCCACTGACTGGTCCCCTGACTCCCTGGCCAGTAATATCAACCAAGCCCTCCAATATTTTCACACTAATTTCTTACTAATCTGGGATTGGCATGCCCCCCTCTGGAAAACTAGGGTCAGAGGTTCTCACCTCCCCTGGATCTCAGCTGAACTTCTGGCCTGCCTCTGTGCATGTGACCTGGCTTGGAAGTCCTACAAGACCACTGGCACTCTGGCAAATCTTAACGAGTACCGTGCCTTGATGAATACTTGTACTAGGGCCACTAGGTTAGCTAAGGCTGAGTTATTTTGCTCATCATTCCAGACAAACTTAAATCACCCCTCTAAGTTCTAGAAATTTATCCTTGCCCTCTTCTACCCCTCTGCCCAGTACCCCCCCTCGGGTCCTCAAGGAGGATGATTCCACTATTTCTGACCTCTTTTTGTCAGCTCTGCTTTCAACTCCTACTTCACCACCTGTGCTTCCTCTCTCCTGTCTGCCTTCCCCACCTCCTCCCCTCCCCTCCCCCTTCATCCCCCTTGACCTCCCCCAATACTTCCCTTCTTTTTCCTGCCAGATAACCCCATCTTCCTCTCTAAAGGTCCTCTTGGCTCTCAACCCTCAGAAAGACGGGAATTCTGATGGGCTTGATCCCACATTCCTGCACCTCTCTGCTCCTGCCATTGCCATTCCCATCTCCTCCCTTCTCAACCTTTCATTCGCTCTTGCCTCAGTCATCCCTCTCCCTAAAGGTGGTGACTTCTTCTCTCCTGGCAATGTCTGCCCTATATCTCTTTTTCCTACCTTATCCAAACTACAAGAATACATAGTTCTATCTCAGCTCTCCCCCCTTCCTTGACTCCTCCTCCCTTTTCACCCCTTTCCAGTCTGGCTTTCGCAAACTTAATTCCACCACCTCTTCTCTCCTCAGGCTCACTGATTCCATCCTTGCTAGCATGGACCAAGGCCACCTCACAGCCACTATCTTTGTTGATTTAGCAAAAGCTTTCAACACTGTCTCCCATCCTCTTCTCCTTGGTAAACCCAAGACAGAGGGTCTCACTGAGTCAACAACTAATTGGTTCTGATCCTATCTGGAAGGTAGGTCTCAATCTGTGAAAACTGAAGATTCCTTGTCTGCCCCCCCCCCATCCACACTGGTGTACCCCAAGGCTCCTTCCTTGACCCGTTGATTTTCTCAGTATGCCTCAATGACTTCCCCACAGCCTGTTCTTCTGCTTCCATCCATATGTATGCAGATGACACGGCCCTGTTTGCATCTGGGTCTTCTCCCTCTGAGTTATCATCCAGGCTTCAACTTGATTTTGCACTGTCCAGAAATGGTTCCGGTCAAATCAAGTAATCCTAAATGCTAAAAAAAAAAAAAAAAAAAACAGTCTCCATGTGCTTCAGCACTAGGCAGAGGCTTTCTAGGCTGTCCTCCCTCCCCACCTTCCACACCCCTTGGTGGAGGTACAATTGACAACATACCCTTCTTTAAATACCTTGATATCTGGCTTGACAGGTACCTTGACTTCTCTCAGCACATAGACACCATTCACAAAAAACTCCACCCCTTGCTAGGTGCCCTTTATTGGAACAAAAGCTGTATCCCTTTACCTGCTCACCAGGATATAATTTCTAAGATGATACTCCCCAGCTTTGATTATGGTGATATAGTCTATGGTGCTGCACTCAAGTCCTCTTTGGCCAGACTTGATCCCCTCTTCCACTCCTTCTGCTATTTTGCCTTGGCTTGCCCTCCCCATACTCACCACTGTTCTCTATACCCTGATCTCTCCCTTCCCTCCTTGGTAGATCGCCACCAAATCCACTGTGCCTCTTTCATTTCTAAATTCTGGCTGGCCTCACTCCCCCATTATCTCAGTTCTCTTCTCTCCCCTATACCCCCCCCTTACTCTCCCCATAACTCAAGCTATCGCTCCCTACTGCTCCCTTCTCATAAATCCCTTGAGGGACAGAATGCCTTCTTCTACCACTTTTCTAACATCTGGAACTCTCTTCCCCTAACAATTCAGTCTACCTCTGCCAAACGTGGTCTTTCCTTGCTACTTCAAGTCCTCACATCCCCACCTGCAACTGTCCATAGTCTAATGTCCTGCCTCCCCCCTTTTTCTCCTTCCCCTCCCACTGCCAGTCCCCAAGCTACTATACCTCTCTCACCTCTCACTTTTTCCACTACTAAGTGTTTCAGCCTCCACATTCATCTTATTCCCCTTATTTTTAACCCCTCCTTTCACTCCCCCTCCTTCCACTACCATTCCTCCCTCCAACCCCTCTTCCTCTCTGTCTCCCCCTCTTCTCTCCTCCAATACTACCTTAACACTATTCCCACTCTCCCTGCATCCTCTTCTTCCTTCCCTGCTCCCTTCCTCTCTCTCCTACACCTCCTTATCCTATCCTCATCACTTTATCCCCACTTCTCCTCTATACTTTATTCCTAACCCTATTCCACCCCTCCTCTTCTATACCTCAGCCTGTTTTTTCCCTCTCCTTTCCTCCTTTTTTCTCTCCTTCCACCCCTTCCTCCCTCTGTTTTTCTCTCTAGTTGCCTCTCCCTGTTGCCCCATCCTGCTAATGTCCTGTTCCTGCCCTGTCCTGTACTGACGTTGCAGCCTGTGAGTGCAGGGTTACCTCACACTCCTGATGTAGTCAGTCTATCTTGTTTAACAATGCCATGACTTTACTGAATATACTGTACATTGCTGCACCTTTTGCCTTAACAAATTACTGCACTTTTTTGCTTGTTATTGTGTACTTATCCCCTGCCCTCTTCCCCCAGGACACATCTGAAGATGAGCTTTATGGCTCACTATGTCTTTCCTGGTAAATCCCTTTCAACAGATAAATAAATAAATGTACATTGCTCTGCAAGCTTTTCAGCCAAAACTGCAACCAAACAGTCAGCATAGCCTTGTTATTACCCCACCCTATGAACGCTGGGCTGAGAATATTTAAATATCCACTGAAACATCATACCACTCAACCGCAATGTTATTCCATGCCACAGGTGACAAAGTACATTTTGGCCAGGAATTTAAAACTGACAGCTGTCGCATTCATGAGGAGATGTAAAGAAATGGCTGTGTTGAAAATTTGAGGAAAAAATATAGAACATTTTGAAAGTTAGGAGGGAGCATAGAGAAATGTCAACAGATGTGCAGAACTTTGCCATTTTAACACATTTTGACCTCAAATTTTCAACGTACTCTTCTTGTGACCCCACCTGATGAACAAGTATGGTGAAAATTGTGAAATTCGGCCCGAAAGGTGATTTCACAAAGCAACCGAAGAAACACCTTTCAGGCAGGATTTGGGAAATGACACCAACATTGTTCATGAGGAGGGGTCTCAAAAAGGGTATGTTGAAAATTTGGTGTCAAAATCTTTAAAAATGACAACATTTTTTACCAAAGTTGAAACCCCCATTGAAATATACTGAACCACATTTACCTTAGTTTCGGAATTCCATGGTAGTCTAGTGGTCCCTCCCCCTTCCCCATCTCTGTCCCCCTCACCATATAAAAATGCATATTATATATATAGTTCCCTGGTAGCGTAGTGGTCCATCCCCCTTCCCGTTCACCGATCACCATCCCCGAATAAAAATATATAATGTTTCCCTGGTGGTCTAGTGGTCCCTCCCCCTTCCGGTTCACTGATCACCGTCCCCATATAAAAATATATAATAGTTCCCTGGTAGTTTAATGGTCCCTCCCCCGATGTCTGATCACCATCCCCTTATTGAAAAAAATATTTTGTGGTAGTCCAGTGGTCCCACCCACTCCACTCCACCACGCCCCCGATGTCTGATCACTGTCCCCTTATTAAAAACAATATTCCATAGTAGTAGTCAGGATCATTGTTGTGATTGTGATCCCACCCACCTCCTTGATTGCTGATCACCCTCCCAGTATTGAAAACAATATTCCCTGATAGTCTAGTGGTCCCACCCCCCTTCCCAATCCCTGATCCCCCACCCAGCATTGTTTTTTTACAAACTTCCCTGGTAGTCTAGTGGTCTGAACCTGATGTCTATCCCGTGAAATAGTGAAAACATAACCCTGGTGATTTAGTGGACCCCCCCCACGCCATACCCTCTCAGGTACTGTCCCACCACCACACACCTCCAAGCCAATCCCCAGCTGAAAACCAGCGCAGCCCACCTCTCACCACCATGGCTAGCCGCTGACTGAGCTATGAATGAATGCATATTATATACAGTATGTACTCATTCACAGCTCAGTTGGCAGCCAGTTGTGGTAGTGAGAGGAGGGCTATGCTGGTCACCAGCTGGACACTAAGCTGGGGACAGCGGAGTAGTGGGTCAGTACCTGAGAGGGTGAGGGGGTCCACTAGACCACCAGGGTCATATTTTTACTATTTCATGGGACAGGGATCGGGGAAAGGGAGGGACCACTAGGCTACCAGGAAATATTGTTTTCAATACCTGGAGGGCAATCAGGGATCGTGGAGTGGAGTGGATCCACAGAAACCTCAATTACATTTAAATTGGTTACCTTCCAGGCCAAAGGGCATGTTTAGGTGTGGAAACTGCAACATCTGCCAATATTGCCATCAATCAGCATCTTTTATGTCACCTTCTGCAAAAAATGAAGTAGAAGTTGCTTGCCTGGTGGCACTGAGAGTTGAGGTGCTGGATGCTACACCTTGCACCACGCCGGTGACCCAGGCTCGGGAGTGAGCTCAGGTTGTCAGGGGTCGGCCAGGGAGGGGAGGAGAGGAGAGGAGAGGATAGAGCACCCAGAGGACTGATCTCCTCCCCTTGGGAGGGTGGGCTGTGGATCCCCTGGCATCTGTGACTCCCAGTGGAGGCTGGGGGTGCTACAGCCAGGGGACACATCAGGAAGGAGTGGGGCAATAGCAGACATTCACAGGATGAGTGCAGGAGTGTGCACGCCTCATACTGGATGTCATTGCATGTCACTACTTCCAGGAGGATCATGTTCGTGGTCATGAAATAAGGAAAAACCCTGGCACCTGGGAGGACGACAACGAGCCACAGCAGCCCCACACCCACCGCCGGATCCTGCCCAACCAGGTCCTCCGTATCATCCAGCCTCACTTTGGATTTGATTGAAAGGAGCGCCAGGGTAAGTGGTTGGTGGCCCTACCTCAGGGGGTACAAGCCGGGGGTCTAAGCAGGGCAAGAGTGCAGGTTGGAGTTCCAGGGAGAGCCTTGGACTGGGGGGCACAGGCAGGTGGGAGAAGCTGTCAGCGGTTGTGTCTGAGGGATTTCCAAGGGGCTGGTGAATGGAGGAAAGAAAAGTTAAAAAAAAAGAAGTAGAAGTTCAGGAATTTGTAAACTGTAGTTCCAGATATATAGTCTATGCATTATGGTGCAATTTCACCAAGGTTTATTAGAAAGAACAGTATGAACAATTCGTGAATGCATTCAGGAGCATGTAAGGGACATACAAACCTTCAAAAATGCACTCCAGTGAGCATCTATTTTAGAAAATACATGGGGGTGACTTGAATTGTTTTTGGTTTATGGCATTGGAATATGCAGGGGTGGGATTCAGGGGTGGAGATAGGGTGAGATGTCATCTTCAAAGAGAAACTTATCTGATTTTCAATTTGAATAGTTTGAGTCCAGTTGGACTCGATGAAACATGGGATTCGAAACAGTTTATAACTTAAATAGAAGAATCTTGAAAATGTATGACAATTGAGAATTCTCCCTTCCCTCCCTCAACCCCCCCCCACCCAACCTTCACCTAACCAACTTCGTTATTGTCATGTAGAGGTATGTTAAGCCTTCAGTAATTAGTTAAACAGCTGCTGACGCCTCAGAGAAAACACTGAAAAACATGATATTAAGGTACAATTCAGCTTGCATTCCATATATATTCTATAGATTTCTCCTCCTTATTTGTTATTGAGGAAATCTGCATGAATGCATGATCTTTATACCTTAGAGTTCATCTGTCTCTTTAGCTTACTCCTTACTTCAAGTCATAATCCTCTGTTGTGATATCACAATCTGTTGCCATGGGAGTAACTGTGATGTCACAAGGAGTGCATTATGACCTCGAGTAGGGAGAAAGCAACAGGAACAGATGAACTCTTCAGGAGCAAAGATCCTTTTTTTATGCAAATTATTTCAGTAATAAGTAATGGGGATGAGGAATACAGAACTAATGTGAAATACAGCTGAACTGTGTCTAATTATTATGTTTTGTTAAAGTTCTCCCGAAGGCATCAGCTGCTCTTGAAGCTGTCTTTAAGTTCTGCGAAAGCCATTGTACATACTGGGTGGGATATTCAGAATGCACCAGGCAGGGGCGCAAGCCTGGGTGCAGCGCAACTGGGATGTGCCAGGAAGTGTGCTGGGTGATATTCAATGGTGCTGCGCCATGGCTCAGCACCATTGAATATGGCAACGTGGCCGCCCGCATTGCGCATGGCACAGTGGCACTGCGCCAGCGCAAGTGGCAAGAGAGGAGCAGGGGGATGTGCTAGTGCAAGTGCGGTTGCGCTACGCACAGGAACCGCAATATTCAATGGTGGATATGCAAATGGGGCCATAATGTCTGCAAGGCACAAGTGGGTCCATTAGCATGTCATTATAGCCCCATTTGCATGCAGGTGCACCAGTCCCTGGCAACTTGCGCCTGGCGCCCTGCCAGGCTGCAGCCGTCGGGGACCGACGCCCCCTGCACATCACGACAAAGTGCCCAAATGCCCGATCGCAGGCATAAGTATAATAAAAGACACTTTAAATATCCCTGGTGGTCTAGTGGACCGCTTCCAGCCCGATCGCAGGCATGAGTATAATAATAAACATTTTAAAATATTCCTGGTGGTCCAGCGGTACACCCTCCCCACCCCCTCAAACTTGCCACCTCCCCCGGTCCAGCGGCGGTGGCAGCACTCCACTCGCAAACGCTCAGCCGCCTCCAACTGACTGTATGCAAATGCGGCTATGCGCCCACTGATCCACAGCATGGGCCAATGGACGTGCAGACCATACCGTACTACACAGTCCAGATATGGGAATGGATCAATTCACATATTGGGACTGTATAGTGCAGTGCAGTCTCATGCTCATTGCCCACGCTGTGGACCTATGGGCGTATCAGCCGACTGTATGCAGTCAGTTGGCGGGCAGCCAGGTGGCTCATGGTGGGTGCTGGCACCCGCTGCTGACCGGGGAGCGGCTGGCGGTCTGAGTGGGCGGGTGGGAGGAGGTACTGCTGGACCACCAGGATATTTTAAATGTTTATTATTATACTCATGCTCTGCATTGGCTGAAGCAGTCTACTGGACCACCAGGGATATTTAAAGTGTTTTTTATTATACTTGTGCCTGCAATCGGGCTGGAAGTGGTCCACTGGACCATCAGGGATATTTAAGGTGTCTTTTATTATACTCATGCCCACGATCGTGCTGGAAGCAGTCCACTGGACCACGAGGGCTATGTTCTCTATTACAATGCCTGCGATTGGGCGTGCCGACAGACCCTGCCTCCGGAGCTCGGGTGGCCACCCACAGCTGGCAGCTGCCGTGTTGCACCCTGCAATATGGCGGCTCACCTGTGGGTGGCCAGCCCTTGCTTCTTTATTTTTTGGCTCAACTTTGAGCACCAGTGTACGGCACAAGTAGGGGTTGCACCTGCATATGCTCAGCACATCCCAGGCTGAATATCGGGATGTGCCAGGTATACATGGGCATGCCCCACTTGCACCATGCATACCATGTGCCCTGGCCCGCCACCGATCGCAGCAACATCCACCTCTGAATATCGCACCGGGGCACATCAGTGGGTTTTGCCTAGCGCAACACTGTTGCGCCATGCGCAACCCCTTTGAATATCCGGCCCATAAAGTTCAATCAGAAAAATAACCTACGCTCTCTCTTTTTTGTCTTTTTCCAGAAGTTGTGTGACTGGCTGTGACAGAACCCCACCATGAGGAATTCCTTAGGGTAGATTGTTACCTTCAGGCATCATTGAGCCACTTGGCAACTCTGGAAGCAAAAAAGTAAAAAAAAAAAGCTAAAAAGAGTTTGAAGAAGCCCGGTGGAGGCAGTGTGCATGTTCTGCGATCTTTCTTTTGTTGGCTCCATACTATGGCTGAGAATAAAATGGACTAACTGAATCAGACTGATTCTTTGTCTTTTTCTTTTGAGAACCCTGGGGTTTGGTGAGTGCAGCTACCTATCAGTTGTGACAAAGTTAAAAAGATGTATTTTAAAATAAAAGGATGTGCTCATGGTTTTTGTGCCATAAATACAGCGTTACAGACATAAAATGATGTTTATTTTTCCTTTTTTTTTGTTTCTCCTTTACTCAGTGGGGTTCAGTATTGGTATGAGTATTATTAACTAATGGTGTGCAAGTGTTCTAATGTTATTAGTAGGCTAAAGTTTGTATTTCTATTTCACGATGTTATTTGTACAAAGTGACATTTTGATGATGTCATCAAGTTTTTTTTTATTTAAATTTGTCATTCATTCGCTAACCCTGCCCCCTGACAAAGGTCCTCTGACCAAAGTGCTGGGGTGTTAACTGACTTTTGGAGTTTGTGTGGTCCTCACAATAAATTACCTAATTTTGGCATTTTGATGCTTCAAGTGTAATCATTTGCTGGATGCTTGTGTGCACTGAATTTCTTATTTGGTCATTGTTATGGGGTACTGGCGATACCCACAGCTGCACCACTGGCGTCCGCAAGAGTGCAGGGCTCTCCTTGGATGTTTCATTCAGATAATAGCATGGAATGGTGTTACTGATGTCACAGAATGTCTCAGAAATATGAAAAGAAATATCAGTAGCTGGTGAGAAGTGTGGAATTCTGTGTATATCTATACACACCCCAAAGCTAGATTACTTATCAAAAATTGGTCATCGCATATCATAATACATAACCAGCAAATAAAGAAAGATGGAAGGCAGTTAATTATGTAAAAATAATTTCCTACCTCCTTCAAGTTGATAGTGCTCTGGAAGCGGATTAATAGAATAGCCCAAACAATTGATTACTGTATTTATTGAAACACTGCAGTCATACATATCTATAGTATTTCCAACCCTAAAACCCCATCCCCACCCCTAAAGCAAATGAGGGGTGGACTCTTCTTACAGGTTGTCAACTGTAAAGCTCACTCTATTCTATACAC
Source organism: Neoceratodus forsteri (assembly GCA_016271365.2). Lineage (NCBI taxonomy): Eukaryota > Metazoa > Chordata > Ceratodontiformes > Ceratodontidae > Neoceratodus > Neoceratodus forsteri. The sequence continues at coordinate 273,902,230 of JADMNL010000024.1, forward strand.
TCCAGAAGCATACACACCTAATGAGGTGAGCTTTAGGGTTGATAACCCCAAGGAAGAGTCTGCACCTGATTTGCTTTGGAGGGAGGGGGGTTAGGGTTGGAAACCCTAAAGCCACATTTCCCTACTTTTGTTGCTTTAGCCTTAACTCTATATATTACATTAATGCAATTTTTTGCAAAGAATTTCCTTACTTTTTGAGATAGTATAATCATATCCGTATTTGCCTGTGGCAGTGCGGGGCCTGGCATGCATATTTTTTCAGATAATGTAATCATATCTTTATTTCTCTGATGGAGTGCTGGGCCCTCCAGGCCCTATGCTCCCATCCCTCCATAGATGTGTCTGTGTATGTTATTTTGTGAAAGTGCAGGGCCTGACACTTCCATTTGTAGGACAACACCAGCTAAATTGTCAGCATAGCCTTCTTATTACCCCATCCCATGAATCTAGTACTAAAAATTGTAAAATCCTTCTGAAACATCATTCCATGCCACCATAGCATCATTACGTGCCACAGGTGTGAAAAGACATTTTGGCCAAGATTTGAAAAATGACAGCTGTCACATTCATGAGGTGGTGTAAAGAAATGGCTATGTTGAAAATATGGAAAATTACGAAAGTTATGAGCGAGTGTAGTGAAATGTCAACAAATGCACACAACTTTGCCATCTTAACATATTTTGACTCAAATTTTCAACATATCCTTTTTATGACCCCACTTCGTGAACAAGTATGATGAAAATTTTGAAATCTGACTCAAAAGGCGATTTCGCCAACTGACCATGAAATTGCCTTTTAGTCAGGATTTGTGAAATGCCACCATCGTTGTTCTTGAGGATAGGTCTCAAAAAGGTATGTTGAAAATTTGGTGTCAAAATCTTTAAAAATGACAAAGTTCTGCACCAAAGTTGAAAACCCCATTGAAATGCATTGAACCATATTTACCTTAGTTTCTCATATTGAAGTCAACAGTTCCAGCAGCAAGAGGCATCCTGGATTGAAGAGTGGATCTTGATCCTGGGTCCTGTTCAGGTGAGTGAGGGTGTGTGGGGGGTGTGGGGTGCGGAGTGGTGAATGCTCAATGGGAGGTCGGGCTAGGGGGTTGGATCAGCAAGGGACCATTTTTTTACAGGTTGAAAAAAAAGACATTGAGGGACAGTTTTCATTCTTACACGGTATACAGGGACAGTGACTGGAGAGTGGGGGTGCTACTAGACACCAGGGAAATGGCAAAATTATTATGAGGAGTGCATCAGATGGTGGGGTGGTGCCACTAGACACCAAGGAAAGATTACAATATACGTGGACGGTGATTGGTTGGGTGGGGGGGGTACCACTAGACAGCAGGAAAAAACTACATAATTTTGGAACCACAAACAGAGGGTGGGGGTGCTACTAGACACCAGGGAAATATCGTTTATGTATTGGAATGGCAATCAGAGGATGGTGGGCTGCCACTAGACACCAAGGAAATATAATTCATATACAGGACACCATTCAGAGGGTGGGGGTGCCACTAGACACCAGGGAAAACATGCTGGCAAAGGCAAAAAGGATTTTTCCCTCATGAAAAAGGATCTTTTTTCATGTCATCATATGAAAAATAATCTTTTTTTCACATCGCAAGTCACGAAAAAGGTTCATAATCATAGTAAAACAACATTTCAAGTGCATTTCTGCAACAGTTAAGTGCAAAATCCAACTAAGGGGGTCCCAAAAAACAAGATACATGTGTTGGTCGCTCTCCACAATGTCATTTTTGTGGTTTTGCAAACTTAAATGTTTAGGGAAAAAAACACAAAACAAGATGGCAGCAGCAGCACCATACCTCTCAACTTCTTTCTTTGTAAACCAGGGACAAAGCTTAAAAAAATCAGGGACAAAGACCCCAAATCAGGGACACATCTTAAAAATTGGTACTATTCATTCAGAAAGGTGACAGAATAAGAGGATTAGTGTAAGATGCATTTTCTGAAGAACAAGCCTGTAATTCTAATGTTTGACGTTATTTTGTGCTTATAGTCTCCACTGTTCTGTCACAAAAGCACAAATTTTATGAGGGACAGGGGAAAATTCGGAGGCAAAAATCAGGAACGTCCCTGAAAATCAGGGACAGTTGAGAGGTATGGGCAGCACACAACAAAAGATTCTTTCCTTCATGAAAAAGGATCATGCGAAAACTTCATACAGCTCTTTTCAAGTACTTATTGAGCATGCTCAGAACCCAAAATTATAAAATGTAGTAATTTTGGAATGGATGAATATTTTTTCACCAAACCACCATTGGAAATCCTTCTGATTCAAGCCCTTTCTATCCCAAAAAATTCAGACCAAAATTCCAAACCATCTGGGCGCTAGGCAATGACAAATAAAACAGCAAAAAACAGTGATTTTTTTTTTTTGACATCTGTATGTCAGAATCCACACATCCGACCAGAACGAGACTTGGCAAATCAACAGACCTACCCCACAAGACCATGCTTGAAAAATTTCATGGAAATCCGTTGAACAGTTGCAAAGATATTAAAGTTCAAAATTTGAGGTTTAACTTTAAAGTGCCTATTCAACCCTAAATATAGTGGCACTACCACACCATTAAAAGTCAAAAAGTCACTGTGCCACTGTTGTCGCCATTTCACCAGTCGCTGGTTTTGCCACTTGCCCTATGTGACCACACTGTTTTCCCTTCGCCCTTTTCATCCTCGCCTATTTTCCTTTGCTATTATCACCATAGAACCCTGTTGTGCACTGTCTGTGAGCCACCAGCCACCAGACAAAAGTGTGAACAGTCGAAAAAAATGAGAGTACAAAACATAATAAAATAAATGGTATCTTGATGCTGTTTTTACAAGAAAGACATGTTGTAAATTAGACACAATTTATAGGATTACAACTTCCCATGTAAGTGTAACGACAAGTATTTATTTAATTTCACCTTTAAAATCTTAATCTCGGGTAGAATATTTTTTAGTGACTTTGTATACACTTTGGTATGAGTCATTGCAATAGAGTCTGGTCATGAATAATTCTCATGAATTGCTGCTGTTTTTATGTTATTTGTATTTGCACTGCAAGATTAATTTATTCTTGTCTTATAAACCATGCATTTCATTTTTCAACCATACATGTATGAGTAATATGCATACTGAGAAAAGATTGCTGATTCAATTTCTAACTTATACTATGCTCTCCCATTCTGATTGTCTCTTAGCGACACACAAATGCAATCTGTTTAAATTATTTTAATTGACAAATTATAAATACTGTTCATCTTACCCCCTTCCAGTCTTAGCTCTCACACCTCACCTCAATCACACACACCCTTAAAAAAGGAACTACTCAAGTGGGATGTATCAGTAAGCTGATTCATAGCCCTGTATTGTATGACTCTGCAGTAGCATTTATACAATTTATAGGCATTCAAACATTAAAAACTATAATTGTATCTGGGAAGAAAAGCATTGATTTCCATTTATTTAAACTTCATTCATTCATTCATTCATTCATAGTTAAATTACTGATTCACATCCTCTGTACACCAACTTTCCACTTTCCAAACATAGAGCTTCAAATCATGTAAGGTTTTTATGTCCACTATCTATATTGTTGAGCACAAACTTTGTAGTATGTAATATTACTTTTTCCAAATAGATGGCAGTGCCAACTTTCATCAGTATTTGCACCACGGATCATACTGTGGGCCAGATATTAAAAACTTTGTGCTGAGCGCAAACTGATTGCACCGTGATTGTGCCAGAATTGTGCCAGGCCATGATATTCAAAAGGCCAAGTAGTGCCTGTTAGCACTGGCGTAGAAAGATAATGTATGCATGGAGCAAAGTGAGGGGCAGGGACATGCATACAGGTGCAATGGCATATTCAAAGGTTTTGTGCTGTGCAACTTGTCTTAGTGCAACCCCTAGCGTGGCGCTATTTACCATCTATAAAAAGGCAGACATCATCAATGTCTTTGCACAGTACCCCAGCAGTGCTCACGATGCCTTCATCTGGCACCAGTCATGGCTGTACCAGGCATTTGAGGCTGGTGTATACCCAGTGAACACCTTGTCAGTGAGTATCTGCAGCAGGTACAATCAAAGCCCCCCCAACAGTGGGACAGTGCCATGAAACAGCAGACAAGGAACATAGGGAAGATGGGGGGTTTGTGTACAAGTAGACAGGATGATCCAAAAAGTAGGTTCTGCAAACAGGCAGGGCAATTGGTATAGTATATACCTGCTAACATGTGGTCATGTTTCCACAGGGGACAGTGCCCATCCCCTGAGACCCTAGCTCCTAACACCAGTCCTCCAGCCAGCAACAGTGGCCGAGGAGAGGTACAATGAGGCACACGTTGCAACAAAGAATGTAATAGAGCGAGTCTTTGGCATACTCCTTCACAGCCCCAGTGAGCTCACAAAAAGACCTGGTGGAGGGCATTCAGGTGATGTGCCTGACACTCCTCTGCACGCTGGTCCACCCACAATAGACCAGCGTTTACTGCCTCCTAGAGCAGGGAGAGCTCCTGCCGTACCTCCTGCCTGAAGGTGTGCAGTTCCTGCTGTGTGGCAGTCTGTGACTCCACTGCTGAGTGCAGGAGCCGCCAGGACTCTGGGGCCACCTGTCCCTGGGGTGCTTGGTCACCCTGGACAGTGGGTGAGGGTGGATGGGGGCATTCAGTGCTGTGGGAGCGGCAAGCACCGTGTGTGGCCACCTGCCACCCCAATACACCATCCACTGTGCCATGTATGTCGCATGGGCAGGCCGACAGGCCAGTAGGATGCCCGCCCACAGGTGGCTGTCGCATGACCTGGCTTGTGTGTGTGGCTGCAGACCTGCCAGGGACAACATTGGTGGTGCTCATGATGGTGGTGCTTGTGATGGTGGCAGTAGCGGTACTGGAGGCATAGACCATGGGGGAGCCTGGCAGTAGCAGATGCACTGGCTGTCTGGTGGGTGACTCAGTTGGGGAAGCAGTGTGGCCACTACCATGTGCCCCTGGTAGGTCCTCAACTTCAAACCCAAAGTCCAGTGGTGAGAACCCCCCCCAGTGGCAATGTCACCCATGTAGTCCATGGTGGGGATGTATGTCTCATCCTCTCCATCATCCTCCTCCTTTTCATCCACAACATCAGTGGCTGCTCCAAGTCCTGCGTCCTTGGTCACACCTGCAGCCAATGCCTATGCCATTCACCTCCACTACCCAGATGTTGACGGGCCCTCTACCTCATCCGCCTCCACTCGGTCCCCTGCTGAAAGTCCAGCACCCTGCGCTGTGGAGCAAGAATAAGACTGTGAGTGGCCTGCACGTGACATAGCGGTCCCCCACCAGTGCCACCACATGCAATACACACCAGTGCTGCCAATGATGCACAGTGCAGACCACACCTGGTGTACATAGCCTACACACCCACAAAGCCATGGTGCATGCACAAACAAACCAGAATGTGTTTCCCAGAGGTCCGCAGTCGACCAGCACAAAGTATGAGCATGTACACACACACACAACATGAAACCCACCACCATAATGTGGGTTATAGTATTAGCACACAGTGACACATGTGGCAACATGCAACACTGCATGGTGAATGCACACCCACTGGCAATATACACACCATGTGCAGAGGCACAGTGACAGTGACTGCAGGGTAAACCATGGCTGTGTGAACATGGCACTTGCAGCAGATCTGGCAATGCCCAATACACAAAACAAGTGACTACCAGACCGCAAACAGGCCTACACAATGCACTCATGTGTGCACAGGCCAGGCCAGCCATGTGCCACAACACTAGCACAGCCAACAGTACCCCATGTAGTGACATGCATACCATGGTGCTGCATGGCTCTGTACTCACATGCATGGTGTAACACCAGCGGTGTTTCAAGGACAACGTCCTCCACACCTACCACAGCAACTGTCCATATGGTTAACAACTAAACTGAATGCTGCCTATTTTAGTCTGATTATTGGTTTTATATATAGAATTGTTTGTTTAATTGTGTGTACAGGCACTTTGATATTGTGAAAAGCGCCTTTTATAAATAAACTTGACTTAATGCAACCAACTCCATGATGGGGTCTGCTGTCTCCAGCCCTGCAGGTCTTGAACCTCCTCAAGTGGCATGCTGTGCATGTAGGCAGCATGCCTCCTCCTCCTCCTCCTTGGCCCTGCACTGCATATCATGCCACCACTTCCATGTAGCTTCCATAGTGCATCCACGGCCATCCACTGCGTTGACCTCTGCAGTTATCTGGTCCCACATCTCCCTTATGGTGGCATCTGTATTTCTGTAGCACCTCATGGCCTCCTCCCTTGCCTTGTAGCCATCAACAAGGGCCTTCAACTCCTCACGGGAGAACTTGTATGACCACAGCCTTGCCCATCCATCTGAGGCACATGTGTGGGAATGAAGGATTACAGTAGTTAGATGGCCACTACAGACACACACACACACACACACACACAAAAAATTGAATGGTCACAGTGTGTCATTGACTGTGGAAATGCATCACGGAGATGTCGGGGGACAGACCACTACACATGGCACACAGGTCTGACGATGTCCTCAGCATGATGATCTGTAGTAGTCAGCAGCAGGACAGGAGTTGTGTGCAACAGTATAACAGCCACATGGATGCACTGTGAGGGCAGCAACAGGATAATTGTTCTGACTGTGGACCAACAGGTGTGTCGCAGGACTGTGCTGCACAGATCGGTGCTGCTGGCAGACAGCACAATGTGTCCTTGTTGGAAGGGACCATAGCATGGGCTACACATACACATGCTGTGTGCACATTGCAGCCATACGGACTGTATTATGTTCTGATCCCCCTCCCCCCGGCGGGATGTACTGTTACCCTGTTGTCAGGAGGTCTAAACCTCACTCTCAGGTTCTTGGCAATAATGGGAATACAAGGAATCACAGACACATTGCATAAGAGTAATAAACTTGTTTATTACTACCAAAAGGATAAATCACAGTTGCCCTAAGCAGTTCTTACCAAATATGAACTGGGAGCCAATGCTAAGTGTTCCCTATACCTCAAGGATTCTCCATGTCTCTTGGGGTCTCCGAGGTAGAAGACATAATGTCTTACATTATATACCTATGATAATTACTATGGTTACCATAAGATAGAAACATTTCTAGTTACAGAGATGAGCCTTATTGGCTAAATTAGAGGTTGCTCCACAGTCCAAGATAACATTATACAATTCTGTAGTAGTCATCACTTTGTAAAGACAAAGGAGGCTTAGTTGTACATATATCAGTGTTATAGTACAAATCACCAAGAGATGGTAATGCCGACTTATATATCATCATCATTACAAGGACACAGTTGTCCTAACATCTTATAAGCAAGAAGTACATATATGTATTAGAAAGCAAAGTGTATAACAATAATGTGCATACATATCCTGACGTCTGCTCTTGCACGGTAGATGCCCTTAGCCCTATGTGTTAGTAAAACATATATCTAAGTGCTAGCTGTCTACGGTGTACCTCTGGGGGTACCAATAAGGGTGCAGGGACCTCATGTAACACTCCCCCCTTGTTGCCTCTCAGGGCAACACAGCAGAAGTAGGGATGTGGCGAGAGAGCAGGTGTCGTTTACAAACCTGACACGCGAGCTTTGTAAAGGAACTCCAGCTGCTCACAGTGTTGACACAGTGTGTGCCGTAGACAGCAAAGCATAATAATAAGAAAGAATATCAAAAATGCTTGTATAATGACAAAACCTTTAAATGCAATTTCTAACCAAGTGTTAGTTAATGCACTGTTCATATCACCATCATTAATAAGTGCAAGGACAGCTTCGTTAGCTTTAGTGATATTATTGCTGATGTGGATGAGATGAGTATCTTTCCTCTCTAAAAGTGATTTTAATGTCAGTGTAAGAGGGTCAACGTGTGCATTAAAATACAGTAAATACTCAGATAGAGTGAGCAGATAATCAGGGTTACCATCAATGATATCAGCGTCCATAAGAGGGATGGGTGTTATAACGGTATGTCCAATAACTGCTTTTTGATGAGGGACAAAGCAAAATTTAGGGTTATCAATAACACGTTTGAGTTCCATATACATAAAACTTTATATTAGTCACAACACAGTACTCACCATCAGAATTATATTGCATTTTAACAGTGGGGAGTCTCCATTTTTGCAATTGTACCAGACAGGTGTAGGTAGTCTTCAAAATCCGTGTTGACAGGCAATGAGCCTCCTCTCAATAAGATTGGTAAAGCTTGTCTGGAGCCAATGTTGAGTCCAAAAAGTCTCTGCCATTAGTGCTGATGTCATCGTCCATAGAAAAGGACCAATCAATACTGTCCGGAGAATAACCATATACAGGTTTAATAACATCAAATACATCACATCGACACAAGTAAATGTATTGCTCCATCGCACAGCAATCTGTGTGCGAGGCGACCCAGGCATCCAGGAAAGGATGGAAGACCAGTAGAGGAGGCAAGTCGAGGTATTCTCTGTAGATATCTTCATCGAGGTGTCCGATTGAATGTACGGCTGCAAGTTTGTCAAATAGAGTTGTAGTGGGATCAAAATGTGGTAAAAAGACAGTAAAAGAAACAAACATTGTATCCTTACTAGCACATTTCTTAGAAGTAAAATACGGACCAGTGTTAGGGTGCCTGGTCACAAAACCCAAATTCCTAGCTGTGGAAAGGGGAATGGTTAAAGTTTGTTGCATATACATTGCAATACATCTAGGAGTTTTACACCGTGGACAATACCATTTAGAGATACATCTATCATGAATGACATCAGGGATCCTTCCGGATTCTAGATCACAGAAAGGATTATTGATGGTAGTGATAATATATGAGCCATAGGCTGAGCACAAGATTTCACGGGCAATGTATTGTCTATCTGCTTCTTTGTTATTTTGTGAAATGAGAGCGTTAATCTTATCTTTAGAATCTGTAAATGCCTTAGCAATGTTGTGCATATTGTATGCAGTGTATCTTTCTTCCTGACTAAGGCCATCCACACCATGCAATAATGGGGGTATTATATCATTTATCAAACCAGTTTGGAATTTTTCCGAATGTGATTTGATAATAGCAATGTCAGCTTTATCCCAAATAGACATAGCTGTACCAAAAAGACCTGTGATGGTGCCTGTGGCACCTGTGACATCAGAGCTGTCAACCTCATGGGTATTACGTTTCTGACTTTGATCATCAGGATTAGGTTTCCTCCTGAAATTGCCTCTATGCTCGGTGGTGTGTACCCCGGCAATAGGGTCTCGAGTACAAATCTGAAAAGCTGCTAAACTATCAAGCAATAAAGTACTGTAAAATGCTGAAGTGTTAGTAGTATGACACATACCAAATTCTTTCATATTCCAGTAAGTTAAATTGAACAAAACAGGTATATGCATAAACTGTAAGTTATTAATAAGTGTACCAGGTAAGGCAGTGGCTGTTAGACCACTATGGGTCCAGGAGTATGTTTTGGACATTCCAAAAGCTGGTTATCAGTCAGGGGTAATGCAGAAAGACACATGGCAGCAGAGGTCATGTTGTGTACAGCACAGAATTTCCAGGCAGAGTCTTTAGACAAGGAACTACAATATGAGGGGTCAATCAAGGCAGTGCTATTGTATAAACCAGAATGTCTGAGAGCAGTCTGGAGCAAGGACAGAGAACCATTAGGGGATAATTTTGCATTGCGCCAGCCATGGAAAGTTCAGTTCAAAAGCTTGGCCACAGGGAGACTTTGTCCTTGTGATGTGGTTTGCCACTCAATTTGTAGGGTAGCTTTATCAGGAGCAACAACCGAGGCAGTAAGGTAGGCATCAGAACCTCCTGGACAGTAATAAAATTGTTGGGTATATTGATAGAAACTTCCTCTGGGGTAGATGTTGGAGGATCAAGAGAGGAAGGAGGTGCTTTACCATGCCTTGGATGCAGGGGATAACTCCTGAGATGAGGACAAAGTGGAACAAGATAGCCATCTTGTCAGAGTACCTGAAAAGGAAAACCAAATATTAGTAAGTTAATACTATTCTGCCCAATGGGGTGAGGAAAAGTAATTATACTCCTTTATACAGTTTCAGCTGGTTTGCATGTAACCATTTGTCAGTCAGTTTGTTGTTGTGCATTAGTCTAACCTGATAAGACTGCCGGACTGAACTTGTTGACAATGGGGTGGGGGCCTTCCCACTTATTGGAGAAGGAATGTGTGGGATGTGCAAATCTGAGGAACTTTACTTGATCTCCAACTTGCCAATTCACTTCTTGTACGTGTTTGTCAAACTGTATTTTGGACTGTTGCTGGGCCTTGCCCATGTAGTTAACAGCATACAAGTGTATGTGTATGAGGTCTTGTCTGAGTTTTTCCACATATTGGTCTACAGACACACAGTCTGCTGTGGGGGTATATAGGTCAAACAACAAGTGTTCAGGTAATCTCATCTGTCTGCCAGTCATCACCACAAATGGCGTCTACTGGGTTGTGGCTGAGGGTGTTCCCCTGATTGCCGTAAGGAGTAACATCAATAGGGAATCCCAGGGCTTGGGATTGTCCTCAATGAATTTGGAAAGCATTTGCTTAATCCATCTGTTGGCTCTTTCTACTTGACCTGAAGATTGTGGGTGGTAAGGTATGTGGAATTTCTGATGAACTCCAAGGAGTTCAAGCGCTTCTTTCATCAACTCACCTGTAAAACTGGTTCCTTTATCGGAGTCTACCTTGAGAGGTGGGTCCCACCTGGAGAAGATCTGTTCCATCAGGATTTTGGCAGTGGTTTTAGCAGTACATGTCTTAGTGGGGAAAGCTTCCACCCACTTAGAGAAAAGATCAGTTGCCACAAGGGTGTACTTGTTATTCCTGCTGGTATTGGTCAATGGGCCAATAAAATCAATCTGTATGGCATGCCAAGGGCCAGAGTACCTTTGTGGTAGTAGTTTGGCAATTCATTTGGTGGGGATAGGATTGTTTTGCGCACAAACAAGGCAATTATCTATGTACTGTTTGACATCCTTGGTGACACCAGGCCACCAGGCAGTGGTCTTGAGTCTTTGGAGGGTGTTTTCTACTGTCCACCAGTAGGGGTGTCATGCACTTGATGCAAAACTTCAGACCTGAGGTGTCTGGGAACCACCCACAATTTGGTGGATCATCTGGCTGATACCAGATGAGCCTGTCATCTGGGGCCAAGTGTAACCTACCTTCATGCCTCCGGTATGGGTTGTGGGTAGGTAAATTTTGTTCAGTGCTCTTGTCGAGGAATCTGAATACATCTTTGAGTTCAGATTCGGCATGCTGTGCAGCTGACAGGTCCAAGGGGGAAAAGAGTTCAGGCTTCTTTTTGACTGCTGCAATGTGTACACCCGCCCTAGCTTCTGGATGATCCATCATCCAGGTGTCTCCCCCGAGCCCCTTCCTTGGCAAGGGTGTCCACAGTATCATTGAAAGCATGATAGGGGCCATGCATGGAGTGAGTTTTAACTTTGTGTACATAGAATTTGTGTGCAAACCTCTGTGCCAGTGAATGTATGTATATTACAGTTCTTTGTGTTTCACTGGACTGCCATCAGAGGACAGAATGGAGTTCTTCTGCCAGAAAGGGAGAAATTCTGTAAGATGACAACAAACCCAGTTAGAGTCTGTAAAGATGATGGTATCCTCAGTCATGCTGAATGAACTCGAGGGCACAGGCCACTGCTGCCATCTCGGCATATTGTGATGATGCCACACTGCAATGCTTAGAAATTTTAACAATGTTACCAAAAGGATAAATCACAAGAATACCCATCCCTGCAATTTGTTCTCCCTGATAATAGGAGGCTGAACTACCTGTAAAGATACAGCACAATGAGGTGCTCTCAAGTATTTGTGGTGTGGCAGGGTGGAAAGAACCTGGATCTCGAAGATCAGGTGGTTACAATGTACAGTCATGGGGTTCTCCTTGGAAAAGGAGGCCATGCACCAGCATGGATGGCATTTTGGTTGAGTGGACCTGGATGTCTCTATCTTGGAGAAGGAGTGACCAGTGTGTCAGCCTGGTATTAGAGACTGACCCATCCTTCACTCTGTCTGATAGCAGAAAGGTAGTTGGGGTGTGCTTTGTGTTGATAATCTGTGGAGAGTACCCAATGATATACAAGAAATGCTTGACAGCCCAGTAGGTAGCTAGAAGGTTCATTTTACAAAGGCTGTACTTCTGTTCCACTAAGATCAAGAGCTGTGATGCATATGCAGTGGGTCTCAAAGTGCCATGAACCTTCTGGGCCAACACTGCTGATATAGCTATGTCAGAGGTGGCACATTCCAGATGGAATGGCAAGGCTGGATTGGGGTTGACCAGAGCTGGAGCTGAGATCAAGGCCTGTTTCAGTGATGTCACAGCCTGGGTGTGAATGGGGCCCCAATTCCAGGGAATGTCCTTTTTCAGTAATTCATACAGAGGAGCAGCTTTCTGGGCAAAATCACAAATACAAGCTCTGGAATAGTTTACCATACCTAGAAATCTCCTAAGAGTGGCCACACTGGTGGGTAATGGCAGATCTTGTAGTCCTTGTATCTTCTTCCAGGTAGGGCTTCAGCCTGGATCAGTTATTCTCAGGCCCAGAAAGAGTACCTTTTTCTGACATAGTTGTGCTTTTGCTGGGTTACATTTGAGGCCTGCTCTCTGAATGAGGGTCAGTAGTTCGTCCAAGAGATCCAAGTGTTGTTCCTGCATGGCTGTTGCCAACAACAGGTCATCCACATATTGCAAGAGACACTGGAGAGTAGAGAAACCCTTAAGGGCATCCATCATGTGTAGGTGGAACAGGGACGGGCCGTTATGAAATCCCTGTGGTAAGCAGGTCCATGTGTACTGTCCACCCTCAAAGGTGAAAGCAAACTTATATTGACTTTTGGTGGGCCAATGGCAATGACCAGAAACCACTGGAGATGTCCAGGGCACTGAACCATTTTTGGTCAGGTGTCAAGGGTCACAGCACATCAGGTGCCGATGCCACAGTTGGAGCACAACTGGGGGTGACCTGATTCAGTCTCCTGTAGTCAATAGTAAGTCTCCAGGCACCTGTGGGTTTCTTCACAGGCCACACTGGGGAGTTGGTGGTAGAGACACATGTCCTGATTACACCTTGTTTGAGGAGTTATTTTATTGTTTCCCTAAGAGAGGGCAAGGCCTCTGGTGGAAAAGGATATTGCCTTTGCCTCTCATGTGCTGGGCCTGTCACTTTTATGATAGTGTGCATTCTTCCACAGTCATGCTTGTTGGTTGCAAATGCCTCCAAATGCCTTTGTAGAATGGGGAGGAGCTTTGGGAAAAGCTCATGCTTCTTGAACAGATCCATGACATCATACTCTTTATTATTGGCAGATATTGTTGCCACCACATGTGAATCAGGAATCATGATGGTATGATATTGACCCTGAATCTGTATCAGTAATACGTTGGTTAGATCCACCACACAGCTGTGTGGTGCTAGAGAGTCAATTCTGATTATACTAGGATGGTCATGCAATACCATTAGCTGGAAGGTGTGATAGGCCTTCAAGTGTCCCAACTCTACAGGTAGTGGTAGAGAATGGTATACAGGCAACCTAGTTCCATCTACTCTTGACATGTTGGTCCTCCATCCGGTGGACCAAGGGGATGTCTCTGGGTGGTCATCATGTAATACAGACACTGCCACGCCTGTATCCAGTAGTACTGTCAATAGGCGGCCCCCGACCTCGGCCTCAGTGCAGGGCCTTCCGTTTGCATCCAAGACCAGCTTGTTTACAATATGGACTGGGGCCTGTAATTGTCAATCTGTACCTACAGAAGCATGGAGGGATTGGGCCTGGCTCCTTTGAACCACCTCACCATGCTGCACTGATGCTATATAGGGAGCCGCTTCTGGGTTCAGGCCTGTATGTGCCAGAGGGCCTGTACTTCCAGTATCTCCATGGCCTGTTGAGGCCTGTGCTCCCCGTTGTATGACTGCAAGGGCCTGAGTGGGAACAGCATCCGCTATGGAGCGCACTTGCCCCAGAAGTTCTCGTAACTTCCAATTCTCTTCAGCTATCTCCCTATAAGAAGGGCCTGGTCTTTGTTGTTTACCCCTGTTGTTCTTATAGTGTTTCTTATTTTTATGGTAATTCCAGTTCCCACCCCATTGTTGTTGTTGCTGCTGTTGTGGTTGTTGGGCCTGCTGGGGGTGTTGGTTGTCTGCAGGGAGGGGCAGTTTCTCGTGGGCCTGCCCTTCCACCATGTAATACGTCATGGTCTCTGGAGTAGTCTCCACGGTGGCTACCTTTTTGGAACCAGAGTCCAGATCACGGATGTAGAGTTGATAAACTCTCTCAGTTTTCCAAAGAATGTTGGCAAACCTCTCCATGGTGGGATAGGTGGTTGGCTCTACCTTTTCTCTCACTGCAGGGATCATGTTCCTAAGGAACAGGGTCTTATACTTAATAAGGTCTACATCTGCAGCTTCCTGTGCAAGGTGCTTCCCTGCTCGGTAGGCCATCCAGAGCCTCTGGTGATAAGTCACTGGACTTTCTTTTGCATTCTGTTTCACAGTGCTAAATGTGACTAAGCATTTCACATTTAGCACGCACCTTTTCCAAGCCACAGCTGAAGTTGTCGGATGGGTTCATCCGACCAATGCTGTCAGCTATTTGCTGAACAGAATAGGCCATTTGTAGGGGATTATTGGGCCAATCAGGTGGAGGTAGGTTGCCCCGGGCGCCATCCAAGGCTGCCCGAGCTGCAGCCTCATCCGCAGTATGAACCATGCCCTCCTGAGTGCCAGCCTCATGCAGAAGCTGCCTAATTTGGATTTTAAGAACCCATTTGTTTCTCTCAGAGATAGGTACATTGCCTATCGCATGTTCTATCATCATCTCTATCCCCTGCCTGTCTTCCACATTAATAATGGCTACCGGTGGAGCCATCGGGACTAGGCTTTGGCCTACTCCCCCCCCATCATGGGGGTTGCCATGTTGGCATCACCCATTATGTGCGTCATGACATCAGTGACATATGATATGGGTTGGGTGTGATGGGTGTCCGCCATGTTGTGGATGGCGGTGTAGGGACTCTGGGCCATAGTAGGGGTGCGACTGGGCGTTGTATTGTGAGATATCATCATCTGTCACCTCCTCTTCAAATGACATAGTTAAGGCAGGGGCTACACCTCCCATCGCCTTAACATGTCCAGCCAGAACCTCTCGCTGATGGCACAGTTTTACCATTTTGGATTCACATTCAGCATGATTCACATTTGCAACACTGATATCTACCACATCCTACACCTGTTTGTGCAACACTCTATATGCGGCGCTCCATTCGCCATTGTCCCTAGTAGCCTCTTCTAAGTCATTACGTACCTGGTTTATCTCATCCTGAACCTCTCCTAACTCCTCACTCAGTTGCTCATTCATTCTACTTCATAAGTCATTGATTTGCAAAGCTTGACTCTTATCCTGTCTCAAACTTTCACACTCCTGCTTCAACATGCAAAGTTCCTGCTCGCCTGCCTGGGCGGAATGATGCTAAAGGGAATCCTTTTCATTTCGCAGAGTTTGGAGTTCAGATTCCAAATTCTGCTCACATCTGACACATTCTGTTTCCTGCAACCCCATCTCCTGCTTAAGAGAAGAGATTTGCAGTTCAAGGGTTTGAAACCTCACTTCCAGCTCAGCATAGAGAGCCGCGACCAACAGCCCTTTAGCTTCCTGCTTTCTAGCTGTTTGTCTCGTCTCTGAGTACTGAGTTGAAATCCCCAGTACAGGGTTTTCGGATTGACTTGCATCCCGCGAGAAGTCAGCCCTTCCTCCATGGGAGGCAAGAAAGTTTGAGACATCAAGTCTCAGTTCTGCACAGATATTTGATATAGTGGCCATTGTGTGGGAGGGAACGGAAAACCAAACTGTGAAAAAGGCGCCGTGCTGCATATCGATCCACAACAGGAGCACTTTATTCACAGTCGGGCTACTGTGCACTTGTAAGCTTGCAATCCACAACTGCTGTGGAGTGGGTCGAGTTGGCATCGACCACACCGAGAAAGCAGCCAGACTTTGCATGTTATTACAAAGTGGTCGTAGAATGGGAGAGGTGATGCAGGAATGCACTCCTACAGTCCTCATAGGGAAGGGAGTAGTTTTAAGCAACAAGTGAAACTTTGCAAACACCAGATATTGCCTGCACATGGTCGTCAATTGTTAGGAGGTCTAAACCTCACTCTCAGGTTCTTGGCAATAATGGGAATGCAAGGAATCACAGACATGTTGCATAAGAGTAATAAACTTGTTTATGACTAGGAAGCAGTATAGCACAGTGGTTTAAGGCTCTGAACTGCAAATCTGGTGACATCCAGTAGACCAGACCTGGGTTTGAATCCCACAGCTTCCACTTGCATACTGTGTGACCCTGAGCAAGTCACTTAACTTCCCTGTGCTCCCAGATCGCACCTGTAAAAAAAGCTTTCAGCTTAGTGTGCTACTCCTGGTTAAACAACTAAATAAATAAAAAAGGATAAATCACAGTTGCCCTAAGCAGTTCTTACCAAATACGAACTGAGAGCCAATGCTGAGTGTTCCCTATACCTCGAGGATTCTCCGTGTCTCTTGGGGTCTCCGAGGTAGAAGACGTAAGGTCTTACATTATATACCTATGATAATTACTATGGTTACCGTAAGATAGAAACATTTCTAGTTACAGAGATAAGCCCTATTGGCTAAATTAGAGGTGGTTCCACAGTCCAAGATAACATTATACAATTTTGTAGTAGTCATCACTTTGTAAAGACTAAAGAGGCTTAGTTGTACATATATCAGTATAATAGTACAAATTACCAAAAGATCGCAATGCCGACTTATATATCATCATCATTACAAGGCCACAGTTGTCCTAACATCTTATAAGCAAGAAGTACATATATGTATTAGAAAGCAAAGTGGAGATGCATCAGCAGACCTCTCTGTCCTCATGTGAGCTGCTGCACACTATGTTGCTACTTGGAAATACAAAGAAGTTGCACGTTGTATGTACTTACAGTACAATTCCCCCAGAGGTGGTCTGCCTGGCCTCGCCCACCTCCTGGACACCGTTGATCCTAAGGTTGGGGACAACTAACTACTTATCCTAGGAGATGTGAACCTGAACTGGGCTGGAGGCAACTCTAAGCAATTTCAGCCTCTACTTGCAAGTCTAGCCCTGACACAGCTTATCCAGGAGCCCACTAGATGGTCGGCTAATGATGCCACCAGCTCTTTACTGGACTGGATTCTGTCAAATTGTCCTGAGAGGATCAACTCCACTGGAACTGTGCCTGACTCCATCTCAGATCACACCCTGGTATTCTGTGTGTGGAAAATTCCCTCTCCAAAAATTCCCCACAAAATCATTCATATTAGAGATTTCTCGAGGTTTGATCTGGGGGCATTTCAGGAGGATCTGATGCTCACTGACTGGTCTGGGGTGTTTAGTGCCTATGACCCCTCTACTGCTGTCACCCAGTTTCTCATTGTCTTTGGTGCCCTGCAGGACAAACATGCCCCCCTCATTAAGTGGAGAGTTAGGGGGTCCGCCACAAAATGGTTGCACGGGAGCCTCTTAGCCCTCATGTGGGCTAGAGACAAGTGCTGGGCCCACTTCAAAAGTACGCTAGATCAGCCTATCTTTCAGCAATATAGAAAGCTCAGAAATGAATGCAAAAAAGCCATTAGGGTGGCAAAGAGCAAATACTGCAAATCCGCCCTACTTAGCTCTGATAAGGACCCACAAAGGTTGTGGAGGAACATAAAAAAACCTAGTCAGCGGTTCCTCCAATTCTGGGATATCTGATATGAACATTGGTGGATCCACTTGCAATAATCCACTCACAATTGCAAATGCTCTAAATTCCCACTTTACGGACTTGTCAGCATTCACCTCCCTTTTCCCTACTGGTGGGAACACCAGTGGCCCCTCGGCCTCTGCCCTCCAGGAGGTTTACCCCACCCACCCATTATTTTATTTCAGGGCTGTGTCTGTCATGGAGATGCAGAGACTTCTCTCTGGTCTCTCCCTGCATTCCATTGCTGGCCTTGATAATATGGAGCCCAAGCTTCTAAAGCTAGGTGCCCCCCATATTGCCTTCCCAGTGGCGCATATCTTTAACCTGTCCCTTGCCACTGGAGTTATCCCCGTCATTTGGAAGGTGGCGAAGATTGTCCCTGTTCTGAAGCAGGGCAATCCCAAAGTCCTGGATAACTATCGGCCGATCGCCATCCTATCGGCTATTAGCAAACTCCTAGAGAAAGTAGTGGCTGAACAATTCAGAGAGTATATTCAGGCCCATGAGTTGCTGTCCCCTGCATAGTATGGCTTTCAAAATGGGTATAGCACATCCACGGCCCTTGTCTCTGTTTCATCTAGCATCAGGGTGGCCATGGACCAGGGTAAACTCTCTGGAGCCATATTCATTGACCCATCAAAGGCCTTTGACCTTGTGGACCATGCATTACTTTGTACAAAGATGCGGTCCCTTGGCCTGTCTCCTTCTGCCCTGAATTGGCTTGCAAACTACCTTCAGGGCAGAGTACAGCTGACCAAATTCAACAAGGTCCTCTCCGATCCCATGCCAATGACCTCTGGGGTCCCTCAGGGCTCTGTCCTGGGGCCCCTTCTCTTCTCTGCATTTGTTAACAATCTCCCAGCTACTGTAACCAACTACAGTGCCACCCTATATGCGGATGATCTGGTCATCCTGGTGCACTCCCGGGACATTGGGGCTCTCAGCCTTCAGCTCACTGAGGACTTTCAGAATATTCAGTCCTGGGTATCATCACACAAGTTGGTCCTCAACCTGAAAAAAACTCGGGCCATGCTGTTTGGGTCATCTGCCAAAATCAAGGCCTCCCCCGTCCCTGTGTGTCAGTGGTGCTGATGGTGCTCCCCTCCTAACCACAACTTCCATCAAATACCTTGGAGTGACACTTGACCCCCAACTGGACCTAGGGAGTCACATCCTAAATGTCTGCAGAACCATAAACTGCAAACTGCGTCTTGCTTACAGGGCACAAAAAAAATCTGACGTCTGCTGCTCGTCTGGCTCTTGCCAGGGGTGTGCTGCTCCCTTTGCTCAGCTATGGCCTTCTCTAATTTTCCCGCACTTCCAAGGTTCTCCTTACTCGGTGGCACACGACCTACAATAATATCTGTCTCTTTGCCCTGGCTGCCCCTCGCCTCACCCATCACTGTGAGTTATACAATAAACTTGGCTGGCTTTCCCCGGCAAATCACGTGAACTTTGGGCTGGGCTGCTTCGTGGGTAAAGTGATCGGAACTGGCACCCCTCCAGGGCTAGCACAGATTCTCAAGCCTGCTGGCCCCTCCTCCTACTCCCTCAGGTCTGAGGGTCTTGGGGTACTCAAAGTCCCCTTTACCTGTACCCTTATGGGGGACATGGACTTCGCTACAAGTGCTCCTAGGCTTTGGAACTCCCTTCCTGCCCAAGCCCGCTCCTCCCCCTCCCACTGGTGCCTCCGGAACTCCCTGTGGGAACATCTGAAGCTGACCTCCACATGTGAATGTCCCAAGCCTCCTTAATTCATGGTCTCTGCATTGGACTCACATTTGGTTGCACATGATTTGCTTAATTATCGTACTCAGGAACTAACGGTTTCTGTGGATCTGCTAATGGTCTCACATACATAGTGATTACTGTCCCTGCCATTGAATGACCTAGACTATTTATTTATCTTCTTTTTGTATATATGTATATTATCTATTACTGCTTACAGTAAACTATCTCTGTTAGCTTGCTCTCTCAATTCAATGTACTTAGCGCTACTCGTTGTCATGTACTCTGCTTGTACCTGTATCTTCAATGTACTCTCCCAGGTCGTTCCTGAAAATAGGCATGTAACTTGTCTAGTGTACTTACCTGGTCAACAAAATCTAAATAAATAAATAAATCTACTCTTGTACGGTAGATGCCCTTAGCCCTATATATTAGTATAACATATACCTAAGTGCTAGCTGTCTACGGTGTACCTCTGGGGGTACCATTAAGGGTGCAGAGACCTTGTGTAACACTGTGGATGCAGTTCTGTGGACAAGTATTAACGAGGGTACATCAGTGCAGCACTGTGACTGTTAACACCTACATGCAAGGCCTGCAGCTACTGAATATGCAGTGGCCTGCATTAAACGACACAGTACATCACAATCCTGTTCATATATCGTGGCCCCATTACAGTGTAGCAGAGCGCACACTATGTAGCAGTAAAGTACAGCACTATAATGAGAGAGGGACACCTACCTGGAGTTCCTGTATTTGAGACCTGGGACATGCTGGGGCCTTCTGTTGTGATAAAACAACTCCTCCTTCTGCCTGCAGTACCTGTAAGCTCTGCAGGTGGAGCTCAGTCAGCCCTTAAATAGCCCAGCAGGGCAATCCACATGGAAATGCATGCAGATGAGGCTAATGAGTAATGAGATGCTAATGTGGTGGATTGCACCCCAATTGCTGAAGTAGGCTCATTTGCATACCGACTTTGAATATATCAAAATTAAGCACCAGGCAAATGCGATAACACAAGACAAAGTATTAGCGCTGGGCAAAGTGGCATAGCACCACACCCAGGAAGCATGAGCAAGGATGTAATCACATTTGGGGTCACACAGGGGTCGCGCTTGTTCACTGGTAGCAGTTCGGCCTAGCGGGGCACTATTGTATTTTGAGGCATGCCAGAAACATATAGTGCAGTGCTAGTGTATGCGCAGTTCAGTTTGTGCCCTACACAGCTAGGAGTGGCAGGAGTGACAGAGTGTTCACTCTGGAAGGCATTTCAGCAACAATGGCATCCAGCAAATGTGTGCCGGCGGTGGTCCAGAGGGACCACAGGTAGGATGAGCCTGAAATGGCCAGTCTAGTGCAGCTGGTATTGGAGAGGGAGCATTACCTGTTTGAGAGGTCAGGAAGGGGTACAGGCTAAGAAAGCAGGTGTGGGCATCAATTGCAGACCACCTGTCCCACCAGACAGGCACTGACAGAAATGGGGAGCAGTGTAGGCATCACTATGGGAGGGAGGTAAGATGTCTGCCTGGCACCATGGCATGGAGGAACAGGAAGAGAATCCTCAGGATCACGGTAGCAGCTGCATAGGAGAGGGAGCTGGATGTCATTGTCCACCTAGGGACAAATAACCTAGCTGGGAATGGGATCAGAGCTGCGCGGGAGGAATTTGTGGAGTTGGGGAGGGGCCTTAGACAGGAAGCACACACAGTAACCTTCTCAGAGGTGCTGCCTGTCTATGGCATGGGTGAGGCTAAGGTACTCCGCACCCTGAGATTCAATAAATGGTTGAAAAACTGGTACACAGCACAGGGTTTTTACTTCATTGGGGATTGAAGGTCCACCTGGAGGGATTCAGGTCTATACTGGCATGATGGTCTGCATCTGTCCAGGAGGGGAACCAGGATCCCAGGTGATAGATTTAAATGCTTCATTGGCAAGTGTAACCCCTAGGTGGCGCTATTCCAAGGGCTACTACCCCTGTCTGCTTGGCTAGTAGCAGGTTAAGGGGCCTGGGTACTGAAACGGGTGCCTCCACCCGGAGGTCAGGGTTGTTAGTGGTCAAGCTAAACTGGGCACAGCCCTCCAGGACACTGTAACCCCCTCTTTCCAGTCTGGTGGCTTGAACAATATACAATAATCACTTTCACAATGACCCTTATTCACCATGCAATTACCCACACTCTTTGCACTTACCACCTGGGTTGGTTCCTCTAGAGCGACCCTGGGGACCCCCTGTAAAACAAGGTTATGCACAGCAAATAGCAACAGTACAGTACTCTTGGCACAAACTGGAACCACAGTCAGGTTAAATGTAAATAGGGTTAGATCTGGTTTATTCAGGGGACTTAAACAAGGGAGGGGTGTAATCAGGTTGATTTGCTTAAAGGCTATATCAATCAGACAGTTATGCATGCACTTCAGAGTCCCTACACAGTCACACACTCTGGATACCCAGGTAGGAAGACAGTGGGCTAGCCAGGAACGTTGCCCGGGGTAGGTCGGCTCGCAGCTGGTTGGGGCCCTGTGATGGAAGAAAGCAACATTCTGAATATTAATTGGGAATCCAAATTAAAAAATAAGTCAATTGATGACTGCTGGGAAGATATAAGATCTACAATTCATAATATTATGCAGCATCATGTGAGAACTGTAAAGAAATACACCAGGAAGGGTAGAAAACGAAAGTGGTTACGTAAAGGACTATTCAAAGTGATTGCACAAAAAAATAAATTATATGGACACTATATGAAATTTAAAACAGAAGCAAACTGGTTAGCTTTTATAAGAGGATTAAAAACATTTAAAAACAAAATAAACAAGACAAAGAAAGAATATGAAATTTATTTGGCAAAAACTGCAAACAAATCAAATAAGAAAAAGTTCTATAGTTATATAAACTCCTTGAAAAAAAGGAAATGAGGAAGCACTAACAATAGTAGAAAAAAATGAATGTATTACAGACCAAAAAGATATTTCCAGTAACTTTAATTCCTATTTCTGTTCTATTTACTCTAGCAACTTTAGCAATAAAACAACAAATCAAAATAATGATATAGGTAATTTTGAATTTACAAAAGAAGAAATTCGCTAGCAAATTGAAAATTTAAGAGAAAACACTGCATCAGGCCTAGATAATATTACATCAAAAATGCTAAAAATAATGAAAGACCTCATTTGGAAACCTCTGAAAATATTATTTGAAAGATCTATAAGTCAGGGAGTTGTTCCATCAGATTGGAAAATATCCAAAGTAACTCCTATCTATAAGAAAGGCATTAAGACTGACATCTCTAATTATAGGCCAATAAGTCTTACTTCTATACCTGGTAAAATTGTGTGGACTCTTATTAAAAATAAAATGATAGAACACCTTAATAAAAACCCAGTATTTGACATTAACCAACGTGGGTTTAGAAAGGGTAGGTCATGTACCACTAACCCGTTGTATTTTTTATAATAAAATAAGTAACTTAATCTGGTTCTAGGTCAGTTGGCATTCATCTGTATCCCCCTTCCCCAGGTCATGCCTGAAAATAGGCAGGATTTGTCTAGTGCACTTACTCGGTCAACAAAAACTAAATTAAAAAAAAAATAAAGGAATACCAGTGGATGTGATAATGTTTGATTTTAGCAGAGCATTTGATTTAGTTCCACACTGGGCAATTAGTGAAAAACTATCCAAATATAAAATAGATTTATTCATTATAAGATGGGTGGAAAATTGGTTACAAAACAGAAAACGAATAGTAACAATACACGGTCATCATTCAGCTGAAGGTTCAGTAACTAGTGGTGTCCCACAGTGATCAGTTATTGGACCTATTTTATTTCATATTTTCACAGCAGACCTATGATAATATAACAAACAAAATAATAAAATATGCCGATGACACTAAATTGTGCGCCCCTTGTAACTCATTTAGTGTTAGGGAGTCTTTGCAAAAAGATATTGATACCATAGCAGACTGGACAAAATCTTGGGGAATGAAATTAAACACAGATAAATGCTGTGTTATACATATAGGTAAGCTGAATGAACATGATTATCAATTAAATGGTGAAATTATACCAAAAAGGGTATCAGAACAGGATTTGGGTATTATCCTAGATAACCAGTTCCTGTTTAAAGAACATCTTACATCAATAATTTCCAAGGCAAACAGGGTTATTATGTCCATTAAAAGAAATATTAAAAGTAGAGCACCGGAAGTCCTGCTCCCCCTGTACTTATCATATGTTAGACCCTTATTGGATTTTTGTAGTCAGGTGTGGTCCCCTTACAAAAAACAAAATAGAAAGATTAGAAAAGGTCCAACGACGTTATACAAAATTAATAACAACTATAAAATATGATAGTTATTCACAACGATTGTGTAAATCAGGACTACATAGTTTGGAAATAAGGAGGCAAAGAGGGGATTTATTACTTTATTACGATATTACGAATGATCCAATGTTAATGACGGAATTGTATATTGAAAACAAAAATTATTCTTTCAGTGTAAGAGGTCATCCTCTGCAAGGACAAATAGACAGATTTAAAACTACCAAAAGAAAAAAAATGTTTACCTTATGAACTGCCAATTTGTGGAATAGATTACCATTGGAAGTAATATCAAGTTCCAATGAAGAGCAATTTAAAAACAGCTTGGATAAATATATCTCTAAAGGGGGTAATATGCAGTATTTTATTCTCTCACAATGGAGCTACTCTTGGACCACGGCCTTTTTCTGCTCCTATTAACTAAGTGAAACTAAGTGAAACATGCACAACATGCACTATTTGTAATCCGGAGCCAGAGGGCTCAGTTCGTGACAGAAAAGACAACAAAGCAATCAGATGACAACACTTTAGATTTAGCTGTTGTTGCATGGAGCTACCCTGATGTTTACTCACAATACCCAATACAGGACACAGGCAGGACACAATCGAGACAGCGGTTGTTGAACTGGAATGCCAGGAGAAGCAGGGCCCACATGAATCACAGAGGTGTTGTTCCTGTTCAAAGCGTGAGCAGGGGGCTGATCCCCAGGCAGGTCTCTCATCGATGGCTTTCTCTGTGCAGCGGGTAGTCTGGCTGGGCCAGTGTGGCAAAGCCCAGGCCCAATGGAGATGAATACGGATTCAGTCCGTGGGAGCTGGATGCAGCCACAAGCAAGCAGAACACAGTTCAGCACATAGTGGGAACCAAATCACGTCCCATTAACAGCACACAGCACATTTACATGTAAGAAATTCTACTGTACCAGGCAGATTGCTATCCAATCACAATTACAGAGTCTCTGCACAAACCAGGAGTTCAAAGGTGGCTGGAAATCCTGACAGGCCGATCACATTCAGCAAATCTTTGGTCTTCTTCAGGTTAAAGCCTGGTCACAGTTCTGTGGCTTAAATCATCCTCACAATTTGGATTCATTCTGTATAAACTTCAGGTTCCCTCTCAGGGACAGCAGGCAGACAGGCAGGCCAAAACTCAGCCCTTTCACAATTCTCCTGTGCGAATTACACAGGGGCTGCTGCTTGAATCACTCAAGCTGTTACCACTTTCACTTCCCAATTCAGACTGAAACTAGCTGCAAGCAGCCTGGACATTTCTCCCCAGGATCCAAAAGGTTTGGTTGGCTGATTCTTCCGTCAGTCACAACAAGGGCTCCCCCTCCAGGTCTGTCTTGGCGCCAAAATGCAAAAACTACAATTCCTACAGAATTTTGCTCCCACAAAGCCCCTGGGGACAGGCTCTATTTTAGAGTCCCCAAAGGTACTGATTGGCCCATTTCAGCAGTCCAGGACCAAGATGATGGAAACAAATAGAACTGTCCATGCTACAAAGAAGGCAGATTAGAACAAACTGCAATATTATCACTACTCTAACAAATTATCAGCAAACAAGTACATCTTCTAACAGAGCTCCCTCTCAGATTAATTATGACTGCAGTCCAGGTAGCTCTTAAAGAGACAATACACAGAGGCTGTACATGCACTCTCTGGCAATACATTTAAACTGCTAAAAAGCAGGACACCAGCCTGGCAGTGGGTATTCAAGAAAGCTCAAGGAAGACTTTTCGGGAACCCCCATTTGTAGGGGGGGTTACACCCTTCTCTAGCTGGAGAAAACTTGTCATCCACGTCAAGTCTGTACCATCATGCATCAATTAACATAAACTTATGACTTTACTATACATATTCACTACACTTCACAATACTATATCCAAAACAACAATGCTTATGCACGTTTCATACAAGTGATACTGATCCCACTATGATTAACATACTTGTAACATCACAATACTGATTCATGTTATAACTTCTTGTACATTAAACAATGTAAGAGGTGGCCCTTCCCTATCAGCTAACTTGGGGCTGGATAGGGCAGGGGCACCATACTGAGAAGGAAGAACAATCAACCTGGAATTGGCCATTAAGCTCAGTTTGGGAAGTGAGCTCTGAGAAATATAAACACCTTTGTGAACCACATTGAGAGGCAAATCCACTGGCCTCACGGGAGAATCATAACTGAAGCACAATACTGGCTTAACAGCTCGGCCAGTCTTTCTGGGGGGAGCAGTCACAGTCTCTGTACTTTCAGCACTAACTTTGGAGCTTTTCACCACTCATGAGGGGTGCCTCTGCACAGATGGGAATGTCCAAGCCGGGAGCACTGTCAGATCCTTGCTCTGTAGGCTCTGTTTCCACAACACCTGGCTCAATTAGAGACGGTTCTGGCACAGTTAGGCTTTGTGGCACTGAAGGGGGGCTGTTAGCACTCTCATATTGTTGTTCAAGTTCTGGTGTGTCACCAGAGAGACTCAGACCATCAGTCCCTTCTTCAGGCAAGTCACACAGTTCCATTAAACACAGGTAGTCTGCAGCCTCAGACGTGGTACTTTGCACTTCACTTTCAGGGAGCATTGGCTCCAAGGATGAAGCTGGGGAGTTAGGCAGTCCAGAAGGCCCAGCTTCGTCCCCATGATTCTGCATAGGATTTCCACGAGACAATTGACACAGTCCATAGGAGGGATAATAGGCATTACCATAGTCACTTTCATCAGAGGTGGACTGACAGTCACTATCATTCTGGGCCTGCTGCGGGGAAACCTTAAATCTGTAACTACTGGGGTAGGTTGACTCTGTCTCTTTTTTGCAGCAGCATGAGTCACCAGCCCAGGGGAGGCAATGTCTGCTGGCTCAGCTTCAATAATAACTTGGCCAATAGGCAGCAAGTGGTTATGGTGCATGGTCTTACAGCTTTGGAGTTATTCTCTGGGTGTACCTTGTACACTGGTAGATCATGCAACTTTCCAACTACTACATGAGGAAGATGGTGCCACCTATCAGCAATTTTGTGCTTGCCATGTAGTCCCAAATTGCGTAACAACACACAGTCTCTGGGCCGTAGCTCTTGAGCCTTTACTTTCTTATCATGCCTCTCTTTGTTGGCAAGATTTCTCTTGGTGGCCATTGTCTGGGCCAGTTGATATGCATGGTTCAATTGAGTTTTCCGTTTCTGTACATACTGCAGGTACTTTTCGGCTCGGATCCCATCTGGAGAGACCCCAAAGCAGACATCAACTGGCAGTCGGGCCTCCCTCCCGAACATGAGGCGGTAGAGGGAGAACCCAGTAGCATCTTTTTTGGTGCAATTGTATGCATGTACCAAGGTGCTAATCTGCTGGCTTCACTTATGCTTGTCTTTTGGATGGAGGGTACACAGCATGTCTAGAAGGGTGCGGTTAAAATGTTCTGGTTGAGGGTCCCCCTGCGGGTGATAAGTGGTGGTTATTGACTTCTGCACCCCACACAGAGAGAGCATTTCTTTGATTAGCCTACTTTCAAAGTCTCTGCCTTGGTCAGAGTGGATCCACAGGGGGGCATCATAGTGGACGAAGAATTTTTCCACTAGCATCTTGGCCACAGTAGAGGCTTTTTGATCTTTAGTTGGAAAAGCTTGTGCATACTGTGTGAAATGATCCGTAACCACTAACACATTGCCAATATTCCGTTGATCAGGTTCTAAACACAAAAAATCTATGCAGACCAGTTCCATGGGGGCGCTGGTAGTGATATTGACAAGGAGGGCAGCCCTCTGAGGCAGGGCTTTTCTTTGGAGGCAACAACTATACAGTAAGTCTTTACATGGTGCTCAACTTTAGCCCCCATCTTGGGCCAGTAGAATTAAGATCGTAACAGGTCGAGAGTCCTGTCAATACTGAGGTGCCCCATGTGATTGTGGAGGGACCTCAGTACCAAGTGTTTAAAGGCCGTGGGCAGGACCAATTGTTGCTGGTCTACTTGACCACTATGATCCACTGTCTCTCTGTATAACAACTGATTGAGTAACTTCAACCTGGGACCTTCTTTAAACAATAGGGCAGTTCGCAAGTCAGAGGAATGCAACTTAGACACATCTTTCCCCACACGCATCAAGTGCAGGTTGAATCATAGGATCTTGGGATTGAGCCCACTGAATACTGTCATTGTCAAGTTGAGGTAGTGCACCAATATCTAGAGCAGAGAAATGGTAATAGGCAGCCGGTATGCAGGTATCAGGAGGGCCCAAGCAATCTACTAGACAGTTCACTGTGTCCGCAGACATCTATTCATCTCTGTCAAACTTTTGGCACAATGCTTGGATGTCAGGTTCAGACAGCCTAACCCAATCACTCTTGGAAGCAGGCCTTCATGACAGGGCATCAGCATCAATATGGTTCAGTCCCAGTCTGTATTCAACAGCATAATCATAGGTTGATAAGGCAGAGAGCCATCGGTGCCAGGTGGCGTCTAACTTAGCTGAAGTCTGTACAAAGGTCAATGGGTTATTGTCGGTCTCCACCAATATCTTTGCCCCATTG
Source organism: Neoceratodus forsteri (assembly GCA_016271365.2). NCBI lineage: Eukaryota > Metazoa > Chordata > Ceratodontiformes > Ceratodontidae > Neoceratodus > Neoceratodus forsteri. The sequence goes on from JADMNL010000024.1 coordinate 273,930,622, forward strand.
AGGTACTCATGAAACTGATCAACAATGGCCCATTTTAGGGCAAGGAACTCCAGCTTGTGCACAGGATAGTTTTGCTCCGACTGGGTCAAACTCCTGCTGGCGAAAGCTACCAGTCTCAAACCACCCTCATGGTCTTGATACAGCTCAGTTCCTAGACCCTGCAGACTAGCGTCTGTATGCAGCACGTAGGGTTTGGTAGGGTCAGCATAGGCAAGAATGGGGGTGTGGGTGAGCTGATATATGACTTCATGGAAGGCTGCTTCACATTCAGGTGTCCAGCGGGGCCCAAAACGTTCACCTGTGCAGAAGTACACTTTCTCTGGTTCTTTGACAGCCCCTTTCTTGTATTTATGGTTGGTGGGGGGGTAACCCTGGGTAAGCTTCAGGAGCGGGCGAATCACCTTTGAATAGTCTTTTTACGAACCTGCGGTAGTAGCCACAGAACCCCAGAAAACATTGTAGTTCTTTCAAGTTATGGGGCTGGGGCCAAGTAGTCAGTGACTCAACCTTACTGGGATTGGTCTCTATTCCTTCTGCAGTTACTATGTGCCACACATACTTCATGGAGATTTGAAAAAACTGGCACTTGTCGATGGACAGCTTGAGACCAAAGTCTTCCAATCGGTCCAGCACTTTAACCAGTCGGGTCTCATGCTCCTCTAATGTGCATCCAAACACAATGACATCATCTAGGTACACTAGATATTCCAGCAAGTTCATGTCTCCCACAGCACATTCCATCAGTCACTGAAAGGTGGCCTGGGTGCCCGAAATCCCCTGTGACATTCTCAGGAATTCGTAGAACCCCAAAGGACAGATGAAGGCTGTTTTCTCACGGTCCTCCGGGACCATTAGAATCTGCTAATATCTGCTGCGAAGATCCAATACCAAGAACCAATTGCTCCCATTCAAGCAATCCAGGGCCTCTTGTATACAGGGCATGGTGTACTGATCTGGGATGGTCCGCCGGTTCAGGGTTCGATAATCAACACACATCCTCACCGACCCATTCTTCTTACACACAACCACAATGGGAGAGGCATATGGGCTCCTTGATTCTTGTATAATGCCAGCAGCACGCATTTCCTGCAGTTGCCTCCTAACATCATCTATGTCTGCTGGGGCAAGGCATCGGGATCTCTCTCGAAATGGCCGGTCATCATGCAGGTGTTATGTGATGCTCTGCACCCTGGACACACCCCACGTCCCATTCTTTTAACGCAAACACTTGGTCTCTCTGGGTGGGTTTCTTGCTAATTCTAGCCTTCCATTCAGCTGGCAAAGGGGAATCACCAAAGTCGAATAAGTCTGGGGTCACTCTTTCCTTTTCACCACAGTACTTGTTGCTGGGTAATACAGCAGTGTCTGTGCAGTGTACTGTAGCTAGGGTGCACCCTCTGTTCAACCAGACCTCCCGATCTGACACATTCCGAATCTGGTTCATCATTCTTCATGCATAGGCATGGGCACGGGCAGGCAAAATGCTGGGTTTAACCAATAATCCCTCTGGCAGCTTTCCATCACCCAGTGCATCCAACATTAATATTTTATTTTTCACTTGCTTTCTAATGCAAACCTCTCCCTGAATTCTGTACTGAGCATTGGGAGGGAGTACCAGAGAATCAGTATCTTTCTTCTACACTATCCCCACTGGCTCATCTCCATCGGCTTCGGTAGTCCATTTTTGCAGATCATAGGCTCTCTTTATCAGAGCTGGGATTCTCAGTGTCCACCCAGTCCATTTCCCTTGTTTTTCATGACACAACTGCGCTAGTCTTCCAAACATGTGGGCACTGGTTCCAATGAGCAAGGGAATCCCATCATACAATCCCGTAGGAGGGCACACCAGGGCTAGTGTCTCTACTTGTTCATCTATACCAGCTACAGTCGCAGGGAAAGACAACCAGAGCTGGACATATCCTAGGTAGGGATAAGACTTGTTGCTCAGGCCCCACACATGCAAACCTTCCAGAGACTGTAGTGGCACATCAGATAAGTGTTTGTCATACCAGTCCTGGAATACAATGGTCACTTGCGACCCGCTATCGAGCACAGCCCGAGCATGGATACCATTGACAGTCACAGAAGTCTCCATCGAAGGGCCCACTATTCTGGACCAGTCTGGAGAGGCAGTAGCAGAGGCGTGGATAGATGATTTAGCCACAAAGAAATTAGAGTTACGATTTCTCAATCCTGCACTGCGATAATTTCCGGGGCTCGTCGGCCATGGTCTTGCTTTCCGAAGCTCCCCTTGAAGTCTGTATACAACTTTATCTAGGTCTTTTGGGGACCAGCATTCTCTCGTCATGTGCCCATCCTTCCCACAATTATGGCAAAATATGCTTTCTGGGGTCTGGTGTAGCTGAGACATCACACTGGGAGCTGAGGCGGGGGTACTACCAATAGAAAACCTTGATTCCACCTCTGTCTGCAGTGCGACAAGCATTGGAGACATCTCGACAATTCTCTCACTTTCATAGTCAAGGCATCAATTTTTGAGCTGCTGTCAGCAGGAGATGCATGGGTGTGCACCCCACCCCCATAGCAGATGCAGTTGGATAAGGATCGGGGCCTGTACTCGCAGGAGCAGCCTTCATAAAGAGACTGTTTTTTGTTTCTCTGAACTCCCTCAGCAGTTCATCCCATGGCAGAGCATCTGTAGCAGTCCCTCTCTGGCTAGGCCCCGGCGACATTTAGTTCACGGATTCTGTCATGTGATTGCGGTGATTCAGGCCATCAGTGACCGACCCGCCTCCTGAGCAGGGTTGCAGCAGCTACGACTGCGAAGGGCTCTGAAAAGCCTTCCTCCTCCTCAACTTCCCGTACCTCCTTCATCAACACATGGAAGGGCAAGGGACAAGATTTCCTTTGATGCAATTGCAATTTGAGCAACACCCAGCTGGAGTGCCGGGCAATCAGAGTTCATGATCCAGTCTTACCCAGTCCACTTCACTACAGGCCCAGCCTCCTTTCCGAAAAATGGTTTGTAGGATTCCCTCTAATTGATCCATGTAGGCAGATAATTCCCCTGGCTGTTGTCTGATATCTTTAAGTTTTCATTTCAAGGCCTCAACACTAGTGGTGCCCCAAACACATTTTCAAGGGTGACTATGTACTCTTGGGCTTTGGCGTCAGGGTCAGAGGACCTCAGGGAGCGAAAAGTACATAGGAAGGGTCCCTGGAGGCTTTCCCCTAGACGGGCCCTTTTTTCGGCCTCTGAGCATTGCCAGTGTTGTACCGCAAGAGTAGCAGAGTCTATCCAGGTCTCCAGGTCGACTTCCTCATTAGGAGTAGGGTGGATGCCACATGCCAGAGAATACCTTGAGCTTGCAGTAAGGGCCATGACTACTTGCTGGCTCAGAGGCAAGTACAGAAGTTGATGAAAGAACAGGTGCTGGGACAGGTGTGGACAGTGGGGAGGTGACACTCCCAGGTGGCAGAAATTCTTTTTTAACTCCTCCACAGTTTTGCCCTCCTCCAGTAACAACTTGGCAAACTTCTCCTCAAAAGACTCAGATAACAGTGGGAGCTCATCCTCTAAGAGATCCTTGCTCTCTTTGGTTATCACCCTCCAGGCAGCTAGGAACTCTTCTGGAGTGATAGTCTGGGGCACCTTTGAACTGTCCAGGGGGTTGCTACACTCCACCAAGACCATGAGAGTTTGGGCAGTTAAATCAGTCTGTCAACCCACCACTACAGCTTTTTTCAAACATTCAACTTTAGAAAGTGCCCTTTCAACAGTGTCCTTACTAATGCCCATAGGTATATCCAGTATTAGCAAAGCATTATGGAGGTCAATCTCTTGCTCCGTACACCACCCCACTAACTGGTGCACAGCCACTACTGTTGAGGTAGCCATTTATGTTTGACAATAATTCATAATTTCAGCCACTAGAAGACACAACATCCCAGTGGTGCCTCCAAGATGTAACCCCTAGGTGGCGCTATCCCAAGGGCTACTACCCCTGCCTGCTTGGCTAGTAGCAGGTTAAGGGGCCTGGGTACTGAAACGGGTGCCTCCATCCGGAGGTCAGGGTTATTAGTGGTCAAGCTAGCCTGGGCACAGCCCTCAGGGACACTGTAACCCCCCTTCTTTCCATTCTAGTGGCCTGCCCTGAACAATATACAATAATCACTTTCACAGTGACCCTTATTCACCATGCAATTACCCACACTCTTTGCACTTACCACCAGGGCTGGTTCCTCTAGTCTGACCCTGGGGAACCCTGTAAAACAAGGTTATGCACAGCAAATAGCAACAGTACAGTTCTCTTGGCACAAACTGGAACCACAGTCAGGTTAAATGCAAAAAGAGTTAGATCTGGTTTATTCAGGGGACTTAACTCACTCAGCTCTAGAATGGAATCTTGAGTGAGTGCTGTATTCCTGTGTAAAAATGTCTATTTTCCTGAGCAGTTAGAATGTTCGGAACTAAAATGGTAACACTCCGACTTGGAATATATGTAACCCCCTTGTTACCCGGGGTTACTAGAATCCCAGTAAGACCTAGTGGTAGGCAGGGAAGGCAGCTTGTGAAACTCCAGTTAAATGGATTTCACACTGTCTCACTCTGTTCTCAATCTCTGCTGAGACTGAGGGATGACATCACCATAGAACTATCACAGCTGCATGAGCCACAATGGAATCTGCAGAAGGGAGTTAGAGTAGAATGTTGGGAGGTTTGAACAGTCAGTCTGTGGCAGCTGGAGTTTGGAGATTGTTGTGAGAGGAGCACAGCAGCTCTGTGCTCAGGCTCTTGGAGCCTCAGCCTTGAAATAGAGTTACAATTAGGGAAAGGTGTGTGTTTCCACCTAAAGAGAGACACAGTAAGCTATTTTTAAAGTGGTGAAGACCGCTGATACGGGTCTCTGTGCCCCATCCCTCAGGGGATGGGGCAGAAAGATTTGCCTGCTATTCCAGGGGCAACCCCCTGGCTACTGCTGGAGAAAGAAGCTGCCTTATTTTGTCCACGTGTGTGGGGTACAAGAAGATTTTGTGATTCGCCAGTGGGGCACCTGCAACCGAAGGGTGAGTTCTGCTCTTTCTAAAGGGCCCATGTTTCATCCTGAACTGTGTTAAAGTGGGGATTGGACTGCTGAAGTAGTGGGAGGCCTAGAGTAATAGGCTTAGCCAAAAGTAAAAGTATGTTCAAGTTCAGCACATAGGGGAAGTCAAGACATGTAGAGGAGATGTGACATACGTCTACCCGGTAATCTACATTGCCAAGCTTTCAAAAAAGAGTTGTTTAGTTTCCAGAGAAATAGCCGGGTATGGATTGTGGGAGCTGGAGGTGGGAGACCCCCCATCTTTAGTAACCAGGTCCACCTCTACGGATTTGCTCTGTGGATTTCTACTTTGCCTCATGCACTTGGCCAGTGATGAGGGAAGTACCCAGACATGGGATGAAAGGAAAATTCCCTCCAGGAGTCGAAGGCTCTAAAGTGGTTTGGGGAGCCACCAATAATAAAACTGGTTCATTCCCATATGGACCGCGGATCAAGTGGCCGGCAGGGGAGCCGGGCCATGGGGAAAACCCAAGTAGTGTACAAGTCGGGCTGTGTACCCAAAGCTGCGTGCAAGTCCAAGCTGTGTGCCTGGTGGGTTCAGAGCCTGAGGGCTGAAATGTGAAGAAGGGTTCTGTTATCTCTAATCTGCATTACCAGGAATGTAGCCCCGTGGGGGTCCTTCTGTGCTTTGTTTGTTCAGTTTGGATGTGAATAAAAGCCACACTGTAGAATCCCATTCCTGGTTTTGGACATTACAGTTATTGTTTCCTGTGTTCGGATTTACTTGGGTGCCCCTGTGCAGAGTAGCCAAACCTAGGCCCCCTGTGCTGAGTAACCTAGTCCTCCCTGAACCCAGTTCCCACCAGGTACTGCTGTCAGCTTCAACAGTGTGCCACCTGTCGTTTTGCAAAAAGGCAGGGGTCCGGGGGTTACATATAAATAACTAAAAAAGTATAACTCCTGTCACAAAACTTACAGCACGAAGTTTGCTCACAACAAAAAAATCTTTAAAATGAGGGGCCACACGTTAGTAGCATTAACCTTTTTTCTTTTTACAGAGCATGTAACAATGAAAATGTACATTTCTTTCTTTTTTTTAACTAAAAAAAAAAACACACCTTAGAAGTGGCAAATGTCTGTTGTATGATGGTTTTCCATCACACCAACATCTGTGCATTACACTGCCACAGTTTAGAGCATTTCTGAGCTGTTTTACATAATAAAACAGACCATAAACGAAGGCAAATGCCAACACATAACGCCAGTAAACCGACTGAATTCAGAAAAATGCTCTGAACAACTGTCCACAGGACGCACAAACCACGTTAATTAAAAAAGTATGCCTCCTAGACCCTTGGCACCTGCACGGAAAATGTTCACAATAACAAGAGCTTTAAAATGATGGGTCACTCATGTTAGTGGCATTAGCAGGTATGTTTTTACAGTTCCTGAAATTAAACAAAAATAGCCTTTTTTTACATTTTGTCCCCAAATAAAAACCTACATCATAAAAAGTATACCTTCTAGACCCCAGACACCACATGATAATTGTCCACATTAAAGAGTCCTTTCAAATGATGGGTCTCACACGTTTCTAGCATTTTCAGTTTTATTTTGTTTACAGTACTTGAAATGAAGGAAAGTCACATTTTTACACTTTTTTATCCCAAAAAATCAAAAAAAGTACACCTCCTAGCTCCCAGACACCAGCATACTAATTTTTCACAATGAAAAGAGTTTTCAAATCAGGGATCACATGTTTCTAGCATTTACAATTTTTTTTAACGGTACCTGCGATGGAGAAAAATAGCATTTTCTTCACTTTTTAACCCAAATTAAAACCTAAAAAAATCTGAAAGGTAGCAAATGTGTCCAATATAAAGTCAGTATTCTGGTAGGTAGGAATGTTTCCTACCAACCTGCACTTTCCAATAACCTTATCCCTGATTGGTTGATCCAGAAAGTGCATAAAGAACATAGATACATAGATACATAGATACATAGACAGTGTCGGCAGATAGAGGCCTATGGCCCACCCAGTCTGCCCATTTGAGCTTGTAAGTTCAGTTTGTTTCCTAAGTCTATTTGCACCTTACTATTCTCCAGAATTCCTTTATGTCCTATCCCATGCATTCTTAAATCCGTGATTGTTTCAGCCCCACCACTTCCTCTGGCAGGGTGTTCCACTTGTCCACCACCCGTTCTGTGAAGAAATTCTTTCTCATGTTTCCTCTGAATCGTCCTCCCTCCAACTTCATCCCATGCCCTCTAGTCCTGAAACATCTTTTCGCTTAAAATAGTGTTTTCCTGCACCCTGTTCCTCCCGTAAGATACTTGTATGTCTCTATCATATCCCTCTCTCCCTCCTCTCCTCCAGGGGTACATGTTCAGTTCCTTCAACCTGTCTTCATAGGACTTGTGATGCAATCCATGCACCATCTTTGTTGCCCTCCTCTGAACCTTCTGTACCCTGTCTATGTCCTTCGTAGGTATGGTCTCCAGAACTGTACACTGTACTCCAGGTGGGGCCTCACTAGTGTCTTGTATAGCGGAATTATGACCTCCTTTTCCTGCTGGTGATGCCCCTGCCTATACATCCCAGCATCCTATTTGCTTTACCTGATGCCTTGTCACACTGTTTCCCTACCTTGAGGTCATCAGAGATGACAACCCCAAGATCCCTTTCCTGCTTGGTATGCCATATCCTCACCCCCAACTGATATATTGTGCCAGGGTTTTTGTGCCCCATATGCATTATCTTGCACTTCTTTGCATTGAATTTCAACTGCCAAACCCTTGACCATTCTTCAAGTTTCTGCAGGTCCCTTCTCATTCTGTCTACACCCTCTGGTGTGTCTACTTTGTTACAGAGCTTTGTGTCATCAGCGAACAGTGAAATTCTGCCTTCTAGATCCTGTGCAATGTCACTGATGAAGATGTTGAATAGGACCGGTCCCAGCACTGATCCTGTGGTACCCACTGGTCACTCTTCCCTCTGTGGAGTGACAGCCATTTACCACCACCCTCTGTGTCCTGCCACCCAGTCAGTTACCTACCCACCACACTACTGTCCTGCCCACACCCATATTCCCCAGTTTGTGTAATAGTCTTCTATGTGGCACAGTGTCAAAGGCCTTGCTGAAGTCCAGATAGGCCATGTCCACTGCCCTCCCTGATCCACCTCCCTAGTCACCCAGTCAAAAATTCAATGAGTTGGTCTGACATGACCTCCCCTGGTGAAACCATGCTGCCTTGGGTCCTGTAGTCCATTGACAACCAGATGTTCCACCAACTCTCCTTCAGTACTGCTTCCATGATCTTTCCCACTACCGAGGTGAGGCTGACTGGTCTGTAGTTCCCTGCTTCCTCTTTGTTCCCACTTTTGTATAAGGGGACTACATCTGCTGTCCTCCAGTCTTTGGGTACCTCCCTGTTTCCAGTGATTGGCTAAACAGGATAGCCAGAGGTTCAGCCACCACCTCTCTTAGTTCTTTAAGGACCCTGGGTGCACCTATCTGGCCCCATTGCTTTATCAACTCTTATTATTTCCAGTTCCTTCAGGACCCTTTCTCGTGTAAAGGGACTTGTGTCCATTTCTGCCCATTCTCACCCTTGTACTCCCTTCAGACCCATTACCCCCTCTTCCTTAGTAAAGACTGAGCAGAAATACCTGTTCAATATGTCAGCTTTACTGTTGTCATCCTCCACGTGGCTCCCATCCTCCTCTTCAGTCTCACTATCCCTCCTTTGTCTTTCTTTTTCACTTATGTACCTGTAAAGGTTTGTCCCCTTTACCCACTGATTTTGCAATGTGTTCTTCTGTCTGAGCTTTGGCTTCCCTTACTGACTTCCCTGCCTCCCTTTGTTTCTCCTGGTACTTCTCCTATCCCCTTCTGCCTGTGTCTTTTTGTATTGCCTGAATGCAATCTTTTGGCTTTCACTTTCTTTGCTACCTCTTTGGAAAACCATAATGGTCTCCTCTTCCTTTTCCTCTTGCTAACCTGCTTAATGCATAATTCTGTTGTTCTTATAATCCCATTTTAAATACTGCCCACTGTTCCTCAACCCCTGATTCCTGTCCCATTCCCCTTAATGCCTCTTTCAAGTATCTCCCCATTTTCCCAAAGTCTGCCCCCTAAAATCCAGGATACGTGTTTTTGTGTGGTTTGGTTCTGCTCTTTCTGTGATTTCAAACCACAATGACTGGTGGTCACTGTTACCCAGGTGCTCCCCCACTGTTACCCCATCACACTGTCCCTGTTTGTGAGCACAAGGTCCAGTATTGCCTTCTGCCGAGTTGGTTCCATGACCAGTTGCTTGAGGAAGGCACCTGAAGGAGTCCAGGATAAATCTGCTCCTAGTTGATGCTGCTGCTGGGATGCTCCAGTCCACGTCTGGAATATTGAAGTCTCCAACCAGTACTACCTCACCCTTGTCTGCCATCCTTTGGATGGCTAGCATCAACTCCTATCTGTTTCTTCCTCCTGGGCTGGTGGTCTATAGACTACACCTGTGCGGATGGCTGGCCCATTTTCCTTTCCAGCTTAACCCACAGTATCTGTCCCCCATTTTGTTCCTCCTGGATCTGTGTGGCCTTTATGTCATTTTTCACATACAGTGCCACTCCTCCTCCCTTCCTGCCTGCTCTGTCTCTTCTGAATATGTTGTAGCCAGGTATGGCCATCTCCCAGTCATGGTTATCATTACACCAGGTTTCAGTGATGGCCACAATGTCCAGGTCTGACTGTACCATGACAGCCTCCAGATCTTCCATCTTGTTGCTAAGGCTCCTGGCATTTGCACATGGCTTTCCATGATTTGACCTCCTAGACTGCTTCACTGTTCTACTCCAGCCCTTCCTTGGTTGTCATTTATCCCTGGTTCTCCTTGCTGTCTGCCCTTCTGCTGAATTTTGCCCCTTTGCTTATCCACCTTTTGGACACTAATCTCCATCTTTTGCACACTGCTTTGCAGAGATAGCCCTCCTCTGGTTCACTGGTTTCACTGCTAGCTGTGGGGGGTGAGCAATGGGGTACCCTCCTTGCTGGCCTGCCACCCCTTTGCTAGTTTAAATGCTTGTCAATGTAGCATTTAAACTTATCATTGAGTCTTGATTCCCCTCCAGGATGGATGCAGGCCGTCAGGCTTGACAAACCTCCATCCCTCCAGGTGGGTCCCCAGTCACCAATGAATCCAAACCCTTCCTCACAGCACCAGTTCTTCAACCGTGAGTTAAAGTTCCTGGTGCATGCACTCTATGCTCTCCTTGCCTCTCACAGGTAGTACTTCTGAGAAAGTGACAGAAGTAGCTACTTGCTTGAGACCCCTCCCCAGTTTCCTAAACTCTTCCTGAACTTCCTTTGGCTCCCTATTTGCCAAGTCATTAGTACCTAGGTGGATAATGACATCCAGCTCACCCTCCGTCTTGCTTTCCCAGTGATCCCCAGTATCTTCCTTCCATCCCTCCATGCGTGGCACCTGTAGAGCACCTCACCTCCCTGTCCTCCCCTCCTGTGTTCCTAGCTGGATCCCTCTTACGATGGAGTCCCCACCAGGATTCGCTTCCTCCTCTTCTGGGGTCCACTGCTTTTCCCCACTGAGGTCACCTCCTTGGCTATCCTCCACATCCTTTCCTTCCACTTCTCTGGGTACCTCTATTTGGTCCTCATTTGCCAGTGTGGCATATGAGTTCTTGAAGGAATAGGATCTGGGATGTGCCTCTGCCTGACTGCTCTAACCCTCCCTGAGCCCACTGTCATCCAAGTGCTCCTCGTCTCGGCATCCTTTGAGGCAGCTGCATTGGACTGGGTGGTCCCTGGATAGGGGTGATGGTACTCCTGACCCAGTTTACTTCGCTCTGAGTCTGGCTACCTCATCCCGCAGTCCAGAGAGATGCATGCAGATAGGGCAGCACCTCAGTGTCCAGAAGGTCTGCCTGAATATGGCTGCCCCACAGCCACTGCATTGCACCACTCCCCACATTATACTGCAATTCCACTACTTGTCTGCTACTGAAGCTCTCTTAGTTCTCTTTTTATTAATTTACAGTACTAAAAATCCTGTAACTGATCCTCAGATATATATTTTTTTTAAGGAAAAAGAAACCAATAAATAAATGAGTCAAAACACTTGTCGTGCTGAGGGTGGTCTTCTTCCCCCTTATGCCCCTCCTACTTCACACCTCTTACTATACCCTGTGTTTAGCTCCTGTCAATCAGATTTATCAGGGCATATAATTAAGAGTTGGGGAAGGGAGGGAGGGTGAAATTGCAGCAATTAAAGACAGCACAGAATTACACCACCACTATGTTTTAAATTTTCAACAGCCAAAAACAATTATAAGTAAAGACAACAAAGAAAGAAAGTATAGTGTCACTACAAGCCTACAATCTAAGTTTAAAAGAAAAATACCAATTACCAGTTACTCTAAAGCACTGAATTGAATATGTTTCCTTCCTTCTCCTTCTGGCTTCTTCTGAAAATAAACCTCTGTTTGCTACTTTAACTGTGACTAAGCCCCACCTCCAGTTATCACGTAGCTGAGGTCAGAGGCCAGACAATTAACACCCTTCACCCAGCTACAGGACAGTCAGACAAGCCAAGATAAAATTTGCAGCAATTAAAGACAGCACAGAATTACACCACCACTATGTTTTAAATTTTCAACAGCCCAAAAACAATTATAAGTAAAGACAACAAAGAAAGAAAGTATAGTGTCACTACAAGCCTACAATCTACAGGATGCACACATGCGCTCTGGGGATGAGGGGAAGTGAATACCTGACGCATATATGTGCTATGGGGACTAGAGGAATTTTCCTGATGACACACATATGCACTATGGGGCTGAGTGAGTTAAACAAGGGAGGGGCGTAATCAGGTTGATTTGCTTAAAGGCTATATCAATCAGACAGTTATGCATGCATTTCAGAGTCCCTACACAGTCACACACACTAGGTACCCAGGTAGGAAGACGTTGGGCTAGCCAGAAACATCGCCCAGGGTAGGCCGGCTTGCAGCTGGTTGGGGCCCTGTGATTGAAGAATGCAACATACACAACATACACTATTTGTAATCCTGAGCCGGAGGGCTCAGTTCGTGACAGAAAAGACAACAAAGCAATCAGATGATAACACTTTAGATTTATATGTTGTTGCAGGGAGCTACCCTGATGTTTACTCACAATACCCAATACAGGACACAGGCAGGATGAAATCGAGACAGCAGGTTGTTGAACTGGAGTGCCAGGAGAAGCAGGGCCCACACGAATCACCGAGACGTCGTTCCTGTTCAAAACATGAGCAGAGGGTTGATTCCCAGGCAGGTCTCTCGTCGATGGCTTTCTCTGTGCAGCGGGTAGTCTGGCTGGGCCAGTGTGGCAAAGCCCAAGCCCAATGGAGATGAGCACGGATTCAGTCCGTGGGAGCTAGATGCAACCTCCAGCAAGCAGAACACAGTTCAGCACACAGTAGGAAATCAAATCACGACCCACTAACAGCACACAGCACATTTACATGTAAGAAATTCTACTGTACCAGGCAGATTGCTATCCGGTCGCAATTACAGAGTCTCTGCACAAACCCAGAGTTCAAAGGTGACTGGAAATCCTGACAGGCAGATCACATTCAGCAAATCTTCGGTCTTCTTCAGGTTAAAGCCTGGTCACAGTTCTGTGGCTTAAATCGTCCTCACAATTCAGATTCAGACAGGCAGGCCAAAACTCAGCCCTTTCACAGTTCTCCTGTGCGAATTACACAGGGGTTGCTGCTTGAATCACTCAAGCTGTTACCACTTTCCCCTCCCAATTCAGACTGAAACTAGCTGCAAGCAGCCTGGGAATTTCCTCAGGTTCCAAAAGGTTTGGTTGGCTGATTCTTCTGTCAGTCACAACAAGGGCTCCCCCTCTAGGTCTGTCTTGGCGCCAAAATGCAAAAACTACAATTCCTACAGAATTTTGTTCCCACCAAGCCCCTGGGGACAGGCTTTATTTTAGAGTACCAAATGTACTGATCGGCCCATTTCAGCAGTCCAGGACCAAGATGATGGAAACAAACAGAACTGTCCATGCTGCAAAGAAGGCAGTTTAGAACAAACTGCAATAGTATTACTACTCTAACAAATGCTCAGCAAACAAGTACATCTTCTAACGGAGCTCCCTCTCAGATTAATTATGACTGCAATACAGGTAGCTCTTAAAGAGACAGAACACAGAGGCTATACAGGCACTCTCTGGCAATATATTTAAACTGATAAAACGCAGGACACTAGCCTGGCAGTGAGCATTTAAGCAAGCTCAAGGAAGACTTTTTGGGAAGCCCCATTTGTAGGGGGGTTACACAAGCTTTTAAACTAGTCAAGGGAGGAGGCACTGAAAGGAGCAGGGAATTCCCAGCCTCCCCTACAAAACAGGGTAGTTAGCGAGGTTAATACCAAGGTAGAGCTGTCAATAGAGGGCTGGGCATGGGTAAATGGAGAAAAAGGCAGAGGCAGTAATGCAGGTCCAAGAGGGTAGCATCTTTCAAAAAAAGAGATGTGCAAGAACAAGGGGGCACAATTTGAAGACAGAGAGTGATGGCTCAGAGGCAACATGAGAAGTATTTTTTCACAGAGAGGGTGGTAGACGCACAGAATGGCCTCCCTGAGGAGGTTGTGGGGTTAAAAACAGTGGGGGAATTCAAGAATGCATGGGACAGACATAAGGCAATTATAGTGGGAGGTAGGAGGAAGTAGGCTGTTGCTTAACTAGGATCTGCAGCTTATCCAATAGGTAGGGAAATGGGCAGACTGGGTGGGCCAAGTGGTTCTTATCTGCCATCAGAGATAGGGCTAAAATGGGTAAGGCCATCAAAAAATGGAGGGCGATGAGTACCAATGCCCATAGTCTGGGTAACAAGCTTCCTGAATTAGTGGCCTTAATGGAAGAGGGATGCCTGGATATCGTGGCAGTCACAGAAACCTGATACACAGAGAACCATGACTGGTATGTCAACATCCAAGGGTACACAATCTACAGGAGGGACAGGGAGGGTAAAAGAGGAGGCATAGCTCTCTACATAAGGAAAGGGATCAAAGCAACAGAACTAAAGTGAGGCGCTGCAGCCACTGCTCATGGAGAGACGCATCCCAGGGTGCAACGTTCCACCTCTCAAAGCATCACACATAAACTGCCTTCCAAAAGCTCAGAAACCAGATGAAATGTCGAACTCGCAGTACAGTCGGGACTTCAGGGGTCGCGAGGGCATCTGTACAACAGCTCTCCCCAGCAGCAGCAGCCGCTGCATCGAGAAGCCCCCCCCCCAAAGCTGAACTCCAGGTATGCAGCAGTTTTCTCGGAGCAAGAGCATCGTGTTTAACAAAGGAGCAGCTGTTTTGGCGCTAATTCCAATTTAAATGGACTTTCCACAGAAATAGTTGGCGTACATGTGCTGATAGTTTTTTAACAGCTACCTTTACCCTAAAACCTACTGTATTTGTATTCCGTTTCACCAGTAGCCTTAATGATTCTGTAGTGGACAAGCTAATCTGTTGATTTTGCAGTTACCTTTATCCTAAAGCCTACTGCATGTAGTAACCCAAAAGAACTGTGGAGGACAAGCTTAATTTATTCTTTCCTTTGTACCCTTAAGAGTACACAGCCAGAGTTAATTGCAAGGAACATACTGCCTGCTTGCCTGTTATTGAAATCGCATAAATTACCTGGCTGTAGTGTTGCTCCTCCCTTTCTGCAGACTATAAAATTCTCTCTCCTCTCTCCACAGTCGGGACTTCAGGGGTCGCGAGGGCATCTGTGTAACAGCCCTCCCCAGCAGCAGCAGCCGCCGCATCGAGAAGCCCCCCCCCGAAGCTGAACTCCAGGTACGCGGCAATTTTCTCAGAGCAAGCACGTGTTTAGGCCCCGCCACCCCCACCACCGCCTTGGTGAGCTCCTTGTTTTATACACTCAGTCACATGAGCTTTGAACCTATCAGCCCACTCTCCCATTTGCAGCTTATCAGCTGCTACCACTAGTGCCCGCTAAACCTCTGACATGACATTTCTCCACTCTTTACTGCAAATGACACTGCCTATTCTACCCCTGTTACTCCTCTCACTTGCTCCACTGACATCCCTCCCCCCAGCAGACCTCCCAAACAGGGAACCGCCTCCTCGAACGACCCTCTGCCTCATCTCCCAGCCCTACTATGATGCCCCTCACCACCTACTTACCCATGCCCATGCTAATCTTCACAACTGGGACATCTGCGCCACCATCCTGACCCCCTCCTTTCTCCCTGGCCATTCTGCTCTCCACACCCCAGCCCTCCGCTGCCCACCACCCGCAGTCTCAGACCACACACCTACCGCCTGCCCAAAATACCTCTGGCATAAAACCAAACAGCTTATTACACTGCTACTCCTCCTAGCCGGGGATATAGAGGTAAACCCAGGACCCACCTCCACAAACGCCCACACCCCATTTTCATTCCCCAAAGGTCTCAGGCTCCTGCACCTCAGTGCTTGCAGTTTACTAAATAAAATCTCTGTGCTGCAACTTATTGCCCTAACCCATTGCCCTGGCATCCTGATCATCTCTGAAACCTGGCTAAAACCCCAGCATACCGATGCTGAAGTATCCATACCTGGCTACACAATCATCAGGCATGATAGACTAGGGAATAAGAGAGGCGGAGGAACTGCCATGTACATCTCCACTAGTCTGCAGTTTACAATAGTGCAAATTCCCTCACTTCCAGCCCACATCAACTCCTTCCTAATCAAACTCTCGCTCCCGTGCTCCACCCCAGTATACGTTGCAGGCACCTACTGCCACCCCCCGGAACACCCCCAACGGACATCACTGCTCACCTGGACACCCTACAGTCCTTAGCCGTAGGTGGCGAGCTTCACGCCATCGGCGACTAGAACCACAACTGGCTAGCCATAGATAAAGCCCACCTTAAGACCAAGATCAAGGCCCTGAACCTCACACAACTGATTGCAGTCCCCACCAGCCTCAACCACAAGACACAAAATCACTCACTGCTGGACTGGGCTCTCTCCTCCCACCCACACAGGATCATACACGCAGGCCTGCTCCCTGACTCCCTAAGTGACCACCACACGATTTTCCTGATCAGGAAAGTGCACAGGTCCACAGCTCCACCCCCCAAAGACGCTGCGCACAAGGTCATACAATTCCCTGGACCTAGCATTGCTCCTGTTAGATCTAAGCCAAGTAGACTGGTCATTCATCCCAGTGGCCACATCTATTGACGTCGCGCTCAAAACTTTTAAGGCCAAATTTCTTAAAGTCTGGGACAAATATGCCCCCCTGCGCACAAAAAGAGTCAGAGGCGCCCACCTTCCCTGGATCACCGCTGATATCATCAGTAAATGCCACTCCAGGAACCATGCATGGAAAGCCCACAAGAAACTGGGCACTCAGGCATCCTTCCAAAACTACAGAGCCCTCCGCAACTCCTGCACAAACCTCATTCGCCAGGCAAAAAATAATTATTTTCTATCGGCTTTTAGCGCAAACATAAACCACCTGACAAACTTCTGGAAATCGTTCAAATCCCTGTTCTCTCCCCCCCCACCCAACCTCCACCCCCGACACTATCAGCTCAAGGCACCCACATCACCGATCTCTGCGAGGTAGCTGAGGACTTCAATACCTACTTCTACAGCTGCACTGACTCGCTTCTATCGACCCTCCAGCGTCCACCCACCCCGGACCCTCGCAACCTAGTACACTCCCACCTGCCCTACAGTTCTCCTTCCGCCCTGTATCCCATGCAGAAGTCCTCAAATCCCTATGATTCCTGAACCCCAACAAAGGCAAATGCCCTACGTCGCTGGATGCCAAGATGTTATACTTGTCCGCTCCAGCCATAGTCGCCCCTCTAGCCGTGCTATTCAACCTCTCCTTCTCGATGGGCAAATTACCCTCTGAATGGAAACGGGCTACCGTCATACCCCTACCTAAAGGGGGTGACCCCTCCTCCCCAGGCAACTATCACCCCATCTCCCTACTCCCGATTCTGGCAAAAATACAGGAACGTCTTGTCCTCGCCCAACTCTCTCCCCATCTGGTCGCCTCCTCCTTCTTCACTCCTTTCCAATCCGGCTTTTGCAAATTTCACTCAACCATCACCTCCCTGCTACGAGTCGCTGACGACATTCTCATCGGTATGGACAAAGGCCACATCACCTCTGCCATCTTCATAGACTTAGCCAAGGCCTTCGACACCGTCTCCCACACTCTGCTCCTCTCCAAACTAACTGAAGCCGGGCTCTCCAAACCAGCCACCACGTGGTTCCACGACTACCTGGTGGGCAGACACCAGGCTGTAAAAGTCACTTCACACATCTCTAACCCCCTGCCAGTTACTGCTGGTGTCCCCCAAGGATCAGTCTTGGTCCTCTGTTCTTCTCCATCTTCATTATCGACCTACCATCAGCCTGTCGCCACTCTTGTATACAAATGTATGCGGACAACACAGTACTGTATGCCTCATTCCCCTCCACAAGCACAGTGGCAACTCTCCTACAGGAAGATTTCAACGCCATCCAGGTCTGGCTGCGGTCAAACCAACTATTCCTAAACCCTAAAAAAATTATGTCACTAACCTTTGGCTCACAGCAAAGACTCTCCCGCTAAGCCTCCTGCCCCCCTTTCAAAACCCTGGATGGGTCCCTACTGGAACAATGCACCAGCTTCAGATACTTAGGCATCTGGCTCGACCCGCACCTCAATTTCACCACCCATATTGACTCCATACACAAGAAACTTCTCCCTAAACTCGGCGCCCTATATAGGAACAAAAGCTGCCTCCCTTCTCCTGCTAGGAATGCTATTGTCCAAAAGATGATACTCCCAGTACTCGACTACGGCGATATAGTCTATACTATCGCTCCCTCCTCTGCCTTGGCCAGCCTTGATACCCTTTTCCACTCTTTTTGTCGATGTATCCTCGACTGTCCACACACAACCCACCACTGCACCTTATATAACTCCCTAGCCCTGCCATCCCGCCAGTGGGCGGTCGGCGACCGCAAGGCTGCCCAGGGGACCAGGAGGCCGGGAGAGACAGCCAGGAAGGTACGGGAAAGCCGCGACCAATCGGAGGGCGAGCGCTATCTGAGCCTTGCGCCCGATTGGTCCGCCTACTCCATAGACTTCTGTTAGACTTTACACTACTGAAGCTGGTTGGGGATTGTGACTTTTTGAAGCTAAATTACCTAAAAAGAGCCGTTTTACTGCTTTATTGTGTTAATGCTAAAATTCCTGTTGTATTTTGAAATGTTTCTGTGATTACAGCCTTTTGGTGGGATTTGTAGTGGGCCAGGCGCTAAGCGCGAACCCCCCTGCCTTTTTGTGGTGTAAATTTTAATCACACTAACTGCAGAATTACTTGATTGCTGCATTTTTACTTATTGACTGTGCCTTCCTCTGTCTCCTTCCAGTCCAGCCGCCCTTGCCCTCAAGCACCCAGTGGCGCGGGGCTCGCTCCGCCAGCGGGTGGTCAGCGACCGCAAAGGCTGCCCAGGGACCAGGAGGCGGGAGACAGCCAGGAAGAGTGCAGGAAAACGCGACCAATCAGAGGGCGAGCGCTATCTGAGCCTTGCGCCCGATTGGTCCGCCTACTCCATAGACTTCTGTTAGACTTTACACTACTGAAGCTGGTCGGGGATTGTGACTTTTTTAACCCAAATTACCTAAAAAGTGCTGTTTTACTGCTTTATTGTGTTAATGCTAAAATTCCTGTTGTATTTTGAAATGTTTTTGTGATTACAGCCTTTTGGTGGGATTTGTAGTGGGCCAGACGCTAAGGCGAACCCCCGCCTTTTGTGGTGTAAATTTTAATCACACTAACTGCAGAATTACTTGATTGCTGCATTTTTTACTTATTTGACTGTGCCTTCCTCTGTCTCCTTCCAGTCCAGCCGCCCTTGCCCTCAAGCACCCAGTGAGCGCCGGGGCTACGCTCCGCCAGTGGGCGGTCGGCGACCGCAAGGCCGCCCAGGGGACCAGGAGGCCGGGAGAGACAGCCAGGAAGGTACGGGAAAGCTGCAAAATATTTGCCCGCCCCCACCCTTGGGTGTTTCTTTTATACGCATCTTCCCGTCGATTTCCTTACCTCCGCCCACAGCAAAATTTTTATCCAATAAACTGCCAGCGGCCCTGTGCTGGCATCTGCTCAGCAGTCCTCCCCCTGTCCTCATTGTAACTAACCCCTAGGTACTGCATCAAAATGGAGAAGCTCCTCTTACTGTTTCTCTCTCTCTCATCTATGGTTTTCTTTGAGGATGATTCCATACCAATCCATGCCTTGCTGAATTATGCAGCTCGCCAGCCTAACCTCCCTGTGACACCTCCAGTGGATGCCGCTCGGTTCCTCACATTTGCCCTACCACTGCTTCACCACAATCAGTGGGGTAACCCCCAAAAAGGGTCACAACCTGTCATGTACTCTTCACGCTCAATGCTCCATTACTGGATCTACAGTGTCCCCTTATACCTTTCCACCAAATTAGCACTCTGCGATAGGTTACTAAGCCGTAATACACAGTGGATCATCTCAAAGCATCGGCCACCAACGAGCAGGAAAAGAGGCCCATTGACTGTTCCTTCCTCCTATCCTTCGAAGCCCTCATGAAACTTTTATTCTTTCTGCTAATCTGTATTGGTAATGTTGAAATCAATCCAGGACCTCCAGAGGTATCACCTCCCAGCAGATCTAGCCTCCATTAAAGGATTAAGCTCCTTCATATTAATGCTTGCAGCCTCCTGAAAAAGCTTTCATTAATACAAGCCTGGGTAACCCACACCATGCCAGACTTCCTGGTAATATCTGAGACATGGCTCAAACCTACAACAACAGACAGGGAGGTAAATCTACCCAACTACCAAATATTCAGAACAGACCGCCTATCAAGGGGCGGGGGAGTAGCTATTTATGTTAAATCGAATATATCCGCATCTTGCCTTAGTACAACATCATTGCCCAAAGAGTTCGAATGTTTATCCCTTAAAATAGCTATCCCCAACATAGCAGCTTTTCAACTAGTTGGCTGCTATAGGCCTCCTCTGCTGATCATAAGCTCCTAACCCACCTGGGAACATAATCAAACTTGGCCCTGAAGATACTATTATCTTAGGTGATCTGAATTTAAACTGGCTCTCCAAGACAGCTGCACCCTAGTATCCTTTTGTGATACATATGGGTTTTATCAACTAATAAATGAACCGACAAGAATCAATTTAAAAAACAGAAGTAACAGTACCCTACTTGACATCATGCTGGCAAACCAACCCCATCTGTTCTCACATGCTGGGGTACTATTCAGTGACATAAGTGATCACTGTCTTATTGCAGGAATAAGATCATCTGGCAAACCAGCTAACCCAGCAAAATTCCTCCTGAGAAGATCTAAAAAAAACTTCAACATCCAGGGATATCTCCACGATCTATGCCACTCTGCACACTGGCAGGAGTTCTACCTTGCAGACTCTGTGGAATTAGCACTTCAGGTGTTAAACACATAATTATAGGTGCCCTCAATACTCATGCACCAATCACTAGTGTTAGAACGAAAACAAATCTTGCCGCTGGTTTTCAGCCAACCTTAAATCTGCACTGCTTCAGAGAGATAAGCTATGGAAAATGGCAAGGAAGACGAAGATCCAAATGACTGGGTGCTGTTCAGAAAAGCCAGAAATAGCTGCACCAAAAAGTAAGGGATGCTAAGGCTGCTTTCTACTCGGCTGAGCTGGATGCCTCTTACCACAACCCTGCTAAATTCTGGGGGCACCATCAAGGGATCTTAGGGCAGGACTCTAGCACTTCTCTGCCACCTCAAGTGCACCTTAATAAGGCTACTATCTCCGACAAACAAGAATTACTAAATGCATTCAACCTCACTTCAGCAGGCTGGCCTTGCTTTGATTCCTCTCCAGCTAATCATCTGCAGTCACAACTTAAATCCCAGTCTAATGAGGCTCAGAGGCTGATTCTTCATTCTCATTTAAACCAATTTTACTGAAGCAAGTAGAGGACCTATTACTGCACTTGGACACTAAAAAGCGCAGGTGCAGACTCTCTTGACCCCTATTTTCTAAAACTGCATTACATGTGCTTGCAGTTCCCTTAACACATCTTTTCAATCTCTCCTTAGCCTCTGGTTCTATTCCTTCGCTGTGAAGACAGCACAAGTGTTCCTCCTAAAATCAGGGGACCCCATGGACCTCAACAATTACAGGCCCATTTCCATTCTGCCAGTGCTTTCCAAAATGCTAGAAAAATTAGTGAGCATCCAATTAAGAGACTACCTCGATGTTAATAATCTCCTGAACCCTGCTCAATCTGGGTTTAGGACCAGGCATAAGCACCATTTCTGCATTGGCAAAAGTCACAAATGACTGGCAAACTGAGCTAGACAAAAGAACAATGTCTGTGCTGTATTTCTTGACCTAAGCAAAGCCTTGACACAGTGGATCATGAGCTGTTACTCTCTTCACTGCAATCCATAGGCCCAGATCCACCCTCTCTCAAGTGGTTCAGATGTTACCTCACTGATAGAATGCAACAGGTGAAAAATGAAGGCAACCTTTCTCATCAAAACCACTCCTAAGGGAGTACCTCAAGGATCTATTCTGGGCCCTATCCTTTTGCCATCTACATTAACAATATTGACTCTAACCTCACAAAAGCCAATGTTCACCTCTTTGCAGATGACACTGTCTTATATGTTAGTAACCCATCACCTTCAAAGGCCTGTGAAATACTACAATCAGAGTTCTCCCTTTTGCAGTACCAACTACTTGATAAAAAACTCCTCCTTAATGCAAAGAAGACAAAAGCTATGTTCTTCTCCACTAATTACTATACCAACACCTTCTCACCAAGCAATCTTCCCAAACTATCCACCATTCTTGGAGAAAGCCTTGACTATGTTGACAAATTCAAATATTTAGGGGTATGGATTGACAACAGGCTTGATTATACTCAGCATATTGAAGAACTTCTGAAAAAACTTCGTCAGAGGCTCGGCCTTTTCTTCAGAATCAAACATTATTTAACCAGGGATTCAAGACAGAGAATAATCCAGGCCTCATTTCTATCACTTATCGACTACTGGATTTCCTCTATGGCCACTGTACTATTTCATATTTAAGTAAATTGATACCTTGTATCATAGAGCTCTAAGGTTCATCACAGATCTTCCATTCAACACTCATCACTGCTCTCTCTATGCTGCAGTTGGTTGGACATCCTTACACCTTAGAAGGAATAAAAATGCTGCACTATGGATATACAAGGCCCTGTCCAACAAACTTCCAACCTATATTTTAGATTGCTTTACTCTGGCCTCAGCTAGGTCATATGCCCTAAGAAGCAACAACTTCATCATTTTGAAACTACCAAAAGCCTGCACCCGACATGGGAGATCTGCAGTCAGTTACTCCCTAGCATTGGCATGGAATTCTCTGCAGAAGACCCTAAAGCTGACCACCTATATACCTCTACCATCCTTTAAAAACTCTACACAAGTCTCTTCCCAGAGAAATGCAATTGCTTTCATAAAGCCTAGTCCTATCACATTCTTTACCCCCCACCAAATCCTCCACTGCTACCCCGACACTTACTTCTACCCACTTAATCATTACTAGTAGATTTAGTCCTATCCATAACTCCCACCAACCCGCCTATGTCATTTTCATTTTGGAGGCTGCTTCTAACATTTTATTAGGCTTCAATCATAACTGTCTGGTCTAGCATGCTTTGGAGCCATTAATCCCTGGCTACCTTGTTTGTAAAGATGTTTATATTTTTGTATCTGTTTATATAGAAGTGTTTTTGTATATGTCTGCTTTTGTACCCTTATTTTGTTCCTCAACCTATCAGGTCCATCTTGTAAATGAGCTTTGCTCAATGATGTCCGCCTGAATAAATAAAGATTTTGATTGATTGATTGATTGATTGATTGATCCCTCCAAGACCGTAGATTAACCCATAGTGCTAGGTTCGCAGCCAAATTTTGGTCCCATTCCCTACTCCCCTACCTGGTCTCTACCCTCTCCCAACAACCTCCCGCTTACTCCCTCAGATGCACTGACCCCAGGTTCCTCCTCGTCCCCTTTATGCACACGACCAAAGGCCAGGCCGCTTTCAATTACCATATCCCACAGTTATGGAACACCCTGCCAGCTGACATAAGACACTTACCCAACCCCAGCCATCGCAACTGCCTACTCAGCACCCACTTCTCCTCCAGCTGCTCTTGCTATAGCTAATGCCAAATTATGAATTGAAATTGTGTTTCTGAGCTGATGTAACCATGTAAATTGTATCATGTATTCAATCCTCCTACTGTCTGTATCTATCTGCCGATTGTCTATACGGCAGATGGCCATTCACTGTTTGTATTAACTATGTAACTACTGTTTGTACTATTGTCTTGGATCTTGACCCCTAGGTTGCATCTGGAATCGAGCAGCACTGCTCAGTATGCCTTCCTGGTTAAACGCGTAAATAAATAAATAAATAAAGGTTAAACAGGGCGGAGAGGAGGCACCGTAGTCACCTTGGAGACAGGAAATGGCACCACAGTTTGCACGGGGTTGTATACAGACCCCATCTCAGGGGGAGGAAACGGACAAGGAAATGATAGGAGGCATCCTTAGAATAGCAGAAAAAGGAGAGATATTGTTGATGGGGGACCTGAATATGCCAGATATTAACTGGAGCACATCTGCTGCAGCGACATCCAAGAGCAGAGTCATTCTCGATGCCCTACAGGGGGCATGCCTCAGGCAGCTAATGTTGGAACCCACTTGGGAGGGAGCAGTGTTAGACCTGGTACTCTCAAACGAGGACGGTGAGAGGATCTTGGATTTAGAAGTGGGTAGCCATCTGAGAACAAGCAACCACCAGACAGTGTGGGTCACAAAAAACATAGTCAAGCCATACAAAAGCATGGGTACTGGACTTTCGGAGGGCTGACTGGATGAATGGGAGAGTGCCTAAGGAATGCACTGGCAAAAGAGCAGGAAGGAGGGGTGGAGGAACAATGGGGAAAAACCAAAACTGCCATCACAGAGGCAACACGCTTTTGTGTGAAGCAAATAAAACAAAATGAAGGAACAAACTGCTATAGTTCTCAAAAGAGGTGATGGGGAAGGTTAGGGAGAAAAAGATAGCATTCAGAAAGTATAAGGAATCACAGAAGGAGCAGGGCAGAGCACTGTACCAGTTAAAGCAGAAGAAAGCAGGCAGTCAGAATAGCAAAGGCCCAAACTGAGGCAAAGATAGCCAACTCGGTTAAGAAGGGGGATAAAACCTTTAATAGGTACATTAGTGAGCGAAGAAAGATCAAGAGAGGGATAGTGAGGCTTAATAAAGGGGAGGGGGGTGGGCAGAGGGTGACAGTGAAAAGGTAGAGATACTGAATGAATACTTTTGTTCAGTATTCACAAAAGATGAGGAAGGGGACGTACCTAAACCAAACAACAGAAGCACTCTGGATAGGGGGGTCGATACCAGTCCATTCACAGAAGAAAGGGTCCTGAAAGAACTCCTAAAACTCAGGGTGGACAAGGCAATGGGGCCTGACAGGATTCACCCAAGAATTCTAAAAGAACTAAGGGGAGAACTAGTGACACCACTGACTACCCTTTTTAACAAATCATGGGAGGATGCTGTGGTACCTGAGGACTGGAGGAAGGCAGATGTGAGTCCCCTTCACAAAAGTGGGGGCAAGGCAGAGGCAGGAAACTACAGACTTGTTAGTTTGACATCAGTGGTGGGGAAACTGATGGAATCACTTCTGAAGGGAAGAATAGTTGAGTACCTAGAGGCCAGTGGGGCACAGGACCCAAGGCAGCATGGATTCACAGCGGGAAGGTCATGTCAGACGAATCTAATAGAGTTCTTTGACTGGATGACCAAAGTAGTTGACCATGGAGGCATTTGACACAGTCCCACACAAAAGATTAATAAACAAGTTAGTCAGCCTTGGAGTGGGTCCCAGGGTGGTAGCATGGATAAAAAATTGTCTGGACAACAGGACGCAGAGGGTAATAGTAAACAGAATTCACTCCAAAGAAAGTGGGGTTACCAGCAGTGTACCACAGGGTTCAGTACTGGGGCCGGTCCTTTTTAATTTCTTTATAAGTGACATTGCAGAGGGACTGGAAGGAAAAGTTCGTCTCTTTGCAGACAACACAAATATCTGCAACAGGGTTGATACACCGGAGAGGGGAGGTGGAAAGGATGAGAAGGGACTTGGCAAGGTTGGAGGAATGGTCAAAAGAATGGCAGCTTAGATTCAGTGCAAAGAAGTGCGCAGTAATGCACCTGTGAAATAAAAAACCAGGGAAAGAGCACACAATGGGGGGGGGAGAGGTACTAACAACAACAAAAATGGAAAGTGACCTGGGGTAGTCAAATCAGATGACCTAAAGGTAGGCAGGCAATGTGAGAAGGCAGTAAGGAGGGCTGGGGGGATACTGGGATGCACAGGGAGAGGCATCACCAGTAGAAAATAGGAAGTTGTCATCCCTCTGTACAGACAGTTGGTGAGACTCCATCTGGAGTACTGTACGCAGTTCTGGAGACCCCATCTCCGCAAGGACATAGATAGGATGGAGGCAGTCCAGAGGAGGGCAACCAAAATGGTGTAGGGTCTGCACCAGAAGCCATATGAAGAGAGACTAAAGAAGCTTAATATATATACCCTTGAGGAAAGGAGGGAGAGGGGGGACATGATAGAAACTTTCAAGTACCTCAAGAGAATCAACAAAGTCCAAGAGGGTAGCATCTTTCAGAAAAAGAGATGTGCAAAAACAAGGGGGCACAATTTGAAGATAGAGGGGGGACACCTCAGGGGCAACGTGAGGAAGTATTTTTTCACAGAGACGGTGGTGGACACATGGAAGGGCCTCCCTGAGGAGGTCGTGGAGTCAAACACAGTGGGGGAATTCAAGAATGCATGGGACAGACATAAGGCAGGTATAGTGGTGGGTAGGAGGAAGTAGGCTGTTGGTTAACTAGGATCTGCAGCTTATCCAATAGATAGGGAAATGAGCAGACTGGGTGAGCCAAGCGGTTCTTATCTGCCATCAAAGTCTATGTTTCTATGTGGACCTGCAGCGCCGTGAGAGGCAGCGTCTGGAGCGCTTCAAACGCATGGTGTGTGCTGAAACTGTGCCTGCACCAGGTAAATGTACTACAGTAGCACAGCTGGGCAGTTGGCTTGTCAGTGTATGTGACCATCCATGTACATGGCACCCATGTGTGTATATCTGTGTTGAGAGTGTGACTGCATGCATGGTGCAGGGTTTGTTCCATGCAGTGTTGTGTGTGCCACACAATGGGTACAATAGTGGACCTGGTTATGTCCACTGTGCCCATGTCTGTGGCCATACATGTGATGTGCTGTGTTGGCTTCACTTGACAGGTATCACTGTTTCCCATCACGGGGTGTGTGGCATGTGTACAGTGCGCCGACAGGTTACATGTGTCCCATGTGACATATGCCTCTCTGGGGAGGAAACAGTACCATGGTTGCCAGTGCCCCTGTAGTACACTGTCAAGGGTGGGGAATGGCTATCACAATGTCCATGCTGTTTCTGATACTGTTGTTATCCCTTCACTCTGCAGACCACACCACCAGGGGCCAGCAAGGGCACAGCTAGAGGGAACAAGAACATGCCCAGCGGGGGACAGAGAGCAGTGAGGAGCAGCAGGATGCTGCACGTGAGTATGCTACTTGTGTTCTCTACATGTGTTGCAGATGTTGCTGGTTGGGCCATCATTGTTACCCAGTATGTCAATGGGCTGCACCCATATGTGTCTACTGTCTCCAGTCCTGGGTGCATATGGCCATGGGTTGGGCATAGTGCTGGGCTGCTGGGGTATACATCCTGCACAAGTTCCACCGGCTGTGTTGCATTGCTACTGTATGCCACCTAGCCTGCCTACACTGACTGCGGGGCTGTGTTGTGGCTGCACATGTATCCTCACAGCTCTGCACTGCTGCAGCATGTTGTGTCTCCCATACACACGCCATGCAGTGTTGTGCTTAGCATGTCGCAGTGGCCTACTCAGGCAAGCACACCCCCATGGTGCTGCTGTCCCAATGTGCTATGTCCGCACCCTGTGCGTGGCATGCATTCCATCCAGTGGACATGTGTCACATCTGCGTCAGTGTCACGGCGGCGTGCCCATGGCAGCCTCCTTGCACCACACGCAATGGACTGCATGTGATGGCCTGCAGCACAACATGGGTACGTCGGTCACCAGCATTGTGCTGTGTAGGGTGTGCTGGTCTCTGACTGTGTTTACCACTAAGGGTGTTTGCAGGATGCTCACTTTACACAGTCGTGTATGCTTCATTGGGCGCATGACCCACATATATCTCTCTTCAGTTCACATGCTTATTTGCATCTGCGTATTTGAGTACCATAGGTCCCATCAAGGGGAGTGCTGTGTAGTGCCTGGTTAGGGTGTCAGGGTGTCATGTGACTTACATCTGCTCTGCATGTGCTGGTGGCAGTGGCTTATGATGCACTGTACTATGTCCATGCTGGGGGGGGCCGGGGATGTGAAGTGTGTACACACTGGTACATTCGGGCTACACTCCTGTTCTACATGCATGCTGTGCATGCCAACTCCAGTAGCATTACATGGCTGTACTGTACCATTAAAACCGGTTGGCTCATCCTTTGTACTGGTCTGCAGGACACCTATACATGTGCCGTGGCCACATGTGCACAGTGTTCATTGTACATCAGACGTCGGGTATGTGGTGCCCAGGCCTGTGCGGTGCTGTGTGTGTGTGTGTGCATCTCACCAGGTTCCTGTGCTTGCATGGCTGCCCACAGCATGCAGATGCCACATGGCATGCCTCTGCCCCAGACAATGTCCTTGTTGCCACTGTGTTCCCACCATGGTATTGGCATGTGTGCCCCACCCACACCACACATGCATGACGGTTGCATTGCACTGTTCTGATCCAGTGTGGCACCTTGTTGTGCCTTCTGCTGCTCACTGTGACCACAGTCCCATTCACCTCCGGGGGGGGGGCTTCTGTTCTATGGGTCTGTGTTGTACCATTGCCTGGGGTACTGTGTCCATTGCATGTCCACACAGCATACTTGTGTCATGGATGGTGTCTGTGGCTGTGCAGGGGTGTGTGTGTGTGGATACCGGTATGCTGTCTGTTACAGTGCACTGTGGAGTGCCACCACAGGCAGTGTACTGTTGGCATGTGGACACTGGTTCCGTGCTTCCTATGTGTGTTGTTGCATATCCCCTGGTTCTACTTGTGTGCCATTGGACAGCATGTCCCAATCATTTGGCTGCTGCCGTATATGTGTTGTTGCTATGAGGCACACTGTGGTTTGCTGGGGGGGGGGCTGGGTCTGTGTACTGTGACAGGGCCTATATTGGGTGTGCATGGGGCTCTGTCCCATCTGTGTTGCTGTTGGCAATAGGCATCCCATTCTTCATGGCTGCATGGGTTGGGCATGTGTTTACCATGTTGTTTGGGGACCACACATACAGGCACATGATGTGTGGCATGTGCAATGTTTCCATTGTTGTGTACATGGCCATGTTGGTTGGCACATGCTGTCCTTCTCTGATGTCACATCCTGTGTTCTGCACTGCTGAACGGTGTCGGCACACCATTCTTACATGGGCATCATTTCCCCCATAGGTCTATCACTTGTGTCTTTATGGGCCTGGAGGCCAGAGGATGGAGAGGGACAGGATGACCTCCTCAGAAGAGTAGTCTGGCAGCAGAGGACCATAATCGAGCAGCAGGCCATCCTCATCAGGGAGGCCAGCAATATTCATGAACTACTGGTGGACAGACTTCCAGCCCAGCAGCAGGCAGTGGCATCTTGATCACCCCCCTTCCCTGGGAGCACAGGGAAGTTAAATGACTTGCTCAGGGTCACACAGTATGTAAGTGGAAGCTGTGGGATTCAAACCCAGGTCTGGTCTGCTGGATGTCACCAGATTTGCAGCTCAGAGCTTTAAACCACTGCGCTATCCTGCCTCCCTGATTCTGGTCCTGTTTTCACTACATAGTTTTGCACGTTGTTGAGTATTGTTACATAATTTTCTCTTGTTTGCCATTGTTGTTCCTGTTTATCACTCTGCATAGTTTTTCACATTGTTGATTCATGTTATAATATCTTTTTCTTGTTACAGTCCTGTGTCCTGTGTCTTTCTTGGGCTACTGTGGTTGGTAGCACTGCTGGGCTTTTCACACCTAAAGTCCATGTGGGTCACCATAATGGCAGCCATCCTAGCCTCTCCTGAGGCACTGGTGTCATGACAGTGCCCCCGCGTTGTCTGTGAGTGCACATATGCTGGTGGTTTGCTATGGATGTGGTGGGTTTATCCAACACTTGGCTGACACAGTCCACTCCCCATGTGTACCCTGCATGGGCTGTGTGTGTGTGGTGGGCAACATCTGTCCAGTGTCTCCCCGTGGCCATGGTCTGTTCCCTGTTCTTTGGGTGCACCTCAACACCAGTGATGGGGGGTGGGCCTTGGTCTGCAGGATTGTGTGGGGCCTTTTCCATATGGCCATGGCTGCCGTCCATCCCCTTGTGTCCTCCCACTGTGTTTCCTGTGGTGTGTAATCCCCAATTCTGTATTGGCATGCCTTTTCCCCTCACCCTGTGCATGGTGGGCACTGGTTGGGTATTATGGTCACACAAGAACAGAATGGCCTTTCTGTAGCTCACATCCCCACTGTTCCATCCCTGCACCCTTTTCACTGTTCACATCCATATTGTGTTGCTGCATCTTGAGGTTTCTCTTTCATGTTGTTTGCTTTTGTTTTCCGTTGTGGCTTTGGGTTCATGTGTGTTTCCCTGACATTGCCTTTAGTGGTTCCTTTGCTGTGGGTTGGGTTGTACACTGCTGTATGCTCTGGTGCTCACATTTTGGGCTGCACTTCTTAGCATGCGCCCCCAGTGGACACATTTCTCCTGTGCACTGTGTTGCTGTTGCTGTTTGCACTGCCAGTTTCCTATATTCAGAGCTGTGTTTGCTATTTTCAGAGCTGTGTTGTTTGCCCGGCTATTTTTGCACTGCACTCCTAGCCCTGTTTGTACGGCTTCCTTTGCATGCTGTATTCAACTGATTTAGCCCAGGGGCCATGCCTTTGAATATAGTGTGCAAATGGGTCTGAGCTAATTTTTCACGCTGTGCAGCACTAATTTTGCCCCAGGGCTAAATTTTGAATATCTATCCCTGTGCATACTATCTATCCACAGTAATGCAAATGACAGGACATACTATCTATCCACAGTAATGCAAATGACAGGACAATATGTTAGGGAGATTATATGGTGGATGATGCGATTAAATAGTTTGAATACGCTGATTGAAATGTAAGTACAGAATCATTGTCACATGTTTAGCCTGCACCCTTACCATACCACTTTGCGCTACAGTAAATTACTATGTGGATATTATACTTTTCCAATGTGTCATACTTGCAGTCTGAAATAGAATAAATTGTTCGTCTATGGACTTTTATTAAACTATGTTGCTGACACTAATTGTACGGAGATATGCAAGTTAAATGCCATTGCCAACATTACAGCAAAGGTGGACATGGCCTACCTATACTTTAGAAAGGTATCTGACACAGTCCCACACAAAAGATTAATAAACAAATTAGCCAGCTTGGGATTGGGTCCCAGGGTGGTAGCATGGATAAAAAATTGGCTGGACAACAAGACACAGAGGGTAATAGGAAACAGAATCCACTCCAAAGAAAGAGGGGTTACTAGTGGGGTACCACAGGGTTCAGTACTGCTGCCGGTCCTTTTTAATGTCTTTATAAGTGACATTGTGGAGGAACTGGAAGGAAAAGTATGCATTTTTGCAGATGACACAAAGATCTGCAACAGGGTTGATACACAAGAGGAGTTCAAAGGATGAGAAGGGACTTGGCAAGGTTGGAGGAATGGTCAAAAGTATGGCAGCTTAGATTCAATCCAAAGAAGTGCAAAGTAATGCACCTGGGAAACAAAATCCCAGGGGAAGAGTACACAATGGGGGGGAGGTACTAACAACAACAAAAATGAAAAGGAACCTGGGGGCAGTCATATCAGATAACCTAAAGGTAAGCAAGCAATGTAAGAAGGTAGTAAGGAGGGCTGGGGGGATATGTTTCTATGTTTGTAAAAGTTTGATCAAATGTACATTGTGTTTAGTGTTGCTTGTTGATCTGGAATCACAGGCTCAATTTCAACCACCACTGCTCACTGGAAGAATTCAACTGGCAAGAAGAATGGGTGTAATCGTGCATTTCAGATGGGATATCTTAATAAATTTGTCAAAAAAAGTGTGGAGTAATACTAAACTTGGTAGTGACTGTGAACTGCCATGTTGGATCAAAGTCTTCCCTTCTCAAATTATTGCACTCCATTCACAATTCACACAGTAAACCTGTTCCACATATGATGGAACAGACCAGTCCAGTCTATAAACCCTTTATGTAATATGTCTCCTTAGCGAAAAACAACTTGAGAGCACATTCTGTTAAATATAGTATGGCATGACTTTTTGTGGCAGCTGGAGGCTGACTACATAGATCAACAGCCGTACTACAAAGCGAGTGAAACTGTCAACAGTTTTTAACCTATAACCTTTTGCCTGCATCCTTTGCTTTTGTTGAACATCATACAAGAACAGATTGTTTTTATTCTAATGAAAGTGTACGTGATCTTATACTATATACATATCTAAATGGTGCTGAAAAGCACTGATACCAAGATCCAACTTAAATGTTTACACACACTATACGGTAGATTGGGATTGGGGGGGGGTACACTGGACACCAGGAAGAATATCTTATTTCTCATCAGGTGAGGTATCGGGTGGGGAGGGACCACTGGGCACCAGGGAAAATGTTTTTAACATGGGACAGGTGATCGGGTGGGGGAAGGACCACAGGACACCAGGGAGACAATATATTACTCATTGGGGAAGGTCTGATGGACATCAGGGAACCATGTATCATAACATTGGGCAATCGGCAATTGGTGTTGGGGGGGGACCGCTAGCACCACGAAAGTTATATATTGAACACTGAGTCAGCAATCGGTGGGGGGATCATTACCACCATGGAAATTTACTTTACAGGTGATACTATGGTGAGAAGGAGTTTTGCAATGTTTATCTGCTTGTATAATAGATTCTGGTAATCATCTTGAAGCAGAGCAATTACACAGAGGAGCGTGAATGAAAGTGAAACAGAAGTCAGGCTCTTCCCTTTCACTTTCACTAATCACTCACACTCCTCAAGATATCAAGTTCTACCCCCACGCCTGAAAATCACTTCATGCCAATCTAAATGTACACAGAAACTTTCTAAATGTAAACTTTTATATTTTCCTTCAACACTGGAGCAAACCTTTATGACTTTCAGAAAACTGTAAAAAAACAGGATTTTTCAAATGTAAATAGCTTAAAAACTAAAAAACTCCCAAACATCAAACCCCTCTAGGAAATCCTTCCCCATCAACCTACACAACCCTACAAAATTTCACAATTTAAAGAATTACAGTTTTTGTCTAGACAAGTGCAAAAATTCAGAGAAAAAAACACCATTGAAGTCAATGGGAAAATATATTGTTTTACACCTTAATATATGTAAAAGTACTAAACCAATTTACAGGAAATTTTCCAGGGTTGTGGATGCTGTCATGTACAATACATCCTGCAAGTTTCATGCAAATCTGTAAAACTGTCTTTCTGCAAGAAGTAAACAAAACATTGAGTTTAACATAGAACTCACCAGCCACCCAAACTATAGTGGCGCTACCATGCCACTTTAATAAAATACTTTATATTTACACAAAATGTACACAATGTACAGCAAAAATTAATGGGTAATATGAACACACTAGGGAATTCAAAATAAACAGCTTTTAAACCAGAAAGCACAAGAAAAATGCTAACTGTACTTACTTAAATTCTTAGTTCTTAAACTAAGCCCATAGAAGAAGAAATGTGTCCTTGCACACAGCTACAGTGCTCATCTGATCACATAGCACCTACGAATTGCCCATCTATTAAGGCACACAGCCATCGCAGTCTGGCTTCCTGTCTCTGCAACACTGGAAAGGGATGGATTTTCCTTGTGCATCCCAGTTAAACATGTTAAGCGCTCCGATGATTGCAATAGGCTTTGCCTCACCCCACTCCTTTCTGTGCAAAGCCTCTATGGTTATCTGGGAAGTTACATAATGTTTTTCTCTGACAATAACTTTCTAGAGAAAAACATAATCTCACTCATTCTGGCTAAGGCTGGTTCTTCAAAACAACTATATACATGTAAATAAGTTACTAGCTTTCTAGCTGAAGACCATCCCCTTAACTACTTTGTATTGTGAGGGTTAGCTTAAGTCATAGAAGATAGTCTTTTGTTTATTGCTCATAGCCAGATAATGTGACTTCTACTTTTACATCCTCCTTGTTAAATTTAATTTGTCACTGTTGGGACAGTTTTTGCTATTGGCACTTCCCTGTAGGCTTCTACTAAAAAAAATACCACACAGGAAGTATTTTATCAGTTAAAGAAGAAAGAACAGAAAAGGGCATTTTTCATATATCCTGGGTCACATCTGCATAGTTTCTATATGTCTAGCCACACAATTTAAAGTTCTGCATCCTGCCCCAACATTGATTAAACTTGGGACTCCTCCCCACAGAATTCTATTCTTGGGGTTGTGACCTGTGACGGAATGTATGGCCATCATGCTCCTTTCATCCATAAACCCATCACAACCCTGCAACACAGAAAACACGAGGTCTTACAGGGGCTGGAAGGGGATTTGAACCAACAGCCTCTTGCTTTAAATTTGTCCCTTTATGACCTCACTGCACTGCATACGCCTCTTGCTGGCAGCCCCTGAGGGTGGAGGAAAGTGTTAACAAGCAACACCTGGGCCTAATAAAGAGACAGAGACAGAGGAAGGTGCTTGTAGGAGCTAGAGACTGAACTGCAGCACCTGTCTGTAAAGTTGAATGTAAGCCGTTTGTTTGTTGGTTGGTTTGTTTGTTGTTGCTGAAGTAAAACTGAATTTTCATTTAATCAGAACTGGTATCCACAGTGTTCTACCAAGTGTCCCCCAGAGGCCACCTGATTTGCTACACTGTTACATATTTGGCTTAAGCATTGGGATCAGACTTCACCTTGTCTATGTCTGGCAGAATGGCAAGTACAGCAGGCCCAAATGCAAAAGGACTTGATGGCTAAGCAAACACAACAGACTCAGAAAGACCAACAACTGATGCAACAGGTCCAAATGCAAATGGAATGGATGGCCCAGAGAGACCAGCAACAGCAAGAGTTTATGAAACCGGTGCTGCAAGCACCCAGCATCAGGTAACAGGGAATCCAGCTGCTGTAGAACTCCACCCATGCTAACATAACTGGGTCTTGAGGATGACCCCACGATCTACCTTGTGACTTTTGATAGCGTTGCCAGTACCATTGCCTGGATATGAAAAAGCTGGACACCGTACCTAACTGGAGATGCCCAAACTGCATACAGAAGCCTAACTGGTGCTGTCACGACAGATGATTATCAGTACAGACGGCTATCTTAGATCTGGTTGGAATAACTAAAGACAGTTACTGACAGAAGATCTGCACCTTGGGTTTCAAGAGTGGAACACATCCTGGAGTGCTGGCACAAAAATTACAAGACTTGGCTACTTGGTATTTAAAACCAGAGGTACACACAAAAGAGGAGATTATGTATTTGACTGTACTGGAACAGCACTTGAACATTTTGCCAAATCAAGTCTGTGACTGGCTAAGCTGACATGAACAGGCCAATATGGCCACAGCAGTTAAAATCACAGAACATTACCTGAAGGCTGAACTACCAGAGGCCGCTACGAAGAGTGGAGCTCACAGTGAACCTCTGGAGGCAACCCAAGGAGGAGATTCCTGCAGAAGAGGAGAGAAAGGACATTGAGGGGATGGAAACAGACATATGGGTATGGGTAAGTGGTCAAGTGGTAAAATATTACTTACCTCTCCACTCAAAGAAAGTATTACCGCAGGGTATGGTATTGGTATACTTCCGCCACTGAAACACCCTCATAGCACACCACCGTAGCGAGAGACATTGACAAACCTAGTGTTTCACATGGCAACCTACTGCCTTTTTCATTCACTAATTGGTTAGCTCACTCACAGGCAAAACAAAACAAGCAAGGATTTGTCAATGCCAAATGTTTGCTTGCTGATATTGGCATTTGTAGTGCAGGAGTTAAAGAGATGCATAATAGGAATGGCAGTGAAGTATTAAACTAACGCTAACCCCCAACCCCACCCTGCAGAGACTGACAGGCATTTGGGGGGGGTGCCTTTGGGTCATTGGCCAAAACACTCACGTCATTCCACCTCACTCCACCCTGCAGACACCGACAGGTGTTGCAGTGTGCTTTGGGGTCTTCGGCCATTACACTTACCCCATTCCATAAGGACATAAGCTGAGATGGGTGCAGTAGAGGAGAATGGGGTGAACGTTAGGGCCGAAGACCCCAAGACACACCTCAATGCCTGTGACTGGCTGCAGGGTGGGGGTGGAATGGCATGAGAATTATGGCTGACGACCCCAAGTCACACCCTTGACGCTTGTCAGTCTCTACAGGGTGGGGCATTATGGTTGTAAACCCTAACTCCCTGAGCATTTGTTGGTATTTTCACCCCAGATTTTCAACATGGGCTTTTTGGGACCCAACTCATGATCAGTGGCACTATTATTTCATTACTCAATCCCAAAAGGTGATTTTGCACAGCAACTACACCATTCAGGGCCACAGGTGCGAAAACACATTTTTGGCAGGATGTGAAAAATAACAGCTGTACTGTTCATGAGGATGTGTGAAAAAAATGGCAATGTTGAAAATCTTGAGTGAAAATATGAAAAATCGGTGAAGTTACGAGCGTGCATAGAAACTGTGCAAGGCACGCCTGTAACGCAATCATTTTTTAGATTGTTTTCACAAAATTTTCAACATGTGCATTTTGGGACCTTCCTCATGAACAGTGCCACTGTGATTTTGTTAATTTGTCCCAAAAGTTGATTTCCCACAGTGACCGCTCCATTCTTCACCACAGGTGCAAAAACACATTTTGAGCAGGATGTGAAAAATGACAGCTGTACTGTTCATAAGGAGGTGTAACAAAAATGGTAATGTTGAAAATCTGGAGTGAAAATATTAAAAATTGGCAAAGTTATGAGCGGACATGGAAACTGTTCAACACATACTTGTAACACAGTCATTTTTTGGAATTTTTTCATCAAATTTGCAACATGGTTTTTTGGGACCCCACCTCATGAATAGTGGCACTGTCATTTTATTAATCAGTCCTGAAAGGTGATTCTGCACAGCAACTGCAAAATCACTTTTCTGGACAGAGTAACCAAATGACAGTGACAGTGTTCACGAGATGGGGTCCCAAGAACCCTATGTTGAAAATTTGGGGCCAAAATTCCAAAAAATGGCTGAGATATCAACCTAAGTTGAACCCCCCCCCCATTGACTCCCATTATACAGCTTACCATCATTTCTTCTGTTTGCCGGTCGGCTTTGAAGAATGCAGACGTGTCATGTACATAGAAGATCACTGCTCTGACCTCCGGAGGCAAGTATGGGGTAAGAGGGTAAGGGAGGTGGGTCCACAGAGGGAGGGTGGGGTGGAGAGGGGAATGGGGAGAGAATAGGGACGTTTTCTTTTACAGAGAAACAAAAAGACTTCAGGAACAGTCTTCTTTATTTTACAGGTAAACAAAAATATTTAGGCACACTGGAGTGGGCTCCCAGTGTGCCATAATTGTGTGTGTGTGTGTGTGTGTGTGTGTGTGTGTGAGAGGGCATGCTAACATGAGGATTGGGCACCCCAATGCTGGCACTTGAAATATTCGGGCTGGTAGTGGGTCATCTGACACCGGGAGTGGGCATCCCAGTGTCAGAAACACAAATAAAAAATTATTTTGGCACACTGGGGTGGGCTCCCAGTGTGTCACATTAGTGTAGGGGAGAATACATGCTGACACGGTTATTGGGCTCCCCGATGTCAGCTTTCCGGGGAGTGTGTGGCAAGCAGCAGGAGCCACCAATGTAAAAGCCACACCGTGGCTCATTTATTTATTTATTGAATGGTGCGCAGGAAATGCACACAGACAAACAGGTGCTTTCAATGCAAGAGCCTGCAGAACCATAATAATACATGCATGCTGTGCACTGTAATGTGCATGGCTGAGTCTTGCTCAGCTGCTGCCAATAGAGAGAAGGTATGTCTGTGTGCTGGTTGCAAGGGAAGGGTAAGGTCCTGCTGCAATGAGGAAACTGTCCCTCATTGTAGCAGCAGAGTTCTTTCAAGTGCCGTCCTCTCTCTCAAACTGCTGTCAAGGACAGCTCGCTGATTCATTGGTGCCTGAGGGACAAGTCCCATAAAGTGTCAACTGCATTAGGCAGAAACTCGCATACCTCTAAAATGTCGTGTTGTCCCAAGATGTTTCTTGCGCATGCGTGGCACGCATGCGTGCAAACAAACATAAAAACAGATGAATTTCTGTGTCCTTCAGTGCCAGCAGTCAATAAAATGCAAATTACTTGTAAGTTAAAACCTTTACAAATCCCTCTGCCTCTTTGCCTGTCTGCTAAAGTCACTGACCTGCCATAGAAACAAAGCACACTCTTGGCCTCTGCAGCAGTATACAATTTTACTGTCCTCCTGCCTGTCTGAAACTGCAGTTAACTGCTGTTAATTAGCTAACTAGCATGACAATGCACAGTTCTTTGTAGATTTATACCTTTTTCTGATCCAAATTGTCTATTCTGGTAAAGAAATAAAGAGCTCCCAGGATCCACATCCTTCTCCACTGAGTAGGAGAGAGAGTTGGGTGTGGCATAGAGACATGCACAGCATAAGAAGTTCTCAGTCTCCAGCATCACTAATTGGCTGCTGCAGGGCATGTCACTCGCATGAGTTGGTGAGTGATCCCTGAAAAAACAAAATGCTGCATCGTGACATTGAAATGCTGAAATAAAGCTGAATCTCTGTTCCTGCTTAGCCGGTATCGAAAGTGCTGATTTTGGGCTTTTCTGACATACTCCAATTCAGCATCAGCTCACCTTGCCCAGTAATATTCTCCATCAGGAACTGATCCAAGATTCATCTGGTAAAAGGTAACTTGTGCTGGACAAAGCAAAACAGCTTTACAATTTGTTGCTAAACTGTATAAAAAGGTTATATGAGAAGGTTACTGATAGCTATTGAAATTTTAAAAAAAAATGTTAGCTTACAATGCTGTTTTTGTAGTTTGGATTTCAAAATGTCAGAAAGCACTAAAACAATTGCTTCATGGAAGTAGAGAATCCAGTCAATAAGGTAAGTGTTCAGAGCAGAGATCGTAACAAAATGGAAGGCTTTGGATAATCCCAGTCAGTCCCGTGCAGGAGAACACACACAAGTTTGGTTTAAGGAGCCTGCTGTCCTGAAGTCAGTACAACACTGAGAGCAAATGAGTAGGCTCACTCACCAAAAAAACTCTTTAAATATATGTTTAATTATACTGCATACTGTATATCATAGCCACCTAGTCACATCGAAACATAAAATGTGACAGCAGATAAGGGTCGTTTGGCCCACCCTATCTGCCCATTTTCCCTACTTACATTCTCACCGCAGACCCTCCTTAATCTATAGTTCTTTCTCCCTGCCCCCTTCCTTTCCACTATGACTCCCTCGTGCCTGTCCCTTGCATTCTTGAAACCCACCACTGTTTTCACACCCACCACCTCTACTGGAAGGCTGTTCCAGGAATCCACCACTCTTTCTGGGTTTTTTTTAACATATTTTTTCCTCCTGCATTGGGCTAGACTGGAACCTCCTTCCATCTGCTGCCAATTGCCCAGATCCCACTCTGCCTGAAATCCTGCCTGCTAATCCATAGGAACCACCAGCATACCTGCAACACACTGCTCTGATGCTCCCTGGCTTACCCCCAGGGTATGCCTTCAGCTCTTTCGGCATATCTTCCCTGCGGACATCTGGCCACCCATGGCAGAGCTGAAGACTGGTGGTTCCCCATAGGATGGAGCCAGGATCCAGCATTGGATGTGGTGGACTGGCAGAGGCTTCATCTGTCCATGTCTGCACCTCCATTTTTCTGTTTTTCCTGCCCCGGCCCCTCGCCAGAAGCATGCAGTGGGACTGGCTGCCAGGAAAGCCAGACATAGCCAACCCTAGAACGCACTCCAGTCACTCCCTTCTGACCTACAGATACCCTGCACCACCACCTGGGGTCACCCAGGTGGTGGTAATGCCATGGGTCATGACACCCTCCCTCCCCAGAGCAGAAGAGCATCCTATGAAACACTCAATCCCCCCCCCCGGCTGGCCCTTTGATGGCCCAGGCTCATCCCAAACCCGAGTTGCTGTCACTGTAAGTGGTAGCACTACCACTGTACTGGCAGGCCAGCTTCTACCACTCTTTCTGTGAAGAAGTACTTCATCACATCACTCCTGAAACTACCTGCTTCCAGTTTCATATCATGTACCCTTGTTCCTGAGCACCTTTCTTTTTATTAATGCTTCCCTGCTGTACCTTATTTACCCCTGTGAGGTATTTCAATGTCTGTATCATATCCCCCTTCCTCTCTTTCAGAGTGTACATGTTAAGTTCCTTTACTCTATGTAGGGCTTTTGATGCAAACACAGCACCATTTTAGCTGGCCTCCTCTGGACTACCTCCACTCTGTCTTATTGAAGTAGTCTAGCAGAATTTTGCAAAAATCATTCAAACTGTGAAAAAAGCATGAACACTGTAACATAAGTAGGTTTTTATGTTTTCTTCAGAATAAAAGCAGGACACTGTCCTTCTGGAGATGTGGACTCCACAACTAGACACAGTACTCCAGGTGAGGTTTTACCAGGGCTCTATACAGGGGCAACACCGCCTCCCCCTTTCTGCTAATAATACCCCTTCCTATGCACCCCAACATCTCAATAGCCCTCCTAACTGCCTTATCACACTGCCTGGCCACCTTTTGGTCATCCAGTATGATTACCCCAGGTCTCTTTCCTGCTTGGTTGTCCCTAATACCATTCTACCCATTTTGTACTGTGCCCCAACATTTCTGTGCCCCAAGTGCATTATTTTGCACTTTTTCATATTAAAACCCAGCTGCCATACCCCTGACCACTCCTCAAGTTTTCCCAGATTTCTGCTCATCCTCTCCATGCACACATCCAGGAGTGTCTACCCTGTTGCAAATCTTGGTGTGCATCTAGTGCACAAATTATTCTTGCTTTTCTTTTTTTCTATTTCCAACTTGCTATGCACCCTGCAAGTGTCTTAGAATTTTCCATTCAGTTGTCCTGCACCTTTTCATTTATCCCTTTAATTTCAATGAATGTGCTAACTTACTTCCAGCTAGCTCAGACTCTTTGACTCTGGCGTCTTCCAACCACCATTAAGGCACACTAGGTACTCACTAAGAACAACAAATTGACAAATCAACCAAAGAAGCAACATTTATTTGGTTGGGGGGATTGTGTGCACTTCATTCAGATATAACAAAGCCATTATTCCCTGAAGAATAGGTTATTTAAAACCTTGACATGGATATAATAAATGAAGTGATATTGAATGGCTGAAATCAATGGAATGTACACAATAAAAATTCTTTGGGAAATGATCCAAGGATAAAAAAAGAACTATTTTGACCCAGAACTCTTTATTCTTATATACTGTTTGTCCATAAAAATAAGGGTCCACATAAAAGGATACTGGACTATCAGGAGAAGGATTTATTCATAAATTTGTCTGACGTGACCTCACCCCTGTGAATCCATGCTTTCTCAGGTCCTGTAACCCATTGGATTCAAGATACTCAATAATCGTTTCCTTCAACAGTGTTTCCATTAAGTTTCCCACCACCAACGGCAGGCTGACTGGCCTATAATTTCCAGGTTCTTCCCTACTACCACTTTTAGTCTAGCAGAATTTTGCAAAAATCACTCAAAATGTGAAAGAAGCATGAAAATTGGAATATGAGTAAGTTTTTATGTTTTCTTTAAAATAAAAGCAGGATGCACACGATCTGATGATATTAAGGGGCCAAAATACAGTTAATGTTCAAGTTACGTGAAAAACACCAAAAATCCGCATACACCTAATTCATTGGTCCATGAATATGTTTCCAGATTATTACAAATAACACCAACTAGCCTTTTATACTTTACATCACTACTTTAAACCAAGGATGCAGACCTTTGGTTTAAAATTACTCTTGTATTGTGACAGCACATTTGTATATCACAGTTATCTGTGTACTTCAAAATGTACAATCATTTTGAAAATGTTTCCACACAATACAAAATTAATTTCAAACCAAATGTCTGTATGTTTGGTTTAAAGTAGTGATGTAAAGTACAAAAGGTTGTTTGGTGTAATTTGTAATAATCTAGAAACATATTTGTGGTCCAATGAGTCAAATGTACGTGTATTTTTGGTGTTTTTCAGGTTATTGTACATTAACATTATTTGACCCCCTTAATATTATCAGATCATGTGTGTCCTGCTTTTATTTTGAAGAAAACATAAAAACCTACTTATGTTACAATGTTCATGCTTTTTTCACATTTTGAATGATTTTTGCAAAATTCTGCTAGACTACTTCAATAAAAAATCCATTTGCAACCCTTAAACATTGCTAGATCACTCATGTCCTGCTCTTATATGAAAGAACATACAAAAATGTACATATATGCCAATATGCATGTTTTTTGTTTTAATTTTGAATGATTTTTTTTTTCTGCATGCTGCCTCCCTCCTCTGCCCGAACTCCCGTCTCTTGCTCCCGCACTTACCTTTTCCCACTGATACCTTGGCTTACACCCCAAGGTTGGGGCCACAGTGCCAGGTGGACCTGTCATGATGGGACAAGGTTTCAAGTAGGGCACCCAACGGATATTGCCTCTCTGACTTACCCCGCCTTGGCAGGGTTCGAAGCCAGCTGAAGTCATGGACTCCAGAACTAGTTGGCAGAGAGAGAGCCAGAGGGAGTGAACAGGGCCAGGGCGGGCATCATTGTGGGTGACTCACAATTTTTATTGGTGGTTTTTTTCCCCTGGGGCAGGCGTGTACAATGACATCCCACATCTGCCCCAACCCTCTCAAGTAATGGTGCCGGCACAGAGGTACCCCCAGCCTCTGTCAGAGGTCCACATTGTGCTGGACACTCTACCCCCCTACCACCAGAGAAGGAGAGCAGTACCAGGGATGCTCAATTCTTCTCCCCTAGCCAACCCTCCGATGTGCCAAGTCCGTTCCTGAACCTGGGTCGTCGGGGTCACAGACGGACACCCTACGTCAGTGGGCCATCTCACATTTTGAATGATTCTTGTACTATTGTCACCTGTCCTACTAGACTATTTTGTGAAGTGACAAGCCCTAGTATTCCACAGTTACACAT
The DNA here is from genome assembly GCA_016271365.2 of Neoceratodus forsteri. Lineage (NCBI taxonomy): Eukaryota > Metazoa > Chordata > Ceratodontiformes > Ceratodontidae > Neoceratodus > Neoceratodus forsteri. Next base: position 273,973,154 of record JADMNL010000024.1, read on the forward strand.
TAACTGCTTCATTTGGGAGATGGGGTCTAGTTTCAGTTTGTGCAAATAAACTGTTTATTCTCATTCCAGCCCATATAAAAGGTTGACCAATACACTACACACATTTAACTGCTCTCCAGCCTTCATAGGAGTACATAATTTCATCTTAGATTACAGGAGTGTAAACATACCTGAGCCAGAAGCAACATTTCTTGCTCCTATAACCTGAGTTGAAATGTCCTCCTCTATAGCTTTGTAGGTAAAAGTTTATTGCAGCCTTATTTTATGCTAAATTCAATACAAAAAAGGGAAGGTCAAACAATTATAAAATATGTACAATACAAAACAGTAACAGGATAACATACTGAGACTGGTAAAAACAAGAAAACATTACAACCGTCACACAATAGATCAAAAAAAAATCCAGAATGAAAAATATATATAGTCCCTTTATCCACTACCTCAGTAAATCCTTTATAAACATTTCATGAGAGCATGGCTAAGCAATTGGCTGCAGCCACAAACTATTGTACCAAGGAGGGAGGATAGAAGTAAAATGCGAGCAGTGTACATAGGAACATAGGAATGATAAGACAAGAGGAGGCATAGAAGCCTATCTAGCTTGCCCGTCTTATATCACCAAGACTAACCATTTATGTCCATTTTTTGTAGATATTTGCAGTGTCAGTGGCTCAGTAGGTAGCACACTCACCTCTGAGGCTGGGAGATCAGAGGGCTGTGGGTTCATTTCCCACATCTGGCACTTGGGTTAATATCCCAGTACTGACACTGTAGTGCAGCATGAGACAGGTGCTGCAGTTCTGAGGTGCCTTCTTTCAGATGAGACGTTAAGTAAGTAAGTAAGTAAAATTTATTTTTTTAACGCTTTTCAATACCAAAGCGCTGTACAAATAAAACAATTAAAATACATACATATAACACAAACAACAACAATAACAATATAATCACAATAAAATTACAGTAAAATCACGCTCCATATGCCTTTTGAAATAAATAAGTTTTTAATTCTAACTTAAAGCTCTCAACGATCAGGCAGCTTCATATCCGACGAGGTAGAGAATTCCACAGGGTAGGCGCAGCATAAGAAAATGCCCGTGCTCCAGATGTTTTTAAACGAACCCTGGGAACCTCTAGCAATCCCTCGTCGGCGGAGTGGAGCGAGCGAGAGGGACAGTAGGGAACAAGGAGATCTTGGAGATACCGCGGTCCCTGTTCGTATATAAGGCTTTGTAGGTCAGTAACCCGACCTTAAAGGTGATCCGCCACTGAACCGGCAGCCAGTGCAGTTCGCGCAGCACAGGCATGATATGACTTCATAGATGTCCCAGTCAAAAGCCTGGCTGCTGCGTTCTGCACTAGCTGCAAGTGGCGGATATCAACCCCCACTAGCCCTAGGTACAGGGCATTGCAGTAATCAAGGCAAGAAGTAACAAAGGCATGGACCAGTGTCAGAAGGTCAGCTGGAGGAACAAGGTGTTTCACCCGAGCAATATTCCTAAGATGGTAAAAGGAAGATTTGACAGCAGATGACACCTGAAATTTCAGGGTCAAACTGTCATCAATAATAACGCCCAGGTTACGCACCCGGTCTGAGGTTGAGAGCTGGGCACCATCGATCCATACGCCCGAAGGAAGTCCAGCCCTACAACCCGCCTCAAGGCGACCTGGGTCCACCACCAACACCTCAGTCTTATCCGGGTTTAACCTTAGCTAGCTGGCACTCATCCAATCCTTGATCTCGGATAGACAGTTGTTAAGTATAGAGACTGTATCTTCCTGTCCGGGACTAAAGGACAAATACAGCTGGGTATCATCTGCATAGCAGTGAAAACCCAAGCTGTATTGCCTAATAATGTCTCCTAATGGCAGCATATAGACAGCGAACATGGGTGCAAGATGGACCCCGCGGAACCCACAGGGCAAAGAGACAGTGTCAGAGGAATAAATTCCAGTGATAACCCTCTGTCTCTGCCCGTGAGAAAAGATTGAAACCATTGCAGAACCGTACCAGACAGTCCACAATAGAACCGCAGGGCTGCTCAAAAGCACACCATGGTCCACAGTGTCAAATGCTGCAGAAAGATCAAGAAGGACTAGAATAGTACGAGCCTTTCGATCTCTCGCTATCAGGAGATCATTTAGAACCCGGATAAGAGCAGTCTCAGTACTATGTCTTTTCCTAAATCCTGATTGAAGAGTGTCATAGACATTGTGATTTGTAAGGTGGTCATCCAGTTGCAGTGCAACCACCTTTTCAATAACCTTGCCCAAAAAGGGCAGGTTAGAGACAGGTCTGTAGTTAGCTGGGCAGTCCGGATTCAATGAAGGTTTTTTTAGGAGTGGTCGAACGATCGCCTCCTTTAAGGGTTCAGGAAAGATCCCCTGCTCCAAAGATTTCCAGACAATTTCAGCAATGGTTGGACAGATAATATCTACGCAACCCAATAATAGAGGCGTAGGGCCTGGATCCAAACTACAGCTGGTTGGATGTACAGTCTGGACAATCCTCACAATGTCCATGAATTCCGGCCTACCAAAGTCAAACCAGGTGACACAGGTGTTTGTTTCCCTCCGCCGATCACTGCAAACCCTTGAAGAGTGAGCCTGGCCGATATCAGACCTAATGCTGGCAATCTTATCAGCGAAAAATCGAGCAAGCTCATCACACTTTATTTGTGAAAAATCTCTTCCAGACTGTTAAACCTGTTAAACCGAGGTCCCATCTGCCTGGATTGGTGGTAGTTCAGGTGGATGTTAAAGATCCCATAGCACTTACCGAAAAGAATAGGGGAGTTTTTATTGACAATAAGACATAAATCATAACACAACCAAAAAATGAAAAACGGAAGAATTTACAATACAAATCTTATATCAATCAAATCTTCATATATTACAGAATTATTTATTTTAATTTAAATTAACTACTTTATTTATACTTAATAATATGAGAAAACCCTTTCCACCATTTTTTGACTTTAGTTGAATTATACAGTTGAACATCTTTTAAATAAACTTTCTGTAATTTGTTTACAACTAATTGACAATAAGTCTCATATGACACTCTCCTTTGATAAATCACCCATTGGCATCTAACCTGCCATAAATAAAATTGTAAACATCCAAAAAAAACTGCTAAAGTACTAGAATTAAAAGTTCCTAAACTGGGAGGATAAATACCTAGAACTAGAGTGTCATAGTTTATATTTAATAACCAAGGAAAATTCCATTTTGCAATATAACCCCACATTTGCCTCACATATGAGCAATATAATAAAAAATGCTCCATTTCTTCTTGGTTAATACAATCCGGGTGAGGACAATTCCTTTCTTCTTTTGCTTTATACTTTGCTGTTCCCCTCACATTTAATCTACCATACATTATAAGCCACTGCGTTTCCCACATAAAGGTCAGTATTCTAAGGTTATTTAATTGATCCAATATGTATGAATTCTGGGCGTTAGGGCAGTTCTTAAAGCTTGGTTCTATTGGGTAGATTTGACACATTATGACCTTATACGAAGATTTTACCATGTTTAAAACAATTTGTTGCTTGGATATCTGCCATTTAAATATTTTTTTAACTGCTGGTCTGAAGTATACTGGAGTATGAATATGTGGGTTAAGTTTAGAAGCCAAATTTTGCCACACTTTAAAATAACGGCCTAGTACTATCTCAATCCAAATACCTCCTCTACTGTCAGGTTGTGTAAACCTTTTTTTTGATTGTTTGGGTAAAAAAAGAGAATGAAAACAGACAATAGGATCAATCATACCCAGACCTCCTTTTTTAGCCTCCAAATAGGTAAAACATCTCTTAACCAGATTTAGCATATTACCCCATAGCATCTGAAAAAAACAGCTGCATAGTCTGGTCTCATATTGTGATGGCAGGGGGAAAAGCATAGCGACATATTGTAAACAAGGGACTATAAATTGTTTAAGAATATGAATGCATTTAAACTTAGAAAATGTGTACTGTCTCCATCGGGAAACTTTAAGCTCAGTTGTCTTCCGGAAGGTATTGTGGACCAAACTGGATACCTAATATGCTTAAGGGCTATGGGGAGATTGAAATACCTTTGTAACAAATGATAAGATGATTACCAGATAATCAGACCTTTTGTTTTAATTATGTTAAGTTTAGCATTTGATACCTCTGCAAATGAGTCAAATTCAGTAAAAAAAACTCCTGTAAATTTTCATAATTACTTAAAAATAAGCAAACATTATCCACATACGCTCACACATGCAACTGAGCATTTAAATGAGGAACTCTTATCCCTTCCCACTTAGGGGACAGGGAAAGAGAGCATATGAGAGGTTTCAATGAAACAATGTATAAAAGAGGGCTTAAAGGGCATCCCTGACGTACCCCTGTTTTCAAGATAATGCCTTTAGTTAGGACCCCTTTAATAAAAGGATACACCCTGGCAGAAGTATATAAGGCCTTAATGATATTAGCAATCGAAAGGGGGATTCCAAAGTATTGAAGAACCATAAACAAATAAGTGTGATCAACTCTATCAAACGCTTTTTCCAAATCAGCTGAGATCAAATATCCGGTCTTGCCTTCTAATGATAAATACTCTATTGAGTCTATTATAATAATAAGAGCAGATTGAATTCCCCTATCTTGTAGTCCACAATATTGATAGGGTGAAATTACTTTCCTAGCATAAGTCTTCATTCTATTGTTTAGTAGCATGGTAAAAATCCTATAATCAGAATTTAAGATTGTGATGGGTCTCCAGTTTTTAATGTCGCCTTTATCTCCCGATCTATAAATGTGAATAATTAATCCATCCGAAAAGGAAGAAGGCATAGCCTTACCAAGCATACAAAATTGATAAACTAGGTATAAACAAGCAATTATTTAAGTTTTAAATATTTTATAAAACATGTTAGGAAGGCCATCCAACCCTGAAGAGACTCCATCCTTCAAGTTTTGAATTACTAACTCTATTTCAGTAGTAGAAAATGGCCTTAATAACTTCATGGCTTCTTTTGATGAAAAGGGAGGTGGGGAGGAATCTAAATAATATCAGCCTTCAGGATAGGAGAGTCAGGGTAAAGGGATTCATAATGTGACTGTATAACTGATGCCATGTCTATTTCATTGTCAACCTGTTTACCTTTTGACACCAAAAAAATCCATTAAAGTAGAATCTTTCAAGGTTTTGCAAATTTCAAAGGGGTCTCCTAACTTAAATTTTTTGGAGCGATTTGAGAGTAGGGCTTGAAGAGTCTTAGCTCTGTCACATTGGAATTGTTTCATTTGGGTTTTAATGTTTTCAATTTGATCAGAATAGTCCATTCTAGAAGTATTTGCAACAGAAGTTAATTGTTGCAACTGCTTTCTGAGTTTAAGGTATGAGAAAAAAATAGAATTCCTCTGTAGAGTACCATATTTTTAAAACCATTTACTCAAATCAGTTTTTGTCTCCGTCCACCATACTCCTAGGTCAGTGTATAAAAAGGCCACTGACAATCAGGTCTTTAAAATGGCTAACACCGAATTTATAACATAATCGTTAGAGAGGATGGAAGTATTTAACTTCCATCTGATTCTTCTATTTGGTGCATAGACCGGTTCTCCAAATGAATAAAGTAAAAGCAAATGGTCTGAAAACTCTACAAGAACTATCTGAACATTTCCAATAGGAACCAAAGGGGATACAAACAGATAGTCAATTGTGGAATGTAATTTTGCTTTTATAAAGGTGCAACTAGGCCCAGACTTCAGAAATTGAAGGCAATTTATAAGGCTTGCTATTTTAATAATAGATTCTAGAGAGTGTGAATCACAGTATATTTTCTTGTTGGTTTGCCCTTTTGACCCCAAACTACAGTTGAAATCTCCTCCCCAAAAAATATTGTATGAAGTTACTAAATACGGATGGACAGCTGTCATGCAATCAATTCTACCTGCCTTAGTTTGTAGATTATATATGTTAATGAATCTACAATCCATAGAATTCCATTTCCCTTCCAAAATTAAAACCCTACCTGGAATCAGATCTATCAATTTAAAGAGCGAAAAATGAAAGAAATTGAACAAAATACCCACCCCATCGGCACAATCCCTTCCAAAGGACCAGTAAGAGGGTCCCCAAGGCCAATCCCTTTTAAAAGAGGCAATTTGTTAAAATGAGAACATCCAAGTTTCTTGTAAAAAACTAACAGAAATGTTGTTATCATGCAAATACTGAAACAAAGCCTGCCTTTTAATAGTGTTTAATATGCTATGAGTGTTCAAAGAACCCCATTTCTGTCCAACCATTGTTTATTTTGTAGGCAAAACAAACTATTTATTTTTTTCTTCTTTTCTTTTTCTTTCCTTTATATTCCTCAGCTGGCAGCACTGTAGGCTCTTGCACAGATTTTTGAGAATCTGAGTCCCCAACCTCCATTTTGGAATCCCCCCAATTTGTAAATAAGGCAGCATAGGAATTTGGGGTTTCAATGGACATAGCAGAAGGAGAGGATTTTGCTTTAACATTCCTGGTAGATCTTCTAGGGGGTAAAGGAGAATCAACGATTTTATCAACAGGTGTTATCTCTGAGCTCTCTGGATCTCTGTAATAAACTGACTCTAAAATCCCAGAATTATCTGGACTTTCCTCCAAATCCTTTCTGTTGTCCAAGCCAGTCACACTAGCTTTAGAGACAATGTCTTTCAGATCCAAATTGGAGGGGGGGTCTTAAGAGGCAGAGGCTCACTCTTAGCCTCCTGTTTTGGGGAAAAGGAGGGCATTTCAGGGGGATTTACTGATTTTTTTTTTTTTTTTTTTGAAGAAGCCTCCTGGGCCTGCTGAATTAATAAATCAGGACTGATACAGGAGGTCTTGTTCTTCGAGCCCAGGGCCATTCTTGAAAAACATGGCCGTACCCCTTGCACAGGTCACATTTTGTGTGATTTGCACACTGCATTGTCACGTGCCCAACTTCACTGCAATTATCACATATAGGTTGATCACAAACGCTAGACAGATGGGTCTTTGATCCACATTTATAACAAGCCCTTGGCTGACCTCCATAAAAACATACCCCCCATCCCTCCCCAACAGAAAGGAATTAGGAATATGCTCAACTCCTGACTCAGTTTGTCTCAGTTTAACTTTATATTTCTAGCCCCCAGTCCACAATTGTTCAGAATTGAGGATGGGTTCGGGTTCACTGAGGACTTTGCATTTCTGCAATAGCCAGTAGGATATGTCCTCCATATGGACTCCCTCATTCCTGAACATTACAGTGACATATTTAATCAATGGTTTCATCAGAGGAATCACTAAAAAAGGGGTCCATGTGGGGGAAAACTTCACTTGCCCATAACGCTCCCAAAATAAATCCAACGCATAGGATGTTCTGAAACTTATATCAAAATTATCCTCCCCTGAGTTATTTATAAAAGCAAATATATCCCGTGGGGAAAAGTGAAGTGAATCTTTTATTAGACATTTTCCCACATAATATCTATCAGGACATTCAGCTAAGCCCCCTTTATAGTGAATGCGCACAGCATTACGCCTAGCATCAGCTTCTCTTTTAGATTGAGAAAAAAGTTTAGACATCAGTGGTTTCTTTATTTCAGTGGAAGGTCCTGTACTATCAACATTAGCACCATCATGTTTGTGAAGGTTCTCATTAATCTGCAAAGGAAACATATCATTTGTTATACTATGGGAAACTGTCATATTAGGTGCTAATTCGTTATACTATGGGAAACTGTCATATTAGGTGCTAATTCTTCTCTAAAGGAATATCTAGTAGTTGTTTAGAGTCATTCATAGGCAATATAGAAGTTTTGGTCTTCCAATTAGGGGTAGCACTCTGCAAATCGAAGGAGGAATCCCAAAGTGGGTCTGGAGTCCAAGAACCAGTAGCTGTCTTCTCCCAACCTGCCTCTAGGAGCGCTTTTTGCAGCGACCAATTTTCATCATGCAATTCAGCTTTTGCCAGTTCCTTCCCTTTAGTTTGTGCTAAAGTTTTGCTTTTAATGACTGAAGGGAGATCTTCACTATATCCCCCCTAAGTTTTCCCCCTCAGAATGAGTGATAATGTTATTGGAAGAGTGCACAAAACTAAACTCATTGACTCCAGTTTGCCACTTTCCATCCTTTTGAAAAATGACAGGGTTTGCCGTTTCAAATGATTTTTCGCTAGAAACTGGTAGCTTAAACACAAACCCTGATTCCTTAGACAAGTGGCTCTTTGGACCAAAAGACGAATGCTGAACATCCATCGATTGTGCTGTGTACACGTCACTGTGTGCAATAGGGATCTTGGCAACTGTTTTATGCAAGACAGATCCTTTAATAGGGAAAATAGGCTTTAGGCACTCACTTTGACTAGCGATTGTTCTGCCAGCCATCGTAGGAGCCTCTCCACTTTTTGCAAAAGTAACCTTAGGTGCAACAGTTCGAGTTGACTCGCCCTCCGTTGGCTAGCACTCCTGTTGTGCTGCATCACTGACTCTGCTGTCAGGCTTCTCCACTGGCCTGTCAGACGAAGTAGCTAATACTTCAGGGGGCTGAAGGATTGATCCCTGTAGAGGTTTCTTTCGTTGTGTCGCTTGAAACTCCGCTTAGAACTCAGCGTGTAAAGCATCCATATTATCATTGTTAGTAATTTCATTCAATTTGCAATGCTCGCTGTTTGGACCAAATTCATCTGTAGAAACAAACACTTCATGAAAAACTTCTTCTTCTAGATCAGCTTCCAGACCATCAGCAGGAACAGCCTCAGCCGGTAGAAAGGTGGAAGGACAGGCCTTTTCTCCCACCAAGCAAATATCCTCCTCCTCTGGAATCTCTCCCAAAGTGGCCATCATGGAGTCTGATAGCCCATCCACCTACAGGACAGTAGGGGTTTTTATTAAACTGAAAAGTAAACCATAAACACAATGTGATACAACTCACAAAAATAATTACAAAACATGGGGAAACAAAAAAGTATTATGGTATACATTAAAGAAACAGTTTTAAAGGGTCACAAAAGTACAAAATCCTAAACCTCCATTAACAGGAGTAGGGAAAATCAACATAACTTGAAAAGTAAAACACATTCGAACTCGTGATACAGCTCACAAGATACATCTAAATTAAAAGAAAAGGAAACACCGACAGTATAACCTATATTTGTAAGTAATTACAGTATATATTATTAAATTAAAGGCACCTTAAGGTGTACAAAAAATCACAACCAAGCCACAGAGTCCCATCTGGATTTAAATAAAGGTGATGAAACATTATGCAGATCATGAAGTCGAAAATTCTTCATAGCAGTATCCACCAAATGGAACAATTCTTCTGTAGAAAAGAGACGTTGCTGAATAGTGAGCCGGCAGCGGACAAACCAAATATAAAATTTAAAACATACAAGAAATAACCACATAGTAACCTTATCATGTTTAGTCTACAAAAAGGGTGAAATACCTACACACAATATTTCTGTGGTTAACTGAAAAAAAGGAGATGTTGGCCACTTAGATTGGACAGTACTCCAAAATTCTATAATAAATGGGTATTCAAAAAATAAATGTTCCATGGTCTCAATTATATGGGAGCAAGTTTCTCTTGGACAATATTGTTCCGAAATTTGTTTATGCTTCAAATTTCCTCCAACATTAAGTTTTCCATAAAGGGACAACCACAACACATCCCACATATTATGGGGTATCTGAGGGGAAGTCAGCATATTACCAATTGCCAAACGTTGATGTGGAGCATAAATATCAAATGGGGCTATATCTTGAAAATATCATTGTATTATAAATGCATACAATTCCTTTCTGGAAAATTGGATAAAGGAGCCTTTTGAAATTGCCCATAATTTTATTTTCCCAAAACATACTCTCATAGTGGGAGAAAGAGCAGCTATAGACCGTTGTCTAGGGATTGGTGCGTTCTCTGGACAAATAGATACTATCTCCCCCACTGAATCCTGAAGTCATGGTGTCCAAAATTTGGGAATTCTATTAATTATAGGCTGTAGATTTGTATACAGAAACATAGTAAAAAATAAATAACAGGTTGAATCATATTTAAACCTCCCTGGTTACAATCTCGTAGAAGTAAACTACATTTTATAGGGTTTAATCTGCTATCTCAAATGCATGAAAAAAAACAGCTATAAATCTGTGTTTCCAGACTCAAGGGGAGACTAAAAACTGAGCTTAAATATAAAAACGGGGTAACAAAAAGGTTTTAACCATAAAAACCCTCTTTAATTTGGATAACCGCCACTTATTCCATATGTCTACCTTAGCTTGGGCTTCCTGTAATTTAATTTTCCAATTGATATATCCAAATCACCCGCTCCAAAATGCACGCCAAGAATCGAACAGGTTTTCCGTACAACTGTAATACCTATTACATGTGCAACTGAGATATCTAAAACTTGAAGGGGTATACAGTTACACTTATTATAATTTATAACAGCACCTGTACGTAAATAAAATTCATGCAAAACTATTTCTAAGCAATGTGCAGAAGGGATGTCACTGATAATAAAACAAATATCATCCGCATATGCTGTACATTTAATTTCGTGGGTCACTACTAGAAAATGAAACACCATGTATATCAGAAGAAGTGTGTACAGTTCTAATTAATGAATCCAATGTAAATAAGTACAAAAGTGCACTTAAAGGACAACCTTGATGCACACCCCTTAAAACCGGAAACTTTTTACCCAACCAACCATTACAGTAAACTTGGGCTGTAGCCTGAGCACAACACGTCCGTAACCATTGTACAAAGATGCATGGAATACCATAGGATTCCAGGCAGTCCCATAAATATGTATGCCTCACATTATCAAAAGCATTAGCCTGATCCATACTAAATATTAAACCTGTGCGTTCCCCAGATGCTCCTTTTTGCATAATTTCACGGAGAAGGATCAAATTGTCAGTAATGCGCCTATCAGGAATTGAACAAGTTTGGGAAGGATGTAATAAAAACTCAGCATGTACTAATAGTTGGTTGTTCAAAATTTTTGTCAAAATTTTAAAATCCCTGTTCAACAATGTAAGAGGTCTCCAATTCGACAAGTCATCGTGATCCCCTTTTTATATAAAAAAAAAAACACCAAACCTTCATACATGCTAAAAGGCAAAATTCCCATAAGTAAAGCATCATTCAACATCATAGTAAATTCTGATAATAAAATAGAAAAAATCATTTTGTATAACTCATACGGAAGCCCATCCAAGCCTGGGGCTGAGTGAGACTTCATTTGAGAGAAGGCAGTGGTGACTTCCAATGGGGTGATGTCTGAAACCAACATCCGTTTATCATGAACAGATAATTGGGGCAACACACACTGAGACAACCAAGGGACATGTGAAACCATAGGTGTTGCAGGTGGACTAAACAAATATTGTATATGGGACTCCACAGCCGAAAGAATATCTTTTGTTTTTGTGCATCTCTGCCCATATTGATTTTTAACTATTGACATATATTTTTGCTGCCTCTGATAAGCAAAAAAAGAGAAGCATCCATAAAGGCTTTATCCCCTTGAGTCCCAAATCATCTTTCAGTCTCCAAGGATTTAGCCCAATCAAATTGTATTTTGTTCAAATGTTCTCGAAGTGTATGTAAAGTGGAGAGAATAGAAACATCCCCTTGTACTGCTCGAAAGTGTGCGTCTAGAAATTGTGCCCTAAGAAGGGCATATTCATTGGTTTTATATTTACCATTAATTTTACCAATACATGAAAAATAAAGTTGGATATCCTGTTTAGTATCTATCCACCAATCTTGAGAACAATCATAGAGGCAAAAAAACAATTTCCTAGCTTTTAATAAAGCCAGAAAACCATCCTCAACTGTAGGAATAAGCAGTAAGTCAAAATTTAATCTCCAGTAACCTGGACCACGATGCATCTTTGTATGACTGGAAACCATAACCTCTATAATGGCATGATCAGAAGGTGTCACAGGAATAGTTTTAGTATGAATAACATTCAAGGAATCAGAGAGAAACCAAAAATCAATACGGGCAGCTTTAGTACACTGGAAAAATGTTTTAACAGGTGGAACCTGAGCTGCCATAACATCTTGTAAACCAGATTGTGCCAATAGGTCATTAAGACAATAAGCATCACAAAAAATTTTGTTTGTGTGAAGGCCACGATCTTTCTGATATCTACTGCAATTAAAGTCTCTGCCCAGAAAGATATGTCGTGATGTAAATAAATACGGCAAAATTAATTTGAAGAGGCCAACTCTGTCAAATTTCGTCTGTGGGGCATACACATTTATGAAACGCCCCTGTAATCCATTAATTTCTAAATCTAACATCAAAACACGCCCAGGATAGAGATCTATCAGGCAAATTAATTTAGCCATTGGAGTATTCACAGCAATACCAACGCCACTGCATAATACATCAGCCAGGGACCAATATGTAATTCCCCACCTCCAACCAACCGTAGCCATATTCACATCATCCCTGGAATATAAACAGGTATCCTGGAGGAATACCACATCATAAGCTTCGTTTTCAAAGAATAAATCAACAACCTCTTCCTCTCTGACTGAATACTGTTAACATTCAGAGAGGCCACAGAAAGATTATAAGACACAGACAAAAAAGACAGAAAAAGAAAAAAGAAAATAAATACCAATGCAAAAATATCCAAATGAACATAACAATTTTCTTAAACAAGCCAACCTAAAAAACATTATCATTTTTTTTTTTATAGATTTCCTCATCCCTATCTTAGTCCTTTTTTTTTTTTTCCAGTATCCGGTTGCTCCAGCGGCTGGTCAACATCAGAGACACCCTCTGGTTGAGATGAGAGAACCGAGGTAGAATCAGACTCGGTTCCACCGTCATCCAGAAGTACCTGGTAGTTGTTTTGAAAAACCAAGGGTTCAATATCCGACACAGGTTTCTCCACACCCCGAGAACGAAGACTACGGTGCCTAGTGGAAACCACCGTAAAATCCCCTTCAGGAGGCATAGGTGGGGGCATAGGATCTACTGATATAGGGGTTACAACAGTGGATGCTACAGGAGGCAAAGAGGCTGGCACAGGAGCCGGGTCTACAACAGACATATCAGCTTCCATAAAAATCTGTACCTGGAGCTGCTCCTGTACCCGAAATGTTTGTGGTCTCGCCCGTTCGGGAGGGGGGAGGCCGTTGTCTCAATGCAGCCTTAACCGCAGTATTAATATAAAAATCCTGTATACAAAAATCCCCATTAGATTTATTTTGGGCTGCAAAAGGCAGTCAATGAAAGCATGAGCATCCTCACAGAAAGAACATTTCACTGGGTGATGACAATCAGTAAAAACATGTCCCCTTTCACCACACTGCACACACTGAACAATATCACAGGTCCTACTAAGGTGCCTAGGAGAACCACATTTGTAAAAATGCCATGATTGGCCTGGGTAGAATATAAAACCTTTATCCCTACCCAGGTAAAAACAACTTCGGCAAATGCTGTAAGCCATCCTCTGTCTGTAGTAAATTAATTTTATACCTGCACCCTCCATTCCAAAACCCCTCAGAATCCAATATAGGCTCAGGGTTACCCTGGAGCGTACATTTGTGTTCTAGCCAATATGTAATGTCTTCGACGTTTACTCCCTCATTCCTAAATAATACAGTTATAACTTTAAAGGATTGTTTTGTCAGTGGAATCATTGAAAATGAGACCAAGCAGGGTTAGTTTTAAGTAAAGCATATTTCATCCAAAATCTATCCAATAAATCAGGGGTGCGAAAGCTAATATCATACGTGTTGTCCCCAGGGGAGTGAATAAGAGCATAAACTTCACCTGGAGAAAAACCCAATAACTGTTTAATCAAAACTTTGCCAACATAAAATCGGTCAGGCATATCTTCGGTAGTTCCCAAAAACCTTAAGTGAACTGCATTCCGTTGTTTAGCCAGTGTCACTGGATTCTTAAATAGACTAGCAAATGTAGCAGTAGGCACTGGCAAACCATTAGATTCTTCGTTATGTTCAACAATCAACCCAGCCATCCCCATACTGTCTCCTGTGGCCTGAGTCATCGTAAGGTGCGAATCAGTAAGGGGGGAGAAAGAAATTAAGCCATCAACGAGAACAGAGTCCTGAGATGCAATGTTTGTATTCTGTAAGGGATCAGGGTTAACCACTTTTAAGGTGGCTCCAGAGGCAGGAAGCGCTGTTTCCTGTACCAAAACATCATCTGGCAGGGGATCTTGTTGAATGGAAAACTCCTCCAAAGGAGTATCTGCAGATGCTGATGGCTCTCCCACCCCAGGAACCCCCGGAATTGGGACCTCAGGGTCAGCGATCGAAACGCCAGTTTCGGACCTTATCCAGCCTGCCTGCTGTAAAGCCCGCTGAGGGGACCATGTATCTCCCGAAGAAGACATCTGGGGTGGGGGCAAATCCTCGCTTTGTGTATTAGAATAACTTCTAACACTTTATTAGTGTTACCTGGAGGCCGAGGGGAATCCAATTGGGCCACTTATGCTTCTTTTCCTCCTCCACGGAAAGCTGAGCTTGCGGGTAGTCTGCTAGAGCGAGCTCCAAAACTCTGACGCTTGATTTCTAGTTGCGTAGCAACAACCAAAGAGGAAGATGCTGACTGGTCCTGAGGCACCATAGAAAGAACATCCTCTGATAGACTCAAAACTGGATTCACAGGCTCCGCCCGATAAACTGGGCCCTCACCCATTTCTTCATTACCGATGACTCCTGCATCGTGAAACAGGGATGCCTGCTGTGAGGGTATAAGTAGCTGGCCATCTCATGAATGCATTCCAGCCGTACCTTCCCCCTCACAAACCGATTCTTGCAAATGCACAGCAACCATCCGACCTCCAATGCTGTCAGACGCCATCTTGGTCCTGCAGGGAAAAAAGGTTCCCCCTGCTTATAGGAAGCAAGAGTAGGGGAATTTTCCCAGTGTCCTGGCCAAATTTTCCTCATTCACTAAAAATACCACCAACAGCTTAATCTGGTTCAAGGTCTGTTGGCATTCATCTGTATCCCCCTTCCCCAGGTCGTGCCTGAAAATAGGCATGATTTGCCTAGTGCACTTTCCCGGTCAACAAAAACTAAATAAATAAATGGTCCTAACTTAAAACTATTTTTACATTCCACCACTTCTGTGGGTAGGCCATTCCAGATTCTCACCATTCTCTACGAGAACCATGCTCTCCTCCTGTCTATCCTAAATTCCCTACTTTTTAACCGTAATTTATGACTTCTTGTTACTGTCTATAAATTCAATATTTAGATTTGATCTCAAATCATTGTAAGTAATGGATTTAAAAACTAATATCATGTCTCCCCTTAGTCTCCTCATCTCCAGCTTACAGAGGCCAAATTTATGTAACCTTTGCTCATAACCCAATCCGTTCATTCCTTTTATGATCTTTGTAGTTTTCCTCTGTAGCATTTCTAACTTTTTACATTCATCTTGTTCCACCCGAGGACCTCCCTACATTGGTTCACGCCTTTGTGTCCTCTCATCTGGATTACTGCAATGCTCTATACCTAGGGTTACCAGGGGTAGATCGCCATCACCTGCAGCTGGTGCAGAACGCTGCAGCCAGGTTGTTGACAGGGTTGTCAAGAACTAGTCACATAACACCTGTGTTGCATGAACTGCACTGGCTGCCAGTGCAATGCAGGATCACCTTTAAGGTCGCCTTGCTGACCTATATGACCCTACATGGACAGGGACCGGGTTACTTGCAAGACCTCCTTTGGCCCTATTGCCCCTCCCGCCTCCTCCGCTCTGCCGACCAGGGATTGCTTGAGGTTCCCAGGGTCCGTTTGCAGACATCAGGCACTAGGGCTCTTTCTTTTGTAGTCCCGACCCTGTGGAACTCTTTACCTCATCAGATTAGAGAGTGCCTGTCCACCAAGATGTTTAATCTGTATTAAAAACGTATGTATTTGAAAGGGCATTTGTGGATACTGTTTGAGTTCTGTAATTGCTGCCTGTTATTTTATACTTTATTTGATTTGTTTTTATATTGTTAAGTGCTTTGGTTTGTTGAAAAGTGCTTTAAAAATAAATTTTGATTGATTGATTGATTGATTCTTTTTATTCAATGGGTCCCATAATTGCCCATAGTACTGCAGATACGGATGAACATGCGACCTATACAGTGGCATGACCACCTCTCTCCCCCCCACATGTCAGATTCTTTCTTATACAGCCCATGATTCTGTTACACTTTGAAACAACTAAGTCACAACGTTTAGAGAATTTTAACTTACCATCTATTAAAATTCCCAGATCTTTCTCACGCTCTGAAGTTCTTAGTTCTATGCCACCCATGCAATATTTAGCCTACCTATTTCTTGACCCAAAATGCATCACCATGCACTTGTCAAGGTTAAAGCTCACTTTATTTATTACTGAACATGCATATAATCTATTCAGATCATCCTGTAACTTTTTATTACCGTGCTCTTTATCCACAATGCGGCCAATTTTAGCATCATCTGCAAATTTGGCCAGCCATGTCTCTTTACCTATTTGCACATCCTGTGTATTGAAGTTGGACAGTGATGGACACAGAACAGACCCCCGTGGAACTCCGCTAGTCACTCTGATTTCTGATGATTCATAACCATTTACTTTAACTGTTTGTACCCTGTTCTCAAGCCATGATTTTATCCAGTTTACTAGTCTTGGGTTAAATCCATAACTTATCATTTTATATATTAGCTCAGCATGTGGAACTTTCCCAAAAGCCTTACTGAGATCCAGGAATGCAACATTCACTGGCTTACCCCAGTCAAGCACTTCACTGACTTTACCAAAGAATTTCAGCATATTCCTTAGACATGACCTTCCCTGCCTAAATCCATGCCGCGAGGCATCCCTAATATTCCTTTCAGTCATAAATTTATTGATTCTTTCTCACAAGTTTTTTTTCAAATATTTCCCTACCACTGATGTCAAACTCACTGGTCTGTAGTTAGTTTTATCACTTTTTTCCCTTTTTAAATATAGGTGTGGCAACTCTTTTACAAGCTAATGGGTTTCCCCCTCCTCCAAGGATGTAGTAAATAATCTCATCAATGGGCCAGTCAATACAATTCCCAGTTCCCTCAGTACCCTGGGGTGCAAACCAACTGGAGCTTGAACTTTATTCACATTTATGTCTTGTGACAGCTACAAAACTTCTTCTTTCTCTATTTTAATAGTATTACCAGTATCAGGAATGTCCACCTTGGATAACTTTGTAACCTAAATACGGATACAAAAAATGCATTTAGGATATCTGTTATATCCCTCTCATCCTCAGACGTCTTCCCATTTTCTACTAGCAGTCCTACCATTCATGCCCCACCTCTGTCCGATTTCATGTAATTCCAGAACGTTTTAGTATTAATCTTCGATGGCTGTGCTATATCTAATGCCTTCTCGTTCTCTCTTTTTTTTTTTTTGCAGTTACTTATTTTTGCCTCCTGGAGTTCTCTGCCCTGCATCTGACGTCCCCCTTCCGCTCGAGCACCGGGTATGAGGCCCCCTCCCCTATACCCCACGACTTACCCTTCGTGGCAGGGGGTTGGGAGCGACTCGACCCACCGGACCGGATTTAGTGTTCGAGGAGGTGCCTTCCGGGCCATAGTGGAGGGGATCATCGTCATTCGCAGAGGGACTCCATTTTCCCTGTTCCTTTATCCCCGAGGGTTGCGGCGTGCAATGGCACCAGCCCGGCATGCTGCGGCTCCCGTGCGCACCCCCACCAAGTGCCTGCCGCGCTACCACAGTCTCCAGGTAGAGCCGCATGTGCTCTCCCAGCCTCCACTAGGTGGCAGCTAACGCCGAGCCCTGCAATCCCCCTCCCCAGAGAAGGAGAGCAGTCCTAGGGACGCCAATCCTTCCCCACCCTGCCATCCCCGTGCCCCCTGTCCATTCCAGACACGGGTAGCGGCATGGCGCAAGGTAGGTGACCAGCGCCTCAGTCCCTCAGCACCACTGGGCGGCCTATGCCTTCTCTCTTTTAACATCTCCGGGGCAGGATTCACAAAAGCTTTGCCGGGATGCAAACAGTTGCCGGGGCAAGCTAAAGCTGTGAATAGCTGGTATGCACAAAGCCCAGTTTGGCCCCGCAAACTGGGTTTGCAATTGGGCAAAGTAGTGAGGAGGGGAACACAATGCAAATTAGGGGGAAGGGACCTGCATATCCCCTCAATCCCATTCACTAAGGATTTGCTCCACACAAGGGCCTTTCCGAAGGTCCTTGCCTGGGCAAATTACAGCAGAAAAAACCTGGTGGTAATCCAGGCAACCCTAGTGGTTGGCAAAGGTACTGTGGCCCTCCTCCCCAGTTTCTGATCGCCCGAATACCCACCTGTTAATAAAAGAATCAGTTTCCTATAGTGTAGGGTCCCACCCCAGTCCCCAATCACCCAATTACCCACCCATTATTAAATTAATTTATTTTCCATAGTGTAGGGTCCCACCCCAGTCCCTGATCCCCGATTACCCACCCATTATTAAAATAATTTATTTTCCATAGTGTAGGGTTCCGCCCCAGTCCCCAATCACCCAGTCACCCACTCATAAATAAAATAAATAATTTTCCATAGCATAGGGTCCCACCCCAATCCTTGATTCCCACCCGAGAATAAAAAAATAAATTTCCATAGTGTAGGGTCCCTCCCCATTGCCCGAGTGCCCACCCAATATGAAAATTAATAATTTAGTTTTCCATAGTGTAGTGGTTCCTCCAACCCCCCCACACACTCTGGTAATCACAGACCACCCCCTCCCAGCTCAGCATGGCACCAATCGGCAAGCAGCACAGTCCCTCCACACCTTTCACAGCTGCCCGCCTTACTGAATTGTGAATGATATTACTAGCACCACCGCAAGCCCATTGGTTGACAGTCAGCCAACGGACTTGCAGTGTATACTGTAAGCTGTCATTCACAGTTCAGTTGGTGGGCAGCCATGAAGGTGTGTGGAGGGCTGTGCTGCTCACCGACTGGTGGCCATGCTGAGGCAGGGGAAGCAGGGTGGTCTGTGATTACCAGAGTGGGTGGGGGGTTGGGGAGACCACTACACTATGGAAAGCTATTCATTTTCATATTGGGTGGGCGATTGGGCAACAGGGAGGAACTCTACACTATGGAAATGTATTTTTTTATTCTTGGGTGGGGATCGGGGTGGGACCATACACTATGGAAAATTATTGATGTTATTAATGGGTGGGTGATCGGGTGACTGGGGACCATGGTGGGACCCTACACTATGGAAAATAAATTATTTTAATAATGGGTGGGTAATCAGGTGATCGGGGAATGGAGTGGGACCCTACACTATGGAAAACTGATTCTTTTATTAACAGGCGGGTATTCAGGCAATCGGAGACTAGGGAGGGGGATGGGGGCCGCAGTACCTCCGCCAACCACTAGGGTTGTGTGGATTACTGTCAGGTTTTTTTGGGGAGGTAATTTGCCCTAGGCAAGGACCTTCACAAAGGCCCTTGTGTACAGCAAATACTTAGTGAATGGGATTGTGAGGAAATGCAGGTCCCCTTCCCCTTATTTGCATTGCACCCTCCATCACTACTTTGCCCGGGGGCAAACTGAGCTTTGTGAATACCAGCCATTTACAAAGCCTGGGCAAAGCTTTGTGAATCCTGCCCCATCTTAGCCATTATCCTATATTGTTCCCATAGCCTCGGGTCATTTATAGTTTCAACCTTTTTAAATAGTTTCCCCTTCCTGTTTATTTGTGCTGCCAGCCCTCTTGTTAGCCATACTGGTATTCTCACTTGCCTATTATATTTTGCTACAATCACTACAAACCTCTCTCTGAGGGATTTTATTTTATTTATAATGACCATTCATGTACTTTTTACATTTTCCCTTCCATCTCTTTACTCCAATGCCAGTTTTGTAATTCCTTAATTATAGCTGCATAGTTGACCCTGTTGCAGCATTTCCTTTTTGATTGTCCCGTATTTCTTATCTTGTCCCTTTTTACGTTAAACGAAACCACTGAATGGTCACTGTTGCCCAGTGGTTCGCTAACATTATGATTATACAGATCATCCCCTAGGTCATTTAGTACAACGTCGAAGGTATTATTACCACTTGCTGGTTGCTATACATATTGTTCCAGGTTTAGGTGTAAAAAAAACTATTTGCCAAATGTCTATTTTGGCTACTTTCCCCTTTTGCTGTCCTCCAGTGTACACCCGGTATGTTTAAATCTCCCATTAATACAGTGTTATTCTTTCCCATAAGTTCCCCGACCATATCAACTAACACTGCATCTTCATTAGCTATTTGATTTGGTGGTCTGTAACTTATTCCCAGTACGATATAACTTGAACTGTTTTTACCTATTCTTAGCCAGCTTGACTCTGTGTCATCCTGCTCTACCTGATTAATTTCTTCTGCCTATAATTGTTTGTTTATGAATACAGTTACACCTCCCCCTTTCTGTCCTCTTCTATCCCATCTAAATAACTTGTATCCATCTATTTCCTTGGCCCATGTGTTATCCTCTGACCACCATGTTTCTGTTATACCTACTACTTCCAGGTTCTCCCTATGTAGTATACATTCTAGGTTCTCCCTATGTACTTTAAATTCTAGCTCACCAAATGTATTATTAAGACATCTTGCATTAATTAGTAGACAATCCCATTCTTTGTCTTTTTGTCTTCCCTTATTGACTGAAGATTCCTTTTGGTGGACAATGTGTGTGATTATATGGTTACCTTGCTTTCTATGCACCTTCCACCATTCCTCTCACCATTTCATTTAAACTCCCATTTATGTACTTGTTTAGACAGTCTCCTAACAGTCTGGTCCCATACCAATTTAGGTGTAATCCGTCCCTTCGGTACAATTCTCTTTTATTATAGAACTCATACCAGTGTTCGGCAAAAGTGAAACCCTCCTTTCTGGCCCACTCTCTTAGCCAATTGTGCATTTTCCTAATTGCCCTTAACCTTCCAGCCCCTACTCTAGGCACAGGTAATATTTCTGAGATTATAAATTTGCTTCCTTGTATTTTTAACCTTTCCCCTATGTTTTCAAAGTCCTTCCTGATTTAGTCATCAAGTCTATATCCAATATCAACACCCACATGTAATGCCACTGAAGGGCTTACCCCAGTTTCCTTCAGTAAACTAAGTGGTCCTTAATGTCTTCAACCTTTGCTCCAGATAGGCAGCTCACCGTGGTCTTGTTTTTCCCCCCTTTGCAGATGATTGCATTAGTACATCTTCTACCTGAATCTCCTAATACTACAATTTGTGTTTCTTGTTTATCCCCAGTGGCTACTTGTTCAAAGCTCTGCTTGCCCATCTGTCACTGTTAGCAGCTGATATCTATTTACCAATTCAACTGCAGTTGGAAAGTGTGCCTTTGCTCTCCTTCCTTTTTCTGACCCCACCCTCCCCCCACTACTAAGGTCCAAGATGGTAGCTCGTCTGTTTCCTCATCAATGTCACGATCATTCCGGTCTCCTTCCTCTTCTCACCCATGACTTCACCATTACTAGTTTGGCCCCGATTTGTGTAGTCTCCACTTTGCTACCCAACTTTCCTATCACCTCCTTATACATGTTATCCACAAATGACTCCAAATTTTTGAATACTTTCAATTCCAACCCTTTTTTCTCTTATACATTTTAACTCTTCCTCCTCCAGAGCCTCTATGTAGCTACACGTTTTCCAAATAATGCCTTTACTCCCTTCATTCCCCTTGCCCCACATAAACATCCTGCACATTCCACATTCCACCATGCATCTAGTTGTAACTGTTGTACCTGTGGTTCTTTTGACTCCTTCCTCAGCCATTGTATTTATGCTTATTTTATCCTCAGTACTATGTGAAATATCTTCCTCCGAAATTCAAATTCCCTGGTGCCTGTTCTGTCTGTTACAGTTGATGTGGCAGACACTAGCAGTGCTCACCTGAGAAGGCTTGCCCCTGCCGTGTCCACCTCCACCCATGCTCACCAATGCTCACTAGGCTCCGCTGTTTATACCTCGTGACCCAGAAGTGACTTCCAGTGTCACACCCCCATGCTAGTGTAACCATCCAAATATAATTTGAAATGCAGCTCTTTCATCACCTGTAGTGCTATTTAGCCCCACTATGCCCCAAATGCCTGCTAAAAATCAATATTTAATCAAAATACCCTCTCTTTGTAGGAGGTCTCTGCGCTGCTTCTCCCAGGAGTCCCTGGGCTGTAGTTCCCACTCTACCTCCGTGGGACTACAGTTCTCAGCAACTCTTGCTCTCTATGTCCCTCAGATGGCTCCCGAGGATGAATTACCCTTTTACAGCAGTTAAGTTTGCCAAAACTCTCAAAAGTAGCTAACAACAGACACTATCAGTGCTCACCTGAGAAGGCTTGCCTCTGCTGTGTCTGCCTCCACCCATGCTCCTTAGGTGTACAGGTAAGAAGATGATTGTCTATAGACTGGAATGAAAATAGGCAGTTTCAGGGCTGCCTGATGGGCCAACAGAATAATTTCTTGCTTCAGTGCTGGTGACCAGGGTTTGGTACTAAAGACAGGGAGTCGAGCTCATGGTGCCCAGGTCAGGGGCATGCTGCTGAGTGCTGTGCAAGCCCAGGAAGGGAGACAGCTGGGACCTATTGTAAAAATTGTCTCTCATGGTGGGCTGGGAAGCTTGCTCCCTTGCAAGGGGTGGTACTTTTTCTTAGCCTGTGCTGTGATGCTCAAGGTCAATAGTGGCTATGCCATACATCTGGGGAGGTAGAAGGAAGGGGGAGATGGTGTAAAACATTCTGTCATCATGATGACAGCCAGTGACTGCCTTGGATCCTATGCTCTGCATCCCCCACAATCAGGGAGCTGAGGCTAACAGATCTGGGGTTTGGGTGGCTACCACGGAATAATCTCCCCGAGACCCTGGGTGGACGGTGGTGAAGGATAAACAACTAATAAAAGAAGAACATGCAGTTTGTATGAATGAACTACAAATGAACCACTTTCCCTGATGAAGCAGAGATGGTGTAACTGCAAAACGGGGCTTTAGACTAGGCAGTCACGACATATGATATATGAAATACAAATTAAAAATGTTTTTGTGTGTGAGCCTTCTCATCTTATCTCGCTTAAAGCAGAGATTGTACCGTAGTCAGTGGTGGATCCAGGATTTTACAATGGGGGGGTGCTGTGGTGGTGTGCGTGTTTATATGCAACATTTTGACGTTTTTTTAATCCTTTATATTATCTTTCCCATTACATTTTTGACTAAAAATATAAATATCATCTATTGTTTTGATTGTGGATGTTCTTACACACAATATATTAGACTTCTCCAGCAAAGTGAAAGGCAGTATCAAGCAAGTAAGTTACAATGGGGGGGGGGGTGCACCTGCACCCTTTAAAACCCTCTAGATCTACTACTGACCATAGTAAGTGGAATTAGAGATGACTGAACTGAACAGTGAATACAACTAAGAGCAAACAGAAGAATGCTTACAGTATGGTAAAAAAATAAAGATATGTGGACAAAACAACAGAATGACAGATGACATTCATTTATCACTTAGTAATGACAATGAAAGTGATATTTTGATGCTTAGGATAACTCGACGAAGTACCAGGATTCAAGTAGGGAAATATCATTTAAAACCAGATGAGTAAGATAGGTAAATAAAGCTGAAGCTGGGAAACAAGACCAAGACGAATCGATGGAGAAAGTCAAGGTGTTTGCTTGTAAAACAGGAGATATAATAAAAAGTAAAAAGGTCAGGCTTTAAGGATATTGGATGAAAAGTAAAAAAGCTAAGCCTCATAAGAGATTTATTGAAAAGTAAAAAAGTACAGTCTATTAAAGTAGTATTAGCTTTGGTAGATGCTTAAATTAAAGGAAGAACGATTCTGAGTTCGATGCCGTGACATCTTAGGGGTGAAATGATTAAGAGACCTTTAAACGTTTAAAGGGCACATGCAATCTGTAGTAAGGCCTTAATACATGTATAATGCAGTGGTAACAGAGCTATATCATGTATGCAGTGTGTTCTGTGAACTAGGTACAATACTAGGTTGGTAGGACTAGCAGAAGGTTCAGGACCACATGGCAAGTCCCCCGCACAAGCGGGTATTAATACCCTTTTCTATCTAATAGGTGTTTATCCAACCTTCTCTTGAAGGTCTGAAAGTTCTCTGCCTCCACTACATTACTAGGGAGGCTATTCCAGACAGGAATAATCCTTTGAGTAAAGAATGCCCCTCTCAATTTAGTTCTTGGGTATGTAAGATTAATTTGCCTTTTAGAAACATAGAAACATAGACTTTGACGGCAGATAAGGACCGCTAGGCCCATCTAGTCTGCCTATTTCCCTACCTACAGGATAGGCCACAGATCCTAGTTAACCAATAGCCTATTTCTTCCTACCCCCCACAAGTATTGCCTTATGTCTGTCCCATGCATTCTTGAATTCGCCCACAGTTTTAGACCCCACAACCTCCTCAGGAAGGCTGTTCCATGCATCCACTACCCTCTCTGTGAAATAATACTCCCTCACATTGCCCTGAACTGCCCTCCTTCTATCTAAAATTGTCCCCTTGTTCTTTGCGTCTCTTTTTCTGAAAGATGCTACCCTCTTGACTTTGTTGATTCCACTGAGGTACTTAAAAGTTTCTATCATGTCCCCCTCTCCCTTCTTTCCTCAAGGGTATACATATTAAGCTCCTTTAGTCTCTCCTCATCGGCTTCTCTGCAGACCCTGCACCATTTAGATTGCCCTCCTCTGGACTGCCTCTATCCTGTCTCTTTCCTGCGGAGATGGGGTCTCCAGAACTGGACACAGTGCTCCAGATGGGGTCTCACCAACTGTCTGTACAGAGGGATAACAACTTCCTGTTTTCTGCTGATGATGCCTCTCCCTATACATCCCAGTATACCCCCAGCCCTCCCTACTGCCTTCTCACATTGCTTGCTAACCTTAAGGTCATCTGATATGATTACCCCCAGGTCCCTTTCCTTTTTGTTGTTGTTACTACCTCCCCACCCATTGTGTATTCTTCCCCTGGGTTCTTGTTTCCCAGGTGCATTATTTTGCACTTCTTTGCATTGAATCCTAGCTGCCATACTTCTGACCATTCCTCCAACCTTGCCAAATCCCTTTTCATCCTTTCCACGCCTCCTTGTGTATCAACCCTGTTGCAGATCTTTGTGTCATCTGCAAAAAGGAATACTTTTCCTTCCAGTCCCTCAGTAATGTCACTGATGAAGACATGTGTGACTCTGAGCAAGTCACTTAACCTCCTTGTGCTCCCAGGTCACTCCTGTAAAAAAGCTTTCAGCTTAGTGTGCTACACCTGGTTAAACAACTAAATTAAAAAGGACTGGACCCAATACTGAACCCTGCGGTACCCCACTAGTAACCCCACTTTCTTCAGAGTGGACTCCATTTACAATTACCTTCTGTGTCCTGTTGTCTAGCCAATGTTTTACCCAGGCTACCACCCTGGGACCCACTCCCAGGCTGGTTAATTGACTAGTAATCTTTTGTGTGGGACTGTGTCAAATGCCTTGCTAAAGTCTAGGTAGGCCATGTCCACAGCCCCTCCCTGGTCTACTACTTTGGTCAACCAGTCAAAGAAATCTATTAGATTCGTCTGACATGACCTTCCCGCTGTGAACCCATGCTGCCATGGGTCCTGTGGCTTCCTAACCCAGCGACTTTACAGCCTGTTGTCAGACCCAGACTTTGTGATAGTTCCATGTCCCTTGAGATCCTGAACATGTGCAGAAGATTTCCTCTTGTACACCTAACCTCCAATGAGTACAGATCCAGGATCTCAAGTCTTTTCTTATTTGTTTCACCTGTTAATCCTGTATTCTAATATAGTAATAATAAATGGTTAATGCATTCTGAACATTCACTCCATGGTTTCTGAAGTCATTATTCACAGTAGTGGCATTATGAATGGCATTGCGCACAACTGTGACATCACTACTGTGAATAAAACCTTTTTTAAAATATTTAGGTTTTACATCCTTGTGCCACCATTCTGTGTCCTCCAGCTGATGCTCCTCAACTCTTACATAAAGATATGAAGGCAATGCAGTGCATCACTGCTGAAACGTAATTCACTAGCAAGGGACAGCATTCTTTCAACAAAGGTTGCCTCCAGGACAGCCCTGCCTTGGAGGCAGCACTATACTGTTGCACCTATTCTTTCCCATAAAACTGAGGGGAATCTTGCCTGGATTCAGGCTCACAGTTTGTTGTTTAGCAAGCTGTAGACCTTTCCACTATGCCACCTGCTGGCAGAGCAGTGAAGCTGACCTCTTTAGTTGTTAGAGGTTATAGCCCTGCCTGGGAGATGGCACTATCCATAATGTTTGCCTCCAAGGCAGCACTGCCTCAGAGGAAGGACTTCCCCGGAGGCAACTTTCATTGAAAGAATCTGTCCATTGCAATTCACTGGCTAATTTTCTGGCTTCCTTAACATATTCCTGCTCTCAAGCAGCCACAAGAAGTCTGCAAACTGATGCCAAGCATCCTTAAAAAAAGGGAGAAATATACTTTTTGCACACATCATAAAAGCTATACAAGTCATTTTCACACAGCTTAGAATTTTAAAGACACACAAATGCATAGCAGAATCTGAAAGTTAAAAACACTATAGTACTTGCAATGATGCAAAAGCAGGACACACTAGATACAGACATACGAATTTGCCAACAGAAACAGGCCACATGGTCTATTAAGTCTGCTCGAGTGTGTAGCTAGCACCCTTACCTTGCAGCTGCCCCACCCCTCTCCTCTTCACAGTTATCCCCCCTCTCACCCTGTCCCATTTCCTGTTGAAACTACCCACTGTCTTACAGGATACCACGTCATCCAGCAGAGTGTTCCATTCTGCCACAACCCTCTCCGTGAAAAAGTGTCTCCTCATTTCCCTCCTATATCTTCTCCCCTCCAATCTAAGACCATGCCCTCTAGTGTACCTCCCCCTCCTTAGCTTAAATATCTCTTCAGTACATGTCTTCTTTATGCTTTTTAAGTACTTAAAGGTCTCAATCATACCCCCCCCCTCGATCCCTTCTCTCCTCCAGGGAATATATATTCAACTCACTCAGCCTCTTCTCATATAGCCTGTCCTCCCATCCCTGGATCATTTTCATCACTCTGCATTGTACCCCTTCCAATAATCTTACATCCTTATTCAGATATGGGTGCCAGTACTGCATGCAGTACTCCAGGTGTGGCCTGACCAGTGACCTGTAGAGAGGCAGAATCACCTCCCTGCTCCTGGAGGAGATTTCTCTCGCAGTACATCCCATCATCCTGTTGGCCTTTGATGCCACCTTCCTGCACTGCTCTGTATTGTTTGTTTTCCCTGTTACAACCACCCCTAGATCCTTTTCCTCCTCGGTGGTACCTAGCTGCACTCCTCCTAGCTGATAACCCCTCCCTAGGTTCTTTACTCCGAAGTGCAGTACTTTGCACTTTTTTAGCATTGAACCCCAACTGCCATGCTTCCGACCTCTCCTCAAGTTTGGTCAGGTCATCCTGCAGCCCCTGCCATCCTGCTATGTTGCCCACCACCACCTTCAACTTGGTGTCTTCAGTGAACAGACTGATCTTATTCCTAATGCCATGTGAGATGTATGCTATGAATATCCCAAACAGCACTGGCCCCAGTACTGATCCCTGTGGCACCCCACTCATCACCGCCCTTGGAGATGAGAGCCCCACACCACCACCACTACCCTCTGCTGTCTCCCCTGCAGTCAATTCTCGATCTATTTAACCATCTTAGTCCCCACCTCCTCATATGTCAACTTTCCCCTCAACCTCCCACGTGGCACTGAATCAAAGGCCTTGCTGAAGTCGAAATATATGACATTCACAGCACGGCCCTTGTCCAATTACCTCGTGCCCAGTCATAATACTTAACCAGGTTAGTCTGACAGGATCTTCCCAAGACAAACCCATGTTGATGACTGTCCTGGAGCCCATTGTCTTTCAGAAAGGACACCAGCCTTTCGTTCAGGATTGTCTCCATCAGCTTCCCTACAATGGATGTTAGGCTTACCAGTCTGTAATTGCCTGGTTCATCCTTTAAGCCACTTTTATGGAGGGGTACCACGAGGCCATCCTCCAGTCATGTGGTATGTACCCAGTGTCCAAAGAGGTATTGAAAAGGTCCACCGGTGGCCCAGCCAGGACCGCCACCATTTCCATTAGCACCTTGGGATGTATGCCATCTGGTCTTGGTGCCTTATCCACCCTCAGAGCCCTTAGACCTTCCAATACCCTGCCCTCAGTGATCACACCATCTGTTACCCCCCACCCTCCCCACCCCTGCAGTAGTTGCCTGCTCTTCTCCTCATGAATACAGAACAGAAGTACTAATTTAGTGCTTCTGCCTGTTCCAACCCTTTCTCTGCCCACCCCCATCCTTCCTGATCCTCACTATATGGTCCTTGCAGCTCCTTCTCTCCTGTATGTATCTGAAGAAGTCCTTTTCCCCCATCCTTGATGCCATGTGCCAGCCTCAACTCCCTGGAAGCCTTGGCCACCCTGACTCCCCTGGTAACTTCTTTGGACTTCTTCACATACTTCTCCCTATCCTCCCCCCCACCCCCTGATTTCCTGTATCTCCTGAATGTTGCTTTTTTTGACCTCACCTTTTCTAAGACTTCCCTACTCATCCAGTTTGGTTTCTTAGACCTTTCCTTTTTGCTCTGTGATTTGGTATAGGTCTCAATAGCCTCCACAAGTCCCATTTGTCTTTTTCCCATTTCTGGTTTGCATCCCAGTGTGGCTGAATTCCTGTCAGGTGCTTCCCTAAGATTTCACCCATCCTTCCAAAATCAGCCTGTCTAAAGTCAACCACCCTGGTCCCTGTGCCCACTGCTTCCCTGCTCATGTTGAGCGTGAACCACAACGAGTGTTGTTCACTCCCAGCCAGTAAGTCCTCTACCCCCACCTCCCTTACAGCCTCCCCATTGGACAGTAGTAGATCCAGTGTATTTCCCATCCTAGTCAGCTCGGTAACCATCTGTGCCAGGAAGCCATCCTGGAAGGCTTCCAGGAGTATCTGTTCCCTAGCACTCGAGATGGCTGGGATACCCCTATCCACTCCTGGTAGGTTGAAATCCCCCACGATCATTGTGTTACCTTTCCCACACACCTTCCTAATTTACTCTGCTAGCTCCATGTCCAGGTCCTCCCCTTGAGCCGGTGGCCTGTATACCACCCCCATCTTGAGAGTCCTATTTTTCGTGTCATAGAGTTGCATCCACAAGGCCTCTGTTTTACCTTCCTCCCCCTCTTCCCTTGCATACTTTATCCCTTCCCTCATGTAAATCACCACCCCTCACCCTTTCCCTTTGCCTCTGTCCCTTCTGTAAATCCTATACCCTGGGATCGTCAGGTTCCACTCCTGGTATTGGTTGGCCCATGTTTCTGTGATGGCTGCTATGCCCACCCTCCCCTCAGCCAATAGAGCCTGTAGTTTGGTGGTTTTGTTCCCCAGGCTACTTGCATTCCAAGGAGACAACCCTCCAAGATGTTCCCTTTCCCTCCTTACCCCATTTCCCACCCATCTTAACCCCACCTTTTGACCTTCCCTGATGCCATCCCTGTTTGTATGATGGGTAAGCTTGTTTTTCTCCCCTCTCTGGAGACCCCGCATCCCAGCTTCCCACTCTCCACCCCCTGACTAGTTTAAATTTTACCTTTGTTGCTATGTACTTCTCTGTCCTCCCTGCTCAAGTGTAATCTGTCCCCTGTGAACAGATCACTATTGTCCCAGACCCTGCCCCAGCCTCCCACTATCCTGTACCCCTTGGATCGACACCATTCTCCCAGCCAAGTGTTGAACTCCTCTATCCGTCCCTTCCTCACTGCACTTGCACAAGGCATTGGGAACACCTCAGAGAAGGCCACTGATCCCCCTACCTCCTCACACAACCTTCCCAGTTCCTCAAACCTCTCCCTTACCACTTCTACCATTTCACCTGCCAACTCATTTGTACCCACGTGCACCACGACATGCAGCGTCTGCCTTCCCCTCCTTATGCACTTGAGAAAGATTGTCCTGCCCTATCCCTATCCGCCGTCAACCCAGGTACAGACTCTACCCATATGCGACTATGTCTTTCCCCTTTACTTCCCCATCTGACCCCTTTTAGTATGGAGTCTCCCAGCACAAGTACACTGCCCTCTTCATTTCACTTCCCTTCCCGAACCATTTTCCCTCATACCTGCTTTGAGAGTCCACCCTGCCCTGCACATTTGCATCTCTATCCTTACCCTTGGCATCATCCCCAGCCTCCACACCTGTTTTGCCCTTCCCCCTACTGCTCCCTGTGTCTGACTTGCCCCCCCCCGTCAAAGCTCTCCTACTATCATCACCTTCCCTCCCCTTCACATTGGGCACCCCCCTCTCATCTCCCTCCTCTGCTGTGTCTCCCTTGTCCACCCTTTTAACCAGACCCTCTTCCCTTTAACCTTGCCCCCTTCCTCAGGCTGAATGTTGTCCCTGGGCATTCACTACTACCCCCTCCTCCTGGCCTCTCTCAGAGATTCCTTCCCTCCACACTCACCATTGTAGCCAGCACCTCAAACCTATTTCCTGTCACTGCCTTACTTCTGAGCATTGGTTCATTCCTACTGTCTCGAGAGTTCCCTTTGCTGCTGGCCCCTCTGTACTCTTTAGCCCCATGCCCCAACCTCTTCCCCTTCCCTGGTTCAGAGCTCATGTTACTCCTTGGTTCTGAACTCTTGTTACTCCATGGAGGTGGCCATCCTGCTCCTGTTTTCTCCCCCTCCACCCACCTTCTCTAACTCCTTACCAAGCCGCTGCACCTCTGCCTCCAGTATCCTTAGCCGCTGGCAAATTGGACACCCCCCTAGCTTCCATAGTATGTTCATCCAAACAGCCACCCCACATCCATTACAGCCCACTATTCTCCCCAACTTTGTCCCCCTATCATCCTGCTGCCCCCTGTACCATTCTCCCTTCCTCTGCCACCAACCCCTATATGTTGGCTAATCCCCCTCCTATTGTAACCTTCACTAGCATGCACCATTTTTATACTTCCAGTTCCCACTCTGTTGCTCCTAAATGTTCTCAATACTAACTACAGTGAGAGGGTTCCCACTTAACTTTCCTTAAGATTCCTTAAATCTCCTTAGATGTGAGTATAGCAAAAGAGTACCCCTAACTTTACTGTAGTTTGAAATTCTGAAATAGAGTTAAAAAAGCAAACACAATAATTATTACTTACTGTATTTAGTCCCCCACTTTGCAGCCCTCCAGTAGTAGTTCAGGTGGATGTTAAAGATCCCATGGCACATCGAAAAGAGTAAGGGAATTTCCCTGGTGTCCTGGCTAAATTTCTCTCATTCACTAAAAATACCACCAACAGCTTAATCTGGTTCAAGGTCAGTTGGCATTCATCTGTATCCCCCTCCCCCGGGTCGTGCCTGAAAATAGGCAGGATTTGTCTAGTGCACTTACCCGGTCAACAAAAACTAAATAAAATTCCTGATCCTGAGTGTATGTTACCTACCGTCCATATAGATGGTGTAGAACAGTGTTTTTATACTGAGGCCACATGCCCAGTTTTTCATAGTTACAGAGGTCTTTTTAACCATCAATAAAATGTGAAGGATACTATACTTTTTTACCTTTAAATAATATGGTAAAAGGGAGTAGGAACTTAATTTAAAGGGAAACTCCAAATAGTACAAAAACTTCAGCAATTGTTGCAAAATGCCTGATTAGGGCTTTTAGCATTAACATACATTTTTCTGCACCTGCTTCACAAGTTAGAAACACAGAATTTGATGGCAGATAAGGACCGCTTGGTCCACCTAGTCTGCCCATTTCATTACCTAATGGATAAGCTACAGATCCTAGTTAATCAACAGCCTACTTCCTCCTACCCCCACTAGAATTGACTTATGTCTGTCCCAAGCATTATTGAATTCCCCCACTGTTTTTGACTCCACGACCTCCTCAGAAAGGCTGTTCCATGAAAAAATACTTCCTCACGTTGCCCCTGAGCTGTCCCCCCTCTATCTTCAAATTGTGCCCCTTGTTCCTGCATATCTCTTTTTCTGAAAGATGCTATCCTCTTGGACTTTGTTGATTCCTTTGAGGTACTTAAAAGTTTCTATCATGTCCCCCTCTCCCTCCTTTCCTCAAGGGTATACATATTAAGCTCCTTTATTCTCTCTTCGTATGTCTTCTGCACCATTTTGGTTGCCCTCCTTAATATCCAAAGACCCGGACTGACCTTCATGTTGGCCGAGCTGCCCGCAGCTGTCTCATGTGCATATGATGGCTTCTGGCATGTGGGATATGCGAATGAGGGCTACCAATTAATGGCAAAGTTGACAGACTTCATTATCATACCTTGCATGGTGGAAGCTGTGTGGTGCACGCGAGACGGCTGCGGCAACTTAGCCAACATGCCACTCAGCATGGGTCAGTAACTTGTGAAACAGGTACAGAAAAATTTATGCTAACCCTAAAAGCCCCATTCAGACATTTTTGCAGCAATTGCTGTCATTTTTGTGTTATCTGGAGTTTCCCTTTAATGAATATTGTGTGGAAAGAGATTTGCTGTATCAGGGGGTTTGGGGTGAAAAGTAAAGAAAAGGGTCACCATCAAGTTTGGTGGTCACACTTTCAGGCCACCATGATTTGGGGGTTGAGACCCACTGGTCTAAATTTGAAGTGAAACAGCAGCAGGAGCTTGATTTAATTTATATTCGGTGAAAAGATATTTGCTGTATTAAGGAGTATTGGGTGAAAAATAAAGAAAGGGGCCACCACCAAACTTTGGTGGCTGAACTTTCAGGCTGCCATGGTTTGGGGGTTAACAGCCACTAATCTAGCAGCAATGGGGACCCCTCCGACGGCTGCAGCTAGTGCAGAATGCAGCAGCCAGGCTGCTGGGAAGTTTGCCAAAAACCAGCCATGTGACCTCGGTCCTCTGAGATCTGAATTGGCTGCCAGTCAGGTGGAGGATCCTCTTCAAGGTGGGCTTGTTCACCAATAAGGCCCTATATGGACTGGGCAGTGGTTACCTGTCGGACCTCCAAACTACAGCCATCCCAGTGCGTTCCCTCTGTTCCTCCACTGAGGGCCTCCTGGTAGTTCTGAGGGCCAGGTTGAAGACCTTGGGGGATCGTTCCTTCGAGGTTGCTGGCCCAGCCCTCTGGAATACGTTGCCAAGATCTGTAAGGGAGGTCCCAAAGGTGGAGGTGTTCAAGGGGGGCCTAAAGTCCTATATGTTCAAACAAGCTTTCCAGGACAGTCTTCAATTTAATTTAATTTAATTTTAAAACCTTGATTTTAAGTCCTGTTTTATACAGACTCTGTATGGTGATTCTTGATGTCTATTCTTACATTGTTTTGCCCTGCTTGAATTGTAATGGCACCCAGAGCCCCCGGGATTGGGCACCATGATAAAATAAAATCTTTCTTATTTACTAAGTTACAATAAAGGTTCTATGACAATAGAAATAACTCAGATTGTTTGGCCAGGCTTGTCCAAGGGAGGAGGGTCTCAAATGTTATTCCTGCCATCCATAATCAGCATGGAGTTTTGGTCAACATTACTAAAGAGATTGGGAGTGCAACTGTGGAATTTTATAAAGTCTTTTATTCTGCGGAATGCCGGGGGATGTCTGAAACAGCCAAGTATTTTTTGGAACAACTGCTCATCCCTCAACTATCCCTGGAGCAGGCTGAGGAATTTGGAAAATACACTGCCACTTTGGAGGTGAGTAGGGTTATTCAGACACTGAAATAGAGCAAGGTCTGTGGATCAGATGGTTTTGCTGGGGAATTTTATAAACTTTTTAGTGATCCTCTAGGAGAGTGTCTGTCTGGGGTGTACATGGAAGGGAATGCTGTGGATACCCTCACTTTTCCCACCATGGAGGTTATGATTTGCATATTACCAAAACCAGGGAAGGACCCACAAGAGTGTGGGTCTTATTGCCCTATTTTTCTATAGAATTATGACAAGATTTGTGCAAAAATATGCTACTAGATGTGATTGGGTCCTGGGTTCAGTGATCCTTCCCAACCAGATCGGATTTGTTCAGGACCACCTCTATACCACAACAGGCTGCTTAATGCAGTCCATGCAGGGGCTCAGCATCCTGGGGGCATTCATGCTCTCCTTGGATGCTGAGAAAGTATTTGATAGGATACAATGCGATTATTTATTTGAGGTGTTGGAGAGGTTTGGTCTTGGGTAGCCTTTTACAGAGCTAACCAAGTTACTGTATTTTGCCCCTACGGCCTACATGCTGGTGAATGGGGAGAGGTCAATGCCTTTTTCACTGTATCACTGTAGGCAAGGATGCCCCTCTCTCCACTCCTTTTTACACTAGCAATAGAACCTCCAGCTATTAAAATTCACCAGCATGCAGGCATTCATGGTCTTCAGACCCAGTCTGGTACAGCTCACAAAATCACTCAAAATCACTCTTTATGCCGATGACATCCTGATGTATATCACTGAGCCCAGGACAACAATCCCAACCGTCCTGTCTACA
The DNA here is from genome assembly GCA_016271365.2 of Neoceratodus forsteri. NCBI lineage: Eukaryota > Metazoa > Chordata > Ceratodontiformes > Ceratodontidae > Neoceratodus > Neoceratodus forsteri. The sequence goes on from JADMNL010000024.1 coordinate 274,007,685, forward strand.
TTGGTGGACTTTTCATCCTTCTCAGGCTACAAAATCAATGAGCAAAAATTATGCCTGTTGGGTCTAGGGCCTGCTAAAAACAGGGGGGAGTCACTCCACACACTCAATTTTGGTGGCAGAGCACTGCATTATTTATTTGGGGTAAAGGTGGGTCCCAGTAAACACAAATGAAGCAGTGCTACACCAAAGGCTCCAAAATAAAACTTTACTAAGTAGCTTCCAAACAAACAAATACTCCAGCACTTAATCACAGCCCTCTTCATCAGGGTGGAGTTAAACACAGACCAACATGTCTTAAATAGACAGAATAGCATGACATAATAAGCATGTGACACTCATGTCCCATGATAAAATAAATAGAATAATGGATAGGTAACTGGGTATTACTGGTGAGTAATACCATCGAGAGGTTCTGGACACATAGGAACCTCGAGAGCGAAGCTCGAGAGGTTCCAGTGTCCAGAACCTCGAGATGGTATCTCACCAGTAATGCCCAGTTACCTATCTATTATTTTTTTTAACATATGGATCCGACTTTTTTTTTTTGATCATTTTGCTGCGACCAGTCAGCTGTTAACTAAAGGAATCTCGCGCTCATAGCTGACTGCCACAGCCTGTCACACAGTGTTGCCTGGTCTGCCTGCCTTCCGTGACTCGCACACATGCATAGCAACAATTTCATTTTCTTTTACCTTTTGTTTTGGGGATGGGTGAGCACAGTTCAGCGAGATACATTTTAGATTGTAGATACCCGAAAAAACTGAAGTTTTGTCACTGTGGACTCCGGCGTGGTGTTCCTCTAAGCGTAGTCCGCCGCCATGTTTTTCAAACTGTTTGGGCTGGAAACGCGCCAATCAGAAGGCACGCTTAAAAGACGTGACAAGATAGACTTGCGCTTGTGCTGTTCATCTTTGGTGATAATACTATCGGTCAGGTCCTGAACAATAGTATTACGGCTCCTGAACGATAGTATTATCACTCGGGAGCAGTGGTATTATCAGTTCAGGAGCCATACTAGTACCAGGATTTTTTTGTATGGCTTCTGATGGTATTAATTAGACAATCCATATATTAAAATACAATAAATGATTAGTATCACAGCATGAATCAATAATTTGAAAATGATTATAAAGTTACGCACCTAACCACAATAGAATATGGAGCTGTAAAACGTCAAAAATCAAAGTTATTTTTTAATTTTAAATTACCCAGCTAGTTAGGACTTTTAGCCTATGTTATGTTAAGGTGCCACCATTTAAAAGCATGCGTTAATATATGTGTGGTGCACAATAATATCCAGATTGAAATATCATACACAAGAACAGGATCAAATACCCAATGGGCAGACACCAAGTGTTAAGTCATTTCTATAATAATTAATTATATTTTTTTATAGTTTTTCTGTCATCTTTTAAAGCAAACGTTATGGTTATGCCATAACAAAGATTTTAAAATAATTACTTTTATGTTGTACTAATTAAAGACAAGAAGATTACGACTTGAAAAACTGTTTTTATAGTTGTTTAACTTTGTTTTATACTTTTTATATAAGGTATAATTATTTTTTAGAAGCTAAATAAATAAAAAACTATTTGTTCCAAATTTTATTTAAGTTTCTATGACACTGTTAGTTCATCATGTCATATAGCTGAACAAAAATAATGTAGAATAATTTATTTCAGTGGTTTACATATATATAAAAAAAACCACAGTGTTGCACAGATAAAAAAAAAACAAATCTAATATGCAGTTATTAATTTCTACAAATACATTGTCTAGTTCCCTGTTAAATCCTCGTCGGTACTATAAATCTATTTCAATTCTTTTTTGAGTAACTTTATAACTTGGCCTCCTCTTCTCATTTGGGCTTGACACGTTCAAGCAGTATAAATTTTAGATCAGACACATTTTTGTTGTGTTTTTCCATGAAGTGTGCAACTAGAGCCAAATCTAAGTTTGTGTTTCTGATGTTCCTTATGTGTTCCAATAAGCGCTCTTTAACCTGCCTTGTTGTCATTCTGACATTTATAAGTGGGCAGGAGCTTTGGGCAACATATATAAAAAAATTGGGTAGAGCAATTAATAAATTCCTTGATTATGATGTATAAACTCTTTACCTTGAATGATATGCCTGCAGGCCATACAATGGCTGCATCTGTAACATCCAAAGGGCTGTACTGGAAGCCACATGTGTGGTCTTGCAGGAACAGTATAGTGGCTATGGCTAAGGTAATTTCCCAATTTATTGGCACAACTGTAAGTGACCTGTGAATATTTCGAAAAAAGGCCTGCTGAGTTACTGTGCTCTTATAAGTGGCAATTTTTTAGCACAATCTTTTTTACCTGTGGGGCTGTTATTGTATTCCAAACTACAATTAATAGTTGGACTCTTGTCACTATCTTTAGTTTCTGGTTTGAGCAAGGAGCTCCGATCAATGAGAGATGCCTTGCAAAAAGCCTCATCCAAAACATGTTTATCATAGCCCGTCAATGTAAACCTTTTGCGCATTTCATGCACTTGCTCAAAAAATGTGTTGTCTGAGGAGCAATTTCACTGCAGGCACAGAAACTGTCCATATGGGACAGAGGAAATCAGGGAGGGTGGGTGTGCACTCGTAGCAGTAAGGAATTGCCTGCTGTTGGTTTTCTAAAGCATTCAGTAATAACAATGTTGCCTGGTTTTGACTGTAATTGTAAGTCCAAAAGGGATATTTTCTCTCTGAGAATTACTGAAGTGAAACTAAGATTTAAATTGTTTTGATTAATCCAAATCAAGAAATCATTTGCCAACTGTTCAGGCCCATTCCACACTATAAGTAAATCATCTATATATTGGTCCCAGGACACAATGTTCTCAGCAAATTGCTTTATATCATTAAAGATGAATTTCTTTTCCCACCAACCTAAATATAGGTTGGCATAGCTCGGTGCAACAGTCAAACCCATAGCTGCGCCTACTAATTATAAATAAAACGTATTTTTTAACAGAAAAAAGTTAGGTTTTAGAATGAATTTGACTGCTGCACTTAGAAATTTTAGATGGAAGCATACCACTCAATGTGGAAGCATTGAGCATTTCTTTTAATGCCTGAAGCTCTAAATCATGCGATATGCATGCATAAAGGTGGGTTCCACACTGGAGGAACTGTACCCTTTGAACTATAAGCCTCTGTTCACAGTCCTGTTTGTGGACTTAGAAAGGTGGCAGAGTCTGCCTCTGTCCTGGCTTGGTCATCTAAAACCTGGTCAAAATGAAAATACTCCCAAGGCTGCTTTACCCAATGCAAATGCTTCCTATGGGGGGACAGGCAAAGATTTGAAAGGGCATGTACTAAATTCCTGTGGGCTGATCAGAGGCCACGGACAAGTCTCCTCTGGCTAAAGAGATATGATTGCAAGAAGGCCTTAAGTTCCTGGATGTTCATCAATGTTTCTTGGCAGCCCAAACCAGGATTAATCAAGATTGGGTGGCTCAGTCAGGTAGGGGGCCCAATGGTTTGACCTGGAGCATGAGGGTGCTCCATATCATCCACGTCTTTATCTAGCAGTGGATGGCTTTGAGTTTACAGGGCACTGAAAGGTAGAAACCCACTGGCAGAATGGACCTTTCTGAGTTGGCAGACTCTTTGTAAGGGGCAACAGAGAAAAGAGGAAAATACACTAGTGATGCCCCTGGCCAACAATCCAGGATTTCTACCAGGTACAGGGGAGGTTTGGGCAAGGACTGGCAGAACAGAGGAATCCAGTGCTTGGGGGATTTGTTATCAGATTTGGTGGGAAGTACCTCCTAATCACCACTTATTCTACCTACAGGTATGACATTATCTCAGAGGGCTGGGTAGAAATAACCCTTTAGTAGCAAATATAAGCTTTCTGGAGCAACTTATCCTTAACAAGTGCAAGCAACCCAAGCAAATGATTTCTAAGGTGGTGAAACAGAGTAGGACTCTTAGGAGTAACCCATCCATCAAAACCAGAATGAGATGGGAAGCAGATCTGGCATGTCAGATCCTGGACCAAGCTTGGCAAACACTACACTCATCACACAGGGGGTTCTTTGTTTGTAATAAGTACAAAGAGGCACAGTACAGATTCCTTAACAGACTATACCACACCCTCAAATTGTTCAGAAGTTTCACCCGGAGATCTCCCCTCTATGTGGTAGGTGCACCAAGGAGATAGGGAGTTACTTTCACTACTTCTGGGGATGCGAGAAGCTACAGTCCTTCTGGAAGGACATAGTGACTAAGGTGGGACAGATTTATATCTGCCATATTCTATGTACCACAGTGGCTCTCTTAATGGGAGTGAAAGACCAGTAAGGGGAGGACTGGATGTTATATACTCGAAATATTCAGCTGCTGCTGGTTCTAGCTAGATACTGCATCCAAAATATTTGGGTATCCCACCAGACACCACAGGTCTCTCTCAATGGGAAGACCTCATACTGAAGGTTCTCCCACTGGAACGGGCAACTCTTACACTCATAGATAGAGAGTACCTATTTGAAAGGGTCTGGGGCTCCTATCTGGATTCTCTTGCCCCTCAATGTGCGGCCCTGATCAGGTCAAGTATTGGCTAAAGGGTATATCTTGAGATGCTTTTTAAAGGGATACACTTTAAAGATACTCAGACCGGCTTGGCAAGCTGTGGGCTCTCACACTTAACTAAGTTTAAATATAGGAACCTTTTGTACCTGTGCCAATGGGCTGATATAAATATTTTTCTTCTGACCAATGTGCTAAATTTTGCCTGGGCAAGGGTTAGTCCTCATTGCTGTTTACATGTTTTATTGTGATAGCTAGTTAGTTCTGCTCTGTTCACAATGTCCATAAGAGCTGTGGTGCTATCAGATTGTCTGAGTTGTACGGATCTGCGTATATTACTTATGTATTTCCAAGGTATTGGCTATTATATGCGTGTATGTGTTGTTTGAAAGAAAACCTAATACATATAACTTTCAAAGCCAAAAGAGCTCAGCTGTATCTGCTCCCACCTTACAAGCAATTCATGCAGGATAGCTTAGCTGAGATGCCAGATTTCATTTCCATTGGGGTCCTACTTCTCCTTAGGGCAGCTTGGCATCTCTCGGTACCATTGGTACTTTGACTGCATGTATGCTTCAGACAGGTGCTGTTAGTATGCCAAGTGAACTTTTAATTTTATCAAGTAGCTTCATATCTGATTATTTGTTGCATGTCCTGTGGAATATCTATTATTAGGGCTTCATTGCCCTCTTTTGTTTATTTTTAGCTTTCCCTCCTGCCATAGGTGGAACAGTAGGAATGTTCTGCACAGAGAGGGAGGTCTGCAGCAGCAGTGTTGGGGCAAAGGCAGTGGTGAGGATACACTAGGAGAGGTAAATCCAGGTTCAGTTGTACTGTCTGTCCTTACCACCTTTTTGCTCTCCTGTTTCCTCACATGGCACAGATTGTAACACAGCTTAGATCTCCAAGACCATAAGATTACACCAGGCACTGTTGCACTTCTGTGCTGTAATAGGAGAGTTTCAGCAGAAGCTCAGACTCACACACCTTGTCTCAAGCAGCCATATTGGATCTCAGCCAATGGTCCTGCATTACAAAGAACAGTCCCGTATCCTACCAATCAGAAGCCCGCTGTCTCAAATCAAGAGGGTGCTGTATAGAAATGTATGAAGTTGTGCTAGTATGCTTTGCACAATTTCGAAAAGAGTTTGCACAGTTTGCAAAGATAGCCTGCTTTGCAAATTTTGCACACTTTGAGGTAACAAAGTTCTGAAGTGTGCATTTTGTGGAGGGGTATGACACAAAGTGCCAACGTTTGCAACTTGTGTGAAAACTTTGTGAATCTGTACTCTTATGAACAGTACGTTTTAGAAACATGAAAGCACTAATGTCCAGTGTTTTGAGCTTCTTACTCTAAGATTTGATTGTGTTCCATATTTTTCCTCTTCTTCTTACCACACTTTTAGGGACTTTGCTCCAAATACTACAATATAGCTGGCATGTATTGTAATCATGCCTGCACCTTTAAGATATTTAGTTTAACTGTGAAACAGGTGGCCTAATTACTGGCCCACAGGAGTGTGTGTGTGTGTGTGTGTGTGTGTGTGTGTGTGTGTGTGTGTGTGTGTTGGAGGCCACGCACAACAGTACAAACTGTCACACATTCCAGCTTGCTCTACAGTTTCCTGTTTCTAACCCATGGGGCCCAGTGATAAACAGGCCTGTGTTGTGGTAGTGTGAAGTGCAGCATGGATTTCCCTTTGGGCTGAATGAAGATCAGACAGTGTAAGCCATAACACTGTTGACTAAATTGATTTGAGTGATTCATTTCTATCCTTAGTGTGGAGTATTCTTTATTGAGACAATGGACTGAGCTAATCCAGTTCTGATGATAGCCATCCCCAAGGCTGGAGTCCTCCAGGGCAGTATTTTCTGTATATTGTTGTTTGACCTGCTAGGCTATTTTCAGCTGTATTTGCTGTTTCGTTGCTGGGTTTTTGACCCACTCAGGGAAGCATAGGGGGACAACTATCCTCATTTGCATGCAGCCCAATATGTGGAGCACACCTAGCAAAATGGGAGGGTTTGAGAGCCAATACACTTTGGAAGCCGAGATATAATAGCACTCAGAGACATGGGGCAGGATTCACAAAACACCTTAAAGGTGAAAAAAATGCACAGGTCTCCAAAATGTGCACAGTTATGAAAAAAAAACAGGAAATTGTGCTGTGTCATATACACAAAATGTCCACAGCTGCCAGATAAATACACTGCAGACTGCAGAAAAAAAACGCAGCTGTGGAAACTCCTGCACAAAAACAATGCCATTGAAAAGTATGGCGTATCCCCTTAAAGACTATTCTCAGCTACTGTTAAATGTTGCACACATGCTGCACCAAGGAGAGTGAGGTGTAACTCACCCTGAGTAAAAGGCAGTGTACTAACAATTAGGAAGCAATCATAGTGGGGGTTTAAGCACCAAGCAACAGCATACCTGTGGGCTGTATAGTCGTGTCAGTTGTTACAACAAAAATAGCACACATTTCTAGTGAAGGGCAACAAACCACAACCCCATGACCCAGTGTAGCCCATAAAGGAGACCCACAGGCAGTAGAGGCAGAGGTGGTAACAGCCAGAAGTGTGTGCTACAGACACAAGAGAAAGAAACACCTCAGAGACACAACCAACAGATACATATTGCCATTGGGTGCAAGGTCCTGCTGGCACAGGTGGTGCAACTGTGGTCACAGTTGTGAGACTGGCTGCTTGCCTCAAAGGGGTGCTGGTTCTGCTGCAACTTTTGCTGCTGGTTCTGCTGCAACTTTTGCAAAGCCTCCTGCTCACTTAATATGGATCGCCTGCAGTTGTTCTGTTTCTGGGCCTTTTATATTATTTCTGCAGCTGCAGGAAAAATGTTGCGCATTTTCAGCACTTGCAGAATTTCATAACTCACCTGTTTTGAGATTTTCCCCACCTGCAGAAATTTTTTACCATGAATATGCTGCACTTGCATTTCTGCAGTTTTGCAAGCCTTTTTTCTGCACATGCGGATTTTTCTTTTTGTTGCTCTCCTTGTGAATCTAGACCATGGTGGTGAAGGGGAAATAAAATGACTGGGACAGCAAGATGGAGAAATATAGACTATTCTGAAAGGATAAGCCTGACAAGAAAGAGGACAGAGTGGCTGTCTTAAGTGAGAAAGTCACTGTGGAGCACAAGGAGGACAACAGGGGGGCAAACAGTGTCACAAAGTCTATGTGGACCAGGTTGGGGGGTGGTAAAAAGAATCACCCTAGAATCAACACAACTGAATCCCATAAAGATAAGCAGCAACAAATACTTCAGCAATTTGGTGCCCAGATGCTTTTCTGGTCTTGTTATTGTTGTAGTCATGGAAAAGTAGTGAAGCTGTTTAAATACTGTTCAGAAAGAAAAACAATATGTAGAATGCATGAACGGTACAGGAATGTAGATATTTTCAAGTGTATTATTTCTGTCAAAACACATACACTCAAAAGCCTGAAACCCAGCACAATGTATCATGGGTATGCAGATCTGTATGTGTGGGAAGGGGGTCCTGACTAAGAATGTTTCAATAGGTGCCATATTTTGTTGGTGGTCAGATGGCGCTCCTGAAGCCGACAACTGCAGTGCCAAACCTGGACTCCCAAGCACAGAAGTGGCTCCCCGTGACAGGGGTAAGCCCTCGCTACAACCACCAGATTGCTCCCATGGCCGGACAGCGCTCCTGAAGCCACCAACTGCACCCGGACTCCCCAGCACAGAAGTGGCTCCCCATGACAGGGGTAAGCCCTCGCTACAACCACCACATTGCTCCCACAGTCGGACGGCGCTCCTGAAGCTGCTGACCGCAGCGCCAAACCTGGACTCCTCAGCACAGAAGGTGCAGACACCAGCCGTCCAATCGGAACTCGGGCACTTTCCAGAGACCAGTCGCGATTGGCCCAGTGATTCGGCCTTTGAATTTGGGCTTTTTCTGCCCTAAAAGATTCAGCTCAGATCTGGTTTTTCAACTTAAAACTTGCCTTTTTGCTGCTTCTATATGACTGACTGTTATTTAAAGTGTTTTTCTCCAGATGCTTAAGTGATTACAGCCCTGTTAGCAAAGTTAGAATCGTTAAGTGTCTACCGGCCGCTTCTTGGTGCCAAAACTAAGTACCCCTTTTGTGTTGCAAATCCTCTGTCTCCCTTTGCGTAGAAGCCTTTGTCTGACCCTGTCCCTAGCCGCCTTTAAAAACTGTCCCTTTCTTTCTCCCTCCAGCAGCTCCCCGTGACAGGGGTAAGCCCTCGCTACAACCACCAGATTGCTCCCACAGTCGGACGGGGCTCCTGAAGCCGCTGACTGCAGCACCAAATCCGGACTCCCCAGAACAGAAGGTACGGACACCAGCCATCCAATCGGAACTCAGGCGCTTTCCAGAGACCAGTCCCGACTGGCACAGTGATTCGGCTTTTGAATTTGGGCTTTTTACGCCCTAAAAGAGTCAGTTCAGATCTGTTTTTTCTTCTCCCACCCAGGCCCCCATTAAATACACTGTTGTCCCACCCCCTGCTGCCCCTGCAGCTTATTCATTGGTCCCCATCTTGGACCAATCATAAAGACCTGTTCCTTCAATAGGATATAGTGCTCTCATTATTTTTGCCTTTATACAGCACTCCCTATGTAACTATGGCACGCTGCATTTTTAGCATTGCTTTAGTCTTCTATGGTGCACCTAGTGTCATTCGCATAAATGGTGCAAATGGTCCCAGCCCACTCCCTGCACCCTCAATATCAGCTAGTCTGACCCCCCCATCGGGGCACTATACTTATCTTAGCGAGTCCCCTTCTGCTAGTGTACAACCCTCTACTTCTCCCCTGCCACCTCTTGCTCCCCTCTCCCTTGTCACTTAGAAAACTCTCACTTCTTCCCTTTAACTTCCACACTGACTGGACTTATAACAGTACATATAGGCTATCCTTGTCTACCCCCAAAAAGTGATGCCAAAGGAACAAAGCCTTTAGGCCCCTCTTGTGTGCACTCAAGAAATTGTTACTTCTGCTCCTTCTATGTTCGGGAAACGTGGAACTAAATCCAGGCCCACTCTCCTACTGAATTTGCGACTGCATCAGGTCTTAAACTAATGCTAGTTAATATCCTAAGCCTGCCTAAGAAAATCGATCAATTGCAAGCATGGGCCCTACATACTGAACCTGATCTCATTATCATCACAGAATCATGGCTAAAAGAATCTAATTTAGACCAACAAGTTACCCTCCTGGGCTATAAGTTGTTTAGGGCAGATAGGGGGGTTAGGGGCGGTGGAGTAGTTATATACACCAAATCCAAGTTCACAGTTAGTGACATACAGTGTATCACGAAATGCAAGGAATACAAAGTTGTCTCCTTAAAGCTACACCTCCCGTCCATGGAATGCATCACTATTATTGGTTGCTATAGGCCCCCTAGTGGCGGAACTGACCTCCTTAATACCCTCAAATGCCTAACTGCAGCCGCCAACTCTGAAGTATTAATCCTTGGGGACTTCAACATGGATTGGCTATCACCCAAATCCCATAGACTTAAGTCTCTCTGTGATGAACTTGGTCTTACCCAATTGGTATCGGAACCTACCAGGATCAACAAATCTAACCTAGCTAACAGTTCACTCCTCGATATTATATTATCATCCCACCCCCAAAAAATCCAACACTTGGCAGTTTTTCACAATGATATGAGTGACCACGGTATTGTAGTCTGTACAAGATTACAAACCAAAACTCGTCACCAGCCTAAGATCATAATTAAACATTCATTCTGCAAGTTTAACGTGTCCAACTTCCTCAAAGACCTCAGTCAGGTTAGATGGCAAAACCTCTATCTCTCTAAAACGCCTGATGAGGCAGTGTCAGTCCTAAATGACAATCTGATTTCCTTAACAAACGAGCATGCACCGCTCATCAAGGTCAGGACACATAACACCACTCATCCCTGGTTCTCTGCTGATTTAAAGAACGTGCTCTCCAACAGAGACAAATTATGGGCTAAAGCTAGACATTCCAAAAGCCCAGTGGATTGGCAGGCTTTTAGAGCTGCCGGCAATGTCTGCATTAAATGAATCCGCTCTGCTAAAGTTAACTTCTACATTTCCACTCTCAAGCAGGCTAAAGGGGACCCTCAAAAAATCTGGAAGACCCTCAAGACTATTGAAGGGCGGCTGGTGCCCCCCCCTCCACCAACCAAGATTATTAAAAATGGCATAGTACTGGAAAACAGTAATCAGATCTTGGATGAACTCAATTCGCACTTTGTCACCGCTGGCCTGGCATTTGACGCATCCTCGTATGCCGCACGTGTAAATAGCCAGGGTAGTCCAATTTCCCCAGTCACAGAAATGAGGCACCCCTTTCGGCTGCACCCCCTAAACTATAAAGAAGTCGAAGATTCACTTAAATTCCTAGACACTAAAAAAAAGTGCAGGGGACGACGGAATTGATCCGCTTTTCCTAAAACGTGGGTTTGCCTACCTTACGGCCCCAATCTTACGTATCTTTAACCTCTCTATCTCCTCCTCTATAGTACCGTCATGCTGGAAATCAGCCCATATCCTCCCCTAATTTAAAGCTGAGGACCCATGCGACTTAAATAATTACAGACCTATATCTATTTTACCTATCCTCTCTAAAGTATTTGAAAAACTGATCTACACATAACTAAAGCACCATCTAGAAACCTGCTCACTCCTGAACCCTGCCCAATCTGGTTTCTGCTCCAACCACAGTACTGTCACCGCTTTGGCTAAAGTAACCAACCACTGGTTCTCAGCCATGGACACGAAGAAGATCACAGGACCTGTCTTTTTAGATCTTAGCAAAGCTTTCGATACCATAGACCACAACCTAGTCGGAATCAGCCTTGCTAAAATTGGTGTCACCTGGCCAACTATTCAATGGCTTAGTAGTTACATTTCAAGAAGGCTGCAAAAAATCAAAGCAGGTGGCCTGTTATCCCCCTCCCTACCGATTACCAGGGGAGTGCCCCAAGGCTCTATCTTGGGTCCCATACTATTCTGTCTATACATTAATGACCTTGGCCACCTTATTTCCAAATCCAAATTGCATTTCTTCGCTGATGACACTGTCCTCTATACTTCCGATGCTTCATTGAGTCACGTCAGGGACACCCTTCAAGCTGACTTTGCCCAGCTTTAAACAAACCTCATTAATGCTAAACTCCTCTTAAACACAAAAAAAAAACAAAGCAATACTCTTCTCCCCTTATAAATCCTCTCCCTTTCTTACCAATTTGCAAAATGACTTTATAGTAATTTCTCTAGGTGAGCAGTTGGAAGTCACCCCCAAATTCAAATACCTTGAATTTTGGTTAGACAGTAAAATTGCCTTCATGGACCACCTTGATGACCTTATCAAAAGACTAAAAATAAGGCTAGGCTTCCTCTACCATAACCGGTCTCTCTTCCCAATGGAGATCAGAACTAGGCTCGTCCAAGCGACTTTCCTCCCGCTACCAGATTATGGGGATATAATTTACAACTCTTCTGTAATCACAAAACTTAATAAACTTGACATCCTTTATACCCGTGCACTGCATTTCATTACGAACTCCCCATACTGGACACACCATTATGACCTGTACACAGCTGTGGGTTGGACGTCCCTTACCACTAGAAGCATTCTACATACCAGTATATGGGCTTTAAAGCTCCTCCTTAACAAGCTTCCGGGCTACCTAACTTCCATCATCCGTACCTGTGACAGTACATACGCACTCAGAAAATTGGATTTTATCTTCCTGGATGTCCCAAAGTCACGCAACTCATTCGGCCTGCATGCATTCTCCGCTGCCCTCCCAATTATCTGGAATCTACTACAATCGACCCTGAAACAATCTAATCTAGTCTCTGTTAGTTTTTTCAAAAAGTTAATTTCAGAAAAAATAAAAGATGTCTGTAGTTGTCATTAAAAAATTCTTCTTCTCCTATGGCAGCACAAGCCTACTGTTAGTCATAAGATTTATTAAACTTAAACCAGCACTTTATGTATGAGGGTGGTGACTTATGTTATGAGTTATCAAGTGATGCCTGTATACCTGTTACATATGTATCCTATCAGCACTTGTATTCTTGTTGAGTGCATTTATTGTATGTCTCTGTCCCATAATATATGTTTTACAGGACCTCCTTGTGAATGAGCTTGCTCAATGGAGTTTTTTTCCTGCAATAAACTTGAACTTGAACTACTTAAACCTCACAGTACCAGGGCTGTGCAAATCATCAAGCTCCGCTAAGTAAAGTACTATAGCACCCCAGTGGAAATGAGATGTGGTATAACAGCTGCAGTAAGTAATCTGGTGTAAACAAACTGCTTTGTAATCTAGAAACACATACCTTTTAAGTATTTTCCTATTTAAAAATCACAGGTCAGACTGAGGAGAAAAGCTGTACCATTCCAGACCTGCTGTAGACGTCTGACCTTAGCAAGTGCAATATATTACTTGAAACACCAGCAGGCTGCACCACTTTTTGCATACCTTAAGCTTAAAGAAAACAAAGTGAAATCTAACAATGGCAAATGCAGCCTCTAACAACCAACACCTAGAATGCAATGGCCAACCATTATCTGCAAGAGTTAATAGCAACTGAGATGTCACCTTCCTGGAGTCAGACACTTTTCTGGTCTTTTTGATGTTGTAGTGAGCACAAATACATGAAGTAGGTTAAAAGTTGATTAGAATGCAGAACAATATGCAGAACGCATAAACGGTACACAAAGGCAGAAAGTTTCCAATTGATACTGCTTATGTAAATGGACATACAGTCAAAAGCCTCAAACCCAGCAAAAGCATCATGAGTAAGCAAATGTATTTGTGTGTGTGTGTGTGTGTGTGTGTGTAATAATCTGATGTGGAGTGGGGAGTAATCTGACTCAGAATGTTTCAAGAGGTACTATTTGGCAAATCACAACTCAGACCTCACAGTACCAGTAGTACTGAGAGCCTTCATGCTACCCAAACCATAGGTAGGACCCCAGTGGAAAAGAGACATAGCATAATTGCTGGTCAGTCTTGTGTAAATAAATTGTTTGTAAACTGGGAGTAGATACTGTTGAAATATTTTCCTACTAACAGTCACAAATCAGATTAAGGACACAGGTTTCAGCATTCTCAACCTGCTGGAGATGTCTGCCCCTGGAAAGAGTTGTATACTAGGGCTGCACCACTGTTTTCATACCTTCAGCTAAGAGCAAGAAGTAATATCTGGCTTTGGTAAAAGCAGCCTCTAACAACAGCCAGCACCAGGGATTCCATGGACAGCAAAAACTGAATCACACAAGCATGTTTTTCTGGTTGTGCTATTGTCACAGTGAGTGAAAGTGGTAAAAGTAGCTTAAATGCTGTTCACAACAAATAGTATGTAAAATGCATAACTTATGCAACGTGGCAGATATTTTCAAATTTCTGTTGCTTCTGTAAACACACATACAATCAAAAGACTTGAACCCAGCTACATCGGGGACTGGAGAACCAACCTAAGAAGTCTAGGGCCTCAATAGTGGAGAGGGCCTGCATCCTTCTGGGAAGAGAACCGCAGTTCTTGAGTGAGGTTTAGATGCTACATAGGCAAGCATTTTAACTATTCAGGAGGGAGTCAAAAGTCTATGGGCCCAATTCCAAGTTGCATTATGCCTAGCGCAAGGCAATTTATGCCAAACCCTATGACGCAAATTGCACCTTGCACCATGCGATACACAAGTCAGTATTACAAGTTGTGACATGCACCATGCCACAGGCAGGTTGCGCCAAAGGCAGGCTACACCACCCACTACGCCCACAACCCATTGTGGCATGGCGCAAGGGTGGGTTATGGCAGTACCTGTGCCCTATTTCAGAAGGGCGGCTGCCGTAACCCAGGTATGCAATTCCCAGTCTCGCACTAGTGCAGCAGGTTAGACCAGCATGGAGGTAGTCTAAGGGGCATCTGTCCTGGCAAAACAATGGATGCCCCCCGCAGTGCCACATATCGCATAGTGCCCTGACCCATGGACCCCCCATCACAGTTATGCCCCCATCCCCCGATTTTCAAGAGCCCTGGGTCCATTTCATGCCATGTCCCCATGCACCTGTGCCACCCAGCCAGCCCCCATGGCCCCCAGGGATTGGGGGTGTTATGGGTGGGGGCTCGGAGGGCAGGTAACCGCAGGCTGCAACTTGCAGCACTAGGAGTCCATTAAGCATTCCTGTGGCACAAGCCTGTGGCTGCCATAAGTCATGAGTCATAGGTGCTGGGGACCCTACCTATCTTGAAATAGGGCGCAGGGTCCCCGGTGTAGCGCTGCATGGCGCAACTTGCATACGCCAGTGAGTTGCACCATGTGACTTGAAACTGGGCCCTATGTTTCTGTGTCATTGCCAGGATGGCAGGGAAGGGGGAGGTGCTGATATTTGAAAAATTTAATCTACCGAATGTGGAGTGGAACCTACCAGCTGCAGCTCTGGCAAGGAGCAGGCCCATCTGGCTGATGTTAATTTTGGCCCAGCACTGTATCCAGGCTACCTGGGTCTCCCAGGCCCCTTCCACGCTGTAGATGTGGCAAGATTCTGTCCATGATATGCTCCAGCTAGAATACTTAACTTATGAATTAAATGGGTGGTCTGATAAACTTGAAAGGCAATGGGGTCAGTATCTGGTCTCTCTGTCTCACATGGAGCAGGTGGTGATACGGTTGAGCTAGTACAGCCTATGCAGTAGAGGGGTCTGGGCTGCTATTGTCACCCCTCGTCTTACTTGGCATGGCCTCCTTCACCCACACATATGGTTCCTTGCTGTCCCCTTCTCCTTTCTCCTTTTTTTTTTTGTATATTCTTTTTATCCTTTCTTCACTGCACCCAGCCAACCACTCCTTCGGGTGGCAAGCCTTCGCCCGCCACCACGTCTCCTGTTCTTGCCATCCTGTGACTCTCTATTGCCTGGCTGACCTGGACATATCTCTTCACCGGGGGGCCCACCCTGCTCACCTGGGGCCATCGGGAGGGGAGATTGGAGTGCCTGTAGGCGCTCCCTTGCTTCTATGCTGGGCGAGGGGATGCAGTTTCAGGGGCTTCCTGGATTCACAGCATGGGGCGGTGGGACCGCTCTCATCAGGCCGGCATGGATGCTATTTTTTCATTTTTCCTTCCTCATCTATAGCACCACTCCTGTAGTGTTCCTGATCTCCACTGGGGGCACTACAGAGTGAGGCAACCCCTACAACACACCCCAGGAGAGGAGAGCAGTCCTCCAGAGGTTTAATCCCCTCCTTCCCCTACCAACTGCTGGTGTCCCGAGTCCGTTCCCGAACCTGAGTCGCTGGCATGGTGCGAGGTGTGGTGTCCAGTGCCTCAACCTTCAGCGCCACAGGGCCGTCCCCCTTTCTCCTTCTTAACCACTCCTTCTCTTCTTCTTTTTGGGTGCTTGTGGGTTTGTTGATTCAAATCGCCCTCTGGGAGGGACTGGGAGCTGCATTTGGCATTGGCATTAGAGTAAAGAAGGTTTGTATTTTCTTTTTAATTCAGTAGTGTGTGTGATGAGTATTAGTGTTAATGTTAGTCTTAGTATTTGTCTTTATACTATTCTTATAATAGTTTTGCATTGTGTTTTATAAGTTTTCGAACATAGGATATTTGAAGTTCAATTGGTGATCATTTAGTCAATATCTGTTTAAGTCTGCAGTGCCAAAATGTATTCTGGTATCTTAGATACATTTTCTTTCCTATGCACTGATGTATCATACAATTGTCCTGTGTTTGTGTGTGCTATGTTTGAAAAGCTCAATAAAAAGAATAAAAAAACGTCACACTACCAGCAGTACTGAATGTCATCAAGCTTTCCTAAGCAAAAGTACTGTAGGACCTCAGTGGAAAATGAGACATGGCATCAGATCTAGGCAATCTTGCGTAAACTACCTAAGTGGGAGAGAATTAAAGAGTACAAATGCCAAAAGGGATCTAGGAATAATTATCAGTAATGACTTCATCTTTTAACATCATACTATAAAGGTAACGAAAACAGCAAATAGAATGTTAAACTGCATTAAGAAACATTTGTAGTAGAGAGAGTACAGTATTGATGCCGCTTTATGTGTCGATGGACTGTCCACTAATGGAGTATTGTGCTCAGTTCTTGAGTCCACACCATATGAGGGACATAAAATGACTCGAACAAGTGCAAAAGAAAGCAACAAGAAATTTATCTAAACTTAAAAATCTTAATTATGAAAACAGATTACATTAATTAGGTATGTTTAGTCTGGAATATTGTAGGCTGCATGACGACTTATGCTTAGTAGATTCGACATTTAGGAATTCAGATTGATAAGAATGTGTAGAATTAAAATCGAGATAAGCCAATGGTACTAACAGAGCACACAGCTATCAGCTCAGTGGTGAAATCTACAAGTCTAATAAAAGAGGTGAATGGATAAATCAGAGGGTGGTTAGCCACTGGAATGTTTTACCAGATAATCTGGTTTCCAGTGGTGCCGTGGATACTTTTAAAACAAGACTAGACAAATTATACGATATGTATTTCGACCTACTGAATAATGATAAGTCATATTGCTGCAAGCTATTGACTTGTAACACTCCTATGAATTTTATGAATCCTATGAAATAAATTGCTTATAAGCTAGGTGCAAATAACTTTGCCATCTTTTCCTACTAAAATCTGAAGTCAGAGTTTGTTTTGTTTCTGTTTTATTAGGTATAACCATTGAGCTGAAGCTCATTTACAATGGTGACCTCATTCACACAAAATTACAAAAACGGGGAGCGTGGCTTGCTGCCTAGCTGATCAGTCGCAAATTCAGTGAGCTCCCGAATCGACAGACACTATATATATCAAATAACTTCTTAAAATATTCGTTCTAGAGTACCACAGTTTTGCTTACGAGTTCCATACAGTGTGTAGATCAAACTGTGCGTTTTGTGCCACTGTGGGACAGAAAACAGGAGAGCAAAAAAAAATGTCTTCGCGCCATGCGGTGGAGCCTGCACGATTCCGACCACTCCTGCAACTTCCTTGTTAGTGGAGCAGGGATTAGAAGGCGCTGGCCCTGCGATATTGGAATCCCTCCAACAAGCAGTAACCATCCTGACAAAAACTGTCCAGCAAGTTGACAAAATAATGGACACTTATAATGAGAGGATGGTACTGGCTGAACAGAAATTAGATGTAGGGGTGGAAGTGGTGAAAGCTTCTGAGCAGTCGGCAGAGACAGCCCAGGCTACAGCTGCGGCATGCATAAAAGAGCAGGGCTTTCTGAAATCTCGCTTGGAGTACTTGGAAAATGCTACTCATTCTGCAAATGTATGTATTATTGGATTACCGGAAGGGGTAGAAGGGGAAGCTCTACTTTCATTTACTACTACTGGCTGCTGGAAACTGTAGGCCTTGACATTCAGACCCAAGTGATTCGTGCCTACACAGTCAGTCTTCGTAGGGTGGGTGGTATCTCCGAGGGAGCGAGGGACAGTTATGTTGGTCACAACATCTATGGCTGTGTGGGATAACATTCTACAAGCCGCAATGAGAAAGAGAGGAGTGATGATGGTCGGTGTTAAGGTGTTGCTGTTTCCAGATTTATCGTATGCCACTCATATGAAATGAAAGTGTTTTGATGCAGTTCATCGTTGGCTGAGGGATTTGGAAATCCCGAATAGTATGATGATGCCAGCACACCTACATGTAATGGTTGATAGGAAATCTTATATCTACACTGACCCTAAGGAAGCCGTCAAGTTGGTGTAAAAATTGGAAGCTGAGCAAGCTGTAAGAGAGGGTGATTTATCCTCAGACTCTGAGATAGGGGACACTTGACTGTGTTATTTCAGTAAATCTATCTTTAACTTTTAACCATCCGTTGGAACTGTGATCAGAGGGACAGAAATGAAGTTTATTCCTACTGTTTGTTTTGGATGAGAAGGATACTATACACTTTTTTCCTCTTGGTCATTCTCTGATTGGAAATATTTTTCCCATTTTTACTCCATGAGTTAGTGGGACAAATTTAAGGGACTTACAACTCTGCATTTCTGGCAACATGTTTACGATATATTATTAATAGATGTTAATTGTTTGAGTCCTAATCTAAGTGCCTCTCATGGTTATGCATACAATGAGATGTCAAGGGGGCTATACTGAGAAAGTATTTGGAGTTTGTTATATTATAGATCATAAATGAACAGGCCTCTTCGGCCAGAGTTTGGATCTTAAAATGTATAAATTTGAGCAGATCTAAGATAAAGCATTGGCAGTTTTGCTTTAAGTGTTCAAGTTGAGAGCATATTGTTAAATATATAGGCTAGACCCTCAAATCTTGTGTTGAATGTAGCAAAGTCTTATAAATCTGCATATCACCAAAATCTGATATATGTATGCTGAATAGCTTTACTCAGTGTAACTATGTACACTTAAATGTCATAAAATTATAAATAAAGTTAAAAAAATTTACAAAAACACATCAATTCGTTTCATACTACAATTATAAAAATACAAACTCATATTCACTAAATAAATACACATCATCAATTGAAACATTTACAAACATCTAAGTTCAATAAAAAATGACTTTTTAAAGCATGTATTGTCAGGGGTTTATTTAGATGTTCCCTAAATTGTTTGGGTAAAGCATTCCAAAATTTTGGGACCATGTAACTGAAGCACTGCTGTGTTTTCTTGGAGAAATATTTTGGGATATCCATTTATAAGAGATCAGAGTTTCTCAAGGATAGTGCCATTTGTTTAAAATTAAACCTGTTACTCAAATATTTTGGTATAAGACCCAACCCTGCCTTATACGTAAAAAGACTAATATGTATATTCCTTCTTGTGGACAGTGCCATTTGTCTAAAATTAAACCTGTTACTCAAATATTTTGGTATAAGACCCAACCCTGCCTTATATGCCAAAAGACTAATATGTATATTCCTTCTTGTGGACAGTGATGTACAATTTAACCTTTGATATAAATCACAATGATGTACGGATGTTGGACACTTTAGAATCAATCTGGCCAAAGTATTGTATAAAACATCTAACTTGAGTAATCTGTCTTGAGATGCTCCCCAATACAGTACATCTCCATAATCTAATAGTGGCAGCATCTGAACCTGAATTATGTGTTTCATGGTATCCTTATCCAAAAAGCTACGATTCCTAAACAAACAACCCACCCTTTTTCCCACCTGTCCTATAAGGTACTCCACATGCAAATTTCCTGTTCCCAAGAGAGATGAGAGAAGTTGAAGCATTATTCTTGGCCAGCTGCAAATGTCTGACCTGGGTACATGCTGTATATCACTTGAGACAACAAAGAGCAGCACTACTTACACTAGAGAACTATACTACTAGCAGGCAATCACTCTGAAAAAGTCAGTGCTCCTGTCACAGGTGATTGCTGCTAGAAAAAAACAACCAGCTCAACCTTCGATACTGTGGACAGATTACTGAATCCAATCTGTTTGTAGTCCTGCAGAGTTTTTTCCGTAGACAAGTGGGAGGAGTTTAATCAGTTCTTTCTGAACAACACATCTTCTGTTTCAGCTGGGACATCCCCAAACGGCCTGTCATGGGCTTGTAGTGTCCAGTCTCTGAGGGGCAGAGGCTCTCTGTCTTTGTGGGAAGAGTCTGAGCAAGTGGTGGTGGATGATGTCCTTCGATTGGCTTCGGGACTGCACTCTACCTGCTCTACATTGGATCCCAGGTCAGTCCAGTTTCTTTTAGTTTGCTGGGGGGACACTCAGTCCAGTTTTCATGGAGATCATTGCATGTTCTCTTGGAGGGAAGGGTCCTTCCACCCTGAAAAGGGTGGTGGCAAAGCCCCTTCTTAAAAAAAAAATCACTGAACCCTGAAGTTATCCAAAATTACAGGCCTGTCTTAAACCTTCCCTTTCTGGGGGAGTTGATTAAGAAGGTGATTGCAATACGGTTGGAGCAGCACCTGGAGACATATGCAATCTATGAGCCTTTCCAGTCTTGTTCTGATCTCACCATAGTACCAGCACTGCTCTTGTCAGGGTGCACCATGATCTCCTTCGGGCAAGGGATAGTGGGCATCATTCCTTCCATGTCATGCTTGACCTTTCCTTGGCTTTGGACACAGTGGGCCATGGGGTGTGGTTGGTTCACCTGAGGCACAATGTAGGACTTGCAGGTATAGTGTTACAGTGGTTTGAGTCCTACATATCTGGCAGGGTGCAGCAGGTGGCACTTGAGTCTTTCATCTCGAGCAGTGCTGTTCTGCGGTGTGCCTCAGGGATCAGTTTTAGCCCCATGCTGTTCGCTGCGTACATGCTGCCATTAGGGGAGATCATAAGATGCTATGGCTTGGGTTTTCATTGCTATGCAGATGATACCCAGCTGTATGGGTCTTACACTCCTGATGAAGTTGTGGCAGTCTTGGAACTGAGCAAGTGCCTTAGGGAAATTCAAGACTGGATGACAACCAGCTGGCTTAAACTCAATCCATCAGAGATGGAGGTGCTACTGGTGGAACCAGGTTGGTATGGTTCGGCAATGATGAGTGGCGAAACTGTCCTTCCCTCCTTAGATGGCATAACACTCACAGATGTAGACTGGGTGAGGAATCTGGGGGGCATTGTGGACTCTATGCTGACCTTAGAATGTCAGGTATCAGATGTTGTCCACAATGGCTTTTATCATCTCTGGAACATCTCCAGGATCAAACCCTTCTTGAACTAGCTGATCTGGCAACCCTGTGTATTGCCTGGCTACATCGAGATTGGATTACTGTAGCAGTTTGTACCTTGTGTTATCCATGAAGATGTTGCATCACATGCAGCAGCCCAGTTAGTTGTTGAAGCCTCCCAGTTTGGCTGGTTCTCTGTGTTCTGCACTGGTTGCTGGTGCAGTGGTATATCAACTTCAAGGTGTGCTCATTAACTTACAAAGCCCAGCATGGTCTGGGTCTGGGCAACCTGAAAGACCTCCTGGTTCCATATGCTCCTGGCTGCCCTCTCCAGTCAATGGAGGCAAACCTCCTCTCCATACCAAAATCCAGACTTAAATCCTTGGGGGACTGGGCGCTTGGTGAAGCTGCCCCAATTTTTTGTGCTGGGGTTCCCTGCCACACAGTGCCTTCCTCCTCGGAGGAGGGGGACCCGCCCAGCGATGGGATATGCTGGGACAACTCAGGGGAGAGTTGCAATGTGTGTGTGAGAGGGGGAGCTCCAAAACAGGACTGCTGGGACATGGAATACCAGGCAGCTCGAAGGAGAGGTGGACGCTGGAGTGTGGAGGAGGTAAAAAGATCATAAAAAAAACAAACTCTAAGCGATAAGGATCATGCATTCATGCAAATTTCCTCAGTAATAAATAATGGGAAGCAGAAATCTAGAGAATATATAGGAAATAGAATCTGAATTGTATCTAGTTATTATGTTTTTCAAAGTTTTCTGTGAGGCATCAGCAGCTCTTCAAAGCATGGTAAAAACCAGCTTGAAGCAGCCTGCACCTCTACTTCCATGATCAACAAACACTAAATTCTGAAAGAGGGTACAGCAACTGAGGTTTCAGCTTTCTGGGGTCAGACACTTTTCTTGTCTTGCTAATGTCGTAATGAGTAAAAAGTGGTAAGTAGTTTGAAGAGCCACTGACGCCTCCAGAAAAACTTTGAATAACATAATATTTGGGCACTAAGCAACTTACATTTCTCATGAGCGCTGTATTCCTTCTTGCCATTATTTATTACTGAGGTTTTATGCATAAAAACAGGATCTCTGTTTCTTGAGGTTCCATCAGCTCCTATTGTTATTCCCAGTCTGATGTTATAATACTCTGCTTGTGACATCAGTTATTCCCATGGCAACCAACTGTGATATCACAACAAAGCATTATGATTTCAGGTAGGAAGTATACTGAAGGGGCAGATGAACTCTAAGGGATAAAGATCATGTTTTTGTGGGTACTCCCTTAGTAGTAAATATGAGGGAGGAGAAATATACAGAAGGTAAATGACATATATGCTTAATTGTTTCTAAGTATCACGATTTTGAAAGTTTTCCCAGAGGCATTATCAGCTCTTTAAGCACTGGTTAGAATAGAGAACTACATGTGGAATGCACAAATGGTAGAAGAAGACATATATATTTTCTAGTTTGTATGATTTCTATAAGCACACATACAATCAAAGCCTCTAACCCAGCAAAAGCATCATGGATATGCAAATATGCGTGTGTGTGTGTGGGGCCTGAGTAAAAATGTTTCAATAGGTACTACATTCTGTTTGGCAAATCACTACTTGAACCTTACAGTACCAGTGGCACTGAGAGTCATTAAGCTGCCATAAACAGAAGTAGGATCCTGGGGAGCACTGTGGAGCCCGAGCAATATCACTGCCTGCTGATAGAGCTTTGTAGTATGAAGTTCAATCTTTGCTGGAAAATGCTGACTTTTCTCATACTTTTTGAATTCAAGTTACCACGAGCTGTGTCCAAACCGTCTGGTCATCATATGGGGAACCCTTGCAAGGACCAGCAGTAGGGTGCCGGAGCCAAATCCAAAAATACCTCTGCTGCACCTACCACGTGATCGGCACAGCACCACCTTGAAGGACCCACTAATGAGTCAGGAGAAGAGACCCTGCAAACCATAGGGGTGAAGATTAGTTGACTCCTATCCACAGTAGCTGGACTGTCGGATAAATCTGATGGATTGACTAATCGAGTAGCCACTTTGGAGACGACCCTGGACCCAGTTCAAACTTTGACCGCAGAAGCATCGAAGTGGTCCGATGCTGCTATGGGAGTGGTCTCCTCCATGATCCAGGAAAGCGCAAATCTGAAGTCTTATTTAGAGACTCTTGAAAATCAAATAAGAGCTGTAAATATTAGACTTATTGGGATGCCAGAAGGTTGTGAAAGGGACTAATTTATTGATGTTTATTGATGTTTCTTCGGGAGTGGCTGGTGCAACAACTGGTAGAGGTAGTAGCACAAAAAACCCAGCAGTTACAAAAGGTCTACAGGGTTACACCATGAGGATGCCCAGACAATCTGGATGCACTGCGTAACACAGTGCTGGTTACCAATGGATTGGGTACCCCGGATTACTTGATGGTAATGGCCAGACAGAAGGGAACTCATCTATAGGATGGGCAACAAGTCCGATTATATCTGGATATAAGTTTTGCTGCGAGGCACAAATGGAAGAAATTCAATGGGGTAGGGGCCTTGCTTCAGGAAGCTTGTATCCCTTATGGAGGCAGTACAGCCTAGCAGTGGTTAAGAGCACTGAGCTGCAAACCTGGAGACCTGGGTTTGAATCCCACAGCCCCCACTTGCATACTGTGTGGCCCTGAGTAAGTCACTTAACTTCCTTGTGCTCCCAGGTGCACCTGGAAACAAGCTTCAGCTTAGTGTGCCTTTCCTCATTAAACAATTTCCACTTTCCCTCATGGCATGATCTTTCCAGATAGATTGTGCATTGCCTACCAAGGGAAAATGTACTTATTTGCTGATCCATCGGACAATTTCAAATGGAGCCTGAAGCATGCTACTTCAGCACCTTGTGCCTCAACTCTCAAAGATCAGTCCTCCAGGGATAAAGCCACTTGAATTTGTTGAGACTCTTTGGTAGTTTGGTTATGGGTGGGTAATTTAACTGTCCCCAAGGAAGTCTAAACTTTATTTTGACACTGGAACAGTATATTTTCTATTTGTCAGGGGCAGTTTTCCACCTGAGCCCAGGGTTTCTGGCCTCTCTGCTCTTACAGACATGTGTTCTGATGTCGTTCATGGTAACTTAATTACCAAAAGTTTCTATAATCTAGCAGTTATGAATAATGTTGGTTGGCATTCATATTATACACCTTAGGTTTCTTTTTTTATCTATTTTATGGGCAGTTTGGTTTTTCCTGTAGCTTGCATGTAATGAGCAATCATTTGTTTGCCATTTTCAGTGACAACAGAAGCGTAGTTCAGCAGTACTATTTTAATTGATTGCTGTCAGCTGCACTGTAACATTATTATTTGCATGTAGTGTGCTTAATTGGGGAATGCATGGTATATTACCTTCTTTTTTGCAGGTAGAGACTTTCTGGACTTTTCACTTCAGACTTTGTCTGTTAATAACCATGCAGCTCCTGGGTTCATTTCACAGCTCATTTGTATTACGCTGTGGACTTTGCTAATGTTTCCCCCCATGGACATATCTAGTAGCATAGGATGGCTAATGTGAGTGAAATTAAGAGGAGTGGCACCCTCAGTGTGATCAAAGTTCTTTTGTAATGTCCTTTGCTTGCAATATTTAACAGTCTGTTATGTTGTTAAAACAACAGAGTTAAAAAAAAAGTAGGATCCTAGTGGAAATGAGATGTGGCATCACAGCTAGGTAATCTTGTGCAAATAAATTGACTGTAATCTTGAAGTGGATACCTGTGAAGTGTTTTCACACACAAAAAATGCAAGGCACATCAAGGAGATGAATTACAGCATTCTGGGCCTACTGCAGATGTCTGACCTGTTCATGTGCTGTGTATTACCAGGAATCCACTAGAGGCCACTAAACCAAGGTCTTAGCAATAAAACACCATCCAAACCCTTGCTCTGTAGCCTCTCCATTATGTCTCAACTGTACCTATTAATCTTCTTTACCCTCATCCTCTGGGTGTCCTTCACACCATCTAATTACCCTACACTGCCAGATTGCATCATACCATGTGTCAGACTGCTAACAAACATTCCTACCTCTACTGTCATAGCTGTGTCTCACCACAGCCACTTCTACCATACACTATCTACTGGCCCCGGTCTAATCCCAGCGACCTTCCGTATCAGTCTCCTAGTCCTTCTGCCACACACTTGGAGACCAAAAGCTGCCATAGCCATACCTCATACCACCTCTCGAAAGCTTCAGTGGGTGGCACATCACACCAAACTCCTGGTCACCCTGCTACTTCTCCTTGCAGGTGATATCAAGCTTAACCCAGGACCTACCCACCTCCACACCCAAAATCATTCCATCCCACTCCAACTCCCCATGGGCCTTAAACTGATTCACATAAATATTTGTAGCTTCTTGCACAAAATCACCTTGCTTCAAGTCCTCGCCTTGTCCCTTAGCCCAGACATACTGATTATCTCCGAAACCTGGCTAAAACCACATAACACTGATACAGAATTTGCAATACCCAGTTACACACTCCTCCGGCATGACTGTATGGGCAAGATAGGAGGTGGCATAGCTATGTACATAGAAACATAGACTTTGACAGCAGATAAGGACCACTTGGCCCACCCAGTCTGCCCATTTCCCTTCCTATTGGATAAGCTGCAGATTCTAGTTAACCAACAGCCCACTTCCTTCAACCCCTCACTATGATTGCCTCATGTCTGTCCCATGCATGTTTGAATTCCCCCACTGTTTTAGACCCAACAACCTCCCCAGGAAGGCGGTTCCATGCATCCACCACTCTCTCTGTGAAAAAAATTTCCTCACATTACCCCTGAGCCATCCCCCCTCTATCTTTAAATTGTGCCCCCTTGTTCTTACACATCTCTTTTTCTGAAAGATGCTACCCTCCTGGACTTTGTTGATTCCCTTGAGGTACTTAAAAGTTTCTATCATGTCCCCCCTGTCCCTCCTTTCTTCAAGGGTATACATATTAAGCTCTCTCAGCCTCTCTTCATATGGTTTCTGATGCAGACCCTGCACCATTTTAGTTGCCCTCCTCTGGACTGCTTCCATCCTGTCTATGTCCTTGCGTAGATGGGGTCACCAAAACTACACACAGTATTCCAGATGGGGTCTCACCAACTGTCTGTACAGAGGAATAACCACTTCCCTTTTTCTACTTGTGATGCCCCATCCTATGCATCCCAGTATCCCCCTGGCTCTCCTTACTGACTTCTCACATTGCTTACCCACCTTTAGGTCATCTGATATGACTACCCCCAAGTCCCTTTCCATTTTTGTTATTGTTAGTACCTCCCCTGCCATTGTGTACTCTTCTCCTGGGCTTTTGTTTCCCATGTGCATTACTTTGCACTTCTTTGCATTGAATCTAAGTTGCCATATGTCTGACCATTCCTCCAACCTTGCCAAGTCCCTTTTCATCCTTTCTACCCCCCCTTGTGTATCAACTCTGTTACAGATCTTTGTATCATCTGCAAAGAGGCATACCTTTCCCTTCAGATCCTCTGCAATGTCACCTATAAAGATGTTAAAGAGGACTGGACCCAGTACTGAGCCCTGAGGTACTCCACTAGTACCACCACTTTCTTTGGAATGTGTTCCATTCACTATCACCTTCTGTGTCCTGTTGTGCAGCCAGTTTGCTACCCAGACTACCACCCTGGAACCCACTCCCAGGCTGGCTAACTTGATTATTAGTCTTTTGTGCGGGACTGTGTCAAATGCCTTGCTAAAATCTAGGTAGACCATATCCACAGCCCCTCCCTGTTCTATTACTTTGGTCACCCAGTCAAAGAAATCAATTAGATTTGTCTGACATGACCTTCCTGCTGTAAATCCATGCTGCTTTGGGTCCTGTGCCCCGTTGGCCTCTAGGTACTCAACAATTCTTTCTTTCAGAAGTGATTCCATCATTTTCCCTACCACCGAGGTCAAACTTACAGGTCTGTAGTTTCCTGCTTCTGCCTTGCTCCTACTTTTGTGAAGGGGAATCACATCTGCCCTCTTCCAGTCCTCAGATACCATCCCATCCTCCCATGATTTGTTAAAAAGTGTGGTCAGTGGTGTCACTAGGTCCTCCCTTAGTTCTTTTAGGATTGTGGGGTGAATCCCGTCAAGCCCCATTGCTTTGTCCACCTTGAGTTTTAGGAGTTCTTTCAGGACTCTTTCTTCTGTAAATGGACTAATGTCAACCCCCCTACCCAGAGCTTCTATTGTCTGGTTTAGGTAACTCCTCCTCATCTTCTTTTGTGAATACTGAGCAAACTTATTCATTCAGTATCTCTGCCTTTTCACTGTCTCCCTCTGCCCACCTCCCCTCTTCTTTATTAATCTTCACTACTCCTCCCTTAACCTTTCTATGCTCCCTAATGTACCTATAGAAGGTTTTATCTCCCTTCTTAACTGAGTTGGCTATTTTTTCCTCGGTTTGGGCCTTTGCTATTCTGACTGCCTTCCACACTTCTTTCTGTTTTAATTGATACAGTTCCCTGTCGTGCTCCTTCTGTGATTCCTTACACTTTTTGAATGCAGCCTTTTTCTCTTTAACCTTCCCTGCCACCTCTTTTGAGAACCATAGTGTTTTTTTACTCTGCTTTGTTTTCTTTATTTGTTTCACACAAAGGCTTGTTGTCTCTATGATAGCAGTTTTGATTTTCTCCATTGTTCTTCCACCCTCCTTTTGGCCATTTGCAGTGCATTCCTCAGGTATTCACCCATTTTGCCAAAGTCGGCCCTTCTAAAGTCCAGTATCCTTGTTTTTGTATGGCTTGTCTCCATGGTTGTGCTTATTGTGAAGCACACTGTGCAGTGGTCACTTGTTCCCAGATGTCTACTGACTTCTAAATTTGTGATCCTCTCTCCATTTGAGAGTACCAGGTCTAGTATTGCTCCCTCTAGAGTGGGTTCCAACACTAGCTGTCTAAGGCCTGCCCCCTGCAGGGCATCGGGAATGACCCTACTCTAGGATGTGGCTGCAGTACATGTAATCCAGTTAACATCTGGCATATTCAAGTCCCCCATCAACAGTATCTCCCCCTTTTCAGCCATTTTGAGAATGTCCTCCATCATTTTCTTGTCCGTTTCCTCCCCTTGAGACAGGGGTCTGTATACAACCCCTGTGCGGACTGTGATGCCATTCCCTGTCTCCAAGGTGACCCAGAGTTCCTCTTGTCCTCCCCCTTTACTTTTTAGTTCTGTAGCTTTGATCCCTTCCCTTACATGTAGAGCTACTCCACCTCCTCTTTTACCCTCCCTGTCCCTTCTGTAGACTGTGTACCCCAGTATGTTGACATCCCAGTCATGGTTCTCCGTGTACCATGTTTCCGTGACTGCCACAATGTCCAATTTTTCATCTTCCATCAGGGCTACTAGCTCAGGAAGCTTGTTTCCCAGACTACAGGCATTGGTACTCATTGCCCTCTATTTAATGTTGGCTTTATCCTTTTTTCCCCCATCCCTGCTCTTGTTGCCCTTGTCTATTTTTCCATTTACCCCTGTCCTGCCCTCTGTTGAGCTCTGTACCTCAGTGTTTACCTTACTACCTGCCATGTTTTGTGGGGGGAGGCTTGAAATTTCCTGCCTCTTATCAGTACATTGCCTCCACCATCCAGTTTTCCACGATTGCCCTCTCCCTACCTTCTGAGTCCATTAACGCCTTAATGGTAAAACTCACCATCCCCCACTCAATTCCAATCTACATAGCAGGTACATACTGTGCTCCAGACACCAACTCACCTGCCATACTGGACTACCTGGGTTCCTTAAACTCCCTGGCAGCAGGTGGTGAGTTCCACATACTAGGGGATTTTAACCCGAACTGGCTCGCTGAGCCTCATTCCAAATTTCGTGACAAGGTGACAGCCCTAATCCTAACCCAACTAATCTCTGAACCCACTCAGTTAAACCACAAAACACAGAACCACACACTTCTAGATTGGTCCCTCACATCACACCCGCACAGGGTCATAGCCTCAGGTCTCCTTCTGGATGCCCTTAGTGACCACCATGGAATCTACTTCATGTGCAAAATTAACAAACCTAAAGCTCCCCCACCCAGAATCATAATGTCTAGATCTACAAATCTCTGGACTTCCCCTTATTATTAAATGATTTGGGCAACTCTGACTGGTCACGCATTAGTCAATTCACCTCTACAGACGAGGCACTGTCGTTCTTTAAGTCCAAGTTCATCGCCATCTGGGACCGATACGCCGCCCCTTAGACGTATCAGAGTCTGAGGCGCTTATCTCCTATGGATCTCTCCCGAAATCCTAGCCCACCTCCGAATCTGAGACAAGGCCTGGAAAACCTTTAAGATTTCCAATTCTCAGGCCGACCTCCAGACTTACCGTGCTCTTCACAATACTAGTACCAAAAGAATCCGCCAAGCAAAAACCCACTGTTTCATAGGTGCATTTAATTCCTCCTCCCACCCACTGTCAAAATTCTGGAATGTGGTCAAATCACTTCTCTGCCCTCCATCGGAGCCCCCCACCCCTTCCCTGCAGGTTGGGGGGACTCTCCACCACTGGCCCCTCAGCAGTTGACACTGTTTAACACCGTCTTCACAACCAGCCATGCTACTCCCTTGTCCACCTCCCACCCTGCTCAGCATGCCTCTCCGATCACCCCATCTTGTGGCACACCTAAAGCTCACTCCTTCTCCTTCCTGCAAGTCACCCCAATGAGGTATACTATGCACTGGTTGCCCTTAACCCAGATAAGGGCAAATGTCCCACTGAGTTGGACTTCAAAATGCTCCACCTGTTGGCCCCTGCCATAGCTCAACCCCTGGCCTCCCTTTTTAACTTATACTTCTTCCTAACTGAAGTCCCCACTGAGTGGAAACGTGTCATCATAATCCCACTTCCCAAGAGTGGTGATGCCTCAAATCCAAGAAACTATCGGCCCATCTCCCTCCTACCGACCCTGTCCAAACTACAGGAGCGCCTAGTTCTTTCTCGCCTATCCACCTTTCTGGATTCCTCCTCCTTTTTCTCCCCCTACCAGTCTGGGTTTAGGAAATCCCACTCCACCACTACCTCCCTTCTCAAGATTACCAATTCCATCCTCACAGGGATGGATGCTGGCCACATCACAGCTGCCATCTTTATCGACCTGGCTAAAGCTTTCGATATTGTGACACACTCTCTCCTCCTGACCAAACTCGTCAACACTGGTCTATCCAACTGGGCCACATCTTGGTTCCACTCTTACCTGGCAGATCTCCAGCTGTCCGCATCAGTTTGTCCACGTCGGCTCCCCTCCCAATCACTTCAGGAGTACCGCAAGGCTCTGTCCTAGGCCCCCTCCTGTTCTCGGTCTTCCTGAATGACCTGCCGTCTGCCTGCCCACACATCTCCATCCACATGTATGCAGATGACATGGTGCTGTACGCATTCGGACCCTCGACCTCTGAGGTTGCGACCAGACTGCAGCAAGACTTTATCTCAGTCCAGCACTGGCTCTGCTCAAATAACCTCCTCCTCAATGCCAACAAAACAGTCTCACTAACTTTTGGCAAGAGGCAGAGGATTTCTAGGCTCCCCTCACCCATATTATTCCACACCCTGGAAGGGTCCCCTCTGGCGTCCTGCACCTCCTTCAGACACCTCGGTGTCTGGCTTGACCGGCACCTCAACTTTTCCTCACATATTGACTCTTTACTCAAGAAGCTGCACCCTAGGCTTGGTGCACTTTACCAGAATCGTGACAGCATCCTCTTTCCAGCCAGGATGGACACTGTAAAAAAAATTATCCTCCCCATCCTCAACTATGGGGACGTAGTCTACGGCGCCGGCCCCAAGACCACTTTAGCCAGGCTGGACCCTCTCTTCCACACTTTCTGTCATTTTGCCCTGAACAGCCTCTACTCCACACACCACTGTGCCCTATATCAAGCAATGAACCTCGCCTCTCTTGACAATCGCAGACTGACCCACTGTGCCAAGATCCCAGCGAAGTATTGGTCACAGTGTCTCCTCTCCTACCTCACCGATGCCATAACCAACTCCAGCGCCCAAGCATACTCTCTCAGAAACTCAGACTCTAGGTCTCTAGCTGTCCCATACTGGTCTACTACCACTGGACAGTCAGCATTCAGCTACCGCATTCCCACATTGTGGAACTCCCTCCCAGCTAACGTTCATCACTTCTCCACCCTCTCACACCTTAACTCCATGCTCCAAGCCCATTTCATCCATACCTGTGCTTGTGTCTAGGCGTTTCCTAGTCTCTAGTAGAATCTCAGTGTATGTCTGCACTTAGTAATTGCAATGAATCAGTGCCTAACTATTGTTCTCTCACCTTATACTGTTCCCCACATGGTCCAATTTTGCTAGTGGCCTGCACTATGAATTTATTGTATTCATGCTGTATTAACTGTGGTCACCAACTGATTCTCTCAACCCACTACTGTCTAGTAATCAGAACCAAATTTTAGTGTTCTCCCACTATGTATTCACTTGTTTATACTGTCTTCAACTGTCTACCTATGTCCACACCTCCCCCAGGATGCATCTGAAATCGAGCAGTAAACTGCTCAGTATGCCTTTCCTGGTAAAACTCTTAAATAAATAAGTAAAGTACTTGAGGCAGCATAGGTCTTCCCCATGTTTGTACGTATTTAGCTTAAAGCAAGAAGTGAAAACTGCCAGTGGTAAAATTAGCCTCTAACTACAGCCAACACCTAGAATTCCATAGTGATTCAGCTTCCTGGGCAAGACATTTTCAGTTCTTCTTATTGCTGCAGTGAGTGGAGAGTGGAGGACTAGTATAAAGGCTGATTAGAAAGAAGAATAATGGTTCAGCTTGCCAGCGCAGTGGTAGCACTAACACTTGCAACACTGACAACCCGGGTTCAGGAACTTGCCTGGAGCATCAGAGGGCCAGCCAGGGACTGCTCTCCTCCTCTGGGGGCATGTCTTTGGCACCTGGCGCATCAGTGACACCCAGCCTCGACTGGGAGTACTCTGGCCAGGATCATGTAGCAAAGCACAGCAGAAGATGGTGGATGTCTGTGGGGTGTGACTGGGAGCACACATACCCATGCGATGACATCATTGTTTGTCCACATTTCCAAGGGAACCAATAAGAAAAGCCCTCAGCAGCAGTGGTAAAATGAAGCTCCCCCCTTCAAATGATGCCCCAGCATAAGACCCTGCTCAGATCTAAGATGGCTCTCCATCTCTCCCCATATGGAGCCCCACCATAGTTGGTAAGCTACAGGCCTCCCAGTCAGGGCAACTAGAGGGGGACGCTGTGTGGGGGGACAAAGCAGGACTGATATGGAGTACATCCCTGCCTTAGCCTGGGTGAACAAATAGAACTGGAAAAAAAAGAAAGAATAATAACATGTAGGATACATATTAGGTACAAGAAGGCAGATATGTTCCAATTTGTATGGTTTCTATAACAACTTGCCATATAATTTTACGCTGTAGTTGTTTTTATTTTTAATTTTCTTGTAGCTGTATTGGAAAGCGTGACTGGATCTGTGAGGGGAAATGAGATTAAGTCAGTTGCCAAAGGCATGCCAAATGACTCTGGAGTGTGATTACAAGCTCTTTGTCCTGTACTACAGGACCCCTGGCCAGTTATTGGGAGAGCCTGAAAATCAAAATAGCCCATTCAAGCTTCAAAGCGAAAATAGCCCATTCATGTTACAGGAAGGCCCTGGCTAATGACTGAAACAGTCACTCCTGCTGTGTGAGAAAGCAGGCAGGAAAAAGGAGGTCTCTTTGGAATATACAACCTCCTAAAGGCCAGATTACACCAGTTTCCCAAGAGGACCTGGTCCTCAAGATACAAAGAAAAGGTCTGGAAGTGATGTCATCGGGCATGTGTTCTGAGGGTGAGTGGAGACTAGGTTTTGGGAACTTTGTTAAACCTGAGTTTTGTGAGAGACTGAGTAATTAGGTTTGGGACCTCCAGTAGTTACCATCTAAGGTTTCAGTCTATCCTAATTCACCAAGGTGTCCTGTGTAGCAAGCTATTCTAATTTGCTTAATATAGAAGAAGAGTGAGGTAGGTGTTTTCTGTGTGTTTTCAACTATATAAAACAGTCACTTTTTTTATCTTTGTAAAATTATTGTTCCCCATAGCCCAAGTTTAGTATTTTGCAATATATGTTTAACTATGTTAAAGTATTAAATGGCACTGTCAGCATTTCTGTAGCTTTTCTAAGTGCACTATTTCAGTGGTCCCTATGGCAGTAGTGGTATTTTAAAATGCATACCTGCCACCTGATTTGTAGAAAAATACGATTTATTAATTTTTTTTGACAAATGTCAAAATGAGAGCATTCTGCCTTGAAGCCATCGACTGATGCTCCTGGTGCATCCCCGAAAAGTAATGCCATGCCACGGGTAAACTCATTCATGTACAAGTTTGTAAAAATTTGCAGCTTATGAATAAACTAATGTGCATCGTGCTACTCACTTTCCAGATTTCAAAAAAGTGCCTCTCTTCTAAAATGAGAGCTATGTAGAGAATAATGGATAGGCAAGTGTGTGTTATGCATATTTTTTTCACACCCGAGTTCTTTGATGAACAATAAACCTCGAGAGCGAAGCTCGAGAGGTTTATTTGGTCATCAAAGAACGAGGGTGTGAAAAAAATACGTATAAGTTAACACTTGCCTATATTTTATTTTTTATAATAACAGGTGACCCCCTTTAATATCCTGAACAGTGATAAGAAAAAACAGTCTGAGAACTGTCGTGTGTTGTTTTTTTTTTTATTTCAACTCATTGAACAATCTATCTATGAAACCATTTGTTTTCATGCTTAAGGTTTGTCAAGCTATACTACTCTTTTACATAAAAGTGCAAACGTTTTAAAATATTATGATTACCAGTTCGAAACATCATCAGGGAATCCATCATGCAGCTAGGCTGAATGTGGTATCATTTTTTAAACTATTAATAAATACGGTTAAAACGAACAAAACTTTTTCTTTTAAAACATTTTAAAATACTCTATTCTATCCAGCGGTCATTGTTTTCTTGATGTGTCATGCAGGAAGTTGGTCTGTATCTTTTAAGATCTCCCGGTTGCTGTGATGAACCTAGGGACAGAGAAAAAAATACTGTTAGGGACCGGGTTCAAGTTCTTACACTGGTCACTTTTTTTTTTAGATTGACGGATGGAAATTTACTGCTTTATGGGTTATTTATGTGTGGTATGTAATGCTGTTAGATGAAATTGTGGTACTCACATGCTGCTGCTGCTTCAGTCGGAATCAGTGTCATAGATGATCCGATGCCTGGGTTTTTTCACAACTGGACCTTGATTTGTTATATTTATCATCATTCCCCGATGGAAGACACAGTTGGGACCAAACATACTGTGGAGGCTTTTAGTGTTGTCGCCCATGGAGAGCCTCATGGGTGCTAGTCTTGTTGGTGATGGAGATCTCTGGGGCACTGGGGCTGGACACAAGAAATGTTTTGAGGTACTTGGGATGGCATCTGGAATCTGAACTTTATTTAGGATGTTCGAGATGTGTAGTTGCTTTTTTTCACTTAGCACAGAGTAGTTGTTGATGCTCTGTAAGCTTTTATGTCCTAAGACCTGCTGAACATCTGTGGGTGGCACATTGGCATCTATGAGATGATGAACTGATGTTTTGTGAGTGCTGTGATTAGTTATTCGTTTTTCTTCTGGTATTCCTGCAGACAGCTTCATGTTTAGCATCATCTTACGCAATTTGTTCATTCCTATTTTCATGGAATGGAACCACAGTGATTTACCAGGGACATAATTTATGTTTGGTGCCAGATAAAAGGGTGACTCTGCTGTTGGTGTTGATTTTGGATGGTTGGATTTATAGATGCCATAGGCAGTAAGTGGGTCTCTGTTTGGATTGCGGGGGTTCTCATATAGTCGAGGAGCCACAGGTCGGACATCATGGGAGTTTTCCCCCATTCTTGTTTTTGTCTGCCTTTCGGTATATTCTAAATAGCGATGCCCATCTGAGTCTTTCCCTTCACTTATGTCTCCCCACGTTAAATCATATTGTTCTTTTGTTCGCAGAGCGAAATGCAGTCCAATGTAGAAAAATATTAAATTCAGTAGTGCTGTTGGTGTTCGCGTGGATATGGTGCCAGATGTATGTAGGAGATTTATGTTTTCCTCTGACAGAGCTTGCGCTTTCAGTGGTCGGTTTCCTTTCTTTTTTTTTTTTTTTTAGGAACTTTTGTTTTGCTCTTAATGTTTCTTTTGTCTGTGTGAATTCAGAGTCAGTACTTTGGAATATGGATGTGGGGTATTTCTCGTTTCTGAGGTGCCTGTCAGTGCTCACTAGTATCCCTCGTAATGTGCTGGGTTCATATTCGGAACCATCTGCTTTTTTCACAAAAAATAAATTCTGCCAACAGGAGATCCAACTCTGTGGCACTTATGTATTTTAGCTCTCTTGTTTTGTTTTTCTGTACCATGAAGGCTTTTAACAACTTTAAGTCGCTACTTGTCTTTCAGGCTGTGTTTTGATTCACTTGATCAAGAATGAAGATTTCTCTCTCATTTCCTGAAGGTAACTGAAATCTTTGTGCCATTTTCTTTTTTTTACAGAAAATGTGATGAACGAGAGACTTTATAGTCAGGGAGGATGCTGCTCTGAATGTAGTGACAGTAAGTTAAACTGATTTGCGGTTTAAATCTATTGCTTCACTGCTCGGAATGTCTCGAGCTCAGACACACTTGAGAACTGTGGATGAAGAATGTTTTGAAAATGCCGTAATAACTCGATTTCGAGTTATTACGGTGTTTTGGCAGAGTCTGAAAAAAGGATATTAAAGGGAGTCACCAGTAATTATAACCAGCTAAATTTACCTTTTGGAAAATGAAGCCATGACTCTGGGCTTGTGCATTAGTGTCAGCTGTAATGCACATGCCCAGAGTCACTGCTTCGGTTTTCAAAATGTGAATATAGCTGGTTATAACTCTCATTTTAGGAAAAA
The DNA here is from genome assembly GCA_016271365.2 of Neoceratodus forsteri. NCBI lineage: Eukaryota > Metazoa > Chordata > Ceratodontiformes > Ceratodontidae > Neoceratodus > Neoceratodus forsteri. The sequence continues at coordinate 274,043,842 of JADMNL010000024.1, forward strand.
ATGCACTGTTTTGAAATCTGGAAAGCAAGTAGTACGATGCACATTATTTTATTCATAAGCTACACATTTTTACAAACCCGTATATGAAAGAATTTACCTGCAACATAGTATGGCATTACCTTTCAGGGACGGGCAGCAGCATCAGTCGACAGCTTTGTGGGGGGGTGCTCTCATTTTTTACTTTTGCTCAAAAAATTAATAAATTGTATATTCTACAAATCAGGTGGTGAGTATGATTTTATAATTACCACTATTACCATAAGGACCAGTCAGGCCCAGATTAATGGATGTGGGGGCCCTACTCCAAGTTATATTTTGTGGCCCGGGGGACCCCTAAATGCCAACATCCCACTCTTCCTCTGCACCATGCCGGCAAGGCTGCAACAACCAGGGTACTCAAGCTATGGTGATATAGTCTATAGTGATGCTCCCAAATCCTCAATTATCAGACTAGACCCCCTATTTCCCCTCTATTTGTTATTTTGCATTAGACTGTCCTCTTTCTATCTGTCACTGCTCCCTCTCCCCTTTCACTCCCCTCTCTTCATGCCAGGTACCTTTCCAATTAAGCCTTCTTCATATCCAAATTCCCCTTTCCTCTTGCCTTACATCTTTACTGTTCTCTCCCCCTCCTTCCTCTCCCCCTCTCCACAGTAACATTTTCCCATTCCCTCTCTATTTCTTCTAGGAAATCTACTGTTGATCAATCTGCTTTCTCACATCACTTTTCCAGACTCTGGTCCTCCCTCCCTCCCTTCTACTGTCCATCTGCTCTGCCTTTTCTACTTTCTTCCTTAAAGTGCAACAGCTGCTGCAGAAACACCCAACCTGATTGGGGGAAAGGGGAAATGGTTTAACCAGGAAAGGCACACTAAGCTGAAGCTTGTTTCCAGATGCGACCTGGGAGCACAAGGAAGTTAAGTGACTTGCTTAGGGTCACACAGTATACAAGTGGGGGCTGTGGGATTCAAACCCAGGTCTCTAGGTTTGCAGTTCTGAACCTTAATCCACTGTGCTATACTGCCTCCTTAGGGCTTGTATCAATAATTGGAATTTTTTAGTACCTACTACATTCCTGTTTCTTTTAAAGAACCATGTTGTCCGTAATGTCTGCAGAGTTGCTCACAGCCATGTTATGCACCACAGGTGGGCTCTGGCATGTGGGTTATGCTAATAAGGGCTACCAACTAATGGCAAAGTATAACCCACACCCCAGAAGCAACCATGGGTGCATGAGACGGCTACAGACAGCTCGGCAGACATTACAGCTGGCGCAGTTCTTTAAAAGTAAAAAGACAGAAATATAGCATGTAATAATAAAAAAAAAACTTTTATTGCTATAAGCCCTAATCGGGCATTTCTGCAACAGCTGCTGCACTCTCTAGGTTTTCTGGTGTTTCCCTTTAAGTCTTCCTTTTTTCTTTACTTTGCTAATCCTACCTGCAACTGCCTGTTCATGACCCCAACTTCTTGACTCCCCACACATACACACTTGCCTTATTGCCTGGCCATTTTGCTCCACTCATTCCCCGGCCATACCTGCATGTGTAGTGCTCCCTGCCTGATCTCCATTACTATGTCCTGATGCGGTGATGATGGAGGCGGGGGGCAGACACATGTTGTTGATGGATTACACCACGTTGTTTCTGTTTTTGACACCCTAGTGTTTGTTTGCTTGTCAGAAGGTTATCGCCAGTGGCCATTCTAGGATGCTCATTATGGATTAGCTGATTCCCTGCATCCCTTTGACTTTATTTTTCTAACAAAACCATGACTTCTACTTTTGTAATGCTCTTAATACTATTTCTTCTCCTCCGGAACTATCCCCCCCCCGAACACATCTGGAAATGAGCTATTGGCAGCTCACCTTGCCTCCTTGTAAAACTTTTGAAATAACTAAGAAACAAAAAGAAAAGAGGGAAAGAGAGAGAAATAGAGGGGAAAGAATAGGAAGAAAGGAAGAAAGATGTTACCAAGGGAATAAGTTTGTTGTGGTAGTAGGCTTTACCTTTTTAGCATGCAGATCATTTTATTCGCTTTCTTGACCCTACCCTGCTAGGTTATCCAGCCAGCCACTGACTCAGACATACTCTGCCTTTCTGACAACTAATTTGAACACTGTTTTGTGCCCCCCATTGTTGTACTTTCTACTTTTTATTTATTTTTTATTTATTTTCTCTGTGCTGGCCTGTGCACCAGCAACCAATGCCATCATTGTACTTTAGTTCTTAAGAAAACAACAAACCTCAACTCCTCCTACGCTTTGCTCCTTGGTTGCCCTGGCCTGGCTGAGAGGAGATCAATGTTGCCCTTGCCCTTGGACTCCTAGTCCTGATGATGGACGAGAGGGCCCTCAAGATCACGATCACTTCACAGGCAGTGCCATGGTGTTGGCACAACAATTTGGGGATCAGACGGGATGGGTCATGGACCACTGGACCCAGCTGCTGGCTGCATAATAGGAAGCATCCTCCTCCTTCCTCAACACTAAACACTGCAGCAATAAAGTGCAACAGGTGAAGCCAGGGGCTTACCGCTTAAACAAAACAAATCTGGCTATCCGACTCTGCAGTCAGCGGCCTGCTCTAGTCTCTCTCGTAGTCGCAGCTTGCTTATTTTTTTTTGTTTCTTTTTTCGATCGAGTCGAGAGAGAGACGGATGTCTCACGGACACCTCCACCGATGCTCAATGATGATGAGCGATGTCATCCACACAGCTCTGTCTCTCTACTTTCTCATCCTCCTTGTCCTGATGTCCTCTTATCAGCGAGTCCATTGACTCCTCACTGCATGGCCCTGCTTGACATAAGGCACGCACGCACACACTGCTAGTTTGCCACAGTGATTCCTGCTCCTCAGGACTTAGCCACACCTCTGTACTCTGGAGGACCTCTCACACATTCATGATTGGTGTGTGATCTGCAGAGGTGGAACCAGAGCCAAAAAAGTCACTCGCTGGGGTCAGGCTGGGAACCACTGGTGCTTTTTTGGGGCCTGGGGGGCAATTTGGCTCCCAGTCACACAGCAAGCAGGGCGGAAGAAGGATTAAGAAAATTAGAAAAATAAAAAATTACAAATCAGCTGCTACAGTGGGTGGAAAAAGCGGGGGCCCTCCTGAACCACGGGGCCCTACGCTATGGCATTATTTGCATACATGTTAATCCAGCCCTGGGACCAGTTATATAGTGGGCTTAGAAAAACTACAGAAACACTGACAGTGTCCTTTTAAACTTTTTTATATACCTCATGTTTCTGTGACTGAGTCTTCTGAGGTACAGATAACTGGATTATAATTGACAAAAACTGTGTTCCATCTCTGATGAGAAGGCTACGGTTACCATATTAAAAGCAATATGATTCTCAGCTGTGCAGTATAGGTAGGTCACTTGCCATTTTTGCGGAGCACCATACTGTTTGAACAGTGGCTCTGGTGGGATTTGTACCTAGAAATACCCCAAGTGAGGCTGCGGCTGAGTGGTGGCGGCATACCAAGTGGACCATTTCAGGTGTCTGAAGGGTTGAGAATGCTGGTAACAGTTGCAAGTTGGGTCTGGGAGAGACCAGACTGCCACAAACTGGAGGCTGCAGTTGGGACAAGGGTCACCGTGCAAACAGAGCAGGTAATAATGTTGGAACTGGAGCATGCCCTGGTTAAGATGAAGGCAAAAATTGAGAGGCACAAGGCAGATGCATAACTGCAGAGAGAAAAAGCTGGAAGCTGAGAAGAAAAAGTTACTCACCTTAATAATCTTGTTTCTTCCAAGGTATTCAACATGTTTAACTCTTGCAGTCAGCCTCCAGTGTTGAACTGCCCAGAGAATGGAATTTATGCAAATGATGGAACCCTCATTGGCTTGTGCCACCATTCAAACTGCTTCCCTTACCAACTGCTGCATTCTATAATGCTCAGATTCATGACAGCCTGCAGGGAAAGACCCCTTAACTAAGCTATCCTAATAATACTATAAAGAATTTTAAATAACAAAATCCCCCATTGCATGTCCCTTAAACAATCAGACAGGACCCAAAGAGGGGACAAACAACACCCATCTGGGTTCAAAAAACGTACAACATAACTAGGGTATAAATCTTTTAATACAGAAGTCCAGCTGTTATGTAGAGGTCACTGGTTCTGGATCGGGAAGATGAGGGAGAATTAAGCATATTGAAGAATACCTTGGAAGAAACAAGATTACTAAGGTGAGTAATTTTTTCTTCTAACCCCAGGAATTCTTCATTATGCTTAACTCTTGCAGAATACGAAGCAGTATCTTTGGATGAGGGTACAGAACCTACTTAGGAAATAGGCTCTGCAGCACTGCTGTGCCAAACCTGGCATCACGTCTGGATTGAATATTCAAGCAGTAGTGCTTTGTAAAAGTGTATATTGTTCTCAGTGTAGCTGCTTTACAGATTTTCAGCAGGGGAATATCTCTAGCAGCTGCAAGTGCAGCAGCTGTGCCCCTTGTGGAATGGGCCCCCAGGCCTACGGGGGGCTCCATACCAGCCTTACTGTAACAGAACTGGATACACTGCACTATCTAGCATGAAACAGTCCTTTTCGAAGCTGGTTTTCCTTTTTCCACATCCTCATAAGTCAGGAACAGCTGCTGTCTGTCCTGTCTGTGAGCCTTAGTATGGTCAATATAGTAGTTTAAAGTTCTTTTGACATCCAGGCTATGTAGTCTTGTGTTTCCCTGAACTACAGTGTTCGGTAAAGAAGACTGGCAAAGTGATAGACTGGTTCAGATGGGAGTCAGAAACTAACTTCGGTAGGAACGTTCTGTTTGTCCTAAGCAACACCTTATCTCTATGGAAAGAGATGTAGTCCAGCTCTGTACACAGGGCTTGTAGTTCAGTAATCTGCCTAGCTGAAGTGATAGCTACCAGGAAGATGTCTTTCCAGGTCACATATTTCAGATGTGCTGTAGCCATAGGCTCAAATAGGGGTTCTATAAGTTTGGCAATGTGGACATAAGGTCCCATGCTGGCACCGGTTCCCTGTGAGAGGGTGAGATGGGCCAACCCTTTCAAAAATTTCTTAAAAGTAGGGTTGGATGCCATGAAGACACCTTTGCCAGATGAAATATAAGCTGATACTGAAGCCAGGTAAACTTTGAGAGTGGTGGGCTGTAAGCCCAGAGAATGTACATGGATGAGGTAGTCCAACAAGGCTGGTAACCCTGCCTGTGAAGGCACTACTTCATTATCAGAGCACCACATGGAAAACCTCTTCCATTTGGAATTATATGTTTTCTTGGTCGCAGGCTTCCTGGATCCCCTTAGTACATTAAGAACACTATCTGAAAGGTGTAAACCAGCATACTCTAGGTCTTCAACAGCCAGAACTTGAGCCTGAGAGACTTGAGGTTCAGATACAGAATCCTCCCCTGTGAAGAGGTTAGGAGATTGTGCCTCTGGGAGAGGTGTATGGGTGGGGCTACTGACATGGACAGCAGCAGCAGTGAGTACCATGGCTGCCTGGCCCAGTCTGGAGCTATCAGGATAATTGAAGCTGGCTGGGACCTGAGCTTGATTAGGACCCTGAGCAGCAATGGAAAGGGGGGAAATGCATACAGATTCCTTCGTGACTAGTCTAGCACTAGAGCATCCAGAGGTACTGGCCCCTTTGCTGGAGGCCTGCAGCAGAATCTGGGCAACTGATGGTTGTCCTGAGAGGCAAAGAGGTCTATCTCTGGGGTGCCCCATCTCCTGAATACCACCTCTAGGACCTATGTCTTTAAAGACCATTTGTGGTGGTTCTGGTTGATTCTGCTGAGTGCATCTGCTAAGGTGTTGTCCTTTCCTGACAGATAAATGGCTACCAGGAAAGCATGTAGGGGAGTAAGCCAAACTCCACACCTTCATTGCTTCTGTGCACAGTGGGCTGAACCTTGTCCTGCCATGCTTGTTGATGCAGTACATGGTGGTGGATATTGTCTGTTCTGACCTGCACCACTTTGCTCTGTACCAGGGATGCAAAGGCTTGCAGAGCTAAGAGCACTGCCCTGAGCTCCAGCAGGTTTATGTGCTGGAGTGTCTCTGCAGTGGACCAAGTGCCATGCACTGTGTGTTCCTCCAGGTGTGCACCCCAACCCAGTAGGGAGGTCCCTGTCCACCACTGCAGAACCTGCAGTAGTGTTTTTGTTATTGGTATCAACTTTGAGAGAGAATCTCTTCTCTGGCATCAATGTGCCCAGAGGCGGAATTGAATGTCTCTCATTTAAAATCTGGAACCTATGACTGTTCCTGTGGCTGCAGCCATATGCCCGAGTAGCTGTAGAAAGTGCCTTGATGGCCTTGGTGAATTGAGACTGAAAGTTCCAGCAATTTGTAGGATGCTATCCACCTTTTCCTGAGGGAGGAAAGTCCTTCCCCTTAGGGTGTCCGACTCAGCACCTATAAAATTCAACATCTGAACCGGCTGCAGTACAGACTTTTTGGTGTTGACCAGAAACCCTAGAGATTCCAGGAGATCCTGGGTGGATCGTAGAGCATCCTTTACCTGCTGTGGTGATTTTCCCACAACTAGCCAGTCATCCAGGTAGGGGAATACTGTAATGCGCTGCCTTCTTAGGTATGCCACCACTACTGCCAATCACTTTGTGAATGCCCTGGGAGCTGGAGTGAGGCAGAATGGCAGAGCTGAAAACTGGTAATGACCTGACGGTAGTCTGATCCTTAGGTACTTTCTGTGAGACTCCCTTAAGGAGACGTGGAAGTATGCATCTTTTAGATCTAATGATGCCAAGCGTGGGCAGGATCATAGCCAGGGTTACCATCCTGAACTTTGGCTTCGCCAGATGCTTGTTCAGAACTCTCAGGTCTAAAATGGGTCGCCACTCTGCATTTTTATTTACAGTCAGAAAGTACCTTGAGTAAAAGCCTTTCCCCCCTTTGTAGCAAGGGAACCAGTTCTACTGCCCTTGATTGCAGAAGGCTGGCCACCTCTGCCTCCAGAAGTTTCCTTTCTGAAATGGAAGCTTGCCTGAAAACCCTTGACCTTAATCTGGAGAAGGATTTGAAACTGAGGGCCACAGTCCCTGACTCACTACTTCCAGGACCCACTTGTCTGTGTTTTTCCAAGCCTGGAAGTGGTGAGCCAGCCTGCCTTCAACTGGAAGTGGGGAGGCGACCATGGCAACCACGTCGTGGATTCTGCTTTGGTTGTGGTTGAGCCTGGTTGGCTTGATTACCACCTCTGGAGCCCCTTCTGCTCTTGTTCCTAAAATAACCTGTTTGTTGAGGGTACCGTGGGGCAGCCTGGGCCTGGAAAAAAGGTCTCCCATATGATGACCTGCCTCTACCTCCCCTTCCCTGTGGCCTGTAGGAGGCTGATGGCTTCTCTTTAGCTGCATTGCTTTTATAGGTAGTTTTATATTCGTCCACCTTTTTCATGTAAGCCTTTGTTTTGTCCCCAGATAGTGAGTTGTTCTCACAGAGGAAACAACTGGCTTTGGTCTGTGTATCCTGGGATAGATTTGTGGCTCTCAGTGAAGCAAATCTGCTCAAGGCCACAGTAAGTGCCATCCACCTGGCAGCAGTGTCACTGGCATCTTCTGCCATATGGAACTGATACTTAGTGGCTTCCAGCCCACACCTGGCCATTTCAGTCAGGTCAGCTGCCAATCCTGCAGGGGCCTTGTCCACCGTGGCCATGACAGACTGCCATAAGGTTTTCTGGTGTTATGCTGCATAGGCCATGTAGTTGGCCTGTTTTATGGTCAAAGAGGCTGCTAGGTAGCCCTTTTTGGCCATACTATCCATCTTCCAAGAGTCCTTCTCGGGAGGGTGTGATGCCACAGGCTGCAGCTTGTACCACCCCCTCATGGTCAGGATGAGAAAATAAAAACTCAGCCCCTGACCTATCAAGCTGATACTTTTTGTCAGCTTTCTTGTCTACAGGGGGAACCGAATTATGAATTTCTAAGACTTTTAACACCTCCTTCTTTAGAGACTTGCTGACTGGCAGTAACAACCTTTTGGTGGCTGCCAGGCCCATCATCTCTAAGAACTCTGCTTCCTTCTCATCTTCTATTGATTCATTGGTAGCAAGATCAAGTGCCTCTACCATTTGTTTGACAAATGTGTACTATGAGGAATAATCCCCAGGCAACCTAGGAGGGGAGTCAAATTCCTGGTCAGGGGACACCTCTGGTTCAATAGGTTCCCCGTCATCCTCTTCATCATCTTCATCATCATCATACACCCCTCATAAACTGGGTCCTGGGTAGATGGAACCAGTCCTGGAACCGGTACATGCACCAGTTGTAGAACCTTAGATGGAACCGTGGGAGTAACTAGAACCAGTTGAACTGGTACTGGTAACAATCTTTGGCTAGGTGCAGTTTGCAAAGCCTAGAGGAGTTGCAGAGCTTGTGCAACTGCCTCAGCTGAAGGCATAGCTGTTTTTGGCACAGAAGGCTCCTTTGCTTTTTTAGCTGGAGATTCCGCATGCTTTAATTTGTGCTTCTTTTTTGTTGTAACCGGTTCACCAGCTGGTTTTCCGGTCCATTTTGTTTTAGATGGCTCTCCTTTATTAGAAGCGATTGATTTGTTTTCTTTAGATTTATCTTTTTTAGTAGCAGAAGAAGGGCTGAGTAGGTCAGAACCCTGATCCCCCGGAACCATTGGAGAAGTCACCTTTTTCTTAAACCTTTTCAACCTTTTTTCAACTGTTTTCAGTGGAAAAGTTTGACAAATATCACTATCAGTGGTGAAGTGGGACTCACCTAAGCAGAACAAACACAAATCGTGTTTGTCAGCCTTAGCGAATACCTCTCCACATTCTGTACAATTTTCAAAACCAGTGAGGCCTGTTTTCTTCTTTGGCATCTCCGATATATTTAAGTAACCCACAAAAAAGGGTTTTAACTTGGATCCTGAACCGTAAGTTATGTATAAAAAATACACAAGCACGTGTTCCTGTAAACCACTGAGGGCAACAAATGGTCGGTTCCCAAAGGAGAAGAGACTGCAATTTCAGAAAACACACACAGAAAATAATGGGACGGATCCAGGTTAAATGATACAAGTAAATATGAAAATAAAAAGATAAATAAATGAAAGGTAAATGCTGGTTCCTTGTCAGTTTCTCACAACTAAAGAGGAACCATGAAACTGAGATAAAATAAAAACTAAACTATAGCACTAAACTATACAAAAGAAGATAAAGGCAGCAGATGAAATAAAAATAAAGGGCCTGATTCTCAAAAGGTTACGTCTGATGTAACTTGACTTATGCCAAAGAAAATGGTACAAGTAGCAAGTTACACCAGCAGTTGCGACATATGGTATTCTGCAAAGCAGCCTGCAACATGCCACAGGCTGCTTGCGCCAAAGTGAACTTATGCCATCAGTTATGCCTTAAACCCCCTGCGACATGGCGCTAGGGGGTTTACAGCAGCAGCTGCATCCTATTCTGGAAGGGCAGCAGCAAAGTTCCCCATGCTGCTATTCTCCAACAACCCCCAAGGGAAAACCGACAACGTAAGCTACACCAGCATATAGTTGCCATAACTGTACTTATGCCACCGGAGGTTGCCTGCATGTGCAGTCCGCCCATCTCTCTGATAGTATGCCACCCCAACACTGCCCTGACCCCAAAACACAAAAGCCCCACAGGGCTAAATCTGCCCCAATGCCCTGACCCAGGAACAGCATGATAATGCCCTCAGAGTTATCTATGCTCCCCAATACCAAAAATTCTTATGGTTGGAGAGCCCTACCCCCAGCGCATATATATTCCATTAGGTTGCCGTGATGTTTCATCCTCAGTACAGGGCCAGCCAGATACCGACCTCGCACCATAGCGAACTTCGGGTAAGCTGCAACCACCCATCTCTCGATCCCCCACCAGGATCACTGTCTCAGGCCTGGTAGTTCACCCTCCACCAGCACACCTCGACCACTCTGCTCATTTCTGATGACCTGTTTTAGACTGGCAACTACATAGTCCACCCCCTCAACATACAGCCAGCCACTGACTGAACATGGAGTGCGACTGTAAATACCACATATATGTACAGTACGCACTTCTAAAGTGTTCAGTCGGTGGCTGGCCATGGTAGTGAGAGGTGGGCTGTGCCAGCCGCCGCCTAAACAGGTCGTGGGGAGCGGTGGTCAGGTGCCGCCAGGTGGGAGGGGTGGGGCCAATAGACCACCAGGGATACCTCAGGACTTGTGAATGGCTGCAATTTAGGGAGATCAGGATGGGGGATTTTCACAGCCTATGGGTGCGGGTTTTCTTTATGGTACTTGGGGTCGGGACATGCGGCAGCCCTGTGGGCTATTTTCATGTACTGGGGGTTGATGGCATGTGGCAAACCCTGTGGGTTATTTTTTCATGTACTGGGGTCAGCATGTGGGCAGATTCCCGGGCCTTTACGGAAAGGGGGGATCCAAGCATGGGGGGCACCTGCACCCTTCTCACCCAGGGTTGCGGCTTATGGCAAATCCTTCAGGTATGCCCTTTGTTTGACGTACCTGTGGGTTTGTCACAAGTCACAGGACTTAGCCACCAGGACCCTGCCCTTTATAGAATCGGGTGCAGGGTCCTTGGTGCCACTGCACCCCTCACATGTCGTAACTTGTGACATGTGTAGGGGTGTTTATAGAATCGGGCCCAGAGAATTTACTTGTTTTTCAAGAAAAACAAAACAATTCAGTGACTTCTGAGGAGAGATCTCTGAGATATCTTGATTAGGCAGGCAGAGAACAAAATCTGAGCTTTATAGAACACAGCAGTTGGTAACGGCAGCAATTTGAATGGTGGCATGAGTCAATGAGTGTTCCTTCATTTGCATAAGTTCCATTCTCCAGGTAGTCCAACACTGGAGGCTGACTGAAAGAATTAAGCATATTGAAGAATTCCTGGGGTTAGAAGCAAGAAAAGCAGCTTCAGCATGAGATCCAACTGAGAGAGCATGAGAGAGAAAAAGGGCGAGAGAAGTGAGAAAGGCAGCACCAGCAAGAGTGAGAGGAGAAAGGCAGCACCAGCAAGAGCAAGAGAAGTGAGAAAGGCAGCACCAGTAAGAGCGGGAGGAGCGACAAAGGCAGTGCCAGCAAGAATGAGAGGAGCGAGAAAGGCAGTGCCAGCAACAGCGAGAGGAGTGAGAAAGGCAGAGTCAGCAAGAGCGAGAGGAGTGAGAAAGGCAGAGCCAGAAAGCGTGAGAGGAGTGAGAAAGGCAGTGCCAGCAAGAGCAAGAGGAGAGAGAAAGGCAGCACCAGTAGGAGCTAGAGGAGAAAGGCAGTGCCAGCAAGAGCAAAAGGAGTGAGAAAGGCAGTACCAGCAAGAGCGAGAGAAGAAAGGCAGAGCCAGCAAGAGTGAGAGAAGTGAGAAAGGCAGTGCCAGCAAGAGCGAGAGGAGCGAGAAATACAGCACCAGCAAGAGTGAGAGGAGCAAGAAAGGCAGCACCAGCAAGAGTGAGAGGAGCAAGAAAGGCAGCACCAGCAAGAGCGAGAGAAGTGAGAAAGGCAGCACCAGCAAGAGCGAGAGGAGAAAGGCAGCACCAGCAAGAGTGAGAGGAGCAAGAAAGGCAGTGCCAGGAAGAGCGAGAGGAGCGAGAAAGGCAGCGCCAGAAAGAGGAGAAAGGCAGTGCCAGCAAGAGCGAGAGGAAAAAAGCAGCACCAGCAAGAGCGAGAGGAGCGAGAAAGGCAGCACCAGCAGGAGCGAGAGGAGTGAGAAAGGCAGTGCCAGCAAGAGCAAGAGAAGCGAGAAAGGCAGTGCCAGCAAGAGCGAGAGGAGTGAGAAAGGCAGCACCAGCAAGAGCTAGAGGAGAAAGGCAGTGCCAGCAAGAGTGAGAGGAGTGAGAAAGGCAGTGCCAGCCAGAGTGAGAGAAGTGAGAAAGGCAGCCCTAGCAAGAGTGAGAGGAGTGAGAAAGGCAGCACCAGCAAGAATGAGAGGAGTGAGAAAGGCAGCGCCAGTAAGAGCGAGAGGAGTGAGAAAGGCAGCGCCAGTAAGAGTGAGAGGAGTGAGAAAGGCAGCATCAGCAAGAGCGAGAGGAGTGAGAAAGGCAGTGCCAGCAAGAGTGAGAGGAGTGAGAAAGGCAGCGCCAGCAAGAGCAAGAGGAGAAAGGCAGTGCCAGCAAGAGCGAGAGGAGCGAGAAAGGCAGCACCAGCAAAAGCAAGAGGAGCGAGAAAGGCAGCGCCAGCAAGAGCGAGAGGAGAAAGGCAGCACCAGCAAGAGCGAGAGGAAAAAAAGCAGCACCAGCAAGAGCGAGAGGAGCGAGAAAGGCAGCACCAGCAAGAGCGAGAGGAGTGAGAAAGGCAGTGCCAGCAACAGCAAGAGAAGTGAGAAAGGCAGTGCCAGCAAGAGCGAGAGGAGGGAGAAAGGCAACACCAGCAAGAGCTAGAGGAGAAAGGCAGTGCCAGCAAGAGTTAGAGGAGTGAGAAAGGCAGTGCCAGCCAAAGTGAGAGGAGTGAGAAAGGCAGCCCTAGCAAGAGTGAGAGGAGTGAGAAAAGCAGCACCAGCAAGAGTGAGAGGAGTGAGAAAGGCAGTGCCAGTAAGAGTGAGAGGAATGAGAAAGGCAGCCTCAGCAAGAGCGAGAGGAGCAAGAAAGGTAGCGCCAGTAAGAGTGAGAGGAGAAAGGCAGCACCAGTAAGAGCGAGAGGAGAAAGGCAGTGCCAGCAAGAGCGAGAGAAGTGAGAAAGGCAGCGCCAGCAAGAGCGAGAGGAGTAAGAAAGGCAGCGCCAGTAAAAGCTCCAGATGAAGGAACAGGAGAATGAGCGACAGATGGAGATTCTGCAACAGAGGACACCACAAACTGTGAGTAATGGCATGAAGGGTTCGATCCAGGAAGCTCAAATTAATTCTAAAATGTTTCACAGATATTAGGAGGGGGATGATCTTGATTTGTTTTTAAGATCTTTTGAGAGAATCTGTAGCCATGTTGAACTGGGCAGAGCTTCTTGGACAACTCATCTACTGCTGCTGCTTACAGGAAAGGCATTAGAAGCTTTAGCCAGAATGAACACAGAAGACAGCATGGACCATAATAAAGTTGAACAATGCCTTGCTAAAGTGTTTTGAGTTAACTCCCGAGGTCTACAGGCACAAATTATAGAGGTTTAAAAAAGGCACCGGGAGATAGCTATGCTGAAATGTGTGTGCAGCTATGTAATTTGTTAAAACACTGGATAGTGGGTGCAAAAGCTTGCTCTGTAAAGGAAATAAAAGGTTTATTTCTTCTAGAACAGTTCCAAAAACTGTACCTAAGGAATGGAGCATATGGCTGCTGGATAGAACTCTGAGCTCCGCGAGGGAGGCAGCCAAGAAGGTTGATCAGGTCCTATCCAGCCAACCATCCTCTTACTGCAAAGGTAATGGGAGAAGGACATCAGGTGGTTTTAAGGGAACCTCGGGGTCAACCTAAAGGAAGCAAGCCTGTGCATGAACAAAAAGGAGAGTCACCTGTTTTTAAAAGTAAGGAGATCGGTGAATGCAGGTGCTATATTTATCAGAAAGTGGAGCATTTGTCTTATGATTGTCCACAAAATGTGAAAAAAAAGTTTAGTGCAACAGGAGGGGGTAGCTCAGGAAGCTCACCGCAGATAGTGATCTTTACACAGAGTGATTGTTTCTGGAGGGCAACAAGCCTTTGTGTGAAGCAAATAAGCAAATCAAAATGAAAGAAAAAAACAGTATGGTTCTCAAAAGAAGTGGCAGGGAAGGTTAGAGAGAAAAAGATAGCATTCGGGAAGTATAAGGAAACACAGAAGGAGCAGGACAGAGAACTGTACCAGTTAAAGCAGAAGGAAGTGGGGATGGCAGTCAGAATAGCAAAGGCCCAAACCGAGGAAAAGATAGCCAACTTGGTTAAGAAGGGGGATAAAACCTTTTATTGGTACATTAGGGAGCAAAGAAAGACTAAGGCAGGGATACTGAGGCTGAATAAAGAGGAAGGTGGCTGGACAGACAGTGACAGTGAAAAAGCAGGGATACTGAACGAATAGTTCTGCTCAGTATTTACAATGGAAGAGCAGAGGGAGATACCTAATCCAGTCAATAGAAGCACTCTGGATAGGGGAGTTGATATTAGTCTTTTCATGGAAGAAAGGGTTCTGAAAGAACTCTTAAAACTGAAGGTGGATAAAGCAATGTGGCCTGATGGGATTCACCCCAGAATTCTAAAAGAACTAAGGGAAGAACTAGTAACACTACTGACTACCCTTTTAATAAATCATGGGAGAATGGTGTGGTACCTGAGGATTGGAGGAGGGCAGATGTGATTCCCCTTCACAAAAGTGGGAGCAAGACAGAGGCAGGAAACTACAGACCTGTCAGTTTGACCTCAGTGGTAGGGAAAACGATGGCATCACTTCTGAAGGAAAGAACTGTTGAGTACCTAGAGGCCAGTGGGGCACAGGACCCAAGGCAGCATGGACTCACAGCAGGAAGGTCATGTCAGACAAATCTAATTGATTTCTTTGACTGGGTGACCAAAGTAGTAGACCAGGGAGGGGCTGTGGACATGGCCTACCTAGACTTTAGCAAGGCATTTGGCACAGTCCCACACAAAAGATTAATAAACAAATTAGCCAGACTTGGAGTGGATCCCAGGGTGGTTGCCTGGGTGAAACACTGGCTGGACAACAGGACACAGTGGGTAATAGTAAATGGAGTCCACAGCGAAGAAAGGGGGTTACTAGTGGGGTACGGCAGGGTTTAGTACTGGGGCTGGTTCTTTTTAATGTCTTTATAAGTGACATTGCAGAGGGACTGGAAGGAAAACTATGTCTTTTTGCAGATGACACAAAAATCTGCAACAGGGTTGATACACAAGGTGGGGTGGAAAGGATGAAAAGGGACTTAGCAAGGTTGGATGAATGGTCAAATGTGTGGCAGCTTAGATTCAATGCAAAGAAGTGCAAACTAATGCACCTGGGAAACAAAAACCCAGGGGAAGTGTACACAATGGGGGGGGTGAGATACTGACAACAAAAATGGAAAGGGACCTGGGGATTGTCATATCAGATGGCCTAAAGGTGGGCCAGCAATGTGAGAAGGCAGTAAGAAGGGCTGGGGGGATACTGGGATGCACAGGAAGAGGCATCACCAGTAGAAAACAGGAAGTTGTTGGCCCTCTGTACAGAACATTGGTAAAACCACATCTGGAGTACTGTGTACAGTTCTGGAGACCCCATCTCTGCAAAGACATAGAGAGAGTGGAGGCTGTCCATAGGAGGGCAACCAAAATGGTGCACGGTCTGCACCAGAAGACATATGAAGAAAGACTAAAGGAGCTTAAGATGTATAGCCTCGAGGAAAGGAAGGAGGGGGGCATGATAGAAACTTTCAAATACCTCAAGGGAATCAACAAAGTCCAAGAGAGTAGCATCTTTCAGAAAAAGAGATGTGCAAGAACAAGGGGACACAATTTGAAGACAGAGTGGGGACGGCTCAGAGTTAATGTGAGGAAGTATTTCTTCACAGAGAGGATTGTAGATGCATGGAATGGCCTTCCTGAGGAGGTCGAAGAGTCAAAAACAGTGGGGGAATTCTAGAATGCATGGGATGGACTTAAGGCAATTCTAGTGGGGGGTAGGAGGAAGTAGGCTGTTGGTTAACTAGGATCTGCAGCTTATCTGTTAGGTAGGGAAATGGGCAGACTAGGTGGGCCAAGCGGGCCTTATCTGCCATCAGATTCTATGTTTCTATGTTTCAGGGAGAGGTTGGTCTTTGTCACCCCGTTTGGATTATTCAAGTTCAGGGTAATGCTACTCATGATGAAGAATTGGCCAGCCACCATTCAATGGCTTGTGAATTGCATTCTGAATGTGAGAGGAGACTTCACTCTGGCATACATGGATGACATCGTCATCTATAGCCAGACTTGGGAGGATCATGTGAGGCATGTGACCAAGTTGTTCCACTAACTGCAGGCCACTGGGCTGACAGCCAAGGCAGAGAGATGCCAGACTGGAATGGGAGAAGTGTCATACCTTGGGCGCAGGGTGGGGAGTGGGTAGATTTGGCCTCAGGCGGTGAACATTTAGGCCACATGGGGATGGGCCATGCCCACGACTGAGAGAAAAGTGCAGACCTTCCTAGGAACAGCAGGGTGCTACTGCAAGTCTGTGCTGAACATCAGCAGCATGGCCAAACCCCTGTCCGATCTCACCAGGAAGAAAATGTTGAAAAAGATTCAGTGGAGAGAAACATGCAATACTGCATTCCAATAGTTGAAGGAGGCATGGTATTGGGTGTCACAAACTCACTCAGCAGGTCAGCCATCTACTCCCAAAGTGACAACCTCCAAGCGTAGTCTTGTGAACAGTTAATAGAAACAGGGTAACCCTCCTGTCTGTTTTGGGGGTTCGAATCAACCTTTGGTCTCAAGTCTTGGAGGGATTCAAACTGTGAACCTCTTGTTAGCGTACCCAATGTACAGGCTCAGATAATTCTGTCTTCGTGGGCCACATATCTTTGCCTACGGGCACCTAACCAGGTGTACAGAAATGAACACTTAAAAACTGATTTAAAACACTTACCTTTTTCCAGTTTGGTATCACCATTCAAGCTTATGTACAGTGTCTGCATATATACTCCACTTGTAAAAGAAAAGAAATCAAAGACAGACCAAGTAGGCTCAAAAAATAGAGTTTCAGTAAAATAGATAAAAAAATATGTAAAACATAAAATACAGAATTATATCATAAGACATACAAATCTATTAAAAGAACAAGGTTTTAACAGTACAATTTCTACTAAAATACTTAGATTTGTCGCTCTCTCTAAATACCTACTTAAAGTGCTCAAAGATGTTTCTTTGTCAGAGTCTAGATAAAAGTGTCTCTGAAGTAAAACAGAATATTGTCTAAAAGCTGGCTTTGCCCACTTCTTTGCATGAGGTCACCTAGCTCCTCCCTGTCAGAATATATATAAAAAATATATCTATACAAAAACAGGATGCCTTTTCAAAGTATTAAATTATGTAATCCTCAGCACAGCTCATTTTCTTCAAATGATTGTCTTTGATCTGTGAGCAGTATCCCCTCTCACGCAGACATCAAAGCATTTATGATTTCGCACCAGTGTACTAAATCTGGTTTCCCCCTCAAAACGTCATAAAAGGGATACTGATTTCCCTCTTAGCAATTAAAGCTATGATTAACTTAGAAAAGTCTGTAACACCTTGTATCTAAAATTTGTGTGTGTGTGTGTCTTACTCACATGCTGTTTCAGCATTTCTCAAGAGAGACAGTCCATAACCCATTTTTATATTACAAAATATGATACAATGATCAGAACCAGCTGTCCAAGTGTCACATTGGGCACCTGTGCTCACCAGCTCAGACTATTCTCTAAGGTTTATTGTGCACGTCAATGCATCTGATCATGGGCTAGGTGTGGTTCTGAGTCAAGTTATGCATTCAGGAGAGAGACTCATGTGCCAAGAAGGAAGCTGCTGCTTAAACAGGAGGCCTATGCCACAATTGAGAAGTGTCTAGGGATTGTCTGGGCTTTGCAGAAGCTGCAACCTTATCTGTATGGGAGGGAGTTCACCCTCATCACTGACCACAACCCCCTTACATGGACCAGTGAACAGAACCAAAAATTGCTAAGGTGGAGCCTAGTGTTGCAGTCCCATAATATGGACATAAGGCACCACAGTGGGTCACAGCATGGTAATGTGCATGGGTTGTCTAGAAAACAATTAATGCCCCTTTTTAAGTAGGAAAGGTGTTACAAGAAATGAATGTGGGGTTCACACAAAGACTGAACTGAGAACATAGCAGAGGAAGTCAGCCAGCTCCCATGAAAAAACAAATGTCATTTAGGGGTGCTAAAAGTGTGTTTTTCATCACCCTGGGAGGAGGTGCAACAAGTTGCCATAACATTTTGTACTGTAGTTGTTTTTATTTATTTCCTTCTAGCTGTATTGACAAGTTTGAATTAATCTGGCCGGGGATATTAAATTAGTTGCCAGTGGCATGCCACATGACTCTGGAGAGTGATTGCAATCTCTTTGTCCTGTACTACAGGGCCTCTAGCCAGTTTATGGGAGAGCTTGAAAGCCAAAACAGCCTTATCTTGTTATGGGAAAGCCCTAACTAACGACTGAAGCAGTCACTCCTGCTGTGTGAGACTGGAAACAAGACAAAGGAAGCCCCCTTTGGAATACACAACCTGCTGAAGTCCAGAGCACACCAGTTTCTCAAGAGGACCTGGTTCTCAAGACACAAAGAACTGGCCTAGAAGTGATGTCATAGGACATGTCTGCCGAGGATGGGTGGAGACTGTTTTTTGGGAACCACGCTAAACCTGAGTTTTGTGAGAGACTGGCTAGTTAGGTTTAGAACCTCAAGCAGTTACCTTCTAAGGTTTGAGTCTGCCCTTATTCACCCAGGTGTCCCGTGTGGTAAGCTATTCTACCTTGCTTAATAGAGAGAGAAGAGTGAGATAGTTTTTTCAGTGTGCTTTCTACTGTACAAAACATTTTTTTTATCTCTGTGGAATTACTGTCCCGTATCATTTTAGTGTAGTATCCTGTATTATATGTGTAAATATCTTGAAACATTAAATATTATTTTTAACTTACTTCATGTGTCTTGAGGTACAGATAACTGAGTTATAACTGACAAAAAAATGGATTCTGTCTCTGAAGAGAAGGCTACAGTTACCATAGTAAAGGTAGTGTGATTCTCAGGTGTGCAGCAGGGATGGGTTGCTTGCTGTTTTGTTGGAGCACTGTACTGTGTGGGCAGTGGCTGTGGTGGGATTCAGACCTAGAGATACCCCAGGTAGTAGTAGTAACTTTATTTAAGGGGTGCCCTTCCTAGAAGGCTCAGGGTACCATACAGAATGACAAACAATAAATAAAAAACAATCATAAATAACTTAGATGACAGTCCAAACACAAATACAAAATATATACAGTAGCCAGGGTGAGGCGGTGGCTGAGTGATGGAGGCATACCAAGGTGAGCCTCTCAGGTGTCTGAAGGGTTGAGAAAGCTGGTAACAGTTGCAGACTGAGTCTGGGAGAAACCAGTCTGTCACAGACTCTAAGTCAGCATGCAGTATCATGGGTATGCAAACCTGTGTGTGTATGGGGGGGCCGGGGTTGTAATCAGACAAAGAATGTTTCAGTTGATACTAAATTCTGTTTGGAAAATCATTACGTACATGCTACAACTGACACACACACACACACACACACACACACACACTAAACATAATCCAACCTTTAAAATATGCACAAAAGGGTAGACATGATGCCAGTAGGCAGAAGTTATCTCTTGCTGCCTAATACTTTGCATATGTATTCTACTTTTAAAACACAATACAGTCAAAACATGGAACATATATTGTGCTTGATATCCTTTTCATTCTTTTTCTACTTGTAGAAGAATACTATATAGTAAATTAAAGGAGAACTGCATATAACCTTGTGCACTTCTCTACTAGTTAATGAGAGCCTGACTGGCATTTGTAGCATAAATGTTTTTTTCCAGTACCTTTGAACGCTTTCAATTATCTTACAAACACTTTTCTGAAACATCCTGTTTTCAAGGCTGCCCGTCAACATGTTGTGGGAAGTTGTTTATTTCCTCACCTGCAATATGCTAATGTGCCCTACTGATCAAGTCCACATTTGTGTACTGGAAAGATAAAAGGCTTTTAGCCTCATGTCTCACAACACAGCTGGGGCATGTTGTTTGACCAGAATAACCGCATACCCTGGAGTCTGTTACTACGCTTATAAAATGGGTACACCCGTCCATAATTAACTGTCAGTTTGATTTTACAAGCCATGCAAATAAGTTTACAGATTTTTAAATTACAAATCATTCTTCCTAAAAAAACAGTCCATGAGTTTTTTATGAGGAAGGTGTTGAAGTCTACATTTTCGTGACATCCTTTCTAAAAATTGACCATTGCCTGTAAAAATAATTTTACAATTCTTGTGTGAAGTTAAAGTATATAAAAAAAGTTTATATCACTCTGTCCCTCCCTAACCTCTCACATTACTGTTGATGTCCTTATTAACAAACATCACATAGGTGCCAACACATGTTAATGTTTTCACTCTTACCCACCACCAACCAGGTGGCAAACACCCTCATTATTCTCCTTATAGGTTTCTTTCATGAAAATGTAAACTGCTGACACATACAGAGTGCGCTCTGAATTGGTGACTTAGTGACATTATAGAGCTGTGTGTGTGGCTCATTCCATAGTGTAGCCCTCCCCCTCCCCCTCCCTAATGCTCTCGGGTATGCCGATGGTAACTGTCCATGGTGGGTGGGGGGAACTACAGAAATACTGAAACTGGCTGTGTCTTCCTGTTCTTCTGGAGCAGGGTGCCACACTACTTCCTGGGGTGTTGTGCTATGAGGCGATATGAGTTTGTTGCAATTCAAAAAACATTTTAAAATAACTGGAGCCAAAACTTCATTCAAAGAACTATGGAATCCTGTTTAATAAATAAACTAATTCCATGGAGCCAATGGAAAATTTATAATTTTCAAGTACAGAACATGCTTTCAACAAACCACGCGGGTCACATTAGTCCAGAGCCCAAAGATATCCTTGAGCTGGTAATACAGTGTCCGTAAACACAGGACATTAATCAGATGACCCCCTTAACTATCAAGCAGCATAATAAGGTCAAACAGTACTAACAAATTCTATTTTCATGAAATAAAAGAAATCTCAGCATGTGATACATTACTTTATTTATTTATTTATTGATTGAAATCTTGGATGACACCTGTGAGCGGATGCTTGTTGAGAGGTTCCACATCAGATACATTAACACAAGAAAACACAATATAGTTACAGTAAATTATACATACAAAGTACAACAAATTCAACAGTGCATGGGTTGCAATGGCAAACAGTTACACAAATTGTGCTAAGACATAGTACATAGTATGCCAGCATCCTGCGGAAGAGAAAGAGGCGGGTAGAGAGGGGTAGTGGGAGCTGGGCTAGGAAGGGCAGAGGGAAAAAAACAGAGCCAAGGGGTAGGGGGTGGGATGCAAGTGCTAGGGCAAAAGGGGGTGGGAGGCAGGTGCTTGGGCAAAGATTTAACTTGGCGGGTCAGGAGTTGGAAGTGCTGAGGCAGACTAAAGCTGTGGGCACAGACTAACGGGGGACACCTGCAGGTACTATTCTCGGTGAGGTGCTGATGGAGTTTGCACTTAGAGGCACCAAGGGTTGTGGCTCCCGTTATATCAGGTGGTAGACCATTTGTCCACAGAGGGGCCCGGTGAGCAAAGGATCACTGGGCCATAGTTGTGCAGCACCTGGGCCCATGGAATACTTGTGTAGTCGAGCTCCTGGTGTGCCTGGCATGTATAGGTGGTGACAGAAGGCTCAGAACTCCTTGAGGAAGTAAGTTTAGTGAGACCTTTTTTGCGAGTAGACAGGTTTGATAAAGTATTCTGTCCTTCAATTGAAGCCAGCCTGATCACGCATTACTCAAACTGAATCCCCATAAAGCAACAGGGATTGGATGGAATACCCATTGTATTATTGAAATATGCTGCCCCAGTCTTGTCAGGTCCTTTGGCATATGCTTTTGTCTCTCCAAACCAGTGAATTCCCCATAGAATGGAAAACGGCCAAAACTGTCCCTGTATATAAATCTGGAGAAAAATTATATCAATAATTATAGGCCCATATCTTCACTCCCAATAGTTTCTAAAGTTTTTGAAAAATTTATTAGTAAGCAACTGACCACATATTTAGAGGAGAATAATCGGTTGAGTATGCAGCAATCGGGAATCAGAGGAGGACACATCACCACAACCACACTTTTGAAGGTGGTAGGTGACATTGAGGAATCTATAGATAGGAGGTTAATGGTGGGTGCTGTGTTCATAGATTTAAAAAAAGCATTTGCTATGCTTGATCATGAAATTTTACTAGAAAAATTGACATCCCTGGGCTTTTCTGAGCCCACAGTATGCTGGCTCAGAAATGATTTAAAAGATAGAACCCAACTGGTCTCCTTGAATACGTTTAGGTAGAGTTGAGTACAATGGCACCTAGGTAGGCAGTACTGTGGTCAGAAAATTCAGAAAAACTGCCAAGGAAAACGGAGTGCTGCAATTGCGCAGTCCATGAAATATTCCAGAAAAAGACTCGCCAAATGCTTGCCATGTTTGTAGAAAGGCATCTTCTTTAATTCAGCAAGATAAAATATCCAAAATATCCATGAAGCATCCGTAAAACAGTGAGTATGCAAGCAAGTCAGTACTTCCTCCCCACGCTCAAAGGTGTCTAACGTACACGTCACCATGTCATCGTTCCCATGGGAATCTAGATATTGTCACTTATCTAGTGGATAGAGTTGAGCGGGTTTTATCATACAAATATTTGGGATTATGGATCGATGAGGGGCTCTGATGAGATGTTCACATGGAACAGATTATTAAGAACTTGCATAAAAAATTAGGTGCATTACATCGGGTGAAAAGTGATCTACCTATTGAACTTAGATGCAGGATTGTTGAGGGCTCTATACTGCCTATTTTTGATTATGGGGATATTATTTATGGGGGGGTTACATGGACAATCTTACACAAATTAGACATTATGTGTAATAGATTTGCAAGATTCGTGTTAAATGCAGAGTGGCAAAGACATCATTGTTTACTTTACAGAATTAAACTGGATTGGGTTAGAGGATCACAGGAAACTGCATACTATAGATATGGACCCATATATTCAAAGGGGTTGCATAAGCACTTAACCCCAGAAATGCACCCTGGGGCAATATTCAAAATAAGGAAATGCGCAGGCATTCCCAATGCACCAGGGTGCAAAGATAATGTATGCAGCGCATCTCCAGGGGATGTGCCCATGCATGCACGGCACATTCTGATATTCACCCCGAGATGAGCGGCGCATATGCTGGCATAACCTTGAGATGTGCTGCATGCCGATGAGCAAAGTTGAGCCTGAAAAAAAGAAAAGGCTCAAATGGTGGCCACCCACAGGCAAGCTGCTGTACTGCAAGGCGCAACATAGCAGCCGCCAGCCGTAGATGCCCCCCCAGTACACTGTGCAAAAGCACACATAATGGCCCTGGTGGTCCAGTGGTCACCTCCTCCCACCCCCTAGCCCCGATCGGCAATAATATAGTAGGAAATATTCCCTGGTAGTACCCCCTCCCTCCCCATAGCCCCAATCATGGAAAATGCCATCTTCCAAATGCCCTGTCAGTTTAGTGGCACCCCCTCCCTGCCTGTAACCGGATAGCATGTAATGATCCCAGTCTGAACAGTCCTGGTGGTCTAGTGGTATCCCTCTCCCTGCCTGTAACCCAATCGCACAACAATCCCATATTGAACATTCCTGGTGGTCTAATGGTTCCCCCCACCCTGCCCATAACCCCGATCACTGTTAATATCGCTGTACACATGTCCCTGGTGGTCAAGTGGCACCCCACCCCCGCATCCACACAGGACCCCCTGCCCACTCAGCTCCCCCCCTCCATCATCGGTGAGCAGCAGCACACCCACCCACATACCACTGTGGCTGCCCACCATAGTCAGGCTCCTCTTTATCATCCACAGCTTCCTCCATAGGGAGCTGGAGGGTTTCAGCCACTTTTTTATAATACATAAAATGAGAGGGGGACTCAGAAAGCCTAGGGGGAGACACTCCTGAAGGTCTGTCTGGGGAGATGTCCGGTTCAATGGGCACATCCAGACTTTCAAATCCACATTCACCCTCCTCAAACTCCTCTTCCCCTCCTCGGTTCATAAAATTCCTCTAAATCATATTCTTGAACCAGTGGAACCGATCGAACCGTACGCTTACCTGATGGTGCCGGTTCCGTCGGAACCGGGGAAAGCGACTGGACAATTTTAATCGCTTCATCTATTTCTTCAGCAGTTGGAGAGGGAAATTTTGGCTCCACACCTGCTGATTTTCTAGTCGTTTTTGCTGGAACCGACTTCTCCGAGTCGGCTCTCCTTTTGCCCGAGGAAGTCTAAGCCCTGGTCAGAGGCACTCCCTCGGTTAAGTTACAACCCGAACCGGGCTGATCATCTGGGTCAGCGGACTTCTTGGCCTTCCTTTCCCTGAGCCTACCAACTCTCTTATCCAGGGTAGCTGCAGGAAAATTTTTGCAAATCTGGCAGTCTGCATTGAGGTGGTCAAACCCCAGACAATAAACACAGGTGGTGTGAGGGTCAGCCTTGACAAAGGTTTCCCCACAAACACTGCAGTGTTGAAACCCAGTGGGCCCGGTTTTTCTTTTCGGTTTCTCAGACATAGTGCCAGCCTAACCAAAACTTGCCCGTTTCTGGCAATCTGCCAAGCAAGACTCTCTTATCCATTCCCAACCGTGTCACGGGTCGTGGAAAAAAAACGTAATGAAATCCGTTTTTTTTAGAACTGATAAGAACCGGGAACCGCACTCTAAAAGAAAGATTAATGTATTTACAACAACCTGATCGGTTCAAACCTAACCGATAATACCGTTTACAAGTTCCACACAGAAAGTAAATGTAAAACCTATCTAGTACTTACAATACCACAGACAGAGCTTGAACCGACCGGTTGTGGTTTAAATTCGGTTAAAAAAAAACGAAAAATTAATACTTTAACCGGCAAAATGAACCGAGCAGAAGGAGAAATCTCCAGAGCAACTGTTCAGTGAGGCAGAGTAAAGAATCTGACAGTTTGAGTTTGAAGAACAACAGACAGAGTTTTCAACTGAGCTCGTGCTCAAAGTTCCATGCCTGGCATGGAAAGTTAACTCTTTCACCTCCGGAGCAGTTCGTAGGTTGGGACTCACTGCATATGTCATAATATAGCAAGACTTCATGTTGTTTGAATCATGTTTCTTGTCTTGAGTAACATGAGTAAAATGTTTACTTACTTTACTGTACTTACTATGATTACATAGGCAGCATGCACAGTGTTCATAACCATGAGGTGTTAATAAGACAACCCCTAAAGCATCCAGGCAGCATATTTACATAGACAGCATCAGCTTCTTGACTCACTACACTGTCCCACTGCAGCCAGCAGTCACTCAGGCCTCTGCATCCCACGGAGCTCCCCGACCTCACACACCTGGGCCTATGACCCTTTCAAAATTATCATTTTCACTAGCACAACTCCTGGGCAAGTGCTCATCAGAACTATATCTGCACGTCCCCACTAACGCCTCTGCTTGCTGTCTCTCAAGTTGCTCAATCCTCAAACCCCAGATCCTACATATTCCTTTTAGGCACAGGGTCCCCTCCAATCCAGTCCTCTTGATACCCTTGGGGCTCTCTCTAACTATACCCCACAAAGACATGAAGTTCTTTCTCACTCTGTCCCTCCTCTGCGCATGCCTTCGGCCTCAGGTTTGGATCTCACTTTCAGTTTCTCTTCCTGTGCCATGGCTGGGACACAGGACAAATATTCTCCTTACAGAGGGACACTCTATCAGAAGCAGGTCTTTTTTCCTTCCCTCAGCCCAAAACAAACCAAAAAAAAAGATGATAAAATCCCTCCAAGTGGGCAATCGGCCCCGTTCCCTCAACACCACCTCTCACCTTCTCACCTATGCGTTCCCATGCCAACTCCAAGGCCTGCCCCGGGCACTCCCATTCCCAGAGTTTCCTGGAGGTGACAAATGTTAACCCTTTAGGGGCCTGGGCTGTGCAAACCCACCTACTTGTGTTCGTCCCAGTACACAATTCTTGGCACTCTAACCCCAAGGGGGGAGGTTACAGTAGTAACAGTCATGAGCATCTGTGTGATCTCACTGAGCCACCCTCTCAAATAAAACCTGTCTGCCGGCCCAGTGACACAGAGTGCTGAGGCACCTAGCACCCTGGCTACCTCTCCCATACCAGCAATCTAAGTTCAGTAACGAGCTTGAGCCACCAGAGGTCGGCCGGGGACAGAGGAAGGGCTGGGAGTGTAAAATCAAGCAGCCATCAGGCAGCTCTCTTCTCCCAGACTGGGGAGAATGGTCTTCCCTGTGCTTGGCTGCCACCGAGTGGAGGCTCAGTGGTAGTGTCACACAGATGGGAGAGCCAGGTGCTAGGCTGGGTGGGTAGAGTGGGGTTGCCAGTTCTGGCATGCATGCGCACCTTCGTGCACCTGCATGACTGTCGCTGAGGCCCTGGGGAGTTAGGAGGGAGAAAACCAGGGGAAGGCCCTGGGGAGTTAAGGAGAAAATCAGGGAAAAAAATCCATGTTCTCCTGTCACCGTATGTGATGGCCCTTGGGAACCTCGGGTCCCACACTATGTAGATCCTGGCTGTTCAGACGGCCGGTGAGCAGCAGATGGAACTGGGGATCCCAAGGCAGAACCCAAAGGCAGAAGCAGGTGGCAGCAGGTGGGCAGACTGCTAAATGGAAAAAAAAACTGTCCAAGTTAATTGTTTAGACTTTCATGGATAAAACCATTACAAAGAGAACAGGCAGGATGTTTCCAGCTGGGTGATAGAGACTGACAAATATAATACTGAAAAATCAGTATTGAGTACTATCTGTTGGTGAGCTCTGTGGCGGATACAAAACGGTCGCTAGATTTGGGGGATTTGGTAGGAGTGCAGGGATATCTACTGTCTCAAGTCCTACTAAATCAAAAAATGTTCTGAACTGTGTGATCTTTGGAAAACATCTATTCACCCCTTGTGACTGCTGTCAGTTAATCACTTTAGAGGAGTTTTACTACTCATTTTATAACGGACAATAAGAACCATAAAATAGTTATGAAGATGTTTAGAAGGAAAGATGAAAGTGAGACAAACACAATGGCTTAGAAATATTCAACCTCCTTGTACTTTGCCCTTCCCCCAGGGTCACACAGTTGCTATGTTTACATGTGCCTCCAATCATTTCTGAGTAACTGAGGATCCTTAACCAGATTGTAGTCCAGTACTGTTTACATGCAGAAGGTGTTCAATAACTGCTGAATCAGTTCCCTTGTTTACATGCAATTTCTAACTCAATTGCAGTGGTGTCAGTCGGTAATCAAGTTATACCTGCCTGTACCACTGCATCAGCCACTGTGTTGTCCCCTTCCTGTGTATGCGTAAATGATCGAAATGGATCTAAACTGGATGTCCATGCTGAAAGAAACACCAGTTTCAGGCAATCAATTTCCAACCCAGTAGCCTGCTGGTGGTTGCACAAAAATCTCCCCCCCCCCAACCTCTACTCCCTCCATCCAGCGACGCCTAAGAAAAGGTTCCCTCTCCCGCCTCAAGGCACACCTTTGGTTATGCGACTGGGCCCCTGTTCAAAGAGCCAGATGCATAGACACTGCATTATCCTACTTCATTACCACCTTTAATGCGGCCTGTGACCTCTATGCCCCTTTGTGAAGCTCCACACCAAAATAAGAGATACGCTCTGGATCACTCAAGCCTTCCTCAATATGATGCATCTTCGTGATAATCTCTCACACAAATCCATTGACTCTCGACTTCCCCGTAATAGGCAACAATATAGAGAGAGGCCAGAAATGCCTGCATCTGGGTTATTCGACAGGCAAAGGCTGTCCATTACAAGTCCATTCTCACCACTACCTGAGGCTCTGGGCGTGACTTTTGGAAAAACATTACGGAACTTAATGGAAAAACCACTTCCACTCCTCCCACTCTACTGTCCTCAGCCGGATCTTCCACCCAAGACCCTTAGAAATAGCCAACATCCTTAACACCACTTTCTCTGACCTCAGTGAGGGTCTGTCCCCCAATTTATTCAACCCCCTCCATCTGATCCCCTAACCCTGCCTCCAACTATACCCCAGTTTCAACTTCGTGGAGTCTCCCCCACCCAAGCCTCTATCAAAATTTCTAAGCAAATCACGATATAGCAGTGACTCCCAGGACCTTAAGCTCCTTCGTCTCACTCTTGAGGAAGTCCTTCTCCCCCTAACCAATATTCTTAACAAATCCCTCTGCCTAGGCCAATTTCCATCCCCCTGAAAGCAAGCAGTCATAACCCCGATTCTTAAGAGCGGCAACAAAACCTCCCCCAATAACTACAGGCTCATATGTATATTGCCCCCCCTCTCCAAGGCCGACCAACTCCTGTTTTTCCTATCTGAACATGATCTCCTCTGCCATGAACAGCATGGCTTCTGCAGGGGACACAGTACCACCACCGCCCTCATCAAGTTTACTTCCTACATCCACCAAGTCTAGACCGTGGACTTATAGTTGGTTCCATCTACATTGACCTCTCAAAGGCCTTTGATACGGTCAACCATTCCCTCCTTCTTCACTGTCTACCTGCCTCGGACTCTCCCAGGATGCCATCTCCTGGTTCTCAGACTACCTCACAGGCAGGTCCAAATGTGTCAAAATCGAGCACACCCTATCTGACCTCCACCCCATCCTATCTGGTGTCCCTCAAGGCTCTATATTGGGGCCTCTCCTTTTTAGCACCTTCTTGAACTCACTGCCAAGGTCCTGCTCTGGTATACTTCTACCATATGCAGATGATGCTGTTATATTCTGCAGCCACCCTCACCCTCCCTCCCTTGAAGGTTCTCTCCAAGTGTATGTCTCGGAAGCGGAAGCCTGGTTTCGGGATCACAGACTCATACTCAATCACAAAAAACAAAACAAATCTATGATCTTTGCTTACCACCAGAATCCCCACTCTCGATCTACACTTGCCATTCATAACTCTTCAGGTGATACAGTAGAACAGGTTGAAACTTTCAAATACCTGGGCATCACCCTTGATGCATCCCTCTCCTTTCATAAACACGTCCGGCTCCTATCCACCACACTAAACACTAGACTTGGTCTCCTATATTGCCTCAAACATTATCTCCCCCCCCCCCCGAAGCTATCCGGGTTGCTGTGTCAGCCTATGTACTATCCGTTATGGATTATGGCATTGTTATATATGGTGGGGACGATCAAACTGCCCTTAGTCGTCTCAAGACCACCTTAAAAAAGGCCTGCCGTCTAGTCACAAACTGTGACAGACTTACCCATGCCTGTGTACTGTATCAACACTAAACTTTGACCTAAGGCTTAAATATCACACCTGCCTTTCGTCAAAGAAAGCCCACCTCAACCTTGCCCCACCAGGGCTTGTCCGCCTCATCCAACCTGCCCCAATTAACAGACCTATCAGAAGCTCTGCTAAGTTACTTGTGGCTGTCCCCCACTGTAGAACCTCCCTAGGCCAAAGAGCTTTCCAGTGTCAGGCCCTGAATTAGCTTAATGAGCTCACTATGCCAGTCCTACAGGAACTAAAACTGGAACCTTTCAAAAACGGTCTCAAAAACCTGCTTCTGGCCCAGTCCACTTGTGACTATCCCTCCCCAACTCCAACCCCTCCTGCTCTCTCCCCCCCGAGTCCCCACCTCCTCCCCCCCCACCTCTCTCCACATGGTCATACCTGGCCTATATGTCCCTCTCTACTCCTACATTCTCATATGTCTATAATTAACCCAATACTAGT
The DNA here is from genome assembly GCA_016271365.2 of Neoceratodus forsteri. Taxonomy (NCBI): domain Eukaryota; kingdom Metazoa; phylum Chordata; order Ceratodontiformes; family Ceratodontidae; genus Neoceratodus; species Neoceratodus forsteri. The sequence continues at coordinate 274,073,238 of JADMNL010000024.1, forward strand.
TTTTTGATAGCCACTGTATTTGCATCATTGCTTGTTAAATAATGACAATGGGTTTATCTCTACCCTACTGAAGTTTTTCTGCTAATCCTGAACTATATGCATGATTCCTATTGTACTCTCTGCTATGAAACTACTATGTACTTCTATGACGTGGAACCTTTGCAAAGGAGTCCTTGACTCAAAAGTGTAGTTCAGAAAACTGAAATAAATAAATAAATAAATAAAGCAACAACAAAAGTAGTGCACAAAAGAAATAGTACAAAGTCTCCATCCTGGTGGCACTGACGACTAAGGTGCCGGATGCCTTACCTTGTGCTGCGCCGGCAACCCGGGTTCGGGAACGATGTTGGGTCACCGGGGTGCCAGCATGGGGTGGGCAGTATTGAACAAAAGCTCTCCTCTCCCTAGAAGGGGGGGGTCACCCGCCCGTAGTCCCACCGTCACTTGATGGAGGTCTAGTGATAAGCGCAGCGGCAGAAAAGTGACCGGTAGGGTGGGGGATGTCCTGCAAGGTGTGCATGTGTGGCATCAAACGCGGCAAGGGCCACATCAAGGACATGCGGAGTGGACTAAAAGGGAATAAAGCCAAAAAGTACGTACAGAAAAAAAAAGAAATAGTGCAAAGCCACATGGCAGGTAAAAAAAACAATTCACAAGTACAGATGCACTTTTACCTGATTCAGCTTTGATGCAATAGACCTTGTTCTCCTAATTTACTTAGCTATATACAGTAACTTAATTACTGAGTAACAAATACTCCAGTGATTAAACACATTGCATGTAAACATAGTGTCACTTCTGGGGTTTGAACCTGGATCTCCAGCTTCATAGAACCACTAAGATAAACTTACCAAGTGCTTGCCCCCTCCGCCAAATAACATCACTACACACACACACACAAACACAAACACGCACATACGTATGTACGTAAGTGTGCATGCACGCAAACACACACACACACACACACTACTCTACTGTACATACAAATGCACACACTCAAATATAGCACTACCTACACAGACCCAAACACAGGATTACAGACACACACACACACACACACATATACAGCACCACATATGAAGAGCACACACACATATATAAGTATAAAGCAATTCTAAATAAATGTAAGTGTAATAATTATGCAATATACCACAAGACAGTGTGGGTGATGGAAGGATTTACCCTCGGCTGGTCACTGGCCACTGGCCGGGTGAGAAAAGCATACCAGGCTTGGGTAAATCCTACCATCACCCACACCCTCTTGTGGTATATTGCGATTATACAATGTAATAAAGTAGGAGACAGAAGTTTTCATTTTTTTATTTGAGTTTCACACGTCCCGGTTTCCTAAAAAAACAGTTTGGTGGCCGATGGCTTTGAAGTTTGGTACCAGTGACTGACTGGCAGTTCTTCCCATGGCATGATGGCAGGATTTACATGTTGTAGATTGTACCAGTCAGCCAGTCACAAGCCAGTAATTTTTAGCCCATTGTATAATGTAAAAAAACAATCGGGGTGAAAATGCATGTCTGAAAATAAATTAGCACTAGGAAACAGACCTACCAAAGTGCTCTTTGCCTACATAAACTCTGCTAAATCATAAAGATGTAGGCACAATCAATATCAGTGGGACTGAAATGAGTGATCCAGCTATCATAGTTAATCCCGTCAATTAATATTTTTCCCAATTTTAGTTCCGGGGGGACATCAAACACAACACACCAGCATATACCACAAGGAAATAACCAATTGGATCACCTCATCCTAAAGGAGGAAGAAATCTACAATTGGCTAACCCAACCTGACATCACCAATCAGTTGGACACTGTCATCTGAGATTCCTTAAGGAAATGGCTAGGGAACTCTCAGCCCAATTAAAACTAGGTGCTGCATTAGTGTGTGGGCTGAAACAAAAAGGCAATAATAAATGCATGCTGAAAATCCAAAATAGAGTTAGAACTGACGTTTCAACCATAGGTCTTGTTCAGGATTCTCTGAAAGCGAAAAAAAGCTAAGTTAGTGGAAAGATAAGAGAAAATAAGGAATATATATGTCAGGAAATGAAATGGAGAAACTAGAAGAAAAAATAATAATAGGCAAGGTAAAAATAGAAGCTGGAAAACAAAAAGGTGATGGTGGGAATGAAAAGGCATAGTGGGGTGAATGACCTGAGGATTCTCAAGTGGGAACTAATTAAAGGGACACTGTCAGCTTTTTCAGCTTTTTTTGGTACCTTGGAATCCTGCTGCTTCTTGCCTCCTGCATCGACATAGATAGCAGATCCGGTCACCCCATTCTGCTAAAACCTGAACTAAAGCTATTTGGGTGACAAAATTAAATTTCGTTGGTCTGAGTAATAACACTTCGCCACCCATTGGATCCAGTATGCATTCACAAATGTACATGGTGCTGGAGCACCCTACCCTTGTTTATGAGTGCCTTCATTTTTACAACAATTTGATGTTTTGTGTCCAAAAGAATAACACAGTCTTCAATGTGCTTGCTAGTATGATTTTCATGATGAAATGATTGGTATCCTTAGAAAAAATGTCCCTTTGAAAAGTTGCACTGTGACTCAGGGCATGCACATCAGTATCAACGCTGAAGCGCATGCCCAAAGTCACAACACAAGTTTTCAAATGGAAATTGTTTTCTAAAGATACCAATCGTTTCACCATAAAAAACATATTAGCAAACACAGTGAAGACTGTGTTATCCTATTTGGCATGAAAGTTCAAATTGTTGTAAAAAATGAAGTCGCTCATGGATGAGTGTATGGGCACTCTGGCACCATGTACACTTGTGTATGCGCTGGATCCATGGGCTGCAGTGTTATTGCTTGGTTCGACCAGAATTCTATTTTGCCACCCAAACTGCTTTGTTTCAGGTATTAGCAGAATGGGTAACTGCTATTTATAATGGTGCTGGAGGCAAGAAGGAGCAGGATCCCAAGGTACCAAAGAAACTTTGAAAAAGCTGACAGTGACCCTTTAACAGGGCACAGAAAGAAGGCTGAAATGTGACAAAGGTGGAGGTAGGAGGTAGGGACATTTCCATAGACCTTGATCCTCACAGAAAGGATACTCCCATCCAACAAAAACAATGAATACCACTGGTGTTTCCCTTCCATTCTAAGACCGTTTATCTTTAGAGGAGCAGAGAAACTTTCCTATTCTGAAGACTGACCCTAAAATCAAAGCTTCTTTTACAGAGCCACCAACTTCCTCCTACCACAGACCTCCCAACCTGCAGAATCTCCTGGTATGTAGCAGCCTCTATACTCCTAACAATTTCTTCCTACCAGGTAACACAACTTGCAACATAACTCACTGTTATTCCTGTATATTTCTAATGTCACTGAAATTCAAGATCCTACAAGTGCATTTTACATCAGTAAGGAGTTCTCATGCGTTTCTAGGAATGTAATATGCTGTATTCTTTACAAGAAGTGTTCAGCTGTCTGCATCAGAGAAACTAGCAGATGTCTCACTGACCGATTAAGGGAACATTACAATGCAGTCAAGAATGGAGAAACTGATGAATCCATTGTATCCCATTTTACCTCTGGGGATTATGTCAATTATCTCTGTCTGTGTCCTCCAACAGGGTTTCTGGGATGCTGGCCAAAGTAAAAAACAGAGAAAGTAAGCCTATCATCTGCCTAGGTTCCCAGTAGCCATCTGGTTTAAATGACATATTTATTTTCTACTAACATCTTTCAGCCACTACATGGTTTACCACTGTAGTCTGCCCTTTCTACTCTCAAACCCATCATATCTTTGCTTGCATGTCTGCATGATACATTTGCATGTTTGGATATGCCTACACACATTTCCAGTGTGTGTGTGTGTACTCACGTTGGCATTCCAGCTATGTGTGCATATTTATCTGCCACCTTTCAGCCTTCTTTGTTTGCCTTTTAATTAGTCCCCCCTTGAGGTCACCTCAGCTCATTCACTCCCACTATGCCTTTTAATACCCATCATCACCTTTTTGTTTTCCTGCTTCTATTCTGACCTTGTTTAGATCCTCCCCTATTTTCTTTCATCACATATATCCCTTATTTCTCCTTACCTCTCCACTAACTTTTTCTTTTATTGATAATTCCCGAAGAAGACCTATGGTCGAAACATCAATTCTAACTATTTTCAACATGCATTCAATATTTTATTTTTATTCAAATCAGGTGTTATCCCTCAGGACTGGAAAAGTGCAATATTGGTCCCCATACATAAGAAGGGACTAAATTAAAATGTAAAATTATAGATCTATAAGTTTCAAGTCATTGGTAAGCAAGATAACAAGGACTTTTGTAAAAGAACATGTGGACAACTAGATTTATAAATTAGGCATTGCAAATAATTATCAACATGGCTTAAAAAGAGGTAGGTCATACCTAACAAATTTACTCACCTCTTACTAAACAGTTAGTGACTTATTTGACAAAGGAGTTGTACACCTGTGAATATATTCTATCCAGATTTAAGTAAAGTTTTTGACATGGTGCCCCACAATGCTCTAAGAAATTCACATCAATAAAACTAAAAATGATGGTGGGGTTCAAGAATGCATGGGATAATCACAAAAGAATCATAGGATTTCAATCAATTGGCAAGCATTTAAACTAGCCAAGGGGGGAGGCACTGAAAAGGAGCAGGGAAATCCCAGCCTCCCCCCAGAAACAACAGTAATTAGTGAGGTAAACACCAAGGTAGAGAAGTCATTAGGGAGCAGGACAGAAGTAAATGTAAAAAAAGGCAAAGGCAGTAAGGACAGGAATGGGGCTAAAAGGGTTAAGGCCATCAAAAAGTGGAGGGTGATGAGTACCAATGCCCGTAGTCTGTGTAACAAGCTCCCTGAACTAGTGGCCTTGATGGAAGAGGGTTGCCTGGATATTGTGGCAGTCACAGAAACATGGTACACAGAGAACCATGACTGGGATGTCAACATACCAGGATACACAATCTACAGGAGGAACAGGGAGGGTAAAAGAGGAGGAGGAGTAGCTCTTATGTAAAGGAAGGGATCAAAGCAACAGAACTAAAGAGTAAACAGGGAGCGGATGAGACACTCTGGGTCACCCTGGAGACAGGAAATAGCACCACAATCCGCATGGGAGTTGTATACAGACCCCATCTCAGGGGGAGAGAATGGACAAGGAAATGATAGAAGGCTTCCTTAGAATGGCAGAAAAATGGGAGATATTGTTGATGGGGGACCTGAAAATGCCAGATGTTAACTGGAGCACCTTTGCTGCAGGCACATCCAAGAGCAGGGTCATTCTTGATGCCCTACAGGGGCATGCCTCAGACAGCTAGTATTGGAACCCACTCGGAGGGAGCAATCTTAGACCTGGTACTCTCAAATGGGGATGGAGAAAGAATCTCAGATTTAGAAGTGGGTAGCCATCTGGAACAAAGCGACCCAAACAGTGGTTCCACGATAAACACAGCCATACAATCAAGCACAAAAGCAAGAGTATTGGACTTTAGGAGGGCTGACTTTGGGAAAATGAGAGAGTACTTCAGAAAAGCACTAGCAAACAGGCAAGAAGGAGGGGTGGAGGAACAATGGGGAGTAATCAAAACAGCCATCACAGAGGCAACAAGCCTTTGTGTAAAGCAAGTCAACAAAACACAACGAAGGAAAAAACCGCTATGGTTCTCAAAAGAGGTGGCAGGGAAGGTTAAGGAGAAAAGGATAGCATTCAGGAAATATAAGGAAACACAAAAGGAGAAGGACAGAGAACTTTATCAGTTAAAGCAGAAAGAGACTGGGAAGGCAGTCAGAATAGCAAAGGCCCAAACCGAGGAAAGGATAGCCAACTCTGTTAAGAAGGGGGATTAGACCTGGTTCTCTCAAATGGAGATGAAGAGAGGATCACAGATGTAGAAGTGGGTAGCCATCTGGGAACTAGCGACCATTGAACAGTATGGTTCACAATAAACACAGCAATAGAGTCAAGCCATACAAAGGCAAAGGTACTGGACTTTAGGAGGGCTGACTTTGCCAAAATGGGTGAGTGCCTAAGGAATGCACTAGCAAATGGGCAGGAAGGAGAGGTGGAAGAACAATGGGAAATAACAAAAACTGCCATCACAGAGGTAACAAGCCTTTGTGTGAAGCAAATAAACAAAACTAAACGATGTAAGAAACCACTATGGTTCTCAAAGGAAGTGGCAATGAAGGTTCAAGAGAAAGAAAGATTTCAGGAAGTACAAGGAATCACAGAAGCAGCAGGACAGAGAACTGTATCAGTTAAAGCAAAAGGAAGCTGGGAAGGCAGTCAGAACAGCAAAGGCCCAAACCGGGAAAAGATAGACAACTCAGTTAAGAAGGGGATAAACCTTTATAGGTACATCAGGGAGTGAAGGAAGACCAAGGGAGGGATAGTGAGGCTTGAAGGGGGCAGAGGGTGACTGTGAAAAGGCAGAGATACTAAACAAATATTTTGCTCAGTATTTACAAAGGAAGAGGGGGAGGTACCTAAAACAAACAGTAGAAACACTCTGGATACAGAAGTTGATACCAGCCCATTTACAGAAGAAAGGGTTCTGAATGAACTCTTAAAACTGAAGGTGGACAAAGCAATGGGGCCTGATGGAATTCATCCCAGAATTCTAAAAGAACTAAGGGTAGAATTAGTGACATCACTGACTACCCTCTTTAACAAATCATGGGAGGATGGGGTGGTACCCGAGGACTGGAGGAGGGCAGATGTGATTCCCCTTCAGAAAAGTGGGAGCAAGGCAGAAGCAGGAAACTACAGACCTGTTAGTTTAACCTCAGTGATAGGGAAAATGATGGAATTACTTCTGAAGGAAAGAATTGCGAGTATCTAGAGGCCAGAGGGCACAGGACCCAAGGCAGCATGAATTCACAGCAGGAAGGTCATGCCAGACAAATCTGATAGATTTCTTTGACTGGGTGACCAAAGTAGTAGATCAGGAGGGCTGTGGACATGGCCTACCTAGACTTTTAGCAAGGCATTTGACACAGTCCCACACAAAGATTAATACACAAGTTAGCTAGCCTGGGAGTGGGTCCCAAGATGACAGCCTGGGTAAAAATTGGCTGGAGAATAGGACACAGAGTAATAGTAAATGGAGTTCACTCTGAAGAAAGGGGTTACTAGTGGGGTACCGCTGAGGTTTAGTATTAGGACGGTCCTCTTCAATGTCTTTATAAGCGACATTGCAGAGGGACTGGAAGGAAAGTATGTCTCTTTGCAGATGACACAAAGATCTGCAACAGAGTTGATGCACAAGGTGGGGTGGAAAGGATGAAAAGGACTTGGCAAGTTAGAGGAATGGTCAAATGTATGGCAGCTTAGATTCAATGCTAAGAAGTGCAGGTAATGCACCTGGGAAACAAAAACCCAGGGAAAGAGTACACAATGGGGACTGAGATACTAACAACAACAAAAATGGAAAGGGACCTGGGGGTAGTCATATCAGATTACCTAAAGGTGGGCAAGCAACGTGAGACGGCAGCAAGGAGGGCTGGGGGGATACTGGGATGCATAGGGAGAGGCATCACCAGTAGAAAACAGGAAGTTATTATCCCTCTGTACAGACAGCTGGTCAGACCTCATCTGGAGTACTGTGTGCAGTTCTGGAGACCCAGTCTTACGCAAAGACATAGACAGGATGGAAGCTGTCCAGAGGAGGGCAACTAAAATGGTGGTGAGTCTGCACCAGAAGACATATGAAGAGAGACTTAAGGAGCTTAATATGTATAGCCTCGAGGAAAGGAGGGAGAGGGGGACATGATAGAAACTTTCAGTACCTCAAGGACTCAACAAAGTCCAAGAGGGTAGCATCTTTCAAAAAAGAGGTGCAAGCATAGGGGGCACACCTGAAGATAGAGGGACGACCCAGAGGTAATTTAAGGAAGTATTTTTCAGAGAGGGTTGTGGATGCATGGAACGGCCTTCCAGAGGAGGTCGGAGTCAAAAAACAGTGGTGGAATTCAAGCATGCATGGGACAGTCATAGGCAATTCTAGGGGTGTGGGTAGGAAGAAGTAGGCTGCTGGTTAACTAGGATCTGCAGCTTATTCAGTAGGCAGGGAAATGAGCAGACTGGGTGGGCCAAGCGGTCCTTATCTGCCATCAAATTCTATGTTTCTATGTTTCTAAGACCTTTTATAGGTACATTAGGGAGTGAAGAAAGACCAAAGGAGGGATACTGAGGCTTAATAAAGGGGAGGGAATGGGGGTAGAGGGTGACTATGAAAAAGCAGGCATACTGAATGAATATTTCTGCTCAGTATTCACAAAGGAAGAGGAGGTGGAGGTACCTAAACCAAACAAGAGAAACACTCTTAAGACAGGGGTCAATACCAGTCCATTTACAGAAGAAAGGGTTCTGAAAGAACTAATAAAATTGAAGGTGGACAAAGCAATGGGGCCTGATGGTATTCACCCAAGAATTCTAAAAGGACTAAGGGTAGAACTAATGACACCGCTGACTACTCTCTTTAACAAATTATGGGAGGATGGGGTGGTACCTGAGGACTGGAGGAGGGCAGATGTGATTCCTCTTCACAAAAGTGGGAGCAGGACAGAGGCAGGAAACTACAGACCTGTTAGTTTGACTTCAGTGGTAGGTAAAATGATGGAATCACTTCTGAAGGAAAGAATTGTTGAGTACCTAGAGGCCAGTGGGGCACAGGACCCAAGGCAGCATGGATTCACGATGGGAAAGTCGTGTCAGACAAATCTAATAGATTTCTTTGACTGGGTGACCAAAGTAGTAGACCAGGGAGGGGCTGTGGACATGGCTAACCTAGATTTTAGCAAGGCATTTGATATAGTCCCACACAAAAGATTAATACACTAGTTAGCCAGCCTTGGAGTGGGTCCCAAGGTGGTAGCCCGGATAAAAAAATTGGCTAGACAACAGGACGCAAAGAGTAGTAGTAAATGGAGTCCACAGTGAAGAAAGGAGGGTTACTAGCAGGGTACCGCAAGGTTCAGTACTGGGACCGGTCCTTTTAATCCTTTATAAGTGACATTGCAGAGGAACTGGAAGGAAAAGTATGTCTCTTTGTAGATGATACAAAAATCTGCAACAGGGTTGATAGACCAGATGGAGTGGAAAGGATGAGAAGGGACTTGGCAAGGTTGGAGGAATGGTCAAATGTATGGCAGCTCAGATTCAATGCAAAGAAGTGCAAGGTAATGCACCTGGGAAACAAAAACCCAGGGCAAGAGTACACAATGGGGGGTGAGATACTGACAACAGTAAAAATGGAAAGGGACCTGGGGGTAATTATATCAGATGACCTAAAGGTGGGCAAGCAATGTGAGAAGGCAGTAAGGAAGGCTGGGGGGATACTGGGATGCATAGGAGAGGCATCAATAGTAGAAAACAGGAAGTTGTTATCCTCTGTACAGACAGTTGGTGAGACCCCATCTGGAGTACTGTGTGCAGTTCTGGAGACCCCATCTCCCAAAGACATAGACAGAGTGGAGGCTGTCCAGAGGAGGGCATCAAAATGGTGCAGGGTCTGCACCAGAAGACATACGAAGAAAGACTAAAGGAGCTTAATATGTCTACCCTTGAGAAAAGGAGGGAGAGGGGACATGATAGAAACTTTCAAGTACCTCAAGGGAATCAACAAAGTCCAAGAGGGTGGCATCTTTCCGAAAAAGAGATGTACAAGAACAAGGGGCACAATTTGAAGATAGAGGGGGGACGGCTCAGAGGTAATGTGAGGAAGTATTTTTTCACAGAGAGGGTTGTGGATGCATGGGACAGCCTCCCTAAGGAGGTCGTGGAGTCAAGAACAGTGGGGGAATTCAAGAATGCATGGGACAGACATAAGGCAGTCCTAGTGGGGGGTAAGGGGAAGTAAGCTGTTGGTTAATTAGGATCTGCAGCTTATCTGTTAGGTAGGAAAATGGGCAGACTAGGTGGGCCAAGCGGGTCCTTATCTGGCGTCACATTCTATGTTTCTATAGTTGGGGGGAGAAGAGCTGTAGATTGGGTGTGTCTGATGAAATAGTGTAGGTAGGAAGAAATGGGCAGACTGGGTGGGCTAAGTGGTTCTTATCTGCCATCAAATTATATGTTTCTATGTTCTAGGCATACCTAAAATTAATTTGAGTAATACTGCAGCTGGCTAAGCAGTAGGACACACAGACTGACAGTGTACAAGACACAAGACATTGTTGCATTAAGCTAATGTGACAAGTGGAGTCCTTCAGGCTTTATTTTGGGACCCAGCCTCTGAAATTTATATTTCAGATCTGCAGGAAGACATTAGGATCTGGGTCACAAATGTACTGATAATAGCAAACTCAGTGGCCTTGTAAGTGTGGAAGATAAAATGTGATTGCTACTGATGGACCTAAATAAAATATAACAAGCATTTGTCAATGCCGAATGTTTGCTTGCTGGCATTGGCAGTGTAGAAGTTACAGAGCTGCATAACAGAAATGGCAGTGAAGTATTGAACTGAAGCCAACCCCACCACCACCCTGCAGAGAGTGACAGGCATTGGGGTGTGCCTTTGGGTCATCAGGTATAACACCCATGCCATTTCACCACACCCTACCCTGCAGACACTGACAAGTGTCACGGTGTGCCTTGGGGTCTTTGGCCCTTATGCGTACCCCATTCCATCAGGAAATACAGTGAGATGGGTGAGGTATAGGAGAATGGGGTGAACTTTGGGGCCGAAGAGTCCAAGGCATACCTCGATACCTCTCACTGGCTGCAGGGTGTGGAATGGTATGAGCATTACAGGCAAGAATCCCAAGTCCACACCCCTGATGCCTGTCATTCTCTTACAGGGTGGGGTGTTATGGTTGAATACCCTAACACCTCAGGCATTCGTTGGTATTTTCACTCCAAATTTTAAACATGGTTTTTTTTTGTGACTCCCCACCTCATGAACAGTGGCAGATTAGTTTGTTAGCCGAAGTTGCGATGCTCAGCGACTACGGCATTTTAGCAACACAGGTGCAAAACACATTCCGAACAGGATGTGAAAAATGACAGCTATACTGTTCATGGGGAGGTGTAAAAAATGGCAATGTTGCAAATCTACAGTAAAAATTTTAAAAAACTGGTGAAGTCACGAGCGTGCATAGAAACTGTGCAACATACACCCGTAATGTAATTAGTTTGGGGATTTTTTTTACAGCAGATTGTCAGCACAGGCATTTTGGGACCTCCGATCATGAACAGTGTCACTGTGATTTTCTTTATATATAGTATAGTATAGTTTTGCCACGGTTTTATCTTGGCCGGGGGCTTTACCTAGTGTCAGTGTTTGTATTCTGCCAGGAATATTTCCCATTTACTCCTTAATTTAAAATGAGCATTTACAGCATTGGGTTCAAGTGTGACAGTTACATGGAGGAGGGAAGTGATGGTGAAGTGGCTTTTCCCGAAGCCTGACTGGAACAGAGAGAGGAAGCCTGAGGAGTTAAGACAGTCAGAAAGTCTTGAGAAGACAAGGGACTCCTGCAGTTTATTTATTTATTAAAAGATCGGAATTACAATCCTTTGAATCAGGGACTCACTTGCAAAGGCTCCTCATCAAGGAAGTACATATAGGGGAACAAGGACAATGCTCATATTACATTGGAGTGCAGAGGGTAACGCAACCCAGAGTCAAACATGGTACAAAATTTCATGCAAATTAAATAATTTCTGGCAGACACATTTCAAACATTATACAAGAGTTCATACTGTAGAACAGTTAGTTACCAGTAGTAACAGGTACAACGTCAGTAATAATTGAAATAGGGTAAAGAGGGGAGAAGTTGAGGGGGGGAGCAGGGGAAAGTAGATGAAATTGGTTTAGTACTAAGGGATGAAAGAGGGCATGTAGGCTAGAGGTCGGGTCGGGGCAGTCACAAGAGCTGGCAGAGAGGAAAAACCCTCTAAGTTTGAGTTTAAATGGGCCTAGATTCTTCTTGGCAGAGATGTCAGTGGGGAGTTAATTTAACCAGAGTGCACCTTGTGTCAGAAGGCGTGTTGCTCCAAGGAGGGGATAAGGGATATAGGCCTGTAATTGCTAGGAGTAGAGGGATCACCCCCTTTGTGAAGGGGTATCACCCTAGCAACTGTCCATGCCTGAGGTACATTACTAAGATAGAAGGAATGGTTCAGCAGGTGGGAGAGGAAAAGTGCTATAGCAGGGGCAGAGATCTGGAGAATGCAGGAGTCGAGGCCATCCAGGCTGGATTTGTGGGGATTGAGAGGGAGTAGGTCATTGAGAGTTTCATGCACAGTAGTAGGCTGGAAACAAATTCCTTCAGATGGGGAGGGCGGGGGAGGGACAATTGCTGGACTAGAGGGAAGGGCACAAGTAGTGAAAAAGGAATTGAGAATCGAGGCAATGGTGGAGGGTCCAAGACAGGCGAGCTGTCAACCATCAGGATGGGGGGAAGAGTGAGAGATGTATTAAAGAAGGAATGAAGAGGGAGTAAGGTTTTGTTTCACGGTCAGTTGGAAATATTGGGCTTTTGAGGCTCTTATTGCCTTAGTACAGGCATTTCTGAGGGACCAATAGAGGTGGTGAGTGGAGGGAGAGGGGAAGGTGGGGTATTTTACCCAGGCAGGATCAAAGGATTTACAAAGCTGAATGACATCAGCAGAGATCCAGGGGTGGTGGGAGTGTCTGACTCTGCATCTTTTGGGAGGGGCATGAGTATTCCATGCATTGTTTAGAAAGTAGCAGAAGACGGAGAGAGTAGAATCAGTATCAGGGGCAGAGTATACGAGGGACCAGTCAGAGGATGCAAGGTCATGGAGGAGGACCATGGTATTTAGCAACCTGAATAACCTCAGCCAATGGTATTTGGGAGGGATGTGGAGTATGCATAATTTACGGACGCAGTAGGTCATACTGTGGTCACTAAAGGAATTGGAAGAGGCAGCAGCTATGCGGTATGAATGGGAGAAGAGCAACCAGTCCAGAAGAGGGTGGTTTTGAACAGTGCGTTTGGCCTGGTGGGCTCACTGATTAGATGGTGGAAGTTCACAGATTCAATTTCTTTCAATGATGGGCTTAAGGGTGGGGGTGGGGGGCAGTTTAGAGTGAAGTCTCTGAAAACAATAAGCTCACCGGAGGAGGTAATGGAGACAAGGGAGGAGATGATTTTGACAATGATGAGGAAGAGATTTTTGGAGAGGCATATAATACAGCAACAAAGATGGAGAGGGAAGAGGGGAACTTAAGGTTAATTAGAAGGCACTCGTGCAAAGAAGGGATGGTGTCACACAGAGTGACAAAGCAGGATAGGTTTTGGTGAGCACTGATAGCTACGTTGACACCTCTTTTGCCACAGTCTTGGTGAAAGTGGTGGAAATCAGGGAGGGATAATCAGGAATCAGGAACTCTGGAGGAGAGCAGGTTTGTGTTATACAGAGAAGGTCTGGGGAGTATTGGGTGATCCAGACTTTTTAAGGGCATCTAGTTTAGGACATAGACTCCTAGTATTAAGGTGGTAGAGTCTAAGACCATTAGGTAAAGGGGAGAGGGGGAGGAAGGGCCAGGGTTTGGTTGAAATATACATGAGTGATCACTATTTCCAAATGGCTGAGTAACTATACAGTCTGTTATAATGTTCCCTGTGCTTAGGACTAGATTTCATATATTGGCACCACAAGTGGGCTGCTGTACATGTTGTTCTAAATTCATTCAACTACAAGCTGTAAGAAATTGGATGTTTTGTCCCATTAAAGCTGTCTTTTTTTGTGGGAATATGTTACAACACACCTTATGATCAACCAATTACAACAACTCTATGATGCATATCTTTTTTTTTTAAGAAAATATATTTATAAATTTTCATGTCATACATTATACACCATGTTACACAAAGAATAGCAAAACACAATTCCTGATATTACATGTACAGAAGGATATAATAAATAGAATAATAGATGGGTTGTGGGCATTAAGTAGCTATTCCATCAAGAGTTCTGGGACATGGGAACCTCCAGAGCAAAGCTCGAGAGGTCCCCATGTCCCCAGAACCTCTAGATGGAATTTCGCTTTGTAATGCCCACTAACCTATTTGTTATTTTTTTTTAACACATGGATCTGATTTTTTGTCAGTTTTTCAGTGGGCAGCAGGGTATAGTGCAAAGGTATTGTAGACAGTCCTATATTTTTGTTTTGTTAGAACATAGGATCAACCATATAATTCTATTTTTGAATTGATAAAAGAAAAAAATGGAAATGTTGAGGAGGAGGTGACACTCTCACTAAGCGAGAGATGGCCACAGTGTTTTTGATTTGTTCTGCCCGCCCATTATTACCAAAAGCGGCCAATCACAAGTCCTGCTCTGAATCTAAAAAGACGTTGTTGTTTGATTGACAGTTGTAGCTTAGCCTGGTGTAGGAGATTCCTGTGCTTGTGCTTTTCAATTTTAGTAGTCATAGTATTGTTCAGAGCTCTGAACAATAGTATTACTGAGCTCTGAATGATACTATTAACAGTCAGGATCGATGGTATTATCATGTGCAGCAGTGATATTACCAGGATTTTTTGTATGTTTGGGATGGGGGTGAGCACTGGATGGTGGTGCTTCTCAAAAATAGGTATATCCAAACAGTAATAATGAGAGCACTCACCTGCTGAATGAACCTAGTCCAAAGAATGAATTTTCACTGAAAGCGTTATTCCATTCAGTATTCATTATACTCCAAAGTAGCATGACAATACAGAATAGAAGTGGCCAGTACGCCACTGTCTTATGTTTCACTTACCCCCGTGAGCTTCATCAGAGACTGAGGAGTGTTTTGCAATGCAAGTGTTTTAAACACATTTACTCAGAACACAAGTGGTAATCACACTAATCACAGTGCATTATTATGTAAACCAATCAGTGGCTTGTGTCACACATTTCCAATCCATGAAAAGAAAAAGGATTGTTGCCTGTTTTGTGGCAACCAGTTTATACTAGTACATAGACTTTTTATTCTTTATTTCTTCTTCTCCGGGTTATGTCTTGCTTTTCACAGGTTACATTCATACAATAAATCCAACTCTTGTTATCCTATTGTTCTGAACACCTGTTATTGAAAAAACATAAAAATGTTGTAAAATGATATTTTATCAACATCGGATGTGTTTCAATGTTACATGATATCTTATTCATATATTGCTAAAAGTACTGACCTTCTGAAAATAAATAAAAGTGGGATTAAAGGGTATTAACTATCATATTTTAAGCCAACTTTTTTAAATTCATCTTTATTATCAAAACTTGGTACAGATAAATCTTCAGCAGTTGATTTCAATCGTACATTGTTACAGTGTAAAATCTAAGAAGCCATACAAAGATGAATAGCTGACATCCTCTCTCATACAACTCTTGACATATTCTATACTGGTATGCTGATATGCATTAGTTGAAAGTATCTGCTATTCTTCAGTTCTTTTACTCTGACACCTGGTGGACTGTATCTGGGTGAGTTAATCTGATGGGAATGACTTTTGGTGGTTTTTGGTCTATATCCTGTCCGGATTGAGGTTGTTCACTTCGGACCTCCTCTCCTTCCCATGGAGCCCCTTCCCTTTCAGGGTATGCACCCTTCCACAGTTGCCATTCTTGTCTATCTGTGGACCAAAACAGGTGTTTGAAGGTTCACCTTGTATATCAGCTCTTCCATGACCAATATGTCCTGGACTATGTCAATCCACAGATGGAGCTTAGGGGGATCTGGTTTGAGCCAGTTGCATGTGATGGCTTTTTTGAGCAGCTGCTAGTAAGATGTGTTAGAACCTCGCATCCCCTGGGGTGGCAGACCCAGGACCATATTAGGTAGTCCCATGGGTGATTCTAAAGTGAGCATGTCCTGGATTGCCACCTCTACCTTCTGCCAGAATGGGTGGAACAATGGACACGTCCAGAAAATGTGTGTGTGGTAGGCATTTTCATCCCCGCAGTTCCTCCAACATGTCTGGGGACAGTCTGGATCCCTTTCATTTTGCAGGACAGGAGTATAAAAGAAACGTAGCCTTACCTTCCATGCATATTCTTGCCAGAGGGGTGATAAAGAGGTTTTTGTGGCTTTTAGGAATATCCTTCCCCACTCGTCATCTGTTAATTCAAAGTTTCCTTCTTGTTGCCATTTCTCTTTAATAGGGGATAGGAAGGATTTATAAAGTTCCCTTAGGGCACCATATAGCACGGAGATGTGACCTTTCTGGACTTGTCAGGTTAAAATTTTCTTAAAAACTTCCAGCAAGGGGGCTGCCCTAGGTGGGTTTATGTCCATTTTTCAGGACCATTCAATATGGGTGTGCAGCTGTAAAACTCTTTAGTGGTCCGAGTTGCACAATACAAATGCAACTCAGACTGTCTTAAAGTCATGAACTATCCCTGCTGTCATTAGTTGGTCAGGCCAACGTAAGCCTTACCTGTCCCATCTATGAAATGTGAGGCCCATTTTAGATGGGGGGGAAGGAGTCCTCCCACGCAAACCACTGCAAGAGCCACATTGAAGTTTCTAACTTATATTTCCTCCAGACCCTGTGGACCACCCTTAGGTATCCCGGTCGTGGTTAAGGTTAGGTTTTCAATGCTGTGCTTAATCGAGTGGGTCATTACCTGTGCACCCAAGAGGAGAGTCCCCTCCTCCTCACCCAGTTCTATTTGTTTCCAGTTGGTTTGATAAGTTGGCTCTGACCATGGAAGAGTTGCTCCTGGGTGCACTGCCAAGTAGTAGTCCTCTAGGTCTAGGGGCAACGGCCCTTGTCTAGCCTGTGTGTCTGAAGGACCGTGTACCAAACTCCAGGTTTCTTAGCATCCCAGATATATTTATTTAGTGTTTGCCGCCAGGTTTGGAATTGGGTTTTGGAAATAGATTGGGAGGCACTGGAATAAATAGAGAATTTGGGTAGAATATTCATGGTTACCTATTGTATTCTAGAATACATGGAAAATTTAGTAGGGACCACCATTCTCTATCTAGTTGCATTTGCAAGGTCAGTGGGTTGAAGTTAGCTGTGAATAACTGATTTAAGTATTTTGTAATGGATGTTCCAAGGTATTTTATTTTAGGGCATTCCAATTGAGGGGAAGCACCGTGTATGTTCTGTGAGGGGTTATAGTATAGCACAGAACCTCAGTTTTGTTTTATTTAGCATGTATACTGCATGTTTTCCAAAATCCTCCAGAAGTGCCCAGACCGTGGGAATTGAGGTCTCTAGTTGGAAAAGGTATAGAAGGATGTCATCTGCATATCAGGAGATTTGTTTTGGACACAGTCCCCCACTACCTCTATCCCTTGCACCTGTGCTGCCCTTATGGCCTCAGCCAGTGGCTCAATGTATAGAGTAAAAAGGAGAGAGGACAAGGGGCAGCCCTGACAAGTGACCCTTTCCAATCAGAATCTGTTGGAGATACCTCTGTTAATCCTGACGTAGGCCTGGAGAGCTGAGTACAGTGCTTTGATGCTGTCTATGAATGGATGAGGGAAGCTAGATGTTCAAGAACTACAAAGAGAAAACTCCAGAAAATTTTATCACATGTTTTTTCTGCTTCCAAACTCATAAGACAGGTTAGTGTTCATGTCTTGTGTATGGTGTTAACAATATTAATTGCATGCCACACATTCTCTGGGACCTGCCTGCCGGAGATGAAGTCTGTCTGGTCTAGGTTTATGAGTTGGGGGAGTATGGTATTAAGCCTGGTGGTTATTATGGAAGTGAGTATTTTATAATCAACGTTTAGAAGGAATATGGGGCAACATGATCTGCACTCTGCAGGGTCTCTACCTGGTTTATGAAGGACTGATATTGAGACATAGTGCCACGATGGTGGCATGGAGTGTCCCTCTTCCCAAGTCTCTGCGTAAACCTCTTCCAGCAGGGTGACTGTTTCTTTTACAAAGGTCTTATAAAATTCTCTCCTAAACCCATCTGGCCCTGGGCACTTCCCTGATTTTAAGTTTGTAATGGTGGTCTAAATTTCTGTCTGTGAAATGGGGCTATAAGGGCTTTGCCTTGTTCCTGTGGTAAGTGGGGTAAAGTTAGAGATCTTAAATAGGCTAATTTTTCTTCTGTTGGGTTTTCAGAGGGGAGCTCAATAGAGTTCACTAAAATATATATAAAAGCCTCAGCAATTTGTTCCATCTTGTGGAGCACCGTATCCGTAATTGGGTGTTTGACTTTTATGATGGTGGCGCTTGAGGCCTGTTGTTTAGCCGGAAAGACAACATTTTTGCAGCCTTAGCCCCCCCCTCATAATATTTTTGTTTTAAATACTAGGGGGCTTTTTCTATTTCTGTCTTCTGTATTCTGTGTATTTTTTCTTTTACTTCTTTTATTTCTTTTTCTTTTGCCTTAGACCATTTTTGTTTCTGTTCATCTTCCAAGGTTTTTAGTTGGATGTAGAGGTCCTGTGATTGTTGTTGCCTCAATCTTTTTTTGTAAGCCCCTATAGATATCCGTTTGCCTCTCACCATCGTCTTAACGGTGACCCACAAGATTTGAGGAGCGACACCCAGTTTGGCGTTCTCCTCTAGGGTCTTTTTAATGGTAGCTTTGATCTCTGAGATCACCATTTTATCTCAGAGTAGGAGATGTTTAGTCTCAATGTGTGGTCTTTCTGGGTAGTTTCAGATCCACCTCAAGAAAAATCAGTTGGTGGTCTGAGAGAGTGGATGTTCCCACCCACATAGCTGAAAGGGAGGGCAGATCTTTTACATAAGCTATAAAAGTGTCTAGCCTTGAAAATATTTTAAATCTAGGGGAGAAACATGTGTAGTCCCTTGCATTAGGGTATTTACTCCTCCACACATCCACCAGACCCAATCTGGTAAGTAGCTGTGTGAAGGATCGGCTTTCCATCCATCAGGGTTTGGAATTTGGAATGTGATGTCCAGTCCTCTATCAAAGATCAAGTTCCAGTCCCCCCATTTTCAGTAGGTCTTTTGCTTTTTCAGCAACTTGTTGGATCAGGGAAGTGTAAAAGTTCAATGGGGAACCTGGGGGGATTTATACATTCACAAATGTGACTGTGGTGTTTTGAACCTGCCCCACTAGTATATTGAAGTCTGGTACCTCGGTCCACAAACACCTCCTCTTCCTCAAATGGAGGTTGGCTGACAACAGTATTGTGACCCCTCGCTTTCCTTCCTCTCTCCACACAGGCCTGGAATAGGTCTAGTATACCTTTGTTTTAAGTTTTTTTTTTGTGTAACAATTTTTATTTGCATTTCCAAACATGCGTAACAAAACAAACAGAAAAAAAAACAAGTAAAATATCATTTGTACCATAATCACTGGGCAATTAGATACAGGCAAATTCCATACCACAACACATAATCAATTATTTAGCCGATCCTTTTAGATTCAATAATAGGCTCAAAAGTCCAGTGATGCTAAATGCTGTCAAAGAAAAGACAAAGACAACAACAAAAAAAAGACATTTCCTTTAATTTCCTCCCTCCCCCAAAATAGTATTAGCAGCTAAAACTATTTACATAGATCCACATTTCATAATTCCTATGTATTGTGAAGTAATTAACAAGAGCTCTTATAGTTACCCAAATTCAGGGAGCAAAATCAACCAAAAGGCAGGTCATTGTCAGGAGGGGCGGTGCCCAGTGTAAGATGCCACTTGGCTAACTAACCAACAAAGCCTCAATCTCCCTCCTTCCCTACCATATTTCTTAACTTTGCAGAGAAATAGCCGAAAGGAGCGGATTCCAAATACCTCCGAAAAGCTCTACTCTTTCTTGAATCTGGTAGGCCCTTCTCTCCATAACCAATGCAGACATTACCAAGGCTTTCCATTGGGTGATGGTAGGATCTTGTGCGGAGATCCAAGTATTTAGAATGCATTGCCTCGCAATTGCTAAGGCCACTCTTACCCATTTTTTATGCAAGTTCCCATCTTCACCACCCCCGCATTCGATCCCAAATAGTATGTCTACCGGGTGCATAAATACCCTGCCTTACTTTCTCATTTATGAACCCCACCACCTCCTTCCAGAAGATCTGCAAGCGGGGCACTTCCAGAAACAGTGGAAGTATGTGCCTACCTCCTTATTACATCGAGCAAATTTCTGGAACCTCTGAGTGCTTTTATGAACCATAACCGGGGATAAAAGAGCCTATGGATAAACTTATAGGCCGCTTCTTATACTTGTTTGATAACAATAGTCCCATATGAGTCTCCACCATTAACTCCCAAATCGAGTCTGACAACTCCATCCCAAAGTCACTCTCCCACTTGATTTTCCTACTCAATTGTCCTCTATCAACCCCTCCCTTAAAATACGTACCACCACCCCTATTACCCCTTTAGGGTCACTACGGGCTTTACATATTACCCCTTCTAGGTTCAGCTGATGAATGGGCTGTGAACCTGGCCCCCCTAACTTACAGGCGAAATCCCTCGCCTGCAGGAACCTAAATGTGTGACTAACTGAGATCCCCCACCTTTTCCTTAACTCCCCAAAAGAGGGGAAATGCATGCCATTATATAAGTCCCGCACACACTGAATCCCTTTTTTCTCCCAAATCCGAAAGCCCTGATCCTCTAGCCCAGGTAAGAAAAGGGGGTTACCACTCTGTTTTAAGTTTTAAAACCTCTGGGGGACAGAAATGTGTCTCTTGCAAGAAAATGGCTTCACATTTCTGCGATTCTATGAATTTAAGTAGCCGTCTTCTCTTAATGGGACTGGTAATACCATTTATGTTGTACGAGAGTATTTTGCTACGGCTATAAGCCATTATGCCTGATTTACTGTTTGCACCTCTGATCTAGCTTTCTTATTTTCTGTAATATTCAATACAGAAGTATTTACTACTATAAACCAATAAATGTGCCCTAATGGATCAAGACCAAAAAAAAACTTCAAACCTGGTAACATTTATAAGAACAATAAATGTCAATAACCTTAACATAGAAATAGAGGTTGGCAGACATAAACTTCCAGCCTAAGCTGTTTGACCATAGCAACATCAAATATTGAACAGGTTAGAGTATTGCCCTATAACTCCAGTAAGGAACCCATGGTCCCTGGAATGTAGTTGGTGGTTGTTTGACTTCCACAGGTGAGCTGCAATTTATCAGCCAGCTCATGGGTCACCACCTCAGTGGTGAAAAAGCTCTTGCCCAGGACAGGCAGGAGCCAGAGAAATGTGTAGGAAAACAATCCAAAGCCTCTGGCAAGCCATCAGCTGCTTCTCGATGTTTGGTGGCCACTCTTTGTGACCCAAATCCCCAACCCATATGATTACAGTCACAATTTTCCTTGTGCTAATTTGGTATGCATACCTATCATTTGCAGCAATGCTGATACCTCAAATTAGTTGTGCAGAGAGGTTAAACATAGTTGATCTTACAGTTTAAGGAGGAGTATCAAGCCCAAATAGGGCTCACCAATGTCTCAACAGATCTCTGGGTGACTGGATACTCTCCTTACCTTTTTACCTGGAGGGCAGGAGAAAATAAGGCATTGCTTCTGAGAGTGTTCAGCACAGAGAAACACGATATGGAGCATGTGTGTCCCATAAGGCTTCATTCCCATATTACCCTTCTCCAAAGCACCTCCCATTGGACAGATGACTTTTTCCTTTTGGTTTCTAAACTTAAGTAGGTAGATTTATATTGTTGTAATTAGCATCATAGTAAGTAATAGTTAAGCAATGTGAACCCAGACATGTTATATTATTGGGTATCAGTTGAAAATGTTTAAACAATCAGGGCTGGTTAAAAGTTCTAGTTTGAAAGCCATCACCATGTCAAGTCCATGTATATTGGGCTGTTGTCCCGAGTCCAGTAACGGCTAGCGTGTAAGCTAGACCCTTGTTTCTTTTCTCTGTTTCTTCTGGGGGTCCTCCAGGTAGTTGTGGACCTTTAGAAAGTTCAGGCCACATCATTAGTTGTCCCTGGCCATTCTGTCCCATTATAGAGAAATTCCCGGATTGACCTCCTGCCCCCACCACCACCACCAGAACAGTTTCAGTAACCCCAGGATAGATTTATTTCTATAGTGTCCTAGAGTTATGTCCCAGGTGTGAAAATTGTGGAATGTACTTACATCCGGTGGGTCCATTGAGTAGGGGGTATCAAATGTCCCAGGCAGCCCCTGGTGATGGTCTCCGGGGATAAGGATGCTGGGTTGTAAAACAAAGATGAGGAAAACAGAGTCCCTCTTCCCTCTGGGGAGCAGAGCAAGAGGATAGGTTGTTTTCAAGTCTGGATTATTCCTTCACAGTTCAGGTCTCCATTTGCAGTGGCATGCTGCTGGTGGAAGGGTGAGCAGTTTCAGCAGGTTCTTGCAGGTTTGGGCGTCTCTTCGATTGTCACAGGGTCTCTGTATGTTCAGCATCACCAACAGGTCTGATCTGAGGGTAGTGTTTGGAGTCTTCTGGTTGGAGCCTTTCTGTGCAATGCCATTGCGGGCTACATTCAGGCTGATGCCAGCAAGTCCTGTTCCAAGCGTTCTTTGGCCAACGATGGTACTGAGAGACCCAGCCCGCCCAGGAATTGGGCAGCTTCCAGTAAGTCTGCAAATATTTTGGTTCCTTTGTCTGTATCTACCTTTAAATGAACAGGATATAGGATTTGTGCTCTAATATTCTTCGCCCTGAGTTGTTTAAGGATTGGCCATAGGGACTTTCTGTTTTCTTGGACCGTTGAGGTGTAATCGTTGTCAAAATTAATTCTTTGTGTTTGGTATCTTATCTCTCCCTGCTGCCAGACCCTGCTGAGCAGCTCTTCTTTAGTCGCATAGCCGGTTAGCTTCGCTGTGATGGATCTTGGCCTGGCCCCTGGTTACACAGATACACAGAAATGTGATGGCAGAGAAAGGCACCACGGCCCATCTAGTCTGCCCAACACCCTACCTCCCCCCTTCTGTTATGCTTCCACCCTCTTTCCCAACCCCTTAAATCTATTCCAAGCCCTCTTGAACCCTCCACCATTTCAGCTGCCACTACTCCTCCAGCAGCTTGTTCCAGGCCTCCACCACCCTCTCCATGAAAAACTGCCCCCTGACATTACCTCTGTATTGCCCACCTTCCAGTTTGAGGCTATGTCCCCTCGTGTTCACTCCCTTCTTCAATTTGAACAAGCTGTTACCCTCTACCTTATTTATTCCCTTCAGATACCTAAAGGTCTCAATCATGTCCCCCCTCTCCCTCCTAGTCTCCAGAAGGTACAAATTCAGCCCTCTCAATCTTCTCTCATAGGGTACATCTTGCATCCCTCGTACCATTTTGGTTGCCCTTCTCTGCACCCTCTCCATCAGCTCAATATCTCTTCGTAGGTGAGGCCTCCAGAACTGCACCCCATACTCCAGATGTGGCTAACCATGGTTCTGTATAATGGCATTAGCACCTCACTCTTCCTGCTATTAAAACCCTTCTAATGCAGGCCAACTTTCCATTTGCCTTTCCCACTGCCCTGCTACACTGACTGCCCACCTTAAGGTCACGTGATACCATAATCCCAGCCCTTTCTGTTTCCTTCTCCTTAATCACCAACCCCCAAGGAAGTTTCCTCCTATGCTTCCTCCCCAGGGCATCAGTGACACTTTGTGTATTAAACTTCAATTTCAGGTGTCAGACCACCTCTCCAGCCTCTCCAGGTCCCGCCTCATGGCTTGCACCTCACTTGGTGAATCCACCCTATTGCAGACCTATGTATCATCTATGAACAGGCACACCCATCCCTCCAGACCCTCCGCTAGGTCACTAACATAGATGTTAAAGAGTGCTGGTCCTAGCATTGACCCCTGTGGCAACCCACTGGTCACTGCCCGTTCCCTGAAATGTGTCCCATTTACCACCACTGTCTGACTCCTTCCCTTCAACCAATTTTCCACCCACCTGGTGATCCTATTGTCCACCCCTAGTCTGTCCAGCTTATGTACCATTCCACAATGCGGAATGGTGTCAAAGCCTTATTGAAATCCAGATAGGCCACATCCACTGCTCCTCCCCTGGTCCACTATCTGTGTCACCCATCGAAAAACTCTATCAGGTTAGTCTGACAGGACCTTCCTTGGTGAAGCCATGCTGCCTGTCATCCTGCATGACATTCATCTCCAAGTTCTATCAACCTGATCTTAAGTAGTGTTTCCATTACTTTCCCACCTGCAGGTAAGACTAATAGGACGGTAGTTTTGACCTCGTCTTTCTGCCCTCCCTTATGTAGTGCAACCACCTCTGCCCGCTTCCATTCCATTGGCACCACCCCTGTGACCAAGGACAAGTTAAACAGCCTCGCTAGATGCGACACCAATTCATCCTTCACCTCCTTGAGAACCCTTGGGTGTATTCCATCAGGCCCCATTGCCCTGTCTACCCAGCTCTTCCCTTACTCCTTCAGCAGTGAATTTTGCCACAGTCACCTGCTTGTGGCTGTCACCCTCCCCACCCCATCCTAGTCCCCTACCTTCCCTTTCCTCCATGAAGATTGAGGCAAAATAGCTGTTTAATGCCTCTGCTTTTCCAAAGTCCCCTTCCAGTATTGTTCCATTTTCCCCCCATTATCTTTCCAATCCCATGCTGTGCCCTCCTCCTTTCTCCAACGTACCTAAAGAAGGTTTTGTCCCTCTCCTTGCCAGCTTTGCTATCCTCCTCAGTGGCCTCTTATCTTTTGCCCAGCCTTTCTTTTTCCTGTAGATTTCCCTGTCCTCATCCTTTTGTGTCCTCCTGTACCTCTTGAATGCTCCAGTCTTCTCCTTGACCCCTAGCCCACCACTCTAGTGAACCATAGAGGTCTTTTCTATCTTCTATTCTTTCTTACCCTTCTATACATGAGTCCATGGCTTTAAATACCCTCTCTTGATGACTGCCCATAATTCTTCCACCCTTGTACATCCCTATCCTCAACATTTCTTACCCAACTACTTTCCTCATTCAATGAAAGTCAGTCTTTCTGAAGTCCATTACCTTGGTTCTTGTCTAACCCTCTCCTTCCCATTCTCACCCTGAACCTGACAGCCCTGTGGTTACTGGTGCCATGCTCTTCCCCCACCTCCACCTCCTCCACACTGTCCCCATTTGTGAGCACCACATCCAACAGGTTTACACCCCTAGTGGGCTCACTGACCCTTTGCTGCAGGAATATGCCCTGAAGAGCTTCTAAGATGCCCCTGCTCCTTGCGGAGATTGCTGTCTGGGCCTCCCAGTTGATGTCCGGAAGGTTTAAGTCCCCAACTAGCACAATGTCCTCTTTCCATGCCATCCTCGCTACTGACTCTACAAAGTGTCTATCCCCTTCCTCCCCCTGCATAGGAGGCCTACAGACTACTCCAACACGCAGGTTTTCCCCCCTGTCGCCTGTCTAGGGTGATACACATTATCTCTGTTTCCCCTGCTCATCCTGCCCTTCCATGGCCACAATCCCTTCCCTGATATATATAATGCCACCCCCCCCCCGATCTTTCCTAAACAAACGATACCCTGGGATCACTGTCTCCCAGGTGTAGTGCTCATTCCACCAAGTCTCACTCACTGCTACAATGTCTAGGTTCTCCTCCATCATGGTGGCCTCCAGTTCTCCCATTTTGCTCCCCAGGCTCCTGGCATTTGCAACCAAAGCCCTCCAACATGTAGCCCCATCCCATCCCTCCCTGCTGCTAAGTGTTCCCTTGATGAGTGTTGTGACTTGAGGGGGAGGCTGATAGCCTCTCTGTTCTGCCTCATGTAAGGATGGCCCTGTCCTTAGCCACCCCCTCTCATTTAGTTTAAATTGAACTTCCTTGCCATGAAGTCCCCCAATTTACTTTTAGTGCAGCTGCCCCTGAAGAGCTCAGGTACAGCCTGTCTTGGGCATACAGCCTCCTCCTCCCATGTAGAGCCCAGTCACCTATCCAGCCAAACCCCATCCGACTGCTCCAACCTTGTAGCCAATTGTTGAATGCCCTTATCTTCTCCTTTCTGAGTGTGCTCGCTCTTGGTACTGACAACACTTCAGAGAAGGAAGTGGAAGGAAAACAGTGTTGCTCTACAGAACCTAGCAAGTTCCTCGAACTCTGCCTGTACCTACATCCGACTGTTCTCTTCAGTCATTTGTGCCAGGTGAAACACCAGATGTGTCCTTCTTCCTGCTGCTTATCCCAGGATGAAATATGATGCCTCACTCCAGCACCGCTATCCCTGGCATGCACTGTACCCATACTGCATTGTTTTCTGCTCCTTCCTTGCCCATTTTAGCCTCTTAATTATTGAGTCTCCCAAGAGTGCCACTCTACTGCCCCTGCTTCCTGAGTGTCCTTTTGGCCTCTAGCTTTGTGTCAGAGGGTTTGGCTCCCTTTGACTCCTCCTCATGTTCCATCCTGTCTTGGTTTCTGCCCCTGCTCATCTTTGGTTCCCATCACCTAGCCTATACTGATTTTACCCACACCCAGCATCTGTACCTCTTCACCTCTCCCTTTGCCTTTCATCAGCCTCCCTCCTGTACCTCTTCATCTCTTGTACTTCTGCCTGGCTTTCTTCATCCCTGCAGACCCCTCCTGCATCACTGCTTGAGCATGATCCAATTTCACCTGACCCCCCCCCAAATGTTCCTGGCCTTCCCTCATCTGCATCACTGTGTGAGACTGTGCCAACTGTGCTTGATACCCCTCCAACTGTTCCTGTCCTGCCCATCTTTGCAGAAGGTTTGAGCACCGTACCGTACTTGGGGAAGTCTTCCTCCTTACCACCTGCCCTGTTTGCATATTTCTCCTCTCCTGCACCCTGCCCCGCTACGCCCCAGCCTCCTACTACAGCTTCTACCCTGCAGGGTTTCTCCAGTTCATTTTTCAGCCTCCCAAGAGCTCAACTCCAGCTCTTCCAGTGCCTTCCTGCCCCTTTTCATGTCTCAGTTCCCTAGTGCCACCTTTGGTGTGTCCCTACTGTGCCCATCCCCCTCCACCCCTTCTCCTGCAATGAAATGTGCCTACCCTCCTCCCTCCTTCCACTGCACCTGAGATCTTCCCCATGTTCCCCAACTGCTCTGCACCCCCTTCTCTGATGGTCCCTGATGGACCCCTTCCTCTCCAATGTCCTTGACTAGAATACCTAGGAGGGCAAAACTATTTGTTACTTCCACCCTCTGGTCCATTTCACCTATGCCTGCATTGTCCTTCATACTGGGCATCCGTCTGCCTTTTCCTGAGCCTACTGTCGTCTGTTTCTCCTGATCCCTGACTGACCCCTTTTGTCTAGCTACAGGCACCATTTTTGTGCCTCTAGACTTCCTGCTGTCAGTTCCCACTGACCCCTTTCCTCCTGTCTCAGACGTCCCTTTCCCAAATCTGGACTTGCTGTTGTCTGTTACCATCTCTGGTCTATCCCCTCTGGATCCCCTTCCATCCTCTCCCTCCCAAGCCCTTGACTTCCGGAACAGTGTATCTGATCCTCCAGTGAATCCACTCAGCCCTTCCCACTCCTTCCTTGACTTATACCGTCCCTGTCTCTCTACTCCCTTTTCTCAGCTCCCCCCATTTATCCCCCACCTTAGCCCCGCCACTTCCTCTCTCTCAGCTGAGTGAGCTGCTTACACATCATACAACTCCCCATCTGCCAAGCCCAATTTAGGATCATAGCCATTCCACAGCCACTGCACCCCACCACCCTGCCAAAGATCCCCCTTCCTAGGTCGCACTTCCTCTGTCTGCCTACCATTTCTTCCGTGATACTTAGATACAGTCCTAAAATCATCCTTATGTTTTTTTTGGGGGGACCCGACCTATGTTCCCCTGAGTTGTACATGCGCCCACACAGCAGTCAGAAATAACCTGCACCGTTTCAGTAGTAGCACAGAAAGCAGCTGACAGGATCCTCATGTTCATGAAGTGGTGACAACAGTCATCACTCAGATTTAAGACTCAGACAGCAAGACATGAAAGTGAATGGGAAAGAAACATTGTATGCCCACCCCGAGCCTCAACCCATTAACTTTAACAAGCCAGCAGTTAACAAAGCAGACATCTCGCGCTCTCGCTCACTTATAGAACAAAGGAACCGACTGGCAAAATTCCAACCAATCAGCTTTGCAGTTACAGCTATGTTTTCGGCTTGATACTTTTCAGTAAGACAGTACTTGATAATGACCAGTATTCCCTGCTGTTCACAGAAATGGCATGTTTTATTTGTTTGGTAGATGCCCCCAACAAAGCAATGCGAGAGATTCTCTGACATAGGTGTATATTATATTATTTCAGTTTTAAAGTTGCACAACTTCAGTAATCTGCCTCCTCCCAAGCAGTGTCTCACATATAAAATGTGTTTATAATGGATTTAAAGCCTCACCGTTGAAAGTGTTCATTTTTTTTTCAGTACAAGAAAATGGGAAAACTATAGTTTTTGTTTACAATAAAAGCATCAAAGCAACCTACTGTCTGTTTCTGTATCATTTTTTATGTATTTGTTGGGGGCTGGGATGGGTATAACCTTCTCAATTAGCAGACTGAGACACTAACTGTACATATGTCTAGAGAGGTGAGATTGCGCTTCTCTTTAAAATGGGGTCCCACATTATATACACATTTGAGATTCAATGAATCAGTGCTTGTAAAAGGTTGCCCATGTTGGCTACATGGTGATAATAATTTAAAGTGGACAGCAAGAAATAGCAGCGTGAAAAATGTCCTTTCATTTAATTTCATAAATTCAGACTACGGCTTAGTATGGATCTGGAACAG
This sequence comes from Neoceratodus forsteri, assembly GCA_016271365.2. NCBI lineage: Eukaryota > Metazoa > Chordata > Ceratodontiformes > Ceratodontidae > Neoceratodus > Neoceratodus forsteri. Next base: position 274,101,866 of record JADMNL010000024.1, read on the forward strand.
AAGAGAAATACGGTCTCCTAAATGCATCTCCTCTCATATCACACTGACTCCTCACTACATTGCAAAATACATTTCAAACCCCACTGAGCTTGACAATACCCAGCATAGTCATTGTAAACCATACCTCGGTAAATGATATCACATACAATTTGCATGCATCCATCAAATATCCCATTGCTAAGTACTGCTTTAAAAGCTGTCCAACCTGAATCCCACATTGCCATAACAGTATTAAATGATGCATTTTGGAGTTGGCAGAGTTGTCTAAGATGTTTCAGAAAAGTGGTCTAACAACAGTTGAAGCTGTACAGATTGCTGGGCAAAAATAAAAGATCAAAGCCAGTACCTGGGTGAAACTGTCTATTGGAGCCAACCAGTAAACTGTTTTTGACTAATTGCACAACTGAAGTAAGTCAACAGCAATTTTGCAATTCATTGGCCTGTTATGTGACCATCTGACAGCCAATTTCCTGCAGGTGAACTTTCTGACTGATCTGCCTTTGATTTTGCAGCAATGCCACATTGCAGCTTTGAGTTTGGCTTATCAAATATTGAAAGACTGTACAGCAAATATCAGCACTATTTATTTTCATCAGTGAACCAGGCAGAAATTGTTAGCCAGTACAGTGACTTTAGATTTATAGTTGCTGAAAAAATAAAGGAGGATCATTAAAATCATTTACTAGCATGATCCACTTTGCTTTGACTAACGTGAGTACAGCATGGTGGCTAAATTTATTGATGTATGTGCTACACTCCAAGCTAAACATGAAGCTATCATGTACAGGTTCCTACACGGTCTTATCCTTCCCAGAAAAGATTCTCCATAGGGAGGTGCAGAGGAGAAGGATACAATAGCACAGAGAAAAATCTTGGGAGTGATAGGATCATGTCATTGAAGCAGAGAAGTATGGCTGAGTAGGACCATAACTATCTTTGGGTGGAAGGTTTCACTCAAGGATTCTCATAGGAATGTTAGGAAGATTTGTTGCTGTTCTTGAAAGAGCATTAGGATTTTATATCTTCAGAAACATGGTGGAGTCCATAAAGTTATATGGAAGCCTGAGCCCACAACATGGAGTGAAATCACGTTTAAAAATCCTCATACAGCCTAGCAGCTTCTTTCTCTGACCAACAAGCTGGACTGTTTAGGAATACATTTAGTTAACACTTTAGATTTGGGCGAAGTCTTTTCCGGGTTGACACAGACTAAGGATTGTCCAGAATCAATCTTAGAGGCAGATAACCCCCTGATTGACTTTGGAAACCTAATTGACCCTAATACCTACTCGCCGCTGACAGTTATTGATTCAGCCTGACAAATGCAGTCTGTAGATAATATCACACAAATGAACTCTGAATGCCAGCTAGATTTGGATAAGGGAGATGAGGATCAAGATGTGGATGCCCCTTCTATACTTTCATGGAATATTGAGGGCATCCATCTTAAAATAATTGACCCTGAAGTAATATTTCTGGATAATTTTGATATTATTGGACTGCAAGAAACATAGTGTACAGAAAATGTAACTCTCAAAATGGCTGGATATTCTGTCTCTACTCTGCCAGCAACTAAAGATAAAAGTTTGGAAGGTTTAAAAGGTATTTCCTTTTATCAAAACTTTGCTAAATTTTCAGATCACTAACATTTTATTAAGTCAGAGGGTATTTGGGCTCTAATGATTAGCAAGGAACAAGAAGATCATTCTCTGCAATATATACTTTCCCCTTGCAACAGAGCTACTGATCCCACTGATCTTTTCATAAAGGATCTGAAAATGGCACTTGCTGAATTGTTAGATAAGAGTATATCTTGTCCTATAATTATTTGGGGAGACTTTAATGCCAGAATTCCTTCCCGTTTCTTGGAAGATGTATATTCAGATATGATCCATATAATATCTATAATTAATCCAAATACCTTATATACTAGGACTGCTCAGGATCTAAAATCTAACCTCAGAGGTAGGGAATCGCTAGTGGACTTGGCCAGTAGGAATTTCCATATTTTAAATGGGAGAACTCAGAGATATCTAGTTGGATCCTTAACATATAGAGGACCACTGGCTCTTCAACCCCTTATCAGGTTTGGACCAATTTGAAAGCAGTGAAGCTGATCCAAAGGTTAGAGGTCATAGATAGATTGGAATCATCTGTGCTATTGTAATTAACATCAAATGCCCTTTGGGACTTTAAGGGTGAGTGTACAACGGAAGAGAGTCTGGAGTCATAAACAAGAGAAAGATTAGATGGGGCTGATTCATCAAGCTAGTTTCAAAGAAATTCTTAGTACAAGAGTCTTAGGTGATATTCACGAGTTGGTCCTGGACAAAGTAAGGCATTTAATATTTTGGAGAATTGAAAACAATTATTCTTTACTTGGACCTAGATGTAAAACAACGTATCATCCTAGGTCCCTTATAAAAGTCTTGGTTTAATTCGGTATGCCTACAGGCAAAGAAAGAGTTTGAAGGAAAACTGAGATAGCATAAGAAGAAATAAATAAGTCTGTAGCAGATTTTAATTGCTAAAGACTGAAAGAGAAAATATAGGTAAATTCTGAATGAGAGAGACATAAACATACTCAGGGACTTTGAGAAAAACTGAGACAGGCTGTTTTGGGTAGGGATGGAAGGAGATTTGGGAATATTGTTGCCCAGGGATATAACAGATATGCCAATAGGATTGAAGCCTATATTACACCTGAAGTTTGGGCATCTCATTTCTCCAAGCTCTATTATTCTCATAAAGAGCAGGAGACACCTGGCCGCTTCAAAATACCGGAGGATGAAATTTTCCAAGACCTATCTTGATCACAGAGGATGAAATCCAGATGGCACTGATTGGGCTGAAGGCAAAACAAGCTAGGGCCAGATGGGTCCTAGGTGATCTCTATAAGGTTTTTCCCAACTGGTGGATTCATTTTTCTTCTTTGCTGTTTAATGGCCTGGTTCAGGGTACTCTTGCCCTGCTAGTTGGGCCAGGTAGTGTTATCTTCCCAATTTTTAAAAAGAGGATTCAAATGACCCAAGGATGTATAGGCCTATTAGTTTGATAGATGTTTCACAGAAGATTTTCTCTAGGATAATTTTGCTGTCATGGGTCGAGGAGAATGCAGTACTGAATGAGGCACAGAACGGTTTCTAAAAGGACTGTTCTACAGTACTACACTGTTATGTGCTTCAGCACCTGATCTGGAAGTATACTAAAGTGAGAAAAAACAGATTATATTGCTGTTTTGTGGACTTCTCCTTGGCTTTTGACAGCATTAGTAGAAAATCCTTTATGCTACATTAAGGGATCTGAAGTTGGAGGCCTCACTTCTTGATGTTATTATTAGACTGTATGAAAATATGTGGGCAAGGGTCCAGTATAATTAGTATGGTCATCTAACTGATAGATTTGAGACAAACATGGGGGTCAGACAGGGGTGTATTTTGGCTCCCCACTCTTTTTAACATTTATATTAATAAAGCCTTGGATCGGCTTGGTAACCCAGATTTTCATGCTCCAAAAATTAATGATCAAATGTTTAGCATATGCAGATGATTTAGTCTTGCTCTTTACTTCAGTCCTAGGTCTTAAAAGAAAATTGGCTCACTTTGAATCTCTCTGTTCTCAAAGGAAACTAAAAGTTAATCTCGGCAAGACCAACATTATAGTTTTTGGCTCTCAAACCAAGAATATGGTAGGCTTTAGGTTAAACGGTAACCATATAGACACTGTTAAGTGTTATGACTATTTAGTTGTCCATTTTGCCTATAGCCTATCTTGGACCAAACATTTGGAGGCTATTCTATTTAAAATGGGATCTTCGGTAAATGCCCTAAAAATATTTAACAGCAAGATGGGGAAGTCATCGGTCAGAGGGGTATTAAGAGTTGTTAATGCCAAAATAAGAATGAGCATGTTATACACCTCCTGAAATCTGAGGTTATACTAAGATTAGAGAATTAGAAATAATTCTGAATAAACACTATAGATACATCTTAATGTTGCCAAATGGAACTTCAAACTGTATTCTTGCCTTGGAGTTAGGACAACGTTCCTTGACTTCTCTCACCTGTGAATGACAGATTCTCTTTCTGTTGAAACTTTCTTTTGCCCCAACAAAGATATCCCAGAATGTGTGTAGAAGAAGCCATCACATTGGCCAGCATGGGATATGTACATCCCTTTATTCACCTTATTAAGGAAACAATAATGCTGGCCGGATTGGGCTACCTTTTATATAAAATTTACATGAGACCACTTGAGAAGATTAGGCAGGATGTCAAATTAAGGCTTATTGATTTAGACATAAAATCGTGTTACGTTCAACTCTCCAAGCTTAAGCTATATGGGTTTTACAGAAAAAGTAGATTTCATGGGGGATATGAGCCATATCTCTCTTTTTAACCTTGTCCTAAACAAAGGAGAATCTATACAAGATTCAGAACTGAAAACTGTAATGCTCAATGCATTCATTTCAGACAAAAAAGAGAGGGGGTACTTTCTTCATACTGTAAATGTGGAGTGGGGATGATCTCAAACAATTGGTACTCCTTGTATCCTAGGTACGAATCAACTAGGAAAAAATTGCTGGGTGGATTGTTAGGTGATCTCAGTCTCCCCCGGAGGATCTTTTGGAATATTTGTTTACTATGAAAGAGAAAAACATGGTAGAGATCTTTGTAATATTTCTAATTTCAGCTCATTTGTAAAGTTTACTAGGAGGACTTGAAGTCCTGTGGAGTTTTTTTTATGTGAAAAGGTACTCAATGGACACTGTTACATTGAATTGTACTGTAAAGATATTTAAGTTCCTTGTTGATTTATGTATTGTCTATTTATATTTACTATGTATTTTGTTCTGATTTAAGTATATTGTAACTGCTTTATGCTGAACAATAAATTGTACTACTACTACTACTACTACTAAATTCCAAGCTTCTAGTGCTAACTGTGAAAGAGGCTTCAGCCTCATGAACTGCATTAAGAACAAAGAAACCGTCTGAAAGAAAACCATTTAGATATGCTGATGCAAACAAAATTGTTTTTAGCATCTGGTGGAAAAATGGATCTTAATATAATATACATTCACCAGAAGAAGGGGAAAGACAGGAGAGAAAAACAGTAAATGTTGATTTCTTAGCAATGCATCATCAGCAGCCCCCCCTTTTAGATGCATGCAAGACTCTTTAACATGTACATAGTTTGCACGTTTCCAGTTCTTACTGTTAGGGTGCACAATGCACATCCAAGCTTCGGACTGTGTCAGAATGTATATTTATACTTTGCATTAAGTATTTGAGTGTTTGGTTATGTTTTCTACTGTTTATTGGCAATAAAACATATCACTTGTTTGGGCCACCCAATTTGCGTACATTAATCAATTTTTTTGCACAAAGTGTCACACACACATATCAGTCGCCCACCCACAGAGACTAGAAATTAGAGGGAACATTGCCCCCAACCCTCATCCCCTCCTCAGCCCCAACCCACAGTCAAGACATGTTCACTAAAAATACCACCAACAGCTTAATCTGGTTCAAGGTCAGTTGGCATTCATCTGTATCCCCCTTCCCTGGGTCATGCCTGAAAATAGGCAGGATTTGTCTAGTGCACTTACCTGGTCAACAAAAGCTAAATAAATAAATAAAGACTTTTTAGAAATAATAAAGCATGTGCAAACTATAGGCATCGAGAATGAATAACCATAGCCACCACGTTCAAGTCCAAATCTTCAGCACCTCCAGCATCAGTAGTCCAAGACCAAGTTCCCAGCACCTCCAGTGTCAGTAGTCTTGACCCAGTTCATTTCACCTCAATTTCAGCTCTTTTGTGAAGGATTTCTTAGTGTCTGTGTCAATTTCCCATATCCACTGAGGTTGAAGTCCAAGTCCCCTGTGGAGAAATGCAGGACCTAGTTCCTTTGCTGCAAACCAGCTCCTCGCAGTGATTTCCTTAGCTCAGGATGCTCCTTGCTCCCACTTTTAGTCCTTCTATTGGTCTGGCTGGCTATTTTTAAAGCCTATTGCCTTGGCACCTCTCTCCCTGATTAGCCTGAATCTACACCACTGTCTGCGGTTGGCCGGCCGGCCCTGCTTCAGTCACCAGACTGCCACCTGTGCCCCTTGCTAGTTCAGCTCCAAACAGCTCAGCTCTCCTTCCTCTGATCACCAACCTCGAGCCCGCTGCCGACTGTAGCCACAGCTCCACACAGCTCTCCACTCTCCTTTCTCTGGTCACCGACAGTGACCCACTCCCCCGCTGCTGACACAGCTACAAACACAGGAATGCACAGTCCAATTGCTTTCTGTGCCACCTGGGCTATTGGCACAACTTATGACAGAGGTAACCCAGGGTCACAGCTAGGCAGGGATTGACAAGAGGCTCTGGCTATGCAAGACCTTGCAGACATGCACTCCACAGCCCATTACATTGATAGCCTGGGGCTCACTTACTCAAGTACAAGTGCAGGATGTGAAATTCTTTTGTCCTTGTGCTTCCTTTGTTATTTAAGGAGGTTGTTTAAAATCCCACAAATAGATCCCTTAGGAGCAAGCCAGACGAAAATGTGGATTCGAGCAGGACCCAGTCACTGGAGTTTGTCAGATCTAGTTGCTTGACTTCTGTTTTGCTTGGGATAGCTTCCAAAAAGTTGATTTTAAACTGAAAATGCAAATACCTTGTGGTGATGCTTTGCAGAAATCCAGTCCAGGAGACCTTCACAGATGTAGTGTGCAAGAATGGTGTAGTTACTCCAAGCCAAAAATCTTGTAAATCCCCAAACATTAAGCTACAGACACAGACAAACAAAAAACAGCCACCCACACAGACCCAGGAGGTGGAGCACCCATTCTAAAATACTGCTTTCATAGCGACTTTTCCTTTACTTCAAGGGCTCATCCGGGATTTGAACCCGGGACCTCTTACACCCAGAATGAGAATCATACCCCTAGACCAACGAGCCGCTGGCCCCTAGACCAACAAGCCACTGGTTCACGAGGTTTTGAGCCCAACGGCCAATGTGCTTGGTCCATGGCAAGGTCCATGTCCTCAGAGAGCTTCAAGGTCTCTCTCAACAATGTTTGCAGGAAATAGATCATACTGGCAGCTTTGTTCTTGGCACCCTCTGAAATTCCATAAACTCTAATGTTTTGCCACCGGCTGCGGCCTTCCAGATCATCCAGGCAGTGGGTAAGCTCACAGTCTCTGGCTAGAAGATAAAGGAGAAGGTGGTCTTGTCTGTCTGTCTGTTCCATGACCTTTGTAAGGTACACTTTGATCTGGTTCATTCTATGTTCAATGTTACTAAAGTCAGGACAGAGCTCTGTTAGAGATTGATCTATTTTGGAGACCGCCTTTGCAGTTTGAATGATCATGGCTGCTAAGTCTGTTGATCGTCTCTGACGGTTGGTGTGGTCACAATGTGGCCCTCTGTTTCTTCTGTCTCCAATGTCGATCAATGTTTTTCTTGGGATTGCAGCTCTTTAAGTTTTTGTGCTGGCATGTTCATATTCCTGGATGGCAAAGCCTTTGACCTACTGTTTTTAGCCGGGGAGTTCATGCCCTAGTATTCGGTTTTAAAAGATTTTGGGTCAACGGGTGAGCAGAGTGGCCATTAGCTAGCTGACATCACCAGAAGTCCTTAAGCCAACTTTTAATTCAAGTTTCAAGAGGCCATTTTTCATGTAATGACAAGGAAAGGGGGGGGAGTAAAGAAAAGTGAAGGGCAGAACAGTGCAAAAAACAGAAGAAAGGGTATACAGTTGGGTGAATTAGCCCATAGTTCTACTTTTTTCTTACGTAAGAAATGTTTTATTTAGTTTTGTTATTGAGACCAGGACACCTCGTGGCTCCCAACTTATATATCCATCTTTGTTCCTTTTCGTACAGAACAGGCTCTAAGTCACCACCTCTCAAATTTTGTGGCACAGATTCTATTCCAAATGCTTTCAACTTGTGGTTCCTGCTACCCTGGGACTGTTTTATGTGTAAGGCCATGGCATATTCAGAATTTGATTTTTAATCGCCAGTATATGCTCATTGAGCCTTAACCTCAATTTGCGCTTAGTCCTGCCTACAAAGAACTTCCCACAGGTGCATTTGAGCATATATACCTCTGCTTCAGTCTGGCAATTTATTCTGCCAATAATTTCCTCAGTGGTACCTGTGCATGGATTAGTGAAAGTGGTGGTGTGTTCCATAATACAGCAGGCGATGCAGAAGCCACAAGGTTTGGATCTCCACCTCTTTCTATCCTTTCTTGGTTGAAATTTGGGCTGGTAACTCTGTACAAGCTTGTCTCTGAGGTTTACTCCCCTCTGATATTAAATTCTAAGGGGTTTCTCAAACAAGCTAGCAAGAGGTGTCAGTCCTCTCAACATGGATAGATTAATTTTGATTATGTTGATGAGTTCCATAGCTCCACCCCCATAGGCAGTAACAAATGTGGCAGTGGGGTCAGATCCCTGTTTTCTGTCAATGTTTTTTGCAAAAAGGGTCTCCCTGGGCATGTTGTCCATAGAAGTCCTGGCTCTTTCAATGTCTCATTCAGAATAACCCCTGTCTCTAAGTTTAGCACTGAATTCATCGGCCCTTTTCTGATACAGTACTTCAGTACTAAAGTTCCTCTTAAGCCTCATAAACTGTCCCTTTGGTAAATTCCTTATTGTGTGATTTAGATGACAGCTTGTGGCTAGGAGAAAACTGTTCCAGTCAGTGGGTTTAGTAAAAAGTAAGGTACCCGTCATACTCTTTCCTGATAATGAGATCTAAAAAGTTGATCTCTGTCTGACTAGCTGAGATCTTAAACTTCAGATTAACATTTGTATTTTATATATATTCTACAAATCCATTCAACTCTTCCCTTGTGCCCTTCCATATAAGTACAATGTCATCAATAAAGCGTCTGTACCAATCAATCTTGTCAAAATATGGGTTAGCAGTAGCATTATACACACATTCGTCTTCCCATTTAGCCAGATGTAAATTTGTTAAACTGGGTGCCAAAGTGGCACCCATAGCAGTACCTTTAAATTGCCTAAAAATTCTTTCTTGAAACATGAACACATTGTTTTTAAGAACAATTTCCACCATGTTAACCAGCATATTGATTTTAACCTGTGACAGATCAGTGTATCTTAATAGACTGTGTTCAACTGCTTCTAGGCCCCCTTCCTGAAGGATATTGGTATACAGCACATCTACATCAAGTGTGACAAGTCACCAGTTCTCCTCCACCTATATCTCCTGTGTAGCAGTTAGGACACTGCTTGGTGTCCTTGATGTAACTACAGGCAAGTGGTACTAAAGGGCTCAGAAAACTGTCTACATAGCATGAGAAGGAGTTCGTGATCCAACCAATGCCTGAGACGATGGGGACGTCTGGGGGGGGGCTGTGGGATGCTTGTGAATTTTAGGCAACGTGTAAAAAGCAGTTTTTTGGGGGTATTGGACTGAAGAATAATATAGTATGTTAGAACTAAAGAGTTCAATCTGAAATTGATCCAAGAGAAACATTTCTACCCTCTTGTTTAATCTGCTGTATGGGGTCAAAGGTCTTCGGTTTGTAAAATTGTGTCATTACATGACAAATGACCTCTTGCAACTTGAATTAAAAGTTGGCTTAAAACATGATAGTTAATACCCCTTTAACCCCCCATTTATTTTCAGAAGATCAGTACTTTTAGTAATAAATGAATAACATATCATGTAACACTGAAACACATTTGATGTTGATAAAATATTATTTCACAACATTTTTATGTTTTTTTCAATAACAGGTGGTCCAAAGAATAGGATAACCAGAGTTGGATTTTTTGTATGCTTTGGGATTATATTAAATGGCCTATCCATATATTAAAAAGCAGTAATAGAATAAAGGAAAAAACTGTGTCCATGCAAATACAGTAGCTGGGAAAGCACATAATAAGCAAAAAGTAGTAAAAGTCCAGTCCGGTAATATTGTAGGAGAGAGCACTCTTGATGACTTGTAGGCAAAGCAAGGGGGATGCCAATGTTGCAAGCCCCTTATAGGAGATAAGTATGTGTGGAGGCTGTGCTCCACAGTGGGTGAGACTATAACTAAAGCTGTCCCAGGCTTAATTAAGTTGATGTGCACCCTTAGTGATAGACTCACCAGCTACCCAATAGGGAAATAAAACATTTAGAAAAGATGATCTAGGGGTATATATATATCTGAAGATCTAGGCCACTCAAAACAGGTACATGAAGCTATTACGAGAGCTAACCATGTAATCTGGACCATAAAAAGAAACATCAGCTCAAGGGACAAAAACGTGATGATGCCACTTTATAGGGCTTACGCAAGACCTCACCTAGAATATGCCTCCCAACTGAGGTCTCTCTATAAAAAAAATTGAAATAACACTACTGGAAAGGGTCCAGAGAAAGTATACAAAACAAATACCCGGATTGTATAATCAGTCATATGAAAACAGAATCCAACTATTTAATCTGAATGGAGATCTTATTTTAATGTATGATCTCGTACAGGACCCTTATCTACTGTCCAAGTTGGGTTTTGAATTTAAAAACAACCCACACAACACCAGAGGCCATCTGCTCCAGCTCACTAGGAAAAGGTTAAATTATGTAGCTCATAAATATTTCTTTACTCAAGGAATTATAACCTCTGGAATACACTACCAATTGATGTAATTGTGAGCAGGACAAAAGCTGAATTCAAATGTTGTCTCGACAACCTTATTCTATCAGGGTTTAATTTTAGCTACTATAATTAACTTCACAGGTGCAATTATGGGCTCAAAAAGCCTCCTGGCAACTTTCCATCCTAAGTAATATCACAACAGTTCACAAACTGAGTGGTGTGACCCTGTACACCATAAGATATGACTGTTCACCCCACCAGAAATTAAAGGATATAGGCTGCCAGTTAATACAAGTAAACAGACTCACATGGCAGACATAAAAGCAAAACTGAAATGAGTAGAAATCTATACCCATTTCCAATTACAAAAGAGAAAGCCTACCTGGGTCAGGCTAGGAATAAGGTCATGATACATAACAAAGTAAAAGGAACATAAAATTTAAACTTAAGTCCTTGATTTTTGTAGTCTAATATGTTACTTGTTGCAGCTATACTCTGCAGTAGCCATAGGTAACTCAGACACAACTGGAAGAGCACCAAAATGGTAAAAAAAAAGAGTCACCCATTGCCATCTCCAGAAGTTGGAGCATTAGTAATGCTGTTGATAATTTTTTTCAGCAAAAGCAGACGCCAAGACAGGATCTGTAAAGATGTGAGTCCTAGTATGATGTTTAATTTGCTGACGAGCAGGGAACAATAACTTTGCGTGCATTCCATGTTCCAATAGGGATTTCTTTACACTTTGCAGGTCTTTTTTGCAAGTGTGCGTCTGCACAGAGAGACTGGAAAAAAAGGGAGTTTGTGATTCTTCCAAAGAATGTCCCCAAGGCTCCAAGCTGTTTGGAGGAAAGGGAAACGAGCCTCTGGTAGACATAATGTGGCTATAACAGTCAGAGGCTGAATTACATTTGTGCTGAGTGATGGTGAATGTCCAAACTATGTGAACTCCCAAAATGGTGTCCAACAGTTGTAAATCAGTAAATATCAATTTTTCCAAGGTCTGTAAGAGTTCTGTGATGGATGCTTTATTAGAGAAAAATTCCACTATGCGTATGCTGCCTTGCCTTGCCTTTGGGAATATTCCAAGACTTCCACCTTTGAGCGAAAAAACTGCAGATCTCATATGAAGGATAAATTCTGTTCTGTTTTCTTTTTGTTTCTTCCACTAGCCCCTGGATAGCCGAGGAGTTGTCCTTTATTTTAGTTTCCGATTCCAATACTTTTGTTTCCAAAGTAGCCAGATGCTTATTAGTTTTTATCACAAGTGACCTGTATCTTCTGCAGCATCAACAAGATTTGCACTGAAGGCAGATCAGACCCCGAGGCACCACTTTGCTGCACAGGCCCCATTCCCCTCATATGCGCTGCTGGAGCTAAGACGGTTTCCAGACCTTGAGAAGTTTGTTGGGAATCTGTTTTAGGACCCATCTTAACTCCCAGTATCAAGCTCCACTGAACAGAGTAAATTAACAGACTATCTGGACCCATGCTCACCCCCCCATGCACACACTGTATAGCCGACAGGAGTGCCCAATCCCCTGTCGGCTGTGCTGCGCTCCCCCCCAACAGAGTTCCACATGCCACACTGGGTGCCCACCCCAGCATGGCTACACATGTATAGCCGGCAGGAGGTGCCCAATTCCCGTCGGCTCCACTACCCCCACTCCCGAGTACAGGGTGCCACGCCAGGAACCCACCCCAGTGTAGCAACAGATACTGTTACCGACAGGGGTGCCCAATCCCCATCGGCTCCCGCCCCCCAAACAGCCGTCCTTGTGCCACGCTGAGGCCACCAGATGTGGCAGATGCTGTCGCCCGACAGGGATGCCCAATCCCCGTCGGCTACAGATCCCCAAAAGTCATCCTTGTGCCACGCTGAGAGCCAACCCCAGCGTGGCTAAGCATCTCGCGTCGTCTCGTCCTTTGTTGAAAAAAAAAAAAATAGAAAACGGTCCCTTGCTGTCTCTGCCCCCACCCGTGCCCACCCACTGCGCACCCTGCCTCACCACACACCCTCACCTCATACTTACCTCCGGACTCCAGCACGATGATCTTCAGTGGACCGGGAACACGTCTGCACTCTTCAAAGCCGACCGCGAACTGAGGAAATGCCAGTAAGCTGTATAATGGGATAGATAGGGTGTTTTCAACTTTGCTGCATATCTCAGGCATTTTTTGGAATTTTTGCACCAAATTTTCAACATGGGGTTTTTGGGACCCTTTCTCATGAATGCTCTCACTGTCATGGTGTTAATCGGGCCCAAAGGGTGATTTCGCAGTCACTGTGTGAAATCACCTTTCGGACTCAATAACAAGCGACACTGCCACTGTTCAAAGGTGGGCTCTCAAAAGCCTATGTTAAAAATTTGGTGGAAAAATTCCCAAAATGACTGTGTTTCTGGGCGTGCATTGCGCAGTTCCTCGCCTGCCTTCGTAGGTTCGCAATTTTCAATATTTTCAATCCAGATTTTCAACATTGCCACTTTACCACACCTCCTTATGAGCAGTACAGATGTCATTTTTCACATCTTGCCCAAAATGTGTTTCCGGCCATGTAGCGCACAATGGCGCAGTCGGTGTGCGAAATCAATGTATGGACACATTAAGAAATCACAGTGACACTGTTAATGAGCAGAGGTCTTAAAATGGCTATGTTGAAAATTTGGTGAAAAAATTCCTAAAATGACTGTTTTAAGGCGTGCATTCACGCAGTTCCTCATACGCTTGTAAGTTTGCGAATTTTCAATATTTTCAATCCAGATTTTCAACATTGCCATTTTATTCCACTTCCTTATGAACAGTATAGCTGCCATTTTTCACATGTCGCCCAAAATGTGCTTCTGCACATGTGGCGCTTATAATAGGCGCAGTCGGTGTCTTGAAAGCAATGTTTGGGACAGAGTAAGAAAATCACAGTTACACTGTTCATGAGCAGAGGTCTTAAAATGGCTATGTTGAAAATTTGGTGACAGAAGTCCATAAAATGACTGTGTTCACAGTGAGCATTGTGCAGTTTCCACGCACTGTAAGTTCATGACTTTGTAATATTTTCAGTCCAGATTTTCACCAGTGGCATTTTTCCAAACTTCCTAATGAACAGTACAGCTGTCATTTTTCACAACATGGCCGAAATGTGTTTTCACACTTTCAGCGCAGAGATGCGTGGTTGCTGTGGGAAATCATTGTTCGGGACAGATAAATAAAATCACAGTGACACTGTTCATGATCAGAGGTCCCAAAATGCCCGTGTTGACAATCTGCTGTAAAAAATCTCCAACCTAATTACATTACAGTTGTCGCGTTGCACAGTTTCTATCTGCACGCTTGTGACTTCACCAGTTTTTTATATTTTACTGCAGATTTGCAACATTGCCATTTTTACACCTCCCCATTAACAGTACAGCTGTCATTTTCACATCCTGTTCGAATGTGTTTTGCACCTGTGGTGCTAAATGCCGTAGTTGCTGTGCATAAGCAGCTTTCCGCTAACAAACTGATATTGCCACTGTCCATGAGGTGGGGATCACAAAAAAACCATGTTGAAAATTTGGAGTGAAAATACCAACGAATGCCTGAGGTGTTAGGGTTTCCAGCCATAACGCCTCACCCTGTAGAGAATGACAGGCATCAGGGGTGTGACTTGGGATTCTTGCCTGTAATGCTCATACCATTCCACACCCTGCAGCCAGTGTGAGGCATCGGTATGCCTTGGACTCTTTGGCCCCAAAGTTCACCCCATTCTCTTATACTGCACCCATCTCACCGTATTTCCTGATGGAATGGGGTGCGCATAAGGGCCAAAGACCCCAAGGCACACCGTGACACTTGTCAGTGTCTGCAGGGTAGGGTGTGGTGAAATGGCATGGCCGTTATGCCTGATGACCCAAAGGCACACCCCAATGCCTGTCACTCTCTGCAGGGTGGTGGTGGGGTTGGCTTCAGTTCAATACTTCACTGCCATTCCTATTATGCAGCTCTGTAACTTCTACACTATCAATGCCAATGCCAGCAAGCAAACATTCAGCATTGACAAATGCTTGTTACTACAGCTTTACCAAGGATAGACCAGATGAGATGCACTATATCATTTTCAGTGGTGTCCTGCTTTTACACATTTTTAGATTGTATTTACCCAGGATAGGCCAGCTGAGAGGCAATATCCAATTTTCAGTGGGCTGCCACATTTTGACTCCAAGTTTCCTACAGTCTTTTTATGGCCTGACATTATGGTCAAGACAGGTGGAATGTTTTAAATCCCATCTGAAAGGTAATTTCACAGTGTGACTATGAAAACAAGTTTTGCAGGGGTTTGAAAAACGACACCTGTCATTTTTTTTTGCTTGTGGGGGGGGTAACACAAGGGATGTGTTAAACATTAGGGGCCAAAATCTGCAAAAATAAAGTTATGAGAAAATGGAACAATTCAGGGTTTTTTTTTCACATTTTGACCCCAAATTTGCAGATCCATGACAACTCAGTGAATGTGTTATTAGCACTGTACAACTCAGAGCAGAAAATTCACTGAACAGCAGTACTGCACTGATAACATATCTCTAATATCAACTCACTGTACTCTAACATACCCCCTTCCAATAAAAAACACAGAACACCAGCACATTTTTTAAACTTTGTTTATTGTTTTAAAACATTAACATACAGTTTTTGCTCGAACACAGAGCATTCAGAAAAATTGTGAGATTGAAGGCAGTGACGCAATATAGATACTTCTCAGTTGCGGGAAATACAGTGTAATAACATTACATTTGCTTATTATTCTTCATTGCCATGTACATTTGCCCATGAGGTGTATGGATTTTTATTAAGTAGTTTTACTTTCCAACTAAAAGTATTAGAATCCCCCCTCTTAACTTAGTGGAAAAGGGAGATGTTACCATGCTTTCTTCGTTTTAAATTGTACTGAAAGCAGTACAAAAATTCTACTTATACTTCTAGTCTGAACAATTTACAAAATTCTATGCAGTATAAAATATTAACCAAGAAACTTAATAGCAATAGTCTGCAGAGTCAATAGAGGAAAAAACACTCTCCTCAAAAGATAGACATGGTGGCAGGCCACCCCGGCAGAGAGGCTATCTCGGAATTAGAAGTACAAATATTAACATCAATGTTCTGCCCTATCTGGGGACAAGCCATTTACCCCCCACACTGTCCTTCCATGAGCATGGGAAAGATTATCCATTGGGTTACAGTCAAGCCCCCTTGTCTTCAGAAGACAAGGAATCCGAAGGGTTGGCAGAAATAGGGGGAGGCTTTGTATTTTTCTGGGCCCATTTTAGCGCATCCCCTGGATCAGTAAAACTGTACACCTTCCCCTCATGTGTAATCCTCAATCTAGCCAGGAAAACTATGCCATGGGGGATCTTAGCTTCTCTTAAAATGGCATGCACGCCATCAAAATGCTTTTTATGCTGCCTGGTTGCATAGCTCAAGTCTGGGTACAATCGTACCTGATATCCATCCTGAAGCAATGGCCCCTTTTGTCTGGTGAGAGCCAAAAGAAAGTCCCTTGTTCCCTCTCCATCCGTGACCATAACTATAGCCCGTGGCGCCTCCGGATTATTTGGCCTTCCACGTGGAGTCACCCGGTATGCTTTCTGAATAAATATTGGGCGATTCAATACACTGTCCCCCAATTGTTGCTTTAGCCAGTCCAGCAAAAATAAGGGGAGATGGTCCCCTTCGTTTCTTTCCGGCATACCTATCAGGTGAATATCTGCTGATCGCGCCTGTTTTTCCAGCTTCTCCAGACGCGATCAGAGCTGATGGTTCTCCTTCGTGAGGGAAGCCGCCATTCCCAAGGCTGCATGTGCCCATTTCCCAGCTTCAACCGTAGAGGACTGAACATGTTCCATATTTGTCTCCAGGACTACCACCCGGTTAGTAAGTGTACCAATCTTTTCGGCCAGGCCCAACACTGACTGTATCAGCCGGCTGATTTTAATGCCGAGGGATTGAAGTGTTTCTTCTGTGGCCTCTGGTGGTGGGTCAGGCACCTCCCCTGCACTACCCTCGTGGTCTGTGCTCCAAGAGCTGATTTCTGTTTTACACCTTTCAACTGCTGTTTATCTTTTTTACCCATTTTGACAACAGCACCTTCCCCCACTTACTCTTTGGTTTAAAAATTCAAATTTTGTTCAGAGTAGAGTATTTTATTTTAGTTTTATATCTCCAAGGTATAGAGTGATATATTCAGGCTACCAATCGAATTGGGCTCCACAGCACCCCCAGAACACCAACACATTTATGCTCATTATTTATTTATTTTTTTTTGGGGCTCTGTCCCGAACCTCCCCATCAAAATATTTATTTATTTATTTATTTATTTATTTATTTATTTCAGTTTAGGATTAATATCTTTGAGTCAACGACTCGTTTTCAAAGATTTCAAGTCAGTTAAATGAACAGATACAGACAACGTAATACAACAGTTAGGTTACAAAATAAGGTTACAAAGGGTTGCACATACCTGTAAGTTTCACTGATACACAGGAGTCTAACATAGTAATTAACAGCACTTAGTGTGAGGCATTGTAGTGTTAGAGAGACAGCAGCAAAGGAGAAAGGCCAGAGATTGTGTCTCCGCTGGGTAGTACAGGGGACTAGTGGAGGGGAGTGGGGGGCAAGGGAATGGACGGTTGCTGGTATTGTAGACTGTGCTCACCAGAGGTAGCCAGGGGTGAGTGTTGGGGGAGGGAGCAGCCCTAGGTAGGCACTGTCAAATGTACACATCAGTGGTAGATAGAGGGGCGACTGAGGGAGGAGAGGACAGTTTGTTGTAGGTGTGCGGAGATAGTTTAAACTACGCTAGGATTGGTGTTTTGTGAGTAGGGAGATTTGTTGGGGAGAGAGAGAGGGAGGGAGGGGAGTGAGGGGTAGTAGTAGGGTGGTTTTGTGCCAAGGGGTGGAGGAGATGGCAGAGGTGCCCTGTTCATGGGCTAATATATAATATAATATATAATCAACTCCAAGATCATATATAATGCAAAGAAAAGAGCAGGTTTCTATACCTGTACAGTTTCAACCTCGGAGTTGACACTGACCCCAACACCACTCTTAAATGTGTACCAGAATTATACGAACAGTTTCACAAAAACAAATAAAAAGAATCAAACTGAGATGAGAGAGGACACGAACCATGGTCCGGTGCACCAAAGCTACCTGTAGGCTATCACTCTAATCTGTAAGCCACACTGACAGCACACTGACAGGGGGCAAATCAGCAGACTTAGAGTGAATGGTGGAAACAGAAGGCAGAACCTGTACAGTGCCGTAACACATAGGGCTATCATCTTCTGATATCGCAGAAGTCTTTTGCGCTATTTGCTATGCGATAGTCACTGTGCACTCATACCATTAACTGAGCGGTCATGCTACCAAATTTTCAACACAGTTTTTTTTATGACCACTCCTTGTGAACAGGAAAGGTGCAATTTATAAAATAGTGGTTGAAACATAATTTCACACCACAAGTGTGAAAACACATTTTAGCCAGGAGTTGAAAAATAACAGTGATCATGCTCATGAGGTGGTGTGAAAAAATGCCTATGTTGAAAATTTGGGGTCAAAATATTGAAAATTACCAAAGTTATGAGCATGCATTGAAACAGTTCAACATATACTCATAACTTTTTTGGTTTTTAATATTTTTACCTCAAATTTTCAATATAGCCTACTTATGATCACACCTCATGAACAAAGATAGAGAAAATGTTCAAATTCTGCCCAAAAGGTGATTTTGTGTCACAAGTGCAAAAACACATTTGGGCAGGATTTGAAAAATGACAGCTGTCACATTCATGAGGTGGTGTGATAAAATCACTGTGTTAAAAATTTGGGGTCAAAATATTGAAAATTACCAAGCTTTCAACATACATTCATTTTTTTTTTTTTTTATATATTTTTACTCCAAACATTCAACTTAGCCTTCTTATGACCCCACTTTATGAACAAGGGCAGAGAAAATGTTCAAATCCTGCCCAAAAGGTGATTTCATGCCTGAAAGGTGATTTCATACCACAAGTGCAAAAACATATTTTGACTAGGATTTGAAAAATGACAGCAGTCACGTTCATGAGGTTGTATGAAAAAAATGGCTCTGCTGAAAATTTGGGGTTAAAATATTTAAAATTACCAAAGTTACTATGTGTCATCATTTTCTTTTAACATTTTTAACCCACATTTTCAACATACTGTAGTCTTCTTATGACCCCATTTCATGAACAAGGATGGAGAAAATTTACAAATCCTGCCCAAAAGGTGATTTCACACAAGATGGAATGGATCTGCATAATTTCACTGCATTTGTTCATGAGGTGAGGTCCAAAAGACATGTTGAAAATTTTGGAAAAAAAATCTTAAAAAATGACCAAGTTATGAGAAGAAGTTCAAACCCCATTGAAATACATTGAACTGCATACCTGATTTCCTCCATTCTTGGTCCAGCATTGAAGAGTGCCTCTGGTCCAGGGAGGATTAGCGTTGGACCCCAGTAAGTAAGTAAGTAAGTAAGGGATGGAGGGTTTGGGGTGGTGGGTGCAGAGTGGGAGGGTCCGGGGGAGGGTAACAGCAGTGGTGTGCTGGCAGTAACAACAGACATCAATGGATGTTTTCTTTTTACAGAATATGTAAAAATCAAAAAATCTACAAGGGATGGTTTTCTTTATTTCAGGTACTGACACTAGGGACTGGGCACAGCAATATCATTGTTGTGTATGGCAGCACCAGAGGTGGGCTCCCTGGTGTCGCACACTGAAAATGGGCATGTGGGGGGGTACTAGCCAGTACCAGGGATTAGGCACCCAGTGTCCAAAAATGAAAAATGTCTATGAGGGATGTTTTTCTTTATTTCAGGTGCTGACATAGGGGCTGGGCACCCCAGTGTCAGTGTTGTGTTTGGTGGCACTGGGGATGGGCTTCCTGGTGTTGCACACTGAAAATGAGCAGGGCTGAGGGGTACTAGATGGCACCAGGGATTGGGCACCCTGGTTTTGGAAAATGAAAAAAGTCTACCAGGTACAGTTTTCTTTATTTCAGGTACTGATACCGAGGATTGGGCACTCCAGTGTCGGTGTTGTGTTTGGTGATACTGGGGGTGGGCTCCCCTGGTGTTGCATACAGAAAACGGTTGGGCTGGGGAGTACTAGCCAGCCCCATGGATTGGGCACCCCTGTGTCTCAAAATGAAAATTAAGGGGTGGAGGGTATGGGATGGTGGGTGCTAAGTGGGAGAGCTGGGTGGGGAAGGGTAATGGCAGTGGTGTGCTGGCGGCAACAGCCATTGATGGATGGTTTTCTTTTTTTATAGGTTATAAAAATAAAAAGTCTATAAGAAATGTTTTATTTCAGATACCGCCACTGGGGATTGGGCAACCAGTGTCGGTGTTATGTTTGGCGGCACCAGAGGTGGGCTCCCTGGTGTTGCACAGTAAGAATGATCGAGGTGGGGATATCAGCTGGCACAAGGAATTGGGCACCCCGGTATTAGATTCAGATTCATTTATTTGTTTAGTCCCATGGACCATTACAAAACATAGAAAAATTACAAATATTTCACACAAATAAATACACTTTTCTACATAATATAGCCATTATTAAAAATTAGCAATGCAAATACATAAAAATCTTAATTTCTGGACATCAAGCAGATTCTTTAGTAGTTAATATTTCTCATCTTAAATTATATTTCCTTTGTTCTATGATATTACAGAACTTTGCCACCCTTTTTAAAATGTCCAAGTTATTAGATTTCAATAGATAATTCAGTTGGTGTCTAGGCTCCATATCTAACAGAGATAAAATATTTCCTAATAATTGTTGTCTAAAAATCTCATACAAGAGACATCATATTATTAAGTGCAAATTATTATCTATACCAAGACCATATTTACAAATTATTGTACTTGCTTTTCCGTATATTCCATTCAAGTGTTGGAATTGTGATACTCAAATCGTAGTCTAGTAAAACTTTTCCTCCTATTAACCTCTTTAATCATATTTAAATATAATTCCATTCTAAATTCTCTTCTATTTTCTACTAACCAATTACTTATTTTACACCCCTTACTCAAATCCTCTTCCTTTTGTATATAAATATTTTTTTATTCTCTGTTTAATTTCCCCATTTATTTCCTCTGTAGGTTTTATATTCATGAGTATCACATTATCCAAAAAGCCCAATGGTTTGACCACTTTTTCTAAAATGTCCATGCTAGGACATAAAAAAAAACATTATCTTTATATGCTATCGCTTCTTCTAAACAGATTCTTGGTAACCTCATTTCATTCATATTGTAGACTTTAAACCAATACAAAGCCATGTTGTGTGCGATCTGACAGCTAACAGGAGTTTGTCCCATATAAACATAGAAGTTGACAGCAGATAAGTACCACAAGGCCCATCCAGTCTGCCCATTTCTTTTTCTACCTTATGCCTGTGCCATCGGCCTTCGCTCTGTCAATGGCCTTTGCTCCGTCAATGGCCAGTTCTCTTCTTACTAAAATTGAAGGAGCTCCCTTAGGTAAACCCAAGCACTTTTTATACAATTTATTCAGTGGGGTTTCTAATTGTGCAACTTCCCCCATATCCCCAGATTTCAGCACCATAAATTATTCTACTCTTGATTTTTGTGTTTACAGCCCTCATAGTACCTCCAATCGAGTACCCTCCATATCTATGTGTAAATCTCTCAATGGCTGGAATAAATCTATTAATTTTTTGTTTAACATTTTTCTAATGCTCATTCCATTTTAAATTATAAGAAAAATCTATGCCCAAATAACAGAAATGTCTTATAGTCTCTATTTCATATTTGTCCCCCCTCATTTTAATATATTTCCCTTTTTTAATTAGGGTCCTATTACAAATCATATATTTAGTCTTTTCCATATTTATTTCCAAATCAGCTTCCAACCAACACATTCTAAATTTTTCAAAAATTCTTTTTTTTTTAACTCTATTTATTCACTGCCTATCGGAGAACTCTCTCAGGCATCCACCTTACCCCCCCCAGCTCTACCTCCTTACCTGAAACTCCTCCTATGTCCTGGCACCAGGCTGGCTATCCTCCCGGCTCTGAGCCCCCCCGAGAAAGGGCCACCCTATCTGCCCAGGGCGCTGTATCTACTAATTCAGGCCAGGCTGAGCTCGGTCCAGGAGAGGAGGTAGTCCAGCTGATGGAATGTGGCTGTTGGGAGGTGGTGCCATTGCCTATCTCCTTAGGCAGGATCTTTCCATTTTCTCCCCTGAAGCACGGACGTGCAATGGCGTCCTGCTTGGCGAGACGCGCGCAAACCCCTGCATACTGCTGTCGCGCATTGTGATGCCTCCAGTCTCCACCAGAGGTCATCCATGCAGCGGCGAGTGGATTCCCCTCTCCCCAGGGAAGGAGAGAAGTCCCTAGGATGCCCAATCCTTCCCCTTCCCCCTGACCCAGACAACCCAGGCTCACTCCTGAACCTGGGTCGCCAGCGTGGCGCGAGGTGTGGTGTCCAGCGCCTCAACCCTCAGCGCCACCGGGCTGGCCTCAAAAATTCTTTTAATACCCATATAACTCATGCCCATCAAAACAATGTCATCAGCATATGCCAGGAATGGGCAAAATCTTTTACCCATCCTTGGCATATGAAAGTCCTTATCATATAGATTTTCCAAAACTCTATTCAGGTATATGTTAAATAGAATAGGTGAGAGTGTACAGCCTTGTCTTAAACCCATATCTGAGTGGAACTTATCTGTTAATCCACCCTCTTTGTTATATCATGCTCTAGTTCTATTCCTACTATACATGAGTGATATCAGTTTTATACAAGCAAGATTCAATCCATAATCAAACAAAACTTTCCATAATTTATCTCTTTTCACCTTACCAAAAGCTGATCTGAGAGCAACAAAAATACAATAGTATTTTTGTTTCTTTATATCTACATGCTTATACATCAAATGGGATAACACATAGCACTGGTCCACTGTGGAGTACCCAGGAAGAAACCCCGCCTGTGTTTCATCCATGATTCCTATATCCTTAATCCATATCATAATTCTATTAATTAGCACTTTAGAAAAGGTTTTAAGAGAAGTAACCAAAAGGCTTATTGGGCGGTAGTCTCTGGGATTTGTCATGTCTCCTTTTTTAAAAATTGGGATAATTATGTTTTCTCTCCAAGTCTCGGGTATTTCTCCCATTCTAACTATATAATTAAAAAAAATGTCAAAAAAGGGTATCCAAAGTTCTAAATAATTTAGTAAAATGTCAATATGTGCCCCATCAGGGATTTATGTCTTTTTGCTGAACTCAGGGCTTTCCATATTTCTTCATAGGTAATTTCTTCCTTTAACTGAACCCATTCTGTTTTCCAAAAATCATAACATTGTCCTGTGTCTTGATCAAGAAACACCTGGCTATAATAATTTTGCCAAGTATCTGGTTCAATAAAGTTTTCTACCCCTCACTATATATATTTTCCCCATTTGCTACAAGTTGCCAAAATCTTTTATCATTTTTTTTTATAATTGTCTTCTCAAGCTCTTTCCATAACCGTATTCTATATTATTTTGTCTTCCTATCTAACATCTTCTTGTATTTTTTCCTTGTCTGGATCAAGTTACCTTTATTTTCTTCAGATGGATATCTCCTTAATACTTTTGCTACTCTATTCAAATCTTTTTTTTGGTTTTTACATTCCAAATCATACCACAAGCTCCCTTTTTGATGTAATTAGAGATGCTTTAACTATCAGAGATTTATTATCACTCATAATCTGTGCATACACTGTCATATTTATTTCCTCTTCCCTAACAGCTTTTCCATAGTCTTTTATTCCACTCTCTCTTAATATTCTATTTGAAACATTATTATGTATATTATCCATCTAATTCCCATTTTAGTTCTTATCTTTATATTGTTATTTTCCATATTTACAGTCTCCCATAGATCTATATTAATTTCTAACAGAAAGTGTTCACTTTCAGCTCTCGTTCCTACTTTTAAATCTTTCACAAAATGTATTAAATTCAGATCAATCCAACATAGAGCTATCACAGTGCCTCCTCTTTTTCCTACAAAGGTAAATTCCCCCTCACTATCTCCTTTCATTCTACCATTTAACAGAACAAAATTCCCTTTTCCTAATAATTTACTTATCTCTCTACCTCTTTTTGATGATTTTTTTATCCTTTGACTTTCTATCTCTAGCTATATAATCATATCTCTCTGCAATACAGAATTTCCTGATTTCAGATAGTAACCTCTGTAAATGACCAAATCTTGCATGGAAATCTCCTAATATTATAACTCCACACTCTTGTTAATGTCCTCTATTATCTTCTATTAATTGTTCCAATTCCTTTATCAAACCAGGATCCCTATGATTCGAAGGCACCGGTGGAATACATAAATTAAAGATTACCATCTGTTATTGCCTCCCTTTTACCCTTATTCCTTGCAAGTTATTAGATTTTGTTACAGCTTCTTTTGTATTATAATTAATAGATATTCTAATCCAAGTAACTAAACCTCCTGACAATCTCCCAAATTTTCCTTTCCTGGTTGCTTTTTTAAAATATGTTTTATAACCATTAATATTCTTTTCCTGATCTGACCATGTTTCCTGTAAACATATACATTCAAAATCCTCTATATATTTTATAAAGGAGGAGTCTGCCAATCTATTATCAATACCAGCTACATTCCATGACAGTAATTTATTATTTCCTATTTTACCTGTTACCTCCCCCTCTTTTTGTCATTCTCCTCCTTGTGTTTCCAAGCTTTGAAAATGATTTGCTGTTGTGACCAAATATACCCATTCACTAGAATCTGATTTTGTTCTTAAAGGAGCTATTTCTTTCCTTTCCCCTATTATATTGTCAAAAGAGTCTAGCCATTCCACTTGAGTAATTATCTGTTCATAATTCTCCTTTGTATCCATCCATATTGTAATCTGACCATTGCTTTCCCACCTTTTAGCATTTCTTACCTTTTTAAATAAGTCGTCTAATTTCACTAAGTTCTGTAGAAATTCAACAATTTTATACCTCAAATTTCTGTTTCCCTTGTAAAATTTTTCAGACCAAATATAGAAATGGGAAATTCTTGTTCTTTCCCCTTTTCCCAATTCTCAAAATGTTCTGGGAATAATAGTTTTGCTGAAATTATTTTTCCCATCGTCATCCCCATTTGTCTAAATTGCTCTTTCTGGTTGCCAAACATTTTTAGAATATAGTATTGGTCCAAGACCAAAAAGACCATTTCCAGATCATTTATTTATTTATTTAGTTTTTGTTGACCGGGTAAGTGCACTAGACAAATTCTGCCTATTTTCAGGCATGACCCGGGGGATACAGATGAATGCCAACTGACCTTGAACCAGATTAAGCTGTTGGTGGTATTTTTAGTGAATGAGGAAATTTGGCCAGGACACGGGAAATTCCCTACTCTTTTTGATAAGTGCCATGGGATTTTAACATCCACCTGAACTACCACCAATCCAGGCAGATGGGACCTCGGTTTTAACGTCTCATCAAAAGATGGCACCTCAGAAGTGCAGCACCCCTCATGCTGCACTACAGTGTCAATACTGGGATATTAACCCAAGTGCCAGATGTGGGAACTGAACCCACAGCCCTCTGGTCTCCCGGCCTCAGAGGCGAGTGTGCTACCTACTGAGCCACTGACACTGCTACACTTACTGGTCTTATAATACTAAAACAATTCCATATTGATGAAAAGACCTTTTGTCCCTGCAAAATGCTATTAAGGAACTTTTTTATGTACTCCTCTAACGTTTGTTCAGTCTCATCAGGTAATTTCGTTAATTCTTGTATAGGAAGAATATAGTCATTTTTATCCAGTCTTTTCATTTTTCAGAGCACCCTTCCACAATTTTTATATTTTGGGTTTCACCAACTGCCTGTTTTATTTTTGCTTTCTTATTTCTGTCATTCCCCTCTTTATTTTCACTTCCTCTCTGATCTCTTTGTTCCTATTTTATTTTTCTTAGAGACATCCTTTTTATTTTGTTTAGAATCCTTTTGTTAATCTTTTTTCCACCCCTTCCCTTCTTCCTAGCTACCTGTACTAATTCTCTTTTCTGCCCCTTTCCTTCAATCTGATCTTTGTTCTTATTTTTACAGTATTCACAGGTAATTTTTCCCCCATCATTTGTCTGTTCTAACTTGTTCCCTAAACTATCACCAGATGGGGTATCTGCATCTGAATCATTGTTTAACTTCGTTTTTTGTCCTTCAACCTCAGAATCTACCCTCCTGCTCTTATCTCTTTGAGCCCTTTTGTTCTTCTGTTCCTTTTGTCTAGCTTCTTGTTTCAATCCTTTATTCCACATCTCTTTATTCCCTCTCACCATTTCTCTTACCACACTTCCATTTCTCCATTCTTTGTCTGGCAACATAATTAATTCAGACTCATTAGATTCATTTTCCTACATAGAACTTAAACTATGATTTTGCCCAAGTCCTTCCTGATCCTGTTTTTGACTCTCCTCTGTTAGATTCTCCATCGTTATTTCTATTATACTATTCCTTTCTTCATCTCCTATATCATTTTCATTTTTTTTCATTATGCTGCCTATCCCGTTTATCTGTTCTAACCTGTCTATTTTGTATTTCCATTGGGTGGTTTTCATTCTGTCTTTCAGTCCCTATTGTCCAGTTATTTATTTATTTATTGAATTTTCTTGACCCGGTAGGCCCATTGGGACTAGAAGTCCCTTTTTCGGGGCAACTGGGTGGATGGGGGATACAGATGGTATGCAAATTAAATTGAACCAGATTAAGCTGTTTGTGGGTTTTTTTGTGAATGGAGGAAATTTGGCCAGGACACTGGGGAAATCCCCCACTCTTTTCGATAAGTGCCATGGGATCTTTAACATCCACCTGAACTACCACCAATCCAGGCAGATGGGACCTCGGTTTAATGTCTCATCCGAAGGCGGCACATCAAGTGCAGTACCCGCTCATGCTGCACTACAGTGTCAGTATTGGGATATTAACCCAAGTGCCTGATGTGGGAGCTGAACCCATAGCCTTCTGATCTCCTGGCCTCAGAGGCGAGTGTGCTACCTACTGAGCCACTGACACTTAGAGGTAGTTTAGAAAGATCTCCCTCTGTCATTTGTTTTATCTGCCTTCTGTTTTCTATACATATTCCCTTTAGGATTGACAGGTCCTGTTTTATTCCCAGCAACTGTTTGTAAATCATTACATTAGCAGTAATAGGATCTCTAAGTGCAATTGCCAGATCATGTGCTATATTTTCTGTACAACATTCTCTGCTACTTACTGGACTTATGAATTGGGTTTCCTCACCCCAGGACCCATCCTCCTCCTATCCTCTACTGGTTTACTTAATAGAGCCTCAGTATTTTGGTTTAATAAGCTTAATTTACTTCCAACAGCAGGTGTATTCATTAATGATTTAATTTCCATTATTTGTTTTTCATGCTTAGTATTTGTCCATATCGTTTCCTTAATTTCTTCTACTGTTTTGGTAATTTCCCTGTTAACCGAGCTCAGTGTATCAAAATTAAACATCTCTAACTTGTTACTACTGTCTTGTGCATCTATTCTAATGCCTTTAAATATTTTTGGTGTCCCCTCATCCCATTCTAAAT
The DNA here is from genome assembly GCA_016271365.2 of Neoceratodus forsteri. Taxonomy (NCBI): domain Eukaryota; kingdom Metazoa; phylum Chordata; order Ceratodontiformes; family Ceratodontidae; genus Neoceratodus; species Neoceratodus forsteri. Next base: position 274,129,130 of record JADMNL010000024.1, read on the forward strand.
TCTCCTCTCCCCCTTCATTCTTGTGTTTTTTTCCATCTGGGTTTTTCTTTTCCTTTTAAGGCTTCCATAATCAAAGGCTGTGTCATCTTTTTCTCCTTGGCTTTTTCATCCAAAGAAAGGGCTAAGGGAGTTGATGAACTTAGTTTAATCAAATCAGAGCCTTGAAAGCTTTCTCCTTCCTCAATTCCATTCTCTATTTCTACCAGTTCTACCTTGGTCATTCTATGTGTTTTACTTTGCTTTCCTTTTTTACCACAGAGCGGTCTGGCATATCCCTTAATTATCCCCTCCTCCAGATTTCCTTTTTGATCTTTCCCACTTCTAGTGGTGACTGTTCCCAATCTATTTCCTATCAGGCTTTTTACAAAATTACAAACTTCACACCTGTAAGCGTATCTGGAACTATATACCAATAAAAACCAATATGACCAGTATAGTGCCTCTATTCTACTGATGCCACAATCAAAAAATCAATCATTAAGTAGGTTAATCAGGGTACTTAGGTTGGGTTTCAAATATTCTAATCAGGTAAACCCACACCCACATTAGTAGACAATTTTGAAATCACACATCCTTCTAACAGGTAAAATCCAAGTCCATTAATAAAAGATTTCTCTATAATTTCTCAAAGTCTTACTCTTGATCTTCAGGAAAAAAATATAAAGAGAAAAGGTACAAAGGAAAAAATAACTAACATATACTTTTGAGTCCTTTTCTTTCCCCTTCTTTCTCTGGTTCAGCAAAACAATTCCTTTCAAAAACATCCCATACAGTTCATGTTTCAATAGTTCACGCAGGATGTTATGTTGACTCCGAGCTACTTCATGTCCCCCAAAATCTGTTTAGATAAAAAACTGAGCCTCCTACAGTCCTCCAGTGCCTCCAATATTTCCAAGGACAACAGCAGTTCTTAGCTTGACTCTCACCCCTCGTTTTAATATTCCAGCGTTCCACTGTCAAAATAAAACATACTAAAAATAACCAGGGCCAAAATATTTTCCTTCTTTTCCAAACTAATCACAACTATGCAGTCTGACTTTACCCTTTCCCTATCTCTTTCTCTTTATAGCTTAAACAAATATAAATAATGGCATGGCTATACCCTCTATACGTTTTTACAGCACAATTAATAAAATTAGCTTACTTCTATTTCAGCAGCAGTTCCACTATGTGTTAAAAACCTTCAAACTCAGGCTGGTGCAAGGTGCACTTTTGCTTGCTCAAGTCTCCTCGCTGTCAACCACACAGTTGTGCAAAAGAACACCAGTAACTGTCGGCGATTAAAAGACTAAATAAACTCTCAAACTTTAAACTTGTAGCACTTGATAAAGCGGTGTCAGTTCTTCAAGCGTCTGCACTGCACTACAGCTGCAAGCCAAGTGAAAATCTACAGTTCTTGTTCTCACCTGAGCTTTTATGCTCCGTGACCACGTGAGGGAACCAGCCAATGGTGAGTCACTCACCTGTTTCTTACTTCCTGGTTTAACAGGAAACAAGAAAGATTTTTTGGATCCAAAATAGATCAATACTTTAAACAAAAACACAAAGACAGACAAAAAAAAGCCAGACGAGCAAGCACTAGTGCACAAAGCCACTTCAGTCACCCCTCGCAAAACATCGGCTGCACTCTCACTTTTCAGCTGCAGGTGAGTGCCGAGAGTTAACAAAGTCCTCAGTATTTTACTAACCACTACCCTTTATCCACTGAACAATTGTCTGTGTTTTTAAGCGTAGTGCAAGCATATGACTACATACATAGACATATGTTATAAATGTAATAAAGAGAGACAGTAGAACCAATAAACCTGAATAAGGTGATATATGACAGCACTTCACAGTTAGGCCTCTTTTATTACAACCAATGGTTTCAATACTGATATTGATAACATTAACAAAGTTAGTAAACTTCTACTTCTCTACAGTCTCTAAGAACAGACTTTTTGCTGTAGTCTCTGCTGTAGTCCCTGCTGTAATCTCTGCTGGGTAGCCAGATTTAATGTAACCTCAGGTCTCCCCGCTATTCCAGCCAGGCCACAAGGCCACGAAGCCCCAGCGGGCTCCGACGGGTCCTGCTAATTCCTAGTTGATCGGCTCCTCACACCGCTAGGACTCTTAACCAACCGGGTAGGCCTGAAAGCACTGGCCCACTTCACCACTACCACAGCAAATGCGAACAGAGGGCTCAAAGCTGTACTGGAAAGGTCTGTGAAATTAAAATTCAATGTGGCAATGGTGGCATACCTATTTTAAAAATAAAATAAGTGTTTCAGACTCCTGCTACAGACACTACACTCCTCAACATCCTAGCGACTAGTACCTCCGTCCTCCAGGCTCAGTCAAATTTGTGACTTTGATAATTGGCAACCACCCCGGTATCAAAAAATTATGAAGTAGGAAGCAATGGGAGGTGGGAGGGATACTTGGCAGAAGGTGGGAGGGATTGTTTTTATATTGGAAGGGAGGACAACGGAACAGGCTGATCATGATGCTGATCAGCTCTGCTTACTGAGTGGCTTATGCAGATTAAAGGAAAGAACTGCCCTACAATTAGGTCGGCTCTTTTGTTTGAACTACACAAAGTTTCCACCCAGCAAGACCAGAACAGTGTCATGACCATCCTGGCTGATGACTGGTCTAGCACTGATGAGCCCTTTGCCAACTGTCCTGCACTGGATTGACAGTGACACACCTCTCAAGACCCACTATCAGACCAATATGTTCACTTTGTGCAAGTGCAAGGGTGAACATAAAAAGAAGAAAAAAGAATAAAATAAGAAATGCAATCATAAAATCATAAATAGCCCATCCTGAAAACAGAATTATACACTAGCCTAAAATAGGTTGTGAGGAAGTCTTGATTAGATAGCCTCTTACATATCTAGATTGTAATCATACAGTTGCAAATGTCGAATTTATCAATTTACTTAATGAGCAACTGACATGAGTTAATTACTGTACCTCATTCCAGTGATCTTCAGAGCCACCTGTGATGGTAATTGTTGGAAATGCAATGATGTTGTGCCTAAAAAAATACAAAAAAACAGCCACAGTAATCCCCTATATTAGACCGGCCCTGCATGAGTATTTCACTGACAGCCATGCCTGTTTATATCGCACAGATGCTAGCAAGTGATAACACATAGGGAACGTGCCTTGCACTGAGTGCTGCTGCACTGTGCATTGGAATTGATCAGTGAGCAGCAGGCCCTTCTCCCCCAATCACTTCTTCGATACTACTTCACTGATGTCTAGTGGTCCCCCGCCCCAAACAATCCCTAATATATTTTATCATTTTACCTGTTGTCCAGTGGTCCCCCATCCTCTCACCCTTCCAGTACTTTTAAAACATATCCCTGGTGTCCAGTGCCACCCGGCCTTCAATCACCCCTCTGATACTGTCCCACATGATACTGTCCCCACTGTCCCATATCTTTTTCTAGTACGACCACTTAAAAATGACAAATTCCACTTTCTTGCATGTATTAGATGACAAGGGACAGCCACCAGCTTAACAAGTGCACAGCATGTGAAGAAGGAAAAACCTGATGACACCCAACATTGAGCTGGTGGTTCAGTTGTTCTCAGCCAGTAGTTCCACAAAGCAGGTCACTTCCGCGCTACAGATTTCCGCTAGGGGCATGTTGAGAGTTCTGTCCAGGTCTTTCAATATGGATACTCAAAACTACAGGACCTATGAGCCCACAAAAATAGGTGGAAGTAGGGTTGATTCTTCATTGCTATAAAGAAGACAAGATGCCATAAAAACTGTCACCGGCACACCCCACGCCCCCTCCGAGACTGGCACAGACTCACCGCTCACCTCCACAGTCAGCTGCTTATTGACAGGTCATGATCTCACACCTACTGCAGTAACAGCTGATTACAGTAGGCATGCCATTGCAACCTGTCAGTCGGTGGCCAGATCTGGAGGGTAGCAGAGGGTCTGTGCTGGTTGCCGGGGTGGGTGGGTGTGTGTGTTGGGGACAGTATTAGAGGAGTGATAGAAGGCAGGGCCACTGGAAACCAGGGACATGTTTTTAATGTACTAGAGGGGTGAAGGGGTGGGGGAACCATTGGACACCAGGGAAATATTACTACCTACTGGCAAGGAGGGCATTAACCAGACTAGGCAGCCCTGACAGGCACAGGGGGGATTATCACAAACTCTGTTTGCTCTAGAGCTTCTGCTGACATGATTCACTGTTGTGCATTTTCCGTAGGAGACTCATTCATAGTAATAATATTTTGTTTTTGTTTTTTTTTCACATATTAAACATTATACCTCCTATCAATACGTTCATTACAGTGGCATTATTAGAGACTTGAACATGTCCTATTTACTGGTATTTTGATTTATACGGAGTAGATAAGTTCAAGCCTATAATAATTCCACTGTAATGACTGTATCATGCAGACTGCATAACTTTCATAACATTAACTCTGACCTTAATATTTCTATTTTATTGTGATAGCTGTTCTGCACCAGCACCAGCCAGGACTGCAGTTCCTGCTAAGTGAAACACAGTCACGCCACTCCAGAGTAAGGACTCTTGTTTCCCTACCTGACGTCAGCACGTCATGCGAGCAGGAGCAGCAGTGCTACAGTAAAGCAAGAACATGCATCAGACTGGCAGCTGTAAAATGCCTTATAAACAAGGTACAATGTTTAATAATTGACAAAATAACAAACTATTATTACAATGAATGAGTTGCCCTACTGAAATATGCACAGCAGATAGAATCGTGTCAGCAGCTCTTTAAAAAAATTAAATAAGACTCATTTCACCCCCTAGGGAAAACTCTTAATATTTCATTCCTCAAATTACAGTATTTACAAAGAAAAGAGTTTTTAACAAAATTGAAGAACATGCACACCTTTTGTGAATTAATCAAAGAGAGACTAAAGTCCCATCCTATCCACCGTTTCCAGCATCTTGTTTTCTGAAACCATGGGTGAGCCTAAGGTTTCTTGTGCTGAGTAATGTGCTCAAAGATAGGTCACTAGCTGATCAACTTTGAAAAAGATGTTAACTTTCTAATCTTTTACCACTTTCTCCTTTGCTGGAGGTAGCAGCGAGAACTGTGCCCAGATTTCTAGCATGTCTTGACAATACGCAATAATTCTGCCATCTTTGCTGGTCTGATACGATTAGTCTGGGAAGAGATAATAACGATTGTTTTTATAGTCCAAAGTTTCACATAATTTAGCCAGTTTAAAAATAAAGCCTCTAAGTCAAAAGCAAAAACAGCCAAGGTTGGTTTAACACCAATTCCAACTTCCTGGTTCTTTCTTGGGAGTCTGACAGCACACACCAGTAGGGGAGGATTATTAGCAGCTAGTTAAAATGTTGTCATCAGGATATCTTTTACCAAGTCCCTTTTATTAGAACATTCAGAGTTGAAATCTGATGGAATGCCAATCAGTCAGATATTTTGTGCCAGAGATGATACTTGTTCTCCAACTTTCTAGCCATATTGTAATTTTATTTCATTACCCCACTTAATGTGGCTTTCAGTGTTTGCAGTTTGTTTTAATTTTTCCTGATCTGTTATGTGTCATCTGTGACAACTTTTTTTAACTGCAAACTCTTTTTCCTTTAGTGCCTTTACATCACCCTGCAAGAAATCTGTCCTTTGCACTAAAGCGTCAAAGCATCGGTTTTAATGCTCAACCCAAGCTAGGATTTTTCCTTGGATTTACAGAGGGATTGCAGCATATATTCACTTTCTCCACCATACAGTGGCATCCCCAGGATGAAACCCAATTCTGCAGCATTTTGCAGCACCCTGCAGAATGCTGCAGCAGACCTACTAGCTGCTATTTGATGTTATTTCTTGTCCGTTCCCTGTTGATTGACTCTGTATTGCTTAACCGGTACCCAACTGTTCATTGTAGACTGATGTGCCTTGACTCTGTACTGTTATTTGCCTGTACCTGTGCCTTGACTCTGTATTGTTATTGCCTGTACCCTGTAATTCTCCCAGGTCGCACCTGAAAATAGGCACCTGTCTGTCTAGTGTGCTTACCTGGTAAACAAAAGCTAAATAAATACATTTCAAAGACAATTAGTCCCTTTTGTCATTCAGGAAAATGTGACACTGCCAGGATGAAGTGAATGCCACAGTTTCCTGCATGACAAGAGGGATTAATTGCCATTGAAATTACACTGCTTTATTTAGTAGGTCTGCTGCAGCATTCTGCAGAGTGCGTTAAAAGTGGTTTTCATCCTGCGGGACGCCACTGTACATCACCGAAAGCTGTTCCATGGGTAAGGACTGAGCTTGTTGCTAGGTGTGCAGTGTAAGTAAATCAGTTTTACTTGCTGCTGTGTTTGTATACTGATGGCATTTTGTGCCTCACTAAGTGAAAGGGAGTCTTTTGCTCTTTAACCTGTGGGATGACTGCTGTGAATGGACTAGCTGCCCCATCACCACTCTCTGGGTTGGGTTTGCAGGGATGAAACCACTGGTTTAGCGGTCCCAACTTGGGAGACACAAACTCGTTGATACTATGCATCAATTTTCTCCGCTAAGTTTTACTGCATTTTTTGTATATAGATCTCTGTCCAAGAGAAGAAACTAGTTTTATCCCAAGTTGAATATGGAGACACAGGAGCTAAGCTGCTGCATAATCCACCATCTTGACTCCCCCCAGCACAGCTGTTTTTTTGGACTAATTTATATCACTGTACTTCAGGTCTCCTATGAACGCTCTCACCCCTATGTCACTTGCTATTTCTATTTCGTGTATTATTGCTTGATTACCTACTGCAATCATATTTGGTGGTTGTCATAGAGGCATAGGTCGGGAAGCATAGGCAAACCAGGAGAAGTCATAACATTTGCAAGTAGTGTTTCATTATTATCAATAACAATAAATAAAAAAATAATTGTGCAGGATTGCTCTTATACAGGCAGTTCAAACAGAACAAAGTCCTTTATCTGAGAGTATCTCTAAATTTAAATCTCAGTCTCTCTTTCTAAACAAACATTGCTCTCTTTTATAAGATGTTTTTCACCTGACAATTAACTTCTGCATTCTGAACTTGTTAAGATACATCTCCTGTTTCTCACAAAATGTATTCAACTTTGTCAGTTTCTTTCCTGTGACAAATATATCCAGTCTTTAACAGGTGCAGCGACTTAAGACATTCTGGCCAGAGCTCTTCAAACAAGCTTGTAGAAGTTCAAAAGGTTTCTCAAGGTCAATCCCCTGTGTTCCAGCTTGCTATCTTTTCCAACAAACCCCAAACAGCTTTTTGCAATTCTTTTCAACAACATAACTATATACATTTGCAAACCAAGGAATCACAGTTTTGCATACAGATTAACATATATTTTTTAAACCACAGAGAAGCAAGGGGAGAAAGAAAGAACAGAAACAGAATGTGGAGGAAGGGAGATAACTGAAGAAACCATTGAGCCATCAGAGTGGCCAGTTCTGAGGTTCCACAGGGAAAATGTCATTGCACAATCAGACAGACAAAAGACAGACAAGTGACAGAATAGGAGAAGACAGAAAAATAGAACTTTGCTTTTAACTTTCTCTGCATAACGAAAGGGACAGGGTCTTATTCAACCCAGTCAAAGTGGTCTATGGTACAATCCCACAATTGTATGTTCAGTATTATAGGTTCCTACCTTTAACCAAATCGTTTCTGTGTTACTTATGATTAATCTTTAAGCTAGTAAGAAACATCAAGCAGAATATTCTGAATTTAACTTTCAAATCTAATACCCATAATACCCGGAGACATGAATACCAACCCAAATACAACCTAAACCTTACAAAACCACAGGCAGGCAGTTCTTTAATACACAACAGGTAGTGGGGATGTGGAACAGGCTCTCTGCACATTAGTGAAGTCAACCATATTGGAAACATTTTCTTGGATGAGAAATAATTTTACAGTTACAATCCTTCTGATAGCAGAGGACCAGTATAGATGGGCAGCTGATGCCTACTTCGTTCACCAATACTGTAGTATGAACATATGGCACTATAGATAGAGACACTCACATACAGAGCACTACATACACAGACATACACATGCATGAATACAGCACTACACACACACATGCACACACACAGAACTACATAAATAGACACACACAAGCACTACAGATGCACACACACAAACAGCCCCACACACAGCATTACATACAAACACACACACCAACACATACACAGACACACTCACAATATTACATAAACAAGTGCACATGTATAGAGATATACATATACAGTACTACATACACATACCCAGTACTGCATAGAAACACACAGTATTATGTACACGAATGTGTACATGCACAGCACTACAAACAGACACACGTGTCACACTACAAAGACAGTTGCATACGCTCACAAACACATGAACACTACATAGGCTCACACCCAAACATGCACATATATGCACTTGAGATAGACACACAAACACTTGCACAACCCTATATACATGCACACACATACACACAGCACTAAAGACACATGCCGCGTACACACACACACACACGTACACCAACGCAGAGCATTAAGGCCGACTTGATGGATTTATGGTCTTTTTCTGTCCTTATACTTTTATGTTTCTACATGCAGAGATGCACACATCAGCACTACATAAATAGAAGTATATGCGTGCACACACAAAGCACTACATACCGTAAAGGTGCACATACAAACATACAGCACTAAATATAAACACAAACATATATTGCACACAAACACAGTATTACACACATACACACACACACTACTACATACACAGATGCATATACACAGAACTACACACACACAGGTTAGGGTATACAGTCTTGAAGGCAGGCCATCAGGCATCTTAAAATCAGACTGATGCAGTGGTGCTATAGTACCAATCCCTTCAATGTAGTATACATGTATAAATAAGAGAAAGAGACAAGAGAGTTACTGTCATCAAAAATATATATTTATGCTTCCTTCTATTTGTTACATATCAAGATAGTATACTGTATATCAGTTACCAGGATAAGACTATGCAACTTCCCCTCTAACATATCACTTCAAAGAATGATAAATTTATCTCACTGACAACCAATAATTATGGTCCATGACCTAATAGCTGGAGGAATTGTTAGAGAGCTGGGAAAGAAATTGGATATTGAGGGGGAACCACATATATACTGCCCTAATACAATTTATTGCCAAAGAACAATTTTTTTTATTATTATAAGAAGGGCATAACATCTGTTTTGTCATTAAGCCCAGACGGCTTCAGACTTTTCAGTTGGAAAATCCACTGTGACTCTTTTTGTAATAATCTCTGTAACTAACCTGCTCCACAGGGGACTCCTTCACATGTTCAAGCCCAACAAGGACACATACTTTGGATATGAATTGAGATGAATTTTAAAATGAAGTCCAATTGGGGTGTCCTCCTTCGCCCTGACTATACTTCTGATGTGCTCCAGTAGCCTTTACTTAAGAAATGTTCTGATTTGGGTCCTTGAGGCCTGAAATAAATGTTGTGTTGTACCCCATGCCACCAGCACCTAGTAAACAAAGAACCAATTACATGATAGTGTGGTTGTTTAACATCTAAGGGTCGTTCCTGTCTCGGTAGTCTTCTGAAGAAGTGTGAATCCAATTGTTTTTTTGTTTGCAAGGAGCTTCTGGAGCACATTAAGTTTCCATCTTATATACCTCTAGACACTACTGAGTGCCCTAGGTCATACCCTCCCCCACTGCATGCAGTCTCTTTCCAAAGCAGTGAGTAATGGAGTTGCTGCACACATACAAATATAAATGTTTAGGGATTTAGCCCGTGCCCAACACTGTAGAGCACGTGTGAGAAAATATTCTGGACAGGCCCAGAATTCTGTCATGTACAAGGTGGTCTCCCTATGGCCAAGTCACTTACCCTCCCTGTTCTCCAGATTCCCAGCTGCAAAAATGTGGCAGAAGCCAAAACCTGCAGTAAAAGATATGTGGGTCTATAAATATATATTTTAAAAACAGATTTGTAAGACTCCCAAACATGTTTTACATCAGCCTACAAGTTCAGTATGCATGCTTCTATGTTAAGCCAGGGATTTGGTGAAATCCAGACTGCTGGTCCAGACACCAGATGATAAACACCAGACTGGCTGGTCCAACCACACCAGCCAGACTGGAAGTAACTTTTGTGGTCCAGCTGTTCTGGCCAGACCAGCAGGTCTGGTTTTTACCATTTTGGTCCATCTATTCTGGCTGGTCCAGATTTCATCTAGGGAGGGTTTGGGTGACATCCAGACAGCCGGACCCGGACTGGACCAAAACTATCAAAGGTCCAGGTTCAGAAGTCCAGATATCACCTATACCCTCACCCTCAAAGAAATCCAAACCAGAGGGAACAAACGGACTAAAACAGTAAAAGCTGGACCAGATGGGCCAAATCAGTAAAAGCCATACCAACTGCTCCATCTGGCTATTTTTCTTTTTTTCCACCTAACACGATAAAGCAAAAAAAAAAAAAAAAACACCAACTAAAGGTACATGTTTATTTTTTATAATAGCAATAGAGAAATTCCTTTTCCGTTACCTCCAATGTTGTCAATGGGGAGTTAATACATATGGACAATAAGCATCCCTACTAGGGATAGTGGCACAGACCAAAGCTGTCAATCTGCATAGAACTCTGGGCACATGAACAGTCCAAATAGCAAAGATTCTCCAGTCACCTCTGTCCTTGCAGTACCCATACAAATGGACTGTACCTAATCACAAAATCTGTAAAAGTATTTCATCCTCTCCTTGCAGTAACAAAGCATATGTTCAAAAAACTGTCATCTTAAGAACAACACATCGAGGACCTACCTCACACTGGAGAGCTGGATGATGAAAGGTTGCTGCCCGTACCTGCCTTTCTTGCTTCAATGTTGTCTTACCACTGGTCTCTTGACAGTGTTGATATGTTGCTGATAAGGCTGGTAACATAAAAATGTATAACATTAGTAACAGTAATAACAATAAGCATGACTGCAGAAACAGGATAAGCACTACCCTGTAACAAGAAGGCACCACCTCATGTTTAGAATTTTGTTTTTTTTAACTTTGTGTTTATTATTTTATGTAAATCATATACACATTTCCTCATACAGTGTAATAATAACAGCAATGAAAACATCCATACATACTGTAGACTTGATATTCATAAAACAGTCCCCTTTAATCTCTGACAATAGGAGGAGGGAAGAAACCCAAGTCTGTATAAAGGAAATGTCCTGAAAATGCCAGCCATCTCAACGGCTGTGGAGAGTCCATAAGATGTAGAATTTACTTAGGCAAGATGACACAGTCCCTACACACTGCTGTTTATCCGTGTATCATATTTATATAATGAATTAGGAAAAATGTTGCTTTTCTAGAACACTACTGCATTCAAATGTTCAGAAATATCAACAACCTGCATGCCTGTAATCCAAGAAACGGTAACTTTTTTGTTAGCAGATAACTCTGAATTGTTTTACAATTAAAATTGTTAGTTTAAAATGAAAGTAAAAGAGATTACAGTCAAGCAAACCGAAAACATTAAATATTCATACAATCAAGGTGTAACTACAGTCCATCAGATAAAGTACTCCAAGAGAAGAAAAAAACAAAAACACAAAAAAAAAACACAAATATATCTGATATACACAGGTATGGAAGCTATGAGTTCAGGTAAGTTCAAGGCTGAAACTATACAAAAAGTAAAGGGTAGACTTTGCATTCAAGTCAAATAAGTGATTACTCCTTTCTAAATAGAAAGAACCAGCTCCTTCAACTCTTACAGAGTGGTTTGACAACATGGCCATCCTAGCGAATAATGAAATAATTTGTTATTTACTGTCCAATTAGACAGAGGTGTATAATAAGACAGATAATCCTTTTCTTAGCAGATAACTATGATTAAGATGCCAACAATATTTACAACCATAATTTGTGACATGCAACATCTTTAGCTACATATCAGACAGTATTCTCCAACAGGAGCAAGGAGCTCCTGGGAGAGGCCCCACTGACAACAGTGGAGCTAACAGAAAAGGAAATTATAGTAAGTATTAAGGAATTTCTCTTTTCTGTATTGCTCCACATTGTGAATGGGGAGTTAATACCTGTGGATTCTAAGACGCAGCGCCCATTTCCCAACTTAATGGGGCAGAATATTGTCCCAGTAACCCATACAGGTGAAAATTAATTATCTGCTAATAACTGTCTGCCATACTCGTGATGAAAGACCACATCGGTGGAACTTTGAAATCCAACCTGTAGTGCTCAGTGAATGTATGAATGGAGGACTATGCTGCCACCTTGCACAATTCCAACACAGATGCCTTGCCTCTCTCCACCAGGAAGTAGCCAAAGCCCTGGTGAAATGGGCCTTGATGAGACCTGGAGCTTTCTTCTTCTCTACCACATAAGCTTTGGCAATGCAAGCCCTCACCTACCTGGCTAAGGTGGCTTTGGATGCTTTTTGACCCTTTTTCGTTGCTTCAAAGAGAATGAACAGACTTTTGGACTTCCTGAACTCTGTGGTCCTTTTAAGGTACATCCTGATTGCCCTGCACAAATCCAACTTGTGTAGCTCACGCTCCTTGGCATGTTTCAGCTTAGGACAGAAGGGCAGCAGACAGAGTTCCTGATTTACATGAAATGCTGTAGGTATTTTAGGAACAAGGGATGGAATTGTCCTCAGGACCACCTTTTCCATATGAATGATAAGGTAAAGTTCTTTGTGTGACAAGGCCTGAAATTTGCCAATCCTTCTGGTTGAACAGATTGCAATTAAAAAACACACCTTGTACGACAGACTGTCCAGTGGCACTGATGAAAGAGGCTCGAAGGGTGTTCTACAAACTGCAATCAACACCAGATTCAGGTCCCATGGAGGTGCCAGAGATCAAAACAGCAGTCTACTTCTGTTAACCACTCTTGGAAATTGGATGACCTCCTGGTTTGTCCTCAGGGATGAGTTCATGGAGGTTCCCAGTGCTGCTTCTAGCACCTGCACCTGACCGCTCAGGGTACTCAATGCAAGTCCTTTGTCTACTCCCACCTGCAAAATCTGCAGAATCATAACTTTAGAAGGCCTAATACCTCTCTCTCTGGCCCAAGCTGAGAAAATGTTCCACATTTGGTCATAAGCTGTAGACACAGCAACCTTCCTGGTGGCCATCAAGGTATTCACTACTTTTCTGGAAAAACCCTGTTTTAATAATCTCCTCCCCCTCTCAGAAGCCAGGCCACCAGCCACATCACCCCAGGTCTGAATGCAGAATGGGTCCTTAGGAGAGAACGTCCTCACAGAGTGGAAGGTGGAATGCTGCATGCCGAGCTAGATTCGCCAGGTCTGAAAACCACGGCCTTCTTGGCCACTCTGGTACAATCAGAAGAAAAGTTCCTTTTGAGTGCCTTATTTTGCAAATGACCTTGGGGAGGAGTGGTAGAGGAAGGAACAAATATATTCTGAAGAAGTCCCACGTCTGGGACAGAGCAATCCCTGTTTCCACCTGTGGACACTGGTATCGACTGAAGAACCTCAGTACCTAAGCATTTTAACTTGAGGCGAATAGGTCCATCTGAGGACGGCTGAACCTTCTGCACAGATGGTCAAACACCTCCGGGTTCAACAGCCATTCCCCTGGATGACTTGTCTCGACTCAATCAGCCTGGAAGTTCAGTTCCCCCACCAGATGAACTGCTGAGAAACAGAAGGTTCTCCTCTGCCCACAGCAGCATTTCGGTTGCTTCTGTTAGCATCTCCTCACTTCTTGTGCCTCAGTTGTTTATGTAGACCACTGTGGTGGCATTGTCCGACCTTACTTTTATGGCTTTTGACCATACTAGATAGTGAAAATGAAGAAAAGTAAGCCGTGCTGTCCTTATCTCCAATACATTTATTTGAAGCTGTTGCTCCTGCAGATTCCAAATGCCCTGGACTGGAACTTGGTCCAGGACAGTGCCCCAAGCAAAAAGGCTGGCATTGGTCATTAGGATCAGTTCTGGCAGGACTTCAAAGAGGGACCCTTGTTGACATGCTCAGGACTCTCCCACCAAGTCAGTGACTGCTGGACTGATTGCTGGAGTGCAACCTGGGCTTGGTAGTCTTCTGATACCAGATTCCAGGATGCTAACACCCCATTCTGAAGGGGCCACATGTGCAAGCATGCCCACAGCATGAGTCTTATCAGTGCCATCATCAGTGCCAGAATCTGCAGCAGTCTGTGAGCAGAGGGTGACGACTGGCATCTCAACCACTGGATTTCTTGTCTCAGGGTCCCCCCTTCTGGCTGAAGAAAGACTTTCCCCATATCCATCCTGAACACCATGCCCAAGTGCTCCAGATTCTGTGACAGGGTGAGCAAGTGCTTCCCCCAATTGATGACCCAACCATGTGTCTCCCGCACCTCCAGGGTCCTTGACATCGATCTCCTTGCCATCTGAGCAGATGATGCTTGGATGAGTAATTCGTCCAGGTAGGGATAAATGTGGTGCCCCTCCTGTCTCAGTTATGCCACTAAGACTATAAGTACCTTTGAGAACACCCTGGGCACTGCTGCCAATCCAAAAGGTAGCACCTGGCACTGAAAGTGCTGTCCTTGACTTGTAAATCTCAGAAACTTCTGGTGTGACTGGAGAATGGGGATGTGGAGATATGCATCTCTCAGGTCCATTGATGCTAGATAATCCTCTGGCTGGACAGCTCTTATGATTGACCGCAGGTACTCCATCTTGAAGGTCATGTGGTGTACAAATTTGTTTAGGTGCTTCAGATCCAGAACTGGTCTGAACCCCCCCGGCTTTTTGGGAACAACAAAATAAACTGAGTAGAATCCCCAACCTTCCTCATGGGGGGAACCAGAACAACTACCCCAATCTGTCCTATGTGATCCAAGGTTTGAGACAATGCCTGCCTCTTCACTGGATCTTCTGTAACAGCTGATTGTAGGAAACGCCCCTTTGTGGGTACTGTCGCAAATTCTACTGCATATCCTAGGGTCAGAGTTTCTAGTACCCATGTGCCTGACATCATCTGGGCCCATCTTGAATAAAATTTCTGCAGTCTTCTACCAAGAGAAGGGAGACAGAAATGGGCCTGCATATATTTACTGGGAGTTACATCCTCTTCATCTTGCACCCCTGTTACCCCTTCAGGTAAAGAATCTTCTGTTACTGTTGCCCTTAAATCTGAAATAAGCACCCATATTCCTATGATTTCTGAAATTCAGACAGGGACGCAAACCACCTCGAGATTGCTGATGGCAACCGCTTCCTCGTGGCATCGAATTTGCTTTCTGTTGCTGCTTTGACACTGGAATTTGTCCCTTCTTTTCATGGACATCCTTTAAAATGTCATCCAAGCCAGATCTGAATAATGGTTCTCCCTCAAAGGACAAGTTAAACAGTTTGGCCTTCAACACCTGGTCTGCAATCCAATGCCTGGGCCATATACCTCGCACAGCTGACACATGTGATAAGCGGAGCATGCTGACATTCATAAACTGTCCACTGTGGCATCCCCCAGAAAAGCAGAACCCATGGATACAAGCTGTAAAATGTATGCCACCCCCCAAGAGTGCAGGAGAACGAATCAACTGCCCAGAGCCATAATCCAGGAGTTTAAGGCTCTAGAAACAATAAAAGATGCATAGGAAGTGCAAAGATTTACTCCATTCAAGGCAAAAGCTCTTCTGCATGCAGCCTCCACTCACTTATTGTGCGTATCGGTTAGAACCAGAAACCCTTCAGTCAGTATGGTTGTGTGCTTAACAGAATTATGTACAGCTTATCTGCCAAGGGAGGGCTTTCCCACTTGTGGAAGCTCTCCACCATAAAAGGATAACATGTCACTCATGGCCTGGGCAGATGTTTGCACTTATCCGTGCCTGCCATTTCTGTTCAATAATCTGGTCACAGTGCACAAAGTTTGGAAAACACTTTGGTACGATGGAAGATGTGGACAGGATCGGATTTATGTTCAGTGATTCCATGATTTGCACTTCCTTCAACTGCAATGTCCTATAAGCATCCGTTATGAGGAAGGACAGAGATTTTGTATCAAACAGGGGAGGAAATGGAATCTTTCTCTTAGGTTCTGTCCACTCGCTCTCCTCCTCCTCTTCAGAGGGGTCCTCCTCCCTCATCAAAAAAGCAGATTCGGGTCAGGTTTTTCTCCATGGGGGACAGCCCGCCAGTGCAACAAGTAACAGCTACTGCTTGTGATGACGATGACCGAGTTTGAAACGAGCATGAAGCATCCAAGGGTCAGCTGGGGGTGGTGGATTGAGCATCCATTGGACACTCTCCACCTCTGGGGGCGAGTAATGTGCCTCCAGTATCTTGCCACTGCTGTGTGACCATAGGTGGTGGCCGAGTACCAAAGCCAGGAGCGGGAGGCTGACGTTAGTGTGGGGGGGATGTGGATGCACACGCACCTGTTAAGCCATTGACAACATGGGGGTTAGGGATGAAAAACAGAAAAGTCCAGAGTCTGTAGGATGGTGCCGCCTCTCCTCACAGGCCCTGCACCTGCCTACTGGTCCCACCGACCTGCAGCCAAGTTAAAAGGTCCTCTGGGGTTCAGGGAGAGAACCCAGAGCCCTGGCCACAGGGGGTGAGTCACGGGGCACTGCAAGGGCCAGTCTGGTAAGTCCGAGGGACAGTGGGGGTGATGGAGCTGGGAGAGAGGGTGCAAAAGGGGCAGACTGGGTGATAAGGGGTATAAAGCATAATAAGTAAAAGAAAAAAAGGGTTTTATCCATGGCCCCCGTATCATCTTCTTGACCCTCCACATAGTTATGGTCAGGAACTGCCTGTGGATCTGGGTGAGCAGTATCATCCTGCTCTGGTGCACCTGGACGTTCCTGTATGGGCCCCCTTGGGTTCGGGTGTGTTAGTGGGAATGTCATGCAGAACATCAGAACTCAGCAGCTCATTTAAGAGCAACAAAAAAGATCTGCATAACTCAGTTTTGCCACTGCCAGACCGTACCTCAGGTGCACCCTCCCCAGCTCAAGGGTTTCACGGGGGGGGAACTGTAATACATGTATTAGATTACATTACACAATTAGAGCAATACAATCCTAAAGGTGAGGGTCTCATCACCCTCCTGCAGGTCTTACATTGCTTGAATACCCTAGGTCTCTGATTAGCCATGGTGCCACTGACTTTAACTAGGATTCCACAAAGTAAAAATGAAAAATACAGATTAGTTTCCTAAATGCCTTATCCAGAGAGGGAAGAATTACTGTACTGAGCCTCCATTTGCCTCTCTGTTAATCTGAAAAGTAGCAAAATTAAACTGCCTAGCTATGTGGGACTGCCTGGGAGGGAGCACTTCCTGGCTGGGAACATGAAAAGAAAAGTTCGATTTTACTGTCTATGAACGCTCTCCAGCCAGAAAAAGGAAATTTTCTCAACAGAAAGGTCATAAAACCCTATGCTGAGTTGATTCTCCAAATGGGGCTGCACAGCAGTGGAGAAAGCCTGTAAGCATGCTCAGTAATGTGCATGAGCTCGGTGACGTAACGCCGTTCTGTGTGATGTCACCACGTCGTTGGGAGTGCACCCAGATCCAAGGGCATGAAAGTAACTGAAGAAGAAGCGAGAAGTCACCTTTCCAGTTACAAAAAGGCACAGGTCTCTGATGGCCAAATGCCAGCAATGGCTGACTCCTCCTGTGGCTCAGTAGAGCCTAGAAAACACACTCTGAGGCATGACTTGCAAATCGAGTGCTGTAGACCACTGAAATCAAGGTTGGAAAACCGACCTGTTAAAAATAAAACTAGAAAAGGATCCCTGAGCCCAGAAAACAACTTGGAATAACATAGTCCCAATATCAACCCAGGCAACGATATGTAATACACAAGTCCACAGTCCATACAAGCACCAGTCTTTTAGTCCTCAAACACAGTAACACTATACTTCAGTCTTCAGCTTAGGGAAGGAGGGTCCAACATCCAACAGAAGCACTGTGGGAGGAAAGAAAGACAAATGGGTAGAAATGGTCTTCACCTAACTACTGTGCCCCACTGTCCACAAACAAATCTTTAAAATCACTTACCTGAGGCACCAGATTAGTGAAACTGGAGACCTGAAAACAACCTCGTTTTTTACAGTGGCACATGGTCCCGAGTCCCTGCATTGAAGGCTCTAGAACAGAGAGAAACTGCAGATTAGTCAATTTGAAAGTTACAGCTTAACAGGCATGATTTCTAAATTTGGAGGTGCTCGCTGTTGCCAGGTAGCCCCAATCTGCTCTACATTGGCACAATTCTGACCATAAAAGAAAAAAAGTAAATCTTCAGAGAGAATCTTCTATGTTGTTTACCCCTCAGTGGCACACAAAGACTGGAGAATCTTTGCTATTTGGAATGTTCATGTGCCCAGAGTTCTATGCTGATTCAGAGCTTTGGGCTGTCCCACCACTCCTTGTAGAGGTGCTCATTAGCAATATGTATTAACGCCCCATTGACAATGTGGAGCGATACAGAAAGAGGAAATTTCTTCAAACTTACTCTAATTTCCTTTTCTGTTAGCTCCAACATTGTCAATGGGCAGTCAGTACATATGGGCAATATGCACCCCTACTAGGGGAAATGGCACAGCCCAAGGTTGCAATCAGCACAGAATCTTGGGCACATGAACATTCCAGACAGCAGCAACTCTCCAGTAACTTTTTCCCTTTCAGTGCCCCTAATTATGTAAAAGTAGACTCATATAGATTATACTGCTCGTCTTACCACGAACCAATACATGTAAATTGTTTGCATACTCACACCTTTTCCTAAAAGGAAAATATAGTAAATGATTCCCTGCTTCACCCAGAGAGTGAGAAGATGGAAAAAGGCTTGTCTTCTGCTTCTCTGTTGTGGTGGAGCTTCTTTAAACTACTGAACCAACTAGAAAGAGACTTGTCAAAGGAATTAATGAAAAAGGTAACACTGGAAAGGAACTGCAAACAGTGTAAGCATTAACCCGTAACAAGGAAGGCACCCTTGTTGTTCAGAAAAATCGAAACCTGTTAATCTACGTACCAGTAACCAATATTTAAATGTGGAACTGTGGGAAGGTGTGGGTGCAGAAGGAAGCTCAGATGCAGCTTGTATAGTGCAGCTCAAGTCAGTGTGGGTTTATTCTTCGGGATGGTCAGCATTATTCAAAATAAAAGAAGATAAATAAACAAAATGTGAAAGTTCATAGTGTGACATGGACAGCCAGTGCTCAGTGCTGTATCATTTTTTTTTAAATATAAAAATGTATTACTTGATTGTCTCTGCTGAGAAATCTGGTGTTCTTGGAATGACCTCACTCACCGCCCCCCCCCCCGGTCTCTGCTAAAATATGAAAGCCATGAGCTAATTACAGACCAGGCCTTAATCAAGGATCTCCTGTTTGTCTGAGTTAATTACAGCTGTAGTTGCTAAGAGGAAGATCATATCCATTTTATGACATTTGGAGGAAACCAGGTTATTACACAGGTGCGAAGTTGTAAATGTTCCTTGATGTCTGTGAGAGAGAGGAAGCTTATCATAGATTAAAGAGAGTCATTTGAAGAACATGAGTTCTGCTGAGGTTGCAGAATTTAATACTTTGAAAGGACATCCTGTTTTTATATAGATATATATATATATATTTTTATATATTCTGACAGAGGAGTAGCTGGTGACCTCACACAAAGGGGTTGGCAAATACAGTTTTCTTTAAGGAATATTCTGTTTTACTACACAGGGACATTTCTATCTAGACTCTGACAAAGAAACATCTGTGAGCACTTTAAGCAGGTATTAAGAGAGAGAGAGAGACAAATCTAAGTACTATAGTAAGAACTGTACTGTTAAAACCCGTTTTAAGTGATTTGTATGTTTTGTGATATAATAGTTCTGTACTTTATGTTACATATTTTTTATCTGTTTTAGTAAAACTTCATTTTTAGAGCTTACTTGGTCTGTCTTTGATTTCTTTCCTTTACAAGTAGATTATATATGCTTAAACAGACACTATACATAAGCTTGAACGGTGATACCAAACTGGAAAAAGCTAAGAGTTTTAAATCTGAGGTCTTTTATTACAGTTTTTAAGGGTTCATTTCTGTATACCTGGTTAGGTGCCAGTAGGCAAAGATATCTGGCCCCCCGAAGACAGAATTATCTGAGCCTGTGCATTGGGTATGCTAGCAAGAGGTTCACAGTTTGAATCCCTCCAAGACTTGAGACCAAAGGTTGACTTGAACCCACAAAAACAGACATGAGGGTGACCTTGTTCTGTTAATTGTTCACAAGACTGCGCTCGGAGGTTGGCACTTTGGGAGTAGAGGGCTGAGTGGGTTTGTGACACATAGCATCTTGGTGGAGTACTTCAGTTGATCACTTTCCAAGGTTAACAGATAGTCAAATCTGTCCCTCTATTTTCAGTCTTGAATGCTCTGCCCCTTCTACCATCAGGAGAGGAGCAAAATCCTTTCTCTGCTGTGTCTAGCAAGCTTCTGAACAACTCTGGAATGAATCTAACTTCCCTTCCCCTAGTGGGTCTTTTTATGCCCCTCTCCTGTGGTCACCTGATCCTCCACTTGACACGAATGACATTAATGAATGTCAGGAGCAAATAGAGCAATGGCCTACGATTAGCTCCTCATGATTAATAGTAGTATAATAACTTACCATCATCTGTCATATAGTTGTCTAATCTATTTTTAAAGATCCCCACGTAACATAACACATGAAATAGCTATTGTACAGAAAGGAAATCTGGGTTAGTTATAGGCTACATCTATTACAGTACCATATAGTAGCATATCAGACAGGGCTACTCAGGCCCCATTAGAGGACTTCCAGACCTGGGGAAAACTTCAGACTCTGGGGCCCTTATGCAGCTGCGTATAGTAGCATGCCAGGTGGCCAGGGCCCCTCTTTGGTGCTGGGCCCCAGGAATTATCCCTGGCTCCCCTACCTTCTCAAGGGCCTGGGGCTACTTCTGTACAGATAGCTGCACTATTTTGTCATAAGGATAATTAATGCAGATTTAAATCTTGAGCTAGCCCCACCTTCAACGCCACACCTGTAGCTAAGGACAACCCAACTGTCTGTCACACAGATATGGCCATAATGAGGCTGACCGTTCCCTATGTCATCACTCTGGGAGAACACTGCTAGCACTGGCTTCTACTCAGGTAACAGAGGCCTACCTCACCATTTGTTTTATAAAGTAGCAGGCTCTATACCGAACTTCCAAAACTCAGGATATCTGCTTTCTGCTGGCAGAACTGTACATTGACTGAATCAGTAGCACTGTAATGAGAAAGGAAAAGGTCCTGTTTTCCCATTTTTTATCATGCATTTTCTAGCCTTTGTCTGGCTAGCCCCATCAGACCGACCCCCAACCCCGTCCCCAGAATTACTGGCTTTCTCCCCACCCGGCCTGGGAGTGGTGCCTGCGAGTCGGTCGCCATCCTGCTGCCATGTTTCCCCACCATTTTCTCCCAAGGGCCCCGGGAGTGGGTATGCATGCGTGTGGAGGCACACATCAGTCCCACGGCCCCAGTAACGGCTCCTTTGCTCCCACCCCATTGGCCTAGCACCTGGCTCCTCTCTTGGTCTGTGCTGTCCCCAGTCTCCACCAGGTGGCAGCCATCAGCCAACAGGAGCTATCCCACCTCCCCGGAGAGGACAGCGTGCCTGTCTGCAGCTCCATCCTACTCCACCCTCCCCCCCGTTGCCGACCTCCAATGGCCTGGACTCATTCCCGAACCCGGGTCGCCGGTGTGACATGAGGTTAGGCGTCCAGTGCCTTAACCCTCAGTGCCACCAGGCTGGCCTGTTTTCCCTTTGTAATGCAGGCCCATTTTAAAAAAATCTGTTGAGTCTTGATAGTATGCCTTATCTTTGTTTATCTGTATTATTTGCATTAGTGTATTAGCATCACTTTATTGCTTAATTGTGTCTATTATGTGCCTGTGCATTGTACTGTGTTTCAAGATGTGGAACCTTTGCAAAAGAGCTTATGCTCAAAGGTTGTTTCAGAATCAATCAATAAATAAAAAAATATATTTTTAACAAAAGGTATTCTGACATCCTGCCAGTCTGTAGTTATGAGCCTAAAAGACTCCACATAGGAATGTTCCAGTTTTCTAGGATTATTTACATAGGGCCTCATATTCAGATGAAATGAGTGGTGCATCCCTGGATGTGTTGTGTATCTCTGGACTTGTGCGGGCTGTTGGGGTGTGGCCATATTCAAAGGCCACTGATACACTGTGCACTCCCGACTGTGCCACCACGCACAATATTGTGATGCACCTATGCAAATGAGAGGTCCCCCCTGCATAAGCCCAGCATCACAATATTGAAACCCCCTGAAGTGTACAAATGGCCAGCTGTGTTTTGGCACATAGTTACGCTTTTAAAACCCTATCCTAACTATGCATGGGGTAGGTTGGTGCCCTGCTCACAGTTCAGTGCCACATACACAGTCCCCCTCCCCAGCCCTGATCACAGTGAAAAATAAAATATTCCTCAATACCCGTTTCCGTAGTATAGTGGACCCCTCCCCAGCCCCAATTACTGTTAAATATAAAACACTCCCTGAGCCCTGTTTCTGTAGTGTAGTACCCCAGCTCCGATCACTGGCACAACAATCAAACCCTGATCCCTGTTGGCTAGTGATCCCCCCACCCCGGTAGGCAGTAACCCACCATTCCACTCCTCCCCCATCCTGACCTGTGCTGGCAACTGGCACAGCCCTCCTCACCCTACCATGACCAGATGCCGACTGATCAGTACTGGAGTGCTACAGTAGATAGTACACATTCAAAACCAGCCAGAGCATGTACCATGTACTGTATGTGCTCTGGTACCGATCAGTTGTTAACTGACTCGACGAAGTGAGGAGGGCTGTGCCAGTCATTGGTACGTGGGTCGGGGAAGCAGGGTGATGGGTTACTGTTCATTGGGGTGGGGAAACCACTAGCCACCAGGGAATGGGGATTGGGGTTTTGATTGTTGTACCTGTGATCAGGGCTGGGGGGAGACACTACACTACAGAAATGGGGCTCGAGGAGTGTTTTACGTTCAACAGTGATAGGGGCTGTAGGGGGGCCACTGCATTATGAAAACTGGGATTGAGGAATATTTTATTAACAGTTACTGCTTAGCTGGTAGCAACACAAGTGTAGGAACAAGAGTTTTGAAGGACATGAAAAGATGTCATGGTAATTTTCAGGCTGTTATATATATTTAAAGTAATTTAGTCACATTCCGCAAATGCCTGTTTCACATATTGTGCCATTGCCACCCATGCTTCACATGTTGAAGCTGCAATTTTTTTTATAAAACATCTGTCACAGTCATTTTTTTGTATGTTTTTGTTTCTGCCCATGCTCCAGTTTTCTGGGTGTGGCCACACCCCCAGAATGATGTCATGCAAGGGAACTGTCAATGTTTTACATACAGCAACAAGGAATTCTGGGCAAATTATACAGCAGACTTAAATGTTCATTACTCAGAGCGCAGTCCCTTATTTTGGTAGTGGAGACTATAGAATAGGAACTAATATGTAGACATATAACCTAGCTCTAGAGAAGCTTGAAGAAGCTAAGTATGTGCGCGCATGTGCAGACTAGGTGGGCCGTAGGCCTTTATCTGCTGTCAACATCTGTGTGTGTGTGTGTGTGTGTGTGTGTGTGTGTGTGTGGTCAAAGCATTGTGGGAACAGTACATAGCTGATTTTTCTGCCTCCCTTATCAAAGAGCAGTAGCCTATGTTGGTGGTATTTAGATTAGTACAGTCTGCAGAAAAGTTTCGGGAAAACTGTTTTTGTGATGCAGATAGGCCAAAAAGATAATTTGCCAGTCTGTGTAGATGTTGATTGACTTTTACTGCCTGCTGGTGAAGTGACAGATCTGAAGTGGCAGCTCCTGTCAGAAATGTGGAAGGGTGATGATACTTTATTATGTTTATGTTATAGGGCCTGAATGACTATAAGTAGTTCAGGAGTGTAATTATGGGTCAGACTACTTTTCTTTTTCTTTGGTGTCCAGCTTCTGCTAGGAATCAAAAATTGTGAAAGAAAAAAGGATGTCTGCAATACCAAGACTGACCAACAGAGGTCTCTGTTTCAACACAGTGCTTAAAAACGTTGTTTCTCTTGCATGATGTCATGGTTGGGGATTGCAGCACTGAGAATAAAGGGGCAGGGTTATGCAAAGGAAGCAGAGCACAGAAATAAAAGCATTTTTTCATGAAAAATAGCACTTTTGGCAGTTTGAATGGTAGAAGATTGATTCACAACTTATACAGGTTACTACCCTCGTTTACTATGGCAAACATGACAAAATCACTTTACATCTCCATTTCTCATACAGGTAGCAAACAAAAGTCCTGTAGGTTACAGGCTGGCTATATTTAACTATTTAACACATCCTGCCCTGCAGGACAACAGCAGCCTAATATTTTGTTATGCTATAATATGGGGGGCTATGACCAGCACCTGAATATGAAAGAATATACAAAAGGAAAGCAAAAATAAAAAGATTAGGAGGCTTTACGGCTGTGGGTGGCCATCCCACAGTTAGAAAGAAGAAAGGACAGAGCAGAGCTGTTGAAGCAGAATTAAAAGAGCAGTATAGTCAGAATTTGCAAAAACATATGTTGTGCAAAATGTTTTGAGTTATGTGTGTATTCCTAGTGTATCCTTCACTATGTCTGCTATTAGGAGTTTTTTTTCTAAATTAGCCTGCTAGTTTTACAGTAGTTGTATGGCCCCTAGGGATCTCCATCTTAGCATGGTTTATTGCTCTTCTTGTTCCTACAATGCATCCTATCCCATGTGACAGTGATGTTACTGGGACCATGGATTCAGCAAACACTGGTTTAGAGTCAATTTTACAACAGCAGAGCTGTGATATCAAGTAATTTTCCTTATCCAATGAGCACTAATGGCTACATTTACAGGTTAGCAAATACTTGAGAGTTAACTGAGTGGGTTATTCTGCAGGAAAATAGAGTCTTTACTAATTATAGCCAGTGTTGGGTAAGTTACTTTTTCTATTACTTTTGAAAACTTGTTCCAGAAAGCTCTGTGCAGTCACTAGCAAGGATGGAGAAGTACTGGAAGATGTAATACACCTTACAGTAACATTTACTTATGTCTTTTTATACAAAAGAAATACGTAACTGTAACTGATTACATTTATTTGAAAGTAACTAGTAACTAACCTATTACTTTCAAAAAATGCAATGTTATAGTTAATTATTTTGTATTGTTTTTGTATTAAAAGTAATAAGTAACTATAGTTGTAAGGTGTATTACTTTTTCTAGTACTTCTCCATCCTTGCTAGTGACTGCACAGAGCTTCTTGGAACAAGTTTCCAAACATAATAGAACTTAATAGAAAAAGTAACTTACCCAACACTGATTATAGCACTGATGATCTGATGTGATTTGTGTGCTTTTTATGTCTGTGTGTAGTTTGAGTAAATAAAAAGTTTTAAAAGCAAAACATTTCCTCCTGCTGGCTAGACCAAATATACACAGACAGAAAACAAAAATACTGAATCAGAGCTATTTAGTGGAGACCAGAACATCATCTAGTCTCTAGTACTTGCTGAATCAATGATCCCGGATTCATCACTGTCACATGGGACAGGAGGCACTATAGGAACAAGAAGAGCATTAAACTTTGCTAAGATGGAGATCCCCAGGAGCCATAAAACTACTGTAAAACTTGCAGGCTAATTTAGAAAAAACTCTTATAGCAAACAAAGAGAAGGCCACACCAGGGCTTCACACACAAATCAAAACACTGCACAACATATGTTTTTGCAAATTTTGGCTGTACTACTCTGGTTGGTATTTCTTAGCTTTTCATTTCTTTTCAATGTATGTTTTCTTTATTTTTGTTTATTTCTCTGGGATGCCCCTTGTTATACTGTACATAGAAAAGGGCCTTGCTGTAGCAGTACAGCTATCACTAACACCCCTTTTAGGGCTAGACAGAGCCTCACCCTGCCCTAGAACTCCTCCTTTTTTTATTTGTTAATGTATGTATAAATTCAGCAGGTAATGCCACCTATCCAAACTTTAGTGATATAATTATACTGCTCTGAAGCATCAGGTATACTCAGATTTGAACAGATGGCAGGCCCTACCGCTTACCCTATCAAACCGCTTGGAAGCTATCAAAATGAATATTCTGCCCCGTTACCTTTTCCTTTTTTTCCAGCCTGCCTTTGCAATTCCTAGCCATGGATTGGAGAGATCTTAGTAAAAAATTAGCTGTGTTTGTCTGGGCTGGCAAATGTCCTAGAATCAGGTGGGAATTACTGACTGAGGCTAAGTGGGGGGGATGGGTGTCCCTAATTTCCAGCACTACTACTGAGTGGCCCAACTGCTGCTCATACTCAAATGCTTAACCCTGAATGGCACGGGTGATGGTTTGCAATGGAGGAGGATGGGCACCCTTTGATACCACTACGGATCCTTCAATGGGTAGTAACATCCCAGGATCTAAGAATTATTTCTAACCAATGGACCGGACACACTTTGAAGGTTTGGTTGGAAGAATGACAATGGTGGGAAATTTCAACCCCGATCTGGCAATACATCCTATTGCCCCATTTACCTAACTTCCCTGTAAGTTGACAAGACCCCTGTTTTACTCACTAGGCCTCTAAAGTTTTGCGATATTTACCCCATATGGTGGGGGGGGGGGAAGTATGCATGACTTTGACACTCTTTGGGAACAATTTTAGATCCCCAAATCTGATTCCTTTCACTACTTGCAATGCAAACATTACATCACCACAAATATAGGCGTGTCGGCTCTGATGCATCCCCATGCATCAGCCATTATCTTAACTCACAATAAAAGTATTGTAGGTGAAACTCTGAAATATATCTCTCAAGTTTATAAAATATTGCAGGATGGAGTGGGCACTTTGATGGTGCAGAGAAGTGGCAAGAGGAAACAAGTGCTACCCTCACTGAGATTCAATGGACTAGAATATGGAGGGGTATACATAAAACAACTATGTACCCATCCTGGAGAGAATTCTGCTGGAAGATTAATACTAGATATTTCGTAACCCCCAATTTTTCTAGATACTATGCATTCCATCCCTCAGACAAGTGATGGAGAAAGTGCGGGCAAAAAGGCACATGCTTTCATATTTTTGGGCCTGCCCCAGACTCCAGACATTTTGGACAGATGTCACAAGGGCAACCAGAGACGTTTTTCATTTAGATAATACCTCTCCCTTTGAGCATATGGTGTTGGGTTTACCGCCCCCTGGAGTTAACACAGCGGCAGAAAAATATTTATTCTACATCACAGCAGCAGCCTCTCTCAAAGTTATCACACAGAATTGGCTTACCTCAAATGCTCTTACTAAACAGCATTGGCTGTCCAATATAAGATTAATAAAATATATGGAGGCAATTATGGCTAAATTAAAACTGAAAGCAGATACATTTAACTCCAGGTGGCTACCCTATTTTGAATTCATTGAACCTCGGGAAGGCACTTCAGTCCTGGAACAGTTCCTGGCAGCCTGAGGCCTGGATGGAGGAAGAATCCATGAGTTACATATAAACAGAGATTATAGGAACTGGGGGATGAGGTGGGTTCTTCAATACTTAATACAATAAAGGACCCTCTTAATATTATATACAGTGGGTGGTGCAGCAGAAATAAAAGTAGCAGTGATTGTTAACCTTGTTAACTTTGTTTATAGTTAATACGATTTTAATGTTTGAGATAATTAATGGAAAGTATGAATGTTGACAGAAGACAACAAACAACTTAGTTGGTACATAGAAACATAGAAGTTGACGGCAGATAAGAACCGCAGGGCCCATCCAGTCTGCCCATTTCTTTTTCTACCTTATGAATGTGCCATTGGCCTTTGCTCTGTCAATGGCCTATCTATTCATACTTATCTGTATTGCTCCCTTATGCCTATCCCATGCCTGTTTGAAGCACTGCACTGTATTCATACACACCACTTCCTGAGGTAGGCTGTTTCATGCATCCACCACCTTTTCTATGAAAAAGAACTTCCTCATATTACCCCTTAATCGGCCTCCTCTAATCTCATGCTGTGTCTTCTTGTCCTGCTATTTTTCTTATATTGAAACATGTTAGACTCTTCACCTTGTTAATGCCTTTAAGGTGTTTGAATGTTTCAATCATATCACCTCTCTCCCTCCTTTGCTCTAGGGTATACATATTGAGCTCAGTTAATCTGTCCTCATATGTTTTCTGATGCAGTCCCTGCATCATTTGGTTATCCTTCCCTGGACTGCCTCAATTTAGTTAATGTCCTTGTGAAGGTGTGGCCTCCAGTACTGCACGCAGTACACCAGATGGATCCTAACCAGTGTCTTGTAAAGAGGGATTATTACCTCCCTCTTCTGACTTGTGATACCCCTACTAATACACCCCAACATCCCTCTAGCCTTACCTACTGCTTTAGTGGTCCGCTTGGATGATTTCAGGCCATCGGTGATGATGACACCCCAAGTCTCTTTCTTTCCTTGTGACTGCCAGCAATTCCCCTCCCAGCCTATATGTGTCTTCAGGGTTTCTTGTCCCTGTGTGCATGATCTTGCACTTTTTTGCGTTAAACCCCAGTTGCCACTCTTCCGACCATTTTGCTAGTTTATTCAGATCTCTTCTCATTCTGCTGATAACACTTGAATCATCTACTCTGTTGCAGATCTTGGTGTCATCTGCAAGCAGATAAACCTTACCCTCCAGTCCATCTGCAATGTCACTGATGAAGATACTGAAGAGGACTGGCCCCAGGACTGATCCCTATGGTACCCCACTTATGACTTGTATCTCTTCTGACTGTATGCCATTTACCACCACTCTCTGTTTTCTGCCTGTCAACCAGTTTGCCACCCAGTTGACCAACATCTGGCCCACCCCGAGCTTACCCAGCTTATTATTCAATCTTCTACATGGAACTGTATCGAAAGCTTTGCTGAAGTCAAGGTAGGCGACATCAACTGCTCCCCCTTGGTCCACCACTCTGGTTACCCAGTCAAAGAAATCTATGAGATTAGTTTGACAGGATCTTCCTTTTGCAAACCCATGCTGTCTTGGATCATGTGCTCCTATGGATTACAGGAGTTGCACTAACTTTTCACTAAGGAGTGTCTCCATAATCTTGCCCACTACTGAGGTAAGACTGACTGGTCTGTAGTTCCCTGCCTCCTCCCTGCTACCACTCTTGTGGAGCGGGATCACTTGAGCCCTTCTCCAGTCTTCTGGGACCTCTCCTGTGCTCAGAGACTCACTAAACAATTCTGATAATGGCTCTGCTAGTTCCACCCTTAGCACCTTTAGTACCCTGGGATGTATACCATCAGGTCCCATTGCCTTGTCCACCCTGAGCTTATCGAGCTCTTGTAGGACCCTTTCTTTTGTGAAGGGATTAGTGCACGTCTCTCTCCCCCCGTGTCCATGGTGCTGAGCTGTGGGCCCTGCCCCACCTTCTCTTCAGTAAATACTGAGCAGAAGTATCTATTTAGGATAGATGCTTTTACATGGTCCTCCTCCTCACGCACACCCTTATCCCCTTTGATCTTAGCAATACCCCCTCTGGGCTTTCTCCTTTCACAAATGTATCTATAGAAAGTCTTGCCCCTTCTTTTACTGTTCATGCTAGTGTTTCCTTGGTTTGGTCCTTTGCCTGCCTTACTGCCTTCCCTGATTCCCTTAGGGAAGTTTGGTATGCCTTCCTATCTTCATCCTGCTGTGTTCCCTTATATTTCCTGAAGGCCAGCCTTTTGGCTCTGACCTTTTCAGCTACTGTGTTTGAGAACCAAAGTGGTTTCCTTCTTCTTTTGCACTTTTTTTTTATTTTTGTTTTACCAGGTGAGACACACTAATGTTTACAGGTGCAATCTGGGAGCACAGGGAAGTTAAGTGACTTGCTCAGGGTCAAACAGTATGCAAGTGGGGGCTGTGGGATTCAAACCCAGGTCTCCAGTATTGCAGCTCAGAGCCTTAAACCACTGCGCTATACTTCCTTTTCTCACTAACACAATGGGATGTTGCTTCAAGTATTTCATCTTTGATGCTTGTCTACTTTGCCTGTTCCCCCTCACCTGTATTTCTTTTTGCCAGGGCTAGCTTAACTCTGTTGGCCATCTTATCAAAGTCAGCTCCTCTGAAGTCCCATATGTTTGCCTTGGAATGGGATGATTTTGTTCTAGTGGTCAAATTGAACCATATCATGTGATGGTCACTGGCACCCAGGTAACCTTCTACCTGGAGATCTCTGTTGATCCTTTCCCTGTTAGCCAGTACTAGATCTAGGATAGCCCTCTCACATGGGTCGTTGTACCAGCTGTTTGAGGCCCTCCCCTGCAGGAATCCACCATGTGTCTAGTTCTGGCAGATGTCACTGCTGGTATTGACCAATCTGTATCTGGCATGTTGAAGTCTCCCATTATCAGAACCTCCTCTTTAGCTGTCATGTTTTGTATATCTTCTAACAGTAACATGTCTATGTCCTCCAACTGGTATGGGGCCTGTACACAACCTAAGTTCATATGGCTGTCCCATTTCCAGGGTGACCTACAGTTCTTCTGGCTCCTTATTTGTATTCTGAATTTCTGTAGCTTTTATATTTTCATTGACATAAAGGGCCAACCCACCCCTCCCCCCTTTTTGTACCTCAGTTTCTTCTGAACAGTACATAGCCAGGTACTGAAGTCTCGCAAGTGTGGTTACATGTCTCGCTAATGGCTACTATGTCCAGTTTAGCCTCTGTCATTATTGCCTGCAGGTCTGGGATCTTGTTTCCCAGACTGCGAGCATTTGTGTACATGATTTTCCATTGGCCAGATTTCGGTGTGTTAGTTTTATTAAACATCATGTTGCAACTGATTTCTTCTTGAAGACACAGACATTTGAGACTAAGGCCATATGAGCCTTTTAGGGCAATTTTTGCTTCTCTTCATTTGTTAGGCCCCTATTTTGGATTGTACCTTCCAATGGCCTTCTGTGGGAGGAATGGACTCAAGATTATTAACATGCCATTTATGAGGTATTTTTTAATTATATTAGTTTGTATCGAGTAATTTATTTCATGTCTACTGCTATACGATGATGTCTGTACTATTTTTAATGCCTTCTATAAGAATTAATAAAATGATTACAAGTTCAACAAAATAAATAAATGCAGCAGGTAAAGCTCCAGAGAAAGCCAACTGACAATGTTGAGTTAGCACAAAAGAAATTATGGTAGAAAGTATGAAAGAATTTCCTCTTTCTGTAGCACTCCACCTTGTCAATGGGTAAATCAGTACATGGATTCTAATAAGCAGTACCCATTATCCAACCAGATGGCAGAGAATATTGCCCTATACACAAACTGCAAAAAAGAAAAGGGAAAAGGAATCTACCCGCTAACCACCGCCTGCAAAACTCTGTGTCCAAAGGAGGCATTGGCAGGACTTTGAACATTCAATCTGCAGTGCTTGGTGAACGTGTGGACCATGTTGCTGCCTTGCACAATTCTAAGACAGATGCCTCACTTTTCTACACCCAGGAGGTGGCCATAGCTCTGGTGGAATAAGCCTTGATGACAGCTGGAGCCTTCTTCTTTACTGTGACATAAGCTCTGGCAGTTCACGCCCTCACCCACCTTGCTAAGGTGGCCTTGGAGGCTTTTTGTCCTTTTTGGCTGTTCCAAAAAGTATGAACAACCTATCCAATTTCCTGAAGTCAGCAGTCTGTCTAAGGTATGTCCTAACTGCCCTGTGCAAATCTAACTTGTGCAACTCCTTTTCTCTTGAAAGAGTTGCTGCAGACAGAGGGACGGAAGACAGATTTCCTGATTCACGTGAAAGGCTGTAGGAACCTTCGGAATAAAAGACAGAACCATTCTCAGAACCACCTTACCCTTATGAATGACAAGGTAAGATTCTTTGTGGGACAAGGTCTGGGCACACAATCCTCCTGGCTGAACACACAGCAACTAAAAAACACACACCTTGTAGGACAACATGTCTAGCGGTACTGACAAAAGAGATTCAAAGAGTTCTTTACAAAGAACATTCAAAACCAGATTTAGATCCCACTGAGAGACAGGGGATCAGAACAGGGTTGGCTTCTGCTGATAGCTTGTAGGAATCAAATAACCTCCCGGTTAGTCCCTAAGGACAAGCCCAATAAGGCTCCAAAGGCTGAAACCTGACTTCTCAAGGCACTCAAGGCCAAACCTTTTTTCACACCCTCCTGCAAAGAGTCCAAAATCTGCAGAACTGTTGCTTTAGAAGGCTGTATATATTTCTTTCTGGCCTAGGCCAAAAAAAGGTGGTCCACACACGAGCATGAGTTGCAGATGTGGAATTCTTTCTGGCAGCCATTAGGGTATCCCCTACCTTTCTGGAAAAACCTGTTTCAGGAGTCTCCTCCTCTCAGGATCCAGGCTGCAAACTGCAAGCTGTATTGCCTCCAGGTTTGGATGCAGAATGGGACCTTGGAAAGAAGGTCCCACCTGAACTGGGAGATGGAACGGTGTGTGTGTTGAGCTAGATTCACTAGGTCAGAGAACCAAGGCCTCCTGGGCCATTCTGGAGCTATCAGAAGAACGCTTCCTCTTGAATGTCTTATTTTTGCATGACCTTGGGAAGAAGCAGCACAGAAGGGAAGGCATACACTCTGCAGAAATTCCACACCGGTGACAGAGCATCCACTGCCTCTGCCTGTGGATACCAGTATCAGCTGAAGAACTGCTGCACTTGAGAATTTGTGCTGAAAGCAAACAGGTCAATCTGAGGATGACCAAACCTTCTGCACAGAAGGTGGAACTCCTCTGGGTTCAGCATCCATTCCCCTGGGCGGACATTCCTGTGACTTAGCCAATCAATTTGAATGGCCATCTCCCCCACCAAATGAACTACTAACAGAGAGGGAAAGTTCTTCTCTGCCCACAGTAGAAGATAGGTTGCTTCATTTAGCATCTCTCTGCTCTTTGTGCCTCTTTTTTATGTATGCCACTGTGACAGTGTTGTCTGACCTTATTTTCATGGCATTTGACTGTACCAGACTGGGAAAATAGAAGACAGGGAGGTGTACAGCCCTCATCTCCAGGACACTGATATGCAGGTGCTCTTCCTGGGCAGACCAAACACTGCACCCCAGCCCAACAAGCTGGCATTGGTTGTCAGGATCAACTCTAGGGGGACCTCCAAGGGAGACCATTTGCTTAGGTGCTCTAACCTCACCCATTAACTCAGGGACTGTCGCAGGGGTGGAGAGACTGGAATTCTGGTCTGATAGTCCTCTGAGGTCGGGTCCCAGGCTGCCAGCAACTCAGTCTGAAGGGTTGCATGTGTAAGCAAGCCCATGGGATTACTTCTATTGCTAACATCATGTGACCCAAAATCCTCAGTAGACTGTGAGCTGAAGCCGATGATTGGCTCCTCAGCCACTGAACCTCTCGCATCAAGGTCTCCTTCCTGGCTGCTGAGAGGAAGACTTTCCTCTCATCTGTCCTTAATACTTTTCCCAGGGGCTCCAGGGTTGGAGACAGGCCAACCAGGGTCTTGGTCACTGATTTCCTTGCTAGTGTTACACAAGGTGCTCGAAGGAGCAAGTCATTCAGGTAAGAGCAGAGATGGTGTCACTCCTGCCAAAGTCATACTACCAGGACTATGAGCCCTATTCACAACAGCTACACGGTCCTACGCATGGTGCGTAAGACCCATGTGTAGACTGATACATGCAGAACGCACATAAGCAGCCCATGTGCGGTATGCATAACCCGCACGCAGGGCCTTGTGCAGAGCCACCATGTGAAAATGCATGCCGTAGTGGATATGCAGCCACGTAGGGGCATTCCCACATACACAATATGCACAGGACCCCGAACACGCATGCATGATGCATGTTACTTTGGAAAGGCACGTCAGGTCCCCACATATGCGATACATGTTCTGGAGGCAGCCATAAACGGCTCACATGTCGCACACACGGCAGAAGTGGCCAGCGAAGCAAGCCGGAGGGTGCATGGCAATGCCGACAGTGGCACCACATGCCAGCCTTGCATGCAACAATGGAAGGCACGTCGGCAGCATCCACACGCGTGCCAGCTACCCGCCACGTGTGACCACCGCACATGCAACAACATGGACTATACGGCCTGCCCCAGCATGGCGCGCATGCCACCCAGGAGGCATTACCAAAACTGGACGCACTGCACGGCATACAGTGGTGAACAGGCAGGCACACACATCAAGCACACCACAAGGCCCAGTCAAGGAAGCATGCAGAACACACAGCCCCCCCCAACACATGCACCACGCCAGAATGAATAATGAGACATTCTGACGTAGCTGGATACAAACGCCTTTACTGGTACCCAACAAAGAGCCCACACAGGGTATTAATCAGTAAAAGTGAAAGGAGGGGGGGTTGGCCTCAGTCCGAGTCTTCCTCCGTGGGCACCTCCGGGCTGGTGGATGGAGTCAGCTCCGGGGGGGGGGGGGTCCATGAACTCATGCTCCTCGAGCACAATCTGCCTGATAAGTCCATGGCAGCACTGAAACAAGAGCAGACAGAGGGGACAGACATCAGTGACCCAGTAACCTGCAACAGTTCCAGAACCAGCAATGCCACACGCTCAAACATGGCCAACTACCTTGGAGGGTGTGTGTGGATGGCCCATAGGTCTCCCAGGTCATCCCTATATACGTAGTCTTCGGTACTGCTCCATAGCTCAAACCTCCATGGGAAGTCATGCAGCAGGCGCCGCCTCGGGGTCACCACCCATGCCAGGCCAGGCCCGCCCTCCTCCCAGTGCTCCAGGACCACCACTGCCTTCCAACACCGGGTCCCCTGCAATGAAACACAAGGAAAATGATTAGCATTCATGCCCACGGCACAGGCCCCAACCCACCCGAAATACACACACATGACACACGGCCAATAGTACTGGCTGCAAAACCCACCTGCCTCATCTTAGTCACCTCCCACAGTTCTCCTGCTGGAATCCTGTCCTGGTAGGTGGCCTCCACCACCTCTGATACAGATGCCGTGGCAGGGTGAGCCTGTCACGAACTTACCCAGCTGGCATGGGTGGAGCTGCTGCCGCCGTTGTATCCACAGTCATTATGGCGAGCTGTGGCAGATGCGCCCACACCACGTTGGCATACTACGCCCCAAAGGGCACGTGCGACATACCACATGGCATGCACGGCACACACGTGTGGACCTGCAATGCCACAGTGTGAACACTAAGAGCAATACACGTAGTGGAACTGTGATGTGTCCAGGGGCACTACTACATATAGTCCTCCTCGAGGGGGCCATTGCTGAGCACCATGGCAGATCAAGGCGCTGTCACTGGGTGTTCAGGCGCTGCATCCCACTGACATCTTACAATGTTACCGTGCTGACCATGGCACACTACGGTACATCTGTGGCCTGGTGGATGATGAGATCCGACTGACAACTGGAGTGCTCCATGGCCATGTCCGTGGAGACGAAGGTGCTGTGTACCCTGCAGTACTATGCCATAGGCACCTTCCAGAGGGTGAGGAGCAATGTGACAGGGGTGAGTTAGTCGTCCGTGTCACAGGCACTGCACCAGGCGACTGATGCCCTGCTGAGGCACCGGGAGAGGCACATCATGTTCCTCACAGATGAGGCAGGGTTCAGGGCCATCAAGGTGGCATTCTTGGAGAGGTATGGCATGCCAAACACAATGGGTGCGATCGACTGCATGCATGTGTCCATCCTCACCCCATCCACCAGTGAGGAGGCCTACAGGAAGCATAAGAGGTTCCACAGCATCAACTGTCAGGTCATCTGTGATGCCACGGGCATTCTGACCAATGTTCTAGCATGGTTTCCGGTGTCATGTCACGACTCATACTTCTACGAGAACAGTGGCCTGAGAAGCCATTTGTACTGGCAACTGGAGAGCTTCGTTTGGCTCTTGGGTGAGCCCCCATCATGACATGCAGATAAGGTGGCAGCACGTGTGCCCCAGCACTACTGACAGCTCTGTTTCACCCCACTTACACAGGTGACAGCGGGTATGCCCTGAATACAACATCCCTGACACCATACCTGGCTTCATGGCACCCTGCTGAAGAGGCATACAATGCAGCACATATCTGGTGCATGGCATCATGGAATGCACCATAAGGCTGATGAAGATGTGTTTCGATGCCTGGACTGCACGGGTGGCATGATAATGCTTGTGCCGAGATGGCGCAGAGTGTTCACCGCCTGTGCCATACTGCACAACATCTGCATCGCCACATGGTGCCAGAGCCCCTTGGCCCCTGACATACATCCAGAGGAGGACAGCATGGAACCACCGCAGCAACCCTATGGACCAGCGCCACCTTAGGATGGTGCCAGGGTGTCACCAAGGGGCAACCAAGCAGCAGGATGCATGGTGGCATGGGCTGTGTGTCATTGCGTGGCCCATGGCACATTCAGCAGATAAGGCAGAGCGCCTTACCTGCTGTTCCATATTACTGCACTCCTGTGTGGGGGATGGGGGGACATCAGTTAGTACACCTGCATGTCCATCATGTGCAGTGTCATGTCCTGTGTTACTGCCATTACCCACCTTTGCCGCCTGCCTTTGGCAGCCCTCCTCTTCTGATGCCAGATGGTCCCTCTCCGGCACTGTATTGGTCCTGTACTGTGGGGGGGAAGCGTGACAGATGGTCAGTGACTGTTGCCGTACAATGGTACTCTGGTTGTGCTCTCTGCACCCCCACATTGCGCTTACCTGGCATGTTGTCCAGTCCGTCCGGCTCGCCACCCGTGAGGACGTCACTGATGGTGTCCGCCTGCTGCTCTATGGACGTCAGTGGTGGGTCAGAGGGTGGCGGGCCGCCTCCTGTGGTGCCCTGCGACTGCCGTGCCCTGCTCAGCCATCTCTTCATCTGGGACTGGTGCCACTTGCAGGTCCAGCCATATGTGAGCCTTAGTCCCGGCAGGGGTGCCCAGCGACCTCTTTCTAAACAGCATGTCGTAATGCTGGCAGATTTCGGTAATGAGAATGGCCACCTGTGCCCCCTTGAAGTTCGGGGACAGCTGCCTCCTCCGCTGCCACGCCACCCATACCGCGTTCACCGGCACTGCCAGTTGGGCGTGTGATGGTTGTCCTTGTCCCTCCTCAGGCCCGCTGTTGATGCTGCTGTTTTCATGGACATCTCTCTTCCACACTGTGCATATCGCTGGTGCATTGCGGTTCCGCATCGCCATATATGGTGGGGTTAAGAGGCATTCCTGTCGACTTGCACTGGCTCTGTCCCGCCCCTGCACACTGCTGCGTGCCTCCTCTGTCACCACCCTGGACTCTTGGGGGCATGTCGGGCTGTGTCGTGCATATCGTGAATTTTGCATTGGCTATGCAGCGTGCAGCTGCGCACCCACTTTTACGAGTTTCACACATAGTGGATGGCCTTCATGAATAGGGCCCAATTAATACCTTCGAGAACACTCTGGGGGCTGATGCCAGCTCAAAAGGAAGTACCTTGTATTGGAAGTGTTGCCCCAGGACCATAAACTTGAGGGACCCCTGATGAAACTGCCAGATGGGGATATGGAGATATGCATCCCTGCGGTCTATGGACAGCTAAATATTCTCCCGACTGGAGAGCCCAGATGACGGATCATAAGGACTCCATCTTTTTTTATTTTTTTTTTTATTTAAAAAGCACAAATTCTAAGGTTACCAGTGTAGGGGTGAGGGTAAATCCTGGTGTTATTATGGTCCTAATAACTTTTTGCACTGCAGTCCAAAATGGCTGTAATGAGGGGCAAGATCCAAGTATATGGGAGATGTCTCCCTTTGAAGAGAAGTGCCTTCAGTGCTTGTCGGTGGGCAACAGCCTCCATTTATGCAGTTTGGACAGGGTTCTATGCCACCTATGTAAAGTCTTAAACTGGGTAAAATGACTGTGGGTGTCCCTCAATGCTGTCTGTAGATTTTTCCAGCAGAACTCCCATTCTGCCTTGTTCATGTTAACACCCAGCTACTCATTACACTTATCTTAAGGTGTTTCCTGTGCCACTGTGTCTGTAGGGTAACCAGTCATATGGCTGGTTTGTACCTTTAGCAGCAATATTAATGATTTAGCCACATTGACTTTGTACCCACAGTGGGAGCTAGGGTGCTGCAGAGGGCACAATACGGCAGGGACTGATAAGTGTCAAGAGGATATCATCAGCATATGCCAAAGCTCTATGGTCCTCACTCATCCTTATACCATGAATATGAGGGTGCTGTCTGAGCGCTTGTAACAACGGCTCTAGGTCTCCACAACCTCTTCTCACTGCAATGCATCAGGATGTGCCTGTGTGCCCCCCCTGACCTGAGGGACTCAGT
This sequence comes from Neoceratodus forsteri, assembly GCA_016271365.2. Taxonomy (NCBI): domain Eukaryota; kingdom Metazoa; phylum Chordata; order Ceratodontiformes; family Ceratodontidae; genus Neoceratodus; species Neoceratodus forsteri. Next base: position 274,167,494 of record JADMNL010000024.1, read on the forward strand.
TTGGGATTGGGTGTGTCTGCTGGGATGTCCTATGGGACATCAGGGCTCAAAAGCTCGCCAAGGAACAACAAAAGTGATTTGCGCAATTCTGCTCTGTCACTGCCAACTGAAGATCCAGGTGCCACCCTCCCCAGCTTGGTGGAACCGTTAGAGAAATATTGTGCTGGGCAACACCATGAGGGCAATAGGAACCCATGGGGGTGGGCCTCATGACCTTTTTGCAGGTCTTTTCATAATTAAAGCTCTCCGATAAGCCACGGTGCCAAAATGACAGTCCTGTTTATAATTATGAACTATGTAGTATTGTAACAAAACTAGAATATAACTGTCTTGCTTGCACTGAGAGATCCTATGAGACATTAACGCATGCAAAGGCATGTGCCATGAGCTTGTGTGCGATGTAGTGCGCATGTAGAAAATAGCAGAGTGCATCAAATATGCACCTTGCGTCGTCACTATGCAGCTTGTGTGCACTCTCATGCAGTTGTGTCAAAAATTATACTCAGTTGTGTCAAAATGATACACACTTGCGGCACCTGCTGGCGCACAAGAACCCAACTGAAAAAGAAGAGGGTGCCCAACTGCCAAAAATGGCTTAATAGCGGTAGCATGAATGGTCAGAAGACTGAGGTAAAGGAAAAGTACTCAAGCCTTCCGAACGCCAACCAAATACAAGTAATAATAATAATATAATGATAAAACAAACACTGATGCCTGACAGAATGACTGAGTCCCCAGTAGCCACTACAGTCACTGCTAATGGGACAAGGGCATGGAAATGCCCTCACACAAAAAAACACTGCATTTTTTTAAACTTTGAGGAGGCAGTACAGTGCAGTGGTTTAAGGCTCTGAGCTACAAGCCTGGAGATGTGGGTTTGAATCCCACAGCCCCCCACTTGCATACTGTATGATCCTGAGAAAGTCACTTAACTTCCGTGTACTCCCAGGTTGCACCTGTAAACAAGCTTCAACTTAGTGTGTCTCTCCTGGTTACAAATGAAAAAAAAGATAATCTTGAAGCCTTGAAAGAAGGTAGATAAGCAGCTTCTCCTGTAAATGGCACAGCTGAACTGGGGAGTTGCTGCTGCTCGGAATCCTCATATGCCCAGCATTCTAAAGCATAGGTTGTGTCATTCCCCTGGTAGGGGAGCACCATACCCAGTGGTTATGACTTCCCATTGACAATGGGAAGCGCTACAGAAAAACATTGCCTAATAAAAACACGAACCATTGGAAGTGCACACAAAGGTCAACTGAAAGAAAGAGGTATACTGTAGTGCATTAGCAATATCAATAACCAGAAAGAACTAAATTTCATTTGGATGGGTGACTGGAAATGGGCACATGCAGGGGCAGAGACCCTGAAGAGGTTGTTCCAGCCATCCAGCACTGTATCACATATGTAGGAGAACTAAACATTGAGGATGCCAGGTGCAACCTGGCTATTAGAAAAGGTCTAAGCAACGGGAAAAAAAAGGGGGTTGAAAATTCGGGATTGATTACAAGGGGGTTGAGCCTGTGGCAGGAAGGAAGGCAGGGGAGGGATGCATGGCATGACATGAAAAAATGGGGTCCAGACACTCGTGCCCAAACTACATATGCCTGTCTGAGGATTAACCAAGCCGAAAGGCCGAAAGGGGGAGTGGGGGTTAGCATCCGTGTATCGCGATCTATGCACTCGCATTACCGAGAGCTAACAGGCAGTTCTGAGACAGGAAATTTGAGGAAAATCTGTGAGTTCGCAAGGCATGAGGTGCACTCATGGCTATCTCCGTGATTGTGTTGGATGGGCTCCTGGACTGGTATAGTGAGTCAATATCATCATAAAAGCAACACCTTGGGTAAGAAGGTCTAATTGGCATAAGGGGGGTGGACTGGGTTAGGAGGAGGAGGGGGAGAATATAGAAAGAGTATCGCAAGGGGCAATGGCAGGTGAAAAGCATTGCGGACACAAAGAGGGGGGTGACAGTAGGACTGCGGTTACTCAATATGATACTACAGTAACCGATAAGACAGGGATGTGAGCTTGTGCCTACAATGGGGGGGAGGGGGGACATGGGAAGAGCCCCGATGATTGTACAGAGAGGAAGAGTAGTCCCGGAAGCAGGGAATTCAAACACTGGCTTCAGACTCCCCAGGGTAACACTTCATGGACAGATGCTCTAGGCACTTCTGCCAAGGTGAGCAGTGCAGAGGTGGGTGATAACACTAATGTAGGTAACCATGTCAACACAACTGTGTAGTTGAAGACAGAGCAGGCAATGGGAAAACTGAGACCAACTTTGGTCAAACTGTTTACTGCTCCAAGGCACCAGGTGCAAGAATGTTGATATTAAGTTGTACCTGATAGCCCAAACAAAGCTTGGCCATCTAAACAATTTGGCTAGTGGATCTCAGGAGTTTTGGAACTATTGCTCTCTCACAAACCAAGGTTTTGGCCTTGGGAGGGGATCAATCTCTTGGAAAGTGTGGAGGTGGGGGGGGGGGGCTCCCTGCTTCTCCAGTTATTCTAAGCCGCTGCCTGAAGTGTGTAAGTGAAAACAATGCAGTTCCAAATGCCCAGCACTCATGAGCTTACCACTCAGATGAAAAGATTCTTGAAGGCATGTTCAGCTTTTAAAGGAGAACTGCGCTGAACCTGTAAGTCATTTTTCCCAACTGAAGCTGTTTTTTGAATACTGATTAAAATTCTATTATTATAGAAGGGACAGGGGGACATGATAGAGACATTCAAGTATCTGAGGTGAATCAATAAGGATGGAGCAGACAGGGTCTTTAAGCTAAGTAAGAGGAAGGACACCAGGGGGCATGGGCTAAGAATAGAGGGGGGAAGGGGGGAAGATTTAGGAGGGAAATGAGGAGACACTATTTCACAGAGAGGTGGTAGAAAATGGAACACACTACCAGAATGGGTGGTATCATGTAAATCTGTGAACAGCTTTTAAAAGGCATGGGACAGGGAACAGGGAGAGTAAGGGTGGGGGAGGTGGGGTGGCAGTGGGATGACAAAGGGAGGAGGAGGAAGGTGGGACAGCTGCAAACTGGGGTGCTAGCTGCACACTCGAGCGAGACTTAGACAGATCGGGTGGTTGGCTTCTGCTGGCACATTCATATGTATGTTCGCATTCCATCTATACATGCCTTTTAGTAACCTCAGTGGGTGTTTCTGCTTTGCAATCTGCTGGCAGTAAAATTTAGAACTGTGTGATGTAGTTTCTGTCCCTCTCAGCCACAGAGTTCTACAGTAGAATATGGATACATTGTGCCAACAGTAGAAGAGTAGAAGAGGGACATAAACTACATCATACAATTCTAAAATGGTTCTTACCAGCAGCATGTAAATCACATACACCCACAAGGATAACTAAGAAGCATGGGCAGCTAAAGCAGTAACAGAATTAGAACAAATGTTTAAAAACAGCTTTCACTAGGAAAAATGACTTATACATTCAGTGCAGTTCTCCTTTAAGCATCACTTTATTGCAATTCATCCAGGGTGCAGTGTAAATAGTTCAAATGCAGGCACCACTCCATTACCCCAGGGCTGTCAGCCCTAACGCATGTTAGCATGTTTTCAATATCAGAGTTCCTCTGAGTTTCTCTGATTTACTATTTGTTTACTGAGCTGCCTGAAAAAATGGCTTAAAAAAAGTTTGAGCTGCTTAAACGCATAAACCATGACAAAAACAATCATAGTGACCTCATTGTCCCATTAATATGGACACTACTGGTGTATAACGAATATGTCCGAATTAACCAGGTTTGATTAGACCCTAACAATCACTCCCAAATGAGAAGCATGCTTGATTGAGGGCAACACCATAAAAGGAGGAAATCGGAGACCTGATAAGAAAAAACACCCTTAGAACAGTGTAGCAGAAGGGGGCCCCCAATCCAAGCACAGACAGTCAGTGGAAGACAGGAAAAAGGCAGGCTAGCCAATTTGAAAACCACAATTTAACAGGCATGATTTTAAATTTAGGGCTGCTCCCTGACACCGCTGAGTCAAGTGGCGGTTCTGTCAGAGGAAGAAAAACGAGGTGGCCAGTGGTCTGGGAAGAAGAGCTATGACTGGCACCTCGCTCGTGAGGGAAACCGTAACGTGTTTGCTGTAATAAACACTTTTATGGCAAATTACAGCACGGTTTCCTATGGAAAAGGGGAAGCTAGTTACTGTATTCTTATAATAACTGGTCAGCAATTTTTATATGTACAGACCGAGTTATTATTTGCCATTATAACCCATGAGTTATAACAGTGAGCACGCAGAGTCTCTGAAGAACAACCGCTACCTGATCGGCTGTTTACCTCCTCCTGGGCAGGCTAAACAGTTTCAGAAACATGGCCAGACCAACGAATCTCATTGTTTTTCTGTTTAAAAAGTAACAGTTCCACGCAGTCGTCAGTTTCTGCTCAAATATTTAGAAATTCTATCTGGTTAATCCTGCCGTTCGGCAGCTGCACTGAACAGGAAGTGGCAGCGGGAAGGGCTCTGACCTTCTTAAATGTGGTAAGAAAAAAATTACTCACCATAGTAATGTTCTTTCTTCCAGGTGGTCCTTTAGCATCAATAACTATATGCAGAATAGCTGCCCAGCTATTCCTGCCTTGGAGGTGTGGCTTAGGTGAATACATTAAGGCATCAGCAAATCAGAATTTAGGAGGAAGTGTGCTGTGGAGTGCCAGCCTCGAGAGGGCTTCAGAATTTTTCTCGAAGGTGGATGGGCACATGCCCCAAAAAGTGAACCAACAAAATTTAAAAATCATGCAAAAGGCATGAATGAAAACATGAGAACAACAATAACAACCTTGCTAAAACAATAACACCCGAAGACAAATTTGGTATAACTGAACAGTACCCTTCCTCTAATAGGTGATCAGGGGAGGCAGGGTGGGAGCTTTATTGATGCTAAAGGACCCCCTGCCATGTTTTCTTCTCACCCCAGGAGTCCTTTAGCATCAATAACTATATGCAGACTGTAAAGCAGTACAAGTGGGAAGAGGGCAGAGAACCTACTTAGGGAAGAGGTTCTGCAGCACTGCCCTGCCAAATTTGGTATCAGACATGGACTGTACATCCAGGCAGTAATGTTTAGTGAATGTGTGAACAGTTTGCCAGGTAATTGCCTTGCAGACATCCAGAAGGGTATGTTTCTAGCAGCTGCCACCAAGATTGCAATGTCCCTGGTGGAGTGGGCCCTGAGGCCTTCAGGAGGCTGCTTGCCAGCCTTGTCATAGCAGAAACGATGCAAGAGACTACCCAGCAAGAGACAGTTCTCTCAGTGGCTGGTTTGCCTTTACCTGCTTCCCGCAGGTGAGAAACAGCGGAGTAGAGGGCCCTCTGAATGGCCTGGTATCTCCAGGTAGTGAAATAGGGCCCTTTTCATATCCAGACTGTGCAACGAGTACTGGACTGGTTGAGGTGGAAGTCAGATACCACCTTGGGCAAAAATGTCCTATTTGTTCTGAATTCAGCCTTGTCCCTATGAAAGGATAATATAGTTAGGCTCAGTGCAAAGGGCCTGTGACTCTGAAATCCTCCTTGCAGTGGTAATGGCCACCAAAGACCATTTTCCAAGTGATATACGTGAGATGAGCTGTAGACATAAGTTCAAAGGGTGGCTCTATTACCTGAGCTCCAAGGAGGAACAGATTCCCTGACTGGTGGCTGTAGATGTAGAAGGCCTTTAAAGAACTGTTTAAACAATAGATGTGAATAAACTGACTTTTATTTCCCCACTAATAAGTAAGCCGAAATTGCAGCCAAATGTAGTTTTAGGGATGAAGGCTTTAAGCCTAAGGCCTGAAGGTGCACCAGATAATCCAGCAGGTTGGCATCAGATGCTGTCAAGGGAGTAATCCTCCTACCCTTGCACCAAATTACAAATCACAAACCATTTTACTCATACATAAACAGCAAAAAAGGTTCCTCAGAAAGTATTGGCCCCCTGAAAAACATACAGGAGGAGCTCACATCAGATATAGAGCAAATTGCAAACTTGACAAATTCATATTTCTCATCAGTGTTTAACAAACAATCCAGTAACTTTATAGTAGATAATACTGTTAAGAACACACACAGAACATTACCATCAATATCAGGGACACAGAAACTAAATCATTAAACCTAAACCCAAACAAGTCACCTGGCCTGGACAGACTACACCCTAGGGTATTAAAGGAGCTGGCAGAGCCCATAGCGCCACCATTAACACATATTTTTCAGCTGTCACTGGATACAGGGAAGGTGGTACAAGATTGGAGGGTAGCAACTGTCATTCCATTATTTAAAATAGGTGATATATCAAACCCCGCAAATTATAGGCCCATAAGCCTAACTTCAATTCCTTCCAAGATACTAGAAAGCATAATAAAAGAACATATTTTATTATACCTGGAACAAAACACTTAAATGACAAACACAACATGGATTCACAAAGGGGAGATCTTGCCAGACGAACATGCTGGCCGTCTATGACAGAGTGATTAAGGCCCTGAATGGGGGAAGTCCAGTGGACATTGTGTTCTTGGATTTCTCCAATGCGTTCAACAAACTGCCCCATGCTGAACTGATAGCAGATATGCACAAAGTAGGAGTCCACCCCAATATAACCTCTTGGGTCGGTAAATGGCTAGAAGATAGGAAGCAAAGAGGATGTATTAGAGGGACATTCTCTGAGTGGTCCCAGGATACTAGCGGTGTGCCCCACGGGTCACTGCTGGGGCCATGCTTATTTAACCTTTACATCTCCTCCTTGCAAATTACCATACCAAATGTTTCGATGCACAAATTCGCAGATGACTGCAGGTTGGGAGCAGAAGTGGTAGTGATGTAGATATCATATCTCTACAAAAGGGCCCTAGACAATCTTATACATTGGTTAAAAACTGGCGTTAAATTTGGACAAGAGTGATGTTATGCACTTGGCAGCCAGGAACCAAATGACTCAATATTAATTGGGAAACTATCCATTAATATCCTCAGATGTGCAAAAAGATTTAGGCATCACAATTTCCAATGATATGTCCTTCTCCCCTCATTGTAGGAATTTATCTAAAAAGGGAAACCAAATATTGAACTGCATATTGCGGCATATTAAATCAAAGCTACAAGGAAATCATTATTCCAATGTACTCTTCATTGGCAAGACTGGTACTGTAATATGGGGCACAGTTTTTTGGCATTGTTGGACAGAATACAGAAAAGGCCACCAGATCAATAGCCAACATAGAATGCAAAGATTATAGAACTTGTTTGACAGATTTGAACATGTTCTCCTTGGAGTACAGGAGAGTCAGGGGGGACATGTGTTTGGTTCATAAGGCTTGGATGGACAATGACCTTAGGAAAGCATAGGTCTAGAAGCTAGTAAAAACATCTATAAAACTAGGTCCCATCCTCCACAATTGGATGCAATATATACTTGATCAACATGCACAGCTAATTGGTTTAATCAGCAGGTAGTACAAAATGGAACTAACTGCCATCGGAGGTGGTGGCAAGTAGAACAACGAACACTTTTAAACACGTTAGATAACCACCACCAGGGAATGCTAGTTAACTATTGAAAGCGAGCTATATGGACGTAAGTCTATCAACTCTGTAAAATCCTATGAATCCACGAAATGGAAAATCTTTTCCATTTGGCTGAATAAGTCTTCTCTGTGTTACGCTTCTTAGCCATCCTCAGGATCTTGAGGACCTGTTGGAGTACTGAGAAGATGGAAACTCTAACTTCTCAATAGCTAGGCTTTGAGGTGAAGAGAACACAGGTTTGGGTAAGTTACCTCTGTCTGGGGAAGAGTCAGCAGGGAGTGAGTTGGTGGCAGGCGAATGGGCCTGCTGCAGGACAGGGATAGTGGGAGGGTACCAGGCTTGCCTGGGCCAATCTGGCACCACTAGAATCATCACTGCTGGTTGTTGTCTGAGTTTCAGCAACACCCTGAATACCAGGGGAAAGGGAGAAAATGCGTACAGGAACTTCCCTGACCAATCCAGAATTAAGGCATCTACCGGGAGAGTTCCCTGAAGTGGAAGCCTGCAGCAATATTGAGGAAGCTGGAAACTGAATGGGAACGAGAACAGATCTATTTCTGGAGTGCCCCACCTTCTGAACACTGTGGCCAAGACTTGCCTGTTCAGAGTCCACTCACTGTGTGCCTGACTGATACAGCTTAGGGCATCTGCCAGGGTGTTGTCCTTGCCTGGGAGATGAATGGCCAACAGTAACCCCCAGTGAGTAAGCAAGAGACCAGACTTTTAGAGCTTCTGCACAGAGGCTCCCTGATCTGGTGCCATCCTTCTTTTTATACAAAAACATTGCAGTGGTGTTGTCTGTCTGTATCTGCACTGTTTGGCCTTTACTTGATCTGCAAAGGTCTTTAGTGCTGGGAATGTGGCCCTGAGCTCTAGCAGGTTTATGTGTAGCTGTGACTCCTCCTGGGTCCAGACTCCACTGACCGATGCACTGTCCAGATGAGCTCCCCAACCCAACAGGGAGGCATCTGGAGTTATTATCTTTGTGGGTACTGCACCCTGGAAGGGGATGCCCATCACAGATTTGTGGGGTCTTTCCACCACACTAGAGCTTGAGCAGTGCTTCTGTCACTGGTATTGACCTGGATAGAGCATTGCGTTTTGGGACAGTGGGACATTAGGTGAGAACTGCAGGTCCCTCATCCTGAACCTGACACCTGGGACCACTGCTGTCATGGATGCCATGTGGCCTAGGAGCCTTAGAAAGTGTCTAGCTGGCCTGGGCTAGCACAAAGGAGTTTGCCACTGACAGGAAGTTCTGAATCTTTTCTGGTGGCAGGAAGGCAGACCCTTTCTGAGTGTCTAGCTGAGCTCCTATGAATGTTAGGAGCTGAGTGGGCTCCTGGTGGGATTTCTTTAGGTTTATAAGAAACCCCAATGACCTTAAGGTCTGCACTGTTAGTGAGAGGGAGTCTCTCACTTGCTGAGGAGATTTTGCAACCATGAGTCAGTCGACCAGGTATAGGTAGATTGAAACTCCTTGTTTTCTGAGATGTGCTGCTACCACTGCTAGGCACTTTGTGAAAACCCTCAGTGGAGATGTCAAGCCGAAGGGCAGTGCAGCAAACTGGTAATGTCCTGAAGGAAGTTTGAACCTTAGATACTTTCTGTGGGACTTCCTTATGAGTATATGGAAGTGGGCATCCTTTAGATCCAGGGAGGCTAGCCAGTCTCCCTGTTACAAGGACTATATTACCATTTTGAGAGGGACCATCTTGAATTTGGGTTTCTGCAGATGCTTGTTTAAGTATCTGAGGTCCAAAATGAGTCACCATTCCTGTTTTCTTTTGTGTCAGAAAGTATTTGGAGTAGAGACCCCTGCCCCTTTCTTGAACATGTACTTTCTCTATAACTTTTGCTGCCAGAAGACTCTTTACTTCTAACGCCAGCAGGAGTTTTTCTGTTGGGATGAGACATCTGGACACTTGTGTATGTTTCGGGCCTGGCATCATTTTGAATTGAAGTGGCAGACCTTTTTTCCACTACCTCCAGGACGCATTTGTCTGTGGTTATTAGGGTCTAAGCATGGAGGTAGTGGGAAAGCCTGCCCCCACAGGGATGGGGGAGGTAACCTTGTTCTGCAAGTCAGTCTTTAGGCTGGGTAGCAGCTGGCTGGACAGAGGCAGCCCTTCTTTGGCTCCTCCTGCCCCTTCCTCTGTAGTACTCCTTTTGTTAGTGTGGTCGAACTGAGGGGTAAGGAAAATAAGGTCTAGGAAAGTACCCCTGCCTCTGCTGGCTTTGGCCTGAGGCTTCTGGGAGGTAGAGGCTTTCGGTTTAGATGAGTTACTCTGCCAGGTGGTTTTATATTCATCTACATTTTTTCATGTAATCAGTTGTCCTAGAGTCGAACAACAGATTCAGGTCATAGGAAAAATCCATGGCCTTAGACTGCATGTCTTGAGAGTAGAGAGAGAGACACAGTCCTGAGCCAGGCAAAGTGCCTAAAAAATATGGCCTCGGCCATAACTCTGGAGGCTGCATCATTGGTATCGTCCACCATGTGGAATTAGTACTTGGTAGCCTCAAGGGCAGTTTTAGCTGTCTCTACTAGGTCATGTGCCATTGTCTCAGCCCCATGCTAAGCAGTGGCTATCACCGAATTCCATAGTGCCTTCTGGTATTTGATGGTGTAGGCCAAATAAGAGGAAAGGTGAATGAGTAAAGAAGAGGTTGTATAAATCTTTTTAGCCATAAAATAAATGTTTCTAGGGTCCTTGTCAGGTGTCGAGGATGAGAGAGGTACCCCAGCTTTCTCACAGGATGCCTGCTGCACAATGCTTTCATGCCCATGGTGCACAGACAAGAACTCAGTAGAGTATTGCTTCTTAGAAGCTGGTACTTTTTATCAGCCCACTTATCGACCCCTGCCAGAGAGATAGGAGTTTGAAGCAGCTTTATAATGTTTTTATTAAAAGCACTGTAGATAGGGAGGACTAGTTTCTTTGGAGGGGGAAGTCCCTTCATTTCCTTGTAATCTTTATGCTCTTCCTTGTCCTGGGGGGTCTCCTGGGTAGGGAGGTCCAGGGTGTCAATCATTTGTTGAATAAATGTTAGCACTAATGAGGCTTCCTCCTGCTCAGTCAGAGATGCCCCAAAATTAGGGTGAGGAGAAACATCTGGGTCTAAGCCCTCTCCCACATTGGCATCAAAATATTCTTCCTCTTCCTCATCCCCTGGCAGTCCCTGACAAAGAGGGGCTCTTGGGAGGGGCTTACCGGCCACAACAGAAACTATAGACCCCATGCTCTGAGAGTCTGAAAGAAATGCCAGGCTTTGGACATTTCCTCAGCAAGTGGCAATTCCTTGCTAAAGTCAGTGAGGTTCTGCGAATGTGTATGTTTTGTTTTTGTCTGTATGTTTTCTGCCCTCTGTTATCTTGCCTTTGGCTTGCCCGGGAGGAACAGAGGCAGATTTTTCTTTATATAATTTTTTTGAAGCCACTTCGTCAGTGACTGTGTCATGCTTCCTTTTTGCACCAGGCACCTCATCGGCACCTCTGTTATTTTTTGATTTAGATGGAACTTCATCAGCCCCTTTGGAAGCTTTATGCTTTGGCACCTGAATTGTTTCTTTCTTTAATAGGCACTTCATCAGCACCTCTCTTTGGCTTTGAACTGATGGAGGCTTCATCAGCACCCCATCTGAATTTTTCGCTTTTACTGGCTCCTCATCAGTAGTCTTTGACTTCAGTTCAGCCATTATATTTTTAATCTTTTTGCTCTATTTTTCAGAGTTTTCTTACAAAATGTAGAGCAAATGGAACAGATATATTCTACATCTAAACACCTTAGGCACAAATTATGTTATCAGCTTTAGCAAATACTCTGTTGCACCCAAGACAATTTTTAAAACCTGTAGGTCCAGTAATTTTCTTTTGGGGTCTCTGACATGCCAAACCACAGAGAACCCTAGCGTTTGAATGTTCCAGTTCAGTTTAGGTTTGAAAATTAGCTGGTTCTGCTGGTCCAGTGGTGCTGAGGGTTGAGGCACTGGATGCCACACCTTGTGCCACGCTGGGGACCAGGTTCAGATGCTAGCCCGGGCTGTCAGGGGTCAGCGGGGGGTGATGGGATTGAGTATCAGAAGGACTGCTCTCCCTATCCAGGAGGATCTAGGGTACCACCGCTCTGCAGCAGCCCCTGGTGATGACCAGGGCATTGCTAGAGTTGGTGCAGCAGTATGGAGTGCGGCAGACATTGGCACATACATGCCATGATGTCACTGCATGCTCGCACTCCCGGGGCTACCTGAACACGGAAAATGGCAGCACAGATCGTGGCAGCTTGATGGCCACTACTCCATCGGCCGACAATACCTGGATAGCACGTGCCAGTATTGGTTCCTTGCCTGGCGCGGGGGCAATGGGGGGTGCCCTTCTCAAAGGCATAGTTACATATGCCAGCTGGGCATGCAGCTTCAAGGTCGGTGGTGGAGTTGGAGCAGTGGCTGGAGTATGAAGGCAGGTCAGCGGCTACGGGGGTGAAAATTGTGATATGGTAAAAAAAAAGAAAATGAGCTGGTTCTTGAAGTTAAAAAAAGTAGTAAAATAGCTGGTTCCCACTTACTAGAAGGAACTGCGATTAAAATGCAGTGAAAAACATCGAAAACCCAAAGTCACACTGAGCAAGTGTTTAAATTGTGGTCGGAACCTCGGGTTCAGGTTAAAATGGCTATTCCTGGGAACCGCTAAAACAACAAAACCACACAGTAAAATAGTAAAGCACTGAAGAAAATTTTACCCAAAAGATAGAGCAAAAGCTTTAAAATTAAGTTTAAGAGAGGCACCTCAGAGCCAGTATTGCTCAGTCAGCCAGAAAAAAAATTCTGAATCCCTCTCGGGGCTGGCACTCCACAACACGCTGTCTCCTAAATTCTGATTGGCTGATGCCTTAATGTATTCACCTAAACCATTGGCTGATGCCTTAATGTATTCACCTAAACCATTGGCTGATGCCTTAATGTATTCACCTAAACCACACCTCTGGGGCAGCGGGCAGCTATTCTGCATATGGTTATTGATGCTACAGGACTCTTGGGGTGAGAAGCAGTGACCGTAACCGTGATCTAAATCTAAATGAAAAACAAAATTGATGACCAGCAATTATATATAACAGATGGGAAGTGACAAACTTGAATTTAATGGTTGCTCTCGGTGTGGGATGCTTTAAAGTAGCATCTCAGGCGAAGTTAAGAATGCGGACACGCCAGACCTATGCTATTAACGTAGAGTTAAGTTATGCTACTCTCTCAATACTACATTTCGGTAATTTAAATACCTGTAAATTTTCTTTCTCCGACGGCTGGTCTCCGGGCTTCCTTACTCCTGGGCTGTACTTCCTAATGATGATCCAGAGGCAGGAATCAGAGCTCTGCAGCAGGGGACATCCAGCCCTCCACTTCCTGTTCTTCCTAACGTAGTCCAATGTGGTAATACTACAAGAACTTGGGAACAAAAAACAAGAATTTTAAGGCATATATGGCCATGAGGCCAACCAAGTATATACATTCTGGAAGGGAATCTCAAGCCCGGAGACCAGCCGTCGGAGAAAAAAAATTTACAGGTATTTAAATTTCAGTTTCTTCTCTCCTAAGTTGCTCTCCGGGCTTCCTTACTCCTGGAATATACAAAAGCAGTACATCCCAGATGTCCCGGGTGGGAAGAATGTTGAGAGCCCTTAAGGGTTCACCACACAGTTGAAAACACTAGTCCCAAGGCTGCCTCTGCCGAGGACATCACCTCCCGTGAGAAATTTTTTTTTTTTTTTTCGGGAGAGAATGAGAATGGATGATCCAAAGGTCACTCAGTGAGATTGAGCTTGCAAGACTTCTCTGAATTATGCCCAAGAAGGGGGGCCATGGGCTGTCACTGGGCCAGGCAAGTTACTCTGGCCTGAACATATGGCGTAGAGGTGACGGATAGGATCCGTTTGGCTATAGAGCCTATTGAATCCTTGCTGCCCCAAATTTTTTCTTTTCTGCTGACACGAATGTAGCTGAAGTTTTAGAACTTTCCTCACTCTTAATGACCATTTTCTCCCTCATTCCCAGGTCTAGTGTATGACATTTTCCATCCTTGTTGCCTTTAGAGAGTGGGTAGAAGGAAGGACTAATGAACCCTTGATTGTAATAGAGGGGAGACATAACTCCAGCAAACAAAAAATGGAAGTGTTCTAGCCTGACGAACGAGTGTGGAGCTCTTGGGCAAACAATGCTTTTAGTTTGCTGAAAACTCCTAGCTAGAGTAATAGCTTTTAGGAAAAAAGGAGGAATCTTTACTTTGAGATGCAAGATGAATGGCTTGAGTGGCTCTATTGGTCACGGCCTTGAGAACCATATTAATGTTCCAAGGTGATAGCTTGGTGGATTGAAGATGTTTTAATGCTGCTGCCTGAAGAACTACCAGACATGGGGATATGAGCCCAACAATTTCACAGGGTCCGTGAAAGTGCCCTAGTGCAGAAACCCTAATTTGTACGGTGCCTGGTTGCAGTCCTTTGTCCACCTGTCTTAAAGGAACTGCAGTAGTACAGGTGATTATATTGCACCATTCTGCATGTGTCTGGAATGAAGCCAGAACCAAAATTTCCTCCGGATTCTATAATGCACTTTGGAGGAGAAAGACATACTGAGTTCCCCATCATGTTAATAACAGGGGCTGTCATAACCCCCTGAAATTTTTTCCACTCACTTTCCAATTCTAGAAAGACCAGTTGTTAAAAAGGGGTGCAGAACTGGCCCTTGATGGAGAATTCTAATGGTTGAACCTGAATGTTCGATGTGGTCACCCTGACCAACGAATGAGAAACAACTAGATGCAGAAAAACCCTAAGGGACAGACTAGAATCATGACTGACCTGACCAATGCCACTTTGTGGAGGATTCTTGACAGAGGCGGTATTGGAGGAAGGCATACAGGAGACCGAACAGATCCCAGTTTATGGGGAAAAGGTGCCCTGAGCCACTGCTGGTTCGTCCTTTGCCAGGGAACAGAATTGCTTTATCTTTGAGTTTTGCCAGGAGGCATACAGGAACAGAATTGGTTTACCTTGTACCTTTGAGTTTTGCCAGGAAGGTATACAGGAACAGAATTGCTTTACCTTGGAGTTCTGCCAGGAAGGCATACCGGAGACCGAACAGATCCCATTTTATGGGGAAAAAGTTGTCCTGCGCCACCGCTGGTTAGTCCTTGGCCAGGGAACAGAATTGGTTTACTTTGGAGTTCTACACCGCTGGTCCATCCTTGGCTAGGGAACGGAATTGCTTTACCTTGGAGTTCTGCCCGCAGGTGAAAAAATCTGTTTGAGCATTGCCCCACTATTCTGTATGAATGTGGGAGAACCACTGTGGTATGACATTTTCTATTCCGATACACACATCGCTCAGTGGTGCTCAACCCACTACAAGAGAGGGATTCCTTTAGCATCTTTGAGCTTCTTACGCCTGATGGTCGGAGCATGTCAGCATTGCCAGATTGTCAGCAGGAATTAGGCTAGCGGATTGAGGAATTGCTGTTCAGCATGTCTCTGGGCATGGCCTATTGTCCCCCCCCCCAGAGAAAACGCTTTGTGTTTGACAGCAATCCCCTGCCCGGTGCTAACAGCTGAGGTAGGGGAGCCCTTACCAGCTCCTGAGGCTTGCATTAGTCGCTATTCCAACTTCGTGCAGATGGCCTAACCTGTGACCCTTCATGACCTCTGGCCTCCGGGACCGAATCTGGAGGAATGGCTTAATCCATCTCTTGTGGCCCTTCATGACCTCTGGCCTCTGGGACCGTCCCTGGTGGAATGCTTAATCCATTTTAGTGAGCTGCGTGAAAAAATAAACAGGTAGCTGAGAAGCTAACAAAACTACTTGGTGAGCAATTACAGATCCCAAAAACTAGGATTCGGGGGGGAGAAACCTTGAGCCATGATGCGATTCTCCCAGGAGGATGAAGGTCTGGTTTGGAATTAAGGTGTTCTTTCTCCGGTTAGAATTAGGGAGCTCTTTCCCCTGTTGAAGGGAAAACCATGTGCCATAGGGGACCCGACTACCTCTGCCATTGCCTGTGCCTGAAAAACTTGGTTGAGTTGTGAGAAGACCATGGTGGTAGAGTTTGAATTGGAAATAGTGCTCTCCCACTCTGAATCTGGGATAGTGCGTGCACCATTACTGCATGGGAATATTCAAATAGTCATTTTGCAGATTTATGGGTGCTGAAAAAACCCTCTTTGCACCTCCCTGATTACTCGTGCCAAGGTTCCCACCTTGAAGGGTCTGCTGCGAACAAAGCTATTGGGAAATTTGAGATCAAGGACTGGCCCAGCTGGCCTGTCTTTCAGATGGGTTGCCAGCGAAAAAAGGTGTGGTGGGGGTGGGCTTGTAATAGGCGACTCATGCTGGTAATGTCTACGACCCCTCAGCCCGACTCGGTTTGGGCCCCTTCATGGAGAGTTTCTTAAAAACCTGACCACTACTGGAGGATGTGCCTGGATAGCATGTTCGTTTCCCCTCCCGGAAGGTAGGGTTTTAACCTTTAAGGCAACCTTGATAATGAAGAAGGGCATCTAGGGCTTGAGGATTGTCCCCCCACCTCATAATGTGGCATGTGCACCATGGCCCTATGTGCCCATGGCCATCTCCCCAGAATCCCTCGCTGGCTCCTACATGTCTGAGCCAAACCGACGATCAGTTCCTGGGTACAATGACTAACTGGCTTTTACAGAGGCAACTGCTTGCCAGGCCAAGCCAGAGGTTGCAGCAAGTTGGGGTTAGAAGAAACATGGTGTGACCTGCACACCTGACCACCTCCTCTCATACTGCTACTACCTAAGCCAAAACCCCGAACTGCAGTTGAGAAAAATAGCCTTGTTCCATTCCTCCTATCCAAGCCCTTGATGTCTGAAGGAGAGGAGGCTGCTGCCAGATTTGGTGGCAGCTGCCTTGTGAACCTGTTTTGGCTGGGTGGTACCTCTGGGGATCCCAGGTAAATCCCGACTATGATCCGGTATGAGGAGGCTTAGGCTCTCAGGTCAGGGATTCTCACGGAGACTGGGGAACGTTTTCTATAGCACTCCCTTTAATAGTGCCCTAGATCTCCCTCGAGACCATACTGATGTAAGGACAACTGCTCCTCTTCTGATGAAAACTGGGTAGGGTCCTCCTCATTATGCCCTGTTGTGGGGTCTCCCATCTAGCGCCCCCTGAGGTGTTTGTGAAGCATGCAGGGTCCAAAGCAGGTGACCAATTAACTATAGGACTGGGGCCAGAGATCGAACTGTGGACTGCTAGGTCTCTAAAGCCTCTGCTCTCTTGTATCTGGTGAGTGCTGTTCACTGAGACCTGTCCGTCTGATGGGTATCAGACTAAGTAGAGAGCATGGCTGCCTTCCTGAGAGGCCTCGTTCTTCGCAGACACTGCCCTCGTCAATTAGGCCCAGTGAAAACCCCTAGAAGTGGGGACGAATCCCGCCGTGTGGCCCTGGAAGGATGCCTGAGACCATGCTCTCTATGAATCGCTGTTGGCCCTTTAAGGGCCAGAAAGGAGCTGTCGTGTTGTATGAAAACATCTGTGCTTTGGGGGGCGGCCCTGTTCCACGTTGAGCCATTGATCCAGGATAGTGCTCTTAATAGCCTGCAGTGCTAGTTCCTGAGATTGTCAATGGCCTGCAGTGCTGGTTCCCGAGATGTCCAGGGGGGCATATGACTAAGCACTCTGGTGCTATTTCTATTGTCTTGCATGTAAGGTCTGCAGCCCTGGTTTCCGAGATTGTCCATGGGGCATATGAATAAGCATTCAGGTGCTGTTTCTATTATCCTGGCATATGAATAAACCTTCTGGGCTATTTCTATTATCCTGTATGTGAGGTCTGCCCCAGGGAGAGATACCTGCTCTTAGCGCTCCTCCTGTACAGCTGCGTACAAGAGAAGCTGTACTCACAGTGCCTGCCATCGTCAACGAGCGGCTGCGGATATCCAGGTGCCAGCCGTCGACAGGAAAAACTCCAGGCTGCCCTTGGAAGGGTGTGTGCCAAAGGATTTTTAGGACAGTAAATTAATAAAAAGGGAACCAGGAGAGCTTCAGTAGCAGACAAGTATTGGAACTGCAGTATAATGTGGGGAGTGGTGCAATGCAGTGGCTGTGGGGCAGCCATATTCAGGCAGACCTTCTGGACCCTGAGGTGCTGCCCTATCTGCATGCATCTCTTGGACTGCGGGAGGAGGTAGCCAGACTCAGAGCAGAAGTAAACTGGGTCAGGAGGCCATCACCGCTTATCCAGGACCACCCAGCCCAATGCAACTGCCTCAAAGGATGCCGAGAACGAGGAGCACTTGGATGACAGTGGGCTCAGGGAGGGTAGAGCGGTCAGGCAGAGGCACATCCCAGATCCTATTCCACTCAAGAACTCATATGCCACACTGGAAAATGAGGACAACCAAATAGAGGTACCCAGAGAAGTGGAAGGAAAGGATGTGGAGGTTAGCCAGGAGGTGACCTCAGCGGGAAAGCAGTGGACCCCAGAGGAGGAGGAAGCGAATCCTGGTGGGGACTCCATCATAAGAGGATCCAGCTAGGAACACAGGAGGGGAGGACAGGGAGGTGAGGTGCCTACCAGGTGCCACGGCATGGAGGGATGGAAGGAAGATCCTGGGGATCACTGGGAAGGCAAGACAGGAGGGTGAGCTGGATGTCATTATCCACCTAGGTACTAATGACCTGGCAGATGGGGAGCCAAAGGAAGTTCAGGAAGAGTTTAGCAAACTGGGGAGGGGTCTCAAGCAAGTAGCTACTTCTGTCACTTTCTCAGAAGTACTACCTGTGAGAGGCAAGGGAGAACATAAGTGCATGCACCAGGAACTTTAACTCATGGTTGAAGAACTGGTGCTGTGAGGAAGACTTGGATTCATTGGTGACTGGGGACCCACCTGGAGGGATGGAGGTTTGTTCAAGCCTGATGGCACTGCATCCATCCTGAGGGAATCCAAGACCATATGATAAGTTAAATGCTACATTGACAAGCATTTAAACTAGCAAAGGTGGACGCAGGCCAGCAAGGAGGTACCTACTTGCTCACCCCCCACAGCTAAGCAGTGGAACCAGTGAACCAGAGGAGTGGCTGTCTCTGCAAAGCAGTTGCAAAAGATGGAGATTAGTGCCCAAGAGGTGGATAAGCAGAAAAGGGCAAAATTCAGCAGAAGGGCAGACAGCAAGGAGAACTAGGATAAAATGACAACCAAGGAAGGGCTGGAGTAGAACAGTGAAACAATGTAGGAGGTCAAATCATGGAAAGCCATGTGTGCAAATGCCAGGAGCCTTAGCAACAAGATGGAAGATCTGGAGGCTGTCATGGTGCAGTCAGACCTGGACATTGTGGCCATCACTGAAACCTGGTGTAATGATAACCATGACTGGGAGATGGCCATACCTAGGCTACAACATATTCAGAAGAGACAGAGCAGGCAGGAAGGAGAGGAGGTGGCACTGTATGTGAAAAATGACATAAGGGCCACAGAGATCAGGAGGAACAAAATGGGGTAGAGATACTGTGGGTTAAGCTAGAAAGGAAAATGGGACAGTCATCCGTACAGGTGTAGTCTATAGACCACCAGCCCAGGAGGAAGAAACAGATAGGGAGCTGATGCTAGCCATCCAAGGATGGCAGACAAGGGTGAGGTAGTACTGGTTGGAGACTTCAATATTCCAGGACGTGGACTGGAGCATCCCAGCAGCAGCATCAACTAGAGCAGATTTATCCTGGACTCCTTCAGGTGCCTTCCTCAAGCAACTGGTCATGGAACCAACTTGGCAGAAGGCATACTGGACCTTGTGCTCACAAACAGGGACAGTGTGATGGGGGTAACAGTGGGGGAGCACCTGGGAAACAGTGACCACCAGGCATTGTGGTTTGAAATCACAGAAAGAGCAGAACCAAACCACACAAAAACACGTATCCTGGATTTTAGGGAGACAGACTTTGGGTAAATGGGGAGATACTTGAAAGAGGCATTAAGGGGAATGGGACAGGAATCAGAGGTTGGGGAACAGTGGGCAGTATTTAAAATGGGGATTACAAGAACAACAGAATTATGCATTAAGCAGGTTAGCAAGAGGAAAAGGAAGAGAGACCATTATGGTTTCAAGGAGGTAGCAAAGAAAGTGAACGCCAAAGATTGCATTCAGGCAATACAAAAAGACACAGGCAGAAGGGAGAGGAGAAGTACCAGGAGAAGCAAAGGGAGGCAGGGAGGTCAGTAAGGAAGCCAAAGCTCAGACAGAAGAGCACATTGCAAAATCAGTGGGTAGCGGGGACAAGACCTTTTACAGGTACATAAGTGAAAAAGAAAGACAAAGGAAGGATAGTGAGACTGAAGGGGGAGGATGGGGGCCGCGTGGAGGATGACAACAGTAAAACTGACATATTGGACAGGTATTTCTGCTCAGTCTTTACTGAGGAAGAGGAGGGTAATGGGTCTGAAGGGAGTACAAGGGGTGAGAATGGTGCAGAAATGGACACAAGTTCCTTTACACGAGAAAGGGTCCTGAAGGAACTGGAAGTAATAAGAGTTGATAGAGCAATGGGGCCAGATGGGGTGCACCCCAGGGTCCTTAAAGAACTAAGAGAGGTGGTGGCTGAACCTCTGGCTATCCTGTTTAGCCGATCACTGGAAACAGGGGAGGTACCCAAAGACTGGAGGACAGCAGATGTAGTCCCCTTATACAAAAGTGGGAACAAAGAGAAGCAGGGAACTACAGACCAGTCAGCCTCACCTCGGTAGTCGGGAAGATCATGGAAGCACTACTGAAGGAGAGATTGGTGGAACATCTGGTTGTCAATGGACTACAGGACCCAAGGCAGCATGGTTTCACCAGGGAAGGTCATGTCAGACCAACCGGTTGAATTTTTGACTGAGTGACTAGGGAGGTGGATCAGGGGAGGGCAGTGGACATGGCCTATCTGGACTTCAGCAAGGCCTTTGACACTGTGCCACATAGAAGACTATTACACAAACTGGGGAATATGGGTGTGGGCAGGACAGTTGTGTGGTGGATAGGTAACTGGCTGGGTGGCAGGACACAGAGGGTGGTGGTAAATGGCTGTCACTCCACAGAGGGAAGAGTGACCAGTGGGGTACCACAGGGATCAGTGCTGGGACCGGTCCTATTCAACATCTTCATCAGTGACATTGTGCAGGACCTAGAGGCAGAATTTCACTGTTGCTGATGACAAAAGCTCTGTAACAGAGACATACCAGAGGGGTAGACAGAATGAGAAGCAACCTGCAGAAACTTGAAGAATGGTCAGGGGTTTGAAGTGAAATTCAGTAAAGAAGTGCAAGATAATGCATATGGGGCACAAAAACCCTGGCACAATATATCAGTTGGGGGTGAGGATATAGCATGCACCAAGCAGGAAAGGGATCTTGGGGTTATCATCTCTGATGACCTCAAGGTAGGGAAACAGTGTGACAAGGCAGCAGGTAAAGCAAATAGGATGCTGGGATGTATAGGCAGGGGCATCACCAGCAGGAAAAGGGAAGTCATAATTCCGCTATACAAGACACTAGTGAGGCCCCACCTGGAGTACAGCGTACAGTTCTGGAGACCATACCTACATAAGGACATAGACAGGGTAGACAAGGTTCAAAGGAGGGCAACAAAGATGGTGCATGGATTGCATCACAAGTCCTATGAAGACAGGTTGAAGGAACTGAACATGCTCCCTGGAGGAGGAGGGGAAGAGGGATATGATAGAGACATACAAGTATCTTCGGGAGGAACAGGGTGCAGGAAAACACTATTTTAAGCGAAAACATGTTCCAGGACTAGAGGGCATGGGATGAAGTTGGAGGAGGCGATTCAGAGGAAACATGAGAAAGAATTTCTTCACAGAACGGGTGGTGGACAAGTGGAACACCCTGCCAGAGGAAGTGGTGGGGCTGAAACAATCACAGGATTTAAAATGCATGGGATAGACATAAAGGAATTCTGGAGGTCGGGTAAGGGGCAACAGACTTCTAGGAAAACAAACTGAACTTACAAGCTCAAATGGGCAGACTAGGTGGGTCATAGGCCCTTATCTGCCGACACTGTCTATGTATCTATATCTATGCCTCCGCCCGTTGGCGCTCAGATTGCTGATGTTGAGCCCAGCCGCCATCGCTGACATGCCGCGGCCAGCGAAATGTCCAACATCGGGCGGGAAAACCTCAGGGCTGCCCCCGGAGTGTGCTCTTTAAGCTCCCCCCCGCTATCTCGAATCCACATATTGCATGAGCGGGCCTCGACCCCGTCAAGATCAGCTGAGGATCCAAAGCACCAGCCGTGTACTGCCCAAGGAGCAGCTGAATTAGCTTTAGCGGGACCCTGTCAACCAGCCCTTGAGGGGCCTGTCGTTGAGCCCCATAGTATGCCATCGTTGATGACGCTGAGTATATAGCAAAAATGTCCGCCATCGGTGAAAAAACTCGGGCTGTCTTGGAAGGGAGTGCTTACTGAATTAAGTCTCCATGAGCCCCCATTCACCTAAGAAAACCACATACTACATTAGCGGAGTATGTTCCCCAGAGATCGGGCTGAATTAGCACAGGGGCACCATCGATGGGCGGCTGCGTAGCCCAAAGCGCCAGTGGCCGACGTGGAAACACGCTGGGCTGCTCCTCTGTGAGGGAATGCATATAATAAGCACTCCAGTGTTGGCACCCAGTCCCCAAATGCCAAAAACTGTGCTAGGACATGTTTCAGCTCCTGGATTTCTGACCTAGTGCTGTCGGGTGGTTTAGATGCCCAGACCAAAATCATGGGAAAGAACAACCAATGAAATGGGGCCAGTCTGTACAGCTTGCGAGGCTGAGACTGGAGCCCATGCAGGAGCATTAAAAGTCAGCTACTAAACTCCCATAACATTGAATTTGATAGACTTAGCCGGCCCAGTGGCGCTGAGGGTTGAAGCACTGGATGCCACTCGCTCGCTGGCTGACGGGTTCGGGAGCGGACTCGGGTGGCTGAGTCCCGGCAGGGAGAGGAAGATCGGCGTCCCAATGAATATTCTCATCCCTCAGGGTGGGAGACCAAGAACGCACTTTGCGTTCTGCATCCCTTCCATAGCCAGTGCAAGCACTGGCAACAGGAAAGGATGGAGGCTGCCTTTCTGGAGTCGGGGACGTCGGACAGCAGATGAGAGGGCACGGTGCGCCAGCACACCACCACTCAGGACGTATGTCCCAAGTGCCGGACGTCTCAGAGGGCAGGGGATTAAGGGAGAAACGGAAAACACCTCTCGGCAGCCCTGGATGAAAGCCGCTCTAGTTCCATCCCAGACCACCAAGAAGGGACAGACCCCACTGTGCAGGAGGAAAATAGAAGAGGAGGCACTCTAGGGGCAGATCCCATGGAAGGTGGAATGGAGGAAATGGGCAGACGGAAGGAGTGGGCACCAACAGGAGATAGGAGGGATAAAGATAGAAAGTAAAAAAAAAAAAAAGAAGAATTTGATAGACTTATAGTCTGCTGTCTTCAGCTCTGCCATGTGAACAGAGCACTGCTTGCAGAGTACCTGCCAGTCTGAAGGCAGGAAGTAAACTGAGGAAAACAGGAAGTGGAGGGCTGGATGTCCCCTGCTGCAGAGCTCCGATTCCTGCCTGTGGATCACCATCAGGAGGTACAGCCCAGGAGTAAGGAAGCCCAGAGACCAGCTTAGGAGAGAGAAACAACATTGCTGACCAGCAATTATGTATAACAGACGGGGAAGTGACAAACTCGAATTTAGTGGTTGCTCTCGGTGTGGGATGTTTTAAAGTAGCATCCCAGGCGAAAGTGGAGAATACCGGATCACGCCAGACCTATGCTATTAGCGTAGAGTTCAAGTTATGCTACTCTCTCAATACTACATTTCGGTTATTTTTGTATTAGTTTATTGGAGTTGGGGGTTGCCTCCCACCCCCCCCAACTCAAATACACTTACAAAAATTACCAAGCACAAGCCCGCACTGTATTCACAAACACAAATCGCTGCATCCCACGCCTCAGGCGACCATTAAATTCTCGTTCAGAACACTTCCCCATCCATTTTTGTATATGTTACAACCCCCCCATCCCATACTTTATTCTATATTTAATGCACAGTCAGGTGATGTCTCTTGGCCAATTAACGTTCTAGAGTTTTTTCCTGCCATTACCATTTTATAAAAGCCACTGAAATAACCCTCAGACATACTTCATTGCTTAATTAAATTTTTCTGATATATGAACACGCCATATAGTATTACAAATATATGTTGCCATCTCCATGCGGGTAGAGGGTTTCTGAGAGTAACATGAGTGACGTATTTCCCAAAGGGTGACAGTTGAGAGGCATGCAGCTCGGGCGATGTCTCGAGACCAGTCAGAGCGGTCACATTTCATCACAGCCAGTTACAAGATACGGACGCCTCCTCCTCCCTCACGCTGCCTGTGTACCAGCAGCGCTACTTCCTGTCTCTTCGCTGCGTGGTTTTGTTGTGATAGACCGGATCACGTGCCCCCGAATGAAGCCTGCCGCCTGCTGCTGCCCGAACTGTTGCAGCCAGCCTTTGGGGTTTTCTCCTGTGGAAGGTTCGGTGCCCAGCGACGCTGCGGGACAGTTCTGCGTTGAAAGCCCAGTGGCCACTTGGCAGTGTCCTCGTGTGGCCTGACGGTTGCCACGGAGCCCGGCACGAAGTGCCTCTTCACGTTAAACGGTAGCGATTCCGTAAGTTTTTTTTTTTTTTGTTCTTCCTTCACTTGTCGCTAGTTTCCTTTGTTTTCGTAACGTGGGCCTAGCAGCGGCCTACCCGGCCTCGGCTCTGACTGAAAGACGAGATTGTGACTTTGGTTCCGGGTTTGTGCCAGTGGTTGGGAAATGCCACATCTCTGCCAATACACTTCATAATTTAAAGAAAAAATAATGTCGCCTTTTATTGGTAAGCTTTAATGGTTTAGATATAAAAGAAAACAAGTTTTCTAGAACTGCCATTAGTCCAAGTAGCTCAAATTCAGGTAGTAACAAAGTACTTGGGAGTTCAAAAGTGTTATAAAAGTAACTTGGGGTGAAACATAGGGCATGCCATGGGGCAAGTCATTGATATTATGTAATCCTTTTATTAATGTGTTGGACAAGACACATCCATTACGTACGTCTGCATATGTAAGGTGTATTTGTAATTCCTCATTCAAGAAAAAAAATGTTTTAAAATTTCTTACCTACAAGCGTATACTCGGACAGTTTATAGTAGTGCCTTTCAGGATGACAGCTGTCTGCTGATTTTATGATGTGCTGTTAGCCATTCACACCTCTTTGTTTCCACATTTCTCTCTTCTGTTATAGCAAAGCACAGTAAACGCGATTTAAAACGAGTTGAGTCAAGAACGCCTCTGTTTACAGCCGGGAAAATAGGTGTTTAGAATAAGCACGCAGAGAGTTTTAAGATGTCATTATTATTAGGCCTTCCTAATTTAGAAAATGTTGCAGAAAG